>CM055092.1:31732853-32967146 GCA_029204225.1 Diphasiastrum complanatum | reverse complement strand
CCAACAATCATGTGTAGGGATTTGCTAGAACCAACTTTAAACCATATTAAACATAGTCATCATCTCTCTTGCAACTCTTTATGGTTGAAATCTATGGCAATTACAGATCACTAATGCATTCTTTAATGGAGATGTTGAATAGGAGATCTACATGGAGACCCAAGGGCTAGATTTCTCATGTCAAGCCTAATCATGTGTGTTTTCTCCAAAAGAGTTTGTATGGGCTTAAGCAAGCACTAAGGAGTTGGTATGCTAAGCTCAACACCTTTCTACTTTCCCAAAATTTCATTATGAGTGAACATAGTGATTCACTTTATTATAGATTTGTTGGAAATTATGTTACTATCGTTCTAATCTATGTGGATGATATCATTTTGAGTGGAGGCAACAATCAAGATTTAGATGACATCAAGATAGCACTCAATAAGGAATTTGATGTACATGATCTTGGTCATTTGCACTACATCTTAGGAATAGAAGTAATTAGGACTTCTCAAAATATTTCCATTTGTGATTAGAAATATGCTAATTATATTCTTAGAATATTTCATATGAAAATTGTTGGCTGATTCTGTCGAATCCCCAAGATACTCGGACAGAGCAACTCAAGAGCACCTCTCACCTTAGACCGAGGAGGTCTCTGAGAAGACGAGACTAATGAAGACTGAGAGCCGAGTATGAGAGCCGAGGAATACTAGTTAGTAATGACAAGTAAGAACTGTGTAAGCCTCATGGTGAATCCCGGAAGATGGAATGACCATGTAGGAACTAGTATTTCTAAGCAAATGTAATAAATGCAAGTAGACCCCTCTTAAAGAAAGTAGAGTGAGCCACCTTTTGATGGTGACCTCTAGTGAAGAGCATTATTCCACTTGTAATTTGTGAAATGTGGAAATTCCACTAGCATGCCACCTAAGTAGCTCTCTTGCTTATTTAAGAGACTCCCTCTTTGTGAAGAGGAGCTTTTTGTGATTTGTATCAACTCCATGCTGAAATGAGAAGAGCCTTCACGAGTTTGGTGCAACCATTGAGCTCCTTGATCATGCTTGTTTCTTGAGTGATGCCCTTCCCTCCTTTTGTGTGTGGTTGTGGACTGTAGAGTGGATTAGATTTCATGCTTTCTTGTGGATTAATGTAGGAGCCAGCATTCAAGTAAACTAAATAGGCTGGATCTATGGTGTGATTCTTGCATATCCCTATACAATCCAGTTCTTGATGTTCTTGGGATGTCCAAGAATCAATAGACTGGTTAGTTTCTTGATTCTTGGACTTCTAACATGCTGTAGTTTAGTTCTTGTTTCTTGTTTATCAGTTTATGCAAATGTAGCTCAGTTCAGTGTAGTGTAGGATCTGATTTCAATCCATTTTCAGAGTAAGTAGCAGTAGAAACTACTGAACGTTCATTGGCTTGTATGCTGATCTGTGAATGAGCGTTTTTGGCTTGCATCCTGTGTAGAATGTAAGTGCGTTCAAGAGTGACATCCCTGAGTAGTCCTCTGACAGGCAGGACAAAGAAAGAATCTAGTAAAACAAATCCTCTGGAGCAGGGGATCTGTCAACATTTGGCACCGATGCCCATTGAACTCTGACACCTTCTACATCAGAAACCCGCAACCTTGTCCACGCTTAGATCCCTGCAACAACATTCCAAATCTTTAAACAAATCTGAGTTCCTACACACTTTCTAGAGCCACATCGTTGGCTACATCATTACCCAAATCCACGAGCTGTTAGCCTCACTAATCACTTGTAAACAAACACTCTAACAGACCTGGGTTTCTTTCACCACCGGTTCATGCTCCTCACGCTTGAAATCTCAACCGGACCCCCAGCTTTGAATCTCAACCGACACAACCTGTCAATTATCAACCGACAGCAAGTGTGTGTAATCTCAACCGACGGTCATCCATTACATCTCGACCGACGGTGATCAATTGAAATCTCGACCGATGGTTTCCACTCAAATCTCAACTGATGGCCTGCTATCAGATCTCAACCGACGCACATCAGTCAAATCTCAACTGACGGCCTACTATCAGATCTCAACCGACGACCTGCTATCAGATCTCAACCGATGCACATCAGTCAAATCTCAACCGACGGCCTGCTATTAGATCTCAACCGACGACCATCAGTCAAATCTCAACCGACGATCAGTATTAGATCTCAACCGATGACCATCAGCCAAATCTCAACCGATGGTCAGTATTAGATCTCAAGCGACGGCCATCAGTCAAATCTCAACCGACGATCAGTATTAGATCTCGACCGACGACCTGTGTTAGATCTCAACCGACTATTAATGTTACATCTCAACCGACAGCCCTCAGTCCAATCTCGACCGACGGCCCTGCATTAGATCTCAACCGACGCCCATCTCTCAGATCTCAACCGACAGCCTCAGTCAAATCTCAATCGATGGCCACTGTCAAATCTCAACCGACGGCCTTAGTGAGATCTCGACCGACGCACTGTATCAGATCTCATCCGACGGTCCGTCATAATAGCTACAATGATCTCGATCCTGTGCCTTTGATCTAACTCTCTCTTAGGCTTGAATTACTTCTTTGATTTCTCCTTGTTGCTGTAGAGAGCTTGGTCAGAAGCGTCCCTGTGATCAAGGTGCTCTCGAGTCTCGACTTCTTCTCGAATCTCGACAACTTTTTCGAGTGTCATCGTAGGATCTTTTTCTAGCAGCATTCTGGTTGTCTAGAAGGATCTTGGTAAGCCTCTCAACATATATGTAAGCTGCTTCTCTGTTGACACTGCATTTTTTGCTTCAGAATTGTGTAGTGATATGAATAGATCTTTCATCTTCCTAATGAAAGAAGTGAGGTCTTTACCATCCCACTGTAGGTTTGTCAGCTGATCTTCGAGCAGCATTATCTGATAGCGTGATTTCGTCTGAAATCTTGTGAGTAATGTATCTCACATCTCCTTTGCTTTAGAGATTGTAGCCAGGTCAAGAGTTAGGTTATCCTCGATGGATGAAGATAACATGGATACTGCCTTGTCATTCTTCTCCCTCCATTCGCGGAGCTCCTTGCTTGTAGTTGTAGGCATCTCCTTGGTGCCATCTACCTAGGGGAACAATCCTTCTCCCGTTAATATCAACGAGGTCTTAACCTTCCATGCTAGGAAGTTAGATCCTGATGAATCGAGGATTGTACAGATCTTCGATTGTATGCTGCTTATTGAAGCCATTGTTGTAAATTGTGTTCTCACTTGTTGATGGTTCTTTGTTGAATGCTTAGCCTCCTGGATCTGATAGCTTTCTGGCTATGTCAGACTATGACAGGTGTGCTCTGATACCACTGATGCGAAAAACGTGGGTAACGCTAATTGCAAATATCAATCAGGCTCTCAAACGAAACGAAACGAAACGAAACAAAACGAGACTTGAACAAGCCCTGATAATGACATTGCTGCAGCGAAATCGAATTAATCGCGAACGAAAACAATTCAAATGGATTTCAGATATGATTGCTGGTCACTGCCGGCTATATCATTCCTACAATCCTCCAGAATGTAGACAGACACTGCTGATCTACGTTTTAGATTAGCACGACATTCAACAAAACTGAGCCAGTGTGCGGAATTGATAAATGAGTGAATGAGATACACAAGCGATGGCAGATAGTAATTCATTCAAGATCAGACAAAGATAAGTGTGATATGTGCATAATAGCTACAATATCATCTACTGATCCTCTTGCTTTTCGTGCGTTGTATGACAGACCCACACAGCGCGTTGGCGTGAGAGAAGCGGCGCTCTCCCACGAGTGATGTCTTGCTTACTAGCGAACTTCTTGGATCTCTGTGGATCCTGCTTACAAAACTTGTCTCACTTGCAGGCGGACTTCTATTCTGTAGTCTATATTATGTGTATATCTATCTCCTACTATATGTATCTTATACATTCAGGGTAGCACACCAGATTAGATAGACTAAACAATCTATAACTAATCACGGATTACAAGAGAGGTGGGTTAGGCACGTCCTAACACTCTTCCGCTGACGTCATCGTATCCTTCTTGGTACTTGTATGATCTTCCTGATCTTTTGGAGCGTGAAAGTCGAAAAGTGTCGAAAGATTTTTGTGTCGCTTCAAGCTGTTTTACTTTCGCGTCGTCTGACTTTCTCCTGCTGTATCACGAAAATTTTTCTTTCGCGAACTTTTTGCGTTCGTGTCTCTTTGTCAGAGTGTTCGCGAACATTTTCGCTTCGTGTCTTTTCGTCAGACTGAGGGCTGAAAGCTAGCAAACCTTTGGTAATAGAAACGTTTTGTTTTTTCAAAAATTAACACTTTTAGCCTCGAAACTAAAAAATCGGCTAACAATTTAGGTCAAAACTTTCTATGTTTGAAGTTGTTTAACGTTAACAAGCTATATAAGGATTCATAAAAAATGCTTTCAAACTCGTCAACAAGACCTTCGATACACACACCATTTTTCTCTTTTATGGTATTTTGCTAGCCTATCTCCATCACCACCAGGTCCAACATAGAATCATCATTTTGCAGTAGTTGCGCCATGGAAAGATCATCAATGTTTCAATTGTAACCCTCTACATGTGTTAACCCTCTCTATGAGGCCTAACATTTATTTAGGATTGACTATATATTCATGTTGACATAAGAGTAGTTACACATGACAAAATTGAGATGTAAAAACATAACTGATTTTCGCATCACTATTTACGCATGATCATTGCAAGGCCACCTAAAGTCTTGTGATGAAAGCATACCTAAAGTAAAGTGAGTTTTATTTGTCAACTCACTTTTTTTTTAAGTCTTTTTCTCAAAAAAGATTTGAACCTTTTTGGAAATGAAAAAGGTGATGTGAAATACTACAATAAGCTAAGAGCTTTGCCAGGTGGGCTGGGCATACATTCAATGAATGAAAAGATGAGGCTAAAGATAAATTCAAATAGCTAAAAGATGAAGAAACAATTATTGCAAATCAAAATAATGATTTTAGAGAAAACTCATTAGCATCTTGTAATGGATACTTTGTGAATGTTTTGCCTAGTATTTGAACATATTAAAAAGCAAAATATACATTTATTTTTTTCGGAGACTTTGTGTGCATGTTCCAGCCTGCGCGTCAAGCGCCAAGCACCAGGCTACCACTGTCGGTCGAAAAAAGTTAAAGTGCTCATTATGCTTTATAATGTACATGTGAAAAAGGTCAAAGTATCCATTACACAATGGAAAAGGCCGGGCACAGGCCATTCTCCCCCATTCACTTTCCAAAAAAATTTAAGCTTGGCCCCAAAAAAAACATAATTTTAAAAATTTTGCCGAGCCCAAAAATATATGAAAAACAAATGGGAGACCCTTCCATAGTACAAAGTCATCACTAGCTTGTAGCAAATCATCACTATCTTGCAAAGTTAAGAAGGTGACTTTATCTGGCTAGGAGGTGGCCCACTCATCGTTCACGAAACGTGTGTTTTCCTCTCTCTCTCTCTCTCTCTCTCTCTCTCTCTCTCTCTCAACATTGCAATTGCAATTTTGTAAGTTTTGTACACACACACACACACACACACACAAAGTGGACAACTCTCGAGATTTGAATTTGTATGCAGGCAGCAGTACATACATACATACAGTATAAAAACTGAATTGCACACTCATTCCTTCCTGCAGGTCCCAAGTCCCGACTCCCCATTCGGCACTACCCACTCTCTGTCCCCGACATTCTACTGAGCATACCAAGGTTCCAGAATCCATTGGCTTTCTCCTTTTAGCTGGAAAAGGATTTGCAGAATGGCATTGAAGGAAGCAACAGCTGCATTTAGTGGAGCTGATCGTCCAGAGAGACCCGCAATCATCCTGTCGATCGGAACCTCGACTCCACCCAATGTGTTTGAGCAAAGCACCTACCCAGATTTCTTCTTTAATGTCACCAACTGCAACCATAAGACCGAATTAAAGAAGAAATTTGAACGCATCTGTAAGTTACGAATGCACTCTTGCTAAAGTCGACAATCTTCAGCAGTGAATGGGCCTAGGCTGATCAATATGTATATGACTTCGATTTTTCCCAGTTGAAAGAGTAGACTGTAACTTAATGTAATCGATATTGGAAATTATTGTGCAGGTGACAGGTCCGGTATTAAGAAGAGACACTTCTGCCTCACAGAGGAGATTCTACGGAGCAACCCTGGCATCTGTACTTACAAGGAACCGTCGCTGGATCTTAGACAGGACATGGCCATTGCCGAGGTCCCCAGGCTCGCAAAAGATGCAGCCATAAGTGCCATCAAACAGTGGGGGCAACCCATATCAAAAATCACCCATCTAGTCTTTTCTACAACCAGTGGGGTGGACATGCCGGGAGTAGATTTTCAGCTAGCCAAGCTGATAGGTCTCCGCCCCACTGTGAAGCGCATCATGCTCTATCAACTAGGGTGCTACGCGGGCGCTACTGTTCTGAGGGTGGCCAAGGACATTGCAGAGAATAACAAGGGAGCTCGCGTGCTCGTCACCTGCAGCGAAGTAACAGCTTTCACGTTCAGAGCTCCATGCGAGACTCATCTTGGTGGCCTCGTCGAATCGGCTTTGTTCAGCGACGGCGCAGCCGCTCTCATCGTCGGCTCCGACCCCATTCCCAAAGTCGAAAAGCCTCTATTCGAAATTCACTGGGCAGGAGAGACCATCCTCCCAGACAGCGAAGGAGCCATCAATGGCCGTCTCAGAGAAGCTGGGTTGATCTTGTACCTTCAAAAGGAGGTTCCGGGATTGATCAGCAAGAACATAGACAAGGTACTGGCTGATCCTTTGGGGTACGCGCATTTCCCCAGCTACAATAACATGTTTTGGGCTGTTCATCCTGGCGGGCCAGCAATTTTGGATCAGATGGAAGCCAAGTTGGGGCTCAGCGTTGATAAGTTGCAGGCTAGCCGAGATGTACTCGCTTCCTATGGAAACATGGCAAGCGCCTCGGTACTGTTCGTTTTGGATCAAGTTCGCAAGAGATCTGTGGACCTGCATCTGTCCACAAGAGGGATTTGAGTGGGGTTTCGTGATCGGATTCGGTCCTGGCCTGACAGTGGAGACACTTCTGCTAAGAAGTATCTTCATTTGATTTTGGCACTCGATTATAACTTATGTCTGTGTAGGTAGTATAATTATTGTTCTCACCTGTAGTTTTGTGTTCTACTTTAACAGAAAAATTAAGTATATAGTAATAAAATGATCTGCAGGGCAGTTCGTCTAATAAAGTTTCAAGTTAAAATGTTGCAAGGCTGGATTCCATAGTTGTGGAGTAGACACGGAGTAGACATATATATTTGAAACAAAAATTCAATAACATAAATAAGATATTCTTGCAGTAATCACCTCTCTTGCCATGATTTCCTTTGGCCAAGGGCCTTTTGACGCACAAAATCTTTCAAAAGTTTTATGAATCTCTCAAAAAAAAACATCCATCTACAAACATTTTAAGCATGATGAGAGCATTGTGTCCAATGACATTAAAAAAAAACCATATTAGATCTATTGAAGCCACAAAAATCAAAATTATATGCATTGTATCTTGAGTGCACAAGTCTAGCAATACCAATTTCTTGGACCAAGTGCACACAAGTAGATGCACTAGTTTTATGTCCAAGATGTCTTGGAAGATTTATACATTAACTTAGAAATATTTCGGATAAAAATCTAAATGTGTTGTTAAACTTATAAAATTGAGATTTGTGACTTGGACATTTGAGATTTCTAAATCACTAGCACTTAGCTTGAGTAACTTGGCTACTCCTAGATAAAGTTAATTGGTTAAATGAGCAGTGTGAAGAGAATTCACTAGAAACTATTTGTTTTGAGTTATATTTCTTGTAAGACGCAAGATTTGTGAGTCATTATGATTCATTAGAACAAAATTATGTGCATAGGATATATGGCATTTTGGTGATTTTGAAAAAAAATCTCCCAGGAAAAGTGCGCCTTATATAAAATTTCAGGTATTATTTTCACACGTGTGAAGTTGAGGTGGCAGTCATCTCGAAAATATGCTCTCCTTTGCTAGTGTGTTTTATCACAACCAATTTGGTGAACTATAGCCTAAGATATCGTCGTCGGAAGTCAATGTACAATTTCCAAAAATTTCGAATTGTTTTGATCATATGTCTGTTTTTTCCCAACTTTAGTGTATTGTGCTTGTAAAAGTTAGTTGCATGGAGATTTTGTGAGTGTTTTTGACATGCATCTTATGTCTATAGTTGTTTTGAGTGGTTATACGCATGTACTCTGACGATTCTATCATTGACCAGTGTGAGTGGCTAGTGGATTATTGAAAACTGAGTTTTCGTAAAAAATTCCATAATGATGTTTCATGAATGATGTCGTGTGCTTTGCGTGCCAGTGTAACATTGGATTAGTGACATCAAGAATCGAAAAGTGTATCGATTTATCAATTTTGATTGCCTTTTGTATTAACAATCTTTTCAGCTTTGGTTTCCACATGGACCAATTTGAAAATCAATTTCTGAAACAATTTTTAGAAATTGGTTACTCAAGATGGATTCTTTCACGCCAAATATCCTAATGATCGGAAGAAAAGTGAAGACACTAGAAGACTAATCATAAACAAAAGAATATTTGAAAGAAGGAAGTATTTTGACTAAAAGTTTGATGAGTTGAAGGTTACAAGAAAAGATCGGCCACCATCATAGAAAAATCAAATGTCTAGTGTACTAATGCAAACAAGAAGGACATCACCATACATAATGTAAATTAAAATTGCAGGTTGTCTATGTGGAGCAATGCGAGAAAGATTCGTCAAAAAATGTGGTAACTTGTTTATTTAATGGAAGACAAGTGAAGCTGTCTATGAGAGGAATACCATCCAGCAAGCATCTAATTATAAACCATCGCCAAGGAAGTCTGTACTAGTGCAGAAATATGTACCAAATCAACAAAAACCTGGTACCCAAATGAACAAGAATAATCCCACTTGTTATCATTGTGGAGCTCTAAGACATTACTCCACGAAATGTCTTAAGCCAAAAAGGCAAATTGGTTATGTGCCTTTATGTAGGAACTGTCAAGGGGAAGGACATATCACATCTGAATGTCCTAAGCCACTGGTTAAAAAGATGTTTGTAAAGTATGTCAAACCCAATACCAATAAAGAGAGTCAAACTAAAGATGAAGTGGTTTAGAGAATCGAGATGTGTGCAGACGATTCATCATGGCCCAGTGATGCTAACTTCCAACTCTAAATGTGTGGAGTAGTAGGCCTAAATGCATTAGTCAATTCATGCCATAAATTAGCTTATTTCATAAAGCAATGTGAAAGTAGACAAAAGCTAGTCATGTAGAAGCATGTCGAGTGTCATCATGAGGTTGGGCCTCAATCCACTCATGACTTTTACAAATTGAAATGCATGTTTAGGACAGGCAAATAGACATCCATCTCGAGTCCTATGAGAAGTTGACACATGTCATAAACTGTAGACGTGCAAATTGGCAAGTAGTGCACCATAGGTCAAATTCATCATGCAAATCATGGATACAATCATGCTTAGAGGTGATTACATGCCTTATTGAGTAGGAGCTCGAGCTACCACTCTATGGATGTGGAGTCTCATTGTACTTGGAACAATTTTGAGAGTTAATCAATTTTTTGACTTGCATTCTTTTGGTCTATTCTCTCTCTACTAGAGAGCTTGGTTGGTTTCTCTTTCTACTCAAGAGCAAGGTGCTTGTTTGGCTCTTCCATAATGAGATTTACTTAATTTTTGCAAGGATATGCATGAAACTTGTTTGACTTTGGATGATGATTGCTTTTTGTGCACAGGAGCTCTTGCCTAGATCGAAATTGTATTAGATAGCTCTTGAAAATCTGAGTTGATCAAAGAGTAACTTCTGATGCATGTAGGTCATGGTAGACCTATTCAAGGTCCTCAAAACTCACTTTTTCAACATATTTCTCATGACCAACACATTCTTTTATTGGCCTATTATCAACAAATTTGTTCATTACCGAATGCATCAACGACAATCATGCCCCAATATATGTAATTTATGACAATGAGGCTGGTTCTTGCCCCAGAAACAACTTGAGAAGATAGGTCTAGACTACATATAACCAATAAATCTTTTAATAATGCATGCCCTATTTGTAATCAACTATATCTCACATGGATTGAGGCATAGGCAGTCAAAAATGTTGATGAAAATTAGTTATGTTGTTCTTACAGGTTTCACAACATAATATATTAAAATAGTGTCAACAATCATCCAAAAGAAAACTCATAACATACTCTACCAAATGGAGCACGATTTCGTTGTGCTTTGCACTCATACTCATTGGTGACATTAGAAAGTATTCATGGTCGTCAATCATCACACTATTAGCACAAGGATGCTAGATCCACTCTCCCTAGTATTTTTGCTAGTATTCTAAAGAGCCATCTGAAGCTGTCGGTAAAGCGTAGAATGATTTTGTTCAATTGTAGCAAGATAACTCAGAAACGAAAAGCATTAGAATTTCAAGGCTGCAAGGGTGATCCATATTATATATATCGAAATTACGGCTTACGGGATGATTTGACATTTGTAAGAGGAGGATATGTTAGCGCTGACGCACGTATGGAGCAAATGTGCTGGCTGCAGTTTTGTGAAATTTCTATGGCGGAGATGCTCTAGTTAACTATTTTTGAAATTTCTAGTCGAAGGCCACCTCTTGGCCGAGGAGTGGGCCAGTATTGGGTTCCCCTGTCTTGCCCGACAATCTTCCAGCTGCAAATCAACCCATATCAGTCTAGGTCAAATCAACCCATATCAGTCTAGGTTTTCACCCTTTAGTTGAATAAAAAATCGAGCTACATATTCTTCAAGCCATTAAATACTTTTATGGAAGCTAAGATGTTCTACTACCTAGTGATTCCATTTTATGATCATGAATCATTGGCTGCGGAGAGATGAAGGATTTATTTACCTGTATGTCGTGACGAGATTATGGACAAATAGCAGTGCTTCTAGCTTCACGAGCTCGCTTCCTGGACATAATCTAACACCGTTGCCAAAAGGCATGTAGATTGATGGCTTTAGAGGAAGCTGCATGGGATCCGAGAACAAAAGTTAATAACTTTTGTAACAAACTTAATCAGATATGAATTCTGTCATTAATCTTATAAAGCATCTGAAGGACCTCGTTTATAATTTTGATCTAATTAGCATGGACAGTCACTAGCATCATGTGGAGCATTACCTCGAACCTTGAGGGATCAAACTTGTAAGGATCCTTATAATACTCCGGGCTGAGGTGAAAATGGCGATAGTAAACCTGGACCTTCCAGCCCTTCGGAATAAAGACGCCTGTACGAATGAAGAGTTTTCTGAACTTTTCTCTCTCTCTCTCTCTCTCTCTCTCTCTCTCTCTCTCTCTCTCTCTCTCTCTCTCTCTCTCTCTCTCTCTCTCTCTCTCTCTCTTCTTGAAGCAAAGGAGCGCGCGAAACAAAATTGCTCCAAATATTGGACAGTCAACTTAAAAGAGCTCAAGTAAAATTGGCATTTCAACAATTCTCTAGATGTCTTACATTTTTTCCTTTTTCAAATTCCATTGAATCTATTAATGAATCTAATTTCGTAGCGAATTATCAAATTTTTTACATCAAATAGTGGCAGTGGTAGCAAAACATTTGCTTTAGTAGGACCAAATTGTTCTAGATGTTGGAGTGAATGTGCTACTTTCTTAGCTACAACAACTTATACTTGTGTGGAAGCAACAACTTTAATATCACTCAAAATATATTGGATGGCTCATGATTTTTGAAATGGATTCAAATTATGCATTAATATGGGTAATTTGTGAAAATAATGTTGTGGAACATTAGGACTTGCTTAATGATATCGTTCATGACAATTTTCTGGTGAAAAGGTCACTTGAAAATTCATTCCCACTATCTATACATTCTAACTTGAAATCTTCTTTGAAACAAGCATGAGAAATTTTATCCTCATGAAAAGGTCCACTGAAAATTTTACTCGGGTGTGATTAATCATTGGTTTGTATTAAATTATTAAATTCTTTTGTAGTTGAACAGCTAGCAAGACAAGGGGATAAGAGATAGAAAATAGCTATGCATATCAAACATCGATGGATGGATGAATTTCAGATAGGAAATATAAATAATGAATGCGACCTCATAGGTTATCAAAGTAGAGTAACAAAAGTCTCTTTGATATACTTGAGGATGAGTGAGAATTAGATCCAAGATTTGAGCTAGGTGGCATTGAATCTAATCAATTGAAATCTTTTTCGGGTTTATTGTTTTCTTTTGGAAATTTATTCATGATTATGCTAAAGTGGAAATTTTATGGTGAAAAGGTCACCTGAAAATTCATTCCCACTACCTATACATTCTAACTTGAAATCTTCTTTGAAACAAGGATGAGAAATTTTATCCTCATGAAAAAGTCCACTGAAAATTTTACCTCGTACGTTAACTATATAAGTCACGACTCTATAGTAAAAGGTCTCACATAATATTTGGAGAATCATACAGAATTCAACAGTTGATTAATCAACTTACAAAAGATGATCCCTGAAAGCTTTTGTACAGAATTCAACAGTTGAATCAACTTACAAAAAATGATTCCTGAAAGTTTTTGTATCAAATCTGACACTATAGTTGATGAAATATCTTATGCTCTTTTGGGGCTATTTTCAAGTTAACCCTCGTAACTAGAATGCTCACCTTTGTACTCAACATCTTCTATTACTTCACGTGGTGAGAATGGTGCAACGTTGGACAATCTTAATGTCTCTTGCACAACCTGCAGCGTTTTCCGAACTCATGAGCATAAATATATCATAAATTCATTTCACCTGCATGAATTTTGAAAATGGCATTCGCATCAACAAAAAAGTACTGACGATAAGACTTCGTAGCTGTTTAAGTAAAGGAGAGAAAGCAGGAGGATACCCGTGAAGTTAGTGGCATATTTTTTAAATCACACCATGACAATGGCTCATTTTCACTCTTTGACATTTTTACGTGGCATTGTTCCGTCTGCAAAACACCAAATGAAATGAAAGTAGTTGTCACAAATATCATCACCTCAATAGCAACATCTCTCTCTCTCTCTCTCTCTCTCTCTCTCTCTCTCTCTCTCTCTCTCTCTCTCTCTCTCTCTCTCTCTCTCTCTCTCTCTCTCTCTCTGACTCAGCCATATCCTCACTGCTAAGACATTTCTTGAAGCTTGCAGAAGGTCAGATAAGCTATAGCAACGACTAATTTATGTTTCTTATCCAGTTTTCTGGCATTTTTATAGCATCAACTAGAACAGAACAGAACCTACTTTGACTTGTTCAAGGATATCTGGGTTGTCTGTCAGATATTTGACAATCCAGACAAGAAATACTGCTGTTGTCTCGTGTCCAGCAAAGATGAACGTGATTAAGATATCTCTGATCTCATTATTGGAAAGATATTTCCCATTCTTGTCTGTAGACTCCATCAGTGAACTAAGAATGTCATCATATACCACCTTCTTCATCCTTCTCGAGATAATTATGTCGTTCAATCTCGCCAAAATCTCTTTGCTTTTCTGGAAAAAAGGTACAAAATAAACAATTTATAACCGAGCTGTGACTTAAACTTTTACCCGAAATAAACAACAGAACAATACGTTTTGGACACAAATGAGAGGAACAGCATAACACGAGGCATGAGATGTGCTACCTTAAGGGCCACGTGAAATCTGGTTCCTGGAATATCAAATGGCAATGACACAGTTCCAATAGACAGATGTCCATAATCTTCAAGCATTTTAGCCGAATCGTCGCTCGGAGGGAGCGTGCAGCTTACATACAACGCTATGTTAAAGGCAAGCTGATGAATAATGAGAAGCATGAAACTAGTCAGAGCATCACAAGGCATCCAAAAACTGATGGACTTCAATTTAACGACCGAAACATCCCTGCTATCACGTAGAATAGATAAGCGCATTAAGATATATACAAATTACTGAATTATGTGACTCCACAAAATTATATTTCTTAACAAAGTTTTGTTCCTCAAACGAAAACAGATTTGCACATGCTACAGAAAAGAATATCGTTGGCTGTACGCACCAAAAGCTAGGATTATGTAATCCTTTGCTTACATTTTGTGCTTCACATTTCTGACATCCTTTGCATCGTAATTTGAACATTTCTAGAAAGGGTCAATCTTACCTTTCTTGTTTCGTCATGCGTGATTATGTATGGGCTTTTTTCCCAGGATGTCAGAACCACACGAACTAGGCTATCAAACTTGCCTATATTCAGCTGTAAACTTTCAGGAAGCATTGGCGTTTGAATTATTTTTCTTATTCGTGAATGAAAATCCCCTTCCCAAGAAGGATCATTCAGCACGCGTTGGATGGAGGTTGGATAGCATGCTCTAAAGGATCTATGCCTTGACGCCAGTACAAACTTGGCTTCTTCTGGAGTCGATGTCATGATGGTAGGACTGCCCAGTACGTGGGTTAAATAGATGCTTCCATATCTGTAGAAAGCAAAAAGATCACTTGAGCTAAAATAGAGGTATATTGTTGCTTAGAAATGACACTAGATTCACGTAAAAAGGAGAAACCTGGAGAAATTATCCTTGTAGAATTGGTCGGGACTTTTAAGCAAAAAATCCAAGCTTGAACCTATCCAAGGTAACCACCAGTTTCCCCGTGGAACTCGTGTGCCATTTCCTGACACCAGTCTTCGTGTCTTCCATTGAAATACTATTTCTGGAAACAACAGGAGGACTGACACAATGATAGGAGCTATCAATACTATCAGTACCATCATAGTTGCTTTTACGAATTGTAGCTCATCAAACAGCAATTCGACGTTCCGTTCCTTACCTACTCTTTGATGGTGTAACTCTACTCTGGCTTAGCAACTTCTGCTGTCCGTCTTCTCGTTCGTTTCTTGTGATTATATATTGGCGTATCTTCCTCTTAAATGGTGTAACACCACTGGGCTCCAGATCAGAGTCTTCATGTTATCATAATGTGTCCTTCTGTAATTCTCTTGTTATCCACCAAAACGCCATCCTTTGAAATATAGAGCACGAGAAATATTGTATGGCTACTGTTGATCCAGGCAATCATTGACCCTCCGAAACTCGCTGAGCCCACCTCATTCCCTCTAGTCTTCAGAAGACCTCATTGCAATTTGACCATATTGTTATATCTACAACCCCTAGTGGCCCTACAACACCACATTACCATGCAACATCAAATTTGAGGTCATTCTCTTGAGGCTATTGGCTTCTACATATAGGGTAGTGGGTGTAGAACTATGCCACCTCATAATATTGAGAACAAACTTGGTGTCATTTGCTCACTAAATTCAGTCACATAAAATGTACATGGACCAGCCACAAGAACCCATTCCATGCTATATTTAAAGCTCTCCCTTCAAAAAATTGCCGCACAAATCAATGGTAGTATAGTGTGGTAGTGATGCAAATATTGTTGAATTTCACACGTGTGGGAGTGCCACAAAGTGTGATTTTGATCTCCTAAGATGTGGTGATTGCACATAGATCACACATAGATTGAAAACCAAGATCTATTCCATAAATCTAAGGCAAGAGCACATTACTACATGCATAAATCATCAAGACAAGTACATTCACATGTGTGGATACTTGTACAACTGAAAATCAAGTGTGGAAATGCCCTCATCTCGGGTAGAGAATCCAAGTGAGAAAACTTGGCTAGAGAGAGAAACTCTAGATTAACCAAAGTAGTTTAGAAATCCCATAACTCCAAAAACTTAATTACAATGAGTGTAAGGCACATAGAATTAACAATCCAACATGAGAGTGAAACATGATTGGATCCCTTCTTTTCCTCCTCTAAATCCTATTGGTTGAGTGACATATGAGCCCTCAAACTTGATTGGGCCAAATTGATGACTATCTCTCTTTTGATTGGACCCTAACTCTCATGCCAACACATAGGGTCATGTCACACACCAAATCTAATCTTGACACATGTAAGTAGCCTAACCGAACTCGAGCTACATCACTTTTGACTTTTGGCCTAATCATATCTTGACATGTGTACTTGCACAAATTGCCTCTAATGCCAAAAATGGCCTAATCAACAACTGACGTCTCTACTAAACTTTGAGTACCCCTAAATCAACATGATTAACATGATTTTGACTTTTTTCCACACGTGGGAACATGCTCCACATGTGTGATATTTTCGCATGAACTAGAAATATAAAATAACCAAGCTAGATTTTGCCAATTTTTCACAAATACAAGCTAGTGTTGGAAGCTCAGATATTCCATAATTTCAAATTTCAATTCTAGATAATATGTATATTATTGATACTCCATACAACTCTATCAAAAAGGGGGGGGGGGGGGGTAAAGTTATTGGAATATAATATGGTGATGAGCTCAATTTCTTGTTATCTAGTTCTTTATTAGGTTTCTTTTTTTTTGGTCGGCAAGCTCGTTGAGAGTTCTACTAAGATTGTTTTATTGCTTGAACTCATTTTTGAGCTTTAGATTTAGCATACTCAAGCTCAAGCTCGTTCCATGATATTGACTTGAGTAGCATGTTTGAGCAAGCCCCTTAGAATATATCCTCTCTTTTTCCATGTTTATCATCTTGTTAAGAAGGGTGTTAGGGATTTAACAACCACTTTATAGGGATAATAATGGACATCAATCCCAATAGTCTTGACTCATTGGGATTTGCTTCAACACTATTGTAGGCTAGAGTCATAATCCTTGCAACAATTGCTTGAGCAAGACGATGATTATCAAGAACTTATGTAACCAAATGTCTGATTGTCTCTCACCTAGCCTAACATCCTTAATATACAAACATGCATTGAAGGTCACATAGTTTGCAACTTTAATTTGGATCAAGAACTATATCAGTGTTCACATAAGAATAAAATTTCACATTAGATTTCATTCTTCATATAAGGGAAGCTCCTTAGATCTTGCTTACAAATCCTAAACACAAAGGATAACACACTGTGGAGAAACCACCCAACCAAGTAGAAGCATCCAATCAATCTCTAGAAGCCTCACCCCCAAGCCAAGGAACAAGAAGCATAAATGTAGAGTGAAAGCCTGGCAATGAATCAAGAACCGTGATGAGGAATAGGACGAGTTTAGACCTCTTATATAGAGCCAAAAGCATCCTGGGCACATAGCCATGCATAGCCCTATGTTCCCTATACATAGATTCACCTAGAATAGAGTCCTATGCA
The DNA here is from genome assembly GCA_029204225.1 of Diphasiastrum complanatum. NCBI lineage: Eukaryota > Viridiplantae > Streptophyta > Lycopodiopsida > Lycopodiales > Lycopodiaceae > Diphasiastrum > Diphasiastrum complanatum. Next base: position 32,949,909 of record CM055092.1, on the reverse strand, counting down.
TGGACCAACTATTCATAGAATTGCTATTGATAACCCTACACATGCATACACTGTCTCATACCTTGTCTAAACTCCATTTAGTGTGTTCTGGGCCTCACAAGGATATTAGTTACTTTCGGGTCACGTCCAGTATGACGTGGCATAACTAACAGCTTGTTTCATTGGAGTGCCGTGTATCCAAGACTAGGATATACTATTGTATCCTATGTACTGGTCATGGACATAACATTTTTCCCTCGTTAAACTGTTTCTATTCTTAGAAACTAAAATTCGAGAAATTCTTCTTTATGCTATCAATTCTCTCCCACGAATCATCATCCTCAGTACGACACTTCCACCGAATTAAGCACTTTGAGATAGAACAATTTCTCAATTGTTTATCCCTGGTTCTGAGCACTTTCTCAGGTTCCAAAGGTACACTAAATGACAAATCTTCCAAATGGGACAAATCCTCATCCGATCCAATTGTATCACCATCATGTAAACTTAGTTTTAAAGGACTTACATGAAACACTGGGTGTGCAGTCGATTTTCCTTGAAGACCGAGTTCATATACCAAAGAACCAATTCTACGTACAACCCTGAAAGGTCCACAATAATGGGTAGACAGCTTATAATGCTTCCTTGTACGTAATATCTTAGAATCTTTTGGAATCCTAAGATATACCCAATTATCAACGTTAAAATCTCTTGGAGATCTCTTAAGATCGGTATAGTATTTAGCTCTATCCTGAGCACTTCGGATACTATCCTTAGCCACTTGCAACATTTCTTGCATATCATGCAAAAAATCAGCAACCTTCTGGATCTTAACAGACTTCGTCTCAACATTTTTAGAAGATCTAGGTTGAAAACCGTACATAAGCATAAAAGGAATGTAACCTGTAGCTGAATGTTTTCTACTATTATATGCAAACTCAACCAGTGGGAGGTAATCTTCCCAATGAGATTGTCTGTGAGAAACATACGTCCTCAAAATATCTTCCATAGTTTGATTAGTCCTTTCTGTCTGGCCATCTGATTCAGGATGATCAAAAGAACTTAAACTCAAAAGTTTCCAGTTTATGCAATACTGCTGACCAAAAGTGACCAATGAACTTAAGATCTCTATCACTAACAATGTCACTTGGCAGACCATGAAACCGAAATAATCTTTCAACAAAGATCTAGGCTAAATCAGAAGCCTTCTGATCCCAATCCGTTGCATGTGCAATAGTAATTTTAGTCAGGATCTTACATAAAATTCCATTAGCTCTTTCTGTCAACCCGTTTGCATTTGGATTATACGGTGTAGTTTATCTGTGTTTGATCAGGAAATAAGTTGTCAGCAACCATATAGTGTCATTTAAAAAATGTGTACCTCGGTCACTTACTAGTTCGAGTGGACAACCATATCTTGTGATTATACTTTTGAATAAGAACATCGCGACAGTTTCCGCATCGTTTCGTTTCGTCGCCTCTGCTTCAACGTTCTTGGTAGCATAATCCGTTGCAACTAGAATATAACAACATTTTGTATGTCGGGATTGATAGGGTCTTCAGTTTTTCCGGTGCTGAGTCGCGATAGATAATCAACATTCGTATGATATTTTCCTTGACGAAGCTCTACTTGATAAGTGATTCTTGCAGAAGTAGAACCCATCGAGCAATTCATCCTGATAGATCTAGTTTATTTACAAGATACTTAAGAGCATTATGATCCACATGAAAAATAAATGCATATCCCAACAAATAATGTTGAAATTTTTAACACTGAAATTCATGCCAAGTGCTTCTCTTTCTATAGCCGAATAATTCTTCTTTGATGCACTGAGCTGTCGACTTGCATAGTAGATGGGATGATCTTTCTTCTGGTCGTCCTTCTGACTTAGACAGACGCCAATAGCAAATGCAAAAACGTCCACATAACTGTGAAATAAAATAGCCCAGTTGGGTGGTCTCAGAATAGGAGCATTGATCAACCTTTGCTTAAGATCTTCGAATGCTTTCTACTATTCATTTGTCCACAAGTATTCCACTTGTTTCTTCAGTAGATGTGTAAGAGAGGCAGCAATAGAAGCATGATTTTGAATAAATCTCCTGTAATAGCCAACATGTCCTAAGAAAGCTCTTAGTTCACATAAATTGGTTGGTATCTGGAGATTCTTTATAAGCTCGACTTTATCTTTGTCAACTTCTATTCCTCTGTTAGATATTTTGTGTCCAAGCAATATTCCTTCTTTCTTACCAAAAAAACATTTCTCTGGATGAAGAGATAAACAAGTATCTCGACACCATTGCAATGTTAATTTCAGCTTTTGTAGGTGTCTCTTTATATCACTATATACACAGAAATCATCAATAACTATTTCGAGAAAAGTCCTCAGGAAGGCAGCGAAAATTAACATCATGATTTGCTGAAAAGTCGCTAGAGTGTTACAAAGACCAAAGGGCATTTTGTTGTAGGCACAAGTGCCCCAATCCGTAGTGAATGTGGTCTTTGAACAATTCTCCTTTCGCACTCCAACCTGATTATATCTAGAAAGCCATCACAGAAACTGTAACGCTCTTGACCAGCAACCTGATCTAGGATGGAATCAGTGAAAGGCAGAGGATGATGGTCCTTCCTTGTGGCAGCATTAAGTTTGTGAAAATCTTGGCATATTCATATTTTGCCAGTCTTTTTCTTTGGGACGACAACAATGGGTGAAACCCATTCACTACTTAAGACGGGATAGATTATACCTGCCTTAAGGTGCTTGTTTAAGTTCATCCTTGACCATGAGAGAGTACTTAGGATTGAGACGATATTGTCTCTGTCGAATAGGTACAGCATCTTCCTTGAGATCAATTTGGTGCTCTTCAAATTTTGCAGGTATACCCTTCAAATCGTCGAGCGACCAGGCAAAAACGTCTTGATACTCTTTCAATAGTTCAGTGAATTCCACTAACTCCAATTCTCCAAGTGACTTTGAAACATGCACAAATCTGCCAGGTGCAAGTTCAATCAATTCAGTAGAATATGGTAAAATGATACCTTCTGTCATATTGGCCTTGGTATGGCCATGAATTTCACGCATGGTTGACTCCACAGATATTTTCTTGTCGTCAACCTGATTTTTGTTACCAAATTCGTGTTCAAATTCGTCACTCGAATTGTCAGACTCTTTGGAGTTCGTGTCTTCAATATCAGATTCATTGGAAAAAATATTCAAGACATACGAAGATTCTTTTGATGTAAAGCTGGTGTCGGACAAAGGAGTTTCACCTTCATATTTGTCACGACTCCAGGTTATGATTTGTTTTGCTAGCTTACCTCGATTATTGGTCTCACCAGTCTGAAATCTTAGCTCTCTGGATTTCCAATGTACACTTGCGTTTGATTGATAAAGCCAAGGTCGTCCAATCAGCACAGAATAGGATGACAAACCGAGTGGTTTGATAACAATGAAATTCATTGTGAATTGCTTGGCTTGAATGTAGACAGTGACATCCTTCAGTTCTCCAACAGGTTTTCGTCGTGTCGAATCAGCTAACTTGATGTTTCGCTGTGTCGGTTGAATATCAGCCAGCCCCAGAGCATGAGCTGTGTCTTCTGTTATTATATTCACACAAGAACCAAAGTCAATTGGCACTTTTTCGATCAGACATCCCGCAATGGTACTAACAGTCTCATGTGCACCGAAATCACCTAAATCAATAGACAAAACACCAGCATCTGGCAGAGAAAATTTTTTCTTCTTTTTGGGCACAAAAAGGCCTTTCAGTTGCTTTTTGTAATAAGTGCTATCTGCCAATAGCTGTTCAAAAGTAATGTTCAGACGAAGGGATCCAATAGCAGTCATGATGTCATATTCTTTCGTCTTTGATTTCGACGTTGGTTTATCGATAACAACACTAGACAATTTCGTCTTCGCGATTTCTTCGTCCTCTTCCTCAAATGTGACCACCTTTTCTACAGCAGTTGTCTGAAGTTCAGCATTGATGATTTCTTTTGCTTCTGCCAAGATATCTTTTGCAAATAACTTCGCAGCATTGCGGTCATAGTTGGGGTCATCTTTTAGATCTTCTTTAGTCATAGATTTGATCGTTGTTTTGCTAGAAGATTTCTTATTCGAGAATTTTCTACGCCTTGTCAAAGATTTCTGATCAGGTTTCGAGGAGCTTTTGCTTCTCGTTGTGACTTTGAATAATTTCTCCACGTCACTTGGCCAGGACTGATCTTCTGTCTTTGCCAGTTTTCCTTCAATAAAGTCAATTATCTACACAACAGCATCAGTCACAGCTTTCACTTTTGTGTCTGCAGCAGCTGGTGTTGCTACATACTGATATTTGGGTCGCGGCTTCTGTGGCTGAGGGCAGTCAGGATACTTGTGGCCAGGCTCTCTACAATTCGAGCATAATGGTACATAACCAATCGGCTTTCGTGGTTGAGAACAGTCAGAAGAAAAATTTCCCAGCTCTCCACAGTTTTAGCAGTTGCCCAAAACTGGTTTAGTCGCGGTTTGAGATTTCGCTGGTCCAACAAATTCAGGAGGATTATGTCTTCTTGGTGCGAACTTGGGTCTGTCTTGTTGGGCTGATGCTACAGTACCCTGTACATAGTTAGTAGTCGCATCATTTTGAAAAATAAAAAGTACCTCCTGGGCAGGATCTTCAATGTATTTGACATTCACAATAGTGCAGTCTTACTTAGTGTGTCCAGAAGTTTCACATTTCGTACACGACATTCCTGAGTTGGAAGAAGACGCTTTTGGTCTTTTATCTGCAACTTTAAAGATCTGCACTTTCAAGTCATTAAACTTTTTAATAAAGTTAGCCATATTACTCTTCCAAAGCTTTTCAACTTTAGAAGTTGATGACTTATCCTCGACAACTTTCGTGTCATCCTTTCGTTTAGTTCGTCGTTTATTCTTTCTCTATCCTTTGTCAGTTTTTGATTTTGATGAATCGCTGCTTTCAGATTCCGAGCTTGAAGAACTGGTACTTGAATCGGAATCTGAATCATCATTGTTGTCACTAGAATCAGTCTTTGACTTTGAGATTTCTTAGTCGATCGTCATTTTCGTGCTAGTTTTGAGGTCTCAAAATTTTTGGCACTAGCTATTACTGCTGCTAAGGAGGTCATGTCCCCTTGTTTGCAATACCGATCAATCTTTGGTGATAAACCAGCCAAAAACCATTCGATCTGCATATCCATGAGATATACACCGGTTAGTTTTCCTATGAGATATTTAACCTTACGTGTATATTTGCAAAGGGATTCTTTACTCTTCTTCTAAACATTGTTCAGACATCTAAGAATTCTAGATTTGTAAGCGATCTCTCTGAACTGGTTTAGAAATGCATCTTTCAGCAAGTACTAGGTTCCTACACGGCCTGATTCAACTTGGATGTACCAGATGCACGCCTGCTTTCTTAGCAGACCAGGGAAAATTCGTGGTTTGTCTACGTCAGTTCCCTTGTTATTCGCATTAGCGATTAACTTGAATTGTGAGACATAGCTAACTGCATCATCGGAAGAAGTCCCTTTAAAATAATCGTATTTAATTTTAGAGATAGAAGTGAAACGTGCAGCAGGACCCTCCATACCGAAGCTAATTAGGAGTTCAAGTAACTGGGCAATGATTTCGTCTAGATTTCTTTGACTAGTACTCTCACTTTGTCTTCGTAAAAATTCCTCTCTAAGCTTACGGTATCGTTCTAATCTGGATTCTTTATCTAACATACACTAGAGATGGAGATAGATTTGTCAGATTTCTTATAACTTTCCTAAACTATCCCCGGCAACAGTGCCAAAAATTGGTATATGTCGTACTATACCAACAAAGTTAATATAGATTTTATAGTAAATAATGTCGGTCCCACAGAGGACAACGTTAGAAAGTTATGTTTTTAGTACAATTTATGACAAGTGGTTTCAAGTGTTATTCTGGTTGTCGACAGACATTAAAAAGTAACCAGTATTACTTATGTTTGGAATGGGTAATATTAATAAATTCAGAACGACAATCTGGCCTCTATCGAATTGAAGGAAGCGCGTTCTACAGATGAGATGTTATCAGAGTAGTACAGTAGTACTACACTCTGGCTGATTAAGGTGTCAACATAGAATCGAGAAATGTTTGATGTATTCGCAACTGTGCAAAGAATTAATTAATCGCGTTCGCGAACTATTCGTTTCTAGATAGAAGTCCTCAACAACTAAAGCCCAACTTAATGGTTAAAGAACACGAAGAGTTTTAGAATACGTTAGAAACTTATGTCAATGCCAATCAGGAAAACAGATCAAAGACTCAATTCTTCAGACAGGGACTGTCATCTCATATGTATACATATAGCGCTATTCAATGATCGTGCTAAACTGTACCAAAGATAGTCGTTATTTTAGTGCCGAAAAGAAAGTATTCACGACAGACGAATAAGATGGTTTTAAAACAGTTCTTTAGAGCATGCTTTACGAAAACACAGCAAACGACTGTAATGCACTAGAGTGTCTGTCTAATCATAGAGTAATTCATGAAATGTGTTAGAGATTGTTAGCAGACTCAAGATCACTCACACTCAATAGTGCGGAGAACAGCGATAAGAGAGAATAACTCACAAAACTCTATTCACTTCTTCAATCTCTTACATAAGCATAAACTCTTCTCTCTCGATGATCGAGACTGAAGTCTGAGATCTATATATGTTCTATGGGGCGAACAAACACACCTCTTAAACAATAGGTGCGTCGCTCCCGCGAAAGGGTCTAGTTAACAATTAGACTGAAAATACGTTCAACTATACCATAGGAGGTATACTTAACTATGAGTTAAAGTTACTCTAGTTTAACATGTCTTTTCATATCTAGTCGTTTCGTATAGATGACCTAGTAAAGGTTATCCAAGACAATGTCTTTTCCTTTTAAAGGTCTTGTCCTTAATTACAAGGCAAGTACTTAGGAGATATATTCCCAAAAAATGACTTAGACCTCTTCATGATTTATACTTAACCGGCTCATATCTTCATTTTCGAGTATATCATGCCATATTTATGTTGATATTCAATAAATTGGATCTTCCCTAGTTACTCGTTCTGAGGACAAAACTGGTTTCAGGGGGAAAGAATGTTACGTCCATGTCCAGTATGTGGGATTCGGAATAATTCTTGACATGGATAGCCGGTCACTCCAGTGTATGTGGTTATAGAGTTATGCCTAGTCATTTCGGGCTTGGCCGAAGAAGTAATTAATAATCACATGAGGGCCCAGACCTATAATTGGACATAAGAGCACTTGCATGGTGTTTGACTGCTATAATGCAAGAATAGGAGGTCAATTGCTAATTCAGGTTGCATGGAGAGGAATATTCTCTTCTCTTGGGAGAGAATATATACTAGTGGAAACTCGCTCATCTACCTATTGGATTTTTTTATCCTTGAAGCCAGGAGCCCCTCCTCTCTTGCATTCATTCACTATGGCATGGGGGTGAAGTGGTTAGGGTATTGACTAGCCATTTTATGTTGGTTGGGTGGTTTTGCTCCACAAGTGTCCTTTTGGTTGCATGCAACAGGATATCATCGGATCTTCACTAGGCGATCCTGTGATCAAGAGTCTTGTGTATACCGGGATGTCCTACATAGGGTATGTCATGACATTCAAACAAAATCTTATGTTTGAGCTCATCATCATCTGGTACACAAACTTTCCCATTCCAAAATACCAAACAATCCCAAATGGTAAACTATTCCACAATCTTCTTATCTTTCCTTGTTAGTTAGTTGGCAAGGCTTCCATTTAATCATGTATGACTTGAATATGGCGTGAGTTAATAAAATTCCTTTTGACCAAGTCAAGAGTCTTTTGTATATTAGGATGTCCTACAGGGGGTATAAAATGACATTCAAACAAAATCATACGTTTGAGCTCATCATCCTCTGGTACACAAGCTTTCTTATTCTGAAATAACAATTCATCCCGAATGGTAAATTGTTCTACAATCTTCTTATCTTTCTTTGTTAGCTGAGACCCATGTGAACTCTTCTTGAACACTATCCTCATTAATTCTTCAAGTTTAGAAACAATGTTCTAAATATGGACAAAATGAGAATCACTTGTATACCATCCTTTTTGAAAGATATAGATTCGTAAAAATCTAGGTGAAAGACAACTCATAGTTCACTGTGATGCTCTTGATTGAAGCTCAACAGAACTTGGAGCTTGCTCAGAAATTATATGAAGAATTGAATCATTCATGAATATTCATTCGTGCCTTTATCGGGGTGATGTTTCTATGGGATGTTGAATTTTTTAAGTTTAAAGATGATTTGAAGTTTGATTCTAGTTTTCATTAGCAATTCAAAGATCAACTCAAAACAAAGTATTCAATTAAAGAAACAGCAAGACACATATTCTCTAAGATGAAGAAATTTCTAAAGGACAAAATACACAAAGAAATATCTTTTCGCCTCAACGAAAATCTGACGAACAAGAATGTTTCTCAAATAATCCTCAAAATGAAGATGATATGTTCACGAGGACGTTTCACATTTGAGGAAGGGGATATGCGATGCCACGAAAATGTTAAATATTGAATATCAACATAAATATGGCATGATATACTCGAAAATGAAGATGTGAGCCGGTTAAGTATAAATCATGAAGAGGCCTAAGTCATTTTTTGGGAATATATCTCCTAAGTACTTGCCTTGTAATTAAGGGCAAGACCTTTAAAAGAAAAAGACATTGCCTTGGATAACCTTTACTAGGTCGTCCATACGAAATGACTAGATATGAAAAGACATGTTAAACTAAGAGTAACTTTAACTCATAGTTAAGTATACCTCCTATGGTATAGTTGAACGTATTTTCAGTCTAATTGTTAACTAGACCCTTTCGCGGGAGCGACGCACCTGTTGTTTAAGAGGTGTGTTTGTTCGCCCCGTAGAACATATATAGATCTCACACTTCAGTCTCGATCATTGAGAGAGAAGAGTTTATGCTTATGTAAGAGATTGAAGAAGTGAATAGAGTTCTGTGAGTTATTCTCTCTTATCTATGTTCTCCGCACTGCTGAGTGTGAGTGATCTTGAGTCTGCTAACAATCTCTAACGCATTTCATGAATTACTCTCTGATCAGACAGATGCTCTAGTGCATTACAGTCATTTGTTGTGTTTCCGTAAAGCATGCTCTAATGAACTGTCTTAAAACCATCTTATTCATTTGTCGCAAATACTTTTTTTTCAGCACTCGAATAACAACTATCTTTGGTACAGTCTAGCACGATCATTGAATAAAGTTGTATGTATACATATGAGATGACAGTCCCTGTCTGAAGAATTGAGTCTTTGATCTGTTTTCTTGATTGGCATTGACATAAGTTTCTAACGTATTCTAAAACTCTTCGTGTTCTTTAACCATTAAGTTGGGCTTTAGTTGTTGAGGACTTCTGTCTAGAAACGAATAGTTCGTGAACGCGATTAATTAATTGTCTGCACAGTCGCGAATACATCGAACAATTCTCGATTCTCTGTTGACACCTTAATCAGCCATAGTGTAGTACTATTGTACTACTTTGATAACATCTCATCTGTAGAATGCGCTTTCTTCAATTCGATAGAGGCTAGATTGTTGTTTAGAATTTATTAATATTACCCATCCCAAACATAAGTAATATTGGTTACTTTTTAATGTCTGTCAACAACCAGAATAACACTCGAAACCACTTGCCATAAATTGTACTAAAAACATAACTTTCTAATGATGTCCTATGTGGGAAAGGCTTTTATTTACTATAAAATCTATATTAACCCTGTTGGTATAGTACGACATTCACCAATCCAACTAAAAGAATCTGCAACTCAACTAGAGCTACCTCTTATATATTTCATGAATTTTTGCATCAATGTGGCCCATCAGGCTTTCCTACCCTAAAGATCATGTTGATTACAAAAGTACTTAAAACGATGGTGATCCATATACATCATATACTTACTACCACACAAATAGTGTCTCGAGGGTTTAAATGCATGGATAACTGTAAATTATTCTGCAATTGCGGACCAATGAGTTTCTTGTTTTCAAACACTAGTGGCCCATCATTCGATAATAGAACGGCTCCAATTCTAGTATCACTTGCATCAGTTTTAAGAGTTAAAATTCTTTTGAAATGGGATACAGATCATGCAACACAGTAACGTACACATAAACACTCTCTCACCACAAGCTCTCATAGCACCTATATTTTCAAAACAAAGTACATTGTACATATAGCTTTTTTTATGGCAACCCATGTTGCATGGCCCGGGTGTCATTGACGAGACACATGTCCCATCGTCTTGCCCCGTGGTGAGGCCAACTAGTTCTAATCCACTGATTGGGGAACCCACAGTATAGTAACACGGTAGTTCTACTTTTATTCTAACTTTAAAAACATAAGGTTGATCTGGATTTGTAATCTATAAAACGAGAGTCGAAACAATCAGGGCTTTAAGTTTCTCAAATTTATATTGATTCAATTTCTCATTCCATACAATAGACGAAGATTGATTTCTCTTTCTCTTTTTTGTTAACAATGAGCCATTTTCTTTACAAATGCAATCAATGTGAATATGATTTTTAGGGCCTTTGGTATGTGGAACAAAGCCAAACTTAGGTTTATATTTAGTACCAAGAAGTAACATACAAGATGCGTGTCTGTAAAGCTACCCTTGCATCCATATGAGTAGACATGGAAAAACATCATTTCCCATCCCACAGGTTAGCAATATCTGTAATAGCTTTCTATGTGGATACTACCATTGCACAAGTGTAGACAAATGATGGCTATCTCATTGGCAATACCATTGCACATGTGTAGACAAATGATGGCTACCTCCTTGATGCCATCATAGTACCCGTTTTGCAAGTTGCAGCTCACCTAATCAATAAATTTGTTACAATGAAAAATCTCAAAAAGGAATGAACTGTGTCCTTTTTGCTGCATCAACTAGTTGAGTCAAATGGTAAATTTTCTACTAGTATAGTAAAACCCTACAATTATCATGCCACCATCATAGTGTACCTGAAAAAGGTGATCAAGCCTAAGTCCAGGAGAAAGTTTCATGTAGGTCCTCCTTTGTAAGCCATGGCCGTGACAATGCTGAAAAATAAAATCAAGAGATTCTGATGGGAATCTATGGTAAAATCACTAGCACCATCCACAAGTACTCAACAAGCAATTACTTCCTCATAGAGATGTCTGTGAGAGAGAGAGAGAGAGAGAGAGAGAGAGAGAGAGAGAGAGAGAGAGAGAGAGAGAGAGAGAGAGAGAGAGAGAGAGAGAGAGAGAGAGAGAGAGAGAGAGAGAGAGAGAGAGAGAGAGAGAGAGAGAGAGAGAGAGACAGAGATAGAGACAGAGAAGTAAGCTTTACCTTCACTTGAGTAGTGTTAATGGTTAGTGTTAGATGTGGATCATAAGCATGTGCTTGATTATAAACTATGATATCGCTCTCATGGGAACGAATCTCTGCGTGACAACATGTTAATCCTCTTCATTGATGTATACTCAGGAATAGCAAGATCCGCAAAGGCCTGTTAGGATCTAGTGCAATATGCAGATCACATAAATCAATCACCATAGACACTCCTCACAAGCTCTCAAAGATGGCACAACAAAGGCTTTGTATAACAAAGAGAAAACTGTACATATAGTATATTCACAAAATGCATGAAAATATAGGTGTCCTAAAATATGCCTAACTAAGGCCTAATATGGCCAAATTTGACTGACAAACTCGGGACATGCCCTCGAGTATAGCAAGTATTGTAAATAACACTATACAACATAATTTTTCTGCGTGTGGCTACTCGGCTAATTCAAGTAGCTGTCTACGGGACAAATGACCAGCTAACAAGTGCGAGTCCAGTCCCGATCACTACTAAAAACTATAAATTTTAATTAACTGAAGGTATTTACAGCTAATTACAATACTACATTTCGAGATTACAATAAAAACATATCAGATCAAATCTGATTCTTAACACTCTCCCTTAAGCTCAAATGTAGTAGGAGTAAATAAATATATTGCAGCAGCGTCTGGAGTGTCCAAAAGATGTTATGCATATCCCTGCTACCATGTACCTGACTCACACATAAGCACACCATCAAACCACCAGGTTTGGCACACAAAGTATCATGCAAACACAATGCTCATATAGAGAGTCTATCACACTCTCCACCAACTAACTTGTTCCCAATTTGACTTGAACACAAGTGGACCACGTGAGCAACATGGCTCAAACTGAGGAAATCCCACTACCACCATGAGACTTACATCCTCCAACTAGCTAGGCTGACATCCTATCAGACACTTACAAGCACAAACCTGTAAAGCTAACATAAATGAGCAACTAAGACTCAACCAAAGAAAATCTTACTACCACCATAAGATTATACCCTCACTAGATAGACAACTAGTAGACATAATGACAAGTCATGAGCATATCAAATGATTACTTTGTTTCTAACATAGCAAATGCATGAACACATGCAACTCTGACTCAAATCTAGACTTTCATGACAAGGTAACATGCAAGCACATATTCATGCACACCAATACAAATATGTCAAATACATGAGTAGGCTTGCACAAACTATGGTATCTTATCGTACCAACACCTGTCACCTGTAGATCCACTGCTACACCACTAGTCTCTAAATCAAATCCTCAACCATGGCCATCACATCCAAGCATATCCAACTATCTAATAAGTCCTGAAAGCTTATCTCCATCCATTCTCCATGCTCCAAGCACAAGATTCTACCAAGGACTCAATGAATGAATGTATGCAAAACTCACCATAGGCTATACTAGAGTAGCTCGCCCATCTCCAAGAAATACTGATGATGATCTACCTATCCTACATCCCATGTAGATTCAACTTGCCATGCTTGATGTTGCCAACTCTGGTTTGACCATTATATAGGCCTCCTACCAAGGAGCCTATCTTACCACACATGATTCACCAACTAAAGAATATCCACTATGCATACAAAACATATCATAACCTAAGCAATCGTAGCATCTCTCTGAGTGCCACTCCAATGGACTCGTCATCCACATATTATGCTTACTTGATGTCTCCAATCCTGGTCACCATCCTACTAAACAGACAAATCTCCAGAGTATCACCCGCTCCTCTTGGCTCCTAGCATCTGCTCGCTCTCCCTAGCTATGTGCCACCTGACACCATGCCAATGCAAGCTTCCTCATCGATGTCAATGCCAATGACTAGCCCCCTACTATAATATGTCAACCTGTACTCCCAAATGAACACACAATGACGTCCTCTCCATCAGTATCCCCTGCAGTAAATCGCTAGCAAAACATCCATCATGGTGTTTGCCCTTTGATCACACCCAACCGTGTGATCTCCATTAGCTATCCATCCTAGAGCTCGCTCTCAAAGCTTCACACTTTGCCCGTTTATGTTTGCACCTTCTTTATTCCATCGTGAATCGCCCTTATATGTCTTGTCCAATGACTCAAGTCCAATCCGAAATAGCTTCCTCCTGATGATCATCCTAAGTCATTCTACAATCCACCCCAACAGGTATCCCATGTCATCCCTAATCACAAAGATCATGCAGTCCATCCCTGATGATCATCCCATGTCATCCCTAATCATGAAGATCTGAGCATCTACCCTATAGTGCCCCCAAGCTAGCTCCAAGCTACTTCTGTGAATGGTTCCAAACTACTCCCTAAGAATACACTAAGATGTGAACTCCAAAGCCACCAGCATGTCCCTCACATGACATGACATGCCAATATCCCTCCAAGTGAACCTATGAGATGTTCCATGGCCCAAACCAAATGATCTGCACCTTGTCATCACTAGAATTTGCATCTCTGATGCAACACTGATATGTCAAATTGACTTGACTTATCCAAACTGGTAGTTGAAGTGTATCTCCCTGATGACAAACCTAATACACTACTCCACAGCTACTTTGACTTGATCAAGATTGACTTACCAACTGCAAAACCACAAAATATCACACTTACCACTCTCCAAGAGTCTCCAAAGTGTGATTATTCTTCATCCCCATGTGTCCCACACACAGCTCGTCCAATGCAAGTCCGATATCCAACCTAATGGCTTCCAACTGGCACCACCTCACACTTCCATCACCCGTGACCTCCAAAATGTGTGTACCTCCAAGCTAGCCCATATTTCCCTCCGAATGAAAAATTGCTAAGCTACAGATGTGTGTGTCAATGCGGCTCACTTGACTCAACAATGCCACTGTCGACAATACCTGGAAGAGCGTTCCCCCAAAATGTCACTTGATGTTGGTTGGTTCAAACCCCAAGAATTTAATCTGATAACAAGAATTTTTCACTTGTAACTGGCATACCATGTCTACCATGTCAAATTTCAGAGTTTAAGGACTGAAATTGATCTACAAATAATCACAAAGAGTGATTGGTAGCTTGGGATCTTGATCTATATCAAGACTAGCTTCCAAATCTAGCTTCTACTTGACAATCTTTGTGATTCCAAGCAAGAACAATAAAAAACGATGATCCACGGCTTCACACGTGTGAAGTACAGCTATTGCATGGCCTGATAACAGAAAAATAGTTTACTTATCATTCACCAAGCATTCATCCACCTAGAAAGTGCTTAAGAGAGTCAAAACACAAAAATTGCTTCACAAACCAATATTTCTCATCATTAGCTAGATCCATCATGGATCAAGTACAAAATCACAATACTCTCTCTCTAAGCTACATTCATCACGTGTGGGACAGCTCATTGTACTCATCCATATCCACTTTGGATAAGATCTATCAAGTTTGCCACATCATTCATTGGTGGTTTGTGTTGACCTTCTAGATTCCTACAATCTAGGACCTAACTCCTATAATTTTGGAGATGTCATATTAGACTCAAATGAAAGCTAATCAAAATGGATCTAAATATTACAAGTGTCATTTCACACGTGTGGACAGGTCCTCACATGTGTGGATCCACATAGATGTCAGAATGCATCAAAAACCATGTGAAAATTGCTTAATTCTAACACTCATCAATTTTTACATGATACAACTATAGTACATCTATCTACAACTCCTAAAGCTGATCTTAACTTGATAAATAAAGCCTTTGGAAAGGCTTTAGTGAGTAGATCAGCAAGGCAATCTGAAGAAGACACATGATGTAGCTTGATCTCCTTTGCTTGAACCTTTTCCCTCACAAAATGGTGAGCAATCTATATGTGCTTGCTCCTTGCATGGAATGTGGGATTGGTTGCTAATGCTTGGCTTGATTGGTTGTCACAAAATATTGTTGGATGATCCTCAGCCTCCATGACTTGCAATTCCACCAAAAGCCTCTTCAACCATAGGATTTCCTTTGTTGTGGATGTTAGTGCCTTGTATTCTGATTCGGTTGAAGATAGAGAAATAGTATCTTGTTTTTTGGAAAGCCAAGACACTATGCCATTGCTAAGGAAGGTGACAAAAGCACTTGTGGACCTCCTATCCACCTTATCACCTGCAAAATTAGCATCCAAATATGCCCTTAAGGCAAGATTAGATCCATCATATAAAATGCCAAAGTTCTTGGTGGACGAGATGTACCTCAACACCCTTTTTGCATTTTTCCAATGAAAAACCAATGGATTTTGCATAGATTGGCTTAGTTTGCCTAAACTATAACTTAGATCAGGTCTAGTTATAGTAAGATAGATCAAGGAGCCTACAAGTCTCCTATATAGTGTGTTGTCCTCAAAGGATGCTTCATCATCACTATTGGAAACTTTTACATTAAGCTCCATAGGAGTTTCTACTCCTTTACAGTCTTTCATTTGAAACTTTTCTAAGATAGAAGAAGCATATTTGGATTGACAAAATAAAATTCAAATCCTTGCCTCTTGAAACTTCTATTCCTAATATGAAATGAAGATTACCAAGATCCACCATCTTAAACTCCTTAAACAATGCTACTTTCACTTCTTGTATACCATCAAGATCATTTCCACTAAGGATAATGTCATCAACATACAAAATGAGAATGATGATTTTACCATCATTAAATCTTAAGTACAAAGAAGGATCATAAGCACTTACAACAAACTTAATAGAATTCAAGAAGGTATTCGACCTAGAGTACCAAGCTCTAGGTGCTTGCTTAAGCCCATAAAGGCTTCTTAGCAACAAACACACTTTTTCATCTTGATCTTCTTTGATGAAGCCCTTGGGTTGCCTCATGAAAATATCCTCTTCTAAATATCCATTGAATAAAGCATTAGTCACATCAAGTTGAAATAGAGGCCAATTGAAAGTAGTTGCAAGAGAAATAATCAATCTTATGGAAACTAGCTTAGCAATAGGAGCAAAAGTTTCATCAAAATCTACTCCCTTGGTTTGCAAGAACCCCTTTGCCACTAGCCTTGCCTTGTGTTTGTTGATGCTCCCATCTTGATTGTACTTCAATCTATAGATCCATTCGCACTCAAGTGGCTTTCTTCCTTGAGGAAGATCCACAAGCTTCCATGTATGATTCCCCATAAGAGCATCATACTCTGTTTGCATGGCATCCCTCCATTCTTGTGACTCCATAGCTTCTTCAAAGCAACTTGGCTCATCAAACATAGAAGTTAGAAAAGTGTAAGAGGTAAGTGAATGTAGATCTTCCCTTTGTTCACCTTTGTCAAAATAGGTGAGCCTTGAGGGCTCGGCCTTCCTTCTTGTAGATCTCCTTGGAGTCCTCGGATCTTGAGATGGATCTTCAAGATCTTGATCACATGTAGGCTCCTCCTCAAACCTTACAAGATCCTTGACATAAGATGGATTGGAAGCTTTCTCATTCAACTTGTAGTAGTTACCTTCATCAAAAGTAACATCTCTACTCACTAAAATCTTCTTAGTGATTGGATTATAGACTCTATATCCCTTGCTATTTTCAGCATAACCAACAAAGATCCCTTTAATAGAAAGGATCATCCTTTTTTCTTGTATCTAATGCTTGAAAAACATAGCAAGTAGATCTGAAAATTCTTAGATCTTTAAGATTCGGCTTCTTACAAAATAGAGCCTCATAAGATGTTATGCCTCCAATGGGCTTACATGGCAATCTATTACACAAATAATAGCCTCTCCCCAAAAGGACTTAGGTAGAGATGCATCTAACCTTAAAGCCTTAGCACACTCACATAGTGTTCTATTCATCCTCTCGGCTATACCATTTTGTTGAGGACTATAAGTACATGTAAGTTCTCTCTTAATGCCATTGGATTTACAAAACTCTATCATCTTGGTGGAGATATACTCTCCACCATTATCACTTCTCAATACTTTAATTCTAGCATCAAGTTGATTTTCAACTAGAGTTTTGAGCTTAACAAAAGGTTCAAACACTTTACTTTTGGAATTCAAAAGCTAAATCCAAGTGTATCTAGAGTAATCATCAATAAAAAGATACATACATAGATGCACCTCCATTAGATTCTTGAGAAAAAGAGTGCACATCACTATGAATAAGATCTAATGCTTTTGTAGATCTAGTGAAAGAGATATCAAAAGGTAGCTTGTGTTCCTTTGAGAGGCTACAAGCTTCACAACTTTTTCCACACTTTGAGAGTGTCTTTGGAAGGCCGAGGGCAAGATCCTTGGTGCATAGCATCTCCATAGATTTGAAGTTGGGGTGGCCCAACGTCGCTCTTATGCCAAAGCTCCACTTGATTGAGCTCCTCCTTCACCATGTTTACACTTCCAATAAAAACATTAGCATCAAGCTTAAAAAGCCTCCCTTGCTTGAATCCCTTTACAATGCAAGTATTATTCATCATTATGGAGCAAACACCTTGCTTAAAATGGACATCTAGGCCATCATCCATCAATTGTCCTACACTTAACAAATTCTTAGTGAGTGTAGGAACATAGAGTACATCATCAAGATCTACTCTTTTAGAGGATCCAAGACTTAAGGGAATAGTTCCCTGCTCTGTCACATCACTCTGTCCGTTGGATCTGAACAGCCAGTTTCAGGAGTCATTTTGGCCCAAGTATGGCCAAAAAATGTGCCCTCTAGCCAAACATAGGTCCTTCCAAAGAATGTCCTTACATTTTGAACTGAATCTTCAATATGAAAATTTTGATTGAAGAATTAGCTTTCATGCCCTTTGGGTCCAATCTCCATTTTAAAATGAAGATTTTTAATGAAGTTTCCATGCATATGGCCCATCAAGCCCTTCCACTCACCCATATCCAACGATGGGTTTTTCCATCCTCTGGCCCAAATCAAATTGATCTTAACCGTTGATTATTGTATAAATAAATCCCATGGTCTTTCTTACACCTGCACGCCCCAAACAGTGCTCCTCCAGCAGGCAAATTCAATTGCTTCAAACGGCTGCCTACATAGTCAATTACGTAGCCATCATCGATGATTTTTCCAAAATCACCAAAACTGCAAGTTTCTCCGTGAATTCTCCCCGGAATTCACCTACGATGATCGACCTCGAAGCTCCAATAGGAGAAACTTTTTGTCTCATGTCATCCAGATTGTCGATACCCCATATGGAGTTCTCTCTCTTGAGACGCTTTGAGTGCTATTTTTTCTGGTGAAAGATGTTATCCCATAGCTCCACCGGATCGTGCATACCTACATCACCCTGTAGTTCTAATACATGTTAAAGTCCTGTTAGGATCTAGTGCAGTATGCAGATCACATAAATCAATCACATAGACACTCCTCGGCCTCTGTCAACGCTTTGAAGAGGCTTTGGATATATAGGTTGAGGCCATCTTCCTTCTGCTGTATCTTGGCGATCTCGCACTGCCCTTCTTGTTCATGCTGTTGAGCTATGAGAAGCTCTTGCTACAGCTTCGTGGATTCCGCTCGTAGCTGGGTATTGCTTGTCGGCAGGTGGAGTACCCTACTGTCCAAAATGGCCTTGGCTGCTACCGCCTCCTAGATGTATGTCCCCAAGGTTTGGTATGTCGTTGTTAAGTCTGTTGGAATAGCCGGTACATTGGCACTAAGAGGGGCTTGTGTTGTAGCGGCCCCGACGACTTGTGGAGCGATGTCATCGTTATCTTCAATCAGGTTCTCGAGGGACCTATTGTCATCTGAGACGGTAGGATCTGTCCGATATGGCGATGGTACGAAAATTGTCTGAACAAATGCATCATCAGGCAACGATTGGATGCCCTCGACAACCTTTGGTGGCGAAATAGGTGGGGTGAGAGAAACAGTAGTGGAAACGGGGGTGGGGATGGTTTGTCCAAACGAGAGGATGGGTGGAACAGAGGAGAACTGAAGTGTGGTGTGGAGCACAGAAGGCGAGGATGGAGCAAAAATAGTCTGACATGGGGATGAAAAGTTGATGACTTGCATCCACGCCAGAGTTTTCGGAGACAACTGAGAATCAGAGGGATTACACTAGAGAGGAGCAACGGTGGAGACAGGAGCGATGGAGAATGCGATAGTGATGGAAGGGGTAGTAGATAATGGAACAGAAATGGAAGTGGTATCAACGGAGGAAACGAGAATTGAAACAGAATTAGTCGTGGATGGAACAGAAAGAGGAGTAGTGACAACAGAGATAGGAGGAGGAGGTTGTACAGAAGAAGAAATGGTGGTGGTTGATGGAGTGATTACTGATGTGGCGGTGGTACGTCATCTAGTGGTAGGTGGAGATGAGGAGAAAAAGGCAACGCCATGCATTCTTTTGTTGGTCGTTGTGTCAGTCACTGTAGGTTGAGAGGATGTGGATGCGACAGATGGCGGATAAAGGTTAGTGTGCGGCATGATGGAAGATAAAAGACTGGAGTGACGGAAGCCGCGCACTTTTGCCTCGAGAAGTGCGCAGGCAAAATTACACAACAAGGGACCTGCTGCGATACGCTCATAGTTGTTGGGTTTGATGAAGATGGTTAGTTCGTGAATGAGGAAAGCGTGCTAGTCGTATGGCACAACCGTGGGGCCAGGGAATCCCAGGAAGGACTCCACTATCTGACTCAGCAGCATGGACTAGATTCTATCCTTGCGAAATGTTGAAACAACTAGAAAGCCTCTATTAGATAACCGTTGTTAGTTTGGATGGGAATCTCTGGTGCAGTCTTGGCGACAAAAGGCTTGATCAGGCTTTTTGCCGGACGATGGGAGATGGGCTGACGATCACCGGACATAATGCCAACAGTGACGATCAAGTCCACATTAATCCTGACCTTGTACGTGGTACCTTGGTACAGGAAGTGGAAACACGACTTCGACGCATCCCAGGTGGCATAAGCGTGGAGGGTGAGGTCCATGTTAATCTCAGAATGGAAAAACGTCGAGAAAAAATCCATTGCCTCAAGAAGTGGGCTAGCAGTCTGAAGCCATGGTTGAATCAAAGTGTTAGAGAGTAAGGGCCAAATCTGCATGGCCGAGGGTATCTCACGCTGGATCACCTGCTTGGTGCCAGAGTCTTCAAAGGATGAAGAGGCCATGTTAGCAGTGATAGAAGTGCGAAAAAGTAGGAGAAACGGTGAAAAAGGTAAAAAGAGGTAGAAACGACAAAAACTGTGAATAACAAGTGTCGGATGGTAAGAACTGTAGTTCAGGGTGCAAACTGGATTTAGAATGTGCAGATGATAGCTTGTATGAAGTTTGGTCACAATCAGAAAACTTGAAAATTTTAGTGAAAAATTGAACAGAGCTTCGTCAGCAAAGGTGAGAAATGACTCGAATTCAGCCCTTATATAGCCAATTTTAGAGTGTGTATTAGGTGAAATCCATTTCTCCTTGCTCAGTTCCACCCAAAATTTGGAAAGGACCTTCTTCACAAAATTCTAAGACCTCAGAGAAGTCTGTGAGAGTTCAGAAGACGATTTGACTGCCCACGTAGGTTTCGCGAGGGTTCAGACTGTCTGCGAGGGTTAAACTCTCACAAGAGATGATCTCTCTCACAACATATTCATGTGGTTGGATTTTCAAGATCAGACCATGTAGGCAGGCTAATTTCACTGCTTTGATTCCATTTATGCACCTTGCAAAGATTGGTAGAATGATCTTGATGCTCTGCGAAGGTTCTGATGATTCAGCTTCTAATAACCCTTGCATACACTCAAAAATGATGATTTTTTCATTAGAAACTCTTGCAAAGATTTTCATGGATGCATCTGGTTCAGATCCAGTGACTGTCCAAGTTTCAAGGGCTATCTCCCAGGGGATCTCCAAAAATCATGAAAATAGTGCTCTTTTAGAGTGTTTTTTGACGAGATCTTGAGATTATCTGATTTTTAACTTTTGCAAACTGGTAATCAGCTTCATCCATATTTGATCTTATTGTTAGTAGTTCTTTGGAAGCTTTGATGAATATCTGGTAGCAGATCCATCAGTTTTGGATAAATTTTGCCCTTAATTTGCCTTAGTTACTGAGATCGAGGTCTCTGATCTGCAAATTTGGGGGACTTATTGGCATAATCTGATGATCTGCTTCCTTCTTGATCCCATCTAGATTTGGATCCCTCTTGGGTCCTAATAAATTTCCCCAATCTTGTCAAATCTGGCTAAATATTGATGGATCTAGCTTGATTTGGCTCGATCTTCCTAGATCTAGTTGTGATGGCCTAGCAGAATAGCTTTTCGTAACGTGCCACCACCAATCTGGATCTATCTCACTGCGGTGGCCAGTACTTGTGCAACCGGCTGCCATTGATGGGTGTGTTGAACGGTGTCCCATCTAGCTTCTCTAGATTCACAGCTCTATGAAAAATTTCTTTGATCCGATAAGGACCTTTGCCTATGAATTTTAATTTTCCCTTGATCGCCTTGGTTTTATACATCAGGACCAGATCTCCGAAATGAAGATCCTTCTTTTGTAACCTGCAATCGTGCCATGCTTTGCATCTTTCCTTTTCAGTTGCCAGTGCATGCACAGCTAGTAAGCGTGTTTCACAGAGTTTATGCAGAGTTTCGTGGTGTAGTTGTAGAGATTTGGATTCATTAAGATGTTGCGTTGTGGCGATCCTTAATGAAGGGACTAAAAACTCTTCTGGCATTACAGCATCTTGACCATATACCAATTGGAGAGGTATTTGATCAGTGCTTCCCTTATATGTTGTCCTGAATGCCCACAGAGCAGCATGCAACTTATGTTCCCAATCTAATCTGCTAGTTTCAATTGTTTTCGTGAGCACACTACACACGATCTTATTGGATGGTTATGCTTGCCCATTACCATGAGGATAATAGGGCGTACTGGTTCTATGGATCATAAAAAAAATTTCCAACAGGACCTTGATGGTCTCATTGATGAAATTACTTCTACGATTGTTGACTATCTCCACCGAGCATCCAAAGTGCACAATGATATTTTCATAAAGGAACTTGGCAGTAGTCCTAGCATTAGCTACTCTTACTGCCTTGGCTTCGACCCACTTGGTGAGATAGTCCGTGGCTATGATTATGTATCAAGCCTAGGTACTCCTTGCTGCAGGATGAATTGGACCGATGTAATCCAATCCCCACTTTTTGAATGGTGCTTGGGCTAAGACCAGGTGTAGTAGATTATAATTCAATCTCGTTGGTCTCCTTGCCCTTTGGCACACATCCCACTTCCTCAAGTAGTCCTTTGTATCCTTATGAATCGCTGGCCACCAACATCCTAATTGTAGAATCTTGCGAACTATAATGTCGGATGCAAAATGGCCTCCACCCATGCCTTCATGTGAAAGTGAAATGATTTGGGTGGTCTCATGAGGAAGAATACACCGCCAAAGAATCCCATCTGGTCCTCTTCGATACAATTGGCTGGCAATCAGCTGATAAGGTCTAGCTTTCAAGATCAATTTTTGTTGATCCGCCTATGGTAGTGATTTTTCTGGTTGGTCTCCCAATAGATATTCAACACTTCGGCAGCCCATTCTGGTATTGTGTCCACGTAAAAGAAGACAGCATCGGCCAGCTCATCGTCGGGTTGGGTTGCAACCTCCTTTCCCTTGATTCGCGACACATGATCTGCCATGTAGTGTTGTTTTCCCTTGCATACTACTATCCGAAAATCAAACTCCAACACCAAAAGTAGCCATTTGGTGATTATCCCTGTGTTGCAAGCTTTGTTAACGAAATAGAGCAAGGGTTGATGGTCCGTATAAAAAGAAAAATGTGTGGCCATCAGGTAGTGTCAAAATTTCTTAACCGCATAGATCATCGCCAGTGCTTCCCGCTCTGTGGTTGAATAATTTGTTTCTATGTCACTGAGCTGTGGGCTTGCAAATCAGATTGGAAAATTCTTTTTGTGTTCTCATGGCTGGGTTAAGACTGCTCCAACTGCATACTTCGATGCGTCCGTATGCACATGAAACTCAATGGACATAGCAAGCAAGGAACTAGCTCTCGACCTACCAAAAGCTTTCAAAAAGTGTGGAAAGATGTGTGAGACATGTGGCCTTGCAAAGTCACACGAATCTTCTTACAAGAGATCTTCATCAAGATCTCTCTCTCCCTTGGATCTCATACATTCTAATGTACATAGTTTCTCACATGCAAGTAATGGAAGTGCCTTGATGTATGTAACATTTATAGATGATTGTACTAGATTCACATGGATTGAGTTACTGTCAAAGAAAAGCCTTGTATATGAAACTTTCATTCAGTTCAAGTCTCTAGTTGAGAAGCAACTTAGTACTTCCATCAAGGCACTAAGATGTGATAATGGAGGAGAGTACACCTCCAATAAAATGAAAGACTTTTGTGAGATCAATGGCATTAAAATGCAATACACTTGTTCCTACACCTCCAGCAAAATGGGTGGAGTCTATGTGAATGTGCAAAGTCTTTAAGACTTGATGCATCACTTCCCAGCTCAAGACCCGAGGACTCCAAGAAGAACCTTCTTAATTATCAAGATGGAGCCATCAAGCCTTCAAGTGCACAAAATGTCTTGGAATCCATGGCTTGGCATGATGTATAGTTTTTGAAGTGTGCTACATGTATATAGACACATTTGTGGAACATCTTTAAGGGATCCTTTAAGAGGTGGTGAAAGATCCTTCATGGACATCATTTTCTATTGGAGTCTCAAAAGTTCCTTGTTTGTAGCTAGATTTTTTAGACACTTCTAAAAGCATTTATTCATCTAGCAAGAGAGTTGTAAATAGATCAAGCTAAATTTGAGGAGTGTGAAGAATTGCCAAAAATTGACAAATTTGGCTTGATAAAAAACCATGTAGAATCATGTAAAATGTACATAAGTGGGTCCCACACATGTGAGGCCATGGATCCACGTGGGAAACCTGTCCTAGTGTAGGTTAGAGCAAGTCTAAAAGGTTGGTCATGTCATTTTGGTAGTGATTCCTTGATTATAGGACCTACACCTAAGTTTAAGGTGAAGAATTGACCAACTAGTCACCTACTAGGCATGACTCTAGGATTTAGGCTAGGGTTGCAAACTAGGGAAAGAGAGCCAAGTTAACTTACTTATTACATGCTATAAATCCACCTAACTTCACAAAGGAAGTCACTTTTGCTATGTATTCCAAGAGAAGATAGGTTATTTTTTGGAGCTCATTGGCAATCTTGAGCTACTCCACATTGTACAGTGAGTTTTTGTTCTCCAAATGCAATCAAATCAATTTCTACTTGATTCTCTTCTTGCAGGCCGTACTACAGCCTGTAGTACACATGTGCCAAGTCAGATTTAGTGATTGATCAATGCTATTGATTGTTCTTGCTTGTTGATTGTCAAATTGCCCATCTAGATCAACTTTTTTGTGTCTAGTTTTTTGGTAGGTTGTAAGGCAAGCATTCATTCATTCTTGTGTGAATTTCACACGTGTGGAGTGCCCACTACATGTGATTTAGATCTCCTAAGGTGTGTGGATGCACAATGTTCAAGATTAGATTGAGATTCAAGATCTATCTTACTCTCAATGGCAAAAACACACTACTACATGAATTACCTCACTTCCAAAGTACATACACACGTGTGGGAAGTGTTCCAAAATAAAAACTAAGTACAAAAACAGCCAGATCTCGGGTAGAGAGAGAATCCAACCAATAGCTATCCAGTAGAGAGAGAAAGCAACAAAACACTTACATCCAAAATCTCACTTGAACTCAAAATCAATTAGCATAGAATGAGAAGTAGTAGATCCACGAGCTAATCCACACTCAAACATGATTGGACCTCATATTTACAACCTCTTAATCCTATTGGACCATTGATGCATCCATCTCTCCATTCTATTGGACCATTCTCAACATATCTCAAATCCTATTGGACCAATGGTACTTCCACCTCTTAATTCTATTGGACCTCTTGTACTTTGACTTGTCACACATCAAACTAACTAAAGACACTTTTCAACAACCTATTTAGCACCAGTTTCACCTCCTACACTACTTTGGCTCAATAGAGGCATTACATGTGGCTATGCCAATTTTGACCCTATCAACATTCTACACCAAAATGCTTGATCATAAAACTTTATGAGACCACTATAACAAAAATTTTAAACTTATTTTACAATTCTCCACATGTGGGAACATCCTCCACACATGTGAGATTCACCCACAAACTTCTAACATAAAAATATACCATGCTAGATTTTTGCCAATTTCTCACATATTGTGGATCTTTTTTAGATCCATTTATGGTCCTAAAGTACAATACTTTCACACTTTGGAGTGTGGTACAAAGGGGCAAATCCGGGTATGGAGTTTTTTTTAGATAATGGATATTGAAGGTTATCATTACTTCTTGGTAATAAAAATGAAGAACCCTTATTATTATGTTTTTTTGGCAAGAAATTGGTGTAGGTTCTCTTGCCAATAGTTGACTTCAATTCATTGACATTGACAAGTCATTTCATAGTGCACAATACCAAAAGAAGGATAGATTGCATAAGTATGTGGTCAAACATGCCATGCCTACCACAACACAACCAAAAGGGAATTTGCTATGACTCAAAAAACAACAAGACAATGGTAAGCAATCAATCTCATACCCAAGGGACTAATAAAAGCAATCCCAGTTGCTCAAGTATGGTGATTGCAACAACAAAATTGTAAAAAAATAGCTGGGCATTAATCCAAATTATAACACAAGTGACTAATGAGTAATGTTTGGATGTTTGCATTAAATGCACTCTAGATAATATGCTATATAACCCTTTTTTACCTAGTGCCACTTGCTAGATCTCCATACATGCAAATGAGTCCATACCAAATACATCCAAGTAGGTAAATTACATATTCTTTCAAGGACCATATATGACATGTTTGGAACTCTCCACAAAATCTAGACATGTGCAGTGTGAAAAATTACAAATTTTCACCTTATCTCCAATTCTCTTCTCATGAGATTCTTTTGTTTCTACATAAAATAAAAAGAATTTAAAATCTCAAGTTACCTTTTTGATGATCTTAGCTTCTATTTCTCTAGTATTGGATATCTTTTTTTTAACAATTTTTTGAGATTGACCATCTATACCAAATTTTCTTATTTGTCTCTTCTCTTAGGAAGGCTCCAATCTAGGGCCCAAATTTCCAAAAAGATTCTTCATTAGATTTAGTAATATTTGGTCTCTTTTGGAGCCTTCCAAATCCCTAGTGCATGGCCCAATGTCGGTGCCTAGTTCCAAAAACTCATTTTCTCAACTTTTTGAAAGAAATACCAACCTTAGCTAGAAAATGTCTTTTTGGAGTCACAAGTCAAAGCCTAGCACCAAAAGGCAATATTCCAAGCTTTTTGAAGCTTCCAAGTTGATTTTTTTTTTTGTTCTTGTTTTTTTTTTTTTTCAAAAATAGTTTTCTAGGACCACGGGTGACAACACTTAATTTCAAAAAGCCATGTTTTTTAGCTTTTTGAAAGTTTAAAACCTTTTTTTTGAAAATTTCTTTTCGAAACTAGGCGTTAGCACCTAGTTCCAAAAGACAATCTTTTTGGAAGGGTATAAGATTTTAGAAAACAACCCTTTGGCTCTTGGTCTCAAAAAGTCATTTTCTAAGTTTTTTGAAAATTTTGAATCTTTCCTTTGAAAGTGGCTTTTGGAACTAGGTGGCAAAAAGTCATTTTCGAAGCTTTTTGAAAATTTCTAGGCCAAAGTGCCTTTGTTGTTTAAAATCATTGCTCAAAAGAGAGTCACGGTCCATTCATGCATATTCTAGACTTCGTGTACTATCCATGTAACATCATGATAGTAAGAAAAAGTCTTTAGGGGAATGAAAGTAGTTATTCGTTAGCTTGAGTGGTGGATTTTGTACTCAAATAAATCAATGTTTGTCTATCTAAATAATGTACATGGAAACAATAGCCATATATGATGCAATTTCTATAAAGTGGATTGCCTAAATTAATGGCTTTAGGTCAAGATGAAATGTTGAGGATTGTTTGTATAAATGAAGTGAAAGTAGTGCCAAGGGTTTGTGTACTTTACAAGAGCAAACTAATAATTAGCTAGTTATTTCTAGCAGGTTATGTGCTCTGAAAACAATGTGGTTGTCAAACTAAAACATATGTTGTTCAAAGATATCTACATATTATGTTTTAAGTCTAAATTAATGCAAAATCTTTTGAAATGGGTCAAAACCTAAAAAAGAGTTATCATTTAATAGTTGTGTAATTTTTGCCCAAAAAGATATTGTTTAAAATTTAAAAAATACAAAATTCACAAAAAATGTATTTTCACTCAAAAAGTTAGTCCATTATGTGAAAAAATAAATAAACTGTTCATTAAAACCTAGAAAATCAAATATTTCAATCATGTGAACAAAAAAAATAAATATTTATGGTTTTTTATTGATTTCAACTAATCTTTCAAAAGTAACTTGTAAAATATATTCAGTGTTGGTTATGCTAAATCTACAAAATTTTGAAAACACTTAACATATTTCTAATGTTGTTTTTTTATACGTGACATCTTACCCTTCAGGCATGCATCACAGGTGGTCAAATTGTTCGCATTCGAGATGCTGACCCCTGTTATTGCTCCATGATGGCTTGCTTGGTAAAGTCCCATCGAATTCATGTGGCATAGTCTCCTGTGCCACAGAGTGTGTCTGGCGAATCATCATGAGTCTGATGCACTTGATTTGTAGGCAGGCGTACCTTCAGATGATATAGATTATCTTTTCTTCTTCCTTGAGTAATCAGGGTACTGGTACTAGTATCAACAACGTTACATGCTTCGTTAGAAAACGTCACACGCATCCCTGCATTAGCTATTCTTGCCACAAAAAACAAGTCCTGTTGTAGTGTAGGCACGAACAGAACGTCTTCAAGTCGTTTGTCTTTGCCATTCATGTTGAGCCACAGTGAACCAATACCTATCATTTATTTGATGTTTGGATCCATCTCCAAGAACAATGAATCTTGAAAGATCAGCACTTCCAAAATCAGACATAATTCATCTTGATGTGACAAAGTGTGAGGTAGCTCCTAAATCTAGGATCACCTCTTGTGTGTCAGGTGCTGATGCTGCACACACATTTGCACAAATGTAGGCAGTCGAACAATTTTTGTTTGATCTCTCTTCGCCCATTTTCGAGCTCTCAAGCTCCTCGACATAGGACAAACTGTTACTATTCTCTAGTCTGCTCTATGTTGATTTGTTCCTTGGGTTTAGGCAGCAATCCATGGCTGCATGACCCTTCTTGTGGTAGTGGATACACTCAATTTTTGGATTGAACCAGCACGTATCAACTGTGTGCCCATCTCGTCTGCATCTCACACAAGTCTTCTTTTCTCCACCTTGTTATTTTGACCTCCCTTTGTTCTTCCACTTGCATTTGCTAGTCCCCTCTGCTTGCTGATCACGATCCTACCTTTGATTCGACTCCCTCTTAGGCTTAAATTGTTTCTTTGTCTTTTCTTTGTTGTTGTAGAGGGCTTGGTCAGAAGCATCCTGTGATCAAGATGCTCTCTCGCCTCAACTTCCTCTCGAATTTCGACAATTGCCTTTTTGAGAGTCATTGTAGGATCTTTTGCGAGCAGGGTTCTTGTTGTCTGGAAAGATCTAGGTAAGGCTCTCAACAGGTAAGTGAGCTACTTCTCAACTGACACTGCAACCAAAACAACCAAAGGAGTAACTATGGCTTGTGCATGATCTTTAAATTTTATTTTTAAATTATGTACATGTGTTTCATTCAGTTCTCTTACTTCCATTGGCTTGTCTCCTGTTATTGGGTCTATAGGTGGCCTATCACACTGATTTAAATCTAAAATCAAAGTTGTTTCTTTAATTTTTTTTTGTTTTATGAATATCTTCTCTTAATTTGGCAAGCTCAGAGCTATCTTGTAAGGGGTGGATGGATGTACCAGGTAGAGACATCGATGGTTTGGTGGCGGCTTTCTTGCTTTCAGCATAAGGGATGGACTTATGGCGATGTGTAGTCGTGGTCTTTGGGCGTGACTTGGGTCTAGTGGGAGAAGACTCAAATATTATGAGATCTCTTTTTTTTGGGATGAGGGATAGCTACAGTTTCATCCTCAACGTTTTTAGAGGCCAGCTTTGTGACCTCAACATGGTAGAAGCAGACTTGCGAGATCCAATAGATACACATTTTGAACTCTGTAATGAATAGACCGGATCTTTCTCCTTAGCAATAGCAGCTAGAACCATTTTTAAGCATTGCTTCATGCTCTGGACATAAACAAAAATCAAGTTTAAAATATAACGAGTAAAGGCTTTTACTTAAAAGTTCAAAGAATTTTGTAATTAGTAACCACTATGCTAAGCATGAAACAAATGTAGACATACTTGAATAAAAATATGTTTTATAGTTACACAACAAAGTAACTAGAGCTTTATCAAAATAGGATCTGATAGCCTCGTCCTGGCAAAATCGAATCTTTATCATAGTCTCGTTCAGAATGAAAATAGAATGAGACTTATCCGTCTCTCTTACAAGTATGTTCACAAAACCTTCTTCCTCATCCTCATCTGGTTGATCAGCAAGCAATCTTTCTTGAACTTTGAATTTTGAGTCTCCCCTGCCAAGCTTCTCAGCTAAATGAATAAAAAGCTCCGACAACTTTGTGTTGTTGAACCCTCTGGTGAAGTAATACATGAATTTCTTCTTATCTTTTAGTGGAATATCTTGAGGTTTACCCAAAATTTTGAAATAAATCCTTGACATTTCAAGAATTATCAAAGACAATAGAAAATCTTTCTTTAGAAAAATTTAAATCACTACCTGAATGAAAATACTGAAAACTTTAATAAGACAAGCAGTTTTTGTGAAAATTCTCTAAAAATCAAAACTTAAAATTTAATACATTTTCTTACAAAAACATCTCAAAAGTATCACTTTTCTCAGACTAAGCCTTGTAAAACAGGATAAATATGAGTAGCGACCTATGTTGAGCATAGGTTGCATCTTTAGTCCTCTTCTAACCTATGCTCAGCATAGGTTAGCAAGCAGATTGCGAAGACATCCTATGCTGAGCATAGTTGGGACTAGGGCACACGAGTGACGACCTATGCTGAGCATAAGTTAGAAGAGGACCAGAGATGCAACCTATGCTCAGCATAGGTCGTCACTCACGCGCTCTAGTCCCACCTATGCTCAACATATGATGTCTTTGCAATCTGCTTGCTAACCTATGCTGAGCATAGGCCACGGGATGCTTAATATATTTTCAAGGCTCTCCTTGTCAGCCAATAAAGTTGACACCTCGTCTTCTTCATCAAAGTCTATTAATAGATTCTCATATGTGTCAACATCTAATGTTGGCAAACAAATTTGCATTGAGATTTTGCTTCGTTGCTGCCAAGTTGAAGATGATGACTGTGCACTTAGCCCAAGATATTTTTTGTAAAATGCATATTGTTGACTTTCATATATGATTTGTCATTATCAACTCAAAATTGAAAGCAAGCACATCCAAAACTTGAAGACCTACACCATCAACTCCTAAATGACTTTTTACTGAATGTTTTCTTTTGCCTTTGGATCTATTTGCAACATTTCTAACTCATACCTATCTAAAAAAGCATTTGTTGAAGTGTTATGCATCCAATGCACACATGTGAATTTTGTTATATCATTGCTCCGAATGAAGCCAAGCAACTTAGAAATCCAAAATGGACGATTTCAACTATTTTTTGAAGCTAAAAGTGCAATGAGACTTCCTACATTAAGTTCACTAAGTTCATATGACCACTCAGCCTTGGTGGTTTTTCTAGTTTGATGACTTTTTCTAGAACCCAAATGAATTTTTTGTCTTCACTTTTCACAAGGGATAAAAATTTAGTTTATTGTGGAATAGTTGAGGATTTAATTGTTGTAGTTGGAATTGTTGATTTTAATGGCTACTGAATTTTTTTAGACAAGTTTGCATCTCCCAAGTTAAGCAAACTGAGTTTTTGCTCTTCAAAAAAATCCATCCACCAATGTCAATCAAACTTGTCAAAAAATCGGTACACTGCTTGAATGGTTAATTTTCAAAAATTCAATGCTACAAATGGATCAACTAAATAATGTTCTCTTTGAGCTTTTTGCTCCTCCATAATGGACATTAGATAATGCAGGTGTGCAAGGTTAACTTGAATAGGAATTCAAACGATGTAAAAACAAACTCCTTCAGAAGGTAACCACATTGCTTCTTTCACAATATTGTGATGCCATTATTATTATTTGCAATTTTAAATTGGTGCTAAAAACTAATATCAGTTATTGGTGTTATGCAACGTTCTTTACACATTTTGACAAAATATTTAAAACCAAATGTGCTTCATAATAATAACACATTTTACTAGTAAAGAAAAGACTTTTTTGTGTCTGAACTTCTCAGAAAACAAAACTACACATTTGGTCAGTCTGATCGTGAGTATGACCTACTATTAAAAAATTTATTTTGATTTTCTTGACAAAATTTAAATAAAAAAACTTGTGAAAGTACTGTACTTTAGGACCAAAAATGGTAGAAAGATCCACAAGAGTGATTGTTTGCTTGCTTAACAATCTATCAACAAACTAGTCATTTGATCTAGATTGGCAACTTGACAAACAACAAGGCATGGCAATCCCCAGCATTAATCAATCATCAAATCCGACTTCACACATGTGTACTACAGGCTGACGACTTCTGCAAGCTAAGAAACTATGTAACTCTTTGTAGCAATATGCTCACTCCACAGTTTCTTGGCTTGTTCATGATCTAAAAGGGTAAGAACTCATTCGCTTAAGAACTACTATGGCTGCCTCTCAAGAAGCTATGTCTACAACCATTTAGGTACGCTTTCCGAGTTTAAATAAACTCTTCACAACTTCAATAAGTATGGTAGTTTTGGTTCCATAAAGGCTATGATATACCATTACTCTACAGAAATTCACTTTTTCTTTCCGCTTTTCTATTTTCCTTGTTCAAAAGTAAGTAACACATAAGACCACACTCAAATCAAACTAAAATACCTTGAATGATTTAAACTTTTCATGCTCTTCTTTAATTAAAATGAACTGATACGGACCAACTGGCCGTAAGCTGATCAGTATGGCACTCGCCCTGATATGATGATATGACGACTTGGCCTACCACTAAAAAATCATCTGTATGGGAAGACTGGACTATGTTTTAGCCGCTATTCAAAGCTATTAAGGAGTATAACTTCTTTTGGATATGAATAACAACTGTTGTTCAGCTATGACACTTGTCTTCCTCACCGAACTAACTTGAGCGGTTTTGTTTTGTGGGATGTTGGCAGGTATCAGCTGGACGTCTTGAAAGTGGTTAGGCTTTATGGTGCTTTCTAGTACCCGGGGCAGCTAATCATTGTAGTTTTATGTCCTGCCCATCAGAGGACATCTGGATGGGTCACTCTTGAACTGAATGCACATGGATAATCAACCAAAATGCAAGCCAATGCGTTCAACAAATGATCTACATTACTGTTCAGTTGAACAACGATGGATTCCTACTTCTAATTTGCTACAAAATGAACTAAAATCAGATCCTACACTACTTTACTTGCATAAATTGACAAAATAAGAACAAAAACTAATCTACAGCATGTTAGAAGTCCAAGAATCAAGAAACCAACCAGTCTTTTGATTCTTGGACATCCCAAGAACATCAAGAACTAGAATGTTAGAGAATATGCAAGATTTATGCCACATTTCTAGCCTATTTAGTTTAATTGAATGTTGGCTCCTACATTAATCCACAAGAAAGCATGAAATCTAATCCATAACTAGGAAAGCAAGAAAACTAATCCACTCTAAATCCACAACCACACACAATATGAATGGAAGGACTCAAGAAAACCATCATGATCAAGGAGCTCAATGGATGCATCTAACTCATGGAGGGTCTTCTCATTTCAGCATGGAGGTGATACAATACACAAAAGCTCATCTTCACAAAGAGGGAGACTCTTAAATAAGCAAGAGAGCTCCTTAGGTGACATCCTAGTGGAATTTCCACATTTCACAAATTACAAGTGGAATAATGCTCTCCACTACAGGTCACCATCAAAAGGTGGCTCACTCTACTTTCTTTAAGAAGGTTCTACTTGCATTTATTACATTTTCCTAGAAATACTAGTTCCTACATGGTCATTCCATCTTTCGAGATTCACCATGAGACTTACACAGTTATGGCTTGTTATTACTAACTAGCATTTCTCGGCTCTCATACTCGGCTCTCAGTCTTTGTTCATCTCGTCTTCTCAGAGACCTCCTCGGTCCAAGGTGAGAGGTGCTCTTGAGTTGCTCTGTCCGAGTATCTTGGGAATTCGTCAGAATCAGCCAACATCATCCCACCCCTAATGTGTTGCAGGACCCACTACAACTCATATTGGATGATGTCGTTCTGCTTTCACATTGGCGTCTTCACTCGTCACTTGAAAAAGCGTAGATCCTCATTTGCTTACATAAAACCAAGTGTTTATTGGCACTAGTCTTTATCACAAAAACTGTTTTTTACAAATTGCTGTGATTGGATCATAATGTCTTATTGCT
Organism: Diphasiastrum complanatum; assembly: GCA_029204225.1. NCBI lineage: Eukaryota > Viridiplantae > Streptophyta > Lycopodiopsida > Lycopodiales > Lycopodiaceae > Diphasiastrum > Diphasiastrum complanatum. The sequence continues at coordinate 32,916,007 of CM055092.1, read as the reverse complement.
ATAGGTGGTTGACATTCTCAAAATTGGAGAGCTCTTAGCAGCTTCACAACTTGCATGCTCGAGGGCTTTCCATGTGTCTCCTTTTTTTGTCACTTGTATCTACCATTGACGGTTTCATCTTTGGTTTCTTGGCAGATTCTATCTTCTGGGAGGTTTGTATCAGGTTCACGGTTGTCTTCATCTTTTTTTTTCTGCAGCTCTTCCTTTTGATCCATTACTTTTGGATCTCTTTGAGCTTCATAAGAGGGGATCCAACTATCATTGCTCCAGAGAGTCTCTTTTGATCAAGATTGGTCTGGCTCATCTGTTCCTTAAGTTTTGTCCTTTCCTCCTCAGCTTTTTGGATCTTTCTCTCTATTTCTTCTAGCTGCTTCGCCTGCTTCTGTAGATCTTTTTCGGCTGAACAACCAATATAGGTGGTAGTTGGTCTCCGCAAGACACTTGCAATGATCTATCAGCTGCTTCGGTAAGACTATAAAAAACTGGGAATTTCTCAAAAGAACAATAAACTGATGATAAACAAACAGATGGAAGGGAGGGTGGTAGTGACAACGGTAGGTGGTGTGGACGATAGACATGAGAATGGGTGTAGAAGTATGGTAAGAGGTTGGTTGAAGAAGGAGACTGATTTTCCAATGCCCGTGTTTCTCTTTTCTGAAGGATCTTCGTCATGACTGAAATACTTTTTCAAATTGAGTCTCTTCAGATTACCCATCTGCCTTCTTTAGCCTTGTCTTTTCATATTTGACTTGTGACCTTGGCTATCGATCTTGCTGATGTTGTTGCAGGTAGCGTAACACTCCAGTGGATCTAAGCAGATCCACTCTCTCTCCCCCCCCCCCAAAAAAAAAAAAAAAAATCTGTTGGTGGGGATGCTGTTGTCGGTAACTGTGTGAAAGTTTCAGATCCTTAAGATCCAATCTACTTGAATGATCTTTGGCTAGAAAGGGAAATACACTACCAATCTCACTAATGTAGAAAAATCAGCATCTACACACAAATTGAGATGCAAACACCAATAGAAATTGATCAAACTTGAATGAAATGATTATGTACTATGGTTGTCCATAAAAACCAGCAAGCTACTGTATTTCACACGTGTGGATCCAAAAATAACAAATATAGATCATTCTACACATAGAATTGCAAACAATCACCAAGATAGTGCACCAATGGATAGTAGAACCCAAGAGAACCATGTATAAGCATGAAATGAGATAGAGAAGAGAGAAGATCACTCTCTCCATGAGCTACATCCTTTTATAACCGGTCCAAACCCTATTTTGCCACTTGGCTTTCCAACCAAAATGCTAACCCTACTAATTTTGGGTCTAGATTCAATATACCCAACTATTCAAATTAAATCTACTTAAACTCGCATTCTAGCTTTCCCACACTTTCAAAAAGTGTTTATTCAAATGAAATTTAGACTGACGAACTTTGAAAAGTCAACCTCTAAGTCTAAAACAAGTTTTGGCCTCAATATGCCAAATATGGAAATATTGCAAAATGTGATGAAACTAGTTGAATCTTTTACACTCCCTCTTCAACTAGTTTTAGCATAGACTTTGATAATACTCCAAGTGAAGTCCTATGCTTCATGAACAAGTCTTTTCCCAATGCTTTGGTGAAGATATCAACTACACATTCCCTTGAAGACACATGTTGAAGCTCCACCTCCTTTGCAATGACTTGCTCCCTCACAAAATGATATTGTATCTCAATATGCTTGCTCCTAGCATAGTTTTTGACAATAGAAATTTGATCCATCATAAGAATGATCTTCTTCCTAAGAATAGATCTCCTTTCAATGATCATGTAATGCTCAAAATAGAAACAACCATAATTGATATAGAGAATAGTGTCCACTTGGGATGTTTCACTATTTCTTACATCAATTTTACATATCAAGATGTAACTAGAACATGAACAATCAAATAGAATGTAAATGAAATGATTCCACCATGATTCCAACTCTGAACTCTTTGGAGAAATACAGCAAACAAACAATAAATGTGAGTGATCAACTTTTGCTTGCATATCTTCTCCTTTGTCCTTTGTTGCCTTGTATCCACCATGATGCTCCATGAATGAGCCTCCATCTCCATCTTGCCATAAGATGCCATCAAGCCTTGATGACTTGACCATGAATGTGTGACAAAATAAACCTCCAATAGCTTCATTTCCATCAGCAAAACAAGCCAAGAATGCTAGTACAAACCCAACATCAAAACAACGCTCACCAATGTAGCTAGTTTTACCATATCTTGATAATTTGCACACATCCACATGAAATTGCTCAATCATGAGATAGAACAAGTAAAGTAAACTTGAACAACACTTCCTTGCTACTCCTTTGACCTTACTTGAGTCTTCAATATGCTGTAAAAATAGATCCATAATACCTTTGCCAATTACCTCTCCTTTGATGCTCTTGACTAGCTCCAAATTGCCAACTTCCCTTTTGACTAGTTGAAGCGCTTTGAGATCAACTTCTTGATCTTCAACTTGATCATCAAAGTCCTTGAGCAAAATTTGTTTTCCAGATCCAATACTTGATTTTATAGCAAGATAACATCCATCCACTTGCATATCTCCATGTACACAAGAAGATCTTCCAAAAGATGTTCCACTCTTCATAAGAGATCGATACTCAAGATCCATTGCTTGGATCAACTCTTCTTCTTTCCTTGCTTGATCTACACTTGTAGGATCATCCAAAGAGGTTAGGAAAGCAACATAATTTCCATAAACTACTTGCTTACCCTTTTGATCATATGTGAGCCTTGAAGGTACTTGTCTTTCTCTTGATGTTCTCCTTTGCTTTTGACTTGATAAAGGTCCATCATCACCACCATCCAAAGTAAGATCCTTCTCATCAACATCAAGAATGTTAGATCCATCCACTCTACCATCAATCATGCTTGAAGAACCTTTGGAATGTTCCCCTCATAAAAAATGACATCTCTACCAACAATCACTTTGTTAGTAGAAGGAATGTAAACCTTGTAGGCTTTACTCACCTCACTATATCCAACAAAAATACCTCTTCTTGAAGATGGATCCTCCTTGGTCCTATAATCAAGAGTAATGTTGACATATCATGTGCATCCAAAGGTTCTTAGAAAGTTGACACTCGGCCTCCTCTTGAATAGCATTTCAAAAGGTGTCCTTCCATCCAAAATAGCACTCGGCCACCTATTGCACAAGAAATTGGCACACAACAAAGCTTGATCCCAGAATGGTTTGTCAAGATTAGCACTTAACCTCATAGCTTTAGCACTTTCACATAAAGTCCTATTCTTCCTTTCAGCCACTCTATTTTATTGTGGGGTCCTTGATGTTGTATACCCCTCTTGATCCCATGCTCATCACAAAAGGCCTTGAACTTGTTAGATATGTACTCACCACCATTGTCACCTCTCAAGCACTTGATCTTTGTGGAAAATTGGTTCTCCCTTGCATTCTTGAACTTGACAAAGACATCATACACTTCATCCTTGTTCTTTAGTAGATAGATCCAACAAAATCTAGTAAAATCATCAATGAATGTTACATACATCTTAGCTCCACTATTGCTAATTGTAGTAAATCCATGAATATCCGAATGTACAAGTTGAAAAGGCTTTGTAGATCTAGAAATAGATCTAGTATAAGGTAGTCTACATGACTTAGACAAAGCACAAGACTCACAAAACATGCTTGTCATTACTTAAGGAACTTGGAATACCAATCACAACCTTCTTCCTTGCCATTACCTCCAATGACTTGAAGCTGAGGTGTCCCATCCTTTTGTGCCAAACCTCTTGAATAGAAATTTGCTCCCTTGCAATACATCCAACTTGGTTAGAAATAACACAAGCATCAAGTTTGAACAACTTCCCTTGCCTTTTACCTTTTCCAATCAAGACATCCTTCCTTTTGGTCAAACAAGCATCTCCATCAAACTCCACCTTGAGGCCCTTACTTAGCATTTGACTCACACTAAGCAAATTCTTGGTAATAGATGGAATAAACAAGACATCCTCCAAATGAACATTCCTATTTGTAGAGAGAGAAATAAGAATTGTGCCAATCCTTTTGATTGCACACTCACCATCATTGGCTGTGTAGATCACCCACACTCTTGTCATCTCCATATGCCAACAAAGAAGTGAAGTACTGTTTGTGAAAGGTCATGTGTGAACTTGCTCCACTATCAATCCACCAAGGATTTAGATCTCCATCATTAGCAAGCATACATGAAGACATCACAAAATCATCATCATTTGCATCTTGAGCATCCAAACCATCCTCATCAAGAGTAAGATTACCTTGCTTGTCTCCTTGATCTCTCTTCTTCTTGTAGAACTCACTTGCAAAGTGTCCTTTGATGCCACAATAGAAGCACTTGAGCTTTGATCTATCCTTCTTTTTGCCACTTGAAGAAGCATCCACTTGATCTTGCCCTTTAGACCACTTACTTTTGGTTTTGCCCTTTGTGAACATAGCATCCTCTTGAGGTGTCGATGATTACAAGTCCATCTGTTGGATTAGAAGTCAACATTTGAGTGAAACATTGCAAGTTAGAAACTTTTGTGAGTTTCAAGTTCAACCAAATCTATATCTTGTGTGTAGAATTTTACTAGTAAGATGGGATCTGCTGGAGCATACCTTCTAGAAGCTAGTGAAAGGTTAGATTCTACCAATTATGCTATTTGGAAAGTGAGGATGGAGTCAGTCATGGTGCTCCAGGATCTTTATGAGTTTCTAATTGATGATGAAGTTGAACCTCTAGGTGCACATGAGTTAGCTAAATACAAGAGAAGATCTATGCTTGCACTTCACTATGTGAAGATGAATGTAAGCAATGAGTTACTGAGAGAAGTATCATCTTGTACTAGTGCTAAAGAGGCTTCAAAATCTTTAAAATCAACCTATGAGTCTAGTAATACTTCGAGGGTTCTCATGCTTAGGAATCAGATTTTAAAGCATGAAGAGGAGTGATGAGCAATATTAGATTGTCGTAAGAGGGAGGGACACTGGATAGAAGAGACATATTAGTATTTTCATTCAAACTGGTGAACCTACTACAACTAGCTAATTAAGCAGTTGTTTGGATTCATTTAGATGATCACTAACTGAAGTTCCCTCACTCATCTTGAGTGATAGGAATTTTTCTCTTAGAAAGAGACGAGCCATGACATCTATTGTTTTGTACAAACTAGTCAGAATGTCTCATGCTTCTTTGGAAGTGGAACAATTAGCTATGTGAGCTATTTGTGAATATTTTAGATTCATAGATATGATTGCTAGCGCTTTGCCATCTTTTGCTTCCCAAGCAGTCAACAATATACCATTTTGGCTATCGAATTGTTGATGTATTCCCATAAGTCTTTTTCAATCAATATCATCCTCATCTTGACCTTTCACATGTGGAAGTCGTGAATTCAATTGATAATTCAAACCTACTTTGATACCACTTTTTTGGCAAATCTAGCTCTGATATGCTAGATGCTCAAACTCAACAATCCTTGTAGGATGTAAGAGTTCTCACCTAATGAAGAAATAAAACTATGAATTTTGTAAAGGATCGAATCAAACTATCGAGTTTTGATTATTACTTAGATCGTTCTTCGACTGGTAAAATATCTGGGTAGGTGTCATCCATGAAGAGAGTGAAACAATTTGGTGTCTGTGATAGCCGTGTGCTCTTTGAATCAGATATTCCACATTAGTCGATGGAGTGAGTATCAGTAAAGAAAGAGATAAAAGAATTAAAGTTTTTTTTGACAGTGCTAATGCAAGTTAAAAAAATAGAAAATTTGTATATCAGCTATTGTGATATAATGATCAGATCTAAAGGGTGAATCTTCTACCCAAAAATGGTTCACAGTATGGTGCGCTAAGCATTGTGATCCTACTATGCTTGCTACAAATTAGAATGATATCTTTATCTCTTGAATTACTCTCATTCTCTCTCGATGTCTCTGATTTTGAGAAATCAGATAATCGGATACAATGGAGTTCTGATTTATTATATATATACAAGTTTACAAAGATTGTGGCTAATCAGAAGGTTTAACATGATGTAGAGTCTACAAGGTAAGGCTAAACTGTATAGTATGTAGACATGAAACTAGAAAGTTACTATAAATAACATGTTCGAGTGGTGATGTAGAATGTCTTGGATTCAGTAGAGAAAGAGATCCATTTCGAGTGGTACCATTTGAAGTCAAAAGTGTCAAATTTTGAAAGTGTCGAGTCAAGTCAAGTCGACTAGTTGACTTGTTGAGTCAATGTCAATGGTAAGCCGTGAGACTCGAACTCGAATATTGTCGAGTGTCGACCTTTGCTCTATGGCAATTTTGAGGCCAAGATGAAATCTCAACTTAAAGATAGATTTATATTTGTTAATAAAGTCCTAAATAGGATGTGTACTATTTTTGGAAAGTAGATAAGTGGATGAGGTCGAATTTGGACCCATTCTAGTTGGCTAGATTTCATACATTGCATCTAGACTAGAATTTCTAGGTTATTTGATGAAGTTCCAAGAAGTTACCATTTAGGGCAAGTGGCCAAATGAAATTTTGGAAGCTATAAACAGACGTACCTACGTGGAGAAATAATTATCAAATTTTCTTACTTTGTGGATAATTCATCTCTTGTGTTTCTATGTCCATCTCTTTCATATTTCTCAAGATATCTTGGTTTCTAGTGTGTAGAATGTCAATTTTGTGATTGATCTTGCTTCCACACGAGTCAAGGACAATAGGCTGCTGTTATTGTACAGACATGGACAATACCTTACTGTACTTTTATGCTTATGATCAGATCTTAGTGATATATGCAATTATAACATGCTAAGATTGATGATTTTTATCTTGTAGTTAAAACGAGATGTGCATCCAAATTTGGTCAAGACCTTGTTGATCCATTAAGTATGTTGTAGATTTTTCACAATGTCAAGCATATAGCATGACTTGATCTGATGTTTGAGCACTGGAAAATGTCTTAATAAAGATTATAAACCTCAAAGAAGGTGCTGAGATGAATAGCCTCCAATAGGCCTCTTGATGCAAGACAATGTCCTTCTTTCCTTTCTAGCACATATTTCTACATATGGCTCTTCTTGACTCTTCAAAATGCATCAAATACTCACAATAGAAGTCACCACCTTTTTCACTTCAAATGGCCTACAAAATACTAGAGAGAAAGACGATATTGGCTTAAAAACCAATGGTCCTCACCACCAAGCCTCAAACACCATAGATAATGCTTGTTTTGGTAACACAATGTGACTAGCTTGATGCTCCATTTGTTGTCTTCCTTGTAGCTCTTTCCAACATTGATAACGTATTCATAATGACTTGCAAAAGCCTCCAAATGAACTACACAGCTTGAGAAATCAACTTTTAGATTTACCTTGGCCTCCTACCAAAGTATCTCCACCTCCAAGCACACCAAATGTAATATCTTGGACTTCTACTATTGATGATCCTCAAGTTTGGATTATGGTTTGACTCCTCTTTGAAACAAATGCATAATCCTTTTCAATGACCCATATGAAAGCTTAATGAAGCCTTAATGCAATAAAACACAATATCACACTATTGTTTCATTACATCACCAAAATATTTAAGGTTCTATCCAAGCATTTCACAAGAGCTGTACATATGATCAACCAAATTCCAATATCCTTTATTCATGTGTCCATACACATCACATAAGGAAGATCACAATAATAGCTTCTATTGCATTAAACATATAGTAGATATGATTTATTTGATCTAAAAATGGTGTGTTGGTTAATAGCTTTGTCAACAAGTGATATTTAGTTGCCAATTTTTTTATAAATACATCTAATATTGATCATAAGAAACAGTGTGACTAATAAAGCCAGGTCAAGGTTTTTGAGGTTTGAAGTAAACATAAGCGTGGATTGAAGTTTTCATGTGAAGTTGACATAAAAGAGGGTTGGAAAGGTGCTTGGCAATTTTCTAAATTTCAAATGCACATGGGTATTTAAGGAGCTCTCCGGGTGTTATGTCCCACCCAGATCCGTAATTACCAAGGCAATAAATATCTTAGTTTTATCTTGCAAGTTACCAAGTTTGAAAGGCCAAAATTTGTTTTTGTATGAAAAAAGTCAAGAATTTAGGCCCTCTCACTGTAAGTAGTTTTCATAGGTCAAGAAAGCACACAAAATCCAAGTCACAACTAACCTTCAAATTGTAGCAACGTAAGGCATCATATTTTCTCATTTGTAATCACTTACAGATATGAATTTCTCACTGTTAGCTCTTAACATGACTAGATATGATCTCTATAAAATTAAGAATGATGTTGGTTAATAGCTTTGCCAACAACTGATATTTTGTTTTCATATTCTTAAGGATAAGACTAAGTTCTTAATCTTAAGAACTAATGTGACTAATAAAGTGAGGTCAATGTTTTTTAGAAATGAAGTGGACATAAGCGTGGATTGTAGCATGCGAATTCGACATAGAAGTGGGTTGATAGGGTGCCTAGGCAATTATAAATTTGAAATGTACATGGGCATTTAATCAGGCTTGTAAAGGCTTTTATGTGAAGTTGACATGAAAGTGGTTGGCCATGGTGCTTGGAAAATTCTAAGATTTGAAATGTACATGGGCATTTAACGAGGCTTGCAAGTGTTATGTCTCACCTTAGTGTTGTTCTATTCCAACCAAGGCAATACGAATCCTATTTTTACCTTGCAAGTACCTACAAAAATTTATGAATATAACCAAGTTCGAAGGGCCAACCTTTGCGCTTTTGCATGAAAGAAAATAAGAACTTAGGCCCTCTCATTATACGTACTTTTCATCGGTCAACAAAGTACATGAAATCCAAGTCACAACTAAACCCTTGAATTGTAACAATATTAGACATCATATTTTCTCATATGTAAGTCATTACATCACTTATAAATGTGGATGTCTCATTATTAGCTCTTAACATGATTAGAGTACCTATCATTGTAATGAACATTTAGTCAAATATGATCTATCTAATCTAAAAATGGTGGTAGTTAATTGCTTTGCCAACAAGTGACATTTTGTTGCCATAATCAAGGATATGTCTAAGTATTTGATTCTAAGAAGATATGTGACTAATAAAGTGAGCACAATATTCTTGAGAAATGAAGTGGACATAAACATGGGTTCAAACTTTTGTGTGAAGTCGATATAAAAGTGGGTTGGTAAGGTGTCTAGGCAATTATAAATTTGAAAGCTACATGGGCATTTAATCAAGGTTGTAGAAGTTTTCATGTGAAATGGACATGAAAGTGGTTAGATATGGTGCCTAGGAAATTTTTTAAATTTGAAATGTATATGGAAATCCAAGTCACAATTGTCTTGAATTTGTAACAACAAAAGGCATCATAATCTCTTATATGTAATTACTTACAAACATGAATGTCTGGATTGTTAGCTCTTAACATGACTAGAGTATATATTATTGCAGTGAACATATAGTAAATACAATATATCTGTAGGAAATTATAAATTTCAAATGTACATGGCCATTTGATAAGGCTTGTTGACATTTTCATGTGAAGTGGACATAAAAGGGGGTTATGGTTGCTAGGAAATTTTCAAATTTAAAATGTACATGGACATTTTAGCAAGACTTATGTCCCACCTAGAGCCCTAAGTGTTGTCCTTTGCAACCAAGGTGATAAATGTCCTAGTTTTACCTTACAAATTACCTAAAGCTCTATGGGAATAACCAAGCTCAAAGAGCCAACATTTGCACTTTTGCATGAAAAAAATAAGAAATTAGGCCCTCTCACTATGAGTACTATTCAAAGGTCAACAAAGTACATGAAATCCAAGTCACAATAAGCCCTAGTGTTGTGACAACATAAAGCATCATATTTTTGCATATGCAATCATTTATAAATGTGACTAGAGTATCTATTATTGTAATGAACATATGATAAATAAGACCAATGTGATCTAAAAATGGTGTATCAATTATTAGCTTTGCCAACAAGTGATATTTTGTGATCTTAAAAGATAAATTGATCAATAAAGTGAGGTCAATGTTTTTGAGAAATGAGGTGGACATTAACATGATGAGTTCAAGCTTTGTAAAGTTCAGATAGTAAGGTGCCTAGGCAATCATAAATTTTAAATGTACATGGGCATTTGTTCTAGCTTGTAGAAGTTTTCATGTGAAGTGGACATAAAAGTGTGGATGGGCAATTTTTTAAATCTGAAGTGTATATCGGGAATAAAAAGGCTTGCAGGTGTTGTCCCACCTAGAGCCCTAAGTGTTTCCCTATTGCAATCAAGGCAATAAATGCTCTAATTTTATCTTGAAGTTATCTCCAAAAGTCTATGGAGATGGGACCCACATTTAGCCCTTAATTTTTCTAATCAATCTTAGTGGTAAGGTAAAAGGTGCAACATAGGATTGATTAGCACTAGACTAATTTTGAATATAAAACTTGTTTAGGCAAAGAAGAGGCCCCTTTTCACCCAAAAGAGGCCCTAATGTGTACAAATTATCACCTTATCCTTCACATAGCATATAAATCATACAACCATCACATAATCTCTACAAAATCTAATGACTTTATTTGAAAAGCAAGTCGATGATAATCACATTTCACATTACAATTTGTTACTTAATTTGTTCTAGATTGATGACTTTTTAGTATGCCATCATGATTGAACTCTTGTACTACCTCATACGTCATTGAAGACAATTGGTTAAATGGCCCTTATGCTTCATTATTGGGGTACCCTAACGATCTTATAGTATGTTGGTGCCTCCTACACATCAAGTACTTAATGATGACAACTGTAAATGCCTTTAACATACCAAGCCAGAAATGACCTCCACCAAGTATATCAAAAAATACCCAAGACTTAGAAAACTCTTGACTTCAAGAACTTATTTATGATGACTGTTAGGGCAAACCCATCATGATGGACATTCTTCTGGGGAGGGATATACTAGCCACAACACCATAGGCACCATCACAACCACCCATACCAATGTCACATCCAACATCCACTACATTAGGGGCATGGTTGGGCAATATGAAGCTAGTACTTTATTTTTTCTATCCAGACATGTATCAAGTCCTCATAATAATTACTGTGAGTGAGAGTGTTAATGAAGCAATTGCCAATTTTCTAGCATCAATTCTAGGAGCTACTTTTGATTTTTCTAGATGAATGTGCAATTTTTAATGCTTGAATCTACTTTGTGGACATTATGAGATCCTAAGAACATATTTTTTAGCATGGATCCAAGCATTCACTCATTTTGATCACAAAAAGTAAGTTTTAAAGTGCAAAATTGTTGATTTTGAAGCTAGAATCAATCTCAATGGGATGTTAGGCTTCTATTCTTGTTTCTAATCATTATTCTAGTGCTTTTAGGTTCAAGAGGATTCAGCCTACTATTCTTGTGATTAAAAAACTAGGGAAGGACCCAAAATTTTGATAGGGTACCAAATTAGAAAGAAATGTTGCCTTGTGGCTAAGTGTCCTTCTAGAATCAAGAGCTTGAATCATAAAATTGAATGCAACTCAATTCAAGGAATTCCAAGCATACATTTTTGTATTATAATCTGATCTTTCGGCCCATATTGAAAGTAGACCCTGTGATTCTTAGTTCAGATCCTTACTCATTGATTAAGTAAGCTTCAAAGTCCCAAATTGCTTGTAAATCTCATTTGCAAGAGAAACGATTGAAAATAGTTTGACTCAAAACCAATTTAAATACTTTTTTAGAGTTGGGTCCAATTTTGGACTCACATGAATCTTGTGATTTCCAATGTACTTTTTGTGGACCCTTGGATCAAGTTGGGTCCAAGATGAATGGATAGGATCAATGTAAATATTAGCCAATAGGATTTTGGGGCAAGGGCCTTTCCCATTTTATAAAAGCCTGCATCATTTGTACTCTATTTCCATGCTTAATCAGAAGGAGGAAACTCTACCAATTTGGAGAGCCAAGCATCCTCATTTGCTTAGCACTCATGCTAATGCTTTTTGTTGTGGGTTTCTAATTGTTTCCATTTCTATGTTGTTGTTTTAATAGTTATGGTTTCTCCATTAGCATGCATCTTGACCTTTTGAGCTAACCTCCCCCTCAACTCTATCTCTCTTTTTCTCGTTTCCTTCTTTGTTCGCGGATTCCAGAGAATTCCCAGATACAGGGCCAAGCTAAAGACACAGAATATCTCTCACCCAGGACTGAGGAGGTCTCAGAAGGAGGAGAGCAGAAGAAGCTGAGAGCCAAGCATGAGAGCCGAGATATTACTAGCTAGGATGATAGTGAATTATCTATGTGAGCCTACATGGTGTATCCCAGAGAAGGAATGACCATGTAGGAGCTAGTCATATTTCCTAGGCTTTGTAAATAAAAGTAGACCCCCTCTTAACTAATTTAGAGTGAACCACCTTTTCATGGTGACCTTTAGTGGAAGGGAAAAATCCACATGTAGTTTCTAGTTTGGTGGAATTGCCACTTGGGCTCCACATGGGCAATCTTCTCTAGTTCTTGTTTGTTTCTGATTAGGTAAAGAGTTTGTAGAACTGCTCCCTGATCTAGAACGTTGATCTTCTTGAGCTAGGACTGGTTGCATGGCTTGTTTATGCATGTAGCTGAGAATCGAATCTGCCTCTCTCCACTGACAGGCTGGGGAATACTCGTTGAGGTCTGAGGAAACACTTCTGCTGGTAACTGTTCTAATAAGAACTCCAGAACCGTAAGAACTGTAACAAGAAGTAAAAAAAGAAAGAAAAATTGTGTTCATAGATTCAATGAAATCTGTGAACATTTGGCGCCATTCCACAGCTACACATACACAAACAGAGCCACACCATTTCGATCTGTGCAGCCACAACCATCGCTCTCAGGACTCTCACACATTTGTTATAGAGCTACCCACTTTGGTCCTGACCAGCGTGCAACTCACTTCTCAACCGATGCTCATCAGTCAGATCTCGACCGACGAGCCTTTGACAAACCTTCCGTCGCAACTCAACCGATGCCTTTTATTAATTCTCGATCGAAGACTTTTTGTTAATTTCTCAACCGGAGCCAACATGCCCCTTCACATCTCGACCGAAGACCTCGCATCAGATCTCGATCGATGCTTTTGTTAAGATCTCAACCGACGCTTCGTGTCAGATCTCAACCGATGCTTCACATCAGATCTCAACCGACAGCTTTTGTTACGATCTCGACTGATGCCCTCACTTCAGATCTTGACCGACAACCTCGCGTCAGATCTCGACCGACAGCTTCCGTTACGATCTCGACCGACGTTTCGCGTTCGATCTCGACCGACAGCTTCCGTTACAATCTCAACCGACGACCTCACGTCAGATCTTGACCGACGGCTTCCGTTAAGATCTCGAACGATGCTTCGCGTCGGATTTTGATCGACAGCTTCCGTTAAGATCTCGACCGACACTTAGCCTCCGATCTCAACCGACAGCTTCCGTTACAATCTTGACCGATGACATCGACAGGTGATCTCAAATTTCAACTGACCCTTGAACCATCGAGACCATATTCAACTACACTACAGTCATTGTGACAACCTTCCAGCCATAATGACCGCATTGAACCATAGTGACCGCTCTGTACCGGGGGAACTGCATTGAGCTGTAGGGAATATAGCACTTGCATCAACCGTGGACCTGTAGCAATCGCATTTCGACGAATGTATCAATTGTAACAAGAGTCCAAGAGCCTATTTACACAATTTTACGGTACTCTAAAGTTGTTATGGATCATCCTTACGATCCAAATTCTACAGAGGACTATCCACCAGAGATGGTCTCCCCATCCACCGAACAAGCTCGATTTAATAGATATTCCAGGATGAAATCCCAAGTCTAAGTGCCATCCACCAACCCATTCGACATATGGGAACCCATGCATTATGAAGCTCCATATGAATAGCCACATTTTCATGCTGCCGAATCTTCACATGCACGAGCTCATTTAAATGGAGGTTTTGCAAATAATGTTCCACATACTGAAAAATGTATCCCAAAGCTAGACTTACCTAAGTACGATGGTAACACTCATCCTCAAAGATTTTTTCAAGTTTTTGTTAACCAGCAACACCAACAACAGATGGAGAAACTCACGAAAGAGTTTCAAAATATTCTTAAGTCTATCCAAAGTTTGATGCCAGGTCAGTTACCCACTGGCCAAATCCACCATAAACGAGAGAACACATGGTGCTCTCATTGTTGAGGTGCACACATTGGCAATGAATGCCCTTCCTACCAGCTAGTCCCAGATACTTCATCGATCAAATGTGACATTTGCGACGAATTCTGTCAGATCTCAACCAACGAATTCTGTCAGATCTCAACTGACAAATTCTGTCAGATCTCAACCGATAGATTTTTATCAGATCTCAACTGATGGATTTTTATCAGCACTCGACCGGCGTGACTCCATCAAATCTCGACCGACGTTTCTAATTCAAAATTCCATGAACAGACACCTCCCATCGCATCTGAACCCAGCCGACGATGTCCATAAATGCCATCACCATGATGCCATTTGTACCTCAGCGAAGTGCAAATTCTAGAGCTCTCTGGCAACGATCTACTGGCAATTTTCTTGAGCTCGTACACGATCTTGGTGCTCTCCATTTCTGTGCATTTGTCATCACTTCCCCACCATCTCCACCACCTATCAGCCATCCTCGTTTGTTTCCCATTGAGAGCGCCACCACAAATTATCTCTGAACCTAAGATCGCCAGTGGAAAACAAAACATTTGAAACTTTTCGCATGCTGAGGGGTAGTGTCACGCAATCATTCATCATGCTTCCGTTACACTATTGAATATCATGTCATAATCATCAACACTTGTTATTCATCATCACCATACATTCGTTTCCACAAAAACCTACATGTCTTACATCTCCATCCCTGCCCACTATCTTCACCTCTACAACTCCTTCACAACCATATACCCCCACCTTCATTTTTCCAAACCTCTACTTTCCATCCTTCTTATCCCACCTCATTATGTTCCAATCTTTTTATTTTGACACACATCCACCACACCGTTCTATCCCCCACACCTCCGCTTTCACACATCTTTCTTTTCCAACCTCAGTTCTTCACAGTTCTTTCCATTCGCACCCTAACTCCCTTCACACAGGCTTCCTCTCACATCTCAACCGACGCCCTCTGCTCACATCTCAACCGACGCCCGCCGCTCACATCTCAACTGACACCCTCTGATCAAATCTCAACTGATGCCCATTCACCCTGTCTGCCATCTCAACTGACAACTTTTTTCCAGAACCCTGTTTCCCAATTTTTTCATCATGTCTATCAACCCTGCCTCCAGTTTTGATGACCCTGATGCCAATAAGCTCAACATTCAATTGTCCAAATTGGATATTACTGAAATGCAACACTAGTACCAACAAGCAGCATCCTTCTTTAAAGCCATTGAGTTCCAGATGTCTGTCCTGATGGGGTATCAAAGCCCGTATCTCGTGCGCATGATATATGCCAACTACAATGCTACATCAAGGTCGTGCCAGCTAATAGTTCCTCCTGTGAGGAACTATGTTTATAACATATCATTTGCGCCAGTTGACTTGCAACCTTTTGGGTTTCCACGAGGACCAAATGCTGTCAGCATATTTCAAATTCATTGATCCCTCTGTGGACAAGTGGAAGAACAAGGACGGGTATAGAGTTGAAGTAATCAATGACCCACAACTACAAGCGGCATGTGCGTATTTGACAAAGTGCACACAACGACCACGAACCAAGTTGCAAAGAGTACCCATGTCCCTGTTTCACATGATGGCAGATTCACGACTGCATGCCCATAACCTCTATGATTGGAAATAGTTTGTTTCGAACTGCCTTCATGAGTGCCTTAAGAATAAGTAGCCAATAATAGTACTAGGATATCTTATGACAGATATCACTCTTCAAAAAGTACATAATGGGCCAAAGCTTCAACAACACCTACAGTTTGTGGACAAGGCATGGGACATTCCCATCGAGTCAAAAAAGTCCAAGCGTGCACGATCAAGGGCTACTTCACCATCGAGATCCCAGCCTAAACGAGTAAACACCAGTATTCTCCCTCTGGTATAGAAGAAAAGAAGCCCACAACCAGACCCACAAGCAGCCGCAACCTCTAAAGCTCAAGAGGCCGATACCTCTAAGGCCCAGTTGCCAGACACAAGGCAACAAAGGATGCAAAGAAAGCTTCAAGCTAGGAGCACATCTCCAGTGGGATCAGTCTCAGATATTTTCACTTTCGATGATGGAAGCTCATCCACGGACTCACAACAACACTCATCACCCTCACATGTCATCGATGAGGGTGATGCAACAACGACATCTACAGCAGCCCCAATTATGACACCATCGCAACTTGCTGCTCAACCAGACAAAGTCACCACCCCACCCACATTGATTACCACGCCAACGCCACCAACATCACCACCAACACAAGTTTTTTTTTGGGAGAGGAGTGGGGATATCTAGTCCCCAGGACACAGAAGCGGCTCAGCAACCACAAGACCAACAACCACAGGCCCAACAAGTCCACACATTGCACAATATTTTGATGTTGTGGACCTGATGGAAATAAGTGACGACGAGCCAGAGAAGGTGGAGCAGCCAGGACAAATTCTGACCCCTCCACTAACCACCACTACCACAACGATTACTAACATCATCCCTCCACTCCCACCTCCATCTTTAGCTCTAACATAGCGTTTATTTTTTGGCTTAGCCTCACCATCCCACACTCCAGATCAATACCCAACCCTCACTAACCCTGAGAAGCTCACCGAAGCAGCCAAGCGCTCAATGACTGGCCTATCCGAAACGAGCTACCATATGCATTGGTTGGTAAGCCAATATGAAATGCTCGAGAGCAAGGTCCAGCATCAAGACCAAGAAATTGTGCAATATCAGAGGTTGGCTAAAGTGAGAGAAACAAAGACAATGGAAACCAGATCCATGATGGTCGGGCAAAAGACCACTCTAGAAGAGGTCCAGTAGCAGCTGAAGCACTAGATGGTCCAAATCGACCAAGTACGAGACATATCGTCGAGTGCAATGACAGTCGATGCTCCTCTAGTCAAGCCCGAGGATAGTCATTCCAGGCCCCACATGCCTCAGCCATCCAGATGGAAAAGTACATATGCTTGATCCAAGAATGAGAGGCCAAGAAGAAAAATTTTAAAAATATTGTGGCCAAGCAAGAGAAGATCATCCTGGAGTCTCAGAAGCAGCTGGAAGACACAACGAAGGCCCTACAACAAGTCTTGGACAAGGTGAACCAATTGTGGGACATGGCATGCAAGGCCCAAGCAGGCGCTCATTCAAAGAAGCCACGGGACGATGATGGGAATAATGGAGCAAGGAATCAAGGCGGGCAAAACCAACCATCAGACGGTAGCTCGGGATCGGGTGGCTAGAGAGCTGATGCTGCTTCAAGGACTTTTTCCCGACCCCCTCCCACTTTTAACCCCTCCTCCTACTCTGCTTTTGATTTTTCCGAAACATTTATTCCCACTTACCCTACTTTTTCATCTTCCCTCTCTCCACCACCTCCTAGCAAAATAATGGGCCCATCAAAAGGTCCAGCTGACACATACAAAGCCCGACGAGACGAGTTCCTTCAACAACTCCACTCCCCTGGTGCGGTGTATAGCTTGTTAAACCCACCGCCTCCTAAACTTGTCGTTCCCGCACCTCTCTCTCTAGATCACTCCATCCCTGATCTTCCAGAAACTAACACCGACATTGGGGTTGATGATGACTTCCTGGCAGATCAACTGGAAACCAGAAGGTTCTCACCCAGGCAAGACACGGGCAAACTGAGCCATCAACAAGTGAGAGAGCCAAAGAAAAAGATACGGGCACCAAGGCCCTAGATGATTACCTGGCAAGGCCATCGCAACCGCATAGGACAACTTCCCCTACTAGGCCCAAAGGCAAAATGGCGGACACTAGAGAGTCAGAGAAGTTTGATAGAAAATACCCTCCCAACATGAGGGGAGACAAAGAGGATATAGATCAAAGTCAATACTCCACCCGGGCCGAGATCATTGCGGCGTTACAACCGCAACCGGAGTGGCAAAATAAAGTCTTGAAAGATAGCAGACGACTCCAAGAATACCTGAAGACACCGACATGGAAGCGAGTGGATCCCTTCTACATGCCACTCAAACGCAAAAATCCATGGCCGACAGAAAAGTCACGGGTAGAGTTGGTAAACTGGCCAGTCATTCCGGAAATTGCAGAGAGAACCTCCCCGGATGATCTAAGGTTGCAGTTACTCGACTTCGGGCACAAGTACAAAACAAGTGCCGATCTTTGCGTGCAAGAAAGTGCCGAATATTGTAGATCTATGGCCTTTTTGATGCAGCAAGATTGTTTCTGGGATCGAGGCCTAGGTCCCATTAAGATCAACCCCAATAGCCCTCTATTCAGAAGAAGACCATGAGATGATGGCCTGGCTATACTACAGAGTGGCCTTCATGTCGTCACGATATGTGACCATGGTGGAAGACTGGCAAGAAATGGGCTTTGTGGAAAAGATAAGAGAATACCTGGGGCCTCTCAACTTCAGAAGTAAGCTCCGCTTCCAAGTGTTTGAAGCCCTGGGATGAAAGATGAGCGAGAGAAAGCAAACGACACGACGGTGAGGCGAGCAGGACTCGCAAGAAGTTCTCAAGAGGGCTGGAATGTACCTACCAATTGAGAGACTTCCAATTTTGAGAAATAAGTATTGCGGATAATAAGTACCTGGTTTTACGAAACTGAACGAAGATCCACGCTTTTCCAAGTGCCAAGCGGAAAGACATCATCGATGTTGCAGTGGAACCTGCAACAAATTAGGGGTGGATTCCAGAGAATTATCTATGTGAGCCTACATGGTGTATCCCAAAGAAAAAACAACCATGTAGGATCTAGTCATATTTTCTAGGCTTTGTAAATAAAGGTAGACGCCCCCCTTAAATAATTTAGAGTGAGCTACCTTTTGATGGTGACATTTAGTGGAAGGGCAAAATCCACATGTAGTTTCTAGTTTGGTGGAATTGCCATTTGGGCTCCACATGGGCAACCTTCTTGCTTATTTAAGGGCCTCCCTCTCTTGTGAGGGAGCTTGGAATGTACTGTCAGTTAAGAAAAAAAGTTTAAACACCCGACCGGATCAATCACCACAGCACAACATCAAGTGCAACAAGACAAGACAACAGAATTGCTCACCACAGATTGTATATTCAACTGATAAGTAAGTACAAATATAAAGTTGTCTAAAAGCACTCAAAGGGCTCGTAAAAGAAAGACGGCCCAATAATTCTAGAACCAAGCACACGTGGTGCCGTCGAAATAAGAAAGCACTGCATGAGTTGATCATTGCTATTTTAACTCTCTCCCTCAATGATCAACGTCTCTCTTTATTTTAGAGTTTACTCTATTCATGGAACATACCTCCATGATAGTATTATAAGTAAAGATCCAACAAATAACCACCCATGGATGACATTGTAGAATGAATGCCCTAGCTAGATTGAATCTAGATCAATACCATGCTTCAAAAAGCACTAAAATTGGACTAGAATTGAGATTGTAGGACCAAAAAATACAAGGTAACTTGAAATGAAAGTTGTTGTACGGTTTTACACGTGAAAAGTACATACATAGCCTCCAATTCTATTTGATCCAAATAGAAACAAGCTATCACTCTAGATGAACTCGCCCTCACTAGTATTGGCCAAAACCAAATTTTGCTAATGATCTTTGCAAGTTTTATGAATCAAATGTTCACTCTCTTACTCGGCTCTGATACCATGATAAAACTTCAGTTTTAGGACATTAATGATTGTACTTAACAATCATAGAGAGTTATTGGTTGCTTAATCAATGGATCTATGAAGTTCTACACTTTAGATCTTGATCTAGATTCACTACACTTAGATTTAAGCAAGAGCAATGGATCAAATCTTCATAAACAAGTGAGAGTGGCCTCACACATGTGGAGTACTGTCCACTATACGTCCTGCACTTGAAATAACTAGTACATTGGTTCTTGATAGCAATCATTCAATAAAATCACTTGACTAGAAATCTCACCAAATTGTAGAATACAAAAGTCTCATCTATCTCATTAGCAAAATGATGATCCTTTTATGGATCAAGTACATCCACGAGTCTAGTACAGCCCAGCAGGTCTTCACGTGTGAAGAGTGCCACATCACTCAGATCTATCCATTTGATCCATCCTTGATCCTTATCCAAAGTTGACCTTCTAGAATATGGCTAAAATCCAAAGAGCTAGTCTCCTAGAATATAGGAATATTCTCTACAAAATAGGATCTAAGAAAAATGGTCAACTCTTATCTTTTAGAACTCTATACACACGTGTGAACATCCACTTGCCATGTGGGAGCATTTACTCATGCACATGCAAGGATAATCTAACTTCTAGGTGACTAGTCAACTTGACTAAAAACTAGTCATATCATGTTCACACTTGACTTGATTGATACAAAATCAAAGTAGATATTTACAAGTATAAAAAGTACTTTCTTTCACACGTGGAAACAGGCTCCACACGGGTGAAATCAGATCATGAACATTATACTCATGATTGATCTTTATTTACAATTTTCAACATCTCGAAGGTGATGATCTATGTGCTTCTATTGATTACAAAGATGGAGATGAATGGCTCGACAGAATTGAAGCCTTGCAGTCAATCATGTCTAAAAGCATGGCATAATAGCTGGATGATGTAACTATTTTTTTGAGATGTTCCACTGTGTTGTATATTTCGATGAAATGCTGCTATAGCTTGCCAATGTGATTTCTCCATTCCTTGTGATGACCAAATACTTAGATTGTCGTAAGCTTCTACAAGAAATGATGCATGATGTCGTAAAATGTACTGCAATATCAGAGATACAAGCATTGTCATATTAATCACTTTAAATTTAGTATATGTGCAATGAAATTATTATTCTAAGAGTTACATCAAAAAGAGATATATTATATAATGGGTAATATGACCTTCGTCTTAGGCGTCTTTAACTGCATCCACAAACTCAATTGTTGATTTCTCAATTAGTAGGACATTAGTATTAGACAATTTACCTTTTCTGAGCAATTTGAACATGTTGTCAAGCTTTGTCCAGACTTCAATTTTTTTAATCCTTATTGTTTTTTTTTTTTTCAAAATCCTTTGTGGCATTGAGTACATCTATCCAAATTGAATATTGGATTTTAGTCGGTTTTCCGGAATGATTTGATAAAAAATGACGAGCTTTGGATCTTCCTATGCTTGGTTTGCATGGGATGTTTCCTGTTTTTCTTGAAAGTTTCTCATCTTTTTGTATTTTAATGTGTCCTTTATGAAGACCCGCTTTTGATAGAACTTCCTCCAATCGAGCTATTGTTTTTTTGGCTAATGACTCTGGCTTAGTATTTCATGCAAACCAAATATGAAGTTATATCAATTTTTCTATAATTCTTACTTCTCCATGTAGTGTATAAATGTGGACATTTTTATGCAAAATCAGTAGTACGGGTTTCTAGGTCGGGTCTTCTATATCCCTTGAAACTCTCGTGCTCTACGACATGTCTTGTATAGTTTTCATGCAATAGAGACATGGATGTTTTGAATTTGTTCCATGTGAGACGTTGAACATGCACTTCAATGACTTCAGGTCTCCAACCAAATGTCATTCCACCTTAAAATCACCTATTCCAAGAACACTGAGTAGTATGTCACTCATATGATTCTTAATAATTTATGGATAATCTGTTAAAAATTCAAAATAGAATGTCATGATCTTCTTTTAAAACCTGTTTGAAACACAAAATCATGGACTATTTTAAGAGAATTAAACAATATTACTCGATCAAGTATATTTAAAACTTAGGCCTATAATAACAAAGCAATATTACCTTAAAACACAAAACCATAAATTCTCGAAATGAATTAGTTGTTAGTACTCAATAAAATAGATTTAAACCTGTAAAACTGCTAACCACCAAATGTTATTTTCTGCACACTAAAATTAAGACTCTCAGAGGTTATCGTATTTCTTAATGCTCCATTCGTAAGTGTAACACTAACCCTTTCTAGCTTTTGTCCCTTTATTACTTCTAGTTCATCTAATTTGAGAACTGTTATCAATTTTTTAACACTTTCATTTGTGATTCCATAGAATTTTACAATAAATTTCAGTAAATGATTCAAATCTACAAATATATTGTTGGTGAAATCATATGACGAAGTGTTATAAATTTCATTAATATGGTAAGGAATACCAATGATGTTTTGCAAACCCATATTTAACACATCCCTCTCTAATTTGATTTGAAATGGCCGGAGAATAGGAAAAAAAAAATTATGTACTTGTCCAAATGCCTCTTTGATAATTTTAAACATCGTGTCATATGCATCCCTACTAATACCAAAATAATCACATGTTCCTTGTATCAATTTTTGGTCAATAATGTTGCCGACTTCACCATAAGGGCCTCTACAATCTTGGAATTGATTCGAGAATATCGTTCATTTACTAGTAGACTCGTCATTAACTTGGCTGTAAGTATTGCACTCAAAGACTTTCCAATCATGTCCTTGTCTTTAGATTTTAATGGGTGACTAAAGCTTATCTGCAAAATACAAATAAGATTTAGAAAAAAATAATAATTCACAATCATTGATGTGCTAGATGAAACAAAACACATGAATAGTTTAAAACAAAATCTTACTGGAAAGCATATATTCTTTTTTTTCCGTTGACTTCCACTTGATGAAAGCTCGTCAATTCCTTTTAACATAACTCTTTTTCACTTATTATTCAATATTTTCTTCCGTAATGTGTTCACTTCTGCATTTATTTGACAATATGAGGTACGCAATGTTTGTACAATTAGTTTCATATTGTCATTTTTTTTTTTAAGGTCGAATATAATGTTTTGCAAACGAGAATTATTTATCTTCAAGATTTCATTCTCTTCTTTTGTTTGCAACAAAAGAGTTTATTTTTCTCTGTAGTAAGTATGCAAACCATTCAACATATTTTTCAAACAATGGATTTTTTTCATTGAATACTAATGCCATATATTTTCAATCTTTCACAATAACCCAATAGACCATTGTGTCCTTCACACAAAAACAGTATGAGTTGTGTGATTGGTCTAAAATTTGGTTGTTGCATTGAGCTTGGATCGATTGGATATAAACTTCCATCAACCCATAGATTACAATGTTTTCTGTCTTCCATCCTCTAATAGATGATTTGGTGAGTTGGTAAGGTGGATCCTTTCAAAAAAAATTTCGACAGTAGAGCATATTATGTAGAAAGATCAATATGGAAATGATACTTAGACATCTTGATAATCGATAGATTAATCTAGTAGAAAATCAAATTGTTATATATCTTCCAATCTATTAAAACTCATCTTAATTGAAAAAAAAAAAATTTAACTGCAAAAGTTTGAAATGACCTTGGCACTCTTTTTGACCCAACACACTCCATGTTTCTTGCTTTATATGCAAAATCAAAGCTTTACAGTTTTGAACAAAATACTTTTTCAATAGATGTGTGTTGAAATTGCAAATTTTTGAATTGCAAAAGTTTGAAATAAGCTTGCCTCTTCTTTTGATCCAACACACTCCGTATTTTCTGAATTGCAAAAATTTAGATTCACGTTGGCGCTCATTAATTCCAATCTATTCAAAGTTTCTTGGATGGTATTCAAATCGATAAGACTTTTTTTTTATGTGAAAGTTATGAATAGAAGAAAAGAAAATTTGATGTGCAATACGATTTGCATTTACATGAGAAGTCATGTTAGTTTGAAAAATAGAATGTTGAAATATGGACCCCACGCGTTGCAGCTACCTAACTTCCAGTTAACTACACACGTTACTAGTGAGGTCAAGTCATCTGAGTTGTCCAGGCAGACCAAAAACTCGGTTGGAGTTCTAAAATCTGACAGTTTTGTCTCTCTTATGTGGCATTTCTTAGTTAGCCCTTTTGGGCCTTGGAACTCCTCTAATGGTATGACATCGGCAGAGTTGGCCAAGGCAAAGTCCATTATCAAGGATTATGAAAAGGCGGCTGCTCAAGTTTTACAATCAAATCCCCATATTCCAGTTGTGGTTAGTGCATCAAACTAACAAACAAAGGGATACAGGCTTGGATCAAGGAGGAGATGTCGATATTGAAGAAAACACATATGCACATGCCCCAGAAGCAGGTCCATCTACTTCTAGGATGAGGCCATCATTCAAAAGCCAATCACCATCGAGGACCAGATTCAAACCTTTCTGCAATCGAGGGGTGGATGAGTTATTAAGCTCAACACCCCCGAGATCAAGACCGGCAAAGAATTGGACAAACTACCATTTTTGAAAAAACTCCAGATTCCATCGTGAGTTATGTCGCAAGCCCTCGTCAATTTCGGGTAGATCCTTACTATGTGCCAAAGCCGTGACGTAACAAATGGAAAGATTTGGGGATTCCAGTAGAAGAAGTCAACATCCACACTCCAAATTGGCCCATTATATACCAAAAGTACAACTGGCAAATCTTAGTTGATTTCCACCGTGCGCTTCAATTTTATGCTGTTGAGTATAGAAATTCGCCAGATCCAACAATTAGGCAATCTGCGCTCTTTTCAAATGACTTGACAATGTTGGCATCCATATCACCACGATGGGATGATTGTCTTCCAATGTTGGCTTTTGATCCCAATGCACAGATGGTGTCCAACAGAGTTCAAGATCAACTGCAACTACCCAGGTTATACTATCGAGCTACGATGCTAGGTGGAGCGTGGGAGTCCAGATTCACCGCATGGACAACCTCAAAATGGATTGCAAGCGCGAATAAGTGCTTTTTACCGCACAAGAAGGATTTCAACACCGACCGCTTGAAATTCATGAAAAAAGTGCAACATCACCTTATCAAGGTCAAAAGGGAGGCCAATCAGAGCCCCAAATGAATAATCTCGCGAGGTGTCGTGGGACCGCCACCAATTTTGGTGGGGGATATCGTTGGAGGGTTTGTTGATCCCAAGGCAACCCTAACCTTAGTTAATAAGTGAGAGGGATTTGGCACCCTGCATGTGTAAGTTTAACCCGATAATCACATAGAGATTTGATTAATTAGAAAGTCAATAAAAGGACTTTATGTCTTTTTGCAAAACTTTTAATATTGAGGGCCTAAAAGTCAAGTTAGTGAATAAAGTAAGAGTTCTCACCATTTTCAAATTGGGTCCTCCAATTAATGAATGGATTCCCTCCACTTTTAATTGCTTAAGTTAGAATTAGCCAATATATAAGTAGCAATTTCGAATCATTGCACAAGTAAGTTGGCCCTCTTATGGAATGGATGTGGAATGTCCTTGCTCTCTAACTCTTTTCATCCATTTCTCATGCTTTCTTTGTGTTTGCTAATTGTTGGATTGATAATTATTGGGATTGCTAATTCTTATGCTTTTTGTGAGAGAGAAGAATAAGCTTCTATCTTTGTGGATTTAGTGTTAATGGATGTAGAGTTAATGCTTAGTGTTAATGAATCTTAGTGTTAATTGTGGATCATCAATGCATGCTAGATTTTGATTTATGCTATCGCTCTCATGGGATTGAACCTCCGCGTGACATCTAACCTCATCTCCTTGATGCTTGTGTGCTTGGATCTTGGATTGAGGCTACGGTAGGAAATAGCCCCACAACAATTACGTCCAATAATGGAATGTCTTTCAACCATAATTAGATAGCGTACATAACAAATTGTATGGAACATGGAATATGCTCCCACATTCCACCAAATCTGTGATTTTTTTGAGGTTTTGATAAGTAAAAAAATGAAAAAAAAAAAAAGTTATAATCTTTTGTACATCTATTACATTTAAAGTCCATAGCTTTGAGTTCTTAACAAATTCCAACACACAAGTGTCTCCAAAAGGCATAACACATGATCTGCCATATAGTGCTGCTTCCCCTTGCGAATCACTATCCAAAAATCAAACTCCAACAACAGAAGTAACCAACGAGTGATTCTCCCTATGTTGCAAGTTTTATTAACAAGATAAAGCAAGGGTTGATGGTTCGTATAAAAAGTAAAATGTGTGGCCATCAAGTAATGTTGAAATTTCTTAACTGCATAGATCATAGCCAGTGCCTCCCACTCTGTGATCGAATAGTTTATCTCTGAATTGCTAAGTTGTCCGCTAGCAAATCGGATTGGAAAATCTTTTTTGCGTTCACCTGGCTGGGTTAAGACTGCTCTCACTGCATACTTTGATGCATTCGTATGGACATGAAACTCTATGGACCAATTGGGTGGGCGTAATATTGGCACTGAGACCAATGCATCTTTAAGTTTCTAGAAAGCCTGTAGGGCTTCCTCTGTCCAATGTGGTTCCGTTGTGAGCTTGTAGATTGGTCGTGCTAACTCCGCAAAATCTAGAATGAAAATTCGGTAGTAGTTAGCATGAGCCATGAAAATATAGACTTTGCGGATACAGGCTTCTGCTCCTGCTACTCTGTCCAGAACACTTTTCGTAAATGGTAAGGGGAAATGATCCTTCTTGGTAGCTGCATTTAGCGCTTTCAGATTCACACATATTTGCATTTTACCGTTCTTCTTGGGTACTATGACTATCGGTGAAACCCATTCAGTGTGCTCAATTTCATAAATGCAATAAGCATCAAATAATTTCTGCCTGCTTGATCGATTTTGTATAGTTAGGATTGCAACGATAGTAACGGCTCACCTTGGGAACTGTTCCATCCACCAAGGGTATGGTATGCTGGTGGACTACGGTTGGTGGTATACCCTTCAGATCATTGTAATTCCAAGCAAAACAATCTTTGTATTCCACCACTAATACACGTAGTCTTTTGAAGTGAGTGGGTGTCAACTGTTCTCCCACATGTACAATCCTCTCTTCTTCACATGGCTCAGCTAAATTCATAGGTTACATCCGCATAGGTCCTTCAAAGACTTGTTCCGCTGGTTCCTGATTTTGATCAGGTTCTCTTTGTGCTTGCGAATCATGATTACCACGTCGTTTAAAGTATAGTTCTTGAAGGATTTTGGCATCTCGTAAACTAGTGTTCTGTAGGATTCCTCCTTCAGCATGTTGATCTTAGCGCGACTTGTAATCTTTGGATTTTTAGTCGTCGGTGAGGAAGATGACGCTGCGTCTAGGTCCATTCGGACCGACTTCAAGGAGTCCAATACTTTTTTTTTCTTTCCTTCCCATGTACTTGGGTTCATCCTTGTTGTCTTTCTTAGGAGCCGGTGTGATGTTTGCTTCATGATTATGAATATCAACATCCACCGTAGCTATGGCCTCTTCTGATAGATCGCTCCATCGGATCACCTGGTTATAACATTGTCTCAACTGATTCTTCTTGTTGGCAAGTGCCTTGGGTGGATCTATCTTGGAGACTTTAGCCATTGCCGATCTCTGTGGTGGTTGAGTTGGTACTTTCTTCATTCTATAGCGATCTAGATCCATATGTTGTAGGACTTGCTCATCAGTCAACTTAGTCTCCTTGTTGTAGGTAAAAGCATGTTGCCAAGAGACTAAATCATCGTCCACAGGGTTCTCAATAGCTTCCGCTGACAACCATGCTACATTGATCATATTCACCCCGAAAGTGATTGGTGTGTCTATGGTATAGCACTTGGGTGAAGATGTGCTGGGTTGTGGATCTAAATCTGATTGACAAGCATGTCCACCTATACAGTCAATAGGCCAACGGTGATGTCAAAACTTGAAAATAATGACTTGCAAGTTTTTGCTTTTACCAGGCCACCCACCGCTTTTCCACCAAATTGAAAGCCAAATCGACGTTGCCTTCCAAAATGCTCCTTGTTACCAACTCCCAACTATGTGCCCAATGGAATGGTAAAATCAATTTTGGCGCGTTCCGAACACTTTCTCCGCGCCAATCACTCTGTTTTGATGCACCGTACTTGCAGGTACAATCAAGGTGCCCTTTGTTTGGAAGCTATAGCCTTTCATTTGGCCAAAATAGGCTAAAGAAAGTAAAAATAAGGGCTATTTAGATTATTGAACTATTTCTTTAGCTTGAAGAAATGTGACTTCAAAACGAATTTAACCCTTTGGACCCCTTCACTGGCCAAGTTGAAATTTTTTAATGAAGTTGCATGGTCAAATGCCCTTTGGACCCTTTTCAATCAATGGCCTTTCTAGATCCGATGAGCTAGGTTTCTTCTAATGCCTAAGATCACCACAATGGATCTTCTCTGGATCCCATCCTACGGTCCAAATTGCAACAGAGCGTTGAACCAAGTTCTTCCATCCACAAATCACCTACAGTCGCTATGGGTTTGGCCTCACTGGTCACGCACGAGCTACGGCTCCTTCCTCCTCCTTCTTTGAGCTTTCAAAGCTTCTAGCTATGGCAAAAGGGTTTCATGGCCGCCCTACAAAAGCTGTTACAACTGGTTGATTCGAGCGCGGTTGTCCATGATTGTCTCTGGCCACTGATCAATCTCCCCGGGGTGCCCTCCACTGGCCATTTACAACTCTGAAAACAGACTTCTGTGAAGAGAAAAGCGAGATTTTATAGTGCAAAACCCTTGCAAGCCAATCCTCTTGCTCTGAGATACAGGGAAGATCATGCTTCGAACCGTTTGTCAATCGATCGAGAATTGATTGCACACCAAACTCAAACACCAAGCAACCTCTTTACGGAATTTCAGAATTCCGTTTTGTTTGCTCTTCGATTCAACCGACAAAACTAGTCTCCGAATCCTTCCACAGTTCCAAGTTATTCCACGAATCGCCACGAACTCGGTTTTGCGCTATCCAGCCAGTAAACCGTCGTGAATTCGTTTCCAACTGTTCTTGTCCAATGATTGTAGCCACCAAGGGCTCTGATACCAAGTTGAAAATATAATTTAAAACCCGATCGAATCAATCATCACAAAACATCGTCAAGTGCATCAAGACAAGACGACACGAAATATCTCTCCATAAACTGTATATTCACACTCAATCAAGTACAAAGAGAAAATTGCTTAAGAGCATTCAAAGGGCTCGTAAAAGAAATACGGCCTGATAATTCTAGAACTGAGCACACATGGTACCGTCAAATTTAGAAAGCACTGTATAAGTCGATCATTGCCAATTTTAACTCATTCACACTAAATTTGTGGTTCTCTACACGTGTGAACATTCTGGATTTTTGTCAATCAACCTACCACAGATTTTAGTATTCAAACCAAGATTAGGCCGACTTATACAAACATCTTTGGACATAATGTTAAGATTAAAGCTTTATTTCATCTGATGCAATCCATAACAAAATGGTACTTGGAATACCGATCATTGAACCTTAATCTAATCTTTACCTCCACTTACCATATTCATGAATATCTCATAGTTCATTACTCTCAACAACTCCTCTAGTTCCAGATTATTCAAAACAATCACTAAAGAGTTCTTCTATTCCCACTGGGTAGTTCCTCCTTTGCACACATACTGGATTCCTTAAAGAAATTTATGCAACTGGTTGATCCCATGAAAGTCTTATTCCTACCATTTTTTTTCCCTTTTAAAATAAATTCCATAATTTTGATTAAAAAGTACCCAGGAGACAACGTATAAGATATCAAAGATTCAAAAAAGCCGGTAATGAGTATCCAATACTATTACAAACCGGACTTTTTCCTCAAGATCATAGAATATCTTATCGCGAGTGATAGAAATATTACCTCTCAATAATCAACTCTCAAATAGATATAATCATTGGGGTCTAGGAAGCCTAAATTCCACTTAATGAATTGAGAACATCAATAGATTCTGAGCCATATTCACAAAACTTATATGAAAGTATAATTTCATATAACTATAATTGTCCTTCAAAACCTAGTTCCACACTAGAAGGAGATATACGAATCTCAATCCAATTGTCTCATATTTAAGAAATTTCTAAAAAGTAGAGGTCTAAACAGAAGAGAAATTGTTTAAGGGCCTCCAAATTTTGTAAATAATGAGATACCATTTGGGATCCAGATCTATATCTCATAAGTTCTCAAAATACCATAAACAAAAAAAAAAACAATGGATTTCACTGTTAGTATTATCGTTACAATAATCACTAACCATTGGTCTACATATCATTCTTACCCAAGAAATCCCCTTTGGAATAATTGATGTCCCATACCATCAACCTGCTCTTCACGGGATCACTCACCAGGGTTAGGGCTCACTTACTACGGGTCAAAGGGGCAGATGGGCGGGCATTGGACATATTTAATTGCCCCAAGATTTCTGATGAGGAGGTACAAAGGTTGATGGACATGTACGAGTCCGATGGTACATCACAGGGTTCTAGACAGGGACAGGTAGCAGGACCAGCTACAGGCTCATCGGCATGGCTCACACACAGGCAGACAGGGCCTACTGCGGGTGCAGGGCCTAGTACATCACGAACAATGTTAGAATCTCCATCGTCGTGTCGGTCACTGCTAAAGCACAAACAGGTGATGAATGCTACATTACTACCCAACCATAGAGGTATTGCCACCTCACCCCTGTACACTGGAGCTACAGACCACCATCAAGCAAACTTAAATCTCATGTAAGCCATGGTGTCCCATACCACCATGCTTTACCCTCGACCCTCGTCGACCTACATCTTGAGGCCTAGATACTCGTCCTGACCTGACCACCAGTGGAAGAGCTCAAGAGAGAATGAATATCCAACTCTATATGCATAGTCCAGGTGAGTCATCTCCGTCCATAGGAATCACACATGACGCGGGTCCATAACAACGAGTCACCATGCACCAATAAGACATTGACATATGGCACCCAAAAGACCTATAGCTCCAGATCAGCATTCTGTCCCATAACTGAAACCGTCACCTCAAGTTTCATGTTGCGTGCCCTTATGAGTACGTAAAATTCTCTCCCCCTTTAAGAGTCTCCTCCTAAAGGAAGCAAACCAGGGAAATTCAGTCTTAAATAGTCCTCTCTCAAGTGTCCTCATCATTTGACTTGCCTTTCCAATGTAAGAGAAATTTCGAAACCAAACGGTTTCTCAATTGGTGACGACGAACGTCAACAACTTTTTCAGGTACGTTTGGAACAAAGGTAGATAGATCCTCTAACTCAACTAGTTCACTTTCCGGAATTAGGAAATCCTTCCTACTAAGTCCTAACCCATTTCACATGGGGATGGGCCCACAATATATCAAACTTGACTTTAGGCACATTGGGCCTTTACAACATTTACTAATACATTTCAAGTATGTCTATAAATAACAGTGGCATTGCCCATTAATAGTAATTCTAACACCCTCCTTTAATGACAGCTTTGTTAGAGGTGTTACTTCATGCTTAACCAAGTACATCACACTGAAAGTACATTATACTCCTAACTCTATTGATGTGGCATTTATGCTAGCAATTAGTGCAAAAATTTGATGTCATCAAATGGAGAATGTGAAACAATTCCATCACCCTCTCTTGAGCCAAACATCCACTAGAATCTGCAAAAACAAATTGCTCACTGCATCATGTCCAAGAGCTATGCCAAGGATAATATCCTTCCCTAAAACTGCAAATGCATCCGCAAACTGTCTCATATAGAAGATATCACCTTATTTCTACATCCAAGGAACCATCTTCTAGGATACCTATTCCAAGTTTAGCAATCCTGCAACAACTTTCTGAATCCCATAGAAGATAAAGTACATGCACACAAATTTATTACCAAGCATCTGCTTTGTCATAAGAATTTTCAGCTACAACTGTTAGGTTCACTTCCTCTTTTTCTTTATCACTTTTAGTGGACTTCTTTGACTTAAGATTCGCTTTCATCTTGATTCTTATAATGTCCCATCTTTCCACAATAAAAGCATTAACATTCTTTTTACTCTTAGAACTGTCTTCATCACTTTTAGATTTACTATTCTGATTAGCTTTCCATTTAGTAAACAAAGCGCCTTCATCTGATGAGAATATTGTAACAACAGAATATTGCATTCTACATTCTTCTTCAAGTAATGAAGCTATCCGAATTTCTAATGACTGGTTAGGCAAGTTTCCGATTGTAAAAATGACATTACTATACTCAGCCGGCATGCTATTCAATAGCACGACTATAGCATCATCTTCGGGAACATTAGAACCAATTCCAACAAGCTGATTCATTATTGACTTCATAAGATTCACGTGATCATTTAAGCTCATTCCACTTTCTGACTTTAAAGCAAAAAATTGTTGCTTTAGAAGAATTTTACCATTTTGTGTGTGAAATCAGAGCATGCACATAGCACAAGAGGAGAGAGAGAGAGAGAACACCATTGTTTTATTGCATTAAACTCGCACACTACAATATGAGAGGAATTACAGTACGTGAGAGAGAGGTAAAGGTTACACCTCTTCATAAAAGACCTCAGCCCATTTCACATGGAGATGGGCCCAAAATATATCAAACTTGACTTTAGGCACATTGGGCCTTTATCATATTTATTAATACATTTCAAGTATGTCTATAAATAACAAAGTGGCATTGCCCATTAATAGTAATTCTAATAGCCTCCACATGAGCTTTCATCTTAGGCCAGAAGAAATTTTGCCTAACAAGGTCAAGTGTCCTCTGTATGTCTGGGTGACCAGCACAAGGGTTGTCATGACACTGCTTTTGGGCCCACAAGTCCTCCCGATCCGGCACACAAACTTTTCCCTTCCAGAAAAGCAGACCATTCTTTATGGAATAGTCTTCAAGTATCTTATCATTTCGGAATTGCTTGGGATCCTCCTGCATTTCAAGGTCATCACTAGATCTAGAATTTCCTATCAGGACATCTGGCCAGAAGTGACTAAAAAACATATCGGTTTGACAAAAATCCTGTAGTGAAAGATACAAATCAGATTGTGGATCTCAGCAAAGCATAACTAATTAATCTCTCCAATCCGACTCAAGGCATCGACAACACAGTTTGATGTACCTTTACAATACTTAATGTCGAACACAAACTCCTGAATGAGTTCCGACCATCTAGCGTTACGGCCATGAAGGTCCTTGGCACACAAATATACTTAAGATATTGGTGATCAGTCATTATCGTAAATTTGGCACCATAAAGATCTTGCTTTCAAAAGCAACTGGTCTACCGTCCTGATAAAGGAGCGCTCCTATAGCAAAGTCGCCAGCATCCGTATCAACCACAAAGAGTTGGTTAGGATCGACAATGTGTAAAATTGGAGCCGTAGAAACATAGTGCTTGAGAGTCTCAAAACTCTCATTCATTTCATCAGTCCATACTATCAATGGACTTTTTCTACGGCTACATTTTTTCTTCACCCCCTTAAGAACGTTCGTCAAAGGCAATGCTATTAAGGCATAGTCCAAAATGAACCTATGAAAGAGTCCTGTAAAGCCTAAAAAAGATTTCACATCATGAATTGTCAGAGGTCTCGGCCATTCTCGTACCTAACAGACTTTGTCATAATCAATTTCAAGACCTTTATCCGATATGACATGGCCCAGGTATTTGAGTTTAGTTTGGAAAAACTCACACTTTGACTCCTTAGCATAGATCTTTTCTTGCCTTAGAAGATCCAAGACAATACAAAGATGCTCTTCATGCTCCTCAAGGGTCACACTATAAATTAATATGTCGTCCAAATACACCACCACAAACTTTCCCAGATATGGACGAAGAATATCGTTCATCATCTGATGGAAAGTGGCAGGCGCATTCGTGAGTCCAAAAGGTAACACTAAAAACTCATAATTGCCATATCTGGATCGAAATCCAGTCTTAGGAACATCTTCATTCCTAAATCTTATCTGATGGTAACCTGATCTAAGATCAATCTTGGAGAAATACTTAGCTCCATTTAGACGATCCATAAGATCATCCATCCTAGGTAAGAGATATTTGTTCTTGATAGTTAAATCATTCAACTTTTTAAAGTCACCACTCAAATGTGTGCCGCCATCCTTTTTACTAACTAAAAGGATTGGTGCTCCCCAAGGGAACTTACTAGACCGAATATGGCCCATCCTAAGAAGTTCTTGTAACTGTTTAGAAATTTCATCCTCTTCCTCGATGCTAACCTTGTATGGAAAAAGAGATACAGGTTGGCTTCCAAGAAACAACTATATCTGATTTTCAACACTCCTTTGGGGAGGTAGGCCATCAGGAAATTTATTAGAAAAAATATCGCTATACTCTTGCCTAAGTTTGTTAAATATTATTCCTTCAGGTGAGTTAAAACTTAAGGGATTATTTACAAGCACATTCAAAGGCAAATGCGATAAGTCAATATTTAGACTCGGGACTGTATGGTCATCCACATAATTTTCATCTTTCAAAAAACAAAGACAAACTTTATTACCAAAATCTTTCAAATATTCAACTTCTAAAGCAGAAACCAAAGGATCAAAAGGCCTATTTACATGGTCTTTTAGCTCAACCAACGAGCCCTTACGCAAAAAGGAAATACTATGAGTAACATAATCCTTTCTTAAAAACTCGTTTTTAGAATAAAATCATTCTTTTCCTAAGATTATGTTTACGCTATCCAAATTCATAATATGAAAATCTAGCGGTTCAACATAATCTTGAATCTAAAGCGGCAGCTGAGGAACAACTTGATCCCAAACTTGTCGATCTTCCCCCAACGTCATTTTCACCACATACAAGTGATAACTTGGCGCGGTAGCCGCCTTGAGCTTCTGCACCAGTTTAGCATCTATAAAGTTATGTGTGGAACCATCATCAAAAAGAACAGTCACAGCTTGGCATCCTACGATTCCATTCATACGAATGAGATCGTGAGGGCCAAAAAACAGTTGTTTTAAAACAACAATTCTTGCAACTAGTGTCATCCCTAAAAGATAAATCAACAAAAGAAATACAAGAATTACCTGGCACTTTAAAAGATTCAAGTTGCCCGCCAGATCTCTTTTGTTTTTTCTTTGGGCAATCTTTTGAAACTCCATGCAAGAGAAGCACAAGTCGTCGGTTCTCGCCTTGTCGTAGTCTGCGCGATCCAACTTGACGCGCTTTTTCCCGCCTTGGGAACCAATGTACGTCTTGTCTCTGCCCCGCTTCTTGAAAGTTTTCTTTTCTTTCTGCTCAGCCTTGGGCAAACTTTGCTCCTTGCGAGAGGCAAAATGGGCGTCATCGAAAATTTTCGCAAAGCGAACTGCATCCTTGATAATCTGCGATTGGTTATGCCGCACTTCTAGCTGAAATTCTTCGGAAGCCCCAAATTAAAATGTAACTTCAACAAGATAGCATCGATTTGCGAGGCGAATCAAGACAAAATTTCCTGGAATTCCTGGATATATGCATCTAACGGCCTAGTACTCATCTGCACGGTGGCGAAATGCCGCCAATGCTCAAATCATCCAACACCGGAAAAAAAAAAAAGTCGTTTTAAAGGCTTCTTGAAAGGCATCCCATGTAGAAGGGACACTAGCCTTCTCCTTCAAATCCTGCCACCATGTAAACGCCTTTCCGCGTAAAAACATGAGAGCAGATGCAATCTTTGTACTATCAGGCGCATCATGGATGGAAAAATAACTATTCCATCGATCTAGCAATGACAATACCACATCGGAAAGCCGGCCCTTCTTTTTGCTCAAAAAAAATTCTAGATTAAACATTGGATAAACACCAGCGGACCACGAGTGCGTCGAAGAACGCCACTCTTGCTCGGCTGCGACGTGCTTGGCTTGCATTTCTAAAATTTGGTTTTGAAGCAGATTTAGGGCCAAGCTGGTTAGTATCTACATCAGGAGGAGGAGGAGGTGAAGACGGTCCTTCACCTGAGGGCATAACAGGATCCATAATGCTCTAAGGAAGGAGGCAAAGGAAAAATTGCAAGGGCTTCGCAACAAAATGACTTAAAAAGCTTGAGAGATCTACTCAAGGAGACTAGGCCACAATATGCACCTCAATGATGGAAATGGAGCCTTTACCCCCATCCCACACCTTTTCTTTTCAAAAAAGCACATTCTTGATCATTGTTAAAGAAACAAATTTATTAGCACCATTGAAAGAGTGTAAGGTTGAGAATGTGTCCTTTTGGAAAGTCATGTGGGAGCTAGCCCCACTATCAATCCACCAAGTGTCCTTTGAGTTGCTTTTGTTTGTTGGAGTGGATGTAGATGTCATCAAAGATGCGATCTCTTCATCTCCATCCTCTTCATATGCAAGGTTCCCTTGTTTGTCCTCCTCTTGTGCTCTTAGCCTCTAGTAGCATTCAGATGCATAATGCCCCTTCTTTTCACAAAAAAAATATTCTTGATTTGACTTGTCCTTCGAGCTTGATGCATCATCCTCTTCTTTGGCCTCCTTTGGATGCTTCTTCTTTCCATTGGTCTTCTTTTTGCCCTTGAATGAGAAATTGGCTTTCTCATCTCCATCCTGCTGGGTGGCGGACCTTATGGTCGCCACCTAGCAAGCACATGGGCCCTAGAAACAAGTGGCATCCCCTTATGGGGTCCACCTACTCTCATTTCACATCGCCACCACCCTCCCTACGCCACCTCATCCACTGATCGCTTGGGTCACGTCCCCACCCACCTTTTGGGTCACCACCTTGACCTCTTGGCCTTATGGCCCAAAGACACACCTAAATCTCCTCTAAGACTTGTCCTTAGTCTTAGAAGAAGGTGCAGATACAACTATACATTCAAGAGGAGGTGGAAGAAAAAATTTTAAATTTCCTCCCAAAAAGTGAAGAAGATAAAGATTTGCAATTTTTTTTGTATACATGTGGAAGTTTACAAGGAGGTGGATTAGGCCCAAGAAAGAGCTTGAGAAGGATAGGAAGAAGGGCACACAGGTCTGTACTTGCAACAAGTACAACCTGCAGGTATAGTTGTGCACTTTTCTTTTATTTTTTTCCTTTCTTAAAAGATTTCTATGACAAAGCTATGGTCTAAAATAGCTTTATGTGTTTGCAAAGTTTGCAAAATAAACTTTTCAACCTTAGGCTTGAACTTATAAACTCAAGGGTAAGTTTATTGGCAAGCTTTACAAAGTTTTCTTGTAAAACTTTGAAACAAAACTTTTACAAAACTTTGAGAACTTAATAGATAAGTTTTAACGGTGCTTTTTAAAGTACACAATAGTTTAAACACAAGGTTTAATAGTTTAAAGTTTACAAAGTGTAAAAAGCTTTGAGCTGCAAGTTCGTTTTTTCAACTTTTTACAAAGTTTAGCAAACTTTGAGACTTTGTTTGATAAGTGACTGTCACATCCAAGAAAAAAATACTTTTTAAAAGTACTTGATGTGATTTAAAACATGGGAGGGAGTTATATCTCCACTCCCACCAAATTTTACTTTCCCATGCGTGTGTGTCTACAATTTGCATTGTTGTGAGCCTGGCAGAAAATTTGTCAGCCAGTTGTACGGACCCGCACGTGCAGGTGCCCGACAAGTTTTTTTTTTCAAAATTTTTTTGCATAAGGAAAAAGAAACCTAGAAGCAAAAAAAATTTCGACTTCCAAGTCCCAAAATAAGGCCAGAAAACGAAATCGGCTTTTGAAGTTTTTAAAATCGCAAAAATTCAAAAAACCGACAACTTCCACCATAGCTAAAAAAGGTGGTTCGTTTTCAATCAAAACGACCTCGGATTGAGACAAACCAAAAAGCAAAGTTGTTCAGTTCGATTCAACGAATTCAACTAAGCCTTCAAAGAACATCAGCTAAAAGCTTAAACCAACCAAAAACGTAAGTAAGAGCGATTGAACCTTATTCACAATGATCGGTGGCTCTGATACCAAATGTTAGAATCCCCATCGTCGTGCCGGTCATTGCTTAGCCCAAACAGGTGACGAACGCTACATTACCACCCAACCATAGAGATACTGCCACCTCACCCCCGTGCACTGGAGCTATAGACCACCATCAAGCAAGCTTGGATCTCATGTAAGCCATGGTGTCTCATACCACCATGTTTTACCCTCGACCCTCGCCTACCTACATCTTGAGGCCTAGATACTCGTCCTGACCTAACCACCAGTGGAAGAGCTTTTCATTCTCCAAGGGAGAATGAATACCCAGCTCATGGAGATCCACCTCTATATACATAGTCCAGGTGGGTCATCTCTGTCCATAGGAGTCACACATGACCAACGACACGCGGCAGTTGTGCACACTGACGCGGGCCATAACAACGAGTCACCGCACGCTAATAAGACATTGGCACATGGCACCCAAAAGACCTATAACTCAAGATCAGCATTCTGTCCCATAACTAAGACCGTCACCTCAAGTTTCCTATTGCGTGCCCTTATGGGTATGTAACAGGCAAGGCATGGTACAGGTGCATGGCCTAGTACAACACGTTTTGGGTAGGTTTTAGGTGCAGTGCATGGTCCAGGCGAGGCCACTCCAGTTCCATCTAAAGCAGCAAGGCATGGTTCAAAGCCATGAGCATCAGATGAGCATGTTGGATCAATGGCAACGGGTCCTTCTTGTCTATCCTCTTCTTTGGCAACAGATGCACCACATGCTTCAATAGGCTCTTCCAGAGAGTGACACCCCTATAAGACAATCAGACATACCCACTGATCAGCCATCCTCATGGTTTGCTAGACCACGAGCGCCATATGTACAGCATAGAGGGGTTAGGCCCAAACAACAGACCCTTGATCGATACGGGTGGCAGAGAGAGCAGCAGGCCCGATGCACTCGACTTTCTGGCCAGTTCTTTCACAAGTGCGGCATTCATTTTGTTGTTGTTGACACTTGGGTATTCAGGGAGTTTTGCACGTCGATTGCAGCATTGGAATCTACATGGACGCCTCCCAGTCGAGAGGCACTGCGAGGCAGGATGCTTCGTCAAGAGGGGGAGACCATCATGCGGGAGCTAGTACTGTTATTTATGGTTTTAGTTCGGTAACTTTGGTTTTATGATTTATGGTTTAAGAGAGAGAGAGAGAGAGAGAGAGAGAGAGAGAGAGAGAGAGAGAGAGAGAGAGAGAGAGAGAGAGAGAGAGAGAGAGAGAGCATGGTTGAAAAACGATTCTACATGATTGAAAATGTTTCATTAAAGTTCAATACGATGCAGAATGGTTCAGCATGCTTTGTTGTAGTTTTTGTTCAGTTTGTTGTGATTTGAGAGAGAGAGAGAGAGAGAGAGAGAGAGAGAGAGAGAGAGAGAGAGAGAGAATCCTATTATGAACACGTTGGGGCATTCTCATTTTTTTATTGATTTTTTATATTAAAAGGAGCTAAAGCGTAAACCTGGGAGTTAATGCACCTAAACTGGACCATCTTGTACCCAAAACATTCGGCAAACTACACAGTAATAATGCTCTTAATGCTCTTAATATTGCCCAAAAAAAACACGTTTTTGAGTGTTTCTACCAAAAATCCAAAAAGCGTTTCTGTATCGCATTTCGGCACACGTTTCGAGAATCGAAGTGCACCTATGGATCTAACTAAAGAGACTTGAGAGAATCTTTTGAGAAGATGTTCAATGCAAAGCCCAAAGTGCAAAGATTTTCCTAGAAAAGGGTTCTTTAGTTCAAAAGTGTAAAATAGCAAAACCTTGGCAAATCGTGTTAATCAAAAGGCATCAATGATTAATCAATTTGCTGGGATTAAACCACGTGTGTCTAATAGTGACACGGGTTGTACTACTTAATAAAATGTTGGCTAAGGTTAGCAATGTCCTCTTTACGATCAATAATATACCAAATACTTGAGAGCATGATAACTTTAATCAAAGAAGAGCAAAGAATAAAAAATGGTCAAAGTTCTTTGTCTACTGATGAGGCAGCTTTGATCACTAATAATAGGAAATTTCAATATAATAGAAAAATTCAATGATGACAATTGTATCAAAAATCTCTATGGCAAGCTAGGACGTTGAGCAAGGGAGTGTTGGAAAAAAAACAATCTTGAAGACAAGAAGCCTTGTGAAAGGGATAAAGATAAAAAGCCCATGTAAAATCTCTATGCGAAAGAATATAATGATAGTGATTTTGTGGATTGCTAGACAGAGACCTACGTTACACGTATAAATCAAATATGAGCTTTTGTCGATACACTAACTTCAAAAGTTTTGATCATCATGATACATGCAATAGGATTTACACTATTATCATGAAGATACGGAGAGAAGACTCGTAATAAGATGGACCTCCAAAATTCATTGACTAGACGTTTTTTGAAGTTCTTAAATGTTCAATTAAAGAGGTTGCTAGAAATATGATTTTCACATCCATGATGGCATCTATGAAAGCAAAACAAGAGCAATTGAACTAGGGTGCCACATCATCGTCCCCATCAGCAATGCCACATCATCAACTATGATATAGTATGACTTAAATGCTGAAATGTCAATTATGTTATATAATGTTTTGTCATAACTCATCATTGTTGGTAGTTATTAAGCAGTAACTGATAGCATGTGATTTATTAATGGGCCCCTAGTGCCCCAAAGTTCAAGTCAATATACGCATCCTTGTCGAATCTCAATTCGATTCAAGTGTAGAGCATAGTTGCAGCGAATCGCCCTAGTGCCCCAAAGTTCAAGTCAATATACGCATCCTTGTCGATTCGATTCAAGTGTAGAGCATAGTTGCAACGAATCGCGATTCGCTAGGTTCACGATTTCGCAAATCGCAATTCGGAATCCAAAATCATCAAAAAAAAAATTTGGGAAAAATAGCTTGGCGCACATTTGGACCCCCATTTTTATCTAAGGGGGGGCAACGCCCCCCCTGCTACTGTCGCCGAGGGGGTCCAAGGGGGACCGGCGAGGTACAATTGCTCTACAATTTTCTGTCTCTGTCCCACTGGAACCATCTGTGACCGTAACAAACATGCTAGAGGTTAGTTTTGAATTTTTATCCTTGACAGAACCCAGCACGGACCCATATTGCCCAAAAAAAAAAAAACGATTCTGAACGATTCTGGGAAAATTCCGAATCGGGATTCAGAATCGCGATTCGGACCGCGATTCTGAATCGCAATGCAAGTATGGTGTAGAGCAACTACTACTTCAAGTACAATAGACCAATTGTCAAGGGATATGATCCCTCATGAAGAGTCATCTCTCTCTCTCTCTCTCTCTCTCTCTCTCTCTCTCTCTCTCTCTGCAGTATTGTGTGTTGTTGATCTCAGTCTATTGCAAATAGGAATGGTTAGTATAGTTATCATAGTATCAATGAGAAGCAACACCTGCATTTCATATCATGGTATAACATAGCAGAAAATGAATATTCCAACACCAAGACAATGAAACGTCCTGGTACCTTCTACGCAGATTTGAATATTTCAACAATCCAATAAAATTTATCCTCCAATAAGTAGTGACTTGTTAATCTGCCTCTCCATGAGATCAGGTTTCAACTCCAATCCACCACACAAGTGAGGACAATTCAAATAAGATCCTATCTAGAAATGGTTTGGTTACAGCACTACGATGTTTCCACGAATTGCTGTCGCGCAGTTCTTACATTTTCCCAATATGATGATCTGTCATAAACTCCAATAATCCTTAAATGAGAACATCTGAGCATTAACCGCTGGTGTAACTACAAATTTATAGTCTTCAATGAAAAGACTTCATAGATGACAGAGTATAAAGGGACTTCATAGCTGGCTGTGGAACAATTTGTAGTAGTTGCAGCTGAACAAAGTTTAAACCCACTAAAAGTGGAGTGTTATAGTGAAATAACTTCACAAGCCCAGTCTTTGCGGGTTCACAAGGATATGCCATATACAGTTTACTCCTGATCTAAAGGTTTATGCTGTGAATAAAACTAATAAACCACTATGTAGTATTAGAGTTAGAGCAGAATGACTTCGCAAATAGCCAGGTTTTTCTGGGCACAAAAAAAATATGCCTTTTATTAGTGCTGTGACGGTTTACAAACTTAATAATGTTCATGCAGAGGCATTTTATGGAAACTACCTGCGAGTCTTCTTGTTGAGCCACGGCAGCAATGAGAGGAGAGGATGTGCTGACAATTTCCATAATATGCAAGGAGCTGAACCAAATGTCATGAACACTTTATGGAAACAGGTGGCGCTTAATTTTTACGGTATCTTGCAAGATAAGTTTTTACTCCTAGGAAGATGTGGTCACCATTTGAGCCTGCATCACAGATCACAAAACCATTAATAAACACAAATCCTGGAGGAAGACCATAACAAAGCCGATATATCGCTTGATAAACAGTAAGTGAGCTCCATTGACTACTTTGGCTTCCCACAACTAGTATGCAATGCCTAAAATACTTAACCATAAGAAAATTTCATCTTTTAGGTAGGCCCATTACCATTACAAACATTGATCGGCAATCTGGAACTCAACAATTACAACAAGCAACCGTTGCTTTTTATATAAGAAATGCACCTCACTTTCTTGTGCAAAGGAACAAGTAAACATTGTAAGCACTTGTTGGAATGTAAATGGAATTGATTACATTACCATAGGTTACTTTGACCCAAAAGGTCGAGAGTTGTGTAACCATGGTCATTTATTATATTAGGCCTACTAAACTTAGAGTTAGCTAAGTTAGTATGAAATTAACTTGGTAGGGACTCATGGGTCCACTAGGCCTAATTGTGACATTAAGTACCCCAACTTGACATATTGGAGGTACCTTATTCTTTCTATGTAACTTATAGAAAGTTGGATAGTCAATAGTCAAGTAGTTGGATAGCCAATAGTCATGAAGTTAGATAGTCATCTTGGACTATATATATGTGTGCATGCCATTTGTATGAGACACTTTTGTAAGCAATACTGACTATTCTCCTTGGCTGTCCACGAGTTTCTACAAGAGGGTTTCTAGCCATCTCTCTCTTTCTTTTGAGAATGCTTTGTGTGATTGAATAGTTAAGATCCTAGATCCTTAGGCTTCTATTTCCTACATGGCATCAGAGCCTTTAGGTGATCATATTGCTTGCAGGTGGGTGCCCACTAGGAAGCTATCTTCTTCCCTTTTTGGTTGTAGAAAATCATCAAGATGCTGATTTTTGCAGGAGAAGAATCTGTTCATCTTCTTATAACTTTTTTGCAGGAAATTGCAAGGCACCTTCACCTATTTGAGAGCTAGTAGTAGGGCGCCCATGCTCAAACCAATTGCATGTGATCTTGACTCAATTACATGCTGAAAATTTCAAATTTACTTCTTAAATGAAGATACATGTGGTTTACACACATTTCTTACTAAAATTTCCCTATTGGTGAGCTTGGAGTAGGGCGCTACCATCAGCTCTATATGCACATAGTGTGCACTCTTTTTGGCCACAAATTTCTGTTTTTGGTTTTG
Organism: Diphasiastrum complanatum; assembly: GCA_029204225.1. Taxonomy (NCBI): domain Eukaryota; kingdom Viridiplantae; phylum Streptophyta; class Lycopodiopsida; order Lycopodiales; family Lycopodiaceae; genus Diphasiastrum; species Diphasiastrum complanatum. The sequence goes on along the minus strand of CM055092.1, from coordinate 32,872,681 downwards.
GCTTCATTTGAAGTCTACCTATTTGTGAGCATTCTGTTTTTTGTGCAGAAATCAGCCACCTATTTCATTACTTGGTGAGCAAATTGCATGTGGAGTATTGCAATCTATTGTGCTCATGATTTCAGCTTTGAGGTTGCTGCCCTTTGAGTAGATTTTGTCTTGGAAAGTCTATTTCCTATCTACTACAAGTTGATTTTTCTGTAATGACTAAAGAATCGGAGTCTATTGATTTTTTATTTAATGAAGATAGGTTGGATGGCACAAACTATTCCTTGTCGTGCTACATGATAAGAACCTTCTAATTGCTAAAGGTTTGTGGGGAGTAGTTAATGGTGACGAAGAGAAGCCGCCTACCTTGGCACCTATTACACCATCTAGAACAACTACTTCATCATCTACGAAGGTGTCTTTTGATGAGCAAAAGAAGTGGGATCGACGAGATGCACAAGCACATTCCGTCATTGCATTATCAGTGAAGAGATCTATCCTTCCTTATTTTAGATCATGCAAGACTATCTTGGAGATGCAAGAAGTGATTTGCTTACAAACCACTTGACGAAGATCAAGGATCTTCGAGAGGAGCTTCTTAGTATTGATGAGGTGATTGAGAACTCACAATTTGTATCTCTTACTCTCAACTCTCTTCCTAATTCTTACCTTCCATTTGTGTCATCATTGAGCATTTCTCTTAGGGGACAGCACATCTCCTTCGACGAACTTGTTGGCTTACTTCTTCAAGAAGAGCAAACAAGGATCAACTTTGGTGAACAAGAAGATCAAGCTTTCTTTGCAAAAGGCAAGTGGAAAGGGAAGCCTTCTTTCAACACTTCTAAAGATGATCAAAAATCTAAGGAAGATCAAGATCAAGGCTCCAAGAAGAAGGGTAAGTGCCACTATTGCAAGAAGTTTGGGCATCACATCAAAGAATGTAGGAAGAGGCTTGCAAAGGAAAAAGAGAAAGGTAACGATACAAGTGCTGCAATCATTACTTTGGAACAACAATTTGGAAAGGCGGATAATCTTTTCAATAATGATTATGCTTTTGTCACTAATAATCTCATCTCTCCTCAAGACGAGATTTTTGCCACTTCAAATCTTGCTGGTTTTTCAGCAGAAAACAACTCATCTTCAGCTTTACAAGTTGCTGTTTTTTCATCTATTGATTGGGTGATTGATAGCGGTGCCACACGCCATATGACTTATCACAAAGAAGTCTTCACAAAGCTTGTAAAAGTGCATGATGGAAGCAAAGTTCAAGGTGTTGATAACACCTCTTATCCTATCAAAGGTATTGAAGTGATCCCCATTATCTTACCCAATGGTGAGGAGAAGTACATTCGTAATGTACTTTATGTTCCAAAAATAAAAAGAATCTCATTTCGGTGTCTACAATTATGAACCAAGGATTGGTTATGGAATTCAAAGAAGACAAATGTCTTATCAAAGACCCAAAGAGATCTCTTATGATCATTGCTTCGGGAACATTACGTGGTGGATTGTTCCTTATGGATACCTATGAGCGAAGAGCTTCATCATCTTTTTGTCTTGTTGTATCAAGTTCACATTCTTTGGAGTTGGCTGAATTATGGCATGCTAGGTTTGGACATCTCAACTTTGCTAGCTTGAAGATGTTGAAGAGATTTATATATGGTTGAAGACATTCCTAATATTAAGCATCCCAAAGGACATGTATGTGAAGGATGCATACTTGGAAAATTTCAAAGGCAAACTTTTCCAATTGATGGAACTATTAGAGTTGATGGCAAATTTGATTTGGTTCATAGTGATGTATGTGGTCCACTGAGGACCGAATCCATTGGAAGATGTGAGTACTTTGTTACTTTTATTGATGACCTTTCAAGATTTACATGGATTTATCCTATGAAGGCAAAATCTGATGTTTTTCAACGCTTTAAGGATTTTCTAGCAATGATAGAAAACCAGTTTGGGCACTCTTTGAAAATCTTACGTACCAACCGAGGAGGGGAATATATAAAGAATACGTTCGGTACTTATCTTCAAAGCAAAGGTATCCATCATCAAATGACAACACCTTACACACCTCAACAAAATGGTGTTGCCGAAAGAAAGAATCGCACTATCATGGAGATGGCTCAATGCATGCTCAAGGCAAAGGGCCTACGTTAGGGACCCAACTCCCTTAAGGAGGACCTGCCACGTGGCATTGTCCAAGGTGGGACAAGTGGCGGTCCTTCCTATTAAAAATCCGCTCAGGAATCGTGGATTCTTAGTCGCGATGGGCCCTCCTCAACTATAAACAAAAAACGTGATTACTTTCCATCGTTGTTTGACCAGCAGGAGTTACCAAAAAGTAGTTAGAAAATCTACCACGTGGCATCTCATGGGCCAGGTGAGGTGGCAGCTGGTAGCGCCCTCCTATTGCGATGTCTGTTGGATCCTTATCTGAAAAAATCGGGGCCCTCCCTGAAAATCTAGATAAGTTTTCCTCTTCCTATTGCTGTCTGCCAGCGATGGACATGTTGAAGGAAAACTAGAGATAGAAGGGGAGGAGGGAACTGTAGGCCACCCGGCTAACTGCCAAGAGTTGGCCAATAAGCTGAGGTGGAAGCTAGGTGGCAAGGCAAAGCCACTTGGCAGGTAGTAGGATGGCATGGAGAGGGAGGTATGCCTCTTCCATGCTCTGTTTTGTGTGAAAAGAGGTGGAGGTGGTGGTGCATCCTTCTCTTTGCTCTCTCTTATTCCTCTTGGCAGCCATGGACAATACCATTTGGTTTGTGAAGAGACAGCAAGAGTAGCCTTGTATCTACCTTCCTTGAGTAGCTTTTGATTCTTTTCTATCATCTCTTCTTAATTCACCTCTCTTCTCTTCGTAAAAATGGAGCCTACTCCTACTACACAGCCTATGTCCCTTGTTCATGAGGCTACAATATCTGCCTCTATCTTAGACCCTAATGCTTTGATGTTAGCTATTAACAGTCTACAGCAACAGATTGTGGATATGCAAGCTAAGCACAGTCGGGATCAGCAGGATCTCAAGGAATTGACGCAGCTAAAGCAATTGGTGCATCAACCCTTGTTCACTCTTGAAGTTTTTGCTGGGGAAAAGAAGGATAGAACCCCGGAGGCGGTCTTGCAATGGCTGGATCAATGGAATTCGCACTTTTCCATGCACGATTCATCCGAGGACAACAAGATCAATCTAGTCGTCATGTACCTGCAAGGTAAAGCATTTACCTGGTGGCAAGATATAAGGGGTAAGCCTGAAGTTCCTAGGAATTGGGAGGATTTTTGTAAGGCCTTCAAGGCGGCCTTCCTTCCTATTCTTGATGATTTTGAATTTTACTGTCAGTATGCAACAATCCACATGGGGAACGAGCCCTGGATCAGTATTTACAAGAGTTTCAAGAGGTCTATTCTCGTTTTGCAACTAGAATAGATCCTTTGCTAGTAAAGTTGCATTTTATACTGGGGTTACCAAGAGACTACCAGCTAGAGGTCAGGAGGAACCAGCCTCTTACCCTTGAGGAGGATGTTCGCTTCGCCAGAACCTACGATGATACTTGTATGATGGCTAAGCCTAAGACTGGTGTCTTGCCCGACGTAAAGAGTAAGAGGCCTTTCTTTCCAAAGAAATCGAAAGATAAGGCAAAGGAAGGGGCTTCAGGTTCAGGGAAATCGAAGAAAAGATCTACCTTGAACCAGGAAACCTTTATGAAAGCCAGAAGTGACAATCTATGCTTTAATTGCATGGAAACAGGTCATGTCGCGAAGGAATGTCCAAAGAAACGGAAAGCTAAAGGAGCACCTTTTAAGACGCCAGGTAACTCTAGCATATCTAGTGTAGATCCTTCCTTTGCTGGTAATTCTGTGTGTGAGAATTGTTGTTTTAATACGGCTGTTTTTGGCCCTCATGACCTCATTCGGATGAAGGGGGTTGTGGGTGGCCAAGCCGTAACTGTTTTATTTGACGATGGTTCCACACATAATTTTATTAACGCTAATTTGTTGCAGAAGCTAAAGGTGGAAACAAGGCAAAGTGACCACCGATACACAGTGAAGCTGGCAACTGGAGCAGAAAGCCAAGTTTGGAACCGGATAGTCCCACGTCTACCAATAGAGATTCAAGCCTATAAGGATAAATTAGACTTTCATATTATGAATCTAGATAGGGTAAATATTATACTTGGTAAGAAATGGTTCTATGAGAGAAACGAATCTATGAAGGAAAACTATGTAACACACAGTTTGTCGTTCTTACATAACGGCTCACTCATAGAATTGAATGGAAATGTTGATATTTCTACTCCGTATATGCTTTCTGCTTTGGAAACTGTTAAATGTATAGATATTGTGGGTTGCAGTTCTTATTTGTGTTGGTTAAAGGATTTTACTTACCATGAAGAACGTTTTGCAATTTTACAATCTCCAAATGGAATTAATGTCTAACAACCTAACGCAAGAAAACTCACCGGAAGGTGAAATTTTTAGGAAACTTAGACAAGAATTTAACGATGTGTTTCCTGAATAGCTTCCTGAGGGTCTTCCCCCCTCAAGGGGTGTTGACCATGGTATATCATTGATTCCTGGTAGTTCTCCTATATCACTGTATCCATATAGGATGAGTACCACTGAAGATGATGAGGTTTATAGGCAACTGCAAAATTACCTTAAGATGGGCCATGTTAGACCTAGTAAATCTCCCTGGGGGGCACCTGTGCTCCTTGTTGATAAAAAAGACGGAGGTACTCGTCTTTGTGTGGACTTTAAAAAGTTGAATATGTTAACGATTAAAAACCGTTATCCCTTGCCGCGAATGGATGAACTGGTTGATCGATTGCATGGTGCAAAGTACTTCACCAAAATCGATTTGAGATCAGGGTATCATCAGATTCGCATAAAAACTGAGGATATTGAAAAAACCGGGTTTAAAACTAGGTACGACCATTAAAAAAAATTTGGTCTTTGGCTTGACAAATGCTCCAGCGACTTTCCAACAAATGATGAACGATTTTTCTTCGTCCATATCTGGGAAAGTTCGTAATAGTTTACTTAGATGATATTCTCATCTATAATAAGACCTTGGAGGAGCATGAGGAGCATCTCAAGACTGACTTAAAGCTACTAGACAAGAGAAGCTTTTTGCCAAGGAGTCCAAATGTGTGTTCTTCCAGAAAAGGTTGTTATACTTTGGTCACATTATCTCGGACCATGGGTTAGAAATTGACCCAAATAAGGTCCAACAGGTACGTGAATGGCCTATCCCTAAAACCATCCGGGAGGTTAAGTCCTTTTTGGGCTTTACGGGGTTTTTTCATAGATTCATCTTGAACTATGCATTAATTGCATTGGCCTTGACGAATGTCCTCAGAGGGGCTAAAAGAGTTAGCCAGCATAGTAAATTCAGTCCTCCCGTTACTTGGACTAAAGAGTTGAATCAGAGTTTTGAGAACCTCAAATATTGTGTAACTACAGTGCCTATTTTACACATAGTGGATCCTAACAAGCCGTATGTACTTGAAACGGATGCCAGTGACTATATATAGGCGCAGTCCTATATCAGGATGGTAGACCCGTAGCTTTTGAAAGCAAGAAGTTGGACCCTGCTCAAAGGCGGTATTCCACCTATGACAAGGAACTTTTCGCTGTTATTAATGCCCTGAAAGTTTGGAGACATTATTTATATGGCTCCCAGTTCAACATAGTTACTGACCATCAAGCGTTAAAGTATATTAACGATGCGGTCGACCTTAGGGGTCGTAAGGCCAGGTCAAAGATGCTCCAAGAATTTCATTATGACATTGAGTACCGGAAGGGTACTTCTAATAATGTCGCGGATGCCTTAAGCCAGATTGGAGAAGTTAATCAGTTAAGCTTTTCTAAGATCCAATCTGAGTTGTATCTGTCCTTAAGAGATTTGTTTAAGACCGATAGATACTTTGGTCGTATTTGGCTAGACGTCCTGGTAGGTTCTTCTAGATCTATTGATGAGCTTGGAATGCAGGATTCCAAGATTTCTCCTCAGAACAAGATACAAAGAGACTATTCCATTAGGAATGGGTTACTTTTCCGGAATGGAAAAGTTTGTGTGCCAGAAAATGATGATATAAGGGCCCAAATCCTGCATGAATGTCATGACAACCCGTGTGCAGGGCACCCTGACGCGCAAAGGACACTTGACTTAGTAAAAAGGAACTTTTACTAGCCAAATTTAAAAAGTCAAGTGAAGGCATATGTTCGCAAGTGTGCGCAATGCCAAGTTAACAAAGCTGAAAGACTTAAGGCAGCTGGTTTGTTAATGCCCTTGGAAATTCCCGAAAGAAAGTGGGAAAGTATTTCCATGGACTTTGTGGTTGGGCTACCTCGGACGGGGAAGCAAAATGATGCCATTTGGGTAATAGTTGACAGGTTAACTAAAATGGCACAGTTCATACCAACCAAGCAAACTGTCAAAGCTTCTGAACTTGCACAGCTTTTCGTGGAAAAGTTGTTCAGGTTGTTTGGTTTGCCGAATGACATTGTTAGTGATCGAGATCCAAAGTTCACTGGCAAATTCTGGCAGGCGGTCTTTGAGAAATTAGAGACCACTTTAAGTTTGGGGTCTTCAGATCATCCTGAATCAGATTGTCAAACAGAGAGGACAAACCAGTCTATGGAAGATATGCTTCGGGCACATGTTTCCAGAAGACATTCGGATTGGGAAAGGTACCTTCCAATGATTGAGTTTGCGAATAATAGCACAAAGCACTCAACGACGGGTTTTAGTCCATTTTTTCTGATGTATGGATTCCAGCCTAGGGCTCCCATTTCAGTGGGCCTCAAAGGCTTCAAGGTTAAGGCAGCAGTAGATTTCCTATATGATATGCCAGAAATGCTACTTGTTGCTCGCGAAAACGTAAAAACGGCTCAGGATAGAGCCCAATTTTACGCTAATCAAAAGCGACAACCTAGGGTCTATGAGGAGGGGGCTTGGGTATATCTTAGAATTCCAAAAGATTCTAAGGTTCTAAGGACTGGAAAATGTCCTAAGTTGTCACCTCGTTACGCAGGGCCATTCCGTATAGTAAAGAAACTCCATCGGAATGCGTACCAGCTGGAACTTCCTCAAGGTGTTAAGGTACATCCAGTTTTTCACATTAGTCGTTTAAAGGAACAACTTGGGGAAAAGGATGACTTGATGCCTCAGAAGGACTTAGTTCAGCTGGAGGAGCTATCATCCTTTGTACCTACTAAACCACAGGCCATTGTTGATGTACGTCAACGTGGACTCAGAAACCCGCAGGTAACTGAGTACTTGGTTCGTTGGAAAAGAAGTTCCGAGGACGATGATACTTGGGAGACGGAACATGACCTTAAACTAAGATTCCCTGGATTCCTTCCTTAGATAAGGAATTTTTTAAGGAAGAGGGAATGTTAGGGACCCAACTCCCTTGGGTCCCAAACCCAGACTTGAGACTGGACGATGACTGGGCCTGTAGACTTGACCGGTGATTCGTGAACCTGCATGGTTGCCACGTGTCATGATCCAGGAGTGCACATGGCTTGGAGTCCCTCTCCTTGGAGGTATACAAGGGGAGCATGAGGCAGGAGATGGCTGAGAGCCTAGGCAGTGGTATGGGACGCCTTCTGGGATGGAGGTCGGATCCAGCTTGATACGGTCACAAGCCAGGGCACGGTGGGTGGACCCGGATTAGGTCCTACGGCGGGGTGGAACGTGAATCGTTCAATCGCTTGCGGTTAACCGGCACCTGGAGGTTTGCAGTAAGTAAGATTGTAACAGCCTACCTCACAAGTTTTGGGCTGAAGCGATTATAACGGCGGCTTACATTAGTAATCGGTGTCCTACTAAAGCCTTGAAGGTATTAACTCCTTATGAAGTTTGGTATGGTAAGAAGCCTACTGTTTCTCACTTATGCATCTTTGGTTGCACGGCTTATGCTTTCATTCCCGATAAGGTAAGAACCAAGTTTGATGATAAAGGAGTTAAATGCATATTTGTTGGCTATAGTAGCGAAAGCAAGGGCTGTAGGTTGTTTAATATGGATACTAATAAAATCATAGTGAGTCGTGATGTTCATTTTGATGAAAAGACCTCCTATGATGTTGCGCCCACACATGTCATGAGAAGGGACTTCCTCCATGATGCATATGTTGAAATATTTCCAGATTTGGTTTTGCCAACTAATTATGAAGAGAAGGGACTGCCATCAACTTCTAGTGGACAGCCCACTACTTCTTCAATTTTGCAGCCCATAGTTCATCAAGAAGAACCTATTTATGGTGAAGAGCAACCTGTTGAAGACATTGGACAGCAAGGTCCAAGTTCGGAAAACATTGGACAGCAAGGTCCAAGTTCGGAACACTTTGGACAGCAAAGTGTTGACCAAGGTAAGGCTGTTGGACAGCCCAAACCAGTCCCTAAATGGTTGTTGCAGACTTTGCAGGACAGCAAAGTGGATCATTTCTATGAGGGGAAGACTCGTGCCTCTACTAAATCGGTAGAATTTGCTGATTTTTTCTGATTTTGCTCTTGCTTCTATTGAGGATGGTGCAGTAGAACCTGTTTTTTATGAGCAGGCCAAAGGAGTAAAATGTTGGGAGGATGTGATGCAAGAGAAGTATAACTCACTCATGAAGAACCACACTTGGGTTCTTGTTGATCTTCCACATGGGGCTGGAATCTTCATCTCTCAACAACGATACATTGAGCAGATGTTGAAACAAACTTCTTTTTCTTGTCACCGCAAGTTGATGCATATGATGGATGCATTAGTGAAAAGTTTCATGCGAAACCTTTTCAATTTGATGTTTTAGCAAAGGCTGAAAAATTCAAGCACTCTTTGGAACCTTTTTGTACTAATCGAGGAGGGAGCCAACATGTGTCAATTAGTACTTTTGTTCAAAGTGTTAAGAGTGAGCATTTGTCTGGAGAGAATTTTTCATTACTTAAGAATCTTCTATGTCATCCCATACCTCTTCGAGGAACAGCTTTGATGACGCCATCATTGATGCATCTCTTGATAATTTGCCAAATTTTTATGATGAAGACGTTGAACAACAGGTTCAGTCATCTTGTCTTGGTCATTTACAGCCTATTTTACATCATGAGCAGTCCATTATGCTTCGGGAACGGCCTACGAAAGATTATGGACAACATGGTTCATGTTGGGAACACTTTGGGCAGCAAAGTGTTGAACATCCCATAACAGTTCTTTGTCGGCTATTGGAGACTTTGCAAGACAACAAAGAAATGTCTTACTACGAAGGGAAGGCACATGCCTCTTTAGAATCAGTACCTCTTGCTGATTTTTTTGGTTCTACACTTACTCTTCATCATGATGTTGGTACATTGCCTATTCTATGTGAGCAAGTCATTGATGGTAAGGTTCGGGAGGATGTGATGCCAAAAGAGTTTGGTACTCTTTTTTATTGTCCTTATGGTAAGAAATATTTTCGAATGATGTGGGAGCCTATGATGGATTACAAGTCCATGTTTCGACTTATTGCTGAGTTTATGTTGGTTCCCTACTTCAGATGGAGCATGCAAATCCTCACCCTTCGACTTGATGCTTCATTATTACGCATTCTTTTCCTTTTATATGTTGGACATGATTGGGGATGAGATTTCGACTACTTCGGTGCGTAGTTTATTTGGCGACATGAAGTTCAGACAGCAAGTTGCATTTCTCTTTCGAGAAGTTACTTCATGTTATGTTATGCATTTCCATTTAAGGAGGGTGTTGGAATGTAAATGGAATTGATTACATTACCATAGGTTACTTTGACCCAAAAGGTCGAGAGTTGTGTAACCATGGTCATTTATTATATTAGGCCTACTAAACTTAGAGTTAGCTAAGTTAGTATGAAATTAACTTGGTAGGGACTCATGGGTCCACTAGGCCTAGTTGTGACGTTAAGTACCCCAACTTGACATATTGGAGGTACCTTATTCTTTCTATGTAACTTATAAAAAGTTGGATAGTCAATAGTCAAGTAGTTGGATAGCCAATAGTCAAGCAGTTGGATAGCCAATATGCATGAAGTTAGATAGTCATCTTGGACTATATATATGTGTGCATCCCATTTGTATGAGACACTTTTGTAAGCAATACTAACTATTCTCCTTGGCTGTCCACGAGTTTCTACAAGAGGATTTCTAGCCATCTCTCTCTTTCTTTTGAGAATGCTTTGTGTGATTGAATAGTTAAGATCCTGGATCCTTAGGCTTCTATTTCCTACAACAATAACAATCAAGTGGAGGTTGCCACCCAATTGATTGCTCTTCTGACAGCCTAGCCAAGGTTCATCTGTTGAAAATAAACAGCCAAAAAGTAAACCATTCACATACCACATATTAGCTGATATACCCTATGCCTCAAGACTTGAAAAAGTCAAGTGGTAAGTACTTGAGGAGCAGCAATATGAGAGCAGACTGAATAGACATAGGACCAATTGATCTTATCTCGATGGAATATCTGAAGTAGTAACTTCTGAGTGTTTCTGTAAGGTACTCAAGAACTGATTGATCGATCAATAAGTTGCTAGAAACAATCTAGAGTAGATAGTAAGGGCCTTCCTCTTGAAGGTAACTGCCTCAGTAGCCTGAGGCATAATTAACAGCCAAATGCATGAAGATAATGCCTTAAACATGCTAAGAAAATTGCTAAACAATCTATCATGATAGCAGGCCCAATTAAAATGTTACTAAAAACCCTCAATTAGTGGAAGAAGGTAGGTGACATTACTCTGATAAATCTAGTCCTAACCAGACCAACTGGTACTCTGAACTCCTCCAAATGAGGCAAAAAGAAGATCAAAGGATCGGCAATAGAGCAGAAAACTTACAACAAATACAATGACTAGCTCACAGAATAGCCAAAGGCCTGTATAAGATAAAGATAATAGCAAAATAGATGGCTCAAATAAGAAGATGGTTCTGCATATTGACAACCAATACTTTGTAACAAACACAGGCTCCAAAAGTAGCTATGTGCTGTCTCAATGTATAAGATAACTGTGTATAGACACAAGCTAAATATGAAAAATCTTGGGCACCAAGCTGCTTCAAATCATCTCATTGATGTAACAAATAATCATATATCATAATAGCTCAGCAATGGACTAAACCGGCAGAGAGATTCGAAAAACATAACTGGAAATAAAGTTATAGATGGAAAAAACACCAAATTAGTTTTATTTTATAATTCGAATCTATTTAAGCAAATGAAATCATTTTATCATTCTTTTTACCAAACTCGAATGGTACTCCTTAGTAATAACGAATGGCAAACGATGAAGAAGATTGCATCAAGGCTGAAAAATATTGTACTCCACAATGGTATAAAGGTCAGTGATGAGTGTAGTAGGTTGGGATGTAGAATGGTGGAGCAAGGCTGCAAAATATATGCTCCTTGAAGTGATGACATAGAAGGCCAGAGATGGCGAGAATGAAATGCAATAGGCTGTCGATTTGAGAAACTAGTCAAGATTGTTTGTCGTTGGTGGATGGATAGAGCGCTGCTACACTGATAACATGAAAAATCAATACATAATGAGTGGGCAGCTAGCGATGAGGCCAAATGGATAAAATGTAATTATTTCCTCCAAGCAATGAACCAGGCATGGATGAAGAGAAGGCTTCCTCTTCAGCGATGGATCAAATGCTGGCAATAAGATCAGCACTAAGTGCCAACAAGGTTGTCTTCAATGGATGAAGTGATAACAATGAAATGTTCTCTTAAACGATGGGCTGACAATAGGCTATTTCCTGAAGCGCTACATCACATAATGATAAGATTAAGTTGTCTTAGCAATGGGTCGTTAGAAGGCTCCTCCTGGCAACAAAAAGATGATCTTTCCAAACTTGGAAGTGTTTTAAGACCAAGTTATGAACACAATATTGCTTTAAGCACATGACAAATATAGACATGTCTCTTTAAACAATGGCCTCAAAATAAGTTACCTCTTGAAGCGCTACATCATATAATAATAAGATCAATGGTAGGCTCCTGGCACCCAAAAGATTATCTTCTCAAACTTGAGAAGTGTATTGATACCAAGATATCACCGATATCACTTAAATAAGCACAAGACACATGAAAGTGAAAGATCATATAAAAATCTCCAACTAAGATCATTTTAGGAATGCTAAAAGGCTGAGCATAAGTATTAATATGAGTTGGATCACTTTAGGAACTGAGCATATAGATAGCAGACCCTCCTCTCAAAGGAACTGCATATGACTATAAAGGGCTCAAGGCACCCAAGACATTGAACAATCAACTGTGGAGTGACTACAAGGTCCATTCAATGCAAATTATTGAACAGGAAAAAGTGCTGGTAGACTCCTACTAACTCATTAAAAACCAGTCATTGCCATAGGCTTAATCAGCTTGGTAAAGGAAAACATGACCAAGGATGCAGGAACTTGCATATAGCAAGTGATCATTGAAATATCAGCATTAAAACTGAAGAACTTATGGCTAATGGCCAACTTTGGTCTGCTGCAAATTATCAAACAAGTCTGCATTTTGAACTACAAAAAAAGGAAATAATTGCCCTTTCCAGGTCGTGAAATCAACTACTCACATCCTACACTTGCGCAGAATGTGGGATCGATTAAGACAAACATCAGCAACAAGTTCATTTGCAGAAATTTCAAGATAAATAATAGGATGCGCCTCCTAAATTAATCTAACAAGATTTGCTAAAGTACTCCATTCTAGAGTAATAGAGAACAGAATAAGAAACAATCAATAAGTTTGCCCAATTCACTTCGATCCTTTAGGGAAATTGCAATAAATCAGGGAAAGGAATGGGAATTCTCCAAAAGCCCTTCATAATCCACGAAGAGATTATGCATGCAGAAATAGGTGGATGGAATATAAGCAAATATAACCTCGTCTTGCTGAGATAATTTCAATCGAATTTGCCGTGATGGTGTTCTCATTGTTACCAGTTCTTCTGCAGCTGTCGGATGGATTCCTACGGTGGAATCAAGATGGGCCTTTGTCAATCCAGCTTTGACAGCTACAGCAAACCCCTGAGATCATGCAAAACTGTGCCGTTCAATACCATAACATAGCTTATTATACCATAGCAAATTACGTTGCCAAAGAAAAACCTTCTCAACCAAAATGCACATACTTGGGTGTTTACAGTTCTATACTTCAAAGCTGTTACTTCAATCATTATTCAAAAGTATTTAAAAACTCGTTGCCTGCACAAGGCACATACTCCCAGTCAATGAGTATTTACATGTGGCAAAGTTTCTACATCATGACTTGAGCTTAAAACACACACGTGTGGTCCATTTACTAGAATATGAATTGGGCATAGATCAAACATGGTCCAAAAAGCATGTCACAATTTGTACTTCAAAAACCCCTTTTAGGCATCTAGCAGTTTACGTCAGCACAGAACTACTAATATAACTTTCCACACCTCGGTGTATTATCATCAAGAGCCATGAAAGTTAGACAATCAATAAGGTAGACAGCATTGTACTCCTAGCTTGAACCATCATGCAATGCTATGCAAGTGTGGAGAGTAAGCAATTTCCGAACAAGGAAAAAACAGAAAAAAAAATTCCTGGGACTAGGATTGGAGTTACGGATATAAATAACCAGATTTAAGTGTACAGAATGGATTTATTTCAAACGTTGTTCCATATAAGAGACATTTTTTTATTTCGTTCCATACACATGGACAAGCTTTGTTCCCTACGTACAGAACAGATAAACCACCCAAAATTTTATGGAAAGGGCAAGAGGGATAACTTAATAAACCAAAATCATGTACCATGACCTGATATAGAAAATGATTCCCTCATAAATACAAGCTTTAATCCACATCATTCCCCACATCTTAGTGTTCATTAACATGGCATTCTCGAAGTCAACTGGAAAGGAGTATTTTCTCTCAGGTCAACAAAGCATTTAACAAATAAGATCTAGACTTTAGCATTTTGGGTTTTGGGTCTAACCTGCAAAATCTCTGGAGCATCTTCTCCAACCATGTGAACACCTAAAATTCTATCACTCGTTGCATCCACGATTATCTTCATAAATGCCCTGTCTGGGAGTCCGGAAAGGGTTGCTTTCATAGGCCGGAAATTTGATGTGTAGACATCTACGTCTTGAAACTTCTCAATAGCCTGCCATGTCAGTATCAATCAAGTCCAACTGCATGGAAGGTCCTCACCAAGAAATTTGATGGTTCTTCATGTAGAACAATCATCATCCACTAATCCACTTCATGCCCTTGTTGCAACTTAAGCGTAGTATTTACATATTGCCACAAGAAATCTCTCAGCAATACACAGCATACAGAACTTGAACAAATTCACGGGTAAAACCTTCAATGAACTAGGTTTCAGACATGTGTTTAAAAAACATCATACCTGCTCTTCTGTAAGACCAACTGTACCAATTGGAGGCTGGGTGAAGACTGCCGATGGCACACTCCTGAAAGGGCAGCACAAAAACAGAAAATTCCAAAACAATCTTCAAAAGAACTTGCCTTTCATTTTGAAAACGAGTGCCCAATGGACAGGCATGACGAATTCTAGGCTCCAATTCTGTGAACACACCATTGCCTCAACGTATGTACTATGACTGGACTAGGTGATAGGGAATACCACATATAGCAACCCCAAATATAAAAATCAACTCAGTGCAAATCAAAAACATCAACATATGTAGTGTCAACCACATGTTATGACCTCTCTAGAACATTTGACTGACTCAAAGAGAGAAATATCTGAAATTTGTATGCAAAAGAGAATAGTTGGATTGACAAGGAAAGATGAGATATATGGAAACTACAATTAATCACATCAAGCATGAACGACCATCATAAATAACAACAAACCTTGGCAAATCAAATGCTCAGAAACATACTTGGCACTTACGCGTGATCAGGTTTGACACTTTGATTGCCAAAAACTGTTTTAGCAAATGCCATGCCCTCCATCAAAGCAACAGGAGTTAAGTTGAGCCTATCTGTCACATCCCCTACAGCCCAGATTGAATCCAAATTTGTCTTTGAAAATTCATCCACCTGTACCAAAAATGTTAGGATCATAGTTGCAGCGTGATTCTGAATCGCGATCAGAATCGCGATCCCGATTCCCGATTCGGGATTTTCCCAGAATCGTGTAGAATCGATTTTTTTTTTTGAAATTTTTTTGTGTAATATGGGTATCAGATGAAAGCTCTGATCGAGGGGAATATGATTGTGTAGTTTGCCGACTGTTTCAGGTGCAGGATGGTCCCTTTTAGGTGTATTAACTCCTAGGTTTACAACTTTACGCTAAAGCTGCATCCCATATAAAAAAACAGAGAACACATTGGGGCATTCCCAATGAACATAGCAGGAATCTCCCTTTCTCCGATTCTCCCTCTCTCTGTCTCTCTCTCTGATCACGATTCACAACAAACGGAACTAAAACCATGCTGAACAAAAGCCTAGCTGAATCATTATGAACTTTAGCCTTAAATGAAACAATTTTTGACAAAACAACCATACTCTCTCTCTCTCTCTCTCTCTCTCTCTCTCTCTCTCTCTCTCTCTCTCTCTCTCTCTCTCCAACCATAAATCATAAACCATAAAACCGAAGTTACTAAACTAAAACCACAAAGAACAATACTAAATCACGACAATGTTGTGAATAGGATCATCATAATATATAATATCGGGCCACATGGCACCAACAAGGGGTACAATGATGTTCCATGAACGTAATGAAAACTATGCAACTAAGGCTCGTCAGAGTCATGGTAGGATAAATCATCCGAATCTGTGGACTGCAGGTCCCATGGGTCCGCAGATGAATCGGAATTGGAGGGAGCCATATGCCGTGGTGTGGCCCTGGCTCTGCTGCGTGCTCTGGATCCCTGCTGCGTGCCCTGGCTCTGGACCACCCCCCTCCCGCTGCCTCTACCTCTACCTCTACCTCTGCCTCTGCCTCTCTCCCCTCCTCTGGCCCCCATCTGGCTGCCCCCAGCCCTGTGTCTACTCCGTCGCGCCTGTGTATCAGGTGGTTGTGACCCTACGCCATGGGATGGCCCTACCCACTGTGATGATGCATGGCCGACGACTGCCTGTGATGCTCCACTCCTGTCTACAAAAAGAGTACTCAGCCCCCCCCTCCCAGAATCTCTAGGTCTCCCCCTAGGCCTACGTGCGGGAATGGCTGTCTCCTCCTCTGTCTCTGCATCAGGGTCCACCAGCAGGTCAGCCAGGTCATCCCCCTGTGCCTCCGCCCACATCTCCTCGTCCTTCTCCGTATCTCCCTCAACCCACTCCTCCTCCTCCACATAGTCTGCCCCGAGCATCTCTCCACCCTCCGAGCCCTCGTCATCTCCCTCCTCAGCCCTCTCCCTCTGCCTCTCTGTCCTCCTCTGCCGCCGTAAAGCCCGTGCGTCAGCTTGTGCCTGTCTGTAGAACTCTCTATGGATCTCATCATCCATCTCCTCCTGTGTGGGTGGTGCCCGAGGAGCAGCAGCTATCGAATCCACCAAGCAAGTGTCAAGGTCCACCTGCAACCAAAAACAATACATTGTTGTCAGGCAGGTATTGTGCAACTCACTGCATATTTTGAAAGCAAATCGAGGGGTGATGATGTGTCTCACCTCGAGCATCTGACCCTCTCCTCGTGTGCGCCTCAGCATACGGTCGTTGGTGTTCACAAACACCAACCGCCTACACTGCTCGATGGACAACCTGTTCCTCTTCTGCGTGTGATACAAGACCCAAGTGCTCCAATTCCGCTTGCAAGCTCCTGCTGAACAGTTCTGTGCAAGGACTCTCTCAGCCAATCGCCTCAGGTCACCTGTGTTGCGCCCGTGGATGCACCACCATGTAACGGGCCTCAACTGATCCTCCCTCCGTCGACTCTGCTCAACATCGCAAGGAAACTGGAAGCGCTCAAATGCGAGCAGCTGGCTTGCAATGTTGGCCAGAATCAGACCTGTTGGCAAAAGGAAAAACATGGCACATGTAAGACCTCTCGAATTCACACACTACCAATGAGTACAATACTGCAGTAACATTGCTACCAACCGATTTCTCACACGTACCTAGTCTGGGCCATACGCACTCCGTGTACTCCACCCATCCCCGGTGCAGCTCCGGATCGTCCCTCTCTCGGGTAGAGCGCCACAAGGGGTGCAACATGTGGGCTACGGCGTGGATGGGTCGGTGGAAGTAGTCCCATCTGGCCTCCCAAATACATGAGATCTCGCGCCTCCTGCAGCAGACAAATTACAACAATCACTAAACCATAGCATAAAAGAAACACATCAGACTTGAGTGAGAAACAACAAACTAGACACTGAAGAGTCATACATGTGCTCGTCCAAGGCTGACAACAGAATCCCCTCGCCGATGCGCTCCATGAACTCGTAAATGAGACCGGGGGTGCACCCCTCACGGTCTACCAGGCGCAGCACTCTGAAAATGGGTAGAAGGATCCCACTAATCTCCTCAGCAGCTCTCCAGAACTCGTCGCCGTACACAGTGGACTAGAAAAATGCCGAATGGGGGAGGTCTGTAAAGTCCCGGAAGGCCACGTTGGAAACCATCCGCCGCAATGCGTCCTTCACCACCACCAATCGCTCTAGCACCAAGAAGTAAACGCAAAGCGTGTGGGTGCAAGCTTCTTCAGGTTTAGGGTGGAGAAGGTGCGGAACAGGGCCAACACACGCCTCTCCCTAGTGACAAAAGTGACCAGGCGCATGGTTGTAGAAGTGATCTGCAACACAAACATCCAGTAAAAAAGTTTAGACAGTAGTTGAGATGTGGTTAGCAGCATCGAAGGAAGAAAGCATAGCAAATAGAACAAACTATACCTCTCTGATCCATGGAAGCGCACACAGGTCATGGATGAGCAAGTCTATGCAATGTGCAGCACAGGGTGTCCACACAATGCTGGGGTGCTCCCTCATCATAATCTTGCTCATCTGCTTGCAGTTCGAGGCGTTGTCGGTGACAACCTGAACCACGTGCTCAACCCCGATGTCAGCAATAACATCTCTAATGACCTCCCATATGAAATCGGCTGTGATGGCGTCACCACCTCGAGTGGCATCCACGCCACGTAGGAATATTGTGCCAAGCGGGCAAGAAGCCAAGACATTGATGACGGATCGCCGACGAATGTCGGTCCATCCATCACTTAGTATCGTGCATCCATACCTCCCGCAAAACACCCAATAGTTACATGCAAAAATTGCGGCACCAGTAAATCCTAAACACATGCAAAGAGATTATAAAGACAAGTTACTTACTACTGCCAAGCTGAGCGAATGGAACTCAACTCCCGCGTGATGGTCTCCTCCTCCTGACGAAGCAACCTACCTCGCAGTGCCTCTCACCTGGGAGGTGTCCATGTAGCATCCACGGCTGCCACCTGTGCACAGAACTCCCTGAACACCCAAGCGTCAGCAACAGCAAAGGCAATGCCGCACTCATAAAAGAACCAGCCACACAAGTGCAACGGGCCTGCTGCTCTCTCTGCCAGCCGCATCGATCAAGGGTCTGTTGCCTGGGCCTAACCCCTCTCTGTTGTGTATATGGTGCTCGTGGTCTAGCATGCCCAACGGATGGCTGATCCGTGGGTGTGTCACTCTCTCTGGCAACATCTGCCGAAGCATGTGGTGCCGAGGAGGAGGGTCGAGAAGCACCCGTTGCTGCTGAACCAACATGCTCATCTGATGGTCCTGCTGCTGCTGCGGATGGAACTGAAGGTTCTGTACTAGGCCCTGCACCTGAACCATGCTCTGCCTGTGATGTACTGGGCCCTGCACCTGTACCATGCTCTGCCTGTGATGTACTGGGCCCTGCACCTGTACCATGCTCTGCCCGTGATGTAGTAGGCACTGCACCTGTACCATGGCCAACCCGTGGTGTACTACGCCCTGCAGCTGTACCATGCCCTGCCCGTGATGTACTGGGCCCAATACCCATAGTAGGTCGTGCCTGCCTACCTGTAACTGCTCCTGCTACCTGTCCCTGTCTAGAACCCTGTGATGCAGTATCGGGCCCGTACATGGTAGACAACCTCTGCAGATCCTCATCAAAAATCCTGGGGAATCAGATATGCCCAATGTCCGCCCATCTGGCCCTCTGACCCGCAGCAAGTGAGCCCTAACCCTAGCGTGAAGTGACCACCGCAATGCAAGCATCTCCATCTGCCGGTGCTTGAGCCATGGTGTGTGCCCACATCCCTGTCGGTAAGCTCAACCTCGGCCCAAAGGCCTCGGTCCCTCACTGGCATCGTATCAACACGACCCTAAACCTGCAAACAACAAATAATCAGGCAAACGTCCAGTAGAAAAAAAATACATTGCATTGAACAACATTACCGAGCTCAAATAGAGCTCAAAATACCAGAGCATACATCAGAACGATTCCAGTTCACACATTATATCAAGTGCCAAAGAAGAACATGAGATTAGGGCATGGGAATAATTTCAGTATGAGGGATAACAGGCGACTGACGTTAGCGTCGGAGTCCGTGCAGGCATAAAGGAGTGCAGTGTGGGCCTAAACCGCGCCCCTAGCAAATGTTTGCACGATGGTCCACGCCTAAACCCTAAAAAGTATGGAATCAGGGCATGAAAATTGAAATTTGTGATACGGACGTAGACGGGTGGAACGGAGGTCATAGGAGTCTGTGCAAGCATGTGGAAATGCATTCTAGGCTCAGACATCACCTCACTCGGTTTCCAACAAGTCATTTTGTGAAAATAGCAAAAATACACAAGCATTTGGAATGTGGTGTTCAAATCTCGCTAGGCGTGCCGTAACGGCTGAAACTGACGCTGTAGGAATCACTGTGGGCGTGAAGAAAGGTGGTCTAGAGCCAAACTATGCTCGATTTGGTTGCCTACAGCTCAATGTCAACAATTGCAAAAAATCAAGCCTACACTTATCAAATATCAAAAATTGGTCATTTCGCTCTCCACGAAGCTCGGACCCACCCGGCACCGTGCACACCACCTCCGTATCGCCTGCCAACTATTCACTTGCGAAGATTGGATGCCCACAGCTCTCAGAAAAAAAATTTGCCTCCTCCACTGCTGGTGTGGTTCTGTCCGCGAGGAGGAGGCCCAAAATCAGGTTTCTGGTTTTTTTTTTTTTCGCGATTCTTTTCACGATTCGCTGCAGCGAATCGCGAAGCTAGAGAATCGCGATTCGCTGCAACTATGGTTAGATTATTCTTGTGAGTAAAAGTTCATTTCTAGAACTTTCATCTTAACTTCTTATTTCCTTCCAAGAAATGCTGATTGACAAAACCAGAACAATACTCAAATCATTCTGACCTGAAGGGGGGAGGATAAACCATAAAACAGAACATCAGTTTGAAGCAGGAAGAGCACAACATTGAGGCCTTTTGAAAACTTCCCACTCTCTGTGCTTCATGTGCACAAACAAACTGGCTGTGAAGTAGCCAGAATTTCATCCGAACTTCAAGCTAATGATTAGAAGAGGATTTAGTTGCTGGGAAGCTGGTAACAACATATCTAAGCCCATTAATATCAGGCCATTTTTTTCACGGAAGTTCAGTGTCATCATAAGTATGCCCATCTAAAGGGAATTTACTACTTTCAAAATAAGATAAAAACAGAAATCAATTTGTGCAGGTTCTGATCAGGTGGCTAAGTGCGTAGAAATCTGTTATGATACTCTAAAAACCTTGAACTTCAGACAATAAAACCTCAAAAAGATGATTTGAGTTTCTTTTCAGAAATGACAGCGAGCTAAGAAAAGGTATAATATGAGAAATTATTTGAATTTGGAAGAACATTCATATACTAAGCATAAACTATGTGTATCTTGTTTCCTTGTAGCATTTTAAATTTGGACCTTTAGAACCTGGCCTGCAGATCCATGACAGTCATCCTTACCCATATCTTTGAAAGTTTACCAGACACACTCATCGGGTTGGCACTTCTGAAATACCTTACAGAATAATCTACCAGACATCTACAAACAATAAAACATTCACACAACTTGGTGATTAGCATAGAATGTGCTCAAGTTAGTAGCCATACCTTTATAGCACCCTTGTCATTTAATTTGACGCCAACAGCTTCCAAGCCTAAATTCTGAAGTAATACAGAGCTTAATCAGTATCTAATCAGTTGTATTCCACAAAAGCATATGATGGGTTGAAAGTAAAACTAAAAAATCCGACTTTGTGGCAGTTGCTAAACCTACACAATGGAGAACCATAGAAACTATAAAATATGTCAAAAAGACATCTCTCGGAAGGTTTCCAATCAGTGATAGGACATTGCACTAATTGCTGTGCATAAGAACTCCATGTGTGCAAAAACAAGTTAGATGAATGATAACTTTGACCAACCTTAGTATTTGGTGCACGACCAGTGGCAAACATGACACAGTCACCAACTTCACTACCTCTGTTTGTCCTTAGCAAAAGCTGTCCATCAGCTACTTTTTCTACTGCCTCAGGTGACTCCTCAAAGTGAAATTTGATTCCCTTAAGTGCCAACTGATCTGCAACAATACTGCGTACCTGGGAAAGCAAACCACTTCCACTGAAAGGTTATTATGCACTTCTACAAATAGCTTTGGGGGACTATGTTTGCACTTAGCAACTCTATCAAAAAGCTCTTCCTTGGCATTAATTGAACCATGAAGTCTTCACCAATGATTTTATGGGAACCCTGTCGGAGGGCAGGGGCCATCAACCTCATCAAGGGCTTTATGCTGAGTAAATACAGCAGCTTTTTTTTCTACTTTTTTTTTATATAAGAGGTCATTTCCTAAAGGCTAAAATAAAAACTGCTCATTTCCTATTGGGTTGCGCCAAAAAGCCTATGGGCTTTCCTGCATAAAGGCCATTATGACTGGAAAACCATGGGTTATCCAACATAATGCATGGAATGGCCAGTGTTAAGTAAGAGGGGGAGGACATGCAGGGTAATGCTTTGTCAAAATAGAGCAACTAAACTTTCCAGGTCTTTAGGTAGACTCAAGTCTGCTAACAGTTGGAGAATTTAAAGCCATCAAAGGACTAACCTCCTCATCGAAACCTCGAAGAACTTTCTTTTGACGCACAAACAAATGAACTTCGCTACCTAAGCCATTGAAGATGCCAGCAAACTCTAATGCAATATAGCCACCACCAACTATCAAGATTTTTCCAGGACGGGATGGAAGATCCAAAGCTTCATCAGATGTTATAACCCATTCCTTTCCAGGGACGTTTGGAACTGTAGCACGACCACCAACTGAAACCAGGATATGCTTTGCGGTATATCGTTTTCCATTCACTTCAGCTGTATGAGGGTCAAGGATCTGTACATGAGACAGCATTGTCAGCATAAGCCTTATTGGTGCATATTAAACAGGGACAACTGAAGTTAGAACAAAGGTGTTCTTTGAAAATTGTGGGCTTGACAAAACTTCAACAATTTCACCACCTAGATCTCATAATCAATCCATGCCAGTTGCTAGATATTCTAGACAGTTGCTCTTCGAGTCAGACAAAAACATACAGATTATCAGAGTTTTTGAGATACCTTGCCACGGCCTTCGATTAAATTAACACCAGCAGAGCTCAGAATTGATTGATAAACCCCAACAAGACGCTGCAGTTCAGAATTTTTGTTGGAAATCAAGGAGCTCCAATCATGCCTTGGTTTAGAGTCATAGATCCATCCAAAACCTCGACTTTCCTTAAATTCGTGGGCAAACTTAGAGCCATAAACCAGCAACTTTTTTGGCACACAACCACGAAGTACACACCTGTAAAAATGGAAACAATCACACTGTACCACATTCTTTAAAAAACGGAAAATGGAGATCAGATGGACACAAAGTCGACTATTTGAAAAACATTGTTGAAAGTTTTCAAAACCCACTTCAAGTATAGAGTTGTGAACATCAATTACAAAGCCCTTATTCCATTGTATTGTCATTTGGTACCTCATTGACAACATTTGTACCCCTTTAAGCATATCAATTACATTTAACAAATTTCTGTCATCAAGTCGCTGGTTCAGGGCCCAATCTATTAGTGCGGCATATTCTGCTATGCAATGAAGACCCCGAAAGCCTGCTATAACCCTACTGGGTCATGGTGGCTTCTTTCTAGGCATTTAAAATCTTCTACCAGATTGAGTGAGCTCCTTTTCAAAAGAGCTTACACTTGAGTTTATTGTTATGTGTTCTTGAGATATTTGTTGAGAAATTTGAGAATTTGTTAAAGTTGCACTCTATCTTGACGATATATTGAGTGTGTTGATAGCTTGGTACACTGAAGCACTTTTTAAATGTTTAAACCCAACACATCAACAAGGACCCTTCAGGTAACTAATGCGTGGACCATTTGGGCTTCCATTAGGTATGTGAACTTGGAACGACAGTATTCTAAAAAATTACATCACCTCTATTTAACTCCAGTCAATGCTTAACTTCACTGTGGTCAATTCTAAACTACAGTTAAGCATATTAAAATTTCAGCCCTGCCTTAAGAAGCAACATTCCCATTGCTATCTTTACTTTCAACTCCTTTAATCTAGAGGGGAGCATTAGCTAAGTTATCAAGTGGGTCCCAAGTGGTGATCCAAGAGATTGCCCTTTCAAAGAAAGAAACATTCAATTTGCTCACTGCATCCATGGCATCATATTTACTAGTTAAAGATCTGTACTACTGTCCCAATCTTTTGCAAAATAGAAAGTGGAAAGAATTAGAGAGGTGATAATGAATCATAAGCACCTATAATTGCCAGATGTGCAGTAGAAAGCCATACCTTGCCACTGAATTTGAATTCTATGCACATCAATGTATGTCATTGCATTGTGTTTGTTGGTTTCATGCCATTTGCAATTAAATTTTCCCCTTGTTAACAGCTTGTTATATTGTAGAATTCAGTAAAGTCTTAGCCAATCAGTACTATTTACATCAATACCAAGCATAAGTTGCTATGTGGGTTTTAATTTTCTTGGGTAGACCAAATGTTAACCAAGTAGCAAGTGACAATTAGCAAGAAATTTTTTGCAGATAAAAAAAAAGTGGGGATCAAAATACCTAAACAAGAGTTACCAAGACAGACAAAATACAAAATACCACCTTCTTGTTGGAAGAAGTAATGACGATTCGATAATTCGAAGTCTATGAACGAACTATCGAGCGCAAGCGAAAATGTGCCTTCTTTCCTAGTGCATGACTACGCCTATCAATAATTGAACAAAGCTATAATGACAGAAGTCACGTTCAATCTTTTAGCAACTAACCTTGAAATCATTAGTACTAAAGTGATTTCGTAGCCAAACAATTTCAGAGTGCGAAGTGATGTATAGAACATAGTTGCACAGAAACGTGTTTCAGGGCAAACACGTTTCTAGAAACGCGTCCCAGAAACGCAAGAAAAAAAAAGTCAGAAACGCAAGAGGATAGATGGGGGGAGGGTGGTCTTGGCATAGTAACTGCTCATTATCAATGCCGTGATTTGACATGAAATGGAACACATTTCTATAGAAAACTTTTAACCTTGATAGAATCTAACAGGCATTGTTGCCCCCAAACTAGACCACATTGTACCCGAAACATTCCGCAACCTACATAAATGAACTGCCCTTAATAAATGCTTTAATTTGATACCCATATTGCCCACAAAAAAAGTTAAAATTAAAAACAAAAAATTTCAGAAACGCGTTTCAAAACACGTTTTCAGAAACGCAATGCAACTATGGTATAGAATATTACAGCATTGAAATATTCAACAGATCAAATGAAACAATAAGAGATTTATCAGTTACAAATGACTATAGAGAAGCATACATTCTGACATCATATTGAACGCAATAAGGAGATAGATTGATTCAGACAGTAGCATGTACAAATCAAATGATGAGAGCACAAAGCAATAGCGGATGAAACCGCGTACTCTAAGCTATCTCTGAGTAACTGAAAACTCTATCTGATGCACTTCCGCTAGTAAGCAATAAGCGCTAATAGCAATACTCTAATAGAGCTCTGAAAAACTTTCTAGAGACTAGTGAAGTCTTTAACGATCAGCTATTTATACTAAAGCAGTTTAAGCTCATCTGGTAGGACAGCTAATCAGGTCATAGATTGCAATTAGCAGTTAGCCGTAATGCGCTGTCATCCATCCAATTAGGACTTTCCGGAAATTTACTTGCAAAGTAGTTAGGGCAAGTCTTTAGCTTCATATCAGGCGGAACAGTAATTGTCATCCTTCGACATATTAGACTCCTTCGACTTTCGTCGGAGTCATCCAATATGTCAGAGGTTGTCCGATATGTCGGAGCCACCTGTTGAGCGATTCCTGAGTAGTTTTGTAGACTGTGTAGAAGCACAAATAAAATTGCAGAACTGGATAATGAAATGGATGTAAATTAAAGATCAATTATTCAGATGAATCACTCCCGATAGTAGAATAATCCAACACTTCCAACCATAGTTACCATGAACCGCAATTCGAATCGTTCAAATTGTTCGAAGCCGATTCGAATCGAAACCTTGTTCAAAAAAATAACTTGATTCTTTGTTGATTACTAGTTTTAATAGTTTATAGGGATAAGATTTTGAGTATTTGAACCATAGAAGCGTTGCGTTCCAAAATGGTTCCAGATCGGAACGCTACAAATGTGTTTTTTTGTTTTATACAGTTGACAGTTTCAATGTCTTCTAGCACCTTAGTTTTAACCCTTTTGAGCCTTAGATGTTAGAACGATTTTGATTATCAATCTTTGTTATGTGCATGACCTATATCATTTTATAACAAAGTTAAAACTTTCGAAATTACCTTGTTAGCCAAGGTTCAAGGGGTTTTCCTTGGTCTACAATCGTCAAATTGCCTTCTTGTTATTGAGCACTGAACTTGTGTGCACATGAGGTACCTTTGGCTGAAATTTTTACATACCTCTTTTATGATGATTGATACAAAAACATCCTAATATTAATCATGGCACTGTGGCAATAAGGCTATGAAGGCCTCGCTTTTTGGTTTTGAAGACTTGATGATTGGATTCTGTTTACAACAGACCAGCACTTAATACTGTGATAGTTATGTTGTTTTTGGACAACGTTCCAAAATGCCGAGGTCCAAAACGTCGTTCCGAAGCAACACATGTGAGTTTTATCACTTTTGGTCTACTAATGACTTCAAGGAGTTTTGGATAGAAGCTTTCAAAAATTATTTTACCAAAATGTTGTATCGATAAGAACAAACTGGTTCTATGAAGGCATATAATGAGAGAATTGTAGGAAATCAAAGTGTCAAGATCCTTCTAACATTCAATCTCCATATACAAGAAGAAGAGGCAGAAGGTTAGGCGCCCTCAAGGAGAGAGAAAGTAGTAGCTATGCTAGAAAGGGAATGAATTACAAATGAATAATGAGTACATATAAATAGGCCTTCCAAGGGCCTAGACACTTCTAAACCCTAAGTTCTAGAACCTTCCAAGCCCTAAGCTTATCCACTACTAATTATAGGGCACCCCCAAAAGTCAAGATAGGGCCCTTTAACATAATTAGACTTTACTTGGACCCACGAGTTATTACTAGACCAAAATTGGGTCCAACTTAGCTAAAACTAACTTAACATGGTCTAAATAATAAACCTAACCCATGGTTACACAAGTCTTGACTTTTTGGGTCAAAGTAACCTATGGGAAACTAACATGATCATTTATTATTTCTAACACCCTCCTTAAATGATAATGTAAAAAACATAACACGTGACATGAAATAGAATGGAAAAATTGCAACAAAATGCAAAATGTTGCCTGCTGCCCGAAACTTCATGTAGCCAAAAAAACTCCAACTCGAAGTAATCAAAGTAATCGAAATCTCAGCCCCAATCATGCCCGATGTAGAAGAGATGTAGAATACGAAGTGCGGTAGCATCAAGTCGAAGAGTGAAGACAAGCATGCTCCATCCAAAGTAGGTAGCCAAAAAACCAGCCACAAGCCGAAATATGGATTTGCAATCCATCAATGGTTCCCACATGATTCCATAAGTCTTCTTACCACAAGAAACATAAAGAAGAGTATGATACTCTTTTACCATCACATCCTCCCGAATCTTACTATAATGATCTGCTCACCAACACTACGTAAGGCAACATCATCATCATAAGAAGCATCAAAACAGGAAAATCAGCATAAGGTACTGATTTTGGTGAGGCATGTGTGTTTCCTCCAAGGTAAAAAGATGCTTTGCTATCCCGCAAAGACTCGGACAGCCGACAAGAGGCTATAGCAGATTGTCCAACAGCCACAAAATCACCAACACTTTGCGATCCAAAGTGTTCCAAATGTGGACCTTGCTGTCCAAAAACCTTCCGCAGGCTGTTCCCGATGCATAATAGGATGCTCACGATGTAACATATGAAAATGATCAATAAACCATGGCTGAATCTGATGTCCACCATCTTCAAGAAAAAAAATAGCAGCTTGCCACTTTGAACACCCAAAAAATCCAGCAACACGCCACTTTGAACCAATGTACTAATTGACATGATTTTTTCCCCTCCTCCATTAGTACAAAATGGCTTCAAAGAATGCTTGATTTCAGCCTTTTCCAAAACATTAACTTGAAACGCTTGCTCATAAAGTTCTCCACTAATGCATCCATCATTTGCAACAAATGGCTCAAGAGAAGAAGAATGCTTTACCATACCAACATTCCGATGCAAACTTGTACTAGTAGAAAGATAATGATCAAACTAAAAGAGCTCGATCGTCACATCGATGCCAAACCTCAGCTTGCAACTCCATGAAGAATAGTTGGTGCCATCCAACATATCTTCGCCCGAACAAGTACGACTTGCTCCCAAATCTCTTGCCATAAGAACCAGCCAAGAAGATAAACTTTTTCAAACCCTAAATGTGCCCTAAAAGACACAAAAACCAGCAGGTATCAAATCTGAAAAATCAGCACCGGATTTGCTGTTGCAAACACCCTACAAATGGTAATATGCTGTCCAATTTCAGCCTCGGAATGTGATCGGATCATCACAAAAAAAATTAGCGCCTTCTTCCACACCTAGAAACTAGCACAAAGAAGCAGATCTTCACTTTGTAAAATTAGCAAGGGTGCTGATTTTTCAGCCAAATCAGAAGATAAAAATTGCTTGTAGATGGGCACCCTCCTGCAAAGGAGCAAATCTTAAAAATAGGGCAGCAGCGGACCAACGGAAGTAGGACAAACCTACACGGATGTGGGCGACCTAAAAGCAGCCCCGATGAAGATAATTAATGGCGCCTTCCTGCAACTTGAAAAATCAGCAAACAACCAACTGATTTTTGGGCGCCCAAAATCCTATTATCTCCTTTGATGTGTGGCGCCCTCCTGCAAAACGGAAAAGAGTCATAATTGAACGGATCTTCACTCCAAAAAATCAGCAAAGGTGCTGAATTTTTGTGATCTCTAAGTGAAGACGATCTCTTTTGGTAGGGCGCCCGAAATCAAGCATATAAGATCCATGGCTCTGATACCATGTAGGAAATCAAAGTGTCGAGATCCTTCTAACATTTAATCTCCATATACAAGAAGAAGAGGGAGAGGGTTAGGCACCCTCAAGGAGAGAGAAAGTAGTAGCTATGCTAAAAAGGGAATGAATTACAAATGAATAATGAGTACATATAAATAGGCCTTCCAAGGGCCTAGACTCTTCCAAACCCTAAGTTCTAGAACCTCCAAACTCTAAGCTTATCCACTACTAATTATAGGGCACCCCCAAAAGTCAAGATAGGGCCCTTTGACATAATTAGACTTTACTTGGACCCACGAGTTATTACTAGACCAAAATTGGGTCCAACTTAGCTAAAACTAACTTAGCATGGTCTAAATAATAAACCTAACCCATGGTTACACAAGTCTCGACCTTTTGGGTAAAAGTAACCTATGGGAAACTAACATTATTATTTATTATTTCTAACAAGAATTTTTGTTTGGTATAGACCAAGATGAGGCTTAGTGAACAAACATCGCTATCTACATGGCCTTCAAAATCACATTCTTGATTGTTTGGAAAAAGTCTTTCCGCCACTCCCAACGTTAATGGAAGTGATGCAACAGGCATTGAATCAAGATAGAAAGGTGAGACAATAGAACACGAAAGAGGAGAACCAATGGGAGCCTCGGCATGGACAAACTTCTATGCCGATGTGTTGTGCTCATCATTAGCCACAACACCAACAAAGTTCCTTAGATCTACAAGTCAATGATCAACAAAGGTGGCAATAATTGGGTATTGTGACAAAGAACTATGGATCGTACAATGAGTACAAGAATATCTAATCAATTGCAAGAAGGTACCATCCGAAGACAATACCTGGAGGACCTCTCGTACATTAAGAGGTGCACCCGAATGTAATTAGCCCATGTGCTCAGTGATTAATAATGCTAAATATAGCCATTGATGCTAAATTAGAGTAGGGCTAGTTTTATAATATAGTTAATAAGAGGCCATAAGCACCCACACAATCTTTGTCAATGACAAGCTTTGTAATAAAGGTAAGAAGGCCCAATTTAGCTCAGTAAGGCCCCAAACTTATATTAGAGGCACAAACACCCACTTGAATAGCTAAGGTCATGCTAAATTTGGAGACTATTCTACATTCACTATATTGGAACTCCATAGTAAGCTACAAAAATGGAACTATTTGGAAGTCACAAAGAAATTCTCTAGAATTGTGAGAAACAATCTAAAACTAGAGGATGTGTGGAACTTGAAATCATTATTTATATGTATAAGTAGTACATTGGAAGATCAAAAGTTACTAATCCCAATTTTGTTCAGGATTGGAGTAAGTTTGATCATACCTTTTAGACTTGAATGTCTGTATTGGACCAACCTAATTTTAGTTTGAAGACTAGGATCAATATGGGTTGATTGTTCCAATGTCAAGGCCCATCCTCAACTCGTATCTCAAGCCACTTACCATAAGAAAATTGCAATTAGTGACACACCTATTCTTGTTTGAGTCGACGGTTTAAGACAATTAGTTGACCCTCTAGTAATTGATCACAAAACGTTTGAATGTCATATCTAAAGAACCAAATCCAAGTACGTAAGACCTTTGTTGGTAGAACGTCTACAACTTAGTTGTGGGAACTATTTAGCAAAAATCATTGTTGGAGGTTGAAGAGCAACTAATACATATTAAAGGGGAGTCTTAACACATGGGCTTGTGCTCACATAAGAAACACATCTATCAAGAAAATGTGATTTACATTTAGAACATAGTACACTTCATTATCAAGCATCTAGTGATCTATGAAAATTGTATGTTCAAATATGATGGCAACATGTGAAATGCTTATTACTAGGCAAATGTGAAGTATCATTGAAACAAGCAAGTCTTACACTTTGGAATCTAGAATAAAAGAAAGAGAAATTCATAAAACAAGAAACATGTAGACTTAAGAGAGAGTCTGCAAGTTGATTGCAAGAAGATCAACTTGTGTTTTTGCCACATCCTCCATGTCTGCATCGATGCTAAGCCTAAGATTGTGCCCAAACATAATAAATTTTAATTTAATCTCAATTTTCTTGAGTCCACCTGCAATGTGTTAAGACCGTCAATTCCATCAAGCTAAGAACCATCTACATCCACACTCAGTGCTTAGACTATCAACTTTATCATACAAAGCACCTTCTACATCCATACTCTATGTAATCTTATGAGAGTCTGCAAGTTGATTGCAAGAAGATCAACTTGTGTTTTTGCCACATCCTCCATGTCTGCATCAATGCTAAGCCTAAGATTGTGCCCAAACATAATAAATTTTAATTTAATCTCAATTTTCTTGAGTCCACCTGCAATGTGTTAAGACCGTCAATTCCATCAAGCTAAGAACCATCTACATCCACACTCAGTGCTTAGACTATCAACTTTATCATACAAAGCACCTTCTACATCCATACTCATGTAATCTGCACCCAAGAGTAGGAGCAATTCAGATTGTTA
This sequence comes from Diphasiastrum complanatum, assembly GCA_029204225.1. Lineage (NCBI taxonomy): Eukaryota > Viridiplantae > Streptophyta > Lycopodiopsida > Lycopodiales > Lycopodiaceae > Diphasiastrum > Diphasiastrum complanatum. The sequence goes on along the minus strand of CM055092.1, from coordinate 32,841,720 downwards.
AAAGAATCGCTTCAAATCACCTGAGTGGAGTCTGCCTCGTCGGTTCATAAGAAAATGAAGTGAAAGATGTGAAAGAAATGTGGTGTGCCGTGGCATTACTCTTCTGGGGGATGACCACATGCATGGCAGGTAGCTAAGAGGCTCGGGCAGTATTCAAGCACTCGGCCCATCAGACCATTTTTCAAGACATGTGCATTGAAGATACTTGTGCTTAGTCTCAAGTAGTATACTGAGAATTTTTTGTTGTTTAGGGAACAAAATAGGACTCAGCTAATTTTCTTGAGAATTGATGAATAACTAAGGGAACAAAATAGGGCAACTTACGTTCCGCCAACACCGCCCGCGTTTTCAGATGAGATAGTTGCAAAGGGAAGCTCGCAGATTGCCACACGAGCGCCTAAATTGGCTGCAAAACGCGCAGCTCTTACGCCTCCGCTGCCTGCGCCAATCGTGAATAGGTCATAATCGTATTCTTTCTGCGCTCCCGCGCCATTATCTATGTCCGCGCCTGATGCCAATGCCCTAGTGCCAATCCGATGGCTCCTTCTAACCCTAATTTTGGGATGAAATTGCATATTTTGAAGGCGAAAGGCTTCAAGATCCCTCCACAACGGTGCAAAGCGGGCATGATTAGAGACTGGTCTGCCATGGAATGCTGTGCTGACAGAAAAAGCGCAACGAGGCAAGGCTGCCATGGCGCTCCTGCTGCATCTGCAGCTGCTGCTGTTGCAATTATAATAAGAAGAGGAAGGTGAAAGTGCTGGAAGGAAAGAGATGAGCCTTAATGGCACCATAGAATACAAGCCATACCACTTAAATTTTTGCCACGCCGAAATCTTGACACTTGGAAGATTCTATAGAAAACCAACACTTGGGAAATTTTCAATGGTTTGATCACATAGATCATAGAAATCTTTTGACGCAAAAACTTTTATGAAACCCAACGCTTGGGAACTTTTCAATGGTTAATCATGAAGGCATGGCAAATGGCAAAATCTGATCGGGTTTGAAAAATCCAATGTTGATGGGCTTAAAATCCTCGAGTTTAGACTATTATAAGAGAGGGTGAATTGTTGGTCCCATGATTTATGTGAGCCATGTCAAGAGGGCCGCGTCAAGATGAGTTACTTGGTTGGCAATAGGAGGACCCAGGGTCTTGTGCTCTAGGAACATATTTACCTTACTAGCATAATGATTGTCCAAGGTGTGATATTTTTGTAACCTTTTTGGCTTTGAATTGCAAACGTGTGTTCAACTTGGTCAAGTAATTTTGTTAGCATTAACATCAAAATAAGTGTCTAAAAGTTTAAACATTTCAATAAATGATAGTTGTTTTAACGTTTGCTCCTTATTTTGTTTAATAGCAGGCTTTAATCTTCACTAATGCATTACAATAGATGATGTTTTTTTTCTAGACGATGAACAACACTCACACTCATCATTACTAGATAAATTTGTACAATTACACACTACTGTACAACAAACATCAAACAATTGGCCAAGCCTTAATATGGAGAGCAAGGCTCTTACGCATCAACAATGTAGCAAACAAGGGGTGTGAAGCTCACACCTTCTATAATAAATAACTCTACCCATCTCAACCAGGAATCACAATCAGGGGTGTGTTCAAATAATACACCCAACAGAACAGGACCGTGTAAGTGGCATGCATAAGCATATTGACCCAACGTTGGGTTTGAGACCCATACAATGCCTAACTTGAGCATAGGGCCCAATAAAGGACAAGTCCTAAGTTAGGTAATGGCATGCATATAGCAGTTAGGTGTTTTGTGACACTAGCAAAGGTGTCAATGCACGTAGTACAATGCATGCCATCACCTTACCCTGGGCTAGGTGTCTCTATAAAAAAAGGGTGTGATGGTTGGGTGAATTAGACTATGCTAGCCCTGCTGAGATCTTTTAGCATCTAACACTCGTATCGAAGTCATCTTGTCATTTGCTTTTGCAAATCTAGAGAGAGAGAGAGAGAGAGAGAGCGTGTGTTTCAAAATATTGAAAAAATCTATCTAATGTTGTGAGTAGGGGTCCTAAAAATGCCAAAGATGAATTAAGCTCTTTTGGCTTAGTCTTAGAATAAAATATTCAAGGTAGGTAGAAGTAGAAACTCGAGCTACCATAGGAATTGTCATTTGTACTTTACATGCCACATTTAATGCATGAAAAGACTAGGTGGCACAATTAGACATAGTGAGGTGGCTTGAATAAGTCTAGATAGCTTGAGAGGTGGATTCACAACTCCAATTCAACTCAAAGTAGGAGGAGAGTTCATGGATCTATATATATGTGATGTACTCTCATTGAGAAGATGATGAAATTTGTGTGTAATGCAAATTTGGACACAAGCTCTTTGTGCCCTCTCTCTCTACACAAGTTTTGTACTTTCTATTTTCTCTCTCTAGCCGAGTTGAGGCATTTATTATGCTTAGTCTTATGTTTTGTTGACAGATCTTGCTTGTAACACAATAATATTTCTTGTATGATCAGCTTTCCTATTGACAACCAATGCTAGTCTGATCTTTATGGTATTATTGGGCATAGGAGATCAAAAATACATGTGTAGGGCGTCCCACACGTGTGAATTCAGCAAAGAGAATTTTAGGGCCCTCCTTCAAGGCAAAAGTTATTTGATAAGGTATCTATTTTTATCTTGCATGCGAGTTTTTGGAAGGCGGATTTGCTAAGTTGTTTAGGACGCACCTCCTTGCAAATAATTTATACCAATTGACTAGAATTGAACATGAATTACCCACAAAAATCAATACATTTTTTTGTGCAAATCTAGTACACTTTTGTCAAGAAATCAACGAGCATCTAAGGGCAGAAAATTCACCCTATTGTAGGATCAACAACTACATTCAAGTGATAAATTGCCTCATAACCAACACTCATCCGCCAACTAGATTGGGTGCACTTCCTCCACTAATTTTGCATCCAATTTTTCTAGCACAAGTCCTGCTCTTCCCTATAGATTGATTGACATTGGAGGTGGTTCTAGAGCACTTCTTCCACCAAATTTCTCAGTATGAGTCTGACTATCCCTTGCAGGGGTTCCAACACACCTTTTCCACACAATTTTGAAATCTAGTATGCTGCTCAAGCCGAAGCCGCCATCTCCACCTTCCAACCTGATCCCACCATGCCTAAGCTCAAATACGCCTCCCTACCTCACGCCACCCCTGCCACGCCACCTCATGTCACCACCGCTTCTCTACATTGCACCACCTCACCTCATTTTTGGAGGGTTTGCGGATATCGAGGCAACCCTGACCCTAGTTAATAAGTGAGAGGGATTTGGCACCCTACGTGTGTAAGTCCAACCCGATGATCACATAGTTATTTGATTAGTTACAAGTCAATAAAAGAACTTTAGACCTTTTTGCAGGACTTTTAATGTCACAGGGCCTAAATGCCAAGTTAGTGAATAAAATAGGGGTTCCCACCAAAATTCAAATTCAAATTGGGTCCTCTAATTAATGCAAGAGTTTCCCGCTCTTTTTAGATTTGAACGGGCCAATAGGATTTTGAGGCCAAGGCTCTCCTCTCCACTGTAAAGAGGGGCCTACTAGACTTTGTAAACCATGTTCTCTCTTCATTTCAATACAAGCAGATTGGCTCTCTTATGGATGGATTTGTGAATGTCCTTGCTCTCTAGCTCTATTCCTCCTTCTCTCATGCTTTTGTTGTATTTGCTAATTGTTAGATCTGAATGTTATTGGGATTGTATGCTCTTATGCTTTTTGTGAGAGAGAGAGAGAGAGAGAGAGAGAGAGAGAGAGAGAGAGAGAGAGAGAGAGAGAGAGAGAGAGAGAGAGAGGAAGCAAGTATCTATCTTATTATGGATCATAGTGTTAATTGATTTAAGGTTAATGGATGTAGTGTTAATCTGTAGTGTTAATGGATGTTAGTGTTAATCGTGGATCGTTTATGCATGTTGGATTTGTTTTATACTATAGCTCTCACGGGATCGAACCTCCGCGTGTGACGACTAACTTCTTCTCCTTGATGCTTGTGTGCTTGGATCTTGGGTTGAAGATAGGATAGGAAATAAAGCGACTACACTCATCTCCTCCAAAAATCAACCTTCCATCCACCTCCACCGTTCCACCATGTTCTGATGACACTCACGAAAGACCTACTGTGGTATAGTAACACTAGTACCAAAAGATCTATGTCATACATAAAGCAGAACAGTTTGTTCTCTTCAAAGCAATATCTAGATATCAAGACAAGAGACAGCTATACATTACCTAGAAAGGTTGAGGACCTCTTGAAGTTGACACCGGCCAACCTCATCGCCTTATTGCATCCTCAACCAGAATGGCGAAAGGCGGTGTTCATGCGTAGCCTCGAGCTTCTCAAAGAATATCTTACAGCTTCGGCAACAATAAAGGCAGATCTGGCTTACCACCCAATGCCCAGACAACGAGCATGGTTAACATTGAAGACTCCTAGCATCAGGGCCTATAATTGGTCACTCATCAGCATGGTCGGGGTATAGCCTATAATTGGTCACTCATCACTTCTTAGCATGGTCGGGGCATAGCCATTGATTTTACAAGAGCCCTCAACCAATTCTGAACTAATGCGGCTAAGTCTCCAGATTTCATTGTCTTGGAAGCTTATTATAATGTGGAGACTCTCTTGACTACTGCGAAAGTGGAAACCACATGGCATTTGTGCTTCCGCGAGTATTGCTTCAATCCCAATAAGGCTTTCAAATCGATGGACATCAAGGATCAAATCTCTCTATATTGGACCTACGATCGCCTATCCGCAACGTCATTTGTCAACATAGCGAGGTTGGAATGATGGTATACGACGGGCTTCCTAGGGTACATGCACCCGATGTTCAAACCAATCAGTGTGTACTCTTTAATGCATAGCTCATTGTGGTCTTATTTTGTCCATCTAGTTGCTACTACCCATAGGAAAAACCGAGATACTGAAGACCAAAAAGGTAAACAAATCAAACAAGCTCAATGAAGCACCGGCCCAGCATCTGTATTTAAAAAAAAATAGAAAAGAATTCTGAAAAAAGGCATTCATGGACTCACTTTTTTTTATTGTTCTTCACCATTCTTTCCGTTTTCCTTTTTTATTTTTATTTCCATTCTTTGTATATAAATATGTACATACATATTCTTTGTTCCCCCCCCCTCTCCTATCTTAGTTAATTATCTCCACCAAATTTTCCCTCCTATTTCCCTTTCCCATCTTTTTCTACTCCACTTCAAACTTCCTTTCGGCATCCAGGTTCACATCACCACACCAACCAACGTCAAAGACAAACATAGGTGCCAAGGGACTGTCACCAAATTCGCACTAGGGGCATGTTAGAAGATTTCCATGAAGATTGTTCTATCAGATTCTGGCCATAACAAGCGTACAAAGATATCAGGAAGCGGAATCAAAGCCACCTAAATACAATAAAGAGCATCGACTAATGAATAAGGGAGCCCCAAAATCCAAATATACCGGGAGTGCCAATGTCAATGAAGTAGGCCAATGATCGAAAACAAAGCCCAGCATATCACAACCATACTTTACAACAATGGGAATAAAAGCATGGTCGAGTCTACGAAAGAACTAATTTACCAGAATTGTAATGCTAGACAACCATAGAAGGTGCATTGTACTCACAAGCCAATGGCGCGAGAATTAGAGGTAGATTAGGCTCTCGGTTGGGCCCAATATGTAAAGGGACCCAAGTTGTTAAAAATGTAATATGGTTTAAAAACTTCCTAAAAGTCAAGTTGCTATGGCACATGGTTTTGGGTGAATAAAAAACCCTAACCCTAGGAATGTCAATATAGGGGCATGTGACACCATTTTTGTGGTTACGTTTTTCAATGAAGAGGAGAGAGAGAGAGAGAGAGAGAGAGAGAGAGAGAGAGAGAGAGAGAGAGAGAGAGAGAGAGAGAGAATCTCTTACTTCCTATCATATTTTGTGTGTGTCTGATTCTTTTTGGTGGGTGATGAAATGCTTGCTTTGTTGTTAATCATGCTATCACAATCATGAATGATCTTTAGCACAAGCACTCATACTACTAGTTTCTAAAACTAATCCACAAAATAAACACACAATCAAAATAGGTGTTAGATCCATTTGGAGTGGTCACTAAGATGCATAGGTAGGCTTTCTTTCGTTGTTCACCTCCCTTGAGAAGATCAACCTCTTGAGGAGAAGATCTAGAACCAAGGATGCCTAGATAAACAAAAGCAATCAAAACCAAAAAAGAAGAAAGTAACAACCAAGAAAACACAAAAAGATAAAAGCATAAGGGTGGATAACACCTAGAATCTAGGCCCATTCCTTTTTAAGATCCAACACTAAGTTTTAAGATATTAGTAGGCCTAGATCTTCACTCCCATATCTAGAGCCAAGGATGCCTAGATACCGAAGTGAGAGAAAATGAAATGTGACACTGTGGTAAAACTCCGTGTAATTTTGCAGATTGTGTAAAAACACTTGTAAAACTGCAGACTGTAAAAGAACGGGGAAAAACCGCAAAACCGGATAAAACAATGGATGAAGATTAAAACTGATTAGTCGATTGGTAAGAAGGAGAATAATCCAACAGAGGGGAGGGGGTCCCCATCTTGACCCCTCAGTGCTTTTGCGGTATGTGAATGAATTTATGTGATCCATTGTTTTTCGAGTATTAAGTTGATTCAAGACTTGTTTTATTTGAATGACAAATCAATAAGTCTACTGGACTTTAAGATTTTAGGAGAGACCTTCCCTTCGAGTTCACACATGCCATGACGAATGAATGCAAGAGAGGAGGGGCTCCTGGCTACAAGGATCACAAAATCCAATAGGTAGATGGGTGAGTTTCCACTAGTATATATTCTCTCTCAGGAGGAGAGAATATTTAGCATCTGATTTTGTTTTTCTGAATCAATACCTATCTTTTATTGCATTCAGTATATGTCAGAATGCATGCATCTCTGTATTTCTTTTGTAACTGATAAAATTGTTTGAGAATTCAATATTTCATGTTTGGCTACGTAATTACTTAGTATCTAGCGATTTCAAAGTTAGTTGCTAAAGATTGAACATGATTCCCATCACTATTGCTTTATTCAATTTTTGATAGGCGTAGTCATGCACTGGAAGTAGGAAGTTTTCGCTATGATTATCTAACCTATTTCCGACATGGTATTAGAGCTATTTCACTACTTCTTTATCTGATTCCTTCATGATATCAGAGCGAAAGCTCTAATACTTGATATCTTTCGCAATATCAAATTGATATCAAACTCTTCAGTTCTTTCCAATCTTTAAGTATTAGAGAATTGATTTCCTATTGTTGGGATTACTACATCTTAGCGTCATCGATACAATCGATAGACGAAGTTCCAGATGGATTCTCAAAGTAGAGTCGGTCTTATCGTAGACAAGCTGAATGGATCCAATTATCATTTGTGGAAATTTAAGATGAAGACCTTGCTAATCGTCAGCGAATTATGGGATGTTGTTACAAGTACAGAAGTAAAACCTGAAGACGACAACTCAAAGTGGAAATCGAAGGATGGTAAAGCTTTTGCGCTTATTATCCTCAATATATCATATACACAGATTGGACACGTAGCTGAAGCTAAAATGTCAAAAGGCATTTGGGACATCCTGAACTCACTATATGGCGTGAGGGACGTAACTACCAAGTTACATCTACGAAGGAAATTCTTCACATTCAAGAAGTCTGTTGGTGATTCTCTTCATAATCACATAAACCAGTTTAAGAATCTCTTGCAACAGATGGCCGTTGTCGGATCAGTCATAGATGATCAAGACGCAATTATGACATTGCTTTCAAGCTTGCCCTCTACATATGAGAACTGGGTGATGATCATATCGACACACCCTTACTAGAGTTATCATGATGTTGCTGCAAGAAGATTATAGAATAAGTCAAGACACTTTGTCAACTTCCTCCTCTCAGGCTCTATATGTCAAAAAAGGCTCTAAGCGACAAAAGCAGAAAAGCTCCAAGAAGGCTGCAACGAATCAGAAGTTGACTCAAAGTCAAGAACAATCATCGAATCCACAATTGAAGAAGAAGATGTTTTGTAGGTATTGCAAGCGCAATAACTACGAGATCAAGGATTGTCGAATTCTCCAAGTGAAGAACGCAGCCAAGCAAACACAGTTTTATCATCTCCCCAGGTCGAAGTGGACGAAGGCACATTCATGGTCAAAGATGGTTTCTAGATTCTGGAGCAACTCAACATATGACCAATCAACGTGAGATCTTCAACTCCTACACGCCTTACAGCACAAAGAAATTTGTTCATCTTAGTGACAATAGTACTCACACTATTGAAGGTAAAGGTACTGTAAGATTGCGATTCCAGCACGATCAATTCAAATTAGTATCAAATTTCTTATATGTTTTTAAACTCTCTACAAATTTGTTATCAGTAAGTAGAATTACAGATTTAGGTCATAAGGTAGAATTTGAATCTGATCTATGCAAAATTATTGATAGGAGTAATAAGATCCTTGCACTCGGCAAGAGGCAAAGCTACTTATATAGATTGGCACATTGTTATTTTGAGTCTAGTCAAGTCTTTAAAACTTTTATTTTAGTCAATAAAGCATTACTATGGCATCATCGCTTAGGACATGTGAATCATGCATCTATTTTGAACATGTCTAGACAATCCATGGTTCTTGATCTTGATTATCCTTCTAGTAAGGTCGATCTCCCTGTCTGTCATAGCTGCATTTTTGGTAAGCAGGCTAGGATTCCTTTTAGATCAGACTAGAGGATTTTCTCAGGTATACAACGTCGATTACACTAAAACTTTCAGTCCAATAGTCAAGCATTCTTCTGTTTGACTTTTGCTATCATTTGTCGTTGTAGCAGATTTGGAAATATACCAAACAGATGTACAGACAACATATCTCGATGGAGTTATCAAAGAAGACATTTACATGGTGCAACCCGAAGGTTATATTATCGAGGGTAAACACAATCATGTGTGCAAACTCCATAAGGCACTTTATGGCTTGAAGCAATTTGCTCGAGCATGGTTTCAAAGGATCAATACTTTTCTTATTGATCACGGCTACACACCTAGCTCTTCAGGTTCAAACGTTTACTTCAAAGCAGTGCAGCAGTCTTTTATCATTATCACTTTATATGTGAATGATACATTGCTTTTCAGCAACAGTACCGATTTGATAAAAGAAGCTAAGACAATGCTATCTTTCGAATTTGACATGACCGATCTGGGCGAAGCTCATTTCTACCTTGGTATACAAATCCACAGAGACAGAAAACAGAAGTTGATGTACATCACACAACAGAGGTACATCTACAACATTTTAGTCTGATATAATTTGATCAATTGCAAAGTAGCTCTCTCGCCAATGGAACCAGGACTCAATTTGTCAAAGGACCAGTGTCCCCAAACAATTCAAGAGAAGCAACAGATGCGTGAGTATCCTTACCATTCTATTATAGGATCTCTTATGTACGCCATGATCTGTACCAAGCCAGACATTGCTTTTGCAGTTAGCTCTCTCAGTCAGTTTATGACTAATCCTGGTGTAACACATTGGAAGCCTCTCATCAGAGTCATGAGATATCTTCGAGCTACTATGGACTTTTGCATTTGTTATGGAGCAGTCAGCAACGACAAACTCAATTTCCTCAGTGATTACACAAAAGCGAGTTGGGCAGGAGATGTAGACACTCGTAAATCTACTTTCGAATTTACATTCTTCCTCAACAATGGTCCAATTTCCTAGAGCAGTCGCAAGCAATCTTCATAGCTCTATCTTCCATTGAATCAGAGTATATCGCAATCTCTCAAGTTACAAAGGAAGCAATTTGGTTGAAAAACTTACTTTCAGATATCAGTCTGAATCAATATGCTCCAACGACATTATTTTGTGATAATCAAAGTGCCATCGCTTTATCAGCCAACCCTAGATTTCATTCTAGGAGTAAGCACATTGAAGTGAAGTATCATTTCGTCAGAAGCAAAGTTCTCAACGAAGAGGTCAGATAGCTGATATTTTTACCAAAGCATTAAGTTTGGATAGACACAGAAGATTCTGTGTAGAAGTAAATTTGAAGGTCAAGGCATTCAAAAATTCAGATTAAGGGGGAGTGTTGGGTTATTCTCCTTCTTACTAATCGACTAATCGGTTTTAGTCTTCATCCATTGTTTTATCCGGTTTTTTCTCCGTTCTTTTACAGTCTGTAGTTTTACAAGTGTTTTTACACAATCTGCAGAATTACACGGAGTTTTACCACAGTGTCACATTTCATTTTCTCTCACTTCGGCTTTCTCACCTGTCAAGATGTACACGGAGTTTTACCTTAGTGTCGCTTCGATTTTTCATTTTTGGCAAAGCTGTCGCCTGTCAGGAATCTCGTGTAAAAATGCAATGTTGTGTAAAAATGCAATGTCACTTTTCGCATTCTTTCGCCTGTCAGGATTCGCAAGCAAATATGCAGAGTCGCATTTTTCACTTGACAAATTGTCGCACTATTCGCTTTCTCCAAAGAGCCTCGAAAGTTAAGGAAATGACTCTAGCAAAGTGTAGGGCAACCCTAAATCAGTTTTTAAGGCACTGTCGCGTTTTTCGCAAAATTCTGATATTGTCGCCTTTTGCGATAATGTCGTCGTGGCTGTTTTAGTTCATTTTTGCAAAAGTGACAGTTTGGTTTATTTATGCAGACAGAACATTTACGGCCAATTTCACCGCTTATCAGCAATCAATGACAAAGAACTGGATGGATGCCAACGGATACCAGCCAATTGGCAATCGCAATTAACGACCTAATTTCTTAGTATAAATAGTCGATCATATTCATACAGTTTTAATGTAAGCAGTTTTATATCAGCAAGTATTGCAAGTCAGCTCTCTATCAAGCTTTTAAGCTTGAAATCTCTTGAGCATTCTAGCTCACTTTTAGAGTTATATTTTAGAGTTGCTATTGCGCTATTGCTTATCAGCATAGCTGCTGATTATCATACTTATCCTCAGTTACTCAGAGACAGCTTAGAGTGCGCGATTTCTATCTGCTAATGTTTTGTGCTCATTAGCATCTGATTTTATTTTTCTGAATCAATACCTATCTTTTATTGCATTCAATATATGTCAGAATGCATGCATCTCTGTATTTCCTTTGTAACTGATAAAATTGTCTGAGAATTCAATACTTCATGTTTGGCTATGTAATCACTTAGTATCTAGCGATTTCAAAGTTAGTTGCTGAAGATTGAACGTGATTCCCATCACTATTGCTTTGTTCAATTTTTGATAGACATAGTCATGCACTGGAAGCAGGAAGTTTCCGCTACGATTATCTAACTTATTTCCGACACACACCCCCCACCCCTCCCGAAGGATATTTATTTTCATTATGCAAAATCAATTGGCCTATGCCAATTACATATACATATATTGGATTCCACAAAGGGTCTCAAAATAGGAGCATAAACTTAGTTCCTTTCAATGGTATTACTTCCAAATCTAGCTTATCAGAAGCATAGGAATTTCTTTATAAATTTTAATTCTTTCAACGTGCTATCATGGAGGATCATAGATACTTGACATGCAATCACGATGGATCGTAGATACTTGACATGCAATCATGATGGATTATAGATTCTTGACATGCAATCATGATTGATCATAGATACCTGACATGAAATCATGATGGATCATAGATACTTGACATGCAATCATGATTGATCATAGATACTTGACATGCAATCATGATGGATCATAGATACTCGACATGCAATCATGATGGATCATAGATACTTGACATGCATGCATGCACATTTTTAGAGGTGTAATGATGTTGTCCTAAGGCTCTCATGAAGTTTGGTTAGGATTGGATACCATCAAGGGTCTCAAGAAAGTAAAAAATAGTCTGAACCTATTGGATCTTGTCAAAACCTGAAAGATATGATACATTTCCGCTTATTTGAGCCATCATGCATCCAATTTGGTTGTGTGAGGCTTAGGCACCATTATGTTGAAGTTTTGCTTGTTGAAGGAGTCCAATTTGCAATTTTTAGCATGATCTGAGCTTATGATTGCTTGCTAGACCTGATAAAAGCCTTTGTTCCTCTCTAATAAACCTCATAAGAGTGCTTGTAACCTCTGATTGGATGCTTATTGGGTTGGAAATGGAGTTTTGATGAAATCACCCTGTAGAAGTCTCCTACCTGAATCTAGATTAGTTAGAGCTTAGAAGTGTGAAGCCTAGGTGGCAAGGTGACATGGGAGGTGTCTTTTAGACCTAGTCTCCCTCTGTACTATGCTTTACGTCCTGTAGAGAAAGTTATGGCTATCGGAAATTTGACAATTTTTTAACTAAAATTTAAAGATTTTCTGTAATGTTCTAATGCATGCATGCATGTAACTCATTGTAGTGCTTTTTTGTTGATGAAAATGTATGGATAGACCTATATGCATGATTGGATGCATGGTACATGGGTGTACATGCATGAAGTTGTTTTTGGCAATTGTAGTTCAAAAAGCTGATTTCCCAGTTAATAGGCAATTTACGTAAAAATTTGAATTTTTTTAGAAATCATTGCATGTCATGTCTAATGCATGCTAGATGTTTTGAAATCCTTTCGAAATGTGATGGTAACTGTGAAACTGTCAAGTCGATGCTTTAGATCTATTTTCACAGTTTAGGTCCATATCGAATGGAATTCGAAAATTCCAGTTACGTAAAGTTTTGGAAGAACCATGGATGTTTTGGATTTGTTCAAATTCATTGATTATTGATCAAGTAGAAATTGCTTATGAAGTGAATGACCTTACTGAGTTGAAATCAATCAGATCTATAAGGTCACTGTACCTTTCACTTTCAGTTGAAGATTTTGGAATCTATCAATTAATGGAGCATTTTTTATTTTTTTGAGATCAATAAAGACCAAGAATAACGTAAATCTTATTGGAATAGTTTCTATGTAGATCCATAAGAGGATTTGCCAATAATTGAGTGGGGCACTTTAATATTGAACAACCAAAACTGTCTGGTTAATTAGTAGTTAAATATACTACTAATTCCAAATTGGTCTTTTTCCTTGCCAAATTGGGCTTTCAGCTTGAATCATATTTGGAAGGGAGGAAAGAGATGAAGCCTAAGGGGTAGTTGATTGGTTGACTGAGTCGATCAGTCTTGTTAATCTACTTTCAATTCATGAAGTATAACTGATAGCAAGTGAGAAAAACAATTGGAAATATTTTTAGAAAACTGCCTATGAGAATTTGGCTTATTTTTCCCCAGTTTTAGTTAGAATTTTGAGAAATTGAAGATTCTAAGAGAAAAGTGAATGACAAGTCAGATAATCCATTTATAAAACCATCTCCATGGGATCTGGATCTTGCAAGTGAAAGCAAATGAAAGGTGTTTCATACAGGAATCTAGTAATTTGGATTCTTTCTTATTATAGAGTGTTTCTTTATAATAACTGAGACAACCAAGAGAAATTCTAACATGTAAAGAATTAATTTCTTTTATTGATTCCTGAAATAGATTTGGATATCTAGGACATTATGGTATTTGGTTTGCCTACAGCTCAATGTCAACACTTGCAAAAAATCATGCCAACCAAAAATAAAAAATTGATGGTTTTGCTCCCCACAAAGATTAGACCCCCCTGGCATTGTGTGCACCACCTCTGTATCGTTGAGCAGATGCCTATGTTGACTATTCACACACGAAGATCCGACTCTAATAGCCCACTGCAAAAAAAAACATTTGCCTCCTCCACGGCTGGCGTGTTTCTGGCCACGCGGAGGGAATTTTTTTTTTATATTCTGGTTTTTTTTTCCATCACATTTTGCGTTGCGAAACGCATTTTGCGAAATGAGTTTCGATGTAACTATGGTTAGATCCAAGCAATGGATTTGTGAGTCATCCAGCCTTAAGTCAATATAAGCTATTGTTCTCTTACCCCTCTCATTCCAAATAACACTTCATAAGATTGGCAAAAAATATAACCCTAGATTAGTCAACCAAATTTCATAGATTTGTTTTGGTCAATTTGAGATGTATTTTAACTTGCAAAGTGGCCATTAAATTTATTCATAAGAGGCCTTCATTCCATTTGTAATGTATAATTATTTATTCATTTGTAATAATATTTGTATATTGCTCTCTTGATTTGTAGTAAAAAGAGATATAAGACACATTATACGTCTAGAATTTTAGACTAAAAATTTTATGAAATTTCATATTCTTCAAGAACATATCATAACCATTTAGACTTCCATTTGAGAACTAAGTTCAGGTATTTATAAAACAAGCCACAATGAAGTTTAGGCAATTCACAGTTTTAAAACATTGAGAAGACAATAATGAAGTTTAGAAAATTGTCAAACAAGTCACAATAAAATTGTCAAACACCTCAAGACTCTTGAAGTTTTGTAACACTCCAAATATATTTTATAAACTTGTGTGACCCTTTAAAACTTTTATTTGAAGAAAAGGGGCTCAACATACTTCAATAGCATTTAAATGGTCAAACTCTTTGCTAAGCTTAAAAAACAAGAACTTGTGGAATACCTTGAAGGCTTTGCCGCGTTGCCATAAGAATAATATTTTGCAAAAATGTATGCTGATAGTAAATGTTTCTGCTCATTCATGAATCCTCACATTTTGTTTTTTTGTCTTCATGTTTGCCCCACTTTGCATGAATTATCAATTGCATGTGTGATGACTCCACATAATTATAGCACCCTCTGGCACGTCAGGGTGCGGTAGCCAGGGGCTGGCCAAAAAGGCGCAGGCGGGCGGGCCAGGGGGCAGGCAGCGCCGGACAGGCCCAGGTGGCACCGGGAACTGGGCAGGAGGCACTGGGCAGCTTCACACCCACCTGCACACATGTGAGTAAGCAGGTGGTTCAGTTATATATAGGTATTGGTTTATCTCAGAGATTTGCTTATGGGATAAACCCTGGTGCTCGACACATGGCACTAGGGCAACCAATTTAAAAAAAAAAAAAAAAAACTCCCTGCCTGGCTCACCCTGACGCGTGCGTAGGGTGCTAAAAATAAGAGGAGCCCATGTGTGACAGGTTTAAGAGCACCTATCATCTACTATAGTCAACTTTCAAGACTTTAAGTACCTCCTTTAAGGTTGATGGCACTGATTACATTATCAACTTGAACACACAAGATTGTCTTTGCAAAGCAAGGCAAGACAAAAAATCCAACATATGTTGAGGACTAGATTTTTAACAAAAGGTTCTCTCTTGTATGAGCTTGTTTGTCAATGTAACTTAGGATGTAGGCATGGCCATATCCTCATCCAACCATGTAGTGGGATCATGAAGTGGCATAATTAGATTTTCACTTTGATAATGTCTTACGCACCATTACATGAGGATGAGACACTGTGTGCACTCTCAGCCATGGTGAGAAAAACTCGCCTTTGTCACTCCCATAACGCTCTTACCTTGAATGAGCTTGCCGCCTGATTGGCCATTCAGCCCCAAAGATCAAGCTAGTCTATACTTGCTAATGATTGGCTGCCATTCATAATGAGGCCTCTACAAATAATTTGGTACTTCAAGGTATCATGATCTTTCTCCACTATTGCATCTCCCTTGCCTCTCTCCAACGCTCTTCACACAACCCCCCTTATAATATGCACCTTGACGTGGTGCAGAGGGCGTAAGAGTGTACATTGTAAAGACATGCATTCTCATGGGCAAAAGTCAACCTTCGGAGGCAAGCCAGCCTCTGCAAGCTGGTAGAAACATGTCCAATCAGATGATGACACATAGGTCAGAGGTAGCACTCTACCTCCGACATGTGGCCTGCCACCACATTTCTGGAGTTGCCACTAGAGGCAACCACCAGTGGCAGCCTCTGTCATGTGGCTTAGCTATCTTTAGGCCAGGCCACATGGACGAGGTAGGAGAGAATATCTCCTCAACCTCATGTCACCTCCAAGAAGATTTCCTCCTACCTCCTGTCACCTTTGGAGGTTGTCTCTGACCTTCAGAGGTTGAAAAAGTCAATCTCCAAAGGCATGCCGACCTCTGGAGGCAGCCTCTACCAACCAATCAAACAATGACACATAGATCGGAGGTAGCACTCTACCTCCGACATGTGGCTTATCCCATAGTTTTGGAGGTTGACACCAGAGGCAACCACTGGTGGCAGCCTTGTCATGTGGCTAGGGGGGGGGGGGAGAGAGAGAGAGAGAGAGAGAGAGAGAGAGAGAGAGAGAGAGAGAGAGAGAGAGAGAGAGAGAACAAGATTTTTGCATTTTGATTCGTCCATTCAAAATTAGGGTTTTGACTTATCTTGACCATAAGTATTGCTAATTATGGTTTTGACTTACATTGACCGTAAGTAAAGTATTGCTAATTATGATTTTGACTTATATTAACCATTGACTTATCTTGATTGTAAGTGAAACATTGCTAATTATGGTTTTAGTTGGGTGTCAATTGCATGCGTGAATTATTGCTAATTATGATTTTGACTAGGTGTCAATTGCATGGGTTGATGCTCTTGAAAACTTCTATTTTCAATGGTGGGAGATATGCTTGGAATCAAAATAGGTGTTTCAATAGATTTTTAAAGAGAGATAATTTGTTAATATGAAACATATGGGAAATCATGGTGTGAATTTAATGGCGATGACGCAAAAACTGCAAAGAAGAATGTCAGTTGAGAGAGAGAGAGAGAGAGAGAGAGAGAGAGAGAGAGAGAGAGAGAGAGAGAGATTTTGTTTTGTATTTAGCATCCATGAAGGTGAAGGTGATCCTTGGAGCGGATGGACATCCTATCTTTAGATTTTTGCACAATGGTGCTTGCGCTCTGCTCAGTGACTTTGGTTGCAATCTTCCACATGCATCAACAAAAAAATTTAGGCCTTCTTGCTCACAGAATCTGCTTACTTTGGCTTTTTCTCTTCACGTAGGCTTCTCCATCGCAACATAGAAGAAGCATAGAGGGCTGATTTTGACTTGCAAAGTTTTCGTCACATTGCTAGCTATAGCTAACCCTCACAGTAGAAAATGAGCAGATTCAAAGATGTCATAAATGCACAATGTAACATTGTTTTGGTTCTTGAATTGTCCTTTAGGTGACCATGCTCAACGTAGATTAAAGTATCTCTGCACATGGCCTTTTTCACAAGCTTTCTATGCTGATAACGACCAACGTGCTGCTACAAACCGCGTATGCTGTAGCTGTGGTCCTTGTTGTCCAACCAGCCTCCGTTTGAGTTCCGATGCCATTCTGGTGACATGTTTTACGCTAAATTTCTGAGCAACTTTCTCTTAGCCACCCCGAGCTGCTCATGCATAGAGCTTCTAGAAAAGAAAATGCGCATACACTAATGAGAGTTGTTCTCGCTATTCTTGATCTCATGCATGAAACAAGAAGGCAAATGGAAGATGCTGTACGAGACTACTAACCCCGTAGTCCTTGATTTTTGAGGAAGCTACAAACAAAAGGGTCATCTTTAATTTGCAAGGTATGTTTTATTACTTCTCTAGGATTTATGATCATCCCTTGTGCAGATTTTGTTGGCTTTGCCTTGCAAGGGCAATACTATGTGTTGACGTTGGTCAATGGAGTTTTAAAAAAAACCCCATGCTCCATCGTGAACATGCAGATTGTAATAATCATAAATGTTTGTAGGAAATCATAAAGTGTTGCATGGTTGACCACCACCTCTGTACATGTTTTACCAAGAATGCCACATGCAGTAAGAACGAGCAAAGAGAAAAGAAAAGCAACCCCACTATTGCATGTAACCCATATGTTATAGACACCATGTCCTAGTATAGCATTATAAGCTACTAAGAATGCCACATTCAATAGAAGCAATGGGAACATAAAGAAAAGCATGGCGCATTATATACAATGCATAAGCTTCTTGTGCGTTCAACAGTTTGTGTGTGTGTGTGTGTGTGTGTGTGTGTGTGTGTTGAACAAACATCTTTTTTTTTGCCTCTGTCATCAGCTTTTCTTTTTTTAGGAAATTTTGCCTCGACATCTTGTTGACTGTAGCTTGCTGTAAACTCACTTAAACCTTGAGCTTTGAAGCATGCATGACTCACTTGATGCAAGGGGAATCACCAAGCACAACCCAACTTTGACTTACATCTTTAGCAAGCATAACTTTACATCCTATGACGTTTCTCTTCTAGAGGCAAGTTTGTTGTGAGAACAATTGGTGACTCAAATGTGTTCAATTGAAAGTACTCCTCCTTTTATGCTTTTCATAAGTGGATGTTTTGTTGGTAATTTTATAGTTAATATTCAAAAATTTCAAATTATGGCGATTTCTTTGAATTGCTTTTGATAGTCTTCTTTTGCAAGGGGTATACAAGATGTCTTCCATATTAGATAAAGAATTGGTTGACTTTTCAAAGATGTGTCCTAAAGACTATTTGATTGATGCTTGGTGGTGATGATTAAAATGGTGAATATCGAAAAGCAATTATTCTAAATACTGATTATAATTGTTCTCAATAATCGCAAGATTTTTTTATCATGAATATTGTGAATATTAATCATGATTATTGTGAATACTCTTGAAAATTGATTGTGGATACCCTAATTATTGATTTTGAGTATTGTTCATGGTTACTCTGAATACTAATCATGAATACTTTGAATACTGAAAGATATATATTTTGAATGCACATCGTGAATATTGATTACGATTATTTATTGTGAATTTTTAGAATATCAATCATAAATACTAATTTTGAATAGAAAAATGTGATCATTCAGAATAAAGATTGTGATTACCGATCTTGATTACTTGCAGTGAAATTGTTGGAGACATTGATGTCGTAAGTGAAAACAAAAAATTTCTAAATATCATGATCATCAAGAACTCAAAAATGTGTTTTTTTTTCTTCAATAGTTCAAAAAGTAATTTTTCATAAAGATGTAATCAAAGTGACAAGCTGAGTTTGCTTACAACATTAAACCATCTTATTAAATGAATGAAAATAGTCAAGAAACAAGAAAGACAACTAGTTAAACATGTTTGTTGCAAGATCAAGCAATTCAAGTGTATGATGTGCATCCTAATACTAGAGGTGGTTTATCTGTGGGTCGAATCTGGGTAAAATATGAAAATTGGAATAATATGTTTACATAGGAAACATATTTTAAATTTGATTTGATTGATGAAAGTGGTGACAACATAATCACACACTCTATTGATGAAAATTATTTTCACAGGTATATATACTTGGATTTTTTTTTCTTTTTGTATTTCAATTTAAGTTGTAGTTGTTGACAAAAATTGTAAAGGTGAAAGAGATAGCAGTTGTTTGGAATTTTTTTCATAAGATGAGTTTTTAAAATGCTAATAAATGCGATTGTTTGAACCTAATTTAAGAAAAGTAAAAAATTTACTATGTAACTTTTTCTTTTAAATTTTAATCCAACAAATTCATCATCATGGAAAAGCCTTCGTGGTATAATAACACAATGTTCTTGTTTAAGTGCCATTTGAAGCACTTCAATACTAGTACTCAAGAAGACATGTAAGAGTGAATTTAGATATCTTGGTCTAGTTGGACTATGATTGAACTTTTGAATGTATCATGTGCTTGAAGGTAAGGGTTAAGTTTTCCATTACTTTTTAATTATTTTAGTTACATACACTTTTTTTCACTTATTTGTATAATTATACAAGATCATTCATTGATGGCGTGGCTTACATTTCTAATCACATAAAATATTGCCTAGTGATCCATAGAGTTTATATCGATCGACACTACTATAAGAATTTTATAGGATGATGACCTAGAAATAAAAATATTTACATCTTGGATTCATTTGACCACTTGTACTCTCCAACTATAGAGCATGATACATACTATCTCAGCTCTTGGTCTCTCATGACAAATCTAGATTTATTAAAATTGCCTTTGCCAGGAGATTTTTGCCAATTGGACGAAAAACACTATTACATAATCATTTTTACAATCAAGACTCCCATAGACATCTACAAGGTGGTGATAAACTATTTAGAGTAAGACATAACATGGATAAGTTAGAGGTCTATTGTTGATTGATACATCAAGATGGAGGCAAGAGAGTGTAGCTACCAAAAATCCATGGAGTTACGTCTAGGAATCTTGGATTCTTTCCCTAAATATTCTCTTTAGAATATATCAAACTTTATTGAAAGTACATGAAGAGACCCTAGAGTTCAATATGAATTGAAATAGCCAATGAGCTCTAGAAGTGGACTAGGTCTACTAGGGTCATCCAAGAACTCATATATGATAGGAAGATGTTATTATGGATAGGAAATGTTGATAAAGTATGATCAGCACATTGTCCTCTAGCTGTGCATCTGAAAGCTTGCAAAGCCTCTATTGATCAAGGAGAATGATTGGATCACATTACTAGCTATAGGCCCTCGGAAGTGCCACGACACGCTCGCAATGACAAACACTAGTTCAATTATGGTGTGATTCTCGTTTAGACTTTTTCCTTTAGATTGATTCCCTAGTGGAAAAAAGCTTAAAATTTCGGTGTGTTACTAGGGAGGGACTTGTTAAAGGTCACTCATTACCCATAAGACCATTTATTGTCTACTTCAAAAATTAGTAGGTTGTGTTTGGCATGCTAGCCGCACATGCCAACTACCCACCAATCACTAAAAGCCAATGTGATAGCACCACATTGCTATGTGTGTTGAGTCCACTTATTAAGTATCATTGAAAACGGTGTGCGCTCTTTGAGTTGTACATCGTTGGCATTAGATTTCTTAAAGAGAGTAATCAAATTTTTATTTTTAGATTTGGCACTGATCTAGACTAAAAGTTGTTGGCATCCTATAGGCCCAACTATCACCACACATTTTGATATAAGTTTTGAATCATTTGATAACTGATACAAATACTAGTATTCATTGTTAGAGTTTTAGGTATTGGCTACAATTATGAATAAAGGTTGTGATTTAGACCTCTTGTAGAGAAACCAAAGGGTGGTAAAGATCTCACCTTCCTATCTCTCAAGGATAACTACTTGAAGAATGAAAAGTGTTGAGAGTGCCATGTGTTGAGTCCACTTATTGAGTATCATTGAAAAGTGTGTGTGGTCATTAGTTGCACACTATTGTTACATGCATCTTTGCTAAAATAAACTAATCAATTTTTATTTTTTTTGGAATTTGGCACCAATTTGAACTGAAAGTTGTTGGCATCCTTTAGGCCCAACTATCGCCACACATTTTGATATCAGTTTTGAATCATTTGATAATTGATAGAGATACTTGGAATCCCTCTAGCACTGAGTCCATGACAAAGATCAAACATCTAGAGATAATAGGAAACTATTATCGAGGTCTTGGCTACAATCATGAATAGAGGCTATGATTTAGACCTCTTGTAGAGAAACCAAGAGTTGGATCTCACCTTCCTATCCCCTAAGCATAACTATCTAAAGAATGAAAAGTGTTGAGAGTGCCATGAGTTGAAAAAGTTTCACAAGCTGGCCATAGCCAAGTAGAAAAAGATGCATGGGCCAAGAAACACAAACCTCATTGTTGAATGTAGTATTGAATTCCAAAATAGAGATACAAGTTTGTCGGAAGTTAAAAAGTTAGATTGATGACTATCTGAAGAAGAGGAAAAAGTCATAATTGAGACCTATCCCCCTATGGCTTAGATCGGGATCTATTAATTTAGATGAAGAGATAGAAAAATTCTCTAAGAAACACTTGTTCGTCTTTTTAGAGATCATACTGTAGGACAAAAAAAACTCTTGTAGTAGCCCTTGAGGTAAACCTAGTTAGAATGTGTAGCCGAACCACTCAAATCGTGATGGTCCTAACAATTACCCAAGCTTAAAGGAGTGACACTAGAATACCAAGGCGCCTTGTATGAAGATGTTGAGTCTCACATCAATGCATTTTGGACAACTTAATTTATAAACTAGATGATTGACCACATCATAAATTGATCTTCTTTTCACTTACTTTAATGGGTATCATGTGTTTCTTGTAGGGGTCAAAATTCTCAATTTTTGTGTGTAGAATTGACATATGATTGTATGAAGCTCAAATTGATTCTAGTCAAGATTTCTTTGTGAGAGTGTGAGGGCCAAGTTGTGATCCCATTGAGTGTTGGTAAATCTGTAGATGTCAATTTCTTCAAATTATATTCAAGCTAGTCAAGATTGGTGGAAAACTAAGACAACTTGGTATCAAAACTTATCAAATCCAATCCAACTCTTAAGGTCAAAGTCTTTGGATCCGAGTGAGTCCAATAGGGATGTTTGGATCTAATTTTTGTGTGTTTTGATTCAATTATTGTGAGTCTTAGTCTTTGTGATCTAGGCAAGGTTCATTTTTCAAGGTGACTAGATTTTAGTGATGTCTTGATTCTTGGATTTTAAAAATTGTTTTTTCCTAGGTATCATGGCAAACGACGAAGTTCCCGTTATTGGAGATGAGTTCCCCTCCTCTCTCGAAATCCGACTTGTGTCACCCGATATGGGAGATCCGATTGACCTTAACCAATTGCTTCACACGTTAAGTAAATATGTATTGGAACTTCACCAAAGGAATAAACAACGTGATAATCAAATGCAAATTTTTTTGAACCAATTGCAATCCATTAACTCCAACAGCTCGGGCTATCAATCGAACATTACTGGTGAAAAGAAATTCAAACGTCCCAAAGTTGTTGAAGATTGGATACACCGTTGGTTGAGCTATTTCAGCTTACACAACATTCTGGAATAAAATCGAATATCATCCATGTTTCTAAAATGTAAGGCTTCCTCCTAGTGGAGGGAACTACCTTCGAAATCGGCAACTTGGGTGAGGAATTTCGAAAGGCCATTGTTGCCATAGATGACTCGAAAATGTATATTTGGTTTATAAACTGTCGAATGGACAATCAGGAATTGGACACGTATCTCCATTATTTACCAATTTTATGGCCAAGGTGCCACTCTTCCACCAAAAATTGGCATAGTGGCAGTTCATTTACGAACTGTCTGCCGATTTTCAAAATGAGTGCAAGCGTAATGTCTTCCATACCTTGAAAGACGTTATCCGCATGGCAAAAGCCTATGATAGTACTGTCATCGCTTCACGGAAGAGCATACACAACCAAGCGGCCCCAAACAGAAATCTAATAAGCCAAAGAATAAGAGAAAAAAGTGTTTTGATAAACTAGAAGTTGCTACTCAAGAAGAAAACAAGAAATCGATAATAAAAGACAAGGCATGGAAGATGGCAATAAAAAAAATCTTTGTTTCTTATGTAATAAACTTGGGCATCATGCGAAATGGTGCCCAAAGAAGAAGAACAAGTCATCGAATCTCATGACGATGGAGTCACTCGCAAGTAAACTTCAAGTTGATCTATTAGGAAATTGTGCTTGTGGTTGTAATTTCAGTATGATAACTTTCAAACCTAATCAATTGTTTCGAGTTTGAGGCAAAATTAACGTACTAATTAATTCAAGCAGCACTCACAATTTTTTAAATTCGCAGCTTGTGCAGAAGTTTTGAGTGCCTACCATGGCCAGTGATCACGACTATGTGGTCCACTTATCCTCGGGGTTGGGGGACACAAAGACTTAGAATGTCAAAGTCCTTGATTTGGAGCTTCAGATATAGGATTATGCCAAGCGACTCAACTTTCATGCCACGAATCTCGATCACACTGATGTCATCCTTGGCTATGAATGGTTTTTTAGTAAATTAGTTTTATTAAAAATAGATTTTAAAAAGTATTCATTGGTATTTAAGGATATGTATGGTAAAAATGTCTCTATTTTTTGAGATACCAATGTACTACTCCCATCGCCGATGGTTTTCTCAGCCAAAATAATGAAAAAATTACATGACTTTGATTATGAATTTTACCATCTCGTTTTGAAATTTCGTATGCATTGTGATATTGTTAATAATTCTGATGTGAATGTGTTTCCTCTTTAAAGAAAACTCAAAAAATCTTGCAAAAAGTGCATTTTTTTGTGGTTTTTTTCCAAAATTTTAAGATTATCTAGGAACAAACCCTCACAGACTGGTATGCACTTGTATCTCAATTAGATTTAGCTGCTCACCAAGCTGTGAGAGTTACTTCCCTAGGAAACTCAAAAAATATTGACAAAACTGCATTTTTTTGTGGTTTTTTGGCCAATTTTTGAGATTTTTTGGGAACTAATCTTTGCAGGCTGGTATGTGCTTGTATCTGAGTTAGATCCACTTGCTTAGCAAGCTGCGAGAGTTACTTCCCAGAGAAACTCAAAAATTTGTTGTCTGAGAAGGTTCTAGGCCACTTTTTGCTCTTGGGAACCTTCATAGGGGCATTGTTTTTGGGATCTAACTCTCGTAGACTTCTCTGTGTCCTTGTCTAAGGGAGATGGAACTTCAAAGAGCTCCGCGAAGGTTACTTCCCAAGGGAAATTCAAAAATTTGTTGTTTGAGAAGGTTCTAAGCCATTTTTTGCTCTTGGGAACCTTCATAGGGGCCCCTTTTTGGGATCTAACTCTTGTAGACTTTTCTGTGTCCTTGTCTCAGTGAGATAGAAATTCAGAGAGCTCTGCGAAGGTTACTTCCCAAGGAAACTCAAAAATTTGTTGTTTGAGAAGGTTCTAGGCCATTTTTTGCTCTTGGGAACCTTCACAGGGGCACTTTTTTTGGGATCTAACTCTCGCAGACTTTTCTGTGTCCTTGTCTCAGTGAGATGGAACTTCAAAGAGCTCTGCGAAGGTTAGTTTTGATTTTTGAATTTTTTTTTATTTTTACAAAAGATTTTTGAATTTTTATGGGTTTTTCTCTGTTTTTCCAAAATCTATTCGGAAGTAGCCTTCACAGGCTTCTATGCAGGTCTGGGACGTGGCAACCTCGCCTTCACCTGCATAGCAAGAAGAGAGAGAGAGAGGAGAAAGAGAGTGGAGAGAGATAACGCCTAGGTTGAGAAAGGCTTTGGGGGCTCGAGCGTTTACCCAAAGCTATTCTATCCCAACGTAGAGAGAGAGAGAGAGAGAGAGAGAGAGAGAGAGAGAGAGAGAGAGAGAGAGAGAGAGAGAGAGAGAGAAAACCAAGAGAGTTTTATTAAGAAGAGAATGGAAGATGATGCAATACAAAGGAAATGACTCCCTCTTATAGATTTTAGAGGTGAGCCTCCTTTACTCTCATTGGCCACTTCATTGGGGCAAGGATTCTAATCCAAGCCTTTAAAAAAAACACAACTTAAATCTATTGGTGCTAAGAAAGCACAAGGGCACTCACATGATTCATGTGAGTTTTAAGTTGGGCCATTTTAGCTTTTTTATCTGCAACTTGACTTAGGGCCTCTAATGTCATTTTAGAGTTTTAAGCCCCTAGTCTCTTATTCCTAGGAATTACAACTTGCTACTTGTGCTCATTGGTGGCTGGGCTTATACACACAGGATGCCAGTGCCTTGCACTTATTATTCTACTGTACTGTGTCGGGGCCCACTAGGCAAGGCTTGGCCAACAGTATTTTAAGTGGTGGGACCCACTTATTTATTTGATACATGAAATACCCACAACATAGATTTCTTGCATAATATGCAAGAAATGCTACGGATAGCACATGAGATTGTCCAATGTTCCCAAGATAGGGACAAATATTATTCTAATTTGAAAAGATCGCGTGAAGATTTTCAAGATGAGGATTGGGTATATTTATAAATCCCAAAGGATTGAAGCGTAATGCGTACATGCAAGCATTACAAAGTGTCCGCTAGATATAGAGGACCATATAAATCCTAAAAAGAATAGGATCCTTGGCTTACCAATTGGACGTCTCGTAAGGAATGCAAGTACACCTGATATTTCATGTAAGTTGACTTAAGAAAAGTGTATGCGGAGGAAAAAATCTTAGTTCTAAAAATCAATTGAACCTGTCAGAAGAATCACTGGGAGTGACTCAACTTGAACCTAAAAAGATCTTGGATACCATAACTAAACGATTGCAAAATCATATAGTTTACCGAGCATCTGACTCGATGGAAGGGTCATATAGATGGTGATGATTTTTTCGAACAAGAAGATAGCCTGAAAAGCATGTTCTCTAACTTTAAGTTCCGATGACAAAACCTGAATAAGGGGGAAGAATGTCATGCCCACAGTTGGACTGATCTCGAATTATTATCCTGATAGGAGGTCAATATTAAAACTCAATATGGTGGAATTATCCTGATAGGAGGTCAATATTAAGTGGATGAGATGGCCCAGTTAGGTTGTTGATGTGTCCAGTGAGGTGGTGTCATAGTGCACTACTAGTGGTGCATGGGCCTTGGAGGGTATAAGTATATCCATTGGGCTCTCACTAGTGTATGCTGGATTTCGATGATGTAGCACATGTTGCTAGTGTGATTCCTCTCCTCTATTGAGTGATTGATCCATAGCTTGGGCTAGATTTGATCAATCTAGGTTTGATTCGGTTGATTTATCCACCATCCGATTTTCTATTGTTTATTTGTTGCAGTTTTGTGTAGTCTTTGAATCCTTTGTGTAGTCATGTTTGATCTCCTATTAGATTGTAGGTTTGATCATTTCTTTCAATAAAGCACCTCCTTCTTTAGGAATTGACTATTTGTCTTCCAGGTGTACATGGATAAGTCTCTTCTAAAGAAGGATCAGAATGCAAACATCTCAGGATCTACTATAATCAAGTATAGGCAGAATACAAGGTTAAGGGGATCTTAGAATTTCTCCTAATCGTAAAGCTCCAAGTATGGATACCATCATCTACTAACTCCATTATTTTTAGTCCAAAAGTATATTGTGACATTCAGATAAGAAGTGACAACATCGAAAATATCGGGTTCTATCGAAATATTAGGATGAAACATCCTTGGTATATCTGAGATTTGAGGATCGAGAATCTACACATTGATTACATATAGGATGGCAATGCTCTAGTTAAGTCATGATGTTCTACAATGTATCTCTTATAGGACCTCTCTTAAGATACCTCTCAGTATTGCTCCTTCTAACTTTAAAGATATGTAAGAAATTTTCTAAAAAATCTAACTCTCTAGAGTTAGAAATCCTTACACTCTCAATCCATCAATGAAAATAGAAATCTTGCATAGATGCTAAGGTTGATATGGGTGCTACGACAAGAATTCCATATAGAATGAATGTTTTCTCTCTCTTACCTATCACTCTTATGTGTTCTTTGAGACTTTTTGGTTTTTTTTCCCACTTGCTGATTTTCCTTATTCAAATGAACTGTGAACCATTTACTGCTACTTGACACTATCACGCCCATACAAAATCTCTAATGAAATCTGATATTGTCCCCAACAACGACTGCCAACCGCACACAGTGTCTTAATCCCATTTGTAAAAGATATGAATTAAGTATTCTTTTAATCGCATAACCATGTGTATATATTCGATAATCAAAGTCACTAAGTCATTCAAAAGCAACATCAATCAATTGAACATCGATTCAGAGAGCAACTATTTGATCTTTCTCTCTGTTACTATAGATAATTGTTTCAGAAAGATCGCGAGTCTATCTGCAGTCAGACTTTTACACATTTTGACTATACGTATTCATCCTAGTAATATAAGTCATGTTGTATCGTGTTGAATGCATGTATTCTGTTTTTTTTTATTCGTGATATGTAGATAAGATAATTCATAGACTAAACTATTCATAATTCTGTAGACATGTCGAATCTAATGCTCTAAGATCTAATTTATTTTTTCTTTCGTAATAAATCTAAATCAATGTAATTCATGCATGTCTATGGAATCAACTGTTTTGATCCCAGCAAATTCAAAGCTAGGATCAAGTAGAGCGATCTTCGAATTATCGAAGGTGGATTGAATTTGATAAACATAGATTGATGCACCGAGGATTATCGACCAACCCCGATATTTTCTCTACATGGTATCAGAGCTTCATTGTTATCTAAGCTCGATTTATCATATCTGATATCAACATGATTTCAGAACTTGATTTATCATTTGATATCTAAGTTTCCAATCAAATAGAGCATACAATATTAGAACGATTGTTCCGATACTAAATAAACACCTATTAAAATGTTTGAAAGTCATATAATCTATTATTTGCATACTCTCATCTTGAACTTCCTAATGGATTCGAAATCACAATATGCTTTAATGATAGACAAACTCAATGCTTTTGAATTACCACTTACGGAAATTCAAAATGAAGGTTGTGCAGATGGCCAAAGAACTATGGAAAATAGTCATAGGTACCGAATAATTCTTTGTGTCGATGAGCAAACCATTTCCAAGTGAAAGTTCAGGGATGGTGAGGCTTTCACCTTAATCACCCTTAACATCTTTGACACATAGATTGGCTACATCAAACAAGCCCAATCTTCAAAAGAAACTTGGGATATATCAAGTACACTTTACAAAGTGAGAGATGTCACTTTGAAGATGCATATGAGAAGAAAGTTCTTCTCACTCATAATGTCAAAAGGTAATTCTGTTCAGAATCACGTAAATCAATTCAAGACTCTGTTAGAATAGATGGCAACAATAGGTTCAATGATCGAAGATTCAGACGCTGTCATGACCTTATTGTCTAGCTTGTTGTCCTCTTGTAAAAACTAGGTGATGTTGATTTTGACTCACTTAGATATAACTTTGTCTAGAGTCACAACAATGTTGTTGCGGGAGAAAACTCGAGGAATGGAGCATCATTGTCCTCCATCAACAACTCGCAAGCTCTATTCTCCAAGAAAAATTTAAGAAGCAATAGAAGAAGAAGGCTGTCAAACAATTTGACAACAATCAAAAGTAGTCACAAAAGCAAGGTCCGAACCAGAATCAACAACTTGCTCAGGAAAATAAAATAATTTTCTGCAAATACTACAAAGGGAAGAATCACAAGATCCAGGACTACTGAATCTTGAAATCCAACAAATACAAGAAGAAATAGCTGGATCAACAAGCCAACATGGCTATCGATTCGAAGCAGAATGTCAAAGATGATGAAGAGCATAATGCCTTCATGGTGAAATTAGACTTTGTATGACAAGACAATGAAATTAGATGCTTTCAAATCTATGATTTGTTGTTGACTAAGCAATTTCATTGGATAACTATTTTTGTAATGGTTTGAATAGAGTCATAAAATTGGAAACATCATTTTTTTTTAGAAATCTTTGTGTCCACATGCTTTGTGCATGATCATTCAAATGTAAGGACCAAAGGTTATCCTACTTCAATGATAGGAATAATGGTAATGTTTTGCTCTTCAAGTAGAGATTGTAGAATCTACATGTTTTTTTTACCAAAGAAGTTGTCAATGGTGGAAATGTGATCTTCAAGAGTGGAAGAAACACCTTATTCAATTCGTTCATGGCCCAATGTAATTTGAATAATACTTAACAAGGGCTAACTATCCCTCAAGATAGAGCATTGTCTATAACTAGGCAAGAGACATCATTTTGTGAATCTTTTGGCTCATTTGCAAGTGAGGGCTTCTAGCTTCCTTGTGAATGTGAGCCATAGGGATCTCCATTGCTAGGTCTCATGTGCCCTATATACATGAATGCATGCTCATTTCCATTGCTTTGTACTCTTCTTTTCATTTCTAATGTGATTCCATTGAGATCTCATTGTTTTTAGCTTTCTATGGATATGCTATCTTGAATGCTTTGTACTTTTTTTGCTTTTAGATTTACTTCCATTGTAATTGTTATTTGCTTAGATTTGGCACATGACATTTCTTGGTATCAAAGCATAGATCCATGATTCATGATGATTCTATGAGAATTCCATTAGATTTGATGAGTTTATTGTTTTTGTAGCTTTCTTTTTGCTAATTTTTAACTTTGAATTTTTCAGTTCTGTTCAAACAAATTTTTAGCATTTAATTTAGATTTTTATTATTAATTTGATTCAATAGCTTTGTAGGGCTTTGTTTCAGCTTTAATTTGCACCAATTTTCAAGGCATTTGGATAAGAGATGCAAAAGTTTTTGCACTTTTTCCAAAGGCTGTCAAAATAGGTGACTAGGATTTTGCTTTCACTTGATTTGTCAAATCTCGTTTTCATTTTTCGGCAAGTTCCTCATGCTCTTGCTGGCATAGTCTTTCACTTTCCTCCTGAGCCTTTTGTTTTACCCTACACAATGAATCAGATCTGCGCAAGAAAAGATGATGATATCATTCTATCTTCCTTCCTGAATCACTCCAAAGTACCCAAGAGTGCTCCAAACATTCTACAGTTCCTCTAAGCCAGACTAGGATCTTCTACCACCAGATAATGATTATTCCCACACTAGCCAAAAACACAGAGATAAGGCCACCCCAGAACTCACTGATTCAACTTCTGATGCCTTCCACCACTGCCAATTGCCTCAACCCGAATGCAAATTCACAGACAAACATGCATACTGGATCTGAATCTGCAAACAAAAGCAAAAACCCGACGCTACCATAGAAGTTGTTCTCTTTAAAAGTACATGTGCATAGATCTGCCCTTTCCAAAAGAGCATCCATCTTGACATAATTCCCTCTCTCTCGGTCTTGTCACTTAACTACTCGGTTTGGTCCAACTTCTGTAATCAGACAAAATATTCATTGATTATCAAAGGTATCTTAATTTCCTCCTAGCCAGCGATCTTCCCTGTTTATTTCGTTTGGAAAGGTGGGTTGTAGGATGATCATTAGCTATGTCTGCAGCATTGTAGCCCGTTCGCCTTGTTCTCTTTGGACTTTGATCGCCAACATTGACAGCAGAAGATGAAATTACCTTGGACTGAAGCCGCTTACCCTCCATTTAGTTAATTACTCTCTCTCTCTCTCTCTCTCTCTCTCTCTCTCTCTCTCTCTCTCTCTCTCTCTCTCTCTCTCTCTCAGCTCCATTGCTTTGTACTCTTCTTTTCATTGCTAATGTGATTCCAT
This sequence comes from Diphasiastrum complanatum, assembly GCA_029204225.1. NCBI lineage: Eukaryota > Viridiplantae > Streptophyta > Lycopodiopsida > Lycopodiales > Lycopodiaceae > Diphasiastrum > Diphasiastrum complanatum. Next base: position 32,810,817 of record CM055092.1, on the reverse strand, counting down.
TGAGATCTCATTGTTTCTAGCTTTCTATGGATATGCTATCTTGAATGCTTTGTACTTTTCTTGCTGTTAGCCTTACTTCCATTGTAATTGCTATTTGCTTAGATTTGGCACATGACAATCCTATATCCAAGAAAGTAAAGGTAAGCAAGGATGTACTTTTTGATCAGTCACAATTTGCTAAAAGCTTGTCTAATGGATCTAACCCATTGTGCATTGAAGATCTTGACAAACCCAAGGAGGATCTTGACAAACTCGAGGAGGATCTTGACAAACCCGAGGATGGAGACAAAGATCCTAGTCAAAGGGGGCCGAGAAGATCAACAAGAAGCAAGGCCGAGCCCTCAAGGCTCACCTATGTGAACAAGGGAAAGCAAAAGGAAAACTCTACATCTTCTACCTCTTATTCCTTCTTAGTTACATTGCTTGAAGAACCGTCATCTTTTGAAGAAGCATATAGATCTAAAGTTTGGAGAGATGCAATGCAAGTAGAGTATGATGCATTAGAAGAAAATCATACTTGGAATCTTGTAAATCTTCCAAGAGGGAAGAAGCCACTTGCATGTAAGTGGATTTATAGAATAAAGTACAATCAAGATGGATCTATTAGTAAGTACAAGGCTAGGCTTGTTGCTAAAGGATTTCTTCAAGTAAAAGGATTGGATTATGAAGAAACATTTGCACCTGTAGCTAAGCTTGTAACTATTAGATTAATCATTTGCATTGCTACTTTGTTCACGTGGGATCTCTACCAATTGGGTGTGACAAATGCTTTCTTGAATGGCTTCTTAGAAGAGGAAATCTACATGATGCAACCTGAGGGCTTCATCAAGGTTGGTGAAGAGCAAAAAGTGTGCTACTTAAGGAAGAGCTTATATGCTTGAAGCAAGCACCTAGAGCTTGGTACTCTAGGTTGCATGATTTTCTCTATTCCCTTGGCTTTGTACTAAGTGCTTATGAACCTTCTTTATATTTCAAATGTAATGAAGGAAAGATCATCATTTTGGTGCTATATGTTGATGACATCATTATGACAGGAAATGATGATGAAGGCATAAGCAAAGTAAAAGTTGATTTATCTAGTGAGTTCAAGATGGTAGATCTAGGCTTCCTAAAGTTTATACTTGGGATAGAAGTGTCTAGAAGTAGCAACTGTACTTTCATAAGTCAATCTAAGTATGCTACTTCCGTATGAAAGATTGTAAGGGGATTGACACCCCTATGGAGCATGTTGTGAAAGCAACTAATGAAGGTTCAAAATGGAACATGATATGACTAGTCAAGTGTGAACATGATAATGACAGAATTGATAATATTTCATCCTCTCTCAGATCAAGAACATCTCCAACATCATTCAAAGAGATGTATGCGACACTATCCATGTGATACACCGACAAATCGAGAATAGTCTTGCCTTTGTCATTTGAATCCACGTCAGATAAGGATGAAATAGACAATGCACGAGATTGGGCTAGGTTGTACATTGCTACCAATATTGCCTCCTCGTCAGCACCCAATACTTCATTAACAATAGCTGACTCTGATATAACAGAAGCAGCGGATGATGAGGCACCCTCAATGCGTAACCTCAAAGTTCTTGCCTCTTCAGGAACAAGAGCAGAAAGACAAAAAACACAAAATTCATGCCCTCCTGCACAAAGTGACATGATCGATTGTGCTGGTCAAAATGGACCACACGTTTAAAATCACTCACTATTTTCGTGAATCGATGGTTGTGAGCTTGCTTTGAAAGTGGTTACTAGGTCATGGAAATAAATGAATCGTAGATTATCCATCATCAACATAGACTCATTCAGACTATCAAAATACTATTTATACAAAGCCGAAAAATATTATCTATGTTCAGATCCAAACCTCTCAATATCAAAAGACATATTGAAATACGTCTTGTAGTGACCTATGTAATTACCAACCTCAGATTCAACGAGGATGGCATGCAAGGCAGAATCAAAAGTATCAGAAGATGAGGAAGCCATGTCTTTAGAAGATCAAAAGTATAAACAATAGTCTCAAGTATCACTACGACGTGAGATGGATGGAAGTTACGCCAAAATAAGGGAGTCCTCACGTGATGGCGATATTGGTAACTGATAGGGTATCGCAGTGATGCGACAGCTCCAAGATCGTTCAAAATGTGAACTAGATTCTCGTGTGATAGCGTACTGATATGTGTGGGAACAAACAATAGCTACGAGGAGTAAAAATCGAAAACTAAGTGAAAGTTGTAGACTGATCGAACCACATATATATAGTTAAAACCAATAAAATCCAAGCCATACATGCGTTGACATATCAATGGATCAGATCTCACACGCATAATGTAATTGTCCACACGTGCGAGTCCACATGTGAGAGTCCACACGTGTGAGAATACACGTCAATTTTCCATTCGGCCACGTGTCCACACGTGCAAGTCCACACATGCAAGTCCATATGTTCGGGTCCACACGTCAATCTTTGAGTCCACATGCGGGTCCACATGCGAGTCCATATGTCAATTTTTTATTTGACCACGTGTCACCATTGCACACAATGTGAACCTTTTTCACCTATATAAGTCCATTTTCCATGATTTTTTAGGTTTTTGTTCGATTTTGGTTTCTTCTTGGAATGCTACCAGAGTACTTTCAGACTCGATATCGCCATCATGCGATGACCTTCCTCCTGATCTCTGACTCTGCTACTGTCTCGCGTCATAGCGAATCAGCCTCACTGTGACTAGTATTGGCATCACACGAGAGAACCCGTCATTCTCTGCCACTATAGCGCAATCCTCGTGTCATAGAGATATTCATTTTTACCTCCTAGTATCACCATCACGCGAACCTGTCTGTCATTCATTGCTATAGTAACCCTCTCTCATGTGGTAGAGATATCCGGTCTGAATGGCTTGGATGAAGCAAACCGCTAGGATGACTACCTTTGTTGAATCAGTCTGTCTCCCACAGATTGAACCTATTCGTATGCAAAGACGCAGAAGACCTCACCGTCTATGATTGAGGGACATTAGGGCGTTACAAAGGAGCACCAAGCTTCTGATCCCAAAAGCAGCATTGTATCGGGCTGTGAGGGAGGTCAAGCAGGATATGACTACTCATTTGTCTTATGTAGTGAGGTGGAATATCGTGGCTTTGGAGGCACTCCATACTGCATATGAAGACTTCTAGACTAAAATGTTTGAGGATTCGATCTTGTGCTTGATACATGCCAAGAGGGTGACGCTGATGCCCAAAGACATGCTTCTTGTCAAGAGGCTTCGGAACACCTATGACAACATTTTAAAGTCAGGCTTCACACATAGGCAAGTTCCTCTTGAAAGGGGGCTTGTCCCACCTCGAAAAAAGAGAAAGCAGGCACAGCCCAAGCAGTGAAAACCCAAGCCTAGGTCTCCCAGCTCTTCACCCTCATCTCCTCCCGTTGAAAGAGATGTGACAACTACCTCGACAATTCCTTGGATTGAGAACCCTCCCGTAACCCCTGATCTTGAAATCGCAAGTTTTCCTTCTCAACATGCGAAGGATCTAAATACAGTGGTGGACAAGATTGTATCTGATGTTGATGAAACTGACAAAGAGTTGCATAGGAGAGTTTTTGTTTTGTATAGATGATATAAATTATAAAATGCATATCAAAGACCAGCATTGTACGGATATAAAGGAGAAGACCTCCCATATCTCAGATACAGTTGTTGAAGTTGGGTGTGTATATTATGTAAATAAATACACATATACAGTCACCAAGGATATTTGTGTTGTATCTCCATTTTTTGGGCATTTGTTGCATAAAGAGAGAAAAGCCAGAAGGCTCTTCAGGCAAACAAACAAGGAGGCATCACTATTCATCATTCCATAATGTGCAAAGTAAGATAAAAAAAATTTGTAAGATTTGTTTTTTAGAAACTCTTATAGATTCTAGTCATTCATTGCTTGGCAGCAAATATTGGAGCATGAGTGGATTCTATTGGAAGCTGCACACTTGTGTGCATGAAAATGAATTCCTTGAATGTCCCCCATCCCATTTGAGGTATCAACAAATGTTATTCATCAGTTCTAGCACGAAATGTTGCAAATCCTACCTCTGCAAGGCCCTACAAGCATGAAGGTGCTGCGGATGAAGCTTCCCCGGAGGTGGATAGTGAGGTTGCGGTACTTGAGGATCTGCCTCAAACACTTATGATTGAAATGTAAATATTGAAATATAAGTTCCAACACTTGCTGATATAAAATACAAATGTATAGAAAGATATCATCACATGATGATACATAGAATAGATAGACAACCAGAAAGTGGGCTATTATTGAAAGCCACGACTACTTTATTTTGATTTTAAGAACAATATACATTTTTCAATCTACTGAATACTATTTGGTCGATGAAATATTTAAGTCATTTGAGACAATTTTGTATCGATTTTTTTGAAAGGTACATTGTTGCACGTCTACCATCCCAATGTTTATGTGGTTTCGACAATTTCTATGCTTCTATTTAAATCCTTGCATTGTATGTGATTTTCTTGTCTTGGTCTTACATGTACATGAAAGAAACTTGTTAAACAATATCAACATTGAGATTATTTTAAATGCAATGGCGAAATACTGAAAACACTGAAAAATCATTGAAAGTCATTTCAAATGTGTATTAAAGAAAACACACATACATCTACCAATCTCTCATTGACTCGAAAACAAAAGTGTTCAAGAATATCATATTGCAGCAAGGTAAGCTCTGATCGAATGTGATCGAGTGTCCAATATTCCTCCACCTCAATTGTTGTAAGAGTAGAATCATTTTGTTTCACTTGGATTTCTATTTGATCTTGATGATTCACTGTAAAATTCTGATCCAATGCTTTCCATTCATTGCCAACTTTGGACCATATTCTATAATAAAATGTTAAAGAAAATATTTGTTTTTCTATAAGATATCTAAATTTCATTGACGATCTATTAACTATGCACTCGATATTGCCATTACTTTTTTTATCTCATTGATCATCTAGGAGGCTTGATAACATATTGTCTATCACTACAAATAAAATTGTCGCTGTTCTACAAATATTACATGCAACAAAAAACTCTACAAACATTGCAAAAGGCAGAAACAAGTGCAATCTACTATTTTTTGAACATGTGCTACATTTCATACAGTTTTGAATGTCCATAAAAAATCTTGATCGGAAGCTCTCCGCTATGGTAGAATCCGAAGGAATCCATTCTTCGCTTGAGAAAGAGGGTATTGATATCGCCTCTAATCTTCCACCTAAACTGGATGGTGTGTAAGATGAATCATAGAAAAAAAATACAAGGATCCAAAAGTGATCTTGTGGAGCGGTTCATGTATTGCAGAAGACCAATATCAGAATGAATAATGTCCATGATGTGGACAAGGAATTGTATAGGTTGCCATTCAATTATGCTTGATGGATGTGCAGAAGCTAAAGCTTTTTTCAATTTTTCAAATGCTTCCAACACCTCAACTGTCCAAATTGATACAATGGTCAACTTGTATATAGGTCTGGCTAAATCCACAAAGAATAGAATGAATATCCGATAAAAATTTGCATGCCCCATAAAAACGTAGACTCCTCGAATTGTTCCTGGCAGCGGTAATTCCACTATGACTTTGATTTTGGAATAATCCGTAGCAATGTCATGTCTTGATATCACATGTCCAAGGACAACTCCATGAGCAATCCAATACTTTTTTGGATTTAAGGAGATTTGGTATTTACGACAACGTTCAAATACTTTTTCCAAATGATCCAAGTGGTTTGTATCGGCACTCTGAACTCCAAGGTCGTCCAAGTAGATTTAAAGGAATTTCTGCAAGCAGTCTTTGAAGGTGAACTACATCACTCTTTGAAATGAACTAGGTGTATTACAAAGTCCAAACGACATAACTTTATAAGCATAAGTTTTCCATTCTGTTGCAAAAGTTGTTTTATGACGATCATAAGGTTGCATAAAGCTTATGTTTCCAATCCAATCATGAAGCTTCAACCATCTTCATAACAATTCCGTATAGGATCTTGTTCAACGATTCTACTTGTCCATTGCAACGCAGGTAATACGGTGTACTCGTCCTATGGACAACCAGATAAGAGGATAACAGGTGAGTGATAGTCTCGTTTAGGAAATCCGTTCTATTATCACTCACGAGTTCTAGTGGGCACCCAAAACGAACTAGGATATTTTCATATAGGAATTTAGTAGTGGAGTTGGCGTTAGCCTTCTTCACCACCTTGGGTCAAATAGTCAGTGGCTACAATGATATAGTGAGCTTGGGAGCCACGAGCGGCTAGACGAATAGGGCCGACATAGTCAATGCCCCATTTCTCAAATGGCATCTCAGCCAGTATAGGTTGTAACGACATTCTGTCTTTCCCTGGGTTCGGTAGAACCATTGACACACAACACACCTCTTAACCTGATAGTGAATATCCTTGAACATCGTGGGCCACCACAAGCCGTGTTGCAGCACTTTCCTATTGGTAGCTTTGGCAGTGAAAGGCCCTCCCCCTATTCCTTCGTGGGCGATGCTTACGACTTGGGACACTTCGTGCGTTAGGACACAGCGGCATATGATTCCATCGTTATAGATGCGATAAAGATGTCCGGCTATCAATGTAAAAGAGAAAAATTTAATGATTAACCTGCATCATTCTACTTTGCTTATCTCAGGGAGAGGACGTCCTGACATAAGATATCCAACTATATCGACAGCCTACTCACGGATGACATTGACGTGGAACAATATGGCGTCAAGAAGTTTATCATCGACCTCTCTATTCTCAGGAACATTTTGGAGAGAGGTGATCGGCCAGATAATGTTGTTTCCCTTTGCGAATGATTATTTTAAAGTCAAACTCTTGGAGAAGCAGCAGCCATCGAGTGATTCGTCCGGTCGTGCATGGTCTATTTACCAGATACAGTAGGGCTTAGTGATCTACAAAGAAGACAAATGGAATGGCTAGTAATGGCTGATGGGGCAAGGGAGTATAGAAAACGTGAATGAAGAAGAGAACATGAATATTTGCGGAACAGCTCTCCCATTACAATGGGTTGCTAGATGCAAAAACAGTCTAATAGAATGTTTACACTAAGTATAATCATAGCTTAAGAGTTCTATTGCCCAATAGGATCTTATAAATTAGTTCATACTTAGAAAAACAAAAATGAGTACAGTCCACCAAAGAGATTAGAAATGGTTTGTGTGTGGTATTACTAAAAAATGAATTTAGTCAGAAGTTTAGTTCTGAAATAGATTGAAAGAGCAGTATGACAACGCAAGTTCCTCAGGCATCAAAGGCAGCCATCGTCTAATCAGAAACTGAGGAGTTGTAGACGTCCATGTTCTGATCAGAGTAAGTGAACAAGTGTGATCAAACAACAATGAAGTGCATTCAAATCACAACAAGCATTCATCTACGTTATACACAGATATAAAAGCATGTTTTGCACTTAAGCACAACAAAATAGCAAAATGATGGCGTAACCGGGAACGCACTTACATTCTACATAGGATGAAAGCCTAGAATGCTCATTCACAGATCAGCATGCAAACCAATAAACGTTCAATGGATTTCTACAGCTACCTACACTTAAAACGGACTGAAATCAGAGCCTACACTACATTAACACTGAGCTACATTGCATAACTTGACAAAAACAAGAAACAAAGCTAAACTATAGCATGTTAGAAGTCCAAGAATCAAGAAACTAACCAGCCTTTTGATTCTTGGACATTCCAAGAACATCAAGAACTGGACTGTCAGAGAATATGCAAGAATCACACCATAGATCCAGCCTATTTAGTTTACTTGAATGCTAGTTTCTACATTAATCCACAAGAAAACATGAAATCTAATCCACTCTACAAAAGCAACAAATCTAATCCACTCTACAGTCCACAACCACACACAAAAGGAGGGAAGGGCAAGATCATAAATGCATCACTCTAGAAACAAGCATGATCAAGGAGCTCAAGGGTTGCACCGAACTCGTGAAGGCTCTTCTCATTTCAGCATGGAGTTGATACAATTCACAAAAAGCTCCTCTTCACAAAGAGGGAGTCTCTTAAATAAGCAAGAGAGCTCCTTAGGTGGCATCCTAGTGGAATTTCCATATTTCACAAATTACAAGTGGAATAATGCTCTCCACTAGAGGTCACCATCAAAAGGTGGCTCACCTTACTTTCTTTAAGAAGGGTCTACTTGCATTTATTACATTTGCCTAGAAATACAAGTTCCTACATGATCATTCCATCTTCCGGGATTCACCATGAGGCTTAAAAGTTCTTGCATGTCTTTCCTAGCTAGTATTTCTCGGCTCTCATACTCGGCTCTCAATCTTCATTAGTCTCGTCTTCTCAGAGACCTCCTCGGTCTAAGGTGAGAGGTGCTTAGTGAGTTGCTCTATCCGAGTATCTTGGGGATTCATCAGAATCAGCCAACATCATCCCACTCCTAATGTGTTGCAGGACCCACTGCAACTCATATTGGACAATGTCGCTCCGCTTTACATTGGCATCTTCGATCGTCACTTGGAAAAGCGTAGATCCTAGTTCGCTTACATAAAACCAAGTGCTTATTGTCGTCAGTCTTTATCACAAAAACTGTCTTTCACGAATTGCCACGATTGGATTAGAATGTCTTATTGCTATAGGTGGTTGACATTCTCAAAATTGGAGAGCTCTCAACAGCTTCACAACTTGCATGCTTGAGTGCTTCCCATGTGTCTTTTTGTTTGTCACTTGGATCTGCCATTGACGGTTTCATCTTTGGTTTCTTAGCAGATTCTAACTCCTAGGAGGTCTGTATCCTCCCTTCGCTTCTGAGTGTTTCCGTGGTTCTTCTCTCAGTTGACGTTCCAGTCTCAAGGAAAACCTTTGATCTGCAGGTTGCACAAACTTTGATTATCAGTCTCAAGGGGATGGATTCATAAAAAACTGGTGGTAGGAACAGATTTGGATGGACGGTTTGATAACGGTAAGGAAACATGATGAAGGCTTGGTGAAAGGATGAAGGACCTGATAGTTCTACAGTTGTAGCCTTGGACCCTTGCAATGTCGAGCTTTGACCACCACTTGCTAGATGAGGAGCTTGTTTTATTTGCAGGTTTACGGATGTCTTCATCTTTCATTTTTTGCAGCTCTTTCGTTTGATTCGTTACTTTTGGATCTCTTTGGGCTTCATAAGAGGGGATTCAACTATCATTACTCCAGAGAGTTTCTTTTGATCAAGATCGATCTGCCTCATCTGTTGTTTAAGTTTTGTCCTTTCCTCCTCAGCTTCCTGGATCTTTCTTTTTATTTCTTCTAGCTGCTTCACTTGCTTTTGTAGGTCTTTTTTGGCTGAACAACCAATATAGGTGGTAGTTGGTCTCCACAAGACACTTGCAATGATCTATCAGCTGCTTCGGTAAGACTATCAAAAACTGGAAATTTCTCAGAAGAACAGTAAACTGATGATAAACAAATAGATGGAAGGGAGGGTGGTAATGACAATGGTAGATGGTGTGGACGATAGACATGAGAAATACGCAGAAGTATGGCAAGAGGTTGGTTGAAGAAGGAGACTGATTTTCCAATGCTTGTGTTTCTCTTTCTGAAGGATTTTCATCGTGACTGGGGTACTTCTTCTGATTGAGTCTCCTTGGATTACCCATCTGTCTTCTTAGCCTTGTCGTTTTCATATTTGACCTTGGCTGTCGATCTTGTTGACGTTGTTGTAGGCAACGTAACTGCTCCAGTGGATCCAGGCAGATCCACTCTCTCTCTCTCTCTCTCTCTCTCTCTCTCTCTCTCTCTCTCTCTCTCTCTCTCTCTCTCTCTCTCTCTCTCTCTCTCTCTCTCTCTCTCTCTCTCTCTCTCTCTCTCTCTCTCTCTCTCTCTCTCTCTCTCCCCCCCCCAAAAAAAAAAATCTGTTGGTGGGAATGTTGTTGCGGGTAATTGTTCATGTTCAAGATTGGATCGATGTGTGGAAAACGTTGTTGAAACACATTGAACATGTGACTGGACTAAATATTGAACAAATTTTAACTAAATTTATTTCGATCTTGCTGTAGTTAACTCGAAGATTAATATGGCAATGAGATGCAAGAATGAACTTTGACTGTACATGGATTTATGATATTCTTTAAAAGTCCTAAACTGTTGTACAAGGTAATCTGAAGATGGATAGATGAATGAAAATGTGTTCTGGAGATGCTCTATAGAAGACTCTCGTGCAGTAGCTATTCCTCATGCAGAAATCAGTCACACAAAATAGGTGAAGAGAAACAAGGAAATAAACAAACGTGACAGATAGTGAGAACTATATAGCACTTGCCGAACAAAACTTGCAATTATCGACATTGATAATTCACCTTGACATGTGCAAGTTTGCATTCGTTGTAGAGTAATGAGACGTACTCTGATATGCCCTTGTCAAAACAAGGCAGGGTTGGGGACACTAACATCTATCATCATGGATAACAGATGTTGTAAGATATAGCATGAGATGTAGGTATGGTTGAGGTACTATGTCCTGAGGACCTCGTCGAACAAGAGATTCAGAACCGAATCTCTAAGTGGATTTCCGAATCCTAGATTTGTTGTGTATTGGCACATTAAAAATATTATCTGCATGTGAAAAGACAAATAGATTTGAGTTTGTAAAAGGGGAGAAAAACTGTGAATTCCATGTGGAGGTTGCTCTTGGCTGGACATTGTAGCAGATGACGGAATATCGGTTTTACTTTCTTTCGACAAGGACTCATTTCAGATTGTCTTTTTGCATTATGGTACTAGCGTATTGGACGATGATGTAGAAATTCACAAGAAACTTCTCGATCGAGCAGTAGGTTTAACTGTTGGTTGCTCTGGTGCTCATGTTGTTGTCGTGAAGATACTATTGTGATTCATAACTGACGTGACGAGCAGGTAGGATCTTAGCGTGTTTCTTTGGACAGTCTTTGAAACTGTGTTTTCTTATACAGTCGAGACACTCAGGATGGTACTTGGTCTTGACTGGACAATCAACCATGAAGTGGCCAGTTTCACCATAGATGAAGCATTTGGTGTGTAGTGTCCCTTGTATAACTGCATAGCCATCTTGTATGGCTAGTGGGTCTGGACTTTCTGATGGATAGTCAGGATAAGACAAGGCATTTCCAGATTGGGATGGGTGTTCTTCATATTGTTGAACTGTATGTGCTTGGATAGGTCGATATGAAGGACAAGCATCAATAGGATGCGTAGCCCGGCAGTGTGGGCGCCATATTGTTTTTCGTCTATAAGGTACCTCTGCAGGGTTTGACTGACCAGGCATACTGCTTTGGATAGACTTCAGGGTAGCTTGAAACTCATTGGTGAGTTTCTCCATCTGAAGTTGGTGTTGCTTATTAAGCAACGCCAGTTGTGATTTCCAAAGCTGATCTTGGGTGTCCTTGATCGGCTTCGACTCATGGACAGGAGTACGTGGTGCTTGCCTTTCCCTAGATTTGTCAATATCTGATCCTTCGTCTTCTTCCTTGATGGCATCAGACATAGCTAACTTTAGGCTCGTATATTCATCATTGGATTTAAGGCCGCGTCTAATCCATCTTGGAAGACCGACTAAGAACCAGATGATGAGCATCTGTTCAGAGGGCTGTTCTTGTACTTGACTTTTGAGGCGTTTGCAATGCTCATTCGTCTTTTGTCATTTTGATATTACTTAGCTTGACAAAAGGGCTTTCTATCAAGCGAAATGGCTTAAAGCGTTTGATAAAGGCCTCCTTCAAGAGTGACCAGTCATGTTTATCTTCACGATCAAGGTTAAAAAACCATTCTTGTGCTCAATCGATCATGGTCATCGAGAAGAGTTGAATCATGGCATCGGGTGATGTCTCGCCATATACATCACATGCATTTTCAAAGATTTGAAAAAATCTTTGAGGGTCCGAACTATCGTCAAACTTTGGTAGATCTAGCTTGGGTGTACGTCTTTCAAGATGAGCTCCGTGGGTAGCAGGGACTCCATTAAGGTTGGTTATGCCCTGTGAGGGGTCAGCACCATAAAAATGGGGTCGTGCGCATGAAGACTCGACTCTATCAGGTCCTTGTCAATTGAACGGGTTTGTGGATGGCTCTTGGAGTTCGGCTCTCATTCGGTAGAACCTATGACATCTGATCTGTTCAGCTTCAAGGGACTTGATCTCGTATGGATAATCGTCTGGGACTTGAGGATCGTTTTGTTGGTCCATTGGGTACTGGTTAGTTTTTTATTGTTTTTTGGATTTTCTGAGTTTTTTGTGTTTTTGGAAGTTTTTTTTTTTTTTTTTGTTGCGGTTCCTACAGTTACGGTGGATTGCGGTTTGCAGTTGTAACGAGCGGTTTCAATGGATGTGGTTGTGGCGGTGACTGTAGATGACGGTGTTAGCGGTGTCAACGGAGGTGGTGTAAATGTGGTCCGTTACGGGTTTAGTGAATAGTAGGGATCAGTGCAGTTAGTGCGGTCAGTTACGGGTTGTGGCGGTCTGTTGTGATCAAGGGCGGACGAATGTAGTCGTAGGGCGGTGTAAATGCGGTTGGATGCGGCTGTGACGGTCGATTGTGGGTTGTCGATGGTGATGAAGGATTCGTAGTCCATAATATTGTGGTGTGCTACGGTCTGTGTCAATGGGGACGAATGCGGGGGTAAGTGTGAGTTGCGGTGAATGTCAGTTACGACGGGGTAATGATGGGGGGGACTGAAATACGGGTGAAGGAAGGATGGGCTTGGATTGCGGTCCTGATGATGGAAGGAGTGTGTTGGTGAATACGGTGGGAGTGCGATCAGTTTGGATTGAAGGGGCCGTGGTAGTCATATGGTCGTAGTATTGCGGTGTGAGATGGCTGCGACCGGCGAAGGTAGGTGTAACGGTGTAATGTGAATGCTTGCAGTGGTTGTGATGTGGGGAGGTTGCAATGGAATGCTGCGAAAGTGGACAGTGGTCCGATGGCGATGAGATGTCGTGGGAGGGCAGTTATGACGGGTGATTACGGATGGATGTTGAGGTGGTCTGTAAGGTGGTTGAAGGCGGCCATGGGTAGTCGAAGGGTCGTTTGATTGCGGTCTGATGTGGAGGTGAGCAAAATGGGCGAATGTGGTTTTGGACGGCGACAACGACGGAGTGCGGGTGGATGGGAAGCTAGGTCGGAGTGTAGGTTCTGTTGGTTGAGCTGGAGCAACTTCTGTCGGTTGAGATCTAACAGCTCACTCCGGTTGAGATTGCTTAGATGGCTCTGGTTGAGATTTGACGGTGGGCTTTTGGTTGAGATCTGACGAATGGTTGTCTGCTCCGGTCGAGATTTGAGCGTGAGGGAATGGACAGAACGTGAAGGTCTGTGTGGAGGAATGTGTGGTGACGGCGAATGGATGCGGTCGTTTATAATCGAATGCGGTCGCAACGGCCCAGAGCGGGTACGACTGGTCAAGGTGAAGTGTGGTTGAAAACAACGGGACCGTTGAAGGTCGAATTGCGGTGGATTGTGGGTGTGACAGACAGATGGGAATTCGGATATTGCGGTGAGGGTGTCCGATGGTAGTTGTAGGGACGTTTGATTACGGTCTGATGCGGCTGCGATGGGCGAAGGTAGACGAGTGCGGGCTGTGGTTGCGGTGGTAATGTGGATGAACGGTGATTGCGATGGTTTTGTTTCAGGGTGAATGCGATGGAAACGGATGGAGGTGAAGGTGGTCCGTTTGCGATTGTGTGCGATGGAATGCTGTAGAGGGTGGACGGTGTCAACGGACGATTTTGATGATATGTCGTGGGAGGGTAGTTGTGACGATGGAGTGCGGAAGGTTTGTGAATGCGATGGCATGCAGTTGCAATGGTGGAGAGAGCTTGCAACTAGAAAATGCGAGTGTTGCGGTTAATGCGGATGGAGATGGAGGTGGCCCGTAAGGTGGGGAGAGTGCGAACTGGTGCGATTGAATGCGATTGTTGTGGTGCATTGTGGATGAAGGGTGATTGTGATGGTTTCGATTGTTGCGATGGTTGGACCTTCGATGGAATGCGATGTGATGCGGTTGGAGGTCAGAGGCAACAGAGTTCTTCGGTTGAGAATTGACAGTGAGCTCCTGTTGAAATCTCTCTAAGCGTTGGTTAAGATCTGAGGGTGAGCTCCGGTTGAGATATGAGGGTGAGCTCCGGTTGAGATGGGAGCTGTGCTCCGATTGAGATTTCAAGAGGTGAGCTTCGGTTGAGATTTCAAGAGATGAGTTTCGGTTGAGATTTCAAGAGGTGAGCTCCGGTTGAGATTTCAAGAGGTGAGCTCCGGTTGAGATTTCAAGAGGTGAGCTCCGGTTGAGATGTCAAGAGGTGAGCTCCGGTTGAGATGTCAGCGTTGGGAACGGGCGGAGCGTGAGCTTGGAGTTGAAGGAAATCCATGTCTGTTAGTGCGTTTGGTAACAACGGATTTGCGAGTCTACCAGCCCGTGGATTGGGTCAATGATATAGTCGTTGTAGTAATTCAGATGTGTGAAAAGAGTAGGAGTATGTTTGCAGGGATCTGAACGAAGACAATATTGCAGATGTTATAGATTTAAAATGCATTGGGATTCAAGTGGAAACAGTGCCAAATGTTTACAGAAAACTCTGTCCTAGAGGATCTGTTTACTACTGTTTCTCTTTCCTTACTACTTCTTTAGATTCGTTTCTGCCTGTTACCAAGCTTAAAGGCATTCATTAGATGTCTTCTTGATTTAACAATGCCAACCCAGGCATAAGGGACAGAGTGTCGTTTTAGTATATTTCTTTGTCTTGTCTGTCAGAGGACAACTCAGAGACGTCACTCTTGAACGCACTTACATTCTACATAGGATGCAAGCCTAGAACTCTCATTCACAGATCAGCATGCAAACCAATGAACGTTCAATGGATTTCTACAGCTACCTACACTTAAAACAGATTGAAATCAGAGCCTACACTACATTAACACTGAGCTACCTTGCATATCTTGACAAAAACAAGAAACAAAGCTAAACTACAGCATGTTAGAAGTCCAAGAATCAAGAAACTAACCAGCCTTTTGATTCTTGGACATTCCAAGAACATCAAGAACTGGACTATCAGAGAATATGCAAAAATCACACCACAGATCTAGCCTATTTAGTTTACTTGAATGCTGGTTTCTACATTAATCCACAAGAAAACATGAAATCTAATCCACTCTACAAAAGTAGCAAATCTAATCCACTCTACAGTCCACAACCGCACACAAAAGGAGGGAAGGGCAAGATCATGAATGCATCACTCAAGAAACAAGCATGATCAAGGAGCTCAAGGGTTGCACCAAACTCGTGAAGACTCTTCTCATTTCAGCAAAGAGTTGATACAATTCACAAAAAGCTCTTTTTCACAAAGAGGGAGTCTCTTAAATAAGCAAGAGAGCTCCTTAGGTGGCATCCTAGTGGAATTTCCATATTTCACAAATTACAAGTGGAATAATGCTCTCCACTAGAGGTCACCATCAAAAGGTGGCTCACCTTACTTTCTTCAAGAGGGGTCTACTTGCATTATTACATTTGCCTAGAAATACAAGTTCCTACATGGTCATTCCATCTTCCGGGATTTACCATGAGGTTTACACAGTTCTTGCATGTCTTTCCTAGCTAGTATTTCTCGGCTCTCATACTCGACTCTCAGTCTTCATTAGTCTCATCTTCTCAGAGACCTCATCGGTCTGAGGTGAGAGGTGCTCTTGAGTTGCACTATCCCAGTATCTTGGGGATTCGTCAGAATCAGCCAACACTCGAAGCACGAACGATTCGCGAATCAATCACGAATCGTAAACACACCTCCAGGACCACGAAACGAAAAGAACGAAGCAAACGAAGAGAAATCCTTCGAGCTGGCAACTCAACGGGCTTCATGCCCAACTAAAACGAATGGCAACGATGGAGACTAACTAACTAGTTGATTAGTGTTAATTAGTCTTATGATTCTACATTTAGCTATCTTGTAAACTCCACACAGTGGAGGTATAAACGATCCTCTCTGGATCATAACTATGTAAGACCAAAGAAGAGAAAAAGAAGAGATATAGAAAAATATAGAGATCTGTGAAGAACAAGGAAAGACGAAACGAATAGAGTAAGAAAGCAAAAATACCATAGTTGTGCATGAAAGTCTGCCAACGAGCAGAACACAGCGAAAGAGCAGAGAGTCAATCTGCCAACGAGCGAGACACTGACGATCTCGTTCTAAAACCAAACTGACAATACAGTTGCTCTATTTCGTGTATCTCTTGGCCTTGTACTGTGTCTCTTGATTGCTAGAATTAAATATGTTATGTGATGCATAGTCGAGTGTCTGGGATCCCGTAAGAGCTTCTGCACGTAAAAAAAATTCAAAGACAGAAAATTGTTTGTGAATCAAAATAGAGGACGAACACGAAAAACAAGATAGAAAAAGCGCTTTCGCGACATGGTATCAGAGCCAACATGTTATCACTACTGATATCTCAGCAATGATTCTTCCAGACAACACAATATGGCTACGACAATCCAGACCAGAGTAGCAATCAGTCTTGATGGTGCAAATTATAGAATCTGAAAATTCAAAATCAAAACACTCCTGAAGGGCGAAGGCATCTGGTCGGTGACCGAGCTCTCAGGGGTGCAGCCTCCAGAGGGAGACCCAAGCAGAGCTGAATGGATCAGAAAGGATGAGCGCGCAATGGCGATCATCATTTTGTCCATAAATGAAAAACTACTCATGCATATTGAAGACTGCAAAAGCAGCCATGCAGCGTGGAAAAGATTAAAGCAGAAGTATGAAGTGAAGACATCAGCTTCAGACATGCACCTTCACAATCAGCTACAATCCAGACGGTGGGATGGCAACCAGTTAGATCAGCATGTTGAGAATATCAGAATGATCTTTGCTCAACTCGTCGCATCAGGACAGGAGCACCAGGTCCCAGCACCACAGCAGCTGATGTACTCCATGAAATCTCTACCGACATCCTATCAGCCGTTGAGAGTGCTCATACTGAGTCTACCAGATATGACATTCAACAAAGCAGTCAGTCTTGTCATTGATGAGAGACTGATGAGAGACGAAGGAGAGAGAACCAATGATCAAGAGAAGGCTCTCTTCAAGAAGGGAAAGAAGAAGAACAAAAACAAGCCAAGATTCGAGAAGACGAAGTCCTCAAATCAACAATCTTCTTCATGCGATCACTGCCACAAACAAGGCCATACGGCCAACAAATACTAGTTCAATGCTGCAATACCTTGCATGCACTGCAAGAAGAAAGGGCATTTGGCATACGACTGCAGATCCAACCCAAAAAGAAAAAAAAAGGCTGAAAAGGCAAACATTGCAGAGTCATCAAAGAATGCTGAAAGAGGTGACGAAGCTTTCAGGATACTCGATGAAGCTTCGACAAGCTAATCTGAATACGACTACGATGTAGTCATCGATTCAAGAGCAACATTTCACATAACTTGCAACAAGAAGATCTTGATCAACTTTCGTGAACTCAAAATTGACAGAGCAGTGATTCTAGGCAATGGAAGCAAACACGATGTCAAGGGCATCGGCTCTCTACAGCTACGAACACTGTCATGCCAAGCAGAGCTACCAGGAGCACTCTATGTGCCCTCACTCAGAAATGATCTGCTATCTGTATCCAAGATGGCAGATCTAGGCATTCGAATTCTGTCCGACGGCACCACTTGCCGAATGATCAAGAAGACGACAAACAAGTTGTTGACGGTCGAATGCAAAGAAGAAAATTTCTACCAGGCCTGAATAATCAACATATTAAATGCTTCAGAAAACGAAGATCAGCTTTGGCATAGAAGAATGTATCATCTAAACATGCAGAGCCTGTATGACATGAGCAGAAAGGACATTGTCACAGGTCTCAAGATTTCAAGGCCAGAGGCTGAGTTCTGCGAAGCTTGTCAAAAAGGCAAGCAACATCGGAATCCATTCACACACGAGGGAAGAAGATCCAAAGAAGTTCTTGAGCTCGTCCACTCTGATGTGTGTGGACTGATGAAAACAGATTTGCTCTCAGGTTCGAGATATTTTCTAGCGTTCATAGATGATTACAATCGAATGACCACGATCTACTACTTGAAGAAGAAATCCGATGTATTCGATTTTTTCAAGAAGTTTGTGGCATTTGCAGAGCGACACACTTTGAAAAAGATATAGATCCTTAGATCTGACAATGGAGGTGAATACAAAAGCATAGAATTCTCAAGATTCTGCGAAGAACAGGGGATCGAACACCAGTTCACTCCTACATATACACCAGAATACAACGGTGTGACAGAAAGAAAAAACCGAATGCTAGTCGAAGGAGCCAGATGCATGATGGCACAGGCTCAATTGCCAGGTCAATTTTGGGCTGAGGCAATAGCTACAGCTGTACACCTACAGAACAGATCTACAATGACAACGCTGGAGAACAAAACACCATACGAAATGTGGACAGACAGAAAGCCGGATCTGTCATACGTACGAGTGTTTAGATGTGCAGCATACAAGCACATTCCAAAAGAAAAGAGAAGCAAGCTCGATGACAAATCCAAGCAAAAAATCATGGTCGGCTACTCGAACGGAACACATGTGTACAGACTCTACGATCCAACCACGAAGAAGGTTGTTTCGAGAAGAGATGTGAAGTTCGACGAGTCCAAATTCCTTGGATTGAAAGACGAAAGAGGCCATGAGATCTTCACATTGTTGCCTATTCAAGAGGGAGATCGAGGACATACATCAAATCAGAATACAAAGCGAAACGAACCTTGAAGGTCAAAAAGACATAGAAGACCTCCAGACCACTATTCTGACAATCTTCAATTGCTCTTGCGTAAATCATAGTGTAAAGCATCTTGATCAAGATCTAACACCTAGAACTTGATAGATCTTTGGATTAAGCAATCAATCACTCTTAATGATTGATAAGTACAATTATATTTGTCCTTTTTCTCTGAAAATTGACAAATCATGTGAAATCCAATGTACTTTTATAAGACCTTTGAATCAAGTTGGGTCCAAGATAAATGAATAAGATTAGTGTACATATTAGCCAATAGTATTTTGGGGCAAGGGCTTTCCCCATTTATAAAAAGGCACCTCATGTACTCTATTTTCCATGCTTAATGAGAAGGAAGAAACTCTACCAAATTGGAGAGCCAAGCATCCTTATTTGCTAAGCACTCATGCTAATGTTTTTGTTGTGTGTTTCTTATTGTTTCCATTTCTATGTTGCTATTTTAATAGTTATGGTTTCTCCATTAGCATGCATCTTGAGCTTTTGAGCTAACCTCTTCTCCACTCTATCTCTCTCTTTCTCTCATCTCCTCTCTATCTCTTCTATTCTTCTCTTCTCTTTCACACAAAATCATGATGAATGCTAGTGTAGTGGAGTAGAGTTAACGGTGGGTAGTGTTACTGGTGAGTACAGTTAAAGGAGAAAGTGGAGAACTAACTAAAAGTAGCATCTATCCATAGTTAGGCACCTATCTAGTGTTCCAACCCTTTTTGACAGATAGGAGGGCTATACTACGCAAGATCTTCGACCCTACGGTAGAATCCCATGTAAAACTGCAATGTCGGGTTTTTCGCTTTTTCCCAAGGCAAAAATTACATAAAAAAATACAGTGTCGCATTTTTCGCTTTTTGTCACTTGTCAGAAACTGCATGTAAAAATGCAGTGTCACATTTTTTGCTTTTGTCACTTGTCGAAAACTGCATGTAAAAATGCAGTGTCGCATTTTTTGCATTTATGGAAGTGTTTGAAATGGCCTAAAAAACTAGTAACACAAGTGTTGCAAAAATAAAGGCGACAATGTCAGGTTTTTTGCCTGTCAAAAATTGTGAGGAAAAATGCAGACTGTAGCGACAATTAGTCTAAAAATGCAGACTGTTGAGAAACAATTTATTTTCTATAGGCTTCATTTGAGAGAAGGAAGGAGGACAATTAGGAAGAGTAGGAGTAAGATTAAACTCCAATAGACATGGTATGCCAGTTACGGGTGAAAAATTCTTGTGATCAAGTTCAACTCTTGGGTCGAACCAATGAACGTCAAGTGGCATTTTGGAGAAATGCTCTCACAAGCCTGATCGGCAGTGACATTGTCGAGTCAGGAGATAGCTGCATCGACACACACATATGCGACTCAGAAATTTCTCGTTCAGAGAAAAATGTGGGCTAGCTTGGAGGTACACACATTTGGCGGTCACGAGTGATGAAAGTGCGAGGTGGTGCCAGTTGGAAGCCATTGGGTAGGATAGCGGATCTGCATTGGACGAGAGTTGGAGGATGAAGAATGAGTTAATAATCACACTTTGGAGACTCTTGGAGAGTGGTAAGTGTGATGATTTTGCGGTTTTGCAATCGGTAAGTCATTTTTTATCAAGTCATTGTAGTTGTGGAACAGATTGTCATCGAAGAGATAAACTTCAATAGCCTATTCTGGGTAAGTCAAGTCCATTTTTTGTATCAATATTGCATCAGGGATGTAGATTCCAGTGATGACAGGATGTAGATCATTTGATTTGGGCCATGGAAGATCTCATAGGTTCACTTGGAGGGACATTGGCAGAAGCTATATGGTTCGGATCCACAGGTGGTGAGATCAAAAAGCCTTGAAAAAGTCACTCAGAGTCATATACCTCAGTATGATCAGGGAGACAATAGTCTCATGATCCCGTGAGCGGCGACTCATGGATGAGCTTGCATTGTCATAGTGTTAGGTGGCATATGACTAGGGAGAGCAAGCGACATATGCTAGAAGCCAGGAGGAGCGGGTGATCCTCTAGAGATTGGCTTGCCTAGCAAGATGGTGACCAGGATGGAAGACATCAAATGAGCATAGTATGTGGATGACGAGTCCATTGGGGTGGCACTCAAGGAGATGCTACAGTTTCAACAAGGACATTTTCAAGGACTAGTGCAAACAAGATGATAAAGAAAAGAATTAATTTGTTGACTAGTTGTCTAGAGAAATTTCAGTCCCCTCCTTTGATATGCAATTGGATCGAAAATGGATGGTGAGCCGCATGGGAGGCGTGATGAGCCAATTCAAACCGGAGATCCGAGATGCGGTGAAAGCTGGCAGATGTTGTCCCACATGCACAATGAACATTGGAAGTTTGCGAGGAAAGAATTCCGAGAAAATCCAGATCGCTTCAAGCAACAACGAGAGGTAGACAAGAAGCGACTGGAGACTACAAGGCCTTATCACTTGGGTAGCAACAACTAAGATTGTTTTCATGTCCATTTCGTAAGTCTCCCACCCATATTTGAATTTGATGTTAACAAAATTCAAATTTTATTTTGCTAATCTTCTTGTACTACTCTAGAAAGTAAGGTAGAAAAGTAGTCTTTTTGGTGAGTCATGTGGGAACTAGCCCCACTATCAATCCACCATGTGTTGTGACTAGATGTTTGTGTTAAGGAAGCCATCAAAGATAAGTTGCATTCATCCTCCTCCTCAAGCACAAGGTTGCCACGGTTGTCCTTCTCTTGGGCATTCTTCTTCTTGTAACACTTGGATGCAAAGTGTCCTTTCTTACCACAGAAAAAACACTTAAGCTTTTTCTTGTCTTTCTTACTCTTGCCTTTTGAACTTGAAGCTCCATCCTTGCTCTCGACCTCCACATCTTGGGTCTTCTTGGATGGAACCTTCTTCTTCTTGCCTTTCAAAGAAAAGTTAGCTTTCTCATCACCATCAATCAAAGAAAGAGAACCAATCCTATTCTTGATATGAAGCATCCTACTATCCTCAGAAACTAGCACACTATGAAGTTTTTCAATAGTAGGAAGTTGATCTTGAATAGCAAATGTTTGAACTAGATTAGAATACTCATTTCCTAATCCATTCAAGATGATTTGAACTATCTCATTGTCTTGAATCTTGTCACTAATGGAAGATAACTCAATATTCAAAGATTTGATCCTAAGAACATAGTCTTGGGCACTTTCATTACTTTCTTTCATGCTTTGAAGTATTTGATTTCTTAGCATGAGTATTCTTGAAGTATTTTTGGATTCATAAATAGATTTTAGTGAATCCCATGCCTCTTTGGATGTGCTACAAGATGAGATCTCTTTCAACAAGTCATTACTTACATTCATTTTCAAGCAATGTAATGACAACTTAAATCTCTTCTTGTACTTTACTAATTCTTGAGCTACTTGAGGTTCTTCTTCCACACCAAGAACAATGTCATACAAATCATGAAGTACAAATAATGACTCCATTCGAACTTTCCAAATGGCATAATTAGTTGATAAAAGCCTTTCACTAGCTTCAAGTAAGAAGCCACCCATTGATGCCATTATTAGTGTAAATGCACTTGAAACTTAGATGGTTTCACTTAGAGATCTGAACCTATAGTGTCTTCTAGCAATCAATAAGCTTGTAGACCTGACCCTACCACTTTAGAACAAATCTAGAATGATGGATCTATAGATTACAATCTCAACTTTGCAAATTCACTTCTTAATCTTTGGTTTATAGCACTCAATCTCTCTCAACTTCAAGGTACACTAAAAAAAATAGAGAATCAACTTCAATGTATTGTAAACAAGCTCTAATCCACCTATATGATTGTTCTAAACCAAGAACAAATCAATGGAATAGAAACAATGCAAGTGAAAGCTTGGGTGTATGAAGCTCAAATTGCACCAAAATGAAAAATACTGTTCAAAACAGGTTATGTACGGCCCCACACGTGTGGAAGGTATACCTGCAGCCCACAGCAAGATTTGGTACAAATATTTTGGCTCTAGCTATCCATTTCAACTCGCTACCTCAATATTAGCTTGTTTTCAAAAACCTACCAATTTGGGAATAGTTTTAGATCAATGTCTTAAATGCACTTGTACTTGGCTCTGATACCATGTCAAAGTACAGCAAAATGGACCAAGAATAGATCTGAATCAGATCCACAAGTGTGATTGGATGTTAGATTAGATCAACCTATCAATCTACACAAGATTAGATAGCATTTAGATCAAATCTAGATGAATAAATCTAACAAGAACAATCATTATTGATCAAAACTTGTACTTGCTGGTTTCACACGTGTGAAAACCTGTCATAGTACGGAAAGTAGGCTGAGAATAAAGTATACTAAGCTTAGAACCCAATCAATGCATAAAAACACAAGACAAATAGAGAGAAAACACTAGAATTGCTCCAAAACCGGCCAAATGGCCACCATATATACACAAGAGCTGAAGCTTACTCAAATGATTTGGCACATGTGAGAGTGCCTACTCATCAAAGGATCCTCCAATAATCATCAATATGGCACATGGACCAAGTTTCCTAACTTATAACCATCTCCCTTGATTTTAGGCAATTTTCCTAATTTATAGGAACTTGCACAAATATCTACTACAAGTTGGATCTCACCTACTACTGATGTTTTGACACATGTGAGCAATCCTTGGCACGTGTGAGATCACTCCTATCCATGTGAAATAGCTTTTCCTACCAATAAAATGATGCCAAGTGGCATATAGCTAGAAAAGTAGATTTTGGCCATTTTAGCCACTAGATCTCAAATGAAATGGTATGTACAACCTATATGACTCATCTAAATGATAAATGCATTTAATTCACACGTGGGAACAGGCTCCACACATGTGTAAACATAATATGTACATGATTTTGGCCTAGATCAAGCATGATTTTGACATTTTCACAAGGACGACTCAGCTGGATCTAATTAAGTGTTCCATTCTAGCACACTCGTATGTGAGAGTCTCGATTTAGTTTGTAATAAATCTCTGTACTTGGAACATTTATGTATGGATATATATTTTGTTATCATAAGTGCCCTTCGTCAATCTTTAAGTGCATGAAATGTAACTCAAATATTTGCAAATTTTTTTATTAACAATTATGAACAAATGATTAAACATAGCTCTTGTCCAATCAAATCCAAAGGCAATTGATCCTCCTAGGTCCAATCATCACTCTATTTTTTACTTTCTTGCAAAAAAACCATTGAACATGGCCTTCCAAAAACTTGGACAATCCTCTAAATAAGGACAAAATGATTGGTTCCTAGTTAATAAACAATAAAAAAGGACTTCTTAAAGTAATTAGCTATTTCAAATTTTAGTTGTCTTGGAACTGTGGTGTAAATGGTTAGCATTTTATTTTCTTGCATTGAAGATTGAACTTTGTAAAAGTGTGTGCATGAGTGAAGATATATGAGAAAAGGGTTACAAGGTAGAAGGGAAAGGAAGAGCGAAGACAATAAACGTTGCGTCCGTTGATGCATGGTGTAAACGTTCTGCCCATCTCTTACCACGTGCGCAGTCCATTGCAAGCAAAACTGGCGACTCGCTCAGAAAGCTTGCGTTATCCCTGCCCTCGCAGCTCTACTCCGCTCTCTTCACTTTGCACTCTCCTTCACTAGCAGCAGCAAGAGCAACTTCCCTCGATCAACCTCATGCATCCAAGACAGAATTGCACATTAGAGCACGCAGCTCATGCCTTGCATGAGCTAACTAACAAGAGGGGCCTACGCAAGGGGGTTCCAAAATCTTATAAGTCCGCTTTTGGCATTGCAAAAGATGGCTTCCACAGATTAAGGAAATCTGTAAGCCATACAAATTACAACTTAGTCCAAAATGAACCGCACATTCTGCGTTGCCCGGATGTTATATACTGGCACAAACCTCTTCCCCCGCAATTCGTATTGCTCTTGGACGACCCCACAGTAACTGTCGAATCCAGAATAGATCCTGATGGTGAAAGGATTTGGCATCTGAGAATGGGGCACAAGTTTCGGATTCGGCATCTGCCAAACTGCAAGCTCAGCGTTAGCATTGATATGCCCAAATGCGAAGCAACTACTAATCTGACAACAGATACCATGACAAGGCTATTCAGTGTGGAAATCGAATTAATTCATCGTGTTTTACAGATGCCTGACGATCCAAGTCGGCACTTGGATCCAGAGTTCCCCCTTCCACTGGTCCCTGTTGCCGAGAACGCTGCTGCTCGTGCGTAGCTCGCGATTGCTGGGTCATTCATTTTCCTTGCTTAGAAGCACAAGAGGGCATACGAAAAAAGAAAGATACGTGTCTTGCTATTCTCTTCTTGCCTCTCTCTTGACCCAATCTTCTGTACTTCTCGCCTTCAAACAAAACCTTCTACTCAAAAGGATTGTTGACAACTTCATCACATTGGATCATTATTGTTGGCATTCATTCAATTGCACCAGTAGATAGTGTTAAGTGGTAGAAGAATTTGACATAACCTCAAACATTTTACAAGGCTTAAAAGTTTCAAAATCTAGACAACGAGACGCAAGAGAATGCATGTGGGTTTCCATCAAAATATTATCGTAACATACTTGATCAATGAGATACAGTTAATATGAGAGAGAGTGAATCTGATGATTCATATAGACTAGCTTGTTAGCTCTTTGTACAGTTTATAAATATTTCATTCAACAGTAACTTATATAGATAAGTACATAATGAGACCTAGTCTAAAAATGTCAAGACCAAGCATGCTATAAAAGCTTGCATTGCTGCTGCATAGATTGTAGCCAGATTAAAAGAACATATGCATTTAACAATGAAGTTGTGGTATGCAACAAAGGCCTTGAAATTATGGTGATATTTTTTTATTTTACTTGTATTTTTAAGGGAGAAATTATCTTTGATTGAATATTCTATGAAAATTGATTGGTTTTTCTTGGTAAGATGCAACTATCCATGTGGCACAATGTTTGAGATTTTATTTACTCACCTCCAAGATTGAAATTAGATTCAAATTGTGCACACAGACAAGGACATAAGATGATTTGGAAAGGAAAATAAAGAATGTACTAAATAATTTTATGAGTGCATTTGACAAATCTTCTTTGAAATAGTTGGTGATCTTAGCTAATAGTTCATTGACCACTACCCATTCATGATACCAATTTATTACTAGAAAATAAAAAGCTTGAACTTCAAGAAAATATTAAAAATTATGAATATATCTATGGGTGTGCAGAAGATTTGAGGTGTGGTGTAAAATCTTTTGATACATTTATTTGTTGATTGACAATATGGGACACTACAACATTTTAGAACCTTTCCTAGAAAAATTGTGGTTTTCTCCAAAAAAAAAAAAAAAATATCGACTTGGCATTGCTCACACTTTTGAACATATGCCTCTTGCACATGATGTTAGAAGATTCTAGTGAAGATTCTTCTAACGGATTCTAGATGCCGAAAGTGCCTAACGAATATCAAGTGAAGGAATCGAGCTGCCAAACTACACTATGGAGTGTCGACAATTAACCAAGAAGGAGTTTCAGAATCTAGATTTACCGAGAACACCAAGATCAGAAGGTCGACAAGTCGCCGACCGACCAATGAGTAAAACCAAAGTCTAGTTTAAAGTGCATTTTGGCTTGAACTTTTTAAGATAGTCAAGTTGTTATGGCACATGGTTTTTGGGTGAACAAAAAACCCTAACCCTAACTTTGTCTATAAGTAGGGATGTGACACCATTTTGTAATTACTTTCCATTGTGAAGGGGAGAGAGAGAGAGAGAGAGAGAGAGAGAGAGAGAGAGAGAGAGAGAGAGAGAGAGAGAGAGAGAGAGAGAGAGAGAGAGAGAGAGAGAGAGAGAGAGAGAGAGAGAAACTAAGCCTCCTCCACCTTTTTTTACCTTGTGAAGCCCTCCTTTTTTGCACTTGTATGATTGATTGTGGATGTATGAATGCTTGAATGTTATTGTCTAATCATGCTATCACATATTGAATGATCATTAGCTCAAGTTTTCATCCTTCTAATCCACAAAATCACACAATAGTAAAATAGGTGTTAGAAACACATTTGGAGTGATCAATATCCATTAGGTATATTTATTTTCATTGCTCCCCTCCCTTGAGAAGATAAGTCTCAAGAGGAGCAGATCTAGAGCTCAAGAAGTCTAGATTTACCAAGAAAGCCAAGATCCAAGAAGAGGATCTTCACACACCAAAACCCAAAAAGAGCCAAGAAAAATGTCAAGCAACCCACCCCTCATCTAAGCCATTCCATTTTCAGATCCAAAGCTAAGATTGACAACCTTGGTAGGCTTAGAATCCATCTAGATCCGTAGTTTAACCCCCTCCCCCTTGGATCGAATCTCGTTAGTACATCGATACTCACCCGGTTGGGGATCCAAACCACGTCTTTGCCCTCTAGATCTGACTGATTAGGGAGGCACGAAAAGGGTCCAACATTTTTTTGGCGCCATTGCCGGGGAGACGGTGCTAAGCTACTGATTAGATGGGTTTTAGTTTGCTTTTTGCTTGATTTTTCCTTGTATTTTTTACAGGTTCATTACTCGCCCACAGACTTTTTCTTATATTTTTGTTGTCCTATCTACTCGCCATTTTTTCATAGAGCTAGATTTGTTCTGTGAGCTCGTGAGTTATAAGTTATAACTCACCATTAGTACTATCACTCGCCCAATAACCTATTACTCGCCAAGTCACTTTGAGACACTTTTTTCAAGCCAACTTTACTTGCCATCAGAGCATGGTGATTAGCAGCCTCAGAGCTATCATTCTGATGATCGACGAGTTATAAGGCTATTACTCGCGAGTTCAAATTTCCCACCCATTTTTGTCGTTTCCGCCATTTTATTACTCGTCAGTTATAACTCACCGACATGGATCAAATGATTAAAACCATGGATGGGCGGCTTCACACGTGTGGAGGACAGTACTAGTACGACCTGTTTACAGAGAGTAAAGTACACAAGCTTACAAATGCATTTCAATCATAAAAACTCAAGACAAATGTGGAAAATACAACCAAGACTAGAATTTGCCAATGTCACATCAACTTCTCATTGATTTGGTTGATCCCTTTATAGATCAAGTACATCCATGAGATGTGTACTGTCCAGCAAGACTTCACACGTGTGAAGAGTGCCTAGTCATCCAGATCCACCAATGGGAGCTATATGTGCTCATTTCCCGAAGTTGACTATTCTCTTTGGCTAGAAAACAAAAAGCTAGTCTTCCACATTTATAGGAATATTCTCTATAAAATAGGATCTAATGGAATATTCCTATCTTATCTTCTAGAAGCTTATCCACACGTGTGAATGGTATCTTGACATGTGTGAGTAATAACTCATTCACATGGAAGTCCAATCTATTTACATAAAGTTTGACCAATTTGACCATTTACAAGATTCTACTCAAAGCTCAATTTCACACTAGTGTAGATCAAGCTAAAGTCAATCCAACTTTATAAAAGTGACTTACGTACATTCTTTCACACGTGGGAACAGACTCCACACATGTGAGATCCTATCAAGATCAATTACCTTGAGATCTACAAGGTACATCAAGTTGGAAGTGATATTTTTAACACTCCTCATCACTTCTAACTTGGCAAGTCTAATGTACATCTATCTACAACTCCAAGAGCATCTCTTAACTTGAAAAATGAATCTTTAGCCAAAGGTTTGGTTAAGATACCAGCAATGCACTCGGATGATGGCACATGATGAAGTTGAACCTCCTTGGATTGCACCTTCTCCCTCACAAAGTGATGAGCTATCTCAATATGCTTTGTTCTAGCATGGAAGATACAATTGGTAGCAATTTGTTGAGAAGCTTGATTGTCACAATAGATGCAAGGGACCTCCTTGGCCTTTAGCACTTGAAGCTCCACCAAAAGTCTTCTTAGCCATAGGAGTTCTTTGGTTGTTGAAGTTAATGCCTTGTACTCGGCTTCACAAGAGAAAAGAGATATTGTATCTTGCTCTTTGGAAGGCCAAGATATCACTCCTCCACAAAGAAAAGTGACAAATGCACTTATGGATTTTCTATCCATCTTGTCCCTTGCAAAATCTGAATCCGAAAATGCTCTCAAGTACAAGTTAGATCCTTGATAAAGAATGCCAAAAAATCTAGTAGAGGAGACATATCTAAGCACTCTCTTGGCACTTTTCCAATGATGCTCTTCATAACATGATGGCTCTTCAAGCATTGTGGTTAGAAAAGAGTAAGAGGTAGAAGGAGTTGTGTCTTCCCTTTACTTCCCTTTCTCAAAGTATGTGAGCCTTGAAGGCTCGGCCTTGCTCCTTGTGGATCTTCTCGGATCCTTTGGAATTTGATTTTGGTCTTCCAAAAGATCATTTTCAAGAGGCTCCTCCTCGGGTGTTGCAAGATCTTCATCACCTAAGAGATAAGATGCATTTGGAGACCACTTGTAACTTTGAGATTCATCAAATAAGACATTCTTGCTAGCTTTTACTTTCTTTGAAATAGGATCAAATATCCTATATCCTTTGCTATTTTCACTATAGCCTAAAATATTCCTTTGAAGGAAGTTGTATCTTCTTTCCTTCTAGTTTCCAAAGGAATGTGGACATAACATACACATCCAAACACTTTAAAAAAATTTACATTGGGATTATTGCCAAACAAAGCTTGAAATGGTGAGATCCCACCAATAGCACTACTAGGAAGCCTATTACATAGGTAATTAGCACAAGTTATGGCCTCCTCCCAAAAAGTGATGGGTAGAGATGCATCAAGTCTTAAAGACTTTGCACATTCACAAAGACTCTTATTTTTCCTCTCGGCCACCCCATTTTGTTGGGGGGTGTAAGGACAAGTGAATTCTCTCTTAATGCCATTGATCTCACAAAAGTCTCTCATCTTGTTGGAGATATACTCTCCTCCATTATCACATCTTAGAACTTTAATGCAAGAACTAAGTTGCTTTTCCACTAGAGACTTAAACTTTACAAAAGCTTTATATACAAGGTTTTTCTTAGGCAATAATTCAATCCAAGTGTATCTAGTACAATCATCTATAAAGGTCACATACATTAAAGCACCTCCATTACTTTCATGAGAAAAAATATGTACATCCGAATGGATAAGATCTAAAGGTGAGGTAGATAAAGATCTCTTGTAGGAAGTCTTGTGTGACTTTGCAAGGCCACATGCCTCACACACTTTGCCACGATTCTTGAATTCTTTTGGTAGGCCAAGAGCTAGCTCCTTTGATGCCATGGATTCCATTGATTGAAGATTAGAATGGCCCAATCTTTTGTGCCAAAGCTCCACTTGAGTCAACTCCTCCCT
Source organism: Diphasiastrum complanatum (assembly GCA_029204225.1). Lineage (NCBI taxonomy): Eukaryota > Viridiplantae > Streptophyta > Lycopodiopsida > Lycopodiales > Lycopodiaceae > Diphasiastrum > Diphasiastrum complanatum. Next base: position 32,780,704 of record CM055092.1, on the reverse strand, counting down.
AACCATATTCACACTTTCAATAGCCACATTAGCGTCCAACTTAAAGAGCCTTCCTTGCTTGATGCACTAGTTATGCACTTATCATTTTTCAAGATGGAACACACTCCATTCTTGAAATGTACATCTAGTCCATTGTCCATTAATTGACCAACACTAAGGAAGTTTTTTGTAATGGATGGAACATACAAAACATCATCAAGATGTATCCTCTTAGATGATCCTAAGCATAATGGAATAGATCTTATGCCATCTATCTTGCATTATTGATCACTAGCAGTGTAGATTGATTTCTTAGAATCATTACAAGAAAGTAGATTAGAAAAATAATGCTTGTTGAATGACATGTGGGAACTAGCCCCACTATCAATCCACCATATCTCTTGGCTTGATGTTGGTGTAGATGCTACCATCAAGGATGTATTGAAGCCATCCTCTTCCTCCTCCCCTTGTGCAAAATTGCCTTGATCTTCACTCCCTTTTGCATTCTTCTTCTTATAGCATTTGGAAGCAAAGTGTCCTTTCTTCCCACAAAAGAAACACTTTAGCTTTGCTTTGTTCTTTTGCTTCCCTTTGGAGGTAGATCCTCCATCCTTTGTCTCGGCCTCCTTGCCTTGGATCTTCTTGAAAGCATGAGTCTTCTTTTTGCCTTTAGATGTGAAGTTTGCTTTCTCATCACCATTATGTAGTGATAAGGTCCCCATTCTTGTTCTGAGGTGTGGAAGCCTACTCTCCTCGGCCACAACAACATTATGAAATTTTTTAATTGATGGAAGTTGGTCTTGAATAGCAAAAGATTGAACTAGATTAGAGAACTCATATCCTAATCCATTCAAAATTACTTGTACTAGTTCATTGTCTTGGATCTTCTCTCCTATAGATCCCAATTCTTTGTTCAAAGATTCTATCCTTAGGACGTACTCTTGTCCATTTTCTCCACTTCCCTTCATGCTTTGCAAGATTAAGTTTCTTAGCATAAGCACTCTTGAAGTGTTATTGGATTCATAAATGTTTTTCAGTGAATCCCAAGCCTCTTTTGATGTGGTACAAGAAGCCACCTCCTTCAAGAGGTCATTGCTTACATTTAACTTCAAGCAATGTAGGGCTAATCTAACCCTCTTCTTGTATTTTAGTTGTTCTTGGGGAGCTTGAGGCTCTTCCTCAACTCCTAAAACAATATCAAAGAGATCATGAACCACTAGTAGTGATTCCATTATTACTTTCCAAATGGAATAGTTTGTGGAAGTTAGTTTCTCACTAGATTCTAACATATATCCACCCATGGATGTCATTATGAATGAAAGCCTATGAGATACACACAGATATCTTGATAAAGAGTGATCTAAGATAGATTTCTAGATCTCAAAAAGATTCTAATCTCAGCCCAATCAATCCTAGTTCAACTTGGATGATGGTATAATAGATCAACTACAAATATCCTAGCAAATCACTCCTCCAAAAATTGATTCTAGTTCAATTTTGTTTGATATTTCACACACACCTAAGATCTGAACAAATCAGCCCTAAAGATCTAATCTAATGCTTCAAAATGAATTGCTTCAATGACTCAAATCACTATTTGATCATTAGCATTCAATAAATTGAACCTAGATCTAGACAATGCACTAAAAACCTTGAATTTTGGACTAATATGCACTTTTTTGAGTCAAAAATACTAATGGAAGTTAATTTGAAGGTTGTTGTATGGTTTCACACATGTGGACAGTACTTCACATGTGTGGACAGTACTTCAGCAGCCCACAAATCGAACTTGACCAAAAACAATGATATTACCTCTCTCCTTGAACTTGCCCTCTCAATTAGAACTCAAAAACAACACATTGTCAATGATTTCACACAAGTACTATTAATCATTTAGATCACTCTTAGACTTGGCTCTGATACCATGTCAATTTTCAAAGAAAAAGGACAAATATGATTGTACTTACCAATCATTAAGAGTTATTGATTGCTTAATCCAAAGATCTATCAAGTTCTAGGTGTTAGATCTTGATCTAGATGCTAAACACTATGATTTACGCAAGAGCAATGGATCAAATGATCAAAAACATGGATGGGCGGCTTCACACGTGTGGAGCACAGTACCAATATGGCATGTTTACAGAGAGTAAAGTACACAAGCTTACAATTGCATTTCAATCATAAAAACTCAAGACAAATGTGGAAAATACAACCAAGACTAGAATTTGCCAATGTCACATTAACTTCTCATTGATTTGGTTGATCCCTTTATAGATCAAGTACATCCACGAGTTGTGTACTGTCCAGCAAGCCTTCACACATGTGAGGAGTGCCTAGTCATCCAGATCCACCAATGGGAGCCATATGTGCTCATTTCCCAAAGTTAACTATTCTCTTTGGCTAGAAAACAAAAAGCTAGTCTTCCACATTTATAGGAATATTTCTTAATAAAATAGAATCTAATGGAATCTTCCTATCTTATCTTCTAGAAGCTTATCCACACGTGTGAATGGTATCTTGACATGTGTGAGTAATAACTCATTCACATGGAAGTCTATTTACATAAAGTTTGACCAATTTGACCATTTACAAGATTCTACTCAAAGCTCAATTTCACACTAGTGTAGATCAAGCTAAAATCAATCCAACTTTATAAAAGTGACTTATGTACATTCTTTCACACGTGGGAATAGACTCCACACGTGTGGGATCCTATCAAGATCAATTAACTTGAGATCTACAAGGTACATTAAGTTGGAAGTGATATTTTTAATATGATTCATGTGAGTCTCCATTTGGACCCAACTCTTAAATACTAGACTTCTAAGTTTAAAATGACTTTGGGCCTCAAGTTTTATTTTAATTACAAGGGGGCCCAAGTCTATTATTCTATTTACAACTCAACTTGCATGCTCATTGGGTCATGGGCTTATACGCGCAGGATGCCATGCCCTCGCAACATATTTTACTGGCCGATATTATTTATCTACAATATTTTGGGAATACCCCCAACAAGACCCACGGCCTGAAGTAGTGCCGGTCCCTCGGCATTCTGCCGGTTTAGTACAGAGTCTTCTTGGCCCGCCTTTCGTGGATTAGGTAGCCAGTGACATCTATCATGAAGTTTATTCGGTCCAGCTTCTTCAAGTCCTTGGGTGAGAGCCCTTCGGGTGTCTACATCCGTATCCCAACCATGCTCTGAAGGAATTCTCGGCCAATTGCAGTTTTGGATGGTGATCTTGTCCAGAGGAGTGTCGCATTCCGCCCATTTGGATCATCATGTGCATGGCAGGAAATGCGCGTTCACCCTTAGTTGTTGTGAACTGGTCACATAGGCCCTGATGGCTGCAGGGTCCTGTTCGAATAGGTGTTGGCGCCACTCAGGTTGTGGTTGGAGGGTGGGTAATGCTTGCAGCTCATTGTCTTTTATGGTTTGTGTCGAAAAGGATATCTGCCAACCGCCTCTTGAAGACTCGTGGGGATATCTGGATAGGAATTCATTGATATTTTCCTCCACAGATTTGGGGCATTTGAAGGTCCGGCTGGCAGGATATAGTGCGCAAGCCTCTTGATGAGGAGGCTTGTCCTTCTCCTTGGCTCTGGCTGGGACCCGTGTCTTGGCCTTGGTCCTACGTCTCAGCTCAAGTATCGGGAGGCCCTTGGTCTTGCCCGCCTGACCCCTGATCCTGGCTTGTGTCCCCCGCTGCCTGCTAGCCTTGTTGTTGGCTCATGTTTGCCTGGGCAGTATAAAAAAGAGGTGGCGTTGGAATTACCATCGGGGTTCGCTGAGCCTTCTGCTCCATAAATCTTGGACAAGCCTTAAGGGCTTATTTGGCATGGGCGAGTCCTGTGTTGCACTAGCCCGGTATTTGTCGAACTTCGTCTGGTAGTTGTTCAGAGTTTGGCTGTAGACTTGCACCTGATGTTTGAAAAGATTCATCTCTGCTTGAGAGAGTGGCCTTGAGTTAGGTGCAGGTTGAGCTGACCAAACGAGTTTGTCTCTTTGCAGTGCTTGCACCTCCGCTCCCAAGCATGTGTTTTCCGCTTCATATATTTGGAGTTGCGCCTGGAGGGGGCCAAGCCGTTGGGACACTTCAGACTGAAGCTCCTGCACTTTTGTGAAAGCATCTTTGAGTGCCTTGGAGAGGCTCTGAATATAGTGGTTTAAGTCGTCGTCCTTCTGCTGCAGCTTCAGGATCTCCTGTTGCCCGTTTTGCTCGTGTTGCTGAGCAATTATCAACTCTTGCTGCAACTTGGTGATTTTTGCTCGCAACTGGGTGTTGTTTGTTGCCAAGTGGAGTACCCAGCTGTCCAATGATGCCCTTGCTACTACTGCATCCTGGATGAATGTTCCCAAGGCTTGGTACATCGTCGTTAAGTCCGTTGGAACAACCGGTACATTGGCACTTGCAGGGGCTTGTGTGGTAGTGGCCCCGATGACTTATACAGTGTCGTCGTCGTTGTCTCCAATAAGGTTCTATGGTGACTTTTTATCATCTAGGGCGGTGGGATCTGCCCGATCCGGTGATGGAATAAGAATTGTTTGTACAAATGCGTCATCAGGCAATGGTTGGTTGCCCTCGGCGGCCTTTGATGGAGAAATGGGGGGTGTGGGAGAAACATGAGTGAAAACAGGGATGAAGATAGTTTGTCCAAATGAGAGAATGGGTGGAACAGAGGGGAACTGGAGGGTGTTGTGGAGTCTTGGGTCTGCAAATAGGAATCACGTTCAAGGGTGGTTGCATCCATTTCACCTTGAAGACATTCGTGTTCCAACTCGGCTAGGTCTAGTTGGCCTGCCAGCAACAAGACTTGTTGTTTTGAATCTTGGACCGCTTTGTCCACTTTGTCTTGTGCCATGCTGAGTGCATTTTGAAGGGTCGCCACATAGTCTTCCATGTGTTGGAAGGACTGGTTGGCCTTCTTTAAATCAGCTTCAAACTTTGCCTCGTGGTGTTTGGCAATCTTCAGCTCGCGGTTCAACTGAATAACCTTTTGGCTAATCAGTGTATTCTCTGTCCCCAGATCTGATATGCACTTGTTCATGTCTTTTTTCTCATCAATCATGGTCTGAATCACTTGTGCAAGGTTTGAAACTAGATCCATTGTGTCACTAGAATCCACAGTGGTCATAACAATAGTAGCAAAAGCAATCGGAGCAGCACATGTAGGAATTGTGCTGGCTTGGCTTTGGTGTGTGGCCGGTTCTTCTTCTTCAAATACATCTTTTGCTTCAAAATCCTTCAGCACTGTGGCGTCGAACTGCTTTGGAGACGATACGGCATGAACAACCCTGATGGTGTCCGATGCGACTTCAACTTGATCTTGCTGGTTGATCTAGAAGGAATCATCAAAGCCAGTAGAGGTATCATGAAATTGTTTGAATTCTCTTCCAGGGGATTGGAGTGCAAAGGGACCGGGGCTTTTGGGCATTTCAAAGATCCCATTTGGGCCCAATGGATTGGAATCATCGAACATATCCATGAAAGATTGTGTGTTTGGAGAAATGACTCAGATATGTGAGGGTGAGGCGGCTTGGGCAGCGGTGATTGGAATGGTAGATTCTCACAGACTGACCCTGTGAAGAAGCGGAAGCAAGGGATGCATCAGTGGATTGAGAGACGGGTAGCTCAGTGCAGATTGTAGTAGGGGATGGAAGCGCAGTAGGGATTGGTTGCCTATTACGACAACGTGACGCGAAAGGCGAGTTAGGAACGACGATCTCGTTGCATACACAACAACGACGACTATGTGAACTCGATGCTTGGTGAGAGGATTCAGCTGGTGCCTCTTCATATATGGAGAGCACAGAATCCATACTGAAGCCATGGATTTTATTGTCAAGATGGGAGGTTGCAAGGAGAGATAACAAGTGGCCAGCAACAAACTGCTACTTGGTATTGCTCGTGATAGCTCATTTGAGCTCTCCAAACATAGTTTTGAACCAGTTTCCAGAGGTGCTTTAGCTATCTTGGCTTGGGATTCAAGTATCCTATGTAGAATTTGGGAAGAAATATGCTCTTTCTTGAGGTTTTCAACCATCAGAAAATTATTGAGGAGTTGAGCAACAACATGGACGACAGGATTAGTAATGGCCTCTAAGAGATAGTCATCATTCGTCCAATCTTGAATACGAATTTGCTCCCTTGCAACACATCCAACTTGGTTAGCAATAACACAAGCATCTAGTTTAAACAACTTCCCTTGTCTTTTACGTTTTCCAATCAAGACATCCTTCCTTTTGATCAAGCAAGCATCTCCATCAAACTCCACCTTGAGGCCTTTACTTAGCATTTGGCTCACACTAAGCAAATTTTTGGTAATAGATGGAATAAACAAGACATCCTCCAAATGAACATTCCTATTTGTAGAGAGAGAAATAGGAATTGTGCCAATCCCTTTGATTGCACACTCACCATCATTGGCCGTGTAGATCACCCTCTTGTCATTTCCATATGCCAACAAAGAAGTGAAGTACTCTTTGTGAAAAGTCATGTGTGAACTTGATCCAGCAAACCACCTTAGATGGAAAAATGTTCCATTATCTTTTTATCTTTCTTAGGAACCTGAGATCCCTGTGAGTTAATGTCTATTCCATTCTCATTTTCCCCAGTCTCAACCATTTTCCAAATGCGACCAAAATGAGAATCTGATTCACGCTTTCCTCTCAACGAAAGATATAGATAAGTGGAAATCTAGGTGAATGAAAGTTCATTTAATTCACCAATCCGACTAAGAGCGTCTGTAGCTTGGTTAGTTTTGAATGCAAAAGTAGTTTAGAGGCTGGTGATTGATATACACTATAAACTGACTACCATAAAGGTAATGCCTCCATGTTTTAAGTGCATGTATCACAACAAATAACTCATTCTCCTGAGTTGTATAATGCAAATGAGGTTCGGTAAGTTTCTTGCTTTCAAATGTTATCGGCCTATCATTTTGCAAAAGAATCACTCCTATCGTCGAATTACTTGCGTCATTTCATAGAACGTAAGATAAATCTGAATTCGCCATCTGTAAAACAAGACCTGAAACAACCATTTGTTTGAGTAAGGGCAAGATCTAGTGGATGCTTCTTCAAGTGGCAAAAAGAATGATAGATCAAAACTCAAGTGCTTCTATTTTGGCATCAAAGGACACTTTGCAAGTGAGTGCTACAAGAAGAAGAGAGATCAAGGAGACAAGCAAGGTAATCTTACTCTTGATGAGGATGGTTTGGATGTCAAGATGCAAATGATGATGCTTTTGTGATGTCTTCATGTATGCTTGCTAATGATGAAGATCTAGATCCTTGGTGGATTGAGATAAAGAAGAGAATTCTTTATTGAATGTCATGACGTACCCTGTGCAGGTCATCCAGGTATACATAGGACTTTGGACTTGGTCAGAAGAGAGTTTTATTGGCCAAAACTCAAGCCATTTGTCGAGTCTTATGTGGTTAAGTGTAAACCTTGTCAGTTAGCCAAAGCGGAACACTTAAAGACTGGAGGGTTGTTACATCCCTTAGATATTCCTCAGAAACGATGGGAAAACATATCGATGGATTTTGTTGTTGGACTTCCAAAGACCCAACGTCAAAATGATTCTATTTGGGTTGTAGTGGACATGTTAACTAAGTTAGCTACGTTCATATTGGTAAAGTCAACTACAAAGGCTTCTGATGTGGCCCAGATCTTTGTGAAAAGATTATTCAAGCTTTATGGATTGCCAAGTAATGTTGTTAGTGACAAAGATCCTAATTTTATAGGTCACTTTTGGTCACTGTATTCCATAAGCTAGAAACCTCGCCTTCACCCCTAAACCCCTTTCTCCTATAACTCTAACCATGAACCTCTTACTCCAAACTCATATATCATATCCTAAACTCCAAACCTTATATACTACACCCTCAACCATACACCCTATATTAAAGCTCCTACCTCTTATAATAAATCCTAAATTATAGACCTCTTGTCCTAGATCCCCAAAGCCCCTTACCCTTTATCAAAAATCCAAACTTCTCCTTATATTGTCTTGTAGCTAGGTGAGACCTCTACTTACCGTTGAACACATAAAAAACTTGGGCTTGATTTATACCATATGTGGCATCAGCTTTTTGTTTTCCATGCCATGCCTTTGTTGCTTTTTTTTATTCTATGCCTTGCCTATGTTACTTTTCTTAATTGCCTCTGGTGCCAATCAAATGTGAATTGTGAAACTCTTGCACCATGATAGGGGCAGTGCTAGCTTGGGGAGATTACAACCATAATAGGTGCTTGGCATGCGACTCTTGGGCTACAATAAGCATGAAGCTATTGCATGTTTTCTCATTGAAATCAACATGTAATACAGTTTTGAGTGTCCAGACCATAGGTGTGCATGTTATTGCTTTAGGACTTTCAATATTGCACATTTTTCTTTTTCTTTTTTGTGTTTCTCTACCCGATCATATTAGATATATTGCATTCTTTTTTCAGTGGTAGCTCACAGCCACCACATCTAGCATTGAGATTTTACATTTATTTGCAGTGTTTGGTGCATTGTGCTCAGGTCCTTAAATAAATTCAATTCGGTGCATTTCATAAAGTGGAACGTTGTATGGAGCACTAGAGTTCAGAAACATGCACATTGGAAGAGAATGTATCCAAAATCTAGTTCGATACAACTTAGACTGCAAACATGATATTGACATTACTTGCAGAAACGTTTTTCTAGTTATAACAGATATTGGAATCAAATGTGCAAAACTCCATAGTAGGAAACATTGACCATACGCCATTGCATATACTCAAAGTACACAAAATTTTAATGAAAAATAAAGACTTGAACACTAAAGAGGATGCACTGGTTGAAAGTGATCTTCTATACTCACATTCACGGCATGAGGCCGGAAGCCCAGACCAATCCCAGTATGTTACAGCTGAAAACCGGTCGATTGCTAAGCTAAACTAAATTTAACTTGAATAGTGGAAAAATGTTCCAAAGAATGCTTGTGACATGCTGAAAACCGTTCACCGGAAGTCCTAGGATATATTGAATCTATAATGATTTCTCCAAAACATGTGGCATTCAGACCTGACTTCCGATGTCAACTGGTAGCCTTCAGTAAAAAGTGACAGTTGGGATTCAAAGCTGTAAGGCACTCAGTTTAGCCACCATCAGGGGAAGCCGAATCCTGTTTGGCATTTGATGCTCCCACCCAATATGATTTAACAGCTATGAGAATCTTTTCGGGGTTAAATGGACCACTCTCATGATCAGCCAATTTGCTTTCCCATCTCATGCCACTTACGATCCTCCTGACTTTGTTAAGCACATTCACATCGTCTCGAATAATGATTGCACCTTCAGGACGTACTATGCGGTCCATCTCAAGAAGAATGTCTGCAATATCACACCTGTAACAGGCCAAAGAATTGATAACTGATAAATTCAAGAGACAAGCTTCCTAAACAGCTCTCTGATATCTTGCTATTCATTAATTATCTTTATCATCAATCTTCAATCAAAACTATACATTTTATCCTGAGTAAAGCCAAACAAAAAACATAGTCATCTTATGCAGTATTGTAACTGGAGTAGACAACCTTTTCTAAGCTCTAATGCATAGCAGCTTAAGTAATGGCCCTGTGAAAGACCATTGGGTGATTACTGTTTTGTAAGTACTGATTTCTCATTGATTGGTGTTCCAGCTATCTTTCAGGACTCCACTGAATAAAATATACCGAGGTTCAGAACAATGAACTTCAGAAAGGCAAAAACAAATCATCGAACTTCTAAGGTTTGCAGTGTCAGCATGAAGGTAGTCTGCTACCATTCTAAGCATCTATGTGATTATGTTCATTGCATTCCGACTGAGCATGTACATCTATGAAATTATTCTCTAAGATACCTTTCAATCCTATAAATCCTTTCCGCACATACAATAAACACAAAGCTTTGACAGACATGCAATGCAGTCAACATCAGCACATTGTTAAACTTTCATGAGAAAATCTGACACCATAAAGTAAAGCCATTTAGCTGGTTTTATAGTTCATCACTTGGAATTATGGTGGTAAAAAGTCAGGCAATCTTCTTCTCATCACCAAAACCTAAACCAAACTCATTAGTTCATATTTGAAGACCATTTTTCGTCCATGCAATGGCTGACGTATAAAGAATAGTAAATATAGATGCATACTTCTCTAGACTCAGGACACCAAAAACAGTTTATTGCCACTCAAATTCTTCACTTCTATGCCCTATCACTGGAGCAGACATTGATTTCATAAAACTGAGCGCCATGATGCTTGTCTGCCAAAAAGATTCTGTACTTTCACTTTGCTACCAAGTGGAATAAAGGGAGCAACCTCCTGTCTATATCCTATCCATAATTCCCAGGTCTCATTACATATGGCATATTGAACATAAGAAAAATCACTACATTCCAAAAGCAATGTAATTCTTTTAGTTTCTCACACAAAAAAAAAAGAGCAGGACCTTTTTTATCTGCTAGTCGTGAAACTTCCCTGTAGCAGGATTCTATGTATCTATAATATCATGCCTGTCATCCATCATCTAAATCTATTACATGATATGGGCCTCATCTAGGTTAGTACCAGAAATAGGAAAAACAAATTTGCCTTGGCCCTCCAATGATAATGAACTGTACATCCAACAGAGACTTTGGACACAGAGGGACAAACCACATGGAAATTACATCTGCATTTTCCTAATTCTGGAACACAAGGCACAAGTAATTTGAAAGCTTCACCTGTCTTGATACATGCTGAAGACGACATTCGCATGAATTAAGTCATAAGTTCGTGGATAAGTTGAGAAGGGTTCACACCAGTCTTGATATGCCCCAATGAATCCTCTCTCAAAAATCACACCTAAAGTGTTGTCCTTGCTAGTTGGGGAGACAGTATTCATTACCCAGGCTTTGTCAGAAACAAGAGCTGCTGCAAACCCGCCTAGTCCTGAATTCATGTCCATGATATTACGATACCTACCTGCCCCAAGGGGGGGAACGATTGAAGCTTTATAATATGCAACACGCTGAGCCCACAGTAGCGTGTCAGCATTGAAAATCTCAGCTGTAATTCCAGGTATAGTTCCAAGAGCAATTCGCGGTGGAACAGCTGTTGCTCGAGCAGGCCATTTAGTCAATCTTCCACCCGCAATATCATTGCTTTTGTCAACATTTGGAAGCGGTGTAATGCAAGTTTCCATTTTCCTATACCTGCACCCAAAATTGCAAATAAAAAATATTAACCCTGAATCCTGAACCCAACGCCCGTAGATCAGTATGTAGAAAATAACTCTACAAGTTGCAGATTATGCTAAAGAGAGCAATTATTTCCTCCTGTGAGGCATCAAACCTTGGTCAGCAAACAAACAAAGGGACTAAAAGGCGTACTGTGCGCCGAGAAGTATAACTTCATCCATACCATGCATAGTCAACATCCTCTCCCTTGCAAATATGAGGCAAACTGACTTGTTTGTGTTGATTGATGCATTCCATATGATTCCAAGGCTTTTGCCATATGGCCAGATTTCCTTTTTCCACAACCTTTTTCCAACACAAATGTGTAGCAAGCTCCTCTATGGCATCCATCTCTTGCTTTAGGTCTTCTTTGGTTCTCTGCCAGCCTTTCCAGTGAGTTTTCCAATTTACAGGAGGACCAGATAATATCCAATATCCACCAGGTCTTAGCACGCGGTCAACTTCTAACAAGTATATGCCCTCTATGAACAGCAACAAGTATATGATCAATCATTGCTTGTTAGAGATGCATATGCTGCTGAATGACAAAATGTTGTCAACGTGAGCAAAACAAACAAACAATAGTTCTTGTGCTTTTTCAACTAATGGTTCGGAAGGCCTGAACATTTCCTACGTTAAAGTTTCTCAAGAGCATCAAAATTTTAAAATGCATCTGCAAAGTCAAAGCTGCAGAGCCATCTACCATGAAATCAAATCAATAGAGACCAACTCCCAAGTCCTAAACATACAACATAGAAGAATTACATATTTATGATGGTCCTACCATAATCTTTCCAAGGGATGAGGCAACGAGAACAATGAGCCATATCAAAAGCCCTTGAAGGATAAGGAAGTCTTTGTGAGGCCATGACTCCAATCATCGCCGGAACCCCACGCTCAAGTGCAAATTGAACCTGTGCTTCATGTGAGTCCCTTGGTGCAAATGACATTGTCAATATATCCCGCTTCAATAGATATGCTCCCCAACTCGCAACCTGCATGTCTTACACTGGATTATGGTTTTCCAAATAGGAGTTTCAAGCTTAACACAGAATATTTGAAAACTTTGCACTTGACCCAGAACAGATTGACAAGAACGTACAGATAAACAAGCTTGGATTCAATCAATTCAGTAATTTACTTCACCAGCCTGAGCCATTATATTGAAAACATCGAACCCACTCAGTTGAAACTTCAAATACTCTTGATGTATATAGAACTTCTAGGATAGACAAAGAGACAATTAAAAAAAAGAACGGGACCGATTGGGCCATCACTGAGCAAGCGCCATTATACTGGGACTCCAGAACCAAAAACTTAGATGAGCTCTACAATGTACATGGAATAGAAGATTTGCTTGGCATATTGAGCAAGCTAAAAAAAAAATCATACTGGGAAAGGGGTGAGTAAAACTTACCCCACAGCCAGTGTCTAAGGCAGTCCTTATGTGGCCGTCAGTCAGAGGAATGATAGCCTTGATGTCCTCAATGTAGGCATCTGCACCATTCACAAACATTGTACCTCCTCCTGGAAATCGGAATTTTGCACCCTCATACTGAATCCAATTTTGGATTGCTTTCTCCACTGTGAGCTCCTTGTGTGGAACATTGGCATACCATGCAAAGTCTCTGCTTTTTGGCCAAGGAAAAGGGTTCTTATAGCCTGGAGGAGCTGGAATGAGACAATTAAGTCTTTCACCTTTAGCTGGGCAATGCCTTTCCCTATATATTAGCCTCTCTCTCTCAAATTTGAGAGAGCGCTTCAGATCTTCGCAGGGAGTATATTCACTGTAACTCATATCACATGGCTCAAAGACAATGTCTTGAGATAAAGAATCATCATTTGTGGTTACTGAACTGTGATGTGCACCAAAATCTAGCGTGGAATTGCTGCTGCTGCAAACTGAAACAACTGTCTTCGTGCTCTCAAATGTAACTGTTTGGCTGTTTTGCCAGGAACCAAGGATATAAAAGAAGAGACAAAGACCAGCAGCCCCAACAATCCAAAGAAGCTTTCTCCTCTTGAAGTCTGATTGATTACGTTTAGGAGAGCTCGGCGACTCCTTACCCATCTCTCCTGAAAAAAATAAAGGTGACATAGAACAACACTGTAAGTACAAAACATAGGAGACTTAAAACAAGCACAACATCTGTCGAACAGCTTTACAATCATAAAGAGAAAGCATAAGCTAACCTTAGAACGTCCTGAGAGAAAATCAATCGAGAAGATTTATACTACCTGACCAAGTCACAAACTATATCCTTCATCTCAGATGCCCATGAATGAAACAAGAATAGGGCATGCAACAATCGTATCCGATGATAAGAAATTTGCAACTCTGCTTGTAATTTCAGACAATAGCTATCTGAACTTGAAAAGAACACCTATCTATTTGAAATCAACTCCATCAGGGAGAAAGCTTGCTATAAGCTATAACGCATTCATGTCTACCATTTCGCAAAAGCAAATAATCACATGGTTCCTGCCGTTCGCATTTACGTACAGAAAGCCCAGCACTTTGAGTAGTATCCATTTTCTGACAACAATAGGAAAGTCTGTTGATAGAATCATCAAGTTTGCAACAGTTTCTTCAAAAGATCTGGATAAAATTTCTGAGAGACTATTATTAACATCGATAAACAAATTAGCCCTCATCTGTACCAAATGAATTGGAACAGCTAAAGTCAACACACTATTGTAAAACATATAACACACACCAAGGCCCCCCCTCCCCTCTTTGCTAAACGGGAGTTGAATAAGACAGGCGCCCGTGTCAGACAGTCTTTCAGTTCAGCTGAGGAAAAGCTAAAACATTATATGAGGCCTATGGGTACTTTACGCCAATACTCTGCAAAAAGTCAGAGCATACAAAACTTTATCGCCACTGATGTGTACTTAATACTACGTATCTCTTTAAATCCTGATATTAATTATCATGGAATGATTGCATTACCAAAGACCTGCAATGTCAATGTCAGATATTTCCATTTTATAATTTGAATGAATTAAGCTTTACACCTTCTTATTGTCAGAAACAGAATGAAATCTACAAGATCACGTATGTCGAATGAGACGAATACAAATTTGAGGAAATTTTGTCTTTGATCGAATTGGCTGCTGGAAAAACAGTCTCTTATAGTTGAAGGCATAGAAGACCTATAAATTTTCTCCTAAAGAGAGCTTTTAATAGCAGACATAGCAAAGTTGTGAGAAAACTGGTGAGCGGCGACCAGAGAAGATTGAAGGAAAGCTGGAAACTCACCTAATGATCCAACGCGACCCCAGTAAAAAGCACCCAAGTGTATCAAATACTCTTCCACAGGTAACTGCTCCTCATAAATTTCGATCTTTACTCATGATCCATCGTTCCTGTACCGAGAAGTAGCAAAGCCTGTCTGCCCCTCCTCTCTCTCTCTCTCTCTCTCTCTCTCTCTCTCTCTCTCTCGCGTCTTAGAGCTCCTTGTCTTTCGCTCTCTGTCGCAGTACTTTCCAGCGTTTCTGTCCCTCTTACATGCCCTGCTTCTTCTTTGCTCCGGATCGTACAGTATCGACCTCACTCGTACGTCGTGATTCGTGATATAAGAAAATAATTTCTCCTGAAGCTTTATCTCCCAAAAGCTTCCACTTTTCCGCTGGTACTGTCACACCCAGCTAGCCATGGATCCCTCCATCACCTGCCCACACTCCCACGATCTTGTCACAGCCCCTCCCCCAGTGCCAACCCCACTCACCACAGCTCTATCAAAGGCTAAAGCATAAACGACCACAGGCAAATTTTATATAATAAGCCAACACAAGACTGAGAGCAGTGCCCAGATGCGTGAACATGTATGATGCGGTGGTGGTACCTGTTATATGAGGTAGGAAGCTTTAGCTAAAGCCTAAGCCCAGTTGTTTTCCCAGTGCAAGGCAGCTCACTGCTTACAGAGGAATAAAAGCCAAGTTTAGGCAGCTGCTGCTATGTGGGACAGTGGGACCCACTTCCAATGTGAATGAGTGCGGCTAAGCGAGTGCATCCATGATCCCACCGACTGCTGGCGTACAGAAGTACGAAACGGGTTAGGCTCAAAGACTTTAGACTTTGACAACGTGAAACTATAGCAATCAGAATGCTGCGCGCAAGCACGTCGATCCACCATGGTCGCACATCTTTCGAAGCTTTGTCTGATGACGGGAGAGGAGGGAAGGCAGGTAGGTGATAACTCAAATCAGCATTCAGCAGCTACATTTGGTGAAGGAGGATTGTCGCAAATCTGCCTTCTCCTTGAGAGCGCGTCTCACGTAGCGGTGAACACTGAACGCTGAACTGTCACAAGAGAGCGAGCGCTCTCTCTCTCTCTCTCTCTCTCTCTCTCTCACACGCACACACATAGAAAATACATCATTGTATCTATTTATATTCTTATTTTTTATTAGAACCCTAAAAAGGGTTAAGTTAACCTAAAAACGACCCTAACATGGTGCTTGTGAGGTATCAAAATTTGAATACAAATACATCACAAACCTCACTCAAAATGCATAATTTGATCATCACTCTAGATTAATAAAAAAAATATCCAAAGCAAAATTGGAATACAAGTGCAGCATAAAACTTGAATTTCATTGTTGCATGAAATTATGCACTATTGTATCAGTGTCTCACCTTGCTTCTTTTTCACACAAAATTGCAAACCATGTTGAAGCATTGCTCTCTCTCTCTCTCTCTCTCTCTCTCTCTCTCTCTCTCTCTCTCTCTCTCTCTCTCTCTCTTCTATTCCACAAAAGCCATGTGTTTTGTGGAGTTAACATAATTTACATGTGCTCATAAGGCTTCCAACATTTCACAAATCGTCTCATGTGGACATTCAATGACAAGGTGCCATATAACAAATGCATGTCTCGTCACAATGTGTTCTCTTGAGAGAGTGTATTCCGCACCACCACTGTTGTGGCAGTGGTGGCCGCCCACACATCTAAGTGTGGGCAATGATACCATTGTTTTGAAAAAACAATGGTGGTATCATTGCCCATCTCCATTAGATGGCTATTGCACCACCACTGCAATGGCAATGGTGGTGCAAAATACGTTGCTCCTGTTCTCTTCTTTCCCTGTTCACACAAAAATATGCAAGGAAATAGCAACCATTCTATCTTGATAGACTTGTATGTCTCTAATTAACCGGACATTTAGGCTGAAAACAGTACACAAGCATTCCTTGACTACAATCTACAGTAGAATTTCATCCACTAAGGTAAGCAAATTCCTCATAAGTAAACAATTACTTAATGAAAATGCGTGTGAGATCCACGCAATCTCAAGTATGTGCTGGAGTAAACAGATATAGATTTCCAAATAAATGCTCTAAATCATTTGACTCATTCAATTGATAGAGAATTACTCATCTCTTAAGAATCAAGATATTTTATTATAATCTTCTGATGACCTCTGAGTATCTATTTATGATCCGCCGTCAATCATAAACATTTAGAATCTTATAATTTGTCAGTCATAATTTACAGGATTCTAAAATCATACTCAGTCATTGACAGATATCGAAGTATATGCACAGCATGTCACTCATGAAATATAAGAATCATTCTGAAATCTTTTCCACAAGGAAAATTATTGGATTCCAAGAATATTCTTCCAACCTGATGCTTAACCAGATTATGAGTTCCAAATTCTACAATCAACCAAGTAATTAAAGACCATTATAACATCCATCTTTAACAACATAAACTTTATACAATCACCTAGAACAACATCTAGAGATTACAAAGTTCCGTTGAATTCCAACTGAATTCAGTGGTTATCCTTGATATTAGTTAGACTATGTCATCCAATATGAGCTCATTGGGATTCAGTCAATAACTTGGGATATATTTTTCATTCAAGAAATATTCAATATCAAGAATCTTCTATATTCTATGCACACTTCTATAGATGAATCCTGATGACTCACAAATCATGTGTCTTATAAGCAATATAGGTCAAAATAAATAGTTTATGGTGATGTCTCTTCACACTTCTTATTTATCCACTTAATTTTCAAACAGGAGCGATCCAATTACTCAAGTCAATTGTAAATGATTTAGAAATCTTAAATGTCTAGGTGCAGATCTCGATTATACTAATATAACACCACATTTAGATCCTTTCCTAAGCCAACACTAAGTTAATGAATTATCCTTTCCATAAAAGAACCATTAACCTGCAAGTAACAATTATGCACATTACTTGTTCATATGTCTATGCACTCTGACTACTTTAAGTATACGATATAAACTCAGTACATAGGAAACACATAGCAGATCCACAAGATTATGATGTACATAAGCAACATATCCAACTATGTTCCTAGACATAAACATAGGCTATAAACTGGTAGATATCCATAATCCGTATATGTTACTCACATAACTCACTAAGAATATTGCAACTTAGCTACAAACGAATTCTATTTCTCATGAGTAAATAACATAACTAGGAAATATCTAGAGTGAATAATTCCACATCACAAGCATCTAACTCTTATTAACAAAATTTCTTCAACCAATCAGCCTACTACAGATCTTAGTGTACAAACCAAGATTAGGCTAACTCATACAAACATCTTTGGACATAAGGGTAAGATTAAAACTTTATTCCTCTGATTCAATCCATAACAAAATGGTACTTGGCAACAATCAGTGAACCTTAATTTAATCTTTACCACTACTTCCCATATTCATGAATATCTCACAGCTCAATATCTCCAAAACTCCTCGAGTTCTAGATTATTCAAAATAATCACTTAGAGAGTTCCTCTATTTCAACTGGATAGTTCTACCTTTGCACACATACTAGAATTTTTTCAAAAATCTATGCAACCAACTGATGCAGCGAAAGTCTTATTCCTATCTTTTCTTCTTCTCGTTACAAAAGAAATTTCATAATTTCAATTAAAAAGTTCTTAGGAGACAACGTATATGATATCAAAGATTTGAAAAAGTCGGTAAATAGTATCCACCAATACTATTACACACTGGACTTGTTCCTCAAAATCATAGAATATCTTATCCTGAGTGATAGAAATATTGCATCTCAATAATCAACTATCAAATAGAGATTAACATTTGGGTCTAGGAAGTCTAAAATCCACTGAATCAATTGAAAACAACAGCAGATTCTGAGCCATATTCACAAATCATATATGGAAGTAAAATTTCATATAACTTTATCAGTCCTTCAGAACCAAGTTCTACACTGGAAGCAATTATATGAATCTCAATCCAATTGTCTAAAAAGTAGAAGTTTAACATAAAAGAGAAATAGATTTCAAGGCTTTTAGATTTTGTAAATAATGAGATACCATTTGGGATCAATCTATATCTCATAATTTCCCAAAATACCCAAAATAGAAAACCAATGGATTTCACTGTTAGTATGGCCATTACAATAACTACTAACCATCAGTCTATAGATTGTTCTTACCCAAGAAATTCCCTTTGCAATTATTGATGTCCCATACCACCAACTTTTCCTCCAAGAATCCTCTGCATCTAGATCTGTTTTTCCCAAAAAGTTAAAAAGACTATTTGGCTATCCTATATCCAACTATAGGACCGGAATCACAACCAATTCTAGGAGATACATCTAACCACTGAAATCCCTCATGCTCCTTAAGTGTTACCCAAAGAATACCACTCCACATTGTACCCCAGCATGGACGAGATGAAATGTATCATCCAAGTACAATTGAAATGTCGTAAGTGTATTCACTAACCCAAAAGGAACATGGATCTCAACAAAACCGAATACCATACTATCCTAGATATCCGATATTTATTTCAAAATCGATAAAAAAGAGCTTAATTCCTTTACATGTTAGAATTTCTCTTGTAGAATGCCACAAATAGAATCCAAATTACTAGATTCTTGTATGGAACACCTTTCATCTGCCATCACTTGCAAGATCCAAATCCAATTGCAAAATAGAGATGGCTCCATAAATGGATTATCTGACTTGCCACTCACTTTTTCCTTAGAATCTTCAATTTCTCAAAATTCTAATTAACACTAGGACAAAGGAATCCAAATTTCTAGAGGTAGTTTTGTAAATTAATTTTCAATTGTTATCACACTTATAATTCAAAATTGAAAGTAAATTAACAAGACTGATAAGCTCGATCAACCAGTCAACTACCCCTCAAGCTTCATATCTTTTCTCCCTTCCAAATATGGTTCAGGCTAACAGCCCCAAATTTGTACTAGGTAAAAGTTCAATATGATATTAGTAGTACTTTAACTACTAATCAACCAAACACTTTGGATTGTTCATTAATTAAGTGCCACACTCAATTACTAGCAAATCTCCTTACGGATCAACATAGAAACTGTTCCAACAAGATTTGCGTTATTCTTGGTTTTTATTGATCCCATAAAACAAGAAATGCTCCCGTGATTGATAGATTCTAAAATCTTCAACTAAAAGTGAAAAATACAGTGACCTTACAAAATTGACCGATTTCAACTCAGTAAAGTCATTCACTTTTTTAAGCAATTTCTATTGAACAAATCCAAAACATCCATGGTTACTTCAAATTTTACGTAAACTTGGATTTTCAAATTCTGTGCGATATGGACCTAAATTGTGAAAATTGATCTAAAGCATCGACTTAGCAGTTTCACAGTTACCATCACATTCCAAAAAGGATTCTGAAACATCCTGCATGCATTAGACGTGACATGCAGTGATTTCTAAAAATTTGACGTAAATCGCCTAGAAACTGGGAAATCAGCATTTTGAACTAGAATTGTTAAAAATAGCTTCATGCATGAAATTTTCTCTGATCAATCACTGAACAAACATGTACCATGAATCCAAAAATGCATACAGTTCTATTCATACATTTTCATCGACAGAAAAGCACAACACTGCATTACATCCATGCATGCATCATAACATTGTGGAATATTTGCAAATTTTAGTTCAAAAATTGCCAAACTTCCAATAGCCATAACTTTCTCTACAAGACACCAAATTGGTTGTTGTAAAGCACAGTACGAAGGGAGATTAGGTCTAAAAGACACTTGCCACATCACCTTGCCACCTAGGCTTCACATGTGCGAGCTGTAACTAATCCAGATTCAGGTAGGAGGGCGCACTTCTACAAGGTGATATCTTCATAAATCCATCTCCAGCCCAGTAAGAATCCAATCAAAGGTTACAAGAACTCTTCTAAGGTTCATTAGAGATGCATAGAGGCTTATATCAGGTCCATCAAGCAATCGTAAGCTCAGATCATGCAAAAAATGCATTTTTGGACTCCTTCAACATAATGGTGCCTAAGCCTCACACATCCCAATTGGATGCATGATGGCTAAAATAAGAGAAAAATTCACCATATATTTAAGCTTGTAACAAGATCCAACAGGTTCAAACCACCATTTGATAGGTATTCATGCTTAAATGTCCTCAAAAATACACTATTTTTTTACTTTTTTATGAAGAACTCTAAAATTAGTCCAAAAATCATTAAAAAAACCATGTTTTTTGAACAAAATTTTTGGATCAAATCCACAATTAAGTGCCATCAGACCCAAATCACTGTAAATCAACTACATGAAAGCACTACAAGTTCTGATTTCAGTCAAATATGGATTCTATAGCCCATTTCTAGCCCAAAAATCCCATTTTTTGGTCCAAAATCATCATCTAAGCATCCTTTTGACTTTTCAACCGGCATGCAATCATTAGATCCACTCATTAATGATTATAAAATAGCAAGTACAATCTGAAAAACGTACTATATCAGTATCAATGATAAATTCCAAGCCAAAATTTTCAATTCTAGGTGGACAATCACAAAAATCCGTAAAAAATCCATTAATTTCCATCAAAATCTACGGAGAAAATCCATGATCATGATCAATAGGAGCCACCTACTTGGAGATCAATTCCACCACTTGGAAGTAACAAGCAAGGAGAAACCACCAAAAAGATGGGACAACACAAGAAGCAGCTCCACCTTCCAAAGCAAAGCTCTGATACCACTGTAAGGATCGCCTAGTGAAGATCTGATTAGATCCTGTTGCATGCAACCAAAAGGACACCTGTGGAGCAAAACCACCCAACCAATAGGAAATGGCTTGTCAATACCCTACCCACTTCACCCCCAAGCCATGGTGAATGAATGCAAGAAAGGAGGGGCTCCTGGCTACAAGGATAAGAAAATCCAATAGGTAGATGGGCGAATTTCCACTAGACACCATGCAAGTGCTCCTATGTCCAATTATAGGTCTAGGTTCTCATTTGATTATTAATTATTTTATTGGCCAAAGCCCAGAATGACGAGGCATAAATAATAACCACGTACACTGGAGTGACCGGCTATCCATGTCAGAAATTGTTCCGAATCCCACATATTGGACATGGACGTAACAAAAAGTGAAAAAATATGCATGCATTGAAACAAACCCCAGACTACTTGCAAGCCATAGAAGCCCCTAGGCACATAGAAAACATTTCATATTGTGAATCATCAAATGCTTAAATAATACTAACTATAGAAACATGTCTAGTGGATGCACAAAATGACTACCAAATAATGTAACTACTTTGTCATTTTCACAAAAAACAGTACGTGCAAGGTCTAAAACGTGAAAATTATTTCTTTGTGATCTTTAATTAACACTAGGAGCTTCGGCACTTTAATGTCCCAAGTCTCCAACTCGGCTCCTAAAGCTAAATAAATTTTGTATCTATGGCTGAGTCAATAAAATTATGAGTTAAACCATTGTCCAATAAAATACTAACTTCTTGATCCTTACCTGTGTCTTTTGACTGAAATAGATCATTAGACAAGAAAGAAACAATACTAAAAAAAATATTTACACTCACAATCATACTGATTAATTTCCAAATTTTTACCTTTACCACTAGAGATTTTATTCATCTATGTTGCATGTTTCTTTCTTTTCAAACAAAATTCCATCATATGTCTAGGCTTGTTGCAAATGTAGCAAAGATTTATCTGTTTAGCATTGATCCAAGACATAAACTTTTTCTTCTTTTTTTTCGACAGTTTCAATGCCATTTGTTCCAATTTGTCAAAGTATTTTGAAATTCAATCTGGATCTCACTTCTTTCTCTTCTTGGTTTTAGAGGTAGTAGAAATTTACTAAAATTGCCTCATGGATACCCCGAAGAAACAAAATTGTGCCTCAATTTTTCTCCTCTTCGGGAACTCCATGGAGATTAGAATAACTACTCCATTTCATGAGCCAATCCTCCACCACTTTAAGCTTTTTTTGTTTCTTATCCACTGAGTAGGTCTTAGGCTGGAATTTGAGATTCGAAGAATACAATAGTTTCACTTGGTTTATTAAAACCTCCATCCATTGATCTCTTAAATCATTTCGATAGTTCATATTTGAGAGTATAGTACTCAATTGTTGGCAAATTTGCATGTACGAAGGTAGAACAAGATTTGCAATTTTTTTAGTCATTTTGAATTATCTACAATCAAAAAATAATTTAACTTACGTAATGAATACATTTATTCTTAACTTTCATAAAAATACTATGACAAATCCAACTGAACATAACTCTCAGTATGGTCATTTCACTTATATAAACTCATTTTATAGATAATACAAAAAATGAAATTTACAAACTTTCGAACAATAATTCTATTTAAATTTTTTTTTTTGACATAATTCAAAATTTCTAATAAAAATATTGTTAGTACTAATAGTAAAAGTTAGAGAAAAACGTGCATAAGAACAATTCGAAAATTTAGCAATTTTCACATTGAAAGTACAAAACTTTCGACGATGATATCAGCTATATTGCACCAAATTGGTCTCTATAAAGCATAGTATAGAGGGTAGGCATGTTTTCGAGACGATTGCCATGTGATCCTACCACCTCAGCTTCACATGTGCAAGTATAGACATCCCAAAAAAAATAGAAGGGCACACTTTTTCAGGAGGTATGGTTGGAAATCTGGTATGCATGCACCCCAATACCTATTACCATTAGTTTATAGTAGCCTATTGAAGTTTCATGAAGCCGTAAATTAGGTCCAAAGGTTTAATATACACTTAGAACAGAGAAAAATCCACTTCTTGGAGGACGCACTAGTTATAAAATTCAGATGCACAACAAGACATTGTCAACCATATTGCAGGCCCTATAGCTATTTTAAAAGGCCAAGAGGGCTAAAAAATAGACTGGATAGACTCCATTAGTGATTCCTTTACTTATTTGTCAAAAGAAATGTTAGCAGATTTCGAGAAATTCCCAAGATGCCGAGCCCAGCTATTCTAAAAGAGCACCTCTCACCCTAGACCGAGGAGGTCCCTGAAGGAAGAGAGAAGGATGAAGATGAGAGCCGAGAAGTACTAGCTGGGATAATAGTCTTAAATCATGTGAGCCTCATGGTGAATCCCAAGAGAAAGAATAACCATGTAGGAGCTAGTAGTATTTATAGGCAAAGTAATAAATGCAAGTAGACCTCTCTTAAATAACTTAGAGTGAGCCACCTTTTGATGGTGACCTCTAGTGGAAGAGCTAATTCCACTTGGAATTTGTAAATTGGTGGGATTGCCACTTAGGCTCCACATGGGCAGCCTCTTGGGTTATTTAAGAGCCCCCCTCTTTTGTGAGGGAACTTTATATGTAATGTCATTTTGCTCTTGAATTGAATAAGAAGATCTTCCACGAGTTGTGGCATTTTTGAAACTCCTTGTGCATGATGGCTTTCTTGAGTGATTCTATTATAAGCATGCCCTTCCATTCCTTTGAGTGTGGTTGTGGATTAATTGTGGAATTAGATTAATTTCTTGCTTTCTTTCATCTTGTATTGTGGATTAGATCTCTTGCTCCATATTTTTAATATAGTTTTTGTTGATTTGTAGTTAATCTAAGAATATTGTTGTTTTCTTAACGTTTACAAGTCGATAGAAGTATGAACCCATGGAAATTCATCAGCATTGCACGCATATCTGTAGATGAATGGTTAGAGTTGTATGGTTAATTGTGTGCCTGCAACTGGAGTGAACGTAACCTGAGTAACCCATTGACAGGCTGGGAAATATACCACAAAATCGCATCTTTCTGTTTGATCTGGCATTGTAATAAGAAGATTACATTAAGTGAGCCAACTTCCTGGTAACGAACAGAAACGCCCGATATTTAGAGATAAAGAAACACAAGGAAAACCATGAAGTAAAATTGCTTCACAAATTCTCAGTGAGGAAATCTGTGAACATTTGGCGCCATTCCCACCAGTGCACACACACACACAACCTATACTAAACCACAATCTCTGTGCACTCGAAATGGTTTTTGAAGCTTCACGCCCTACATCTTGACCGAGCCCGTCACTCTAGTTTTGACTGAGTCTCTAACTTCGTCCTCAACCAGGTCTTCAAGCTCCACACCTAGCCGAGTCCCACGACTTACGTCTGGACCGAGCCAAATTCCATATTACATCTCGATCGAGTATCTGTGTACATCTCAGCCGACTCTCTTCAGACTGAGTCTCTCAGTCAGATCTCGACCAAATCCTTCTGTCAGTTTTTCAGTCGATCGAGTATTTCCATCAGATCTCGACCGAGTCCTCCAGTCATATCTTGATCGAGTCTCTCCATCAGATCTCGACCGAATCCTTCAGTCAGATCTCAACCGAGTCCTTTCATCAAATCTCGACCGAGTCATTAAGTCAAATCTCGATCGAGTCTCTCCATCAGATCTTGACCGAGTCTTTACGTTAGATCTCGACCAACTCTTTCAGTCAGTCTCTCCATCAGATCTTTACCAAGCCTCCCCGTCCATCAGCTCTCGACTGAGCCTTTACGTTAGATCTCGACCGACTCTTTCAATCAAATCTCGACCAAATCAATCCCTCAAATCTCAATCGAATCCTTGTAGTGTCATCTCGACCGTGCCCATTTTTTTCAATTCTCAACCGAGTCATTGCATTGACATCTCCACCGACTCTCCTCATTTCGATCTCGACCAAGTCTTTGGCTTTGACATCTTGACCGAGCCAAGCTCCTACTTGAACTTCAACTCCGTATTTGACTAGACTTTTACACTAGCCAATTGCCACAACTATCAACCAAGTCTTTTGCACTACCACTACCGGTACTGAATACTATGCCATTTGGATACACACAGATCACAATACTCTGATTAATATACCTTCATATATTTTACATCCAGAGTGTCTGAAAAAAGAAAGAAAAAAAAAGCCCAAACCACACAACACCAAGGTGCTCTAGCCCTTCCACATGGATCATCATTACGATCCCAATACCACTGGAAAACTATCCACCCGAGATGGTATCTCCTTCCATAGAGCAAGCCAAATACACTCCGTACTCTCGCATGAAATCACAATTCCACAATCTCTCACAAACCCTTTTGAGAGATGGGAACCTATGAGAGCTGAAGTTCCCTATGACCGACCACAATTTCACGCTGCTGAGTCTTCTCATGCAAGAGTTCACTTAAATGGGGCTTTTGCCAACCACGATCCTCGTACTAAAAAATGCACACCCAAGCTAGACCTTCCTAAGTACGATGGAAATTGCGATCCTCAGAGATTTCTCCAGGTCTTTGAGAATGCTTGAGATGTCTATGGTGAGACATCTCCCGAAGCCATGGTCCAACTTTTCTCGATGACCATGATCGATCGCACACGTGAATGGTTCTTCAACCTGGATCGTAAAGATAAACGTGATTGGTCACTCTTGAGAGATTCCTTCATCATCAAGTGATTCAAACCATTTCATTTGATATAGAGTCCATTTGTCAAACTAAGTAGTATCAAAATGACAAAGGATGAAAAAGTATGTGACTATATCGAACGATTTAAACACTTAAAAAGTCAAGTACAAGAACAACCCACGTAATCAATGCTCATCATCTGGTTTCTAGTTGGACTTCCCAAATGAATCAGACGTGAACTCCGATCTAATGATGAATATACATCCTTAAAACAAGCCATGTCTGATGCCATCCGTGAAGAAGACGAGGGATCGGACGTTGACGAACCTAGAGAATGGAGAGCACACCATGTTATCCAGGAATCCAAATCGACCAACGAAACTAGACAACAACTGTGGAAATTACTCAGAGTTTTGTCAGTAGCAGAGAACAGTCTAGTAGATGATGTGGTGCGTCATGCGCACCTGCGGGCCGCGTGCGGGATTCCATTCCCACCGCCTAGCCACCCGCCATCATTTCTCTTTGACCCCAAAAGGGATGGTACCAGGGGACAAGGGTGCATTGTCTACAATGAGATTATATGTGGGTCTATTATAGTCTCCATTTGCTTATGGGACGAATGCACTCTTTTTGGTGCCTTTTTGGACGCAATTGCTTTGTGCGTAGCTTGCGTCCTCCAACAAATCTCAAATGGAGTTGCTTAACTAGCAACACCAACAACAAATGGAGAAACACTCTAAGAAATCAAGGAACAGTATGGCATCAAGATTAAACTACACATCAAAAAAAGAATAAAAAAAACTAACTACCTAGCAACATACTAGCATCACAAGAATCAAGAAATAGCCATTTCTTGATTCTTGGAATACCCAAGAACAATCAACGACAGGATTGTTAGTGAATATGCAAGATCTGAACCACAACTCACCCTATTTAGTTTACCTGGATGCTGAAAATTACAATAACAAGAAACAAGAACACTAATCCACATTGCATAAGCAAGAAAGTAGAAAATATACTTAAATCCACAACCACAACAAAAGATATCAAAGCATGTTCATAGGAATTTCACTCAAGACAATAGCCATGAACAAGAAGCTTCCAAATTGCCAATAACTCGTGGAGGATCTTCTTGATTCATGCAAGAGAAATGACAATACAATAAAAGCTCCCTCACAAGAGAGGGGGGCCCTTAAATAAACAAGAGGGCTGCCCATGTGGAGCCTAAGTGGCATTTACTAGTTTAGAAATTACAATTTGGAAATAGCTCTTCCACTAGACGTCACCATCAAAAGGTGGCTCACTCTAATTTATTTAAGAGGGGTCTACATTTATTTACATTGCCTAGGAATATCACTAGCTCCTACATGGTCGTTCCTTCTCTGGGATTCACCATGTAGGTTCACATAGAAATAACCTGTAATTCTAGTTAGTAATCCTCGGCTCTCAACTTCTTCTTGCTCTCCTTCTTCTGAGACCTCCTCGGTCTTGGGTGAGATGTGCTCTGTATTTTAGCTTGGCTTGGCATCTGGGGGATTCTCTGGAATCTGCTAACATTAACCACCCCTAATCTATTGCAGGACCCACTTCAACCATGATGTTATTCTACTTCGTACCTGAAAAAGCATGGATCTTCTTTCACTTCCGTAAAATCAGGTGCTTATTGGTTGCAAAAATCGTTCCACAAAATTGGAGATCTCTCAATGGCCTCCACTTCCCAGCCCACTTGAGAACCTTCTGCGAGTCCTGCTCACTTCATTGCCTTGCCATCTATTTTCGCTCGCTCATTTTTCTTCCTAGAGCCTCGAAGACTGGAAGCGTAATTTGCTTCCATAGGATAATGGCCCCAAGTAATCATGTATCTTCTCAATGAAGCCCTTTTTTTTGCCAGTCCTCTATCATGGTGACATACCAAGATGACATGAAGGCCGTCCTATAGTAAAGTTGGGCCATCATTTCATGGTCTTCTTCAGACTGGAGGGCCACGTTGGGATTGATCCTTATTGGATCCAAGCCACGGTCCCAAAAACATTCTTGATGCATCAAAAAGGCCATAGATCTGCAATACTCAGTGCTTTCTCGTATGTACAGATCAGCATTAGTCTTATACTTGTGCCCAAAATCTAATAACTGTAATCTCAAGTTATCCAAGAAGATATTTCCTGAGATTCCTGGAATCACCGGCCAGTTTATCACTTCGACCCATGGTTGCTCTATAGGCCAAGGATTTCTTCGTTTGAGCGGCATATAAAAAGGATCAACTCTCTTCCATGTCGTTGCCCTCAGATATTCTTGAAGCCACCTGCTATCCCTTAGGATTTTGTTCCGCCACTCAAGTTGTGGTTGCAGTGCCGCAATGATCATAGCCCTTGTGGAATACTGGCTTTGATCGATTTCTTCTCTACCACCCCTCATGTTGCAAGGATACCTCCTTTCGAACCTTTCGGATTCTTTGGTATCTACCATATTACCCCTTGGCTTGGTAGGTGAGGCTACCCTACGTTGTTGTGGTGGCCTTGCCAAGTAGTCGTCCAAGGCCTTAGTGCCCGTATTGCTTTCTTTGGCCCGCTCGCTTGTGGATGGCTCAACTATGCCCGTATTTGGCCTAGGCGAGAATCTTTTGATTTCTGGCGGATCTGCTAGAAAGTCATCATCACCACCAATGTCAATGTTAGTCTCTGGAGGGTTAAGGATGGAGTGATCAGGAGAGAGAGGCACATGAACGACATGTTTAGGAGGAGGCAGGAATAACAAATTGTACGCTGCATCAGGAAAACTCAGCTGTTGTAAGAACTCGTCCCGTTAGGCTTTGTACATATCAACTGGGCCTTTAGATGGGCCCAATAATTTTCTAGGAGGTGGTGGAGAGGGGGAGGGTGAAGAGACAAGGTAAGTGGGAATGAATGTTTAAGAAAAGTTAAATGCAGAATAAGAATGGGGATTAAAAATAGGAGGTGGAAGGGAAAAAGCTCTAGAAGCAGCTTGGGTTCTCTAGTCGTCCGATCTTGAACTACCATCTACTGGCTGGGTTTGCCCATCCTTATTATCAGCTTTGTCATCTCCATCATCGTCCCATGGTTTCTTTACAAAAGTACCCGCTTGGGCCTTGCATGCCGTGTCCCATAATTGGTTCACCTTGTCCAAGACTTGTTGTAGGGCCTTTGTCATTTCTTCGAGCTGCTTGTGGGACTCAAGGATGATCTTTCCCTGTTTGGCCATGACATTTTCAATATTCCTTTTCTGGCTTTTCGTTTTTGAATTAGCCACACGTACCTTTCCATCTGGATGGTTGTAGCCTGTGGGGTCTAGAACTGTATATCCTCGGGCTTGACCAGAGGGGCATCAACTATCATTGCACTCGACGATCCATCTCGCGCTTGGTCGATCTGGGCCATCTGGTGCTTCAGTTGTTGCTGAACCTCTTCCAATTTTATCTTCTAGCCAGCCATCACGAATCTCATTTCTTCCGCCTCTTTTTCCTTTTCTTTGGCCAACTTTTGGTGATGTGCGATCTCTTGGTTCTAGTACTGGACCTTATTTTCAAGCACTTGGTGTTGGCTTACCAACCAATGCATATGGTAGCTTGTTTCGGATAACTTAATCATTGAGCGCTTAACTGCTTCAGAGAGCTTTTCAGGATTGGTGAGGGTTGGGTACTGATTAGGGGTATGAGTTGGTGAAAGGTTGGTGAGGGTTGGGTACTGATCAGGAGTATGAGTTGGTGAAGTTAGTCCAAATAATAGACATTATGGAGGGAATGAGAGTGGGAATGGAGGGAGTGGAGAGACAATGTTAGTAGAAACAGTGGTGGTGGTTAGTGGAGGGGTCAGACTGACTGATCCGATTCCCCTACTTCATCATCACTAATTTCCATCAGGTTCGCAACATCAAAGTACAATGATGTGTCTGTGAGAGTGTGGACTTGCTGGGCCTGTGGTTGCTGGGCCGTTCCCGTGTCTTGGGGAATGGTACTTCCCACTCCTCCCCCTCCCAAACATTGTGCCTTTGGTGAGGTTGGCGGCGTTGGAGTGGTAATCAATACCGGGGGAGTTTGTGCTTGATCGGGTGGCACAACTTGTGTTGTCGTGTACGTGTCTGCTACTGTAGATGTAGCTGCTCCATCACCCTTGTCGATGATGTGTGAGGGTGATGAGTATTGTTGTGATGTTGTATCAGAGGTCAAACTGCCATCTGTGGAGCTGGACGATGCCGAATGTGATGGTGTGGCCTGGCTCTTGTCGTGTGGTTTCCTTGTGAGTTGCTCTCTCTCATACTCTGACTCCTCTGATTCTGTGACAATTGGCGATCTCTTCTTTGCCATGAGCTTTATTCTTCTCCTTCGCTGGCATGTTTTGGGCAACTTGGTCGTGAATGTATATGTTTCTTGCGCTGCCGAACATCCTTCTGCTACTGGATCTTGTTGGGAGGTTGTTGGTGTTGCCTGTTTCGTCACCAGCTTGATGATGCTTGTATTCCGCCTTTTTAGTGGTGGCCCTTGTGGCGACGATATGTGAACACGGGACCGCTTGGACTTCCTGGATTAACTTGGGATGTCCCAAGCTTTGTCGGCCATCTGCAACATCTCCCTAAGTTTATGTCCATTGTTTACTTGCTGGATCGTGAGATCTGTCATGAGGTATCCTAGCAAGGTGGACGGTTGCTTGTTCTTGATGCACTCACAGAGGCAATTTGAAGCAAACTAGGCCCAATCATAGATATTTTGGCCGTGCAGTCATGAATCTGCCAACATGTGGAACATGGACATTGGGATCTGCATGATCTTGGATTTGTAATGTGTGCACTTGGTCAAGTAGGCACAAGCAGCAGTCAGAGCCGGATCATTGATGGCATCGAAATGATACCCATCCTTTGTCTTTCACTTTTCAACAGAGGGATCGATGAACTTAAAATAAGTTGTTTTTAAGTTCTCTAAGTTAAGTTTGCTAACTTAGAAGTTTATAATTTAGTTAAATTTCTACCCATAGACTTATAATAGGAGAAATGATGAAATTGCATGACCTTGCGGTGGCGTTGTAAGAGGCATAGGTCATGTGCAGCAGATATGGACTTTGGTATCCATATAGAAGAGAAATCTGAAAGTCAATATGAGCCAAGAACGTGCTTGTTTGTTGGTATCAGGTTGTCATCTTTGCAATGTCCAGCTTACCCATCTTGATATCGATTTTATTTGCATCTGGATCATCTGAATCTGAGGATTGGTGGGAAGACATGCTGGAACTTGAAAAAAAAGATGTTCTGAAAAAAAGGCACGGTTGAGATTTGAGACAGAGGTAACAGAGGCGCGGCTCGGGTGTGAGACTGTGACGGGTGGACCCGGTCGAGGTTGTGAAGGATGGCTGTGGTTGAGATGATGAAGGGAGGACGCGGTCGAGAAGGTGATGGGTGGACGCAGTCGAGAAGGTGAAGAAAAGTACACAGTTGAGATGATGAAGGGAGGACGAGGTCAAGGTTGTGAAGGATGGACGCGGTTGAGATGATGAAGGGAGGACGCGGTTGAGAAGGTGATGGGTGGACGCGGTCGAGAAGGTGAAGAAAAGAACGCGGTCGAGATGATAAAGGGAGGACACGGTCGAGGTTGTGAAGGATGGATGCGGTTGAGATGATGAAGGGAGGACGTGATCGAGAAGGTGATGGGTGGACGCGGTCGAGAAGGTAAAGAAAAAAATGCGGTCGAGATGATGAAGGGAGGATGCGGTGTGGACGCGGTCGAGAAGGTGAAGAAAAGAATGGGATTGAGATGGAAGGAAAGGACGCGGTCGAGATGGACGTGTTGGTTCGATGAGAAGCATAGCTGTAGAATGGCACTGTTATGAGGAAGAAGGTGGATGGAGTTAGGTTGGAATGAAAAAAAAAGGGTGGATGAAGTAAGATGGTTGAGAGATTAAAATATGTGTGTAATCTGGTGGGTGTGAATGGAAGTTTGGAGAAATGGAGTGGATAGGTTATTGTGATAGGAGAGCGGGTGAGATGGTGATAAGTTTGTG
Organism: Diphasiastrum complanatum; assembly: GCA_029204225.1. NCBI lineage: Eukaryota > Viridiplantae > Streptophyta > Lycopodiopsida > Lycopodiales > Lycopodiaceae > Diphasiastrum > Diphasiastrum complanatum. Next base: position 32,748,791 of record CM055092.1, on the reverse strand, counting down.
GTGGTAATGGTTTTGAAAATGGTGTTTCCCAATAGTGAAACTGGAGTGCGATGCATGTTCCAACTGCATTATCCCTCAACGTTTCGATGTGCAAGAGATTCAAATGAAAAAAGTTTACCTTCTGGCGATATTAGGTTTTGATATCTTTGGTGATGGGACTCGGACTTGTTTCAGAATGATAACTGGTGATGGTCGATGGATGGAGTGGATGAGCACTAGGATCGAGTATGTGTGCAAGAAGATCGCCATAAAGTAGTCGCATGAAGACTCCTGCATTCGCACATCATTGAGGTAGGAATGTGTTCGTCTTTGATGTATTTATGGTCGTTCTTCAATCCTTCGCGGTCAAGATTTTTTAGGTGCCGGACTCGGTCGACAACGCAACGGGAAGACACGGCCAAGTTTTCAAAAGCCTTGAGGAATTGTGTGATCACGGCCCGGTTGAGATGTTGAAGATAGAGACCCGGTTGAGATTTAAAGCTGGAGATTTGAAGGTTGAGGCTCGGTGGAGACTGTAAGCATGGGGCTTGGTTGAGATCTTCACGAAGGAGCTCGATTGAGTTGCTGACGGACTGGCTGGGTTGAGATGCTGAGTAACTGGCGCGGTCGAGATGGTGACCAAGGGACGCAGTCGAGATGGTGGTGACCAACTGGTGCGATCGAGATGATGACCAAGAGACGCGGTCGAGATGGTGACCAAGGCGCGGTCGAGATGGTGACCAAGAGACACGATCGAGATGGTGACCAAGGGACTTTTGAGTACTGCATTTTAGTAATGTTGTGGTTTACGATATAAGTCAGTTCTCACACAATTGGGCTAATGTAAAGAGTCTGGTATTTACTTGTTGTTCGATGGTAGCTTTCTCACATAGATCCGTGGAGAAGGCTTGCATGACTCTCAAGGATGGTACCAAGAATTCAACGGGCATTACTGCCTCTTGACCATATACGAGATGGAATGGGGTAACCCATCTAGTGGCCTTCTTGGGAGTTGTGCGGTATGCCCAGATAGCAGAGAATAGTTTGGTTTCCCAATCTGATCAGCTTGTTTCTACTATCTTGGTTAAGATCTTACAAATCGTCTTGTTGGTGGATTTTGCCTGGCCATTACATCGAGGATAGCACGAAGTACTTTTTTGATGGACTACAAGGTAATGGCACAGGAGATTATCGATCATTGCATTTAAGAAATGAGTGCCTCGGTCACTAACAAGCTCAATTGGATAGCCAAAGCGTGTAATAATATTCTCTTAAAGAAAATGCGCTACGATCTTCGCAATGGCGTCCTTTGTTGCACGTGCCTCAATCCATTTAGTAGCGTAATCTGTGGCTATTAGGATATAATGGGCTTGAATGTTTTTTGTCGTCGGGCTTATTGGCCCAACAAAGTCAATTTCCCACTTATGGAAGGCTTTGCCTTCTGTAATGGGTGTCAACGGTCGGAAGTCGACTTTTGTATTTTTCTTGGCTTGTTGGCAGACATCACATGTTTTAATTATAACAAAGGTATCCTTAAACAGGGATGGCCACCATAAGCCCACTCGAAGGATGATTTTAGCAGTCGCTTCAGCCGAGAAGTGACCGTCGCCAATGCCTTCATGAGCTTGAGATATGATAGGAAGTATCTCAGATTCATTTAACTCGTCAAAGGCTTTAATACACTCCTCAGTCCATTTAGGGTCTACCACAAATTAATAAATGAGTTGTGCCTTGCCGACATAATCGATTATAAAGATGCTGTCAGAAAGTGGTATGTGCAGAAGATAGATCTAGCTCAAAAAAAAAAACTTTTGTGCATGGCGCGGAATAAACTATCTTCATCTTTCCAATGCATGACTATGCCTATCAATTTCAAACAAGACAATAGTGATAGAAATCATGTTTGAGCTTATAGTAACTAACTTTGAAATCGTCAGTACTACAGTGATTACGTGAAGATTATCAGACAAATAATTATTTGCGAAGAAATACAGAAATGCATATAGTCAGAGACGAAATTGAACGCAATAATTGATTCAAAACAAAACAGAAGTAAATGAGTACAATAGGTTACGGATCAAAGCCGTGTACTGTATGCTATCTCTAAGCGGCTAATATGAAAGTCTGAATTATGCGCAATGCTAATGGGAAGTAGCGCAATAGCAATCTCTAAAACAACTCTAAGAAGTGAGCTAGAATGCTCAGGAGTGTTCAAGCTCGCATGCTTGAGAGAGAGATCTAACTATTCAAACGCTTCTGATAATTCTGATTTTCAATTAAACTTCTGTATGAAAACGAACAGCTATTTATACTAAGAAATTAGGTCGTCAATTGCGATCGCCAGTTGGCTGCACTGGCATCCATCCGGTTCTTGTCATTGATTGCTGATAGGCGGTGAAATTGGCCGTAAATGTTCTGTTTGCATAAATGAACCAAAACTGTAGCTCTGTAGAAATAAAACAGCCACAGATGACACTGTCAGATTTTTTGCAAATTGGCAAAAAAGTCGAAGGTGCCCTTAAATCCCACACTTTGCCAAAGTCATTTCCTTAACATTTGAGGCTCTTTGGAAAAAGCAAAAAAATTCGACACTGCATATTTGTTTGAGATTCTTGACAGGCGAAAAATGCGAAAAAGGCGACACTGCATTTTTACACGAGATTCCTGACATGCGAAAAATGCAAAAAAGACGACACTGTATTTTTACACGAGATCCCTAACAGGCAAAAAATCCGAAAAAGGTGACACTGCATTTTCACACGAGATTTATGTCAGACGAGAAATGTGACACTGTCGTTAAACTCCGTGTAATTAGACTGTGAAAAAAGACTTGTAATTCTACAGACTGTGTAAACACACGGGATAATTCACAGAATTGGATAAACAACCTATTGTCACCAAGATGAATAAATTTTTTCGTGCTGTAAGAAGTGTAGGAGTTGAAGATCTCACATTGATTGGTCATATGTTGAGTTGCTCTAGAATCCAGAAACCATGAATCATCCAAAAATGCGCTTTGATCTTTGACCATGAATGTGCCTTCGTCCACTTCGACCTGAGGAGATGATGAGACTGTGTTTGCTTGTTGATCAAGTTGCTTGGCTGCGTTCTTCGCTTGGAGAATTCGGCAATCCTTGATCTCATGGTTATTGCGCTTGCAATACCTGCAAAACATCTTCTTCTTCGACTGTGGATTTGATGATTTTTCTTGACCTTGAGTCTGTTTCTGATTCGTTGCAGATACTGTCGGACGCAAGACAAGATTGTAGATGTATTTACCAAGGCATTGAGCATTAATGCACACAACAAATTTTGTGCATTGCTTAGTCTGAAGATAAAGGCATTCACGGATCCAGATTAAGGAAAAATGTTGGATTTATTCCTCTAATCTCCTAAATCCCATGTTAATCTAGTTTCATTCGTATTGCTACAATTTTACTCGCATTGTTGCACAATCTGCAGAAATACCTTGTTATTAAAGATATGCTCCACATTGCATAGTTGGAAATCTCGTCCAATTTGTTGTTTTCACTCAAAATGGACTCTCCCATGTTTGCCATCTCCAAAATGCCTAAAATTGCACATGTAGGCTAAAATGGGTTTGTCGAAGATGATGGTGATGCCAAAGTTCAAAAATGAAGAATTGCACTTTTTGCTCAATATGCCACCCACTGCTTTATCACCAAATTGAAAGACAAGATGGTTTCTGTTTCCAAAATGCCTTTAGGCACACGCTCCTACCTCGATGCTCCCCAAGGGGGTAAGATTACTTTTTGGCATCCACTGAGCAATTTCACCACAATTAACACTCTATTTTGTAGTATCGTACTCGTAGGTATAGTTTGAGTGGCCTTCATTTGAAGTCCGTAGCCCTTCGTTTGCCTCAAAACGGACTTAAAACAATTAAAATAGGCCCTTTTGGATTTTTGAAGTATTTTTTCTTGGTGAAGAAACTTCACCCTTTGTGAATTTCATAGCCCTAATTGGGTCCCTTTCAAAGTAAAAATTTCTTATGAAATTGAAGGCCTCTTTGCACTTTAAATACTCTTGGGTCCCTTCAATCGAATATTAGCCATTGGATTTAAGACTTTCAATCTTGGCCATTTAACCATTACTGAATCTCGTCCGTTGATTAAAGTTGAACATGTAGGATCCAAGATGCATGCCCAAAGACCTCCCTCATGCCACTATGCACTCTGGAACACCATTCCTCCTCCCTAGCTGGCCGTGCGCGATGTATTGTTGCTCCTCCCTACTACGGCTATGGTGGTTGTGCCCTCCAAGACCAGTTTTGCCTTGATCTTCCTCGTTTTTCAACAATTTTGGGTGTAACCAAACCCCCAGACTAAGGTTGCCCTAGTCATTATGAAACCGTAGAGCCATCAATTGGAAAAACATAAGGCCAACATAGAAAAATGGCTTTTTTTTTCGCTTTCTACCACAAAGCTGCTAGGTTCCCTGATAACGACCAATTCTATGATAGAAATCTCAAAGTTTGTCCATGGCTAGCTAATGGCTTAGAATAGCTTCCTTCCTGTCTTTACAACAAAAGAGAGCATGGACAATGAAGAGATCACTTTTTCTATGAGAAAACTGTAACCCCCGTTTGGTTTATTCAACAAACTAATTGCTAAATTCTCGATTTTTTAGGTTGTCTGTTGCTATGCACATGCTAAAGATCCTGTATTGAGCTTGCCAAGTTTGTATGCTCAAAACAATGCACCGATGCTTCACTTTTTGCTTTCTAACCATCATAAACTCGGAACTCTCGAAAAAAACTGTTCTCGCGAAGCTCTCTTCAATGGCTACTATGTACTAAGTACACTCACTATACCGTTTTGATACCAAGTTAAAATTTGCTCTCACAGATCATGAAACACAGTAACATCCACATAGAAAGCACTCTCCCACACCAAGCTCATATAACAACTATATTTCTAAAACTAAAAACATTGTAAATATAGTTTTTACTTTGGCAACCCATGCATGGTCCAGGTTGCCATTGATGGGACACATGTCTTGTCGACTTGCTTTGTGATGAGGCCAACTGGTCCTAATTCATTGATTGGACCCATAGTACAATGACACATTAGTTTTACTTTTATTCTAACTTTAATACCGAGATTCTTGGACCTCAAGAATTCATTCACATTTAATGGGTTCGTAGATGTTATTTGAAAGGTGAATGTTATATGGATGTTTTTGTTACTCCAAATTTCAATATTGATGTATCTTTTTTTTCTAAAGATTTGTCTTTTTCATGTGATATTTTAGAATCTACACCTATGGGTAAAATCTTTAAAAGACTTAGGGAGGAATACAGTGATGTATTCTTTGAGTAGTTGCCTGATGGTCTAGTCCCCTCCAGGGGTGTAGATCATCACATAGATCTACTTACCGACAACTCCCCTATATCGTTGGTCGTTACAAGGCAAGGCTTGTCGCGAAGGGCTACACACAAAGATATGGTGTTGATTATTTCGACACATATTCGTCGATGGTCAAGATGACAAGCGTACGACTACTCCTCGCATACACCACACAACACAATTTGGAAATTCACCAGATTGATGTGAAGACAACCTTTCTCCACGGAGATCTAGAGGAAGAAATCTTCATGAAGCAGCCTGAAGGATTTGAAGACCCCGACAATCAACAATATGTATGTCGGTTGCAAAGATGCATTTATGGTCTAAAACAAGCATCACGAGCTTGGTACAAGAAGCTCGATAGTCTTATGAACTGTAATGTCTACATAAAAAGAGTAGGAAAAGATTTTGTGGTACTAACTATTTTTGTGGATGATTCCCTAATGATAGGAAATTCCTTGATGTTGATAAAAGACGCGAAGAGTCAGATTTCTGAAAATTATGAAATCACAGATCTAGGAGAAGCAACGAAATGCCTCGGGCTGGAGATCAGAAGAGACCATCAGATCAAAGATTGCCAAGGGCGTACACCCCATCTTGACCTTACCATGGTCCTCTTCGGTGCCATCATAAAAGAAATACTCAATTGTTGCATACAAGTCACTTGTAGGGCCAATGAGCCCCTTTTACAATGTAATCCTCAATGGGTTTAGATAATCATTAATATTCCAACTAGTAATTGCACCTTTCATTTTTCCCTCATGGTTTCCATGATTTTATTGAAGTTGCAAACCCTATTGTTGTTTGAACTTGGAATGTTAGTGAACAGACAATATATATACTGATATTGATGTCGTAGCTACGAGTCATTATACATAAAAACTCTTACATTAAAGCGTGGAAAGAGCGAACAAGTGTGGAATAGGACATAACTTCACCGCCTCTTGACATCATTTTCAAGGGGTAAATGAGCTACAAATGAAGATGCTCTTAGATGAAGGTACACAATCACTACCATGCAGTCCCAAATGAAAATGCATTGTTCCAAACTTCATGTGAACAATCACATGAACAATAGACACATATCACTTGATGATCGAAGGTGTAGTTTTCTAAAGCTTTCGTAACAAAAAGTAATCTAGCAAGGTGATTGATATATCAAGAGAAACTTTGCCTTATGGAGGATTCAAATAATTGAAAACAAAAAATTGCATATTTGAAAAATCAAAAAATGAAAAAGAAACGCATTACTCATGTAGGAGTGACATCTTAGCTTTTAACTAATCATCACAATAGCTTGGGGCTATAGTGACAAGGTGACACAACAAAAAAAACCAAAAAAAATTCACACTTGTGGATTGCTCATGGCTGCAACACAACTTGGTCCAAAATTCCATACTTTGAAGAAAAAATGATCTTTCAATATTCCATTTATTTGAACTCTTACGGGACAACTTATTTGCATAGTTGCTAAAACTAAGATCTATTACTTGTTCTTCACATAGTCCTTCCTTCCACACCACCTATGTTGCTAGCAGCCTCATGCTTTCACTCTTATATTTGGGACAAATCTAGATGTGGCTGCGGTATGCCAGGGATTTGTGGAAGGATCGTGCCTTCTGCCCCGCTACCCCATTCTTTGGTGATGCTAAGGAGCTGGAGCCAGAGGGAGCTAGTTTCACTGCACAAAGCCAGATGCCAATTCTTCTTCATTCAGTCAGAACTCTAAAGTCACACCCTTCTTGTTTACGAGTGGGCCATTCTCGCTTGAACTCACTCACTCAAGTTCCATTTCTCATAGTGAACTTTGTACATGAATTTGAGCTGGATCAGTAATGTATTTGGAGGTCCATCCCTTTTTTTTTGGTTCTCTCAAGATCTCTCTCTGGAAGTCCAGTTTGTGATGTATTGCCTTTTGCACCAAAAATATGGAATGCCTACCCCAAAAATCACACGTTTATAACCACAAGTAGGCAAGAACTTGCTCAGCACATTTAGTATGTCGCAATGGCAGTTGACAGCACTAGCTTGTATTATGTACCAGAACTATTCATCGGATCAAGGGATTAGGGTTTATCCATATATTAGGCCTGGCCAGGATTGAAAACAAGGCTTCAAGTATTCCTATTCTCCATTGGCCACAACTCAAGCCTGCACCGTTGTGGGTGCAGTAACCATCCTTATCCAACTCAGCTACTCTGGGGGATAAGCATGCTTTTTTTTTTTTCGCTTACAGGTCTTTGTTTGTGTGATTACATAGTTGGCTGTTATTAATAACAATGGCTCTCATGCCTCTGACTTCATGTTTGGTGAGGAAGTTACAAGCAAATGTAGCTCCTAGTGGTTATTGTTGCAAATTCTTCTTACTGTAGTTGGAGTTGTGTGACCCACATAGCTTTTTGGTTGATAATTGCTACGGAAATGCATACATTGTAAAGTATCATCAGTATTCATATCACAATAGTTGTAATACTTTTGAGTGCAATGTGTACTATTAGAGCCTTCTTGTTCACAAACCTAGTGATGTTTTTAACCATCTTGAACTGTTGTAATGGAACTTCTGAGTTTTGCTTCTTGTATTGAAGTAGGAATAGGAACAAACGTTTCATGAATAATTGAATTGTTGAATTTATTTTCTTTCCTTCGCTTAATATCAAGCTTGTTTTGTATTTCCCATCATCCTCTAAGGATGATGAAAGATTAGAATCTGTTGAAGAAGAAGAAGAATGATGATGATGATGAATTATAATCCAATTATGCATCTATTCAATTTTCCTTATTTTAAGATGATCTTTTATGCCATTTGGCATTTTCTTCTTCCACCTACAATGTCTTTCTACAACTATGCACAATTACTACACATCCACATCCTTTATTTGTGGTTATTTGGATCATTGAGTCTTTGCATTGTACCATGGGGTAGCATTATTGGTGCATTTGTATCAAGTGATCGAACTTAAGAATCAATTTTCTATGGTTTATGAATGTGCTGCCCACTCCAATGATGCATCTATTCAATTTTCCTTATTCTAAGATATTCTTTCTATGCCTTTTGGCATTTCTTCCACCTACAATGTCTTTGTAGAACTATGCACAATCACTACACATCCATTCCACTCCTTTTGTTTACTTCCGGGTTTTTCTTTACTTATGGAGAATAAATCAGATAAGGACCTTCTGCCATAGAGACTTAACATTGGGTATCAAAGCTTATGATCCTACCATCTTTTAATTAAATGTGGCAGACAAAAGTATGTAGATTGCTAAAATAAGATATTCATGGCTTATGGAGATTTTTTCTCTATGCTTTGTTGGCTGTCCAATATGCTTATGTCAAAGTATGGAGGCTCTACTTCCAAGAAACTAGCTAGTTTGGTGCTAAAGCTTTGGTGTTTGGGTGAGTAGGTGGTGTTGTCTATTCCCACATCCTGCACACTCAAGCTTGGACCTCTTGTGCGCATAGGCGAAGGACTGCTAGGCTGACGTCTAAGGCCAAGGCCTTTTTCGCCACTTCACGGCCAGATTGGAGGCCTCTTCTTTTTGCAAATCTATTTCCGTAGTTTTGCAATTTTAGGTGGAAAAATCAGTAATTTCCAAGTTCTACCTGTTTTTTTGTTAAGCGTTCCAAAGTGTCCTCTAGCAATTGGCACGTTTCAGATGCACTAGTGATGTTATTTGCTAGCAGTAATGTCATTAAGCATGCCATTGATGTGAGGTTTTGGAAATTTGTTATTAGTAGCATCCGGTGTCAAGTGAGAATACCCAAGTAGCACTTAGTCGTTGGTAGACTGATCTTTTTTATGAGGAGATAACATAGTTGTGCTTCCTAACAATTGAGGAAGATGTGGAAGAGATCATATCCAGCATCAATCTTTTGAAAGGGGAAGTACAGGACAATAGCAATGCAATACATTGAAAACATTGGTTTTTGCTTAGGTGTTGCTACAAGCAAACAAGGCACATGTGGTGGAAACTCAACCTCCAAGCACTCCACCTCCACACCTCCATGGGTGTCAAGTGAGGAGCAGCAACATCTTGGTTATTTGTAGCAACCTCAGATTGGGAGATGAACCACCAATGCCACATAAGTGTGGGCTAAATCTAGAAATGGCAAATTTCATGGAATGAAAAAAATGATGATGGTTCAAATCACAAATTGGATACATGGGAGTGGTATTGGATGCTAGACAAATGAGGTGCTTCAGAGGCACAAGCAGTGGCTTATGTCGGTTTGTGAAAGGTGCAACATACAAGACGACAAGAAGTCTTAAACTTGGAAGGAGTTTAGAACTTAGACCAAGGCAGAGTTACTCCTCTAGATAAAGTCACAAGGGCTCGACAAAAGTGGTTGGATATAAAGCAAGGCAAATATGACAACACAAAAAATATTTTGATAAATATCATGATGTTATTATGGTCATTCCAGAAATGGACATCGAAACATAGGTTTTTGGCTTTGTGAAGGTCTTGCTTTGCTACTATGTGTGAGGTTATTTCAAAAAGTAGAGTAAAGGTATGTTATGGTCATGAAAACTTTAGAGTGGATGATTCCAATTACTTAGTTAACGGATAACTTCGACAATGGTATAGCGAAGAAAAATGGTAGACATCAATTGTAGGTATAGAAGAATGTATAGATGGCAGTTCATCTTGGTGTATACAAGACCTTTGAATTGATCCTATGTAGCTTTCATTGGTCTAAGGTTATCTGGGAGGATCATGAGACGTGGAGGAATACTGCTTGGTGACTAGTTTCTTTTACACTGAAAAAGTTGAAGGTTGTTACAAGATGCTGTTTTCTTTTTATTAGACCTTGCATCCTTACAAGTGTTTTTGGACGTGGCCTTTTGAAGACATCTATTCAGTTTATTGGCGCAAAATGAACTTTTACTTAATATTCTTTCAGAGTCTAATTTCCAACAGTTCTCATTTGAAATTGTTGTTGGAATGCAGAATGGCCGTTGGCGGGCATTCAGCCTACAAAAGCAAAGGTTGAGTGAGATGCAGAAGGTAACAGTCTAGCCTGGTTATCAAACTATGTCATCCTTAAAGGAATACGAAGTCTTTCGGATGAGAAAGTCTGAAATCAAGCATGATGGATATCCATATTTATATATGCTGTTAATGAGTTGTTCTTTCTTATCCTAAGTATTATTCTGTTGTAGGCTTAGAGGAAGTAGGTTGCTTGATAATACACGAGGGGAAATTGTGGGAATTTTATATACATCTAGATGGAGGCATGGCAGGCTGAAGCTGAAAATGATTAGGACTGGAAGAGTATGGAGAGGGTTAGTGAGAACAGCAAATTTGGATATTCAAATTTATTGCATCGATAATGCAGCAGTTTCAATGCAGGATTCTCTTTCTTGTTGGATGTGAGGTTCATGTGTACTAAATTATAAGACATTTCAAGTATTGATTATTTCTTTATTGTAATAACTAATTAACATGTACCTCTTCACAAGTCATGTGCTTGGATAACCTGATCAAGAAATAGTTTAACTAATGAGTTTACAGCATAACTCCAATCGCTAGATTAGTTAGATCTGATTAGAGGCCGCCTGTATGGTTACATGCATGATGGAAAGATTCAGTGGTTGGTCAAAGTATCAAACTATTCTCCAAATGATTCATTGAGTTTAATGTAAGTCTTTTGATTAGGATTTTATAGGCTTCAGATATGGAAGGACGTGCCATCTTTTCTTTGAACTCGGGGACAACTTTTTAACAGGAACCTTGCCTCGACCTTTCTTAAAAAGCTAGTGTTGAAGGACAACAAATATCAAATGTAGGACACTTGTAGAAAAGAAATGCAGCCTGATTCCCGGTGCAAATTTGAACTAAAAGGATAGTACTTAACCGTGCAAAGGCACAAATGGTAGCTGCTGTAGAAGTCTTGTGTACCTCTTCGAATGATGATCAAATGTTTTTGTACGTCGTTAGATCACAATTATCTTGCATGGAGATTTCCTTGCGAACTGTGCAGATTTATTTAGAGTTTATTTTTTCATGGAGTCTCTGTATCGGATGGTGCTGATGGCGTTACAGGTTTGCCAATCTCATGAAGTTGAACAAAGTCATAAAAATGTTTTGGTGGTCATTGGAGGAGGAGCTGCTGGCATTTTTGGAGCATTAAGGGCCAAGGCAATGTGCTCAAACTTGCATGTGGTTGTGCTTGAGAAAGGCCGATTGCTATCTAAGGTCTACTGTCCAGCATGTCTTTTATTTATTTTCAAAAACGAGGCTTTATGTCTTATGTTGTTTTATTAGGAACATGTCAAATTTGAGTTAATGTATACAAATGACTTTGATCAATCCAAACAGAATCAAAATTTACACTTTATGATATTCCTTGCATTTTCTACGACTCTCAACTTTGTTAAGTCGTAATAATATCAAAGTTGCAGCAGCGAATCGCTGTCTGCAATTTGGACAACGATCCGAGGCAAGAGCAGACCTATGCCGAGCATAGATTTGCTCTCGACTTATGTCGGGAGAGGACCTATGCTGCAAGAGCATAGGTCTGCTCTCGACTTATGCTGAGTCGAGAGAGGACCTATGCATAAGTCGAGAGTGGACCTATGCTCGGACCTATGCTCGGCATACAACGGTCCGAAATAGAAATTAAACTCAAAATTGTAAAATACGGTTTTTTTTTTTTGCAATGCAAAGAAATCTGATTTGAAATTGTCTTACCGTAGTGAAATCTGTTTCTGTAGCGCCCTTTTGGTGCATACATTGAAAGTGGCCACAGAATCAATAGTTTGGAAACTCTGGCAGGTTGTTACGAAGCCACTTAGCTGACTTGGTTATTTCATGTTTGAGACATTGCTCAGGTGAAAGTATCTGGAGGTGGTCGCTGCAATGTGACAACCGGTCTTTATGTAGATCCGCTGGTATAACATTGGCACATATATCTTGTATTTAAATAGTGTTTTGATCATGGTTCCATAGCGTGCGATACTGCATAGGGAATGTGGAAATTCTCATGTCGCGTGTGCAATGTAAGTTTTCTAATTTTTCAATGTTAAAGTGAAATTAGTCCCTTGACTTTTTTTTGTTCTGTTTTATAAGCATGGGATGCATTTTTTTCTGTAGAAACGTAGTCTAAAAACTTCAGAATGGATATCTACTTTTTTAAATCAGAAAACTTTGTTGGCCATGGTGGTTCTTCTTTGATGATATATTGAACAATTCAAGTCTCCATAGTCATTTTAAGTCTTTGCTTCTATATGTATGGTTGAAAAGATGACTTTTACTCATCAGCTTCACAAATTATGACATATTGAAATGCCCACCCTGTATGTGAACCTTATGAACCTGTTCCGACCAAAACAGGTTGAAATGTACTGTACGTTTGGAACGTACTGGTCGGAAGGAGTCTCAGAATTTAATTGGTACTACAAATTTTGCAAGCAGTTTTTGGTTTCCCTTTTTCTTTTTTTCAAAATCCTCCCAGTAGCTCTGAGCTAGAAAATTGCACCTATTTTTGAAAACATAGCAGGGATTGTAGCTCAAAACAAATACTTACAAGTAATCATCAGTGTTTTTAATCCTAAGAATGCACCCCAAATGCATTCTTTGAACACTCTAAACTCATCCATAGCTAGGTTAAAGTTTTTCTAGCTGGGATCGTAGCTATAGACGATTAGCTGGAAATGTAGGTAGAAATGATTGGCAAAAACTCTCACCTGAAAGCGATCAGCGGCGTTTTGAACCCGAAAATTGCACCCCAGCTGCATGACTCTGAGAATTTGATAAAAAAAAGTTAAGAAAATCTACATTCTTTTTCTCTTTTTCCAAGGCTCGTTCTAGAATGCGTTCCACTCGGGAATGGGCAACTATGATGTGGACTTATTCTAACCCAATTCTTGCAGCATCTTGCAGAGCAGTATCCAAGGGGGTGTAAGGAGTTGAAAGGGTCATTCTTTCGAGCTCATGGTCCCAGTGATACTGCAGATTGGTTTCTTCAGCATGGGGTTTTACTAAAGGTTTGCAAGTCAATGTATCATAATGCATATTTACTTAAGAGTGATCAATACTTTTGTACTTTTAGAGGCTTTATGTGAAAAAACTGCAAAATTTACTACTTTTCATATGACTTGCCTTTTTGAAATGCTGCCATATGTTTTCAGACTGAGGAGGATGGTAGAATGTTTCCCGTAACGGATGATTCAAGTACCATCGTGAATTGCCTTGTCAATGAAGCAAAACGACTCGATGGTTGGTTTCTTTTCACCTTTGTGCATTATTATTGCTTGTTAGTTCACATGTGAATCATTTTGGTGGACATAAACCCACTTTAACTAGCCGCCCACATCGTGTGTTGAAAATGAAAACTCAACGCTATCTAGCAAATGTCATCATCCACCTAGGCTTTTGAAAACGACCAACAAGTGAATGAGTGCCCTGCAAAAGACTGGTATCAGGGGACACTCGCACATCCTTTGCCATCTCATAAAGTGTAGTCCATTCTAGTGCTTCATCTGTTTATAGGACCAATGAGACCTTGTTTGTTCAACCTTTACGGCCATAATTTTTGATTCTATGAGTACATAATTATCCACACGATGCATATTCGAATGTGAAGGAGCTGATACATTCATAATTTTTTTTCCCAGTCCTCCTGCAGACCGGAGCAACTGTGAACAGCATAAAGAGTTGCAAGAATGGCACATTTTCAATTGAAGTGCATAAGCGTGGCTCCCTTTTGATGGATAACATGACTGCAGATTTCATACTCCTTGCAACAGGCAGTGCTAGACAGGTTTATGCAGATAGTTTGTCCAAAGGTTTGGTTTTCTTTACATAAACGTAAAAGCTTTTCATCCATAATTGTAAGGGGCTTAATTTGAATATGACTAGAACTTTAAATGATTCTCTTGGGTTATTCTTACGCTTTTCTGCTGATTTGTGGAAAAGTAGGGGTATAAGCTTGCAGCCCAACTCGGGCATACAATAATTGAGCCAAGGCCAAGCTTGTTCACATTCAAAGTTTCTGATCCAATAATCAATGAGCTGAAAGGGGTGAGTTAGCTCCTATTTTTGGATTTCTGAGCATTCTTCGACTTCTCTCGAATAGCACAGTGACTGCACCTCACTAGAGTACTCAACAATGAATGTCAGATGTGAAACGTGCAATGGAGCTTTGGCTCATGCCGAAAACTGTTATGCAGGTAAGTTTTGTCAATGTCCAAGCGGTATTGGAGGTTCAAGATGACACGAAGAAGAACTCAAGTTTTACTCAGGTACTTACTCTCAATCTATTTCCAGAATAGTCGGGTACATAAATAAAATGGTCATACTTGTTCAGCACCTTCATACTGTTAGCTGCTATCTGATTAGTTTTCCTTCTGGGAAAGGTTGGGCCTTTGTTGATTACTCATTGGGGACTGAGTGGCCCAGTTGTACTCCGGCTCTCAGCTTGGGCAGCTCGTGAGTTATACTCTTCAGGATATCAAGGTGGGTGATCATCTGTTCAGATAAGCACTGCACACACTTGTGGAACACTTCTAAGTTGGAATGTGCAGATTGATTTTTTATCATGTTTCAGGAACTTTGTGGGTGGACTTTGTGCCAAGCATGGAATTTGACCAGCTTAAACAGATATTGGCGAAGCATAGAGAGATGTCACGGGTGAGCTCACTACATTCATGAGGTTCTGTAAAAAGTCGCAGAAAACAAGCATGTGCATAGTATCACTCATCCAAAAGCATTACGGTTTCTCTGAGAGGCTGCTACGATCCATAGTTCCTTAGCACCTTACAGTCATTTGCAGGAACAGATATGTACTAGTGAGAATGCTGCAGCAGATTTCTCTAGCTTCTTGTTGTTTGAGATGCTGCCCATGACTCCTTGGAATAATGCTCACAAACCTACTGCTTCCAAAAGTGGGAGCATTTTCGTGATCACTCTACTAGAGAGATTTGGTTGGTTCATAATTGCCAATACTTCTCAGCCTATCTCTGCTGGACATACTTTTAGGGAGAAGACAAAAAACTACAAGAATTGATTATGAGAGCATAGTAAATGCTGTTTGAAGTCAATTTCTCCGTAGCAGGACAACTTGGTTACAAGCTACCTAAAGAAGTATATTTACTTGATGGGAAACAAATGCAAGGTGCCCGTGGAGAACAATGCCAGGGGGCTTGCAAAGAAAGAAAGAATTGCTAAAAAAAGGGAGAGAAGCTTGGGAAACTCTTACTTTTTACTCCCTTGTTTGAAAAACTGAAAAGAAGAAGATAATGGTTGATATTGCCACATAGTTGGCCATCCTTGAATTCTGATCTTCCTATACCTATCAAACTCATAGTTGGAAGCAGACCAAGCAGATCTTAGTTTGGTACATAGATGCACAGACGATTCATAAGGTCCAGCCGTATTTGGCGGACTCTTTCTATGTAATTTTCGGCAGTACATGAGGCGGCATATAGTTAGACAGTAGTCTAAAAACAGACCCAGCCGTATGTGGCGGGATGCGTAATGTTTTTTTGATACATCTCTTAAATTAATATATAGTATGCTTTTTTGCGCAACATGCGCCTGGTTTTATGAAACACGATCTTTGTACTCTTAACATAATGTATGTATGTGTTTAACATATGTAACATCTATAATGAGCTGAAAATGAGAGAGAGAGAGAGAGAGAGAGAGAGAGAGAGAGAGAGAGAGAGAGAGAGAGAGAGAGAGAGAGAGAGAGAGAGAGAGAGAGAGAGCTTTATTAACGTCTTTTCCATGCCAAGAGGCGTATAAGACGAACGAGTACATCAGATAAAGTTGGACACAAGACGGATCAGTGCCGTCAAAGCAAAATAACAAAACAACTAAGAAGAGATTCATATAGCCAGGATTATATGGTGCGTAGACCATTTACATGTTCAACTGGACATCTCTTCATTTCTCTATCTCAGACTCTATCTCAAAAATCTTCTCATTAACTATAGGCTTCCGATCGACAAGTCTGATAATACCATCACGATAGATAAGCCGCTTGCCAGTTGATAGAGCTTCTTGTCTTGCCTTCTTACGTTCTTGAACTTGGATGAAGGTAAGATCTTCGTCCAGGTAGACTTTGGTATCCCGCAATTTGAATCTCTTCCCTAAAACTTCACACCGGTGAGACACTGATGTGAAGCGGATGACAAGAGTATCCAGGTCCTTCTTAGGTCGCCAGGCAGTTTCCATACCTTTGCTATGGTGTTGAAGATTTCCTTCCAAAAACTTCTTAGCTTCTTTGATAGCATTTTGAGAGTTTGGGATACCTCTAACACGAACATTGAGAGCTTTATGTTCACGGCTCTCAATGAACGTGGCTGAGATAAACGAAGGTGAAGGCGAAGGTGGAGAGATGATTGTAGACAATCCTTTAAGCACATCTGCCCATGACTGGACAGCCGTATGGTTCTGTTCCACCTGATTTTCGAGATGCTGGATTTTAGCTAAAGTAGCGATTTGAGAAGAAGTTTCACTTTTTATAACTGCAACTTCGTTCTTGAGTTCTTGAATGGAAGTGTTTAACTTCTGAAGATGCGATTGCACCCCTAGAAACAGAGAATCATGAGAAGCCACTTGCTCTCTGTGATTGTTAAGGTATTCAAATAGACGGAGTTGATCATCCCAAAGAAGTTTGACCAAGGCATATGGAGGGAAAGAAACAGGTGCTACTGGAGTGTCTGGAGTCAAGGGAATAGCTACAGTAGTTTCACTATTATCAAGAATACGGTTTGATGGGGGAGATAGGAGCTGTGACATGCATAGAAGGAGAAGGGGTAGGCGGATCTGGCTGTAAGGAAGATGCTGAAGCCATGCTGGAAACAGAGGATGGTTCAGGAGTAGAGGCAACGGCTCCTTTGCGACGTGGCATAACTTATTGCGATGGAGGAGGGCGCTCAAACCTGTAGAAGATCAGCAATAGTGAGGGCACACCTGCAGCGGCAGGGCACTAGCGTTGGACAACGATGGAGCAGTCGCGATGGGTAGTGATGGAGTAGATACGCAACAACAGGGTAGAGCAATGGAGGGCCAGCAACTCAGGGTAGAAAAGCAGCGATGGAGGCCCAGCAGGGCAGCAATGGAGGGCGCCCACAGCAGAGCATCCGCCATCCCTGGCGCTTGCCGCTGGCCGCAGAGAGAGAGAGAGAGAGAGAGAGAGAGAGAGAGAGAGAGAGAGAGAGAGAGAGAGAGAGAGAGAGAGAGAGAGAGAGAGAGAGAGAGAGAGAGAGAGAGAGAGAGAGAGAATGTTGAGATGAAGCTAGATTGTGCAAAGACCAGTTGTTTTTGTTTGCATGTTCTTATGAAATTCTGGAAGTGGAGTCACAATTGGTCCTTCCTGAGATGCTGATATAAGACATAGTAGTGTGTCGGTCTTGTGGTTCCCTGTAGTGAATGACACAGTTCTGGTGACCATTCACTTCTTGATTGGGCCTATGCAAGAAGAACTTGGAGATGAAGTGAGAATGTGCAAAGACCAGCTATGAACGTGGAGAGCCTTGGAGTTTAAAAATTGTGACCAATAGTTTTGTTGCAGTTGTTTTCTTCAAGCTATGGAATCGAGGATGCACACCACACAAGCACCTCAAAACACGCAAAAATGCTGACCTTTTGTCTGGTTTAGGTAGCCGCGCGAGCTAACAAACAGCCAAAAGAAGGATATCAAATATACTGTTGAGCAAGATTCTGATGATGATGAAAAGTACAAGCCTTCAGTTAGTCAGGAAGAAAGTTCGAGCTCTTCCATAAGTATGAAGTGTGACAGAAATAATGTTTGCCAGAAATGGCAACAAGCACCTTGAGTTTGCACCCTCATAATTTGCATTTGAAAAATTGTCCACCTTTTTCTTGTGAGGTCGACCGAATTCTGAGTTCCAAGCCAAATCCTCTGAGTTCCAAGCCAAGACCTCAATATGGAGAGAGAGATGTGGACCTTTGAAGCATAATGAGCTCTCTTCTCAATCCAGCAACATCCCTTTTGACAGTATTAGTCGACCCTTTGGAGAGTACACGTAATGAGGATCCTCATCCCATTTTTTTCTCAATCCAATTAGTGCTGGATGTAATATATTTTAGAGGAAAAACGAACTTCTTGATTCAGGCAGATTTGTGAAAGGAATACAGATGACTGTACCCTTTTTCATTGAGACACGCAAAAATGTTGACATTTTGTTTGGTTACTCTGCAACTCAACAAACAACACAAGGGTCTTGTGGCACCAAATTGTGGGTGTTAGCTGACACAACTTAATTCTAAACTTCTCCAAAAACAGCCAAAAGAAGGATATCAAATATACTGTTGAGCAAGATTCTGATGACGATGAAGAGTACAAGCCTTCAAGTAGTCAGGAAGAAAGTTCGAGCTCTTCCATAAGTTTGAAGTGTGGTAGAAATTAGTAAGCACCTTGGGTTTACACCCTCATTATCTGCAGTGTAATTGATAGATTTTACCAACTATTTTTAGTGCTACACTTCCCAGACAACAATGTGATACAGCCATTCCAAAGATGATAGTGGGCTGCTGGGAGACGGCGTATTGCAACCAGGGTTTAAGGTTTAGGGTCCAGTGATGAAGTTGTAGCATAAGTAATTAGTAAGCTATTGGGGTTCATCCGGGGAGAAACCGATCTCATCCTACAAGACATAGTAGTGTGTGGGTTTAGGGTTTAGGGTTTGGAGCATAAGTAATTAGTAAGCTGTTGAAGTTCATCTGGGAAGAAACTGATCTCATCCTATAAGACATAGCAGTGTGTAGGTTTAGGGTTTTGGGGTTTAGAGTTTAGGGTTTGGAGCATAAGTAATTAGTAAGCTGTTGAAGTTCATCCGGGGAGAAACCGATCTCATCCTATAAGACATAGTAGTGTGTAGGTTTAGGATTTAGGCTTAGAGAGGCAATATAGTAAACATCACTGGAAAAATTTATCCAAGAAAATTATGTGGTCAAGCATAGCTTGATCTTGAAGTTTGCCTAGCTCCAGGAGCTCTGAATCCGGCACCTTTTTGAGAGCTCTTCAGCATCCTTGAACACATTACGTTGGGTCTCAACATATTTCTCAGCGGGTGTTGTCTCTGAAATCTCATCAATAACGTTTGATGTGGATTTGAAGAAGGAGCAATTAATGACGTGGTAAAATCCTTGAGTACATAAAGGCGACATAACCACTCCTATCATCCCCAGGCACTGGAAAGACCTTTTTGACCATTGCTTTCTTACAAATCTTCCTGGCCAAATATCCAGGTGAAAGGGTATTGATCACTGCCCTCAGAAGGCATGCAGCTTCCTTGGGTGTCCGAGATAAGGAAATGGGCAGTGAAGCCAATTCCTTTACACAACTTGTATGAAGCCCATAAAACTGTAGAGAAGAACGTGGTTAAAAGTTTTCTAGATGAAGGGCATTTCCCACGCACAAAGAACACAAGGATACTTCTCCCAAAAATCTTCTGGTCTTGAGAGAGAATGAGAGAGTTTAGATATAAGCTCCTTTGCAGTGTATGTTTTCATTTCTGAATACTCAATTTCAAGACTCTTCCACCAGGCTCATACTTTTCTGAATATGATTGAAGTTCAGCATATTTATTTGAATGTAACCCCATTTCTTGTGATGGTGTTTAGGCTCGAGCTACCGCACCTCAGATTGTCAAAAATATATTTTATACACTCAACTATACCACGACCACCCTTACTCAGGAGAATATTATAATTAAAAGTCCTTTCCCAAAAGATACCTCGATTAGCCAAAGCATAGTTCAAATCCCATGTTTTTAACATCTAGAGCAACAACAAGTCCAACTAAACCGAAGGCAAAATTTGTTCAGGCAAAAAATGCGAATCTGGTTCACCTGAACCTTGGATAACGAATTGTACAAAATGATAATCCCCTAACCCTAAACCTTGGATAACGGACCTTGGATGAAGGAGGCTTTGTTAGCTAGGATAAAGGAGAAGTTCTAGAAAACTTGCCTGGTATTTGTGACTTCACAATTTTTTTGAAGCTTATGTCCGGACAACATAAGGCACTTGGATTACCTGAGAAGACATGTACAAATAATAGAATGAAGCTAGAGGCCTCATTGAAAGGGATATGTATTGATCCCTGTCTGTCCTTAGATTGGTTTGTCGTTTGAGGAAAGTAAATTTGGAGGATTCCTGCTGTAGCATGACATGCAATTTCCCGAGCATTCATAATTGGTCAAAAGCACAAGGTCTTTGTTTATCGCCTTGTGGCAGGAATAAATGCGGAGAAAAATATTGAGAAGGCTTCAACTCACAAATTGCACCCTTCACTGCATTGCATTATGAGAGGTAAATATGAAATAACATACCTAGTTAGAGATGAATCTGACCACAAGCAAATATCTGCCAAGACTATGCAGTGAATGACACAGTTTTGCTTATTAATTAGTAAGCATTCATTTCTCCTACTGGCTCGTACTTGGAGATGGATCTGAACACAAGCAAATATCTGCCAAGACTATGCGGTAGGGAAAATCGAATGGCATTAGAACAAAGCGTCGAGTCTTGTTGTCAGGTAATGTGTCTCAAAACAATTTTGAAGAGCTCTTCAATCTTCTTAGGCTAGACAAGCCTGACTTTTTGAAAGTGATTCCTAGTTATGCGGCTAGTCTTAGTAGTGAAATTGACTTG
The DNA here is from genome assembly GCA_029204225.1 of Diphasiastrum complanatum. Classification (NCBI taxonomy): domain Eukaryota; kingdom Viridiplantae; phylum Streptophyta; class Lycopodiopsida; order Lycopodiales; family Lycopodiaceae; genus Diphasiastrum; species Diphasiastrum complanatum. Next base: position 32,727,810 of record CM055092.1, on the reverse strand, counting down.
ATCAGTGAAGTTTAGATACAAGCTCCTTTGCAGTGTAAACATTTGAGGACGATACAGATTGGATTCCTGAAAGTCAAGAACACTTCAGTATCTCAAGTGGAGATGAATCATTTGATGATAAAGCTCGCACAAAAGTTTGTTCTCGTCTGGAAACTAGTTCATACGAAAAAGCAAGAAAGCATATCACGGATATGCCTGACACAGATGCTTGGTCTTCTGGCCAGAGAGAGAGAGAGATAGCGAGAGCAAGAGAGAGAGTTTTCTGGTCAAAATTACATATTGTTTGCTCTTTCATGCCCGATTATGTGGTATATCAGTTATGGGAGGCATGGGCAGTGGTTAGGTTTGTTGCAAATTTTTTTAGGTACCTTTTTCGTTTGTTTTAACAGGAGGGGGCAGGTATGTGCCAGATACTCTCTAATAATTAATTCAGGGGGGGGGGTTAGGGGGAGGAAAATTGTTTTTATTTCATTTTGGCAATGTGGGACGGTGGACCGTGAGGGGAGGGGCTTGTATTTTTTTTTTTTGAAAAAAAAAAATTTGAAAAATGGTGGACACTTCCGGACCCGGACGCGCATCCGCGTCCACCATCCGCTTCCTTAGGTATGAACTATCTACAACATAGTTCCATACCGTTCCTAGGGCACCTAAGGAACTGTTCCTAGGAATGGTTTTTGAGTTAATTTGTTTTTGAGGTTGAATTTTTTTAAGAACCCCCCTAAAATCCTATAATAGATTGAGTGAAAACCCATTCATGAAAATCATTAAAATTTGGTTTTGAGGTTCCTAAAAAAGGGTTTTGTGTGTAAGAAAGGGTCTTTGTTCATGTTCATGTTCATGTTCCTAAGTTTCTATTCTTATTCTGAACTTTCTAAGTCTGTATGTAAAAGAAGGGTTCTTGTTCGTGTTCCTCTCTCTAAGTTCCTAAGCTCCTAAGTTTAAGTTCAAGTTCATGTTCATGTTCCTTAAGTTCATAAGTTCCTAAGGGTGAAGCCCGTAACTTATAGACCAAGTTTTAGTGCACTCAAATCCCATCGGTATGATGCATTTCAATTTTTTTCGTGTAAAAAAGGCAATGATTTCTCTCTCTGACCGTTCATACCTTTTTCTTTTTGTCGGCCATCTCCTCACTACACCCACTCACACATTACTTCCCCTCATAAAGCCTACATACCGTTACATACCCCACAACGCTCCCCTATACCAAGAAGCCTTATCTGAACTCCTTGCCCACTACCCATATGAGCATACGTAGAGGATTAGTCTCTTTTTCTTGTCCAAATCCATGATGTAGCATCCCTTGCTTTCCCATCCCCACGGCCCAAACACCAGTGATGCCGTAGACCACATAGCCCATGGTATGACCAAGAATGTAACCACCTCCACCAAAATATGATCTATGCACATTCGAAAAAAGAAATCGCATATGAGATAGACCATAGATGCGCCCCGTTTCGGAACTCTGGTTCCGGAATTTAGCAGCGTTCCGGATCGGAACGTTGCTAATTTTTTTTTTTCCCTTATTGATGCTATGTACATTATTTGCAAATGCATAAATAAATTTTTCAAAAGGAAGATAAATCCACCTGTTCTGAATGTATGGAAGTTGAATGGAACTGTTTTGCTCTGAATGTACAGAACGATATTATAAACTAGTTCGGAATGGGTATCTAGGGATAGTACTATAAGCTAGGATTCAGGAATCAGGATGACCTTACACTCTAAAATATCTTTTTAGAAATTGGTTCTTGTCAAAACCCATTTCTAGGGTTTGGTTATGCCATTTAAAATATTTGCCACGAAAGTTTACAGCTGTCATATGGACAAGACATATTATTTTCAACTGTTTGAAATTAGGTATCGCTCATTTTCACGTATGCCTTCAAGAATGTACTAGGTTTTGGGTTTTAGTGTGATTGAAAAGCACTCAAAATGACTGTTATTATCGGTCTTCAGATTATAAAAAAAAAACAAATTCAACATCGTTCCAGAGTTCCGGAACGTGGGGGTCTGAAATGGCGTTCTGGTGCAACTTAGAGATAGACCAAGGTAGGAAGATGATGGACCTCCTTTTTAGCTCCTCATCAAGATCCTTTTGGAAGAAATTCCTCCCATGAGCAGCTCCACCCTGGATTACAGACCTCAACACATGGGTGACTTATGCCACATCACTTTACACAGTATCTGATACACCCCCATTGTCATGCCCACGATTGATCTCGGATCGATCATCTCGTTAGAGGTCAGTAGGCCTACCTCGACCCGTAAGTTAATTATGATTGTGAGGGGTTTGGGGCCCTCAAGTGTATATGGTCAACACATGATGGCGGATTATTATGGGTCTATTAGTGAGTCATAGGGGAACTGGATGACGTGGCCCAGTTAGGCTGCAGAGGTGTCTATTGAGGTGTCACAGTGCACTACTAGTGGCACATGGGCCTTGGAGGGTATAAGTATACCCATTGGGCTCTCACTAGTGTATTTTTGTTCTCAACTTCTTAAAAACCAGTCTCTGAAGTTCTGGTAACATGCTAGAATCATGTTTTCAAAATACACAGCACACTAAAGCTTGAGAAGAAGCCCTGCAATTCTAGTTTCTAGAAGTAAAGCATGGATTTGCTTTCTTGCTAAACACAAGACAATAATCTGGAAACTAAAACTAAAGCGAATCTGTAATTTGATTTGCAACTCAGTTTTGTGCAATCTGAGCATCTGCAAAACCAGAAATATTATTCACAAAAAGTTGTGAAATCTGTTTTTTTCCTTGTATTAGCAACAAACTCAGAATTACAGCAATAAAACTAAGTAGATGGGTTGTAAATCGGGCTTCTTCACATCCGATGGCATAGCGCTCCTCCCCGGACCTGCATAAAAGTTCTCTCTCTCTCTCTCTCTCTCTCTCTCTCTCTCTCTCTCTCTCCCCCCCCTTGTGAGGCCGACTCCCCTCTCACGGCCAACCTGCTTGCGGCCATGGGAAATGAAGTGGCCTGAGTGGGAGGGAGGTCGAGATTGGAGGGAAATTGGGGGGGGGGATATTAGAAAGTGAATACTTTCTAATTTTTTTTGGGGGTGGGTGGGGGGTTGTTAAGATGGTTTTTATTTTTTCCCAGGACATTTTAATCAGCTTCGTAGAGTTATTGGTTTACGACATTCTAAAAGCAGTTTGGTAGTAGTCTACCAACCGGATGTTTTCACCGGTGAGAAAATTTAAGCGCCCCGAAGTTGTCCAAGACTAGATAAATCATTGGACTAGCTACTTTAGCTTACACAACGTGCTAGAGGAGAAGCAAATTTCTTCCGTATTACTGTTTCTAGAGAGGAAAGCCTCCTCCTGGTGGATGGAGCTCCCCTTGAAACGGGCGACATGGGCTGGATTCCTAGAGGAATTTCGAAGGCTTTTGTCACAATTGATGATTCAGAAATGGACATTCGCTTCATTAACTGCCGAATGGGTAATCGAGAATTGGACACGTATGTCCAAGAGTTCTTATATTTTTGAGCCAAGGTGCCGCTCTTTGACAGGAAATTGGCCTAGTGGCAGTTCTTTTATGGACTACCGGCCGATTACCAAAATGAGTGCAAACGAAATTCCTCCACACGTTGGAAGACACTATCTGAGTAGCTAAAGCCTACGATAGCACCGTGGTTGCCTCACGGAAGAGTATGCACGACCAAGTGACCTAGAAGCCAAAAACTGAAAAGGCGAAGAATAAGAGGAAAAAATTGTTTTTGATGAACTGGAAGTTGCTACATACCAACAGAAGAAAAAAAAAATAAGAAGAAGCCAGTTGTAAAGGACAAGGTGTGGATTGCTTCAATAAAAGAGAACCTTTGCTTCTTGTGCAACAAACCTGGGCACCGTGCCAAGTGGTGCCTCGATAAGAAGAATAAGGCATCGAACCTCATGACATTGGATTTACCCGCAAGTAAATTGCAAGTCAATTTATTAGGAAATTGTGATTGTGCATGTAATGCATAGAACCAACGGTTCTTGGAACCGTGGGTCCTAAGAACCGTTGGGTGAACTATACCACAGTTCATGAACCGTGGTATGGTTCTTGTTATTAATTAATTAATTATTAATACTTAAAATCCTATTTGTCTGCTGCCTTCGATGCCATAGCGGTTGATAAGAACTTGATAACCCCCCCAATGGTGTTCTCATCGAGCTCAGGCAGAACCTCACGAGCAAAAAACTGAGTTCCTGCCAGTGATGAGGCATGATGGCTGATTCGCTACACTCATAGACAGACGATCCTATTGCTTTGGCTACGATCATGTCATGCAAATTCGAGAATCCATTTCACATGACTTCTTCGCCTTAGGCATTCCATCAGAGGAAGGATTCCGCCCGCTGACTTTCCGCTGAAGGATTTCGCTGCATGACTTTACATGTCTTCTTTGCCTTATGCATTCCATCAAACTCCAGAGGAAGGATTTCATCCGCTGACTTTCCGCTGAATTGATTCTGCTGATTCCGCTGCATGACTTCCCGCTGACTTTCCACACAATAGTATATAAAAAATAATTAATTAATAACTACACGCGGTTCACCACGGTTCTGGCAAAAAAAAATTGAGAACTGTACGGTTCTCAGAACCGTGGTGAACCGCCCACGGTTCATTAATTCTATGATGTAATGTTAATAAATATCTTTCAAGCCTAATCAATTGTTTCGAGTTAGAGGCAAGATATTAGGGAAAGACGTAAATGTACTGTTAGTTTCAGGAATTACTCACCATTTTTTGAACTCTCGGCTTGTGCAGAAGCTTCCGGTGCCCACCATGCCCAATGATCACCGTTACGTGGTCCTTCTAGCCTCGGGGTCGGCGAACACGGAGATCTGGGATGTCAAGGTCCCTGATTTGGAGCTTCGGATGCAGGACTATGCCAAGCGACTCGACTTTCACGTCATGAATCGGATGAGCTTGATGTTGTTGATGTTGATCAATCTAACATTTTTTGTGGTGATGGTGACGGTGGAGATGCCTCTCCAAGTCAAGTTCTGATTACACTAATGTCATCTTAAGATATGAATGGTTTTATAGTAAATCAAATTCCTTAGAAATAGGTTTTAAGAACCATTCATTGGTATTTAAAGATAATTTTGGTAAAATAGTCTCTATTTCTGGAGAGACTGATGTACTCCCATCGCCGATGGTTTCCTCAACAAAAGTAATGGAATTATTGCCTGATTTTGATTATGACTTGTTTCACCTTGTTTTAAAATCTCGATTGCATTGTGATATTGTTGATGGATTTGATGTGGATGTGTTTAGTCTTAATAACACTGAAAATTCTCATCATGAACAACAATTAGTGCAAGATTTGAAACAAGAGTTTAATCACATTTTTTTAAAACAGCTCCCTCATAGTTTACCACCCACACGGTCCATAGACTGTAAAATTGAGTTGATGTCCCATAGCGGCCCCATTTTCAGACAACCTTATATGTTTAATCAAAAGGAAGAGGAGAAAGTGGCTAGGCAAATTGAGGATGGGACATATCAGACCAAGTAAGTCACCATGGGGAGCGCCTGTTCTTAAGAATAAGAAGGATGACGGTTTTCGGTTATATGTGCATTACAAGGGTTTGAACAAACTTACCATAAAAAATAAATACCCGTTACCTAGGATGGATGATCTATTGATTGAATGGAGCGAAATACTTCACGAAAGTCGATCTTCGTACGAGATATCATAAGATAGGGTACATCCGGATGATGTATCTAAGACCAAGTTTAGGGCGAGATTTGGCCATTACGAGTTCGTAGTCCTACCATTTGGTTTGACTAATGCTCCGGCAACTTTCCAACAAATAATAAACGACTTGTTTCGTCCATTTTTGGGGAAGTTTGTAGTAGTGTTTCTAGACAATATATCGATCTATAGTAGAACACTAAAAGAGCATGTAAAGCATCTCTGTATTATCTTATGTATTTAGCTCAAGTCATTTTTTAGTTTCACAGTATTCTTCCATAAGTTTGTAGAGGACTATTATGAGATTGCCGCACCTCTTAACAATTTGTTGAAACAGGTGAAAAGTTGGAAAGGAAGGCCAAGTCCTCCTATTAGACGGAATGAGAAATTAGATGAGAGTTTTTGGAAACTCAAGCTTATATTTGTCTCAGCTCCCGTGTTAAGAATAGTGGATCCAGATATTCCATTCGTCATTAGTACTGACGCGAGTGATATGGCTATTGGAGCTGTTCTCTTACAGGAGGGCCAGCCCGTTGCTTTTGAGAGCAAAAAGTTATCCGATGCACAAGTCAAGTATACAATGCAAGAAAAAGAACTTTTTGCAGTGTTCCATGCATTGAAATCATGGAGGCATTACCCATATGGTAATAAATTCGTGGTTAATACGGATCACTAACCTCTAAAATACTTTCGCAATTAGAATGATCTGAGAGGTTGTAAGGCCTGATGGGCAACACTCGTGTAGAAATTCGACTTTGAAGTGGGGTATATCAAAGGCACCACTAATCGGGTGGCATGATGCACTTAGTCGAATTTGTGAAGTATACGAGCTTTCCTTCACAGAGATCAGCATAGATTTTTCTCTCCTTGAGGGGTCTTTGTGAGGAAGACCCGCATTTTGGACCAATCTAGAAGAGGGTTCTAGCAGTTTCATCAATCGAGATTGATTTACATGGTGATCAGTCTGGGAGAAAGAATAAAAAGAGTGTTGATGACTTCTCTATCCATAAGGGATTGTTGTTCAAGAAAGGGAAGATTTGTATGCCCTATGGGGATGCTATAAAAAAGAAAATTCTTTATGAATGTCATGACTCACCATGTGTGGGTAGATTGAGCTTATAAGCTCCTATATGAGCACACTTGACATGTACCTTTTCTTAATCCTATGTACCTTAGGGTACTTTAAGGACATTAATAAAGATTTCTCTCTCTCTCTCTCTCTCTCTCTCTCTCTCTCTCTCTCTCTCTCTCTCTCTCTCTCTCTCTTTTCGGAGGAAACTTCCAACAAAATATCTTGCTTGGAAAAACAGGTCGAAGAGACAAAGACATGGGCAGCTCTCTTCAAACTGGATGATACGGGCAACAAACTCTCATCACTTGCAAAACAGGTTGAAGAAACGACATCGATCCTTAAACAAGGTAATCACCCCCATATCTCAGCCTCTATGATGAGTAACAATTTGGAGACGGTTTTGGATGAACAAGCTAGAAGAGCTTAAAAGGCTCTCAATATTAGAGTAAGAGGCATTGCCAACGGTGGTAAACCAATAGACGAAGCTACAGATTTACTCGTTTCCAAGTTATCTCATGTTGTTGATGGTTTTGATACGGCATGGCGTAGTAAATTTGATGACAACGTTCTTTTTATCAAATTTCGCTCTCTTCAACACCGCAATGCAGCCCTTCGGCTTAGAACAAAACTCAAAGGCACTTTCATTTATATGGATGATGATTTGACAAATACCCAATGGTTAGCAAGGAAAAAGATTATTCACGAAGCAAAAGAAAAAGGGCAAAGAGTTGTTTTTATCGACGACAAACCAAGATATTTCGACCTCCTCTCACACTAGGAACTTGGGGCTCCCGGGTTTAGGAGCTGCCCGAGATCCCCTACCATTTTGAGACTTGGCTTCTGGAATTGCAATGGTTTTTTTCATCATCATCGGCAGGAGATTTTGCTGATTTTATAAGCAAATGTGACATTTTGTTGTTGGCTGAAACCCGTGAGTCCTTATATCATCCTCTTCCACATATATAGGATTACTCTTGGCATTCTGTTTTTCGCCCATTTGTGAGGGGAAAAACCTGTCGTGGATCTGGCGGAGTAGCTTGTTTATACAGAGTCACGGCAGTTAAGATGGTTAAGCGAGATCTGTATGCTCGATAGATATGGCTACATACTATTGGTTCATTATTGGGATTACCACATGACATTTATATGGTTGTATGTTACTTCGCTCCACAGACTTCGGCGTTTGCTGAATTTGGTAGGGACCCATTTCAGGCACTCTCTGATGATGTTGCTGTTTTTTCTCAGCAGGGCTACATTTTGTTAGCAGGAGATTTCAACGCCCGTACTAGCTCCAGACAGACAGAATTTCATGCATATACTGACGTTCTTCGGCTTCATCCTCTGGATATGGGATTTGATCGAGTATCACAGGATGCACACACTTCAGTTATATCTTTTGGAGAGCAGTTGATTACTCTTGCGGAGACACATTCTCTGGCCATCTTGAATGGCCTCACACAGTGGCCTTCCTCATCAGCGTTTACATGTTATCCTCATGGTGGAGGACATAGTGTAGTTGACTACTTTATTGGATCACCTGCTTTGATCCCTCACATCTCTGATTTCTCCATTACACCTCCTACCATTTCTGATCACTCACTCCTACGCCTCTCACTGGGTCACATAACCTCGTCTTCTAAAGTTCCACGCTCCTCTTCTACTAACAAACGTGTTCCTTTTACTCACTCTGGACTCGCCAACTACACCACAACCCTGTCCCAACTACTTATTCACTTCCCTTTCACGGCATCAGTTGAGCAACAAGACCGCTGGTATGATGCAGAATGTCGCTCTCTTCACAAACATGTGGCAAATGCCAGATTACACTCCCCTGCAACACTCAAACAACACCAGAAAAAGTATCGTAAAGCCACCAGAACAAAGAAGATAACATACCTACGATCACTCTGCCAAAGGTTGATCGATTCTTCAGATTCCGCTTCCTCCTCCTTTTTTTGGAAACATTTCACCAGATCCTCTTCGACTTTGGCCCCCATCGCAACCGAATCTTGGGTCGAATATGCCACAAAACTTTATACCCTAGACTCCCCTCCTACCTTACTCTCACCACGACCTGCCCGCTGCACGCTTTTTACTCCACACATGGTTGAAAATGCCATTAACCATGCCAAACTTTATAAAGCCACTGACTATGATTCTCTAAAAGTGGATTTCCTAAAACCTGTAGCACATCTTATCTCGCCCTTTATTGCTCACGCTTTTAACACTGCTGTGACCTTTGGTTTTCCTACCGCATGGTGTACCAATATTCTTCATCCCATTCTCAAGGCAGGTGATCCCATAAATGTAGAAAACTATCGTACTATTATGATTGGTCACACTTTGGCTAAGATTTATGGTTCCATTTTACAGACGGTTATTGGATCTTTTGCTGAGACTGAGGATTCACATGCTATGGGTCAGGCTGGGTTCAGACCAGGATACTCTACCTCAGATCAGATTTTCATTTTGCGATGCATCATTGAGGAGGCACGACATCAGAGACAGAGAGTTTATTGTTGCTTTGTGGACTTCCGCAAAGCTTTTGACTCGGTTCCGAGACACCTCCTTTTCCAGAGATTATCTTCGCTTGGTTTCACAGACGAGACTATTGCCACGATCATTACTTTATATGAGCTGAGTTTGGGCGCGGTTCAGGGACGGTAGTGGTTGGTCCTCGTTGATCCATTCTACCATTGGAGTGAAGCAGGGCTGCCCCTTATCCCCTACTCTCTTTGCACTATATATTGATGACCTCGAGCGGATTATTCGAGAGGAAGGTGGAGATGGCTATCCCTTAGTAGATATTATTATCCCCATTCTCCTATATGCTGATGATGTGGTTCTTCTCTCATCCTCTGCAGCTGGCTTACAGAGACACCTCTCTGCTTCACATCACTTCTGTCAGCTTTGGGGATTGACGGTTAATACTAAGAAGACCAAGATTATGGTGTTCAACACCAATAGATAGCATATGAGAGATGTGACCTTCTATCATGATGGGTTGTCGATTGAAATTGTGACCTCTTACACTTATTTGGGAGTACTTTTCTCTAGTCCGCTACTCACATTCCGACCGGCAGCCCTCACCAGACTCCGTAAGGGGCACTCTTCTCTTGTTCATATGGAGAGATTCTGTCCACATATTATGTACAGGACCCTGCTACCAGATGCTTACTATTTTCTACCACTGTCTCCCTGGTTGTTTTATACTCTGCTGAGACTTGGTGTCCGGATTTATCACGTGATACTTGGAGGGATCTTACTCGTATCCAGATTCTCATGCTTAGCAGGATGATTAGGGCTAAGCCCTCGGTGCCACATGATATCATATTAGCGGAGTTTGCTTCCCCTCCCATGGTTATCGGTGCTATGTTTCAGATCATTACCTTTCTTCACAGGATATCAGAGTTAGACACTTCCAAATATATTGTTGCTGCTCTCACTTCATCACGCACCATTGCTGGACAGGGGGCCAAGCATTCTTGGTTTGGTAGTGTCTCAGCCCTTCTTCGGACTTGGGGCTTATCTATACTTGATCTTCCGAGCGGGACTCATGCTTATATCAAACAACATATTTATCGTGGCTACATACGCACTATATGGTCACAACCAGACCCTGATAAGGTCAAGATACATTTCTATGGCACACATCTACTACGGTTGGATACTACGGGTACCCTTGTTCTTCCAGCATATCTTACACAACCATTATCTTTTGGTCTGCGATACCGTATGGGACAGCTCCGAGTCTCTTCTCATTAGCTGGCTATTGAGACAGGTAGATACACGGACACTCCCAGATTGCAGAGGATATGTCAGCTTTGTTCTCTTCATGAGATGGAAGATGAGTTCCATTTCATCTTTCGCTGTCCAGTATATTACGAGATAAGGGGGCGTTACCATTGTTTATACAAAGATACCCCTCTCACGTTGCGATCGTTCCTCGAGTATCCAGACTCCAGATGTGTAGGTCTTCTATTGAGAGAGATATATACTCTATGAGCTTCACTTCTACCTATCACAGATATGCATCACAGGCAGACTCATATTACCCAGTTTTTCCAGAAACGAGACAGAGAGGACATTTCCGTTTTGGATTTTGAAGTCCCCACTCGGAGATTGAAGACACAGAGAGTCTCACATATTTCTGCTTGATCCAGGATCACTAGATCTTCATGGGCCTCTCGCTAGTCCACAGCACGCTCCACTACTACTATCACTCATTATTTTCAGGTTACTCGTAGCTAGTCTCCTCCGCAGAGCAGGTGGTTAAGCTCTTGCATTGTACCCTCGCAAGCTGGTGGTCAAGCTTGGATATTTCTTCTTCTTAGAGATAGCAAGATAGACATGCTAGTTTCTTGTCTTCTTCTCTTTTCTACTAGTAAATAAGTCCGTATGCGGACAATGCTCCTCACCTTTTGTACTCTCTTTTGTCTTATGTACCTTTGGGTACCAAAAGACGTTAATAATAATAATTCTAATTCTAATTCTCTCTCTCTCTCTGGCTGGCTGGCTGGCTGACGCTATGGCTCCCCCTTGTGGTTCAGTCCCCCCTCGCACCACACGCACCTCTTGCTCCCCTGCCCCTAGCGCTGCCATCTCACCCTCCCCCCCCCCTCGCTGAGGCCACCCTTCCCCTCGTTCAACCCACCCCCCTCCTCGCTGTATGCCCACCCCCTGGCCTTGCTATCTGTTCACCCCCTGCCCCCGTAGCTTGTTTACCCGATGCCCTCATTGAAACCACACCCCCCCCCCCTCGCTGCTTGCCCACCCCCTCACCTCGTGGAAATCAATCCTGCCCTCGTGGAAACCAACCCTGCCCTCGTCATCTGTTCACTCCCTGCCCTCGCTGTTTGCTCACCCCCGATCTGCTAACTGATGATGTGGCAGCGCTGCCTGCCACGCAGGCAGCGCTGCCTGTTGATGTGTCTACTGATACAGCACCCCCTCTGCTTCCTCTTCTTCATCTCCATCTTCTTCCTTCCACATCACACCAGTCCCACTAGGCAGTTCTACCCCCACTCCCCCCTCCTGCCTCTTCTAACATCCCTGCTCCTTCCTCTACTTCTACCTCAAATTCTGCTCTAAATACCACTGCTGGACTTCTTCCCATTCCTAGTTCCCAGACAGCTACAGTGCTGTCATCTACGGCGCACATCCCATACAGTCCCTCCAAATCCACCGAACTTTTCTCTTCCTGGGAATTTGACCAATTCCGAGCGGATTTCCAACTTCTAAAGCAAGAAGTTTCACACCTACAGGGAACAGTGGTCTCCTTGATCCAAGAATTAGAGCAAATAATCAGTACCAAACAGGTTGCAGGTTCGGATTCAGCTACCACGATGATACGGGAGCTGGAGCAAAAAATTGAAAAACAAAAAGAAGAGACGCTTTCTTGGGCTTCTATGCTGAAGAAAGGCACCAAACCTAGCGCCCCCATTTCATCGGTCATCTCAGCCACTATTACGGAAGAGAAAGCAAGTGCCTACAAGGCCCATAATATCCGAGTTCGCGGGATACTGGACACCTAGGATGCAGAAGCAGAGGCCAGACGTTTTTTCGACATCACTCTAGGCCATACGACTGATGGGATTGACACTGCATGGAGGACCACCAGAGACGCAACTACACTTATCATTCGCTTCACCTCCCTAGAGAGCCGCAGAGATGCTCTACGATGGCTAAGCTTCGAGATACTACTATCTTTATGGATGACGACCTCACATATATCCAGGTGGACGAAAGGCGCAAGGCCTTTCAAAAGGCCTGGGAGTCAGGCAGACGTGTTATCTACCGAGATGGTCGGGTGCGTTTTCTTGATGAGGCCCCATGCAGTTCTCAGTGCTAGGGACTTGGGGTCCCCGGGGTCGGGAGTGCCCCGGGGCCCCATCCACACCATCTCCGGGTTGGAGTATGGAACTATGATGGTATACACTCATCTTCCATAGCTGGAGACCTGATTGATTTCATCACTGGTAGAGACTTATTGGTTTTTATGGAGACTCACGAGAGCCAGGAGAGAGGATTACCTATTTTTCCAGGATACCGATGGGATTCCATATGCAGACCTGAGACTAGGTCAGCTAGAGGTCGTGGATCCGGCGGGGTTGCATGCTTATACAGGGAGTCTCTTCATCCGAGCATCGAGTTCATCAGACATGATGAGCATGCACGTTATATCTGGATTCGTATTACTGGACATGATATTGGTTTGGACAGGGACCTCTTTGTGGTGGCATGTTATTTTCCTCCAGAGTCGTCATCCTTTGCTGAGGGTACAGGTTCACCCTACCTTGATTTATCACCGGATATTATCGAAATCACAAAGCGGGGGCATATCTTCCTCACTGGGGATTTTAATGCCCGGACCTCCTCACGACAGTCAGAGTTTTATGCCATCACCGACCAGCTTCATGTTCATGCCCTCGACAACGATGAGATGGGAGTTACCAGGGTTTCAGAGGACAACTTGGGACCTATTACCCCCTACGGTGAGCATTTATTGCAGTTTGGAGAGGCTCATGAGTTAGCCATTTACAATGACCTAACTTGCTGGCCAGACTCCGGCAATTATACTTGTCATCCCCACAATGGTGGACATAGTGTTGTGGATTATCTCATGGGATCACCATCCTCCATACCTCTCATCTCTGATTTTCATATATCTCCCACCACTCTCTCTGATCATTCTTTTCTCTCCTTCGCTATCGGCCGCCTCCCACCTCTCCAGCCACCCTCACATCCCGTGCTCCCCCACCCCTCCTGGATGACCTCCGCATATGGACCGTCTACGCTACCAACCTATATACCATACCCACTGACACACCCATTGCTATCTCCCCGCGTCGCGCACTCTGCCGGAAAAAGCGTGCTTATGATGACTCTGAAGGAAAGCGCCTTGTTCCTTCTCTTCAGTTCCTCCTCAGGCGCCTTTTGGCGTGAGTTTATCCCTCGTGCTCCACCACCCCTCCTGGATGACCTCCGCATATGGACCGAGTACGCTACCAACCTATATACCATACCCACTGACACACCCATTGCTATCTCCTCGCGTCCCTCTGATTTCACCTTCTTCACCTCTGACATGGTACTTGCGGCCATCAAGAGAATGAAGTCCAATAAGGCAAGAGATATTGACGACCTCAAATCTGAGCTCTTAATACATGCTTCTGACCTCCTTGCTCCCACACTAGCCTCTCTCCTCAATTCCGCCTTTGTCTCCGGCTTCTCTTCATCCTGGTGCACCAACATCATCCATCCTATGCATAAAAATGGTGATCCCATGATTCCAAGTAACTACCGTACCATCATGATTGGACATGTTCTCACGAAGCTCTATGGTACCATTCTCTAGTCTGCAGTGAGTTTAGAGGCAGAATCCAAGAGATTACATGCATTGGGACAGGCAAGTTTCCGCTCTCATTATTCTACCACTGACCATATCTTCACACTTCGAGCTTTGATTGAGGAAGCTAAGTATAGGAAGGAGAGGGTTTACTGTTGTTTTGTGGACTTCAGGAACTTTGTACCATGCTCCCTGCTCATTTAGAGATTCGCAACCTTGGCTTCTTCACTGATATTGTTCTGGCAGTGATGGCTCTTTATGAGCGGGTCTTGGGATGTTTTCGACATGCTAGTGGCATCTCTGATCACATTTGGAGCTCCATTGGGGTGAAACAGGGATGTTCCCTTTCACCGGTTCTTTTTGGATTGTACATTGACGAGTTAGAGCAAGCCATCTCACAGTGTGGTGGAACTGGTTGTAGACTCGACACCATTTTGATTGCTATTCTCCTCTATACAGATGATGTGGTATTAGTATCTCTGACCACAGGGAGGGATTACAGAGGTAGCTGGATTGTTGACAAGGATTTTGTACCAGGTGGGAATTGGGGGTGAACATTGCGAAGACCAAGGTTATGGTCTTCAACACTTCTTGAGCTTTCATGCAACACTAGGAGCTCACCCTAGATGGACATGCCTTAGAGGTAGTTTCTTCTTATACTTATTTGGGGATACTCTTTTCTGGTCCTACCTTCAGCATGCGACAGGCAGCCACCACCCGACTTGGGAAGGGGCATTCCTCCCTTGTTCAGCTTGAGCGGTTCTGTTTCAGGAAGTTCATCCGAGATGCTCGCAGTAAGTGTAGACTTTTTGATACTATTGTCACCCCCACAGCCTTGTATGCAGCAGAGACATGGTGTACCGGTCTTCCCTCATCACATTGGGCTAGCATTTCACGCTTACAGACCACCATGTTAGCTCGTATGATTCGGGCGAAGCCCTCGGTTCCACATGAGATCCTTCTTGCAGAGTTTGCCGTTCCACCCATTCAGATAGATGCCACTGTCCAGCTTATTGTATACATTCAGAGAGTTCAGGCTCTACCAGATGCAGATATGCGGTATATACAGACAACACTTGCTTCCTCACACTCCCTTCATAACCAGGGCTATCGACTGTCGTGGTTTTCTCAGGCATCCCACTTCCTTGTTGAGTCATTTGGTATCTCCATTACAAAGCTCCCATCAGGTACTTATTGGTATATTAGCGATTCTTATATCGGGCATATCTCGATCGTACTTGGAGGGGACAACTTGGGATCAAACCCGCCTATTACTGGACTCACTTTATTGAGCTTGACATAGCAGGGTTCCCAGTTTTGCCACACTATTTGGACTCGGGATTATCACACAGTCTCAGATTTACATTGGGATAGCTCTGCGTGTCGTCACATCAGTTGGCTATTGAGACTGAGAAATTTCAGGGTACCCCGAGAGAGGCGCGGATTTGTCAGTTATGTTCCTTGGATGAGGTGGAGCCAGAGGAGCATTTTATCTTTAGGTGCTCGATGTATATGAGATTAGAGGGAGATACTATTGTTTGTTTCGTGACACGCCGGTCACCCTACGATCCCTCATAGCCTACGAGGACTCCCGATGTGCTGCACTCATGATACGAGAGATGTTCATACTGCGACAGGACTTGTGTCAGATAGCTCAGCAGAGTCACGTTTCTCAGCCTCAGATCACTTCTTTCTTCTCCAGGAGGAGAGGACGAGACCTAGTATTTGATGATGATGATGATGGCGATGACTTACCTGCCCATAGAGATCGGAGACAGTGTCCCACCGATACTCATGTTGCAGCATGAGCTACTCGACCTATCACGAGGAGACCTCATCCTCCTAGACAACGTCAGCGACCACCAGCGGTCCTTCATGCTGCTGCCCGCATAACATCCTTTTATAGCATCAGCAGGACAGGATTGGATGATAGTGTCATACCTTATTCATGACATTTAGCAGTATACATGCTCCCACATGTTCCAGATATCATCACATCTATTTCAGTCCATAGCTTTTAGATTTGTTATTTCTGTTATCGTTTTGGAGACGTTTCATACGCTCCCATGGTTGCCACATACTTGACATGTACATAAACTAGTCTTATATGCCTTTTGGCATGGAAAAGACATTAATAAAGCTTTCTTTCTTTCTTTCTTTCTCTCTCTGCCTCGGACTTACTCGCTCCTACTATAGCCACCCTTCTTAATTCAGCAGTTGTGTCTAGTTTCCCATCATCCTGGTGCACTAACATTATCCACCCCATCCATAAGAATGGTGATCCCATGATCTCCAGTAACTACCGCACCATGATGATTGGGCATGTCCTGGCGAAACTATATGGTACTATTCTTCAGTTTGTTGTGAGCTCAGAGGCGGAGACTAGGAGACTACATGCTATGGGTTAGGCAGGTTTTCGAGCTCATTACTCTACTACAGATCACATCTTCACATTGCGGGCCTTGATTGAGGAAGCTAAGCACAGGAGAGAGAGGGTTTACTGTTGTTTTGTGGACTTCAGAAAAGACTTTGATTCTGTTCCTCGCTCATTGCTCATCCAGAAACTCCGCGACCTCGGCTTCTCCACTGACATCGTTCTTGCTGTTATGGCAGTTTATGAGAGGGTCCTAGGATGTTTCCGGATAGCAGTGGCATATCGGATCACATTTGGAGCACTATTGGGGTGAAGCAGGGTTGCTCCCTCTCGCCAGTCCTCTTTGGCTTGTATATTGATGAGTTGGAGAGAGTCATTACACAGTGTGGTGGTGCTGGTTGCAGGCTTGGAGACATCTTCATTGCTATCCTCCTTTATGTTGATGATGTGGTATTGGTCTCACCTATATGTTGATGATGTGGTATTGGTCTCACCTACCAGAGAGGGTCTACAGCGACAGTTGGATTGCTTGCATGAGTTTTGCACCAGATGGGGCCTAGGGGTGAACATTGGGAAGAGTAAGGTTATGGTCTTCAACACTTGTCGAGCATTCATGCAGCGACAGGAGCTTACTCTGGATACATGGAGAGATCTTACTCGTATCCAGATTCTCATGCTCAGTAGGATAATTCGGGCTAAGCCCTCAGTACCACATGATATCATACTAACCGAGTTTGCTTCTCCTCCATTAGTTGTTGGTGCTATGTTTCAGATCATCACCTTTCTTCACAGGGTATCAGATCTAGATACCTCCAGATACATTGTTGCTGCTCTCACTTCATCTTGTACCCTTGCAGATCAGGGAGCCAAGCACTCTTGGTATCGCAGTGTCTCAGCCCTTCTTCAGACTTGGGGTTTATCCGCACTTGATCTTCCGAATGGAACCCATGCTTATATCAGACAACAGATTTACCGGAGCTACATACGCACTATATGGTCACATCCTGATCCAGATAGGGTCAAGCTACATTATTATGGCACACATCTTTTACGGCTGGACGTTTAGGGCTTGCCTATTCTTCCAGTTTATCTTACACAGACGCTATCTTTTGGTCTGAGATATCGTATAGGACAGCTTCGAGTCTCTTCTCATTAGTTTGCTATCGAGACAGGTAGATACACAGACACTCCCAGATTGCAGCGGATATGTCAGCTTTGTTCTCTTCAGGAGGTGGAAGATGAGTTTCATTTCATCTTTCGCTGCCCAGTATACTATGAGATTAGAGGACGATACCATTGTTTATACCGAGATATTCCCCTCACGTTGAGCTCCTTCCTCGAGTATCCAGATGCTAGATGTGTGGGTCTTCTTTTGAGAGAGATGTATATTTTACGAGCTTCACTTCTACCTACGCTCTCAGATATGGATTCCAGTCAGGCTCACATTACTCAGTTCTTCCAGAAGCGAGACAGAGTGGATATTTCGGTTGCGGATTTTGACGTCCCCGTCCGAAGATCGAAGACACAGAGAGTTTCGGCTCGATCCAGTGCTACTAGATCTTCATACGCCTCCCACCAGCCTACATCACGACCCACTACTACCATCACTCATTACTTTCAGCTTGCTCGTAGGTAGTTTCCTCCGCGGAGCAGGTGGTTAAGCTCTTGCTTTGTACCCTCACCAGCTGGTGGTCAAGCTTGGATACTTTTTCTCTTAGAGACAGAGAGATCGATATTTTAGTTTTAGTTTTACTGTCTTTTCATTGGTAAATAAGTCCTTATGCGGACAATGCTTCTCACATTTTGTACTCTCTTTTGTCTTATGTGCCCCTGGGCACCAAAAGACGTTAATAATAATAATTCTAATTCTAATTCTAATTCTGGGTGGACAACTTCTAGAGGTGGTCCCTTCCTACAAATACCTGGGGATCCTTTTCTCAGGTTAGTTTTAGCATGAGACAAGCTGCTACCACTCGACTAGGGAAAGGAGCACTTTATCTTTAGATGCCTAGTATACTATGAGATCAGAGGGCGATATCATTGCCTGTTTCGAGACATGCCTACCACTCTACGCTCCCTCATAGCCTATGAGGACCCAGGGTGTGTCGCTCTGTTGGTACGCGAGATGTTCATACTACGAAGAGATCTATATGGGACACCCCAACATCTTACCTCATAGCCACTGATTACTTCATTCTTCACTAGGCGGAGATCGCATGATTTAGTGCGTGAGGATGAGGATTATGATGATGACGAGGATGATAGTCGCTCACATGCTCGTTGAGATCAGAGACAATGTACCCCCCACCATCACGTTACTACCAGGATCACCATACATCCTACGCAGAGACGTACTACTACTACACATGCTCATGCTCACAGACGCCGCCGGTAGGCTCCAGTGCTCTCTCTTGCTGTAACTCGCATTACATCTTTTTACAGTAGCAGCAACATCATAGCCTTGACATCTTGACATAGATGTAGATGATTATTATGCACACACACTCTCGCATACATGTCTATTTTAGTTTTAGTTTGTACTAGATGTTTTCTTTATTACAGTTTTGGAGACATTTTATACGCTCCCATGGTTACCACATACTTGACATGTACTTCATTAGTCTTATATGCCTTTTGGCATGGAAAAGACATTAATAAAGCTTTCTCTCTCTCTCTCTCTCTCTCTCTCTCTCTCTCTCTCCACCATGGCCCCTCCTCCTCGCGCCCCTGCTCGTAGACCAGCACGATCCCCAGCCACCTCCTCACTCACCTCCCTCGCTCACCACTCACCTCCCCTCGCTGCTTTTTCCCCTAACTCCCTTGCTGCTCCTTCTCCTTCCCTCGCTGCTCCTTCTCCTTCTCCTTCCCTCGTTGCCCCTTCCAGATTTCCAATTTTTGCGGTATGAAATTTCACAGCTGAAAGGAACGGTTACTTCTTTGATCAACGAGAAGAAGCTATTGCAGTCCAAGGTTGCCTCACTCGAACAATCCATCGGAATCAAACAGGCCGCAGCTTCGGAATCCACCACCAACATGCTACGGGAGTTAGAAACCAAGATTGAGAAGCAACACGAAGAGGCCCTTTCCTGGGCATCAGTTTTGAAAAAGGGCACCAAACCCAGTGCTCCCATCTCCTCAGTTATCTCAGCCACCATCTCGGAAGAGAAATCTCGAGACCAAAAATTCCACAATATTAGAGTTCGTGGGGTTCTAGATACACAGGATGCATTGGCTGAAGCTAAACGCTTTCTCGACATCACTCTCGGGCACAGGACAGAGGGGTTAGACACCGCATGGAGGACCACTAGAGATGCAGCCACACTCATTCTTCGTTTCACCTCCCTCGAGAGCTGTCGAGGTGCTTTGCGGTGCAGAGCCAAGCTACGTGGTACCACTATCTATATGGACGACGACCTCACATATATCCAAGTATAGGAGAGGCGTAAGGCCTTTCAGGTAGCCCGTGAGTCTGGCAGACGAGTCATTTACCGAGATGGACGAGTGCGTTTTCTTGACAGCGCACCTAGTTGCTCCCAGTGCTAGGGATTTGGGGTCCCCGGGTTCGGGAGTGCCCCAGGGCCCCACCCACACCATCTCTGGATTGGAGTATGGAACTGTGATGGTTTACACTCATCTTCCATTGCTGGCAACTTGATCGATTTCATCACTGACAGGGATTTACTGCTCTTTATGGAGACTCATGAGAGTCAGGAGAGAGGATTACCTATTTTTCCAGGATATAGATGGGATTCCGTGTACAGACACTAGACTAGATCAGCTAGCGGTCGGTGTTGCATGTTTATACAGAGAGTCTCTTCATCCGAGCATTGAGTTCATCAGACACGACGAGCATGCACGGTATATATGGATTCATATTGCTGGGCAGGATATTGGGTTGGACAGGGACCTCTTTGTGGCGGCCTGTTATTTTCCTCCAGAGTTTTCGTCCTTTGCTGAGGGCACAGGTTCACCCTACCTTGATTTATCGCCTGATATTATCAGATTCGTAGAGCGGGGGCATATTCTCCTCACTGGAGATTTTAATGCCCGAACCTCTTCACGGCAGTCAGAGTTCTATGACATCACCGACCAGCTCCGCGTTCATGCCCTTGACAACGATGATATGGGAGTTACTAGGATTTCAGAGGACAGCTTGGGACCTACTACCCCTTACGGTGAGCATTTATTGCAGTTTGGAGAGGCCCATGAGTTAGCCATTTACAATGGCCTAACTTGTTGGCCAAAATCTGGCAGTTATACTTGTCACCCTCACAGTGGTGGACATAGTGTTGTGGATTATCTCATGGGATCACCATCTTCCATACCTCTCATCTCTGATTTTCATGTATCTCCCACCACTCTCTCTGATCATTCCTTTCTCTCCTTCGCTATCGGCCGCCTCCCACCTCCCCAGCCATCCTCACACCCCCTGCTTACACGGGCACCCAAGTATACATTCAGTTCTCTCTTTACACCAGTCTACCAGGAGCTCCTAACCTCATTGCTCCATTCCTTCCCTCGTGATAGTACAGTCGAGACTCAGCTGCCTTTCTTAGCACTTCTCTTCATACCGCTGCTTCCCTTGCTTTTCCATCTAAACCCCATAAAAGCAGAGGCACCCGCTCCTCATCGATACGACCCCCACACCCCCCGTGGTATGATGCTGAATGTCGCTCTCTTCGTCAGCTTGTCACCCATGCCCGCACTCACGATCCTCATCTCCTCCACTCCGCCAGGCGCTCTTACCGTCGCACACTCCGCCGAAAAAAGCGTATATATGATGACTCCGAAGGAACGCGTCTTGTTGATCTTCTCTTCAGTTCCTCTTCAGGTGCCTTTTGGCGTGAGTTCATCCCTCGTGCTCCACCACCCCTCCTGGATGACCTTCGCATATGGACCGAATACGCTACCAAACTATATACCATATCCACTGACGCACCCATCTCTATCTCCCCACGCCCCTCTGAGTTCACCTTCTTCACATCTGACATGGTACTTACGGCCATCAAGAGAATGAAGTCCCATAAAGCAAGAGATATCGAAGACCTTGAATTTGAACTCCTAACCCATGCTTCCGACCTCCTTGCTCCCATACTAGCCACTCTCCTCAATTCCGTCGTTGTCTTTGGTTTCCCCTCATCCTGGTGCACCAACATCATCCACCTTATTCATAAAAATGGTGATCCCATGATTCCTGGTAATTACCGCACCATCATGATTGGACATGTTCTCACGAAGCTCTATGGTACCATACTCCAGTCTGCAGTGAGTTCAGAGGCGGAAGCTCGGAGATGACATGCATTGGGGCAGGCAGGTTTCCGATCTCATTATTCTACCACTGACCATATTTTTATACTTCTAGCCTTGATCGAGGAAGCTAAGTACAAGAAAAAGAGGGTTTACTGCTGTTTTGTAGATTTCAGGAAGGCCTTCGATTCTGTACCACGCTCCTTGCTCATTCAGAGACTTTGTGACCTTGGTTTCTCCACAGATATTGTTTTAGCAGTGATGGCTCTTTATGAGAAGGTCTTGGGATGTTTCCGACATAGCAGTGGCTTATCTGATCACATTTGGAGCACCGTTGGGGTGAAACAGGGGTGCTCTCTTTCACCGGTTCTCTTTGGATTGTATATTGATGAGTTAGAGCGAGTCATCTCACAGTGTGGCGGGGGTGGCTGTAGACGTGGCACCATTCTGATTGCTATTCTCCTTTATGCGGATGATGTAGTACTAGTATCCTCGACCAGAGAGGGTTTGCAGAGGCAGCTGGATTGTTTACAGGGATTTTGTACCAGATGGGGGTTGGGGGTGAACATTGCGAATACCAAGGTTATGGTCTTCAACACTTCTCGAGCCTTCATGCAGCGCCAGGAGCTTATCCTAGATGGACAGGCCTTAGAGGTAGTTTCCTCTTATACCTATTTGGGGATACTCTTCTCTGGTCCTACCTTCAGCATGCGGCAAGCTGCCACCACCCGACTTGGGAAGGGGCATTCCTCTCTTGTTCAGCTAGAGCGGTTCTGTTTCAGGAAGCTCATCCAAGATGTTCGCAGTAAGTGTAGACTCTTTGATACTATTGTCACCCCCACAGCCTTATATGCAGCAGAGACATGGTGCACCGGCCTCCCTTCATCACATTGGGCCAGCATTTCACGATTGCAGACCACCATGTTAGCCCGTATGATTCGGGCGAAGCCCTCGGTTCCACATGAGATCCTTCTTGCAGAGTTTGCCGTTCCACCCATTCAGATATATGCCGCGTTCCAGCTTATCACATACATTCAGAGAATCCAGGCTCTGCCCGATGAGTATATGAGATATACACAGACAACACTTGTCTCGTCACACTTTCTTCATGACCAAGGTTATCGACTATCGTGGTTCTCTCAGGCATCCCATTTCCTCCTTGAGTCATTTGGTATCTCCATTACAGAGCTCCCCTCAGGTACTCATCAGTATATCAGGCGCATCTTATATCGGGCATATCTCGACCGTACTTGGGGGCGACAGCTTGGGGTGAAACCCGGCTACTACTAGACTCATTTTATTGAGCTTGACATAGCAGGGTTCCCGGCCTTATCGCATTATTTGGACTCGAGACTATCACATTGCCTCAGATTTACATTGAGACAACTCCGTGTATCATCACATCAGTTGGCTATTGAGACTGGTAGATTCCAGGGTACCCCGAGAGAGGAGCGGATTTGCCAGCTCTTTAGAGGAGGTGGAGTCAGAGGAGCACTTTATCTTTAGGTGCCCGGTATATTACGAGATCAGAGGGAGATACCACTGTTTGTTTCGAGACACACTTGTCACCTTACGATCGCTCATAGCTTATGAGGATTCCCGATGCGCGGCACTCATGATACGAGAGATGTTTATACTACGACAAGATTTGTATCAGACAGCCCAGCCGAGTCAGGTTTCTCAGCCTCAGATCACTTCTTTCTTCTCCAGGAGGAGAGGACGTTTTGATGACGGTGACGATGATGATGATGACCTACTTGCCCACAGAGACCAGAGACAGCGTCCCACACATACCCTTGTTGCAGCACGAGCTACTCGACCTATCACGAGGAGATCTCTTCATCCTCTCAGACGACGTCAGAGACCACCAGTGGCCCTTCATGCCACAGGCCGTATTACATCCTTCTATATCATCAGCACCAGCAGGACAAGACTAGATGATAGCGTCATACCTCACTCATGACTGTTAGCAGTATACATGCTCCCACATGTTTCTAATAGCATCACATCTATTTCAGTTTATAGCTTTAGCTCTAGATTGCTACTTTTGTTACTGTTTTGGAGACGTTTCATACGCTCCTATGGTTACCACATACTTGACATGTACATTTACTAGTCTTATATGCCTTTTGGCATGGAAAAGACATTAATAAAGCTTTCTTTCTTTCTTTCTTCTCTCTCTCTCTCTCTCTCTCTCTCTCTCTCTCTCTCTCTTCTTTTCTAAGGAACCATTCCTTAACTTAGGAATGATTCACAGGTGGCATTGTATCGAGAAACCTTCTCAGGTGTCCACTTGGGGCCTTTTGGATGTCTAACGAATGACCCTTAAGACGTCCACTGAGGGAGTTTTTGAAAGTTTACAATTTTCCTTGGAAGACCTTTCAATTCTTTCACAATCTTCAGGATAGCAATATTCCCTACAGATTATTAAACCAAACTTGGCATGATACTTTTCTGGCCTCGGGGGTTTGCCAACTTTTTGAAGGGGCAGATGATGTTTGTTCCCAGGATGTCAGTAACTTACGGTAGACAAGTGTGTTGAGACTATGTAAGATGGGTGAAAGTATTTGTAAGGATGAATGAGGAGCTCAGTCTAAATGTCATGAATGAATTTTAAAATAGTTTAAGCTTCTAAATGGCTTCAAGCGATAACTGGGGGGTTCCAGTTGATATAGACATCGGCAGTCCATGCATGAATGTCTGTTCAATATAGATGGTGTGCGCGATGAAGGAATAACACCAAAATTCGGAAGATGAGCCATACTAAAAGCCATGGAGACTAAGCTAGTAACAACATCTAGCTTTATTTTGTGTATGCTGACTATTATCCAATTTGTTTTTCTAACTATTACTTCTTATATGTCTTTCTTGAAGTTGTTGGTCTGGAATAATTCTTCTATGAAAGTGTCACTTCACGGACATCAAATTGTAGCCTCACGAGTTGTTTCTTTGAGGCTTAAAAGCAACCAACGCATTTTGGTTGACATCTATGCAGGGGCGAAAGCTGGGTAGTGGAGCTCCACCAAAGTTTATGCTGGTTCGAAGATTCTGGCAGTACTTACTGATGCGACAGGTTCTAACTGGTGTTCAGGATTAGTTTTTGATTGATTGTTTCTGTAAGTTACTTGTGTTATATATGTAGATTATGATGGAACAACTCATAAACAAGAAAAAAGAAAGAAAAAGAAAATGGAACTTTTAGATAGATGTCTCTTGTACCTGCTTTTAGTATTTCATGCTAAGTAATGCTTTGATTTAATTCTTGATGTAGTCTCATTTTAATGAAGATTTCTACCACTCACTTATTTGGCTAAGAGTTTTCAGCTTATTAATGTAATTTTGTTCAAGAGCCTTCACTTTACAGACTTCATATTAAGTTTGGGAATATTGTATTGTTATTTCTGCACCATTCATCCTTTTATGCTCAATTTCTTAGATATTAACTTATGGCACTATACACCACATGGTAAGTAGACAAGTTAATCCCCTTTTCGTAAACTCCAATACTTTGCCCCTTGAGTAAGTTGTTGGATAGAACTTTATAAGTCAATCACAATGGTGATCTCTTTCTTCGAGTTGGATGGTCTTAGCGAGTAGCGTGTGAAAATAAGCTAGGTGAATTATGCAATATCTAGAACTAAATGTCCAAGATTCATTACCTTTCCAGGTTTGGGAGGGTACCAGCACATGCTCCAATATCTGTCACTCTTTTTGTCCTTCAAACCAGTACTCAAACTAGAGATGTTCGATGGTTGTCACAGAGTCACCACTGATGCCATATAAACTTGGGACTAAGCCAAGCAAAAGAACATACTCCACAAACATATACCATGGAGAACAATCATGGAGTATAATGAATAGAAACCGAATAGTGCAAAATTCATAAGCTTGGACTGAAGAACATAGATCATGAATGAGAGACTGATGTAGGCGTATTTATACTGCATGAGGCCCTATAGTCTGTGAGTTAGGGCTGGAGGCCCAATAACGACCATATGATTGACGAGTGACTACTATAGTGCCAAATAATATTATTGCTGACTTACAGTTGAAATAGTTGTCTTTGTGCATAATAATGTGCCTCTCCCTCCGTAAAGAACACTTTTCTGAATGTCATTATACTAAGAGCACAGATGCTAGAAAATCAAACCCACAAAAATTCCACCTACTGGAGAAGATATTGCAAAAGTATTGACTGAATAAGATTCCAAAAGGCAGGAACATGGTACTACTACTTCCTATATTATAGAATGTGCGAAAATTGATATGATGAAGTAAAAGTCAGGATATGTCTGCTAGCCACTAATCACATGTCAATGGGCCAAGAGAACTAAAAGAATGCATTATCACAGAGAACTTGGCTGCATGCCTTGATATACGATGCCAAATAGGGGGAGGTCAGGAATGTGAAATGATTGCATCAATATGTACAAGTGAAAAGCAATACCCCGATAGAATTTTGCTGCCCAAAGATATAACATGCTATGAATATAACCGAAGAGTAGCACCTAAATACAGAAAGATACATTGATAGACTACCAATCATACCCCAAAGCTTAGAAACCAATTCTGAGGAATATACTATTATGTACCATAATGGTATGCCCAATAGTGATGGCCTTGCAAAGGGCAAAACGCAGGTCTAGGGTAATCGACATGTTGGGGCGCCACATGTTAGCATTTTAGGATGACACTCAATATATGAGGGGTGTAGTATGTATATATAGAGGTGGGGGAGCATTAGGTTGATGGAAAACACATGCAAAGCCAAGATGTATCTCTAGGCTAGGAGATGTGTGCGAGGGAGAATGGAGAGCGATGGCCAATGGTATGGGACATTGGTTATTGTTGGAGGCTTAACTAGGCATGATAGCGTCGGCAACTCTAGTGCAGGAGGGTGAGTCGGCAATGTCTACATGCTTTTGCTTTTTGTCAGTCTATGGTTTTTCGTATCCTTTGTGATTGAATGGTTGCTTTAAGTAACTTGTATTTCAAGGAAAAAGCTGGGAAAACCGGCTTGTGAAATTCTGGTTTTTGCATCATAGTGCTACCTGTGTAAGTCTATTCATTTAGATATATTTCTTAGTCGGTTTTAGGGTTTTCCATGGTTCTGGCAATAGGCTGATCAAAGATTTAGCAAGCTGGCGAAGGGTTTTTATTTGTTGTGAAATCGGTATATAAGCAATAAAACTTGTTCTCTGGGGGGGAAGTAGAAGAATTTTGTAATGTTCTTTTTATAAGGCTACCATTTCTTGTTAAGTTGGAAAGAAAAAAAAAGGCAAGTAAATGTGGCCACTGGCCAGTGTGCTGCTAAGCGTGCCAGTCGCGCGCCCAACCCCAACACCACTTTCTTGATTGTCGGTACGATTGTACCTATGCAGGTACCTGTATCTGCAGCAGGTACCTTTGTTCATAGGGGGTGGGGGCGCTGCCGTGGTGCTGCAGGCACAGCCTACAGCCTCATAGGACCCCTTCTCCTTCTCTTCAACCTTGAATAAAAGAAAAAAAAGGGTGAAAACAAAGGTGAAGAAGGGCGCACTGGCACACAAGCCAACACTGCCTGTGCCAGCTTGTCCTTTGAAGTATGAGGGGGGGAGGGTTTGTAACAAGAAGGCCTCCTGCCTTGTCAATGTACTCCCTTAAGATTTTGCTATCCTTGAAAATCAAAAGCCCATACAATACGCTAAAGTTAGTACATATTGAGGGGAGTAAGCCATAGCTATGGCACATCCTTCTCATTGGCACTGTGGCCTATCATAAAGCCATACCCTCTCCTCTCCTCTCCTCTCCTCCTTGTGTACTTGCAAGCTCCAAGAGAGGGTGTCTGAGCTTGCCGGTGGTCTATAGCTCCAGTGCATGGGGGAGAGGTGGCAGCGGGCGGTAACGTAGCGTTCGTCACTTGATTGTGTCTTAGCAATGACCAGATCGACGATGGGCAATGTAAAAGAGAGAGAGGTGGAGGTGGGGCTTAACCAAGCTAAAATTATCGTTGGGTTCCTGGGGACACATGGCGGCCTTGTAAACCACCATTTAGGCCACAAGGTGGTAGGAGGTACAGCAGTTGTACTCTTGGACCCAGCTCATTCTCTTTTTAGGGCATCTTGTACATATCCTTGTTTGAGTCCATTTTTGCACCTATGGTCTCCATTTATCCTCTAGGTTTTCCTGGAGCCACACAAGAGCCCGGAGTGAGGCTTACATACATTCCCAGGTTATAGATTGGACTCAGTATACAAGAGAGAGATAAGATCCACTAGTAGCAGAGGTTAGTGCTTATATAAAGAGTCATTACATCCAGCTATAGAGTTTGTCAGCCACGACATACATGCACGATATATATGGCTTCACATTTCAGGATGTAACATTGGTCTAGATGGAGATCTCTTCATTGTGGCTTGCTACTTTCCTCTAGAGTCTTCTTCCTTTGTAGAGGGTATTGGCTCTCCTTATACTGATCTTTCTGTAGACATTGTCAGATTCAGCACCCTCCTTACTTGCAATTTAGTGCCCTGTTTCCTTGTGCTTTGAGCACATTTTTTCGGTATCTCAGTGAGCTAATTCAGGGTGGTTTTGGGATTGCATGAATGCACAATTCCTTGAGCAGGGATAGCCCACCTAGAGAGGGGTTTTCCAGCACTTTTCAGCAATCAATTGGGGTGCACCTTTGCTTGCCCAAGTAGCGCACCTTTCCATCCTCCAAACAAGTTGTTCTGGCAGCAGATTCAGCCCAAATACTCAGTCTGTTTGGGTGCACTTCTGATCAAGATTTCAGTGCTTCTTTCCACCATTCCAATGACCTGATTTTTGTCAGCTGATAGGTGCTCTGTTGCAATGAGGTGGGGCGCATTTCTGGTCCAAATTTTAGCATGTTTCCTTCATCTTTCAGCGAGCTGTTGACATCAAGTTTTCAGAGCATTTCAAAGTGGATTAGGTGCATTGTTGCTGAGGTATTCACGCTCAGAATATAACATCAAATTTCAGAAGGATAGCGCACACTATTTCAGCAATTTTTGGCATGATTCTTGGACAGGGTCCAGTGCATCTTTTTAGAGGATTCACAGTGTATTTCTCAAGCAGAAAATGGGTGCTCTCTGCTAATTTTGCAGCAATTGATTTCAAGAAGAAATTTACTTTCAGAAGCGCCTATCCATACTGTTTTCTCAGTGCATTATTTCACTATTCTAGTGCACTTGCAGAGAGTTTTTTTTGGCACACTTTGCATGAGGAATGGGCCCACCCTTTCCGACAAGGTATTACTAATTTCAGCCTAGCTGTTCTGCAAATGAAGGTGAAGAGACAGCACCCATCCCAATAGATTTATCAACTTAAAATGTGCTGTCTAACGACAAAATTAAGCCATAAATTGCACTATGGTCTTCCATGTAAGAAATAGAAGCCTAAGGATCCAGGATCTTAACTATTCAATCACACAAAGCATTTTCAAAAGAAAGAGAGAGATGGCTAGAAATCCTCTTGTAGAAACTCGTGGACAGCCAAGGAGAATAGTCAGTATTGCTTACAAAAGCGTCTCATACAAATGGGATGCACACATATATATAGTCCAAGATGACTATTTAACTTCATGACTATTGGCTATCCAACTACTTGACTATTGACTATCCAACTTTCTATAAGTTACATAGAAAGAATAAGGTACCAACAATATGTCAAGTTGGGGTACTTAATGTCACAATTAGGCGTAGTGGATCCATGAGTCCCTACCAAGTTAATTTCATACTAAGCTAACTCTAAGTTTAGTAGGCCTAATATAATAAATGACCATTAGAGGCACAAGTTTTCCCTTCATAGAAATGATCCACTTTGCTGTCCTGCAAAGTCTGCAACAACCATTTAGGGACTGGTTTGGGCTGTCCAACAGCCTTACCTTTGTCAACACTTTGCTGTCCAAAGTTTTCCGAACTTGGACCTTGCTGTCCAATGTTTTCAACAGGCTGCTCTTCACCATAAATAGGTTCTTCTTGATGAACTATGGGCTGCAAAATTGAAGTAGTGGGCTGTCCACTAGAAGTAGATGGCAGTCCCTTCTTCATGATTAGATGGCAAAACCAAATCTGGAAATATTTCAACATATGCATCATGGAAGAAGTTCCCTTTCATGACATGAGTGGGCGCAACATCATAGGAGGTCTTTTCATCAAAATGAACATCACAACTCACTATGATTTTATTAGTATCCATATTGAACAACCTATAGCCCTTGCTTTCGCTACTATAGCCAACAAATATGCATTTAACTCCTTTATCATCAAGCTTGGTTCTTAGCTTATCGGGAATGAAAGCATAAGCCGTGCAACCAAAGATGCGTAAGTGAGAAATAGTAGGATTCTTACCATACCAAACTTCATACGGAGTTAATACCTTCAAGGCTTTAGTAGGACACCGATTACTAATGTAAGCCGCCGTTATATCTGCTTCAGCCCAAAACTTGTGAGGTAGGCCCTTTGCCTTGAGCATGCATCGAGCCATCTCCATGATAGTGCGATTCTTTCTTTCGGCAACACCATTTTGTTGAGGTGTGTAAGGAGTTGTCATTGGATGATGGATACCTTTGCTTTGAAGATAAGTACCGAACGTATTCTTTATATATTCCTCTCTTTAATCGGTACGTAAGATCTTCAAAGAGTGCCTAAACTGATTTTCTATCATTGCTAGAAAATCCTTAAAGCGTTGAAAAATTTCAGATTTTGCCTTCATAGGATAAATCCATGTAAATCTTGAAAGGTCATCAATAAAAGTAACAAAGTATTTACACTGGTCCTCATTGGAACACATACATCACTATGAACCAAATCAAATTTGCCGAATAGTTCCATCAATTGGAAAAGCTTAGCTTTGAAATTTTCCAAGTATGCATCCTTCGCATACATGTTTTTTGGGATGCTCAATATTAGGAATGTCTTCAACCATATTGAATCTCTTCAAGATCTTCAAGCTAGCAAAGTTGAGATGTCCAAACCTAGCATGCCATAATTCAGCCAACTCCAAAGAATGTGAACTTGATGCAACAAGACAAAAAGATGATGAAGCTCTTCGCTCATAGGTATCCATAAGGAACAATCCACCATGTAATGTTCCCGAAGCAATGATCATAAGAGATCTCTTTGGGTCTTTGATAAGACATTTGTCTTCTTTGAATTCCACAACCAATCCTTGGTTCATAATTGTAGAGACCGAAATGAGATTTTTTATTTATTTTTGGAACATAAAGTACATTACGAATGTCTTTCTCCTCACCATTGGGTAAGATGATGGGGATCACTCCAATACCTTTGATAGGATAAGAGATGTTATCAACACCTTGAACTTTGCTTCCATCATGCACTTTCACAAGCTTTGTGAAGACCTCTTTGTGGTTAGTCATATGACGTGTGGCACCGCTATCAAGCACCCAATCAATAGATGAAAAAACAGCAACTTGTAAAGCTGAAGATGAGCTGTTTTCTGCTGAAAAACCAGCAAGATTTGAAGTGGCAGAAATCTCGTCTTTAGGAGAGATCAGATTATTAGTGACAAAAGCATAATCATTATTGAAAACATTATCCTCCTTTTCAAATTGTTGTTCTAAAGTAATGATTGTGGTACTTGTATCGTTACCTTTCTCTTTTTCCTTTGCAAGCCTCTTCCTACATTCTTTGATGTGATGCCCAAACTTCTTGCAATAGTCATGATCTAATATGAGGAAGGATAGATCTCTTTACTGATAATGCAATGACAGAATGTGCTTGTGCATCTCGTCGATCCCACTTCTTTTGCTCATCGGAAGACACCTCCGTAGATGATGAAGTAGTTGTTCTAGATGGTGTAATAGGTGCCAAGCTAGGCGGCCTCTCTTCTTCACCATTAACTACTTCCTACAAACTTAGCAATTAGAAGGTTCTTTATCATGTAGCACCATAAGGAATAGTTTATGCCATCCAGCCTATCTTCATTATATAAAGAACCAATAGACTCCGATTCTTTAGCCATAACAGAAAAATCAGCTTGTAGTAGATAGGAAATAGACTTTCCAAGACAAAATCTACTCAAAGGGCAGCAACCTCAAAGCTGAAATCATGAGCACAATAGATTGCAATACTCCACATGCAATTTGCTCAACAAGTAATGAAATAGGTGGCTGATTTCTTGCACAAAAAATAGAATGCTCACAAATAGGTAGACTTCAAATGAAGCCAAAACCGAAACCAGAAATTTGTGGCTAAAAAGAGTGCTCACTATGTGCATATAGAACTGATGGTAGCGCCCTACTCCAAGCTCACCAACAGGGAAATTTCAGCATGAAATGTGTCCAAAACACATGTATCTTCATTTAAGAAGTAAATCTGAAATTTTCAGCATGTAATTGAGTCAAAATCACATGCAATTAGTTTGAGCATGGGCGCCCTATTGCTAGCTCTCAAATAGGTGAAGGTGCCCTTCAATTTCTGGCAATTTCCTACAAAATGTTTATAAGAAGATGAACAGATTCTTCTCCTGCAAAAATCAGCATCCTGATGATTTTCTGCAACCAAAAAGGGAAGAAGATAGCTTCCTATTGGGCGCCCTCCTGCAAGCAATATGATCACCTAAAGGCTCTGATACCATGTAGGAAATAGAAGCCTAAGGATCCAGGATCTTAACTATTCAATCACACAAAGCATTCTCAAAAGAAAGAGAGAGATGGCTAGAAACCCTCTTGTAGAAACTCATGGACAGCCAAGGAGAATAGTCAGTATTGCTTATAAAAGTGTCTCATACGAATGGGATGCACACATATACATAGTCCAAGATGACTATCTAACTTCATGACTATTGGCTATCCAACTACTTGACTATTGACTATCCAACTTTCTATAAGTTACATAGAAAGAATAAGGTACCTCCAATATGTCAAGTTGGGGTACTTAATGTCACAATCAGGCGTAGTGGATCATGAGTCCCTACCAAGTTAATTTCATACTAAGCTAACTCTAACTTTAGTAGGCCTAATATAATAAATGACCATGGTTACACATCTCTCGACCTTTTGGGTCAAAGTAACCTATGGTAATGTAATCAATTCCATTTACATTCCAATATTCCAAGGAGCAAATTGAATATGAGTACATTAGACCATCCCCAAACGGACAACCAAATAAAAATAGTAAATCAGGTGCTGGAGGATATTTTTCGAGCATATATCAGCAAAAAGCAGACTAATTGGGAGGAATATCTTTCAATGTTAGAATTTGTTTATAACAGTGCCAACATTCACCTACGTGATAAAACCATTTATGCTAATGTATGGTTTTCAGCCACGCTCGCCCATATCGGTAGGGTTCAAATAAGAAAAGTTGAAGTAGCAAAAAACTTTTTAGAAGACCTAAACAAGATGGTAGGACATGCTAAAAGAAGCATTAAGCAAGCCCACGATCAAGCCAAGATTTATGCGGATCGACACAAACGGGATATTCAGTTCTCCTTTGGCGAAAAAGTCTTCCTTGGAGTCCCAACTGATGAGTGTGTGCTAAGTTGTCTCCTAGGTATTGTTGTCTGTTTACCATCATTAGGAGAATTGGTGAAGTTTCCTATGAGCTAGAACTCTTGAACAACATCAAAGGCCATCTAGTTTTCCATGTTAGCCAGTTACGAAGGACTTTAACTAGATCAAATAATCTAGTAAGGGACAATCTTCTGGTTATGTCTATGGATTCTCAGCAACTTCCACACGAGCTAGCATTCTTGACTTTAGGGAGATGCAAACATGTCATACTCTATATCAAGAATATTTAGTTAAGTGGAAGGATCACCTTGTTGAGAATGCCACTTGGGAAAGAGGCAACATACTTCATATATCCAGATTTTGTCTTAGAGGACCAAGACAACTTTTAAGGGGGAGGGAGTATTACCAGACCATGAACAAACCGAACCTAATAGCGTTACTAGGGTGCAACTAACCAACGTAGGGCAGAGGATGATTTGGATTAGAGGCATGCATGCATACCAAGTAGTAGGTATGTGGGCCAACGTTTTTTCCAATTTCGTCAACCAATTCTCAACATATGTAATCCTCGTAGATACTGCTCATATGAACTTCGGAGGTTTTAGATCCTTGATAGTAGGCAACTTCCTCTTTCAAAATCCCAACTCAGGCCCGTTGACACTGTTCTTTCTATTGTGGCTTAGAAGCTACAAGTGCGTGAGGGATGCAAGGTGCATCCAATATTCCATGTAAGTCGTTTGCAAAAACGCTTGCATGGTGATAACTTGGTAAGTGGACTGGTCCCACTCCAAGAAAGAGATACAGTGGACTATGGGCTGGATCGTATCTTAGAATGGAGGCAGAGATGATTGCGAAATTGTGTCCTCCAAGAATACCTTGTAGCATGGAAAGGACTATTGTTGTCGGAGGCAACCTAGGATAGTCATTCACGACTACAACACGCTTATCCTGAGTTTGTCATCAAGGATCGATGACTTTCTCAAGGTGGGATGGAATGTTAGGACCAACCATGATCTCGTCAGGATTGGGAAGCTCAGGGTCACATGACTTAGGGTTATGGCCCTATAACCAGTCTCACTGGTGTGTCACAGTCGTGACGTAGTGTAGTGGCACATGCTACAAGTATGTGTAGCGCTGCATAACTGTTGAACCACAGACAGAGCTCACTTGTGGTTTCACAAATTCGGGCCAGGGTTAGCAGTTGACTGGACAATTGTTCCCCTACCTGGTGTGACAGTGCACATGGTGGTAACCAGTAGACTCCAATGGTTGCTATTTAGCAATTCAGGCACATATGGATCCAGGAATGGTAGGTAGGAGCTATATGGGTTACCTAAGGATGGGAGGAGATTCATCCTACACTAGCTTTCGGTGTTTTGACGGGTTTATGGTTAGGGAGTGTAACAAGAAGATACATGTTGCTGGATTGACATCTCTCCTATATGGGGAACTCTTGCTAGTGATCCATGACTTGGGAGCTAGATCTGATCGATCTAGATTTGGTTGGGTTGGTTTGATCCACCATCCGTTCCCTATGTCTTTGAAATCGGCCTTCCAGTTTGTGGTCTTAGTGGTCTTGAAATTGACCTTAGATGGATCATTGAGTGGTTGATAGAGCCAATGTTTTTGGCTTCAAACAAGCTTTGCGGGGGTAGTTTTGAAATTTTTTCTAAAAGTAAATGAAACCTTAAATGTTATCTTATGAAGTAAAAAACAAAAGAACTATGGAACGATATTCTACATGGTACGGAACTATGCTTCAATATTGTACAATACTCTTGTAGACATTGTTGTCTTGTTATTGTTCTATGTCGGATTGCTCATTACTTAGTGTTCTACTTGTAAGATTTCTTGAATTATTTGCAATTTCAAATGAGGCTCAAAACTCTATATACAGTTTTTTGGAGCCCCAGCTATGACCTAATTGACCCAAATTCATAGAATCTTTCTTTAGGGAGTCTTTGACCAATAAGAGGATGGTTTATGAGTTACTGCATCTTATCTACCATAACTTATGGATGACATCTCAGTTGAACCTTGAGCATTTTGCATGCAAAATTTCTTGAGTCTCAGATGATTAAACATTGTTATGACTCTAGGGGATAGATATCTTTGAAGTATTTGAAAGTGTTGCATCTTCACAACAACAAAATCGTTTCTGCAGGTATCCCTTTAGAAGTACATACCTTAGTTGCCCGTTCCAGAACGGGCCCTTGAAAAAAGAAATGTATTTTTTTACAAAGGATTTTAATCTGTTAATTATCACAGAAACGCGTTTCTGAGGAGATGCGTTTCGGAAACCGCGTTTCTGAGAAACGCGACCAGAATCGTACAAAAAAAAAAAATTGTTTTTTTTTGGAAAAATAGCTTATGGCTGAAATTTTTTTAGGGGATCAACGGTCAAACCAGCGTTTTGCCTCTCAGAAGTGTAGTAGATGGGGCACAAACAGATCTTATTTTCAATAGCTATTTGGTTGTTATTTGCTCTGGTTTTCAATAAATGCTTAGGGGGTTTGGGGGGCGGTAGCCCCCCGGTGGGGAGTTTGGGGGGCAACGCCCCCCAACGGCAGGGTCCGGGGGCTGCCGGTAGACCCTGGCCCCGACAGTAAGGCCTCTTCATGATTTGGCCTTCCAACTCCCTGAGCAAAAACACACTTACTGGGACCATCTGTGATCGTAACGAACAGGCTAGAGGCTAGTTTTGAATTTTTATCCTTGACAGAACCCAACATGGATTAATGCACCTGAATTGGACCATCCTGCACCCGAAACAGTCGACAAACTACACAGTAATGATGCTCTTAATTAGAGCTTTCATCTGATATCCATATTGCCCAAAAAAAAAACAAACAAGAGGTTTTTGGAATTTTTTTGAAATTTTCAGAAACCCGTTTCTGAACTGCGTTTCTGACCGTGATTCTGAAACGCGTTTCAGAAACGCAGTGCATCTATGTTCCAGACATGTAAGAGCATATATTGAGGATTGCAAATTGGTAAGATGGTGGAGTGAGGTTGCATTGTAAACAGGTAAGAGCCGGAGTCTAAATTCATTCCCTGCTGGTCCACAAACGTTAGACCCTCATTCTGCTGGAAAAGATTATTGTGGACAATCAATGTGCAAATTCTGATCTTCTTTAAGGGCCTCTAGCAATTAGCATGCATAGAAGATCTCAAAATGTGCTCTTTCCAGTGTGCTTCATCTGGCACCAAGGCGAGCATTAGACAGTAGGACGTTGTGACATTCACAGCTAGGTGGTGAGCAAGTGTTCACTTCTTCTATTTGTTATTCCATGTTATTATAGGTAAACAACCGCTATGGAGAAAAAATCACGTAACTTCTACCTTTTGCATTTCAAAAGGTTTGCAAAAAAATTACAGGTATGCAGCGTCACAAGGAATCATTTTCTATAATCCAGCTGTAAAGAAGAATGTAAGGTGAAATAGTGTAGCTGAAGAACATACGATTCTAGATGTCTCTATCTTATAAAGAATGGTAAATTGCAAATGCAAGATCCTATTGTAAAAGAGATCAATCTGTCACTTCAATTTGTTAACAACTATCAAGTCTCAGGACTGTAAATACTTGTCCAGATAGGACACGCGTGTTTTGAGATACAAGAGCTCCAGCTGCAACCATGGCGCCCATCTAGAAGAGTTGGTCCCATCCCCACAAACGACTGGTCCTATATGTTTACAATACAACGAGGGTCTAAACGAGCTGGCCAGCAGGGTCTAAATTCACTTTTTTTTAATATGCATGAACTTGTTCCGACCCAGTACGTGCCGGAACGGACGGAACGGAACGTTCCGACCCATTTTGCTCGGAACAGGCTTCTACGGTACATACACAACTTAAGGACTTTATATTTGCCTTGAAAGATACTATTTGCCAAGTTTTTCCACTGTGCCTTGAAGGCTTGAAGAAAGTCCATCCCTTGGTAATGAAAGTGCTCAATTTTCACAACTTTCAAACTTAAAAAGACCACTAAACCTGTATGGGAGTCAACAAACTGTCACAACAACAAGCTCTTACTATCTTTGATTAGCTACACAACAAAATCAAGCTGCAGTCTATTAGTGGTGTAGGACTCTCGTCTCGTTAAACAAATAGAAGTTCACATCTTCATGTGATACGTCATTCCTTCAGATCCACAAAAAGTCTCGTCCTGCAAGTCCTAGACCCACTATACACCTGGTCCAGGGGGTTGCTACAACTGCGAATTCAAGGATCTGAACCACTACCAAAATATCATTCGACCATTATCAAGAACAGAATGAGACCATTCTGCATATTGCAATGCTTCTTGCGAAATTTGCTTTTGAAAAATTGAGACTATTTGTAGATGTATACGTATAAGGTAAGTATGTCTCACTATAACTTTTACAGTCTTAGCATGAGATATTAAGGATGGAAGTGAGAACTTAAGTACGTTTTCTGGGAGATTGCATGGTTGCAGTCATTACTTTCTCGCATGTCCAATCAGTCTGTTTGCAGTAAAAGTTGCATGTGGCTATAGAATTCTGTCAATTTGTGAGAGGTTTGCTCATATAGACATAAATTCAGGGCTTGGATGTCGACATGACATGGTCTACTTTGTCACAAAAGCATCTGGATCAACTGGTGGCTCTGATGAAGCGTTGCTCTTTCACCGTAGATGGAAAAGTATGTTCATTTCTTTCTAGAATGCTATGATAACATCTAAACAGTGGCCCTTTACAAAAAGTGAATTTATTACTTTCAAGTAGATGGTCTTTGGCTGAGCTTTTAGGTCATTAGCTATAGAATTTTCAGATTCTTTAAAGGGAACACTTTAGAGAAGCCAGTTGGCCAAAATGAATCACCTTGTAGTTATACATAATGGGCATAAGCCATAAGAACAACCAGCCTGCCCATAAATTCGATAAATTCTCAGGTGAGACCCATATGTCTCCTATTGTGAGAGTACATAGTACATACCATACTATCAAGTAAGATTCTAAAGAAGGCAAATTAAATAGCTTGTGTGACAGAACCAACCTTGCTAAATGTTAACAATAAACTGCAGAAGTAAATTTGACATTTTTCTAGTATGCCATGGCTTTTTTATGCTTCTTGATCTTCTGCCCAAGCTTTTGCCTAGCTTCTCTGTCTGCACATGCATCTGTCTTTCAGGATGGTAACTGGTTTTCCCCTCAATTTGACGATGTATTTTGTAGACTTTTCCTACTGTTCTCTCAATCAACCATTATGCGTCCAGATATGACCTTTCCATAACATGTAAATTTGCTGCAAGGAGTCTTACTCCTAGTGACCCACCAACCTGTGTTGAATTTGATGTTCACAGATGATCTCCTTTCAGATCCATATGCCAAGGAGATTTCACTCTTTCTTTTACTTTATGGCAAAACGAAAGATTCAAATCATATATATAAGTTTCATGTTAGCATCTATTGCTGTCAACTTAAAGCACATGTGCATTGAAGCTTCCACAGAATAGGCATGAAGAAATCCACTCCATGTGGTATAGAAAATAGAAACCATAAATACCTGTTCTGTACATTTTGAAGTGTGCTAAGACTTTGAACTGATTAGGTCTAGCCTTCACAGCAGAGTGTGAACTCTCACAGTATATTACTCGTTACTCTAACTAAGTTTAAGTACTACAAGATCACCTTGCTCCCTATCACGACACATGGGCTACACTCCCTGGCTGTCAATACCATTGAATAGATTTTGTGATAGGAAATTATTTTTAAGAACGTTCATATAGAAAATCTGATTTTCTGACAGTTTATTTTGAAGTTTTGATTTTTTTTTTCAAATCATTCTGCAATAGAATGACTTATAAAGGCAAAGTCAGATCAATTCGAATCGCGACTTGTGATTATGGTTTTCTAGGTGTGATGGTGAGGAAATAAAGGGAGAATGTAGAGAACTAAGGTGGATGCAGGCTGAGAGTACTGGGCCTGCCATTGCAACTGGCATTGCCCCTATCCACACCTGCATATAGCGATAAAGTTATCGCTTGCCACATTGTTGGAATGCATAATTTGATTGCAGTCTTATCTCTTCGTTTGGAGATCAACCAGGGCCCAACAGCAGATACCACATTCAATGCTCCTTTATGGCACCTCCTTTTATGTTTAGGATGACACCTTTGGAGATGCTGTAGAAGGTTGCTGTGTTTTTTTCATGCTATTGAAGAAGGAAGGAAAACACCCATTTTCTGTTAAAATAAATTCATATGGAAAGATGGAAGCATATGCATCATAGAAGAAACGTGAGAGAATGTTTAGTCGTAAGGTATTTCATTGAAAAGGAGCTGTGAATTGTTGAATGCTAATGCTAGTGAGCTTTTTCTCTTTCAAGTTTTCTTACACATTTTCCATGTTATTTTGAATTGCCTGTTCTAGGGTGAATTCAAAGAAGAGTTTGTAACAGCTGGTGGTGTGCCACTTTTTGAGGTAACCGAACCCCAAGCAGAGTGAATTTTCAAAAAAGTAAAGCAGCCATCAATTTTTCTTTGCTTAGCCCCCGATGCAAGCTGGCAAAGATTCCTATGAAAAGTGATCTCCAGCTCTTCATGTTTAACGATGTAGGTAGATCTAAAGACAATGCAAAGTAAAAAATGTTCAGGCCTTTACTTGGCTGGGGAGGTATGTGATTTTTGCACTTCAGACTTCTTTTTTGGCCAAGACAAAACTTCTTGGACGTTATGTATCTTGATGTTTTTTGATCTCAGTTGAAGTATAAATATGCCATGGTAGAAATTTTTCTGGGTCATGAAAATAGATAACACTAAGTATCTAGTGTAAGATGGAACGACTTCATTTGCTTATTAATCAAAGACAGTAACAGAAGCACTCTATTATGCTTAGAAGCCCGTTTCGAGCAAAATGGGTCGGAACACTCCGTTCCGTCCGTTCCGGAACGTACTGGGTCGGAACGAGTTCATGTAAAAGAAACAAGGCATCGAAGTGCCACCTGCTGGCCGTGATCTTCCTTCTTCGCACTGAGGGACGCTACAGATCAGAAATCGATTTGAAATCATTGTTCAAGACATAGGTTCAAGACAAGACATATATCCGAGCTAGAATTGCTGTATCTTGATACATTGAATACAGTCATCAGAGGAAAGAGGCTGCCAACCACTGGCCTACATTCCAAAGACTTAACACGTTGATCTTGAGTGGCTTTCGCCACGACGCAAATTTAAATCAAGAAACTGCCTTCAAAAAAAGTGTCTACATTGCTTACAAAAATGTTGTTTTTGCCATTTGCTATTACGTTTGCTGCTTTCAGTTGTAGTGTACGCACTTTTTTTAACATTCATCGTAGGATATTTGTGATCCAAGCTCAGGCTTTCTAGCAAAGATTTTGATGCTGATAAGAAAATAGGATATCTTTGTATCTAAATAGGACAACGCTATGTATCTTTGTAAAAAAACTGAGGTTGACCTCATATAGGGGGATGTGGCTACATCCCATGATTCAGGTGGAGATGCTATCATTGCAGTCCAAAGTTCACCGGATCACTCACTAGGGTCAGGGCCCATTTGTTACGATTGACCAGGCCAGATGGGCGGGGCATGGGTATATCAATATGCAGCTCCATTACAGATGCTGAGTTAGAGAGGCTACGAGAGACATACGGCCATGATGGGGCAGCCAGCCAGCCACTGAGACTAGCATAGAGTTTTTTCTAGCAGAGAGGGCAGAGCTCACAGGTCTTGGGTGTAGGGCCTAGCCATGTAGGGGATAGAGGTGCAGGGCCTAACCGCAGAGGGGATACTTTC
Organism: Diphasiastrum complanatum; assembly: GCA_029204225.1. Classification (NCBI taxonomy): domain Eukaryota; kingdom Viridiplantae; phylum Streptophyta; class Lycopodiopsida; order Lycopodiales; family Lycopodiaceae; genus Diphasiastrum; species Diphasiastrum complanatum. The sequence continues at coordinate 32,686,814 of CM055092.1, read as the reverse complement.
AGGGCCAAGTCACAGAGGGACGCTAGCACCATCTACCCAATGCCCATGACAGTCACTCGGTGCCTGCCGCACGTGCACGGGCACTTGGGCCTTCCTCCACACCATCAGAGCCCTCGCGACCATCAGCATCCTCAGTTGTTGGTGTCACACCCCCAAATACAGGTCCTAGCACGGGTGGGGAGAGAGACACACCACCTGCCATGCCATCAACATATGCCCCATCTCATACCACCACAGGGCATGTTAGACCCCGATCACCAACACACACACAACAAAGACATGTTAGGTCGAGGGCACAATAAACTACATTGGACATAGGGTGGCAAAGGCAGCAGCATGAGGCTAGCACGAGAGCGGTGGCCCAGTTTTTTTACGAGGCTGCCATTCCATTCGCCATTGCTGACATGCATGTCTTCAGAGAGACGATGCGTCAGCAGTTTCCTCATGGGGACCTCCTAAGAGAGAGGCACGCCTCTTGCGCCAGGAGGAGGAGACTATCACACGAGAGTTGAGTCCCATTCGAGTAGCCTGGTGGAGGTAAGTAATATAATCTTTAATGTTTTTCATTTTGCAAGTTTCGTTCGCATCTGTTGCATCTTCCAAGCATGTTATTATAGTCTACACGTGCTTGATATGGCACGTGTGTCTAACTTGTGTCTGATGTAATTTGTTTTGCAGTTATGGTTGCTCCATATTGTCCAACGGATGGTGTTATGTCCATGACCAATACATAGGATACAATATACTCCTAGTCTTGGATACACGGTACTCCAGTGAAACAAGCTGTTAGTTATGCCACGTCTTACTGGACGTGACCCGAAAGTAACTAATATCCTTGTGAGGCCCAGAACACACTAAGTGGAGTTTAGACAAGGTAGGACAGTGTATGCATGTGTAGAGTTATCAATAGCAATTCTATGAATAGTTGGTCCATGCATAGGACTCTATTCTAGGTGAATCTATGTATAGGGAACATAGGGCTATGCATGGCTATGTGCCCAGGATGCATTAGGCTCTATATAAGAGGTCCAAACTCGCCCTACTCCTCATCATGGTTCTTGATTCATTGCCAGGCTCTCACTCTACATTCATGCTTCTTGTTCCTTGGCTTGGGGGTGAGGCTTCTAGAGATTGATTGGATGCTTCTACTTGGTTGGGTGGTTTCTCCACAGTGTGTTATCCTTTTGTGTTTAGGATTTGTAAGCAGGATCTAAGGAGCTTCCCTTATAGTGGTATCAGAGCAAGGCTTACAAGCTTGGAGAGGTGGTGCTTTTCATTGGAGCTTGGTGGTATTCAACTAGTATTCTCATCCAAGAAGAGGAGCAAGGTTGCAAGTTGGTGGATCTTCCCAAATTCAATTTGCATGTTCCATATCTCTCTCAAATTCATTGTGGTTTATGGTGAATTGTGCTAGGAAATCAATTTTGGTGTCTTTTTTGGAGTTTTAGCATGTTTAGCTCAAAACTAGTGAAGGATCTGAAATTTCCAGCAAGTTAATTCACTTTGAAGTAGTTGAAATTCAGTTTGCATGTTGGATCTTCCCATGTATTTGGATTCTAGACTCTTTTGTGGCCAAATTTGGCTTGTTTTCCATGTTTTTGGCACAAAATGGAGGGTAGAATTTAAAATCCAGCAAGATCAGATCAATTGATTGGTTGTAACTGTATTTTGGATTGCATGTGGATTTGGAAAACGTTCTTGCCATTAATTTCCAATTGTGCATTGTTATGGTTTAAGTTTGATCAATTTCACCATGTATTTTAGTGCCACGCAATTTCAATTTGCGTTGTATTCTCTCAAAGTTTAAATAGGCTTACCAAGTTTGTAAACATTATAAAAATTTATTGTAAAGGTTTTAAAACCTTGAGTAGGCCCATAAGTTGTACATGGGACCCTAGGGGGTAATTTTACATGCTACCAACTATATGTTGGAACTACATGAATTTTCTTATGTTGTAGGAGGGCGCATTTTTCCTATATAGGAAACTTGTGGACCAAGGCAAATCATTGCATGAAGAGAGAAAGTGCATGCTCAACATGTGGGACACCTATTTTACCTACTTAGCATGTGGGACACCTATTTCACCTACTTTTGACTCTTGGAAGCCATGTACATCACATATCATTTCTTTCCAATCTATAAATGATACCTCCTCCTAGATGGGTGCACTATTGGAGAGAGAGAGAGAGATTTCTTCTCACATATGCTCTTGTGATTTGTTTTTTGTGGTAGAATCTCTTGCTAATTAATGCTAGTGTAATGCTATCCTAGATTGGTGTGTTGTTGGATCTGATTTATTGCTTTGTATTCTTGCTAATGTAAAGTTCTTCTTGCTGGAAATTCATGGACAGCAAGCATTCGTGATCCAATCGACCCAATTGGAGGAGCAATTTCCAGGATTAATGATGTTAGAATGCTCCTTACAGCATATACTATCATTTTAGTTTGTGTAGCAAGTTTTTGACGGAAGTTTCATGCAAATTTCTGCTCGCATCCTCTTCATCTTGCTCGCTACCCTCCATAGCCAGCAGATCCGATTAGTTCGAAAGTTTGATTTATTCATTGCATGTCGACAAAATTACAATTTGCTATCAATTTCCGTTTGCATGTGCAAGTACTAGTTTATGCATGTTGCATGCATGCCTCTAGAATTCTTCAGATTGCTTGCATGTTTCCACAGTTGCTTGCATGTTGATTGCATGTCACTGTATTTGCTTGCACGTTTATTGCATGTCACTACAATTGCTTGCATGTTGATTGCATCTCACTGTAGTTGCTTGCATGTTGCTGATTTTGATCTATTTTGAGTTGTAGAAGACCATCAAGGATTCCTAGGTTGGTAAGCCTCGATTTAGATCCTTTCTATCTCTATTTTCAATTCTATAACATGCATGGTGAAAAAACCTAGAAAGGGCTAAAATTCATGATTTTTGCTTGGTTTTTCATGAAATTGGATGGTAGGAGGTTGTTGAACATCAATTGAAGCTGGGAAAAGATGAATCATAGTCTTTTGAAGCTGTCCTAGAAGTTAGAGCCAAGAATTCCAGCAATTGGGTTTGTAGGAAGTCAGAAAATGTCAAAAATTGACCAATTTTGGTGAATTTTGGGGGATGGATTTCTCTAAATCCATAAGGGGATCATTCTGGATTTTTTCTAGCATGATTTGTATTCCTTTTTACCTTCCCAGCAAGCTATCAGACCTATAAATTGATGGGTAGAGGCTTATGTTTCAATTCCATCAAGTTTGTAGCAATTTTGACTTCTAGAAACCAAGAATTCATGGTTCTCAGCCCATATTGCTTCATAGGATCTGTATGAAGGCTTCATGGAACTCTTAGAAACCATTTAAGACTGTTTGGATCATCACTTTTAGGCTTGGTTGAGTGTTTGCATGTTTTTTGACATATTGGTCTTGAAAAAGTGCGCCCGCCTACAACTTAATTGGCTGTTTTGAACTCGCAGGTGTGAGTCCTAGGTGGCAGAATGACATGGCAAGTGTCTTGTTCACTGGGTCTCCCTCTGTACTGAGCTTTACAACACCCAATTTGGTGTCCTGTAGCCAAAGACATGAGCATATGAAGTTTTGCAATTTTGTGAGCAAAATTGGTAAAATTTCCAATTGCTCTGATTGCATGCATGACAATTTCCTATTTATAGGTACTGTGCTTGCATGGAATGTTTGCATGTGGTTTCTTTGAGTGATTCTGACATGCATGAGTTGGTTAGATCTGTTTTGAGTGGTCATACGCATGTACTCTGACAGTTAGATACAAAATTGGATTTTATAGCTGACTTTAGGGTTTAGGGTTTAGGGTTTATCTCACTTTCAAGGAGGGTAATAAGGTAGTTACATTATTTGGCAATAATTTTGTACGTCCGTTGGATCAGATTTCTACAGTTAATGAAATGGAAACATTGGATTATTCTGAGTATGAAGTTTTTTCAATTTGTGCTATTCCAGTAGTGGATGTTCCTAAAATGAATCTAAATGGTTGTGAATTCTCAGCAATTCTTAACTCAGTAAATTTAGATCATGAACAAGCAGTGAAAGAACAGATCATAAATGAATTTAGGGATGTTTTTCCATCTGAATTACCTCATGGTTTACCACTGTCTAGGTCAATAGACCACAAGATTGAGTTAATTCCAGGAAGTCTACCCTGTCTTCAGACAACCTTATAGGTTCTCTCAGAAAGAGGAGATACGCAAGTGATGTTGCAGTTGGAGCAGTTCTATTACAAATGGATAGGCCACTAGCGTTTGAAAGCAGAAAATTCACTGGTCCTCAGTTGCGTTATGCTACGTAGGAAAAGGAATTGTTTGCTGTAATCCATGCACTTAAAACTTGGAGACACTACTTATATGGTAGTAAGTTTGTAGTGTATACGGATCACCAGCCTCTTAAGTATTTTTGTAATCAACATGATCTTCGGGGGAGAAAAGCTCGATGGGCTGAATTGATGCAAAAATTTGATCATGAAATCCGTTACATAAGAGGCAGCTCTAATCAAGTTGAAGATGCTCTTAGTCGGATCAGTGAACTGAACAAGTTGTCATTCACCCAGATTTCTACGGATCTATATCTTTCGCTGAGAGGAAAATATGAATCAGATTCCCATTTTGGTCACATTTGGAACATTGTTCAGACCGGAAGAAATGTGGACAGTGTTGAGTCAGAAACACAGGGGACTCAACTAACTAAGAAAGATAAGAAGATTGTGGAACAGTTCACCATTCGAGATGGATTACTATGTTGGAATGGGAAAGTTTGCGTACCTGGTGATGATGAGCTCAAACGGAAGATTTTGTTTGAATGTCATGACATACCCTATGCAGGACATCCCGGTATACACAGGACTCTGGACTTGGTTAAGAGGGAATTTTATTGGCCAAAGCTCAAGCCATATGTCGAGTCATATGCTGTTAAATGCAAACCCTGTCAACTAGCAAAGGCTGAACGCCATAAGGCTGGTGGTTTGTTGCATCCGTTAGATATCCCAGATAAGAAATGGGAAAGCATATCTATGGATTTTGTAGTTGAACTTCCAAAGACCCAACGACAAAATGATTCTATTTGGGTTGTAGTGGATCGGTTAACTAAGTTAGCTGCATTCATACCAGTCAAGTCAACTATAAAGGCTTCTGATTTAGCCCAGATCTTTGTTGAAAGATTATTTCGGTTGTATGGTCTGCCAAGTGACATTGTTAGTGATAAAGATCCTAAGTTCAGAGGTCACTTTTGATCAGCAGTATTCCATAAACTGGAAACTTCTTTGAGTTTGAGTTCTTCTGATCATCCTGAATCAGATGGCCAGACAGAAAGGACTAATCAAACTATGGAAGATATATTGAGAACGTATGTTTCTTACAGGCAATCTCATTGGGAAGATTATCTCCCACTGGTTGAGTTTGCATATAATAGTAGAAAACATTCTGCTACAGGTTACAGTCCTTTTATTCTTATGTACGGTTTTCAACGTAGATCTCCAGTAAATGTTGAGACGAAGTCTATTAAGATCCAGAAGGTTGCTGATTTTTTGCATGATATGCAAGAAATGTCGCAAGTGGCTAAGGATAGTATCCGGAGTGCTCAGGATAGAGCTAAACACTATACTGATCTTAAGAGATTTCCAAGAGATTTCAAAGCTGATGACTGGGTATATCTTAGGATTCCAAAAGATTCTAAGATGTTATGTACAGGGAAGCATTATAAGCTGTCTACCCGTTATTGTGGACTTTTCAGGATTGTACGTAGAATTGGTTCTTTGGCGTATGAACTCGATCTTCAAGGAAAATCGACTGCACACCCAGTGTTTCATGTAAGTCGTTTGAAACTAAGTTTACATGATGGTGATACAGTTGGATCTGATGAGGATTTATCCCATTTGGAAGATTTGTCGCTTAGTGTACCTTTGGAACCTGAGAAAGTGCTCAAAACCAGAGAGAAACAGTTGAGAAATCATTTTGTCTCTGAGTGCTTAAGTCGGTGGAAGGGTCGTGCTGAGGATGATGATTCGTGGGAGAGAGTTGATAGCATAAAGAAGAATTTTAGTTTCTAAGGATAGAAACAGTTTAAGGAGAGAAGAATGTTATGTCCATGACTAGTACATAGGATACAATTTACTCCTAGTCTTGGATACACGGTACTCCATTGAAACAAGCTGTTAGTTATGCCACGTCATACTGGACGTGACCCGAAAGTAACTAATATCCTTGTGAGGCCCAGAACACACTAAGTGGAGTTTAGACAAGGTATGAGACAGTGCATGCATGTGTAGAGTTATCAATAGCAATTCTATGAATAGTTGGTCCATGCATAGGACTCTATTCTAGGTGAATCTATGTATAGGGAACATAGGGCTATGCATGGCTATGTGCCAGGATGCATTAGGCTCTATATAAGAGGTCCAAACTCGCCCTACTCCTCATCATGGTTCTTGATTCATTGCCAGGCTCTCACTCTACATTCATGCTTCTTGTTCCTTGGCTTGGGGGTGAGGCTTCTAGAGATTGATTGGATGCTTCTACTTGGTTGGGTGGTTTCTCCACAGTGTGTTATCCTTTTGTGTTTAGGATTTGTAAGCAGGATCTAAGGAGCTTCCCTTACAGATGGACTGACATTCGTCACAGATCCGTCATGAACATCATGGTCTCATGTCCGCTTGGCACCGTGTTTTTACGAGGAGTGGATGCCACTCTTGGTGGTGACTAACTTTGGGCCTCATGCCACTCCCCATTTTGGTTGAGTTGTAAGACTATTTCTCTTTAAGTTAGCCATCACTGCAGAGTCATCTACGATGCAGTGATCTCTAGCATCCAGGAGATTGGGGCTGAGCACGTGGTACAAGTTGTCACAGACAACGTCATGAATTGTAGGCAGATGGGAGATCTGAGCACTCCTCCATTGTCTGGACACCATGTGTTGCATTTTCTATCGATCTGCTGATCCACGACGTGTGCACACTCCCGTGGATCCACGAGGCATCAACTGGACCAAAAACTGAATTTGCCGGCAGCGTCGACTATGGTGAAGGCGAACCTGGTGAATGGCAGCTGGCAAGAAAGGGAACATCTCAGGATCAACATCAGGGCGACGAAGAGAACATCTTGGCCACGTCATCTGAAACCAAGCAATATGGAACAACCAGGAATGCCAAGGAACCAGAAGAAGATCCAGCAGCAACCAGGAATGCCAAGGTATCCGTAATGCCCAAGATAGTAGAGGATCAGCCCAAAAGATAGGGACATCATACCAAGGTATCTAAAAAGCCCGGGAAGGTAGAACTGTATCAGCAACGGGAAGCCAATAAGGAAACTAGAAAAGAGATGGACACTCATCGCGAATAGCCGCATCATACACGTAACCATCAACCATATGCACAAACTCAGTGATATAGGTGCCCTAAGAAAAGATAGCAGCATCGGAAGACCAACACCAAGGAGTAGGAATTTCTGACACTCTGATCTCGCACGTGTGAAGCCTAGGTGGCAGGCTGACGTGGCAAGCATCTTGTTCACTTGGTCTCCCTTTGTACTGAGCTTTACGACACCCAATTTGGTGTCCTGTAGCCAAAGTTATGATCATCTGAAGTTTTGCAGTTTTGTGAGTAAAATTGGCAAAATTTGAAATTGTTCTGATTGCATGCCAATCATTTCCCTAATTTGTAGTACTGTGTTTGCATGGATTAGTTGCATGTTGATTATCAGAGTGATTCTGATATGCATGAAAGATTTACAATCGATTTGAGTGGTCATACGCATGTGCTCTGAGAGTTGGGTCACAAATCAGTGATATTGGCTGACAAATTCTATAAAACTGAAGTTTACGTAAAAATTCCGTAATGACGTTTGTAACTGATGTAGTGTGCTTTGCATGCCAGTTTGACATTGGGTTAGTAACATTAGGAATCGGACAGTGTTTCGATTTTTCGATTTCGATTGCCTTTTGTACTAAAAGTATTTTTGTCAGAATTTTGGAATTACGTAAAATAAAGCAAAATTCAAGTTTTCTGAAAAAATCGAAATTTCAATCATTTTTTCGTTATCTATGGAATCAGTTTAGATTAGTGAATTGATTAAACTGAGTTTATCAGTCAGAATTTGTCCGACAATTTTTACTGTGTTTTTTTTTTAACTTTTGGAGTTGGGAATTCCCAGATTGGAAGTTAAAATTTGAATTTTTTTCTTTTTGTTGAATTTCAAATTGGTTGAAATTTGAATTCAGTTACTTGTCTAATAGTTTTCTAATTGATGCTGATCAATAGAAATAAGTCAAATGAACGTTTGTGCAAGATACTCGTTAAATTTGAATTAAAATCGTCAAACAATATGAAATGAACAGATTGGATGAGTGGCAATATATTCTTTATCTAGTCAGTAAATCTGACAGGATACGGTTCTGGTGGGATTTCCATTCATGTAATTTCATATTCTACGTTTGGATAGGTTTTGTCAATATTAACGGAGTAATGCCAAACCAGTCAATAAAAAGGAAAACAGTCCAATTTTATTGGAAATTTTGTAATATAGGAATTACATAACGGATATCATTTCCAGTAAAATCCTATGGTGAATTCATTCAATTGAATTCGTAACCGATATCTTTGTAACCATTGAGTTATCCGCAGTTTTGGATGTCAATTGTGATGTTAGAAGTGGAATCTGATACGTGGATTACATTGGATCTGTTAGTTAACAGAAGCTTGTCCCAAGATTTGATGCATCAGTAGGGTTTCGAAGCTTGTCAATAACCAAAAGGATTAGAATATAATATTGAACCATGTTAATTCTTCTGTCTAAGTCACATAATCAGATGTGGATTTTGGGTATCCATCTGATAGGCATGCCAATCATCCAAATAAAAGGATTCTCTAGTGTTTGGGAACAAAAGATAATTTCCTATAGTGATTGTAGGACAGCTAGATGATCAATGGATCTCTAGAATATCAGATAAGGCGGTTAAGGGTTTTCTGGAAGGAAAAGCTGATGGTATGGGACGTCAGTAATTTTGGAAAGGAAATTCTAGGACTGTAAATATCTGATGATCAATGGTGTGTTTAGTACCTAGTCGCGATATGGGAAAAAAAGAAAACCATTCGATCAAATGTGGGGTATTTTGGGAAATTTTGAGGTTTAATCTAGATCCCAATGTGGTATCTCATTATTTACAAAATCAGAGGCCCTCAATTAATCCTTTACTTTTTAATAATTTTTTATAAGACATCAGACTGTTTATATGATTCTTTCCAGCATGAAGTTATACTTTCGAAAGACTGTTATGTCATATAAATTACTACTTGTGTGAATAGACTTGGAATTCAAATAAATTCTAAGGTTAAAATGTTTCAATTTCTTAAACCGAGAATATTTCTGTTGCATAAATGGATTTCGATGGAATAGTAGTTTCTATCACTCAGATTGGAAATATTTGAAGGAGAAGTCCTGTTTGTAATAGAGTGAATTCTTTAGTGGAAGCACTTATTATTGACTTTTCTTGGATTTAGATATATTCAAATATCATCTTTCGAGTTAACTTTTATTGAAATTTATAATTTCTTTAAAAGGAGGGGTGAAGTGGTGGGATAAAATTCTATTTGGGAATCTGTGGAGTGCATAGTTTTCGGAAAAGAACCAACTGTGGTATAGAAATGAGATTTTTTTGGAAGTAATTTCGGATAGATTTAGAGTAAGATGCCTAGTTGGAACTTTTTGAATAAGAGAAATTCTCTAGGGATTGTGTGGACAATCTGGAACTAGAACAGGTTTGGAATTTGAATCATTATCTTTAAGTAGTGCAGTAAAAGGTCAAAGGTTACTAATTCCATTTTAAATGGAATAGAAGTAAGTTTGATCAGAATTTAAGTATGAGAGTTTTGTATTGGATCAACCTAATCTTAGTTGAGTACTAGGATCAGAGAGGGGTTGATTGAGTGGAAGAAACTATGCTATTAAAAGAAATTGGATTGGAAAACTGTTGAGAGAGAATGTTATTCGTCTCAGAGATTTTTCGGATATGTTATTTACTCGAGAGAAATAGAAAATATTTTGCAGCTGAGTTACAAGATCTCAGTGTGATATGTGAGTAACATATGTGGGTTCTGGAGGAATCTGCCAGATAAAAATGTGTTTATGTATTGGGTCATAGTGAGATTATTCACATATGTGCACGATTAATCTTGTATGAATCTACTATGTAATCCTAGTTACTAAGGTTATCTGGTGCACTTAACCTAGTCGGTGAACATGAACATATGGTCAAGTATTGTTTTGACAGATACTTGCAGAGTTAACAAATCTTTGTATAGAAGATTTATGGATTAACTTATAAATGATTTGGGTAAGGATCTAAATGTGGTGTTATACTAGTATAATTGAATTCTTCACCTAGACATTTGAGATTTCTAAATCATTGGCAATTAACTTGAGTAGTTGATTACTCCAGGATGAAGTTAATTGGTAAAACGATCAGTGTGATGTGGATTCACCGGGAGTTGATGGTTTTTGAATTATGAATCATTTCGGTTCATCAGTTAAAAATTGTGTGCCTTGGATATACAATATTTTTGGGATAGAGTATTCCTTAGTTAAGGAAGCTCATTAGTGATTGTATCCCAGAGAGCCCAAATGGATAACGAATCATAATGAATCCAAGAATAACAGCTGAATTGATATTCAGCAGGACTTTGGGTATCTAGATGTGATTCTGGATTGTAATCTAAAGTTTTTGTAGTTGAAGATGATTGTCATTTTGGTATGCGTTCAGTCTTTAATTACCAGTTGTTATAGAACTTGAATCTTGCACTTCAGTTAAAGAATCATATTTGAAGAATATTCCTAAATCCAATATTTCCTTAGTGGAAAGATTTTGGAATGATTCTTACTTTTCTTGAGTTATGTTAGACATATACTCCAGTATCCTGTAAATGATTAAGTATGGTTTGGATTTCAGGGAATTATGATTGACGAATCATATGAATCTAATTATTTATGGTTGACGAATCATAAATAGATACTTAATTATTGTCAGAGGATTATAAGGAATTGTAATGATTCTTAAGTGTGATGATTAATTCTTGATCTATTATTTGAGTAAGAATTCAGATCAGTGTTTTGAATCTCTCTACTCCAGTATTTTATTTGAGAACCTATTGATCTCACAGATATTCTCACAAGATAAAGTTATCTTATTTGTGGAGAATTAATTAGTCTAGTGGATGCTATTCTACTACAGTTTATGGTCTATAGATGCTTGAGTACAGTTCTTCATTTGATTGGATCTCCAGTTATCTTAGGAGACAGATAAGTCTATTAAGATGAATGAATGCTATTTTCTTGCATTTGGAGCTAGAAACAGGAGCATTTAACTCAAAAGAGTATCTGGGATACTCAGAGTTGAATTTTAATCATTCTATATCTTAATGATTCTCCTAGAGATTCTAATTGAATGCTGGATTCTAAGGGTATTTGTACTTGAAAGCTTATGAATTATCAGTCAGAACTGTGGATAATTTCAGATTGTAATCGTAATTATTTTATTATTTCTTTAACTTTAATCTCTTAAGTTAGGTTATTTCACCCAATGTTTCATGTAAGTGCTTTACATGAGGTGATGTTACTAACTTGTGATGTATGTAACCCAGATGGAAGAATTTATCGCTTAGTGTACTTTTCAAACTTGAGTTGTACTCCAGTATAGAGATTATCATTTCGAAAATAGGATTATCTCTGAGTACTTGTCTGATGTGAAAGTTTGATTAAGGATAATGATTTTCTAGGTGGACATTGAAAGTTAAAAGAACTGTTCCTGTTATTCTTTCCTATTTAGAGAGCTTCTAAGGATAGAAGCAGTTTAAGGAGGGAAGAATGTTATGTCCATGACCAGTAAGTAGGATTCAGTATACTCCTAGTCTTGGATACACGGTACTCCAGTAAATCAAGCTGTTAGTTATGCCACGTCATACTGGATGTGACCCGAAAGTAACTAATATCCTTGTGAGGCCCAGAACACACTAAACGGAGTTTAGACAAGGTTTGAGACAGTGTATGCATGTGTAGAGTTATCAATAGCAATTCTATGAATAGTTGGTCCATGCTGAGGACTTATTCTAGGTGAATCTATGTATAGGGAACTTATGGCTATGTGCCCAAGTTGCTTTTGGCTCTATATATTGGGGCCAAACTCGCCCTACTCCTCATTGTGATCATTGATTCATTGCTAGGGTTTCACTCTACATTCATGCTTCTTGCTCCTTGGCTTGGGGGTGAAGCTTCTAGAGTTGATTGGTTGCTTTTACTTGGTTGGGTGGTTGCTCCATAGTGTGTTTTCCATTGTGTATTGTCTTGTAAGCAGGATCTTAGGGAGCTTCCCTTATAGTTAGGCAGCTAGCAAGCAAAAGTTGGAAAATCAATGGAAAGAAGGTGGAGACAATGCAAGGAGGGGTGGGCTGGGAAAGAGTGCAAATAGGTTGAGTTGTGGACAGCAAATGAAAAGTAAAGTAGGGTGCTGGAAGTAGGTGATGGTGGGCTGGAAAATGAGCAGTAGGTGGGCAGCAGTAGGGCGCTAGTCCTTCTCCAAACGATAGCGATAATATGCAAAACAAGTGGAGAGAGAGAGAGAGAGAGAGAGAGAGAGAGAGAGAGAGAGAGAGAGAGAGAGAGAGAGAGAGAGATCGAAGCTGAAAATGGGTGCTGGGCAGCAGCTAGTAAGATCCACAAATGTCTTGCTACATGATGGAAAAACCGTTGAAAATGGTGATGAAGTAGGGTACTGGACAGCCTCCAAACAATCAGCAAAATGGACAGCAAATCGTTGGAGAAATCCGTCGAAGATGGCAAGGTAGTAGGGTGCTGGACAGCCTCCAATCAAGCCACGAAATGGGCAGCAAATTGGTGGAGAAAATCGACGAAAGTGACAAGGTAGTAGGGCGTTGGCCAGCCTCTACCAAATCTGGAAAAATTATAGAAATCTGATGAAAAAATTGACGAAAGTGATGGGTTAGTAGGGCGCTGGACAGCCTCTACTAAATCTGAAAAAGTAGTGCACGGGAAAGTGCTCTGATAGCAAGTTACGAATAGAGCGACAACTGATCTAGAGCTAAGTTATGACAACATCACATAAGCAAGACTTAAGCTATGAAAGCAGCACATAAGCAAGACTTAACCCTAGAAAGTAGGAAAGAGAGAGATTAAGGAGACTAAAGAGAGAGATCAATATCATCAGCTGAATAACAAATGACACAGTTTCCCTACTTATAGCCTAGAGGAAGCCCTAAAAGGAAGCTTCCGATGGCTAGGGCCCAACTGGGAGGGATAATAGTGTGCCCTCCAAGAAGGCCCCCACTCTCCAGTAATATGTCCAAATGGCCCAATAATGAATAATAAGGCCCAAGGCCAACCATATAGTCTAAGTGTCAATAATGAATAAAAAAAAGGGCCCAAGGCCTGCTTATGCATAAAGTAAAGTAAATGTAAATGGATGTGGCGAACGTAATGAGCCCAGTCCATAACTTAGGCCTTGCCACTGATATTGACCCTCAAACAAAGGTATCTGCTGGTTTGATTGGCTAGGTGGAGGTACCATTAGGCCCGTACATGTCCATGAGCCTCTACACATCTTCATCAGAAATCCTGGGCCAGGCAGATATGCCCATCCCCCGCCCATCTGGCCCTCTGAGCCATAGTAAGTGAGCTCTGAGCTTGGTAAGCAATCCAGTGAAGATCCCGCCACAGTATAGGCATCTCCATCTGCGGGTACCTGAGCCTCTGAATGTAGCCACATCTCGCTCTGTGAGCTCAACCTCAGCCCAAATGCCCCTATCAGCGACCGACATGGTATCAGCAAGAGATCAGTCTTGCAAAAGAAACAAACAAGCAGATGTTCAGCGCAATGCCCAAAACCCTAATCATCTGCATATGCATTATATTGCATTGAATTGGCCAGAACAATTGTGACAAGAAAGCATCCAAAGAAAACCCTAAAAAATTGTGTTTAATAGTTGGAATCAAGTTGAAAGCATCCAACAACCTACTACTCATGACATCGAACATCACAACTATTCTTGCAGGCATGAAAAAACACTATGTAGCTCCTAAACGCATCAAAGAATTGGATGCCTCAGAATCAAATCATAATCAGGGCAAAAAACACCTGGGATTTTTGGTTTAGGGTTTGGAAGCTTCTAGTGCAGACGAATACAGACGAACTTCATAGGGGTCTTTGTAGGCATGTAGCAAAGTAGTGTAGGCCCAAACATCACCTCAATCAGATGCCTCTAGGCTAGTTCATGAAACCGGACAAGAAACACATGGAATTAGGGTCGCCGTTGAAAACTTGCTAGGCGTGCCATAACGACTGAAACTGACATGATAGGAATTACTGTGGGCATGGGGAAAGGTGGTTTACAACCAAAAAACAAGCAATTTCGTTGCCTATAGCTCAATCTAGCCACATTGAAAAAATGAAGCCTACACTTCCAAAAATCTCCGTTCACTTACCCAGGGAGCTCATGGTCCTTCCAAGTTTCCATCCAATGCAGGGCCAACTTTCATGGTCGTATTTGAAAACCAAAAATGTTGATGCATACAAATGGCCATTGATTTCTTTATACCAAGAATAGAAGACACTACTTTGTGAAGGGCCTTGGAAAACTTCCATGAGCGGTATCGAGCTCCTCTTGACCTTGTCATGCAAGAAGCATTTGAGAACTACATCCAAGTTTCAAACTGCCTAAGAAAGTTATCCCTTAGTTGACAAAATTTTGAAGTATTGAAACTCTTAGAACACCCTAAACCGAAGTTTTAAACCCTATAATAGGAGTTTTCATGCAAGTTGTATGTAGCTTTGTGCATGGGTTGAGAATTCTAACTCAAGATCATATTTCATACCCTTTGTTAATTTGTTTTGGTGGATCACAACTTGTTCAATACATTTGTGTACAACTATGTTTACGTTCATGTGACATTTTTCTTGATATATGGTTGGGTATCTGGACATGTATGTGATATATGTTTTATGTCCAGATGTTTTAAAGATGATATTTGGAATCTCTATTTCTAAATCAAATGTTAATGTGCTCTTATAGATTTTAAATGTGGATGGAGTAACTGGTGGCTTCAATTTCCAGGTTTGGACACAACACTCATAGACATCAATCTGTTATCTTTTCTGAAATTTAGCAATGATGTTCTACTTAGTTTTGATTCAACTAGGACACACTTTGTATAGGTAGAAACTATGAATTTGCATCATAATCTAGTCCGCCTAGATTATCTAGGTTGGCTTGACACCGCATAAGAAAGCTTTTTGAACTATAATGTTCTTATGACATTTCTAACATTTTGGATTTACTGTTACCCACCTGCACTATTGCTGTTATACTTTTGTATGCCCCCTATGTGCCATGCAGCCATATGAATCTTTGAAGTATGTCATAGTTTGTTGTACTCATATGTTACAAACTATACGGTTCAGTAAAACTACCTGTAGTCCTCACTCAATAGATTTTGATTATTTTTTGTTGCTCTTTGCAAATTTTGTTGTTTTGGTTTCAAGATATCTAATTAGATTTTCTAGCTACTTATAAAGCTAGTAACCCATCATTACAACAACCCATGTTCCATTTGTTCCGGAACGTACTGGGTCGGGACGATTTAGTGTAGGTTAAAAAACAAGATTAAAGACCCTGCTGGCCCGCTCGTTTAGATGCTCGTTGCATTGTAAACATATAAGACCAGTCGTTTGTGGGGATGGGTGCAACTCTTCTAGATGGGGTGGTTGTGGAAGAAGGCGCCATGGTTGTAGCTGGGGTTCTTGTATCTCAAAACACGCGTGTCCTATCTGGACAAGTTTTTTACAGTCCTGAAACTTGATACTTGTTACCAAATTGAAGTGACAGACTATTTGCATGATTTACGAAAGGATCTTGCATTTGCAATTTACCATTCTTTATAAGATAGAGACATCTAGAATCGTGTGTTCTTCAGATACACTATTCCACCTTACATTCTTCTTTACAGCTGGCTTATAGAAAATGATTCCTTGTGATGCTGCATACCTCTGGGGCTGGTTTGTTGTAAATGCGTTCCACCCTTCTTGAATTGTTGTAAACTCCGCCATCTTACCAATTTGCCATCCTCAATATCCGGAAGTGATAATTAACGGATAAAAATCCTCTGTAAAAGAATACGTTTTTCTTTTCAAGGGCCCGTTCCATTCCAGAACGCATTCTGGAACGTGTTCCAGAACGCATTCCATTCCGGAATGGGCAACTAAGTGTCCAATATAGCTTACTCCCATACGCATGTGGGACATGATTGGAGGTACACTGTTCATCCTACAATTTGGAGGAAGTCTCATTTCTTGGTCCTTTGACAGTTGGTTTATTGAAAAGACTTGTAGAAAAATCAAACATCCTTAGGGATGAGCTCTATGGACTTTGCACACATTTTCCCATTTTGATCTAGACTGAAGTGGGTGAGTTATATAGAGACTTTTTCCCACTTCGATCCAATCTGAAGTGGGTTCATTGAATCAATTTCAAAATGTCTGTGTTCCTCGAACGTCAACAAGGATGCATACTCGTCCTCCATTGCTTTTTGCCACTTATCTGCATCGGGTCTAGAAAGATCCTCAACCAATGTAATAGGTTCAAGATAAGAGATGAAAGTTTATGGAGTGTATCAGTTAGGTTCTTGCCTTGGTTGAGTGACCTCCTTGTGTAGCAGTAGGTTGTTGTGGAGATGGTTCCTCCTATTGCAATGTTGGAACATTCAAAGCTTATGGTGTAGGCATTTCAACTTTAGATTTGTAATAAATCAATCTGAGTACCTGAGACATACTCCTCCATTACTTGCTTTTGCCTGAAATCTTATGATCTGTCTTCAAGACAACTTCTCGACTAACTGAAACTTGACTAGTAGATATATCATATATTTTGGAAGCTTTATGAGAAATTAACTGAACCAAATATTTGATAGTTGTATCTGTTTGACACATTTATGAGAGTTATTAGTTTGGAGCCATGCTATCCTTAAATATTATTGAGCCCGCTCAATTAGGATGTGAAGCAACTAAATGGTTGCTTTGAAAAAATTGCTCCTCATTTAAGTAATGGTGTCATTACCCATACTTCCTTGACATTCGAAGCACTTTGTTTTAGTCAAAACATATTCTTTGAACATGTTTGATTTGTTTTCTATTTCCATTCCAAATGTTTAAAAGGCAAACTTGGAGGTTTTCAAGCTTTCAATAAATGAAGGCCCCCACCCCCCCTCCCCCCGTCTCTCAGCTAGGTACTCCATTGTTGGACTTAGCTCGTCAAGCACAAGCATGAGAAACTTTGTTCAATTTTGAAAAGATTGTCATTTGAGGACTTAATGTTGAGCATGTTGAATATGCTTCTTGGTATTCCTTGGAATGCAATTCCTAATATGAAGATAATCCACCTTCTAAATAGAGCTTCGTGGATTCTCATCATCTTCTTTTTCACTCATGGCGTTAGCTAGACATGCATCACTTACAACGTTTTCTTTCTTGTACAACATCTCAAGCTTTAACGATGAATTTGAATCAATTGACAATAGCATTCTGTTAGTACAAAACACATAACGTCTAAAGAGAACATGGCATGATGCAATTTCTTACATTTATAGATGCAAATCTTAGTAGTGCTTGCAGTTTCTAAGTACGACCATCAGTCAATCTTTGATATTGCCTCGGATTTATTGGCATTGCAGAATGCTTGGACTGGAGGTTTTGTTGCTGGTTCAAGCGTAAGTGCTCTAGCTGTAGCAGATTGTGCTTAGTGTTCTTTGTGAAGATTATATGCATATTGATAAGCAGCTAAGCTGGTTGCAAAAGAATTACCATAGTTTTATCAACACATTTATAGAGTATAATGTGTCTTTGTATATGTCTGACAATTTTTGTAGTGAATGTTCATTTTCAACCATATCGAGCAATTCCTTTACCATGTTTTTTGATGGATCCACAATAGTTTTGCAAGTTCCATTAATTACTAATAGTGATCGCTAATATTGTTAGTAGTTAGATCTAAGCTACTGTAAGAAAATTATTGGCATTTATTCATGAAGTTTGCAACCATGCACAATGAAGCATGCTCCAAAAGAGATGCTCGTGAGCACGAGTATCAACAAGTAAGTTCTTTTAAGAGGTGACTTGTGTGTATTATTTGTGTGAATGTTTTGAGATGAAATTTAAGCAAATTTCATGAATATCATGTTAATATGAGAATGCAAATGCCCATTTCAATGTCCTTATTGCTCATCAACAACACACTTGATCGAAAGAATTTGGTGGAACCTTTGATGATGTTGTGCTTCACAAGGAACCCCATTGTGGAGAATTCGCCAGATCCGAACCATACTTTGCACTAGTTATTTCAATTCAAAGTGGATGAGTTAGAGATTCTTCTCAATTTTAACAACTTGCAAAACAAATATTGTTTTGACTAACACATTAGGTAGCTTCCTCTAACTGTGCAAGTTAACACAACATTAAGAAGCACTTTCGAAGAGGTCCCTCCTTTTTTCTAGTTGAGGAAAAATGGTTTTGATGTTGTTGAGAAATTAGTTAGAATTAAGGAATTCACTGAATGCACTTTCCTTGCAAAGGCAAGACTATGTGTTCAAGTGGTCAATACAATTTTCAGAGGCCTTTTGAAGTTAATTGCCTGGAGTAGTAAACTTGTGACAAAGTATAGTTTTGATCCAAATTGAAGGAACTAGTGTAATACAAGGACTTGCTATAATGAAGAGGACAATGTACACATTAATCTAGTAAAAGTATACATGTGCATATGCTGCAACATTTTCTCTAAATGCACCCCATAATAAAAGTATTGTTCTGCTCAGTGGATGGTAAGTGGCAGCCATGCTGAAGTTTTCAAGAAATTGTAAAGTCGTACACGTGCCAGCCCCGCCCCCCCCCCCCCCCCCCCCCCCCAACACACATACACATATATTTATGCATGCCTGTATAATCTAGATATTCTGTTTGTACAAAGTGCATCTTCAAAAAACATGAATAGGGCAGTGCACACCTTGCTCTCACTTTGTTGGTATAGAGTGTAGATATACCACTAGAGTATAGGAGAATGAACATTTAAAGTATTACTTCAAAAAATCATGTCTCACAATAAAGCATCTAAGACCATCCTTTACGGGATGGTTGGTTTTCATATACACAATTGTCATTAAAAAAAGGTAAGTTGTTGACTTTAAGCTAATGGAGTAATGATGTATCAAACATGTATGGATGTTGAACAAATATTGACAATCCTGAATGTGGATGTATGTGAGTCACGAGACATCTTAAATAAGTCTCTACTTTCAAATATCATATATGACCATAACAACCTATCCATCAAGATGGTTTTACAATTTGAAGTTGTGTAGAGATATATGTGATGATTCAAAACTATTGTTTCAAGTTAAACTGACATAGCGAAAAGTGTAGTGAAGCATAGGAAACACTGAAAGCATCTACACAACAATTGTTTGATTTTGTGGCTTTAGATTGCCACTGAAAATGTAATTTGAAGGGACTAAATTTTAAGTTTGTTGTTAGTGTAAGCATGCCACCCAACACGCCTCTTAATGGTAGTGTAACAAGCTGAAAAGTGATGGTGCCAATACAACAATTCTGTACTCTTTAAGTACTATTGAAATACCCAATTAGTAGTGCTTTGCATGAATGAGTTCCAAAGCAAATGCAAAAAAGTACAAGTATTTATTTATTGTAGATGCTTGTAGAGAAGCAATGCCTTTGTACTACATGCTGATGCCTTTATGAAGATCTTTGCCTATGATTGTGGCCATCCCTCAAAAAGTAAGTCATCAATTATCTAGAGTACATAGACTCGTACAAATTCAAAGTCTCAATAGTCTATCTCCTATGTGGGAAGCTTGAAAACCAAATATGGACTATTGCAGTGGAATTACTAACCCAAATAGGGAGTAGAATCCAAATTGGAAAATAATGGTGTTTTTTTGAGCTACTAGTGCATTGGGAAGTGAGAGATTCCTTGTTGTGGCTTCGATACACAACCATGCAGAGATAGCAAGTGTATTGTCATTAAGGAAATAAATGTGATCAAGCTTAAGTTTTCTTTGCAAAGTATGGAAGTAGTCTTGAAGATTATGACCTCTATATAGAAAATACACAATTTTCAGAATTATCATTAAATGTAAAGTCAAACATTTCTTTCACTCTCTTGTTTTTAATGATTGAGCAATCAAATGGCCTTGTGAAAGCAATGATCAAGGGCAAAGGATAGTAGTTGGTTAGGACTTCATGGCAAAGATAGAGGTATTCTTCTAAAGAAAACCTTTTGAACTCCAGAAATTTGAAAGCAATCAAGGTAACAATACAAATAAATGGCAATAGGTAATGTGCATAACTTTCGAGAATTGTAATTGACTTTTTGTATTCTTGTCTTTTTGCTATTAGCATGCATAGGAACTTAATGAGATTTTCTTTCTTACTATTGCTTCTTCTAAGTTCTACTAGTAGATCTATAGATATAATTATATGACATTTTGACCATTTTTTTGCCACATCATTTAGTTTTATCTTGCAATAGCTACTTAGTTGATAATTCAGAATTCCTAGTTATAATTGATTTACCTTTTTTTCTCCTAGATATTGATACTCTTTTTTTTAGTTATCATTTTAACTTGGAAAGAGTCTTATCTGTCTCTTATTTTAAAAAAATTCACTCATTTCTTTCATATTAAGACATGGATTCTTTAGGAGCTTAATCAATTAGTCTTTACCCTCTTGATTTAAGTGTTTTTTTTAGAGTTGATGCAAAAAAAAAATTATCATAAAATGAAACAAATCTTTTGGGTATGCTTGGCAGACTTAATATATGCGACAAATGCTTAATATCTAAATCATTGCCTGGCTCTTCTAGAAAGCATTCTCAAAAGCTGATCATAAGTCAAAACATACAGGTCAACTTGTTTCTTTTCTCCTCAAATAAAACCATGAAAGATCTTTTGATAGAACAGAAGCTATGAAAGATGGTAACTTTTGTGATAGTCTTAAGTCATTTACAACAAAAATTAAATACCTAAAGATTATTGATATCTAAAAACTTGTTAAATATATTAAGTGTTAAAATCTTGTTGTTCAAAAACCAACTTCCATAACTACAATTTTTGTCCTAAGAGCTATTTATTATCAATATTTTGAAAGGTGTTTTGATATGAACCACTTGACAGTGCCATTACTAACAACACTTGTAGACATTATGTAATCATATCAATTGATTGGTATTTCTCTAAAGCATTCCTTTCGATACTCAATCAACAAGATAAAGTTCTGGAAAAGTCCCTTTATTGATTGTCGCATCTGGATTCATATTGTCATGGCTTTACTCAAAAAGTAGTGTTTTTGAAACTTGTACACATTATCTCATAGCCACAACAATTCAAACATGAGGCTTTGTGTAGTTATTCCTCATGATGATATGACAATACAACTACTACAAGTTTGTGTTTTGATATATTCAACCAAGGAATAATCTTCTTATTTGAGAGATCCTTTAGCGCACAGCTTATCATTAGAATTTAAGTCTCCCAAGAAGAAAACAATTCTCTACTCTTTATAAAAATATAGTCTTGTTGTACGGGACAACCTTTTGAGCTATGCCCAACATCTTGCAGATACCAGTTAGTTTGGTTGACACTCTAAAGCTTTGCACATTTGAGAAATAGGTTAATCATCTTGTCTAATACAATGTAATATGTTGCCACCTTCTACTAACCCTAATAACATTGCAATTTGCTTGTAGATATTATTGGCATGGATGTGTGTCTTTTATATGAACTATTCCTACCTCATCAATCATGTCAATAACTTCTTGTAACATTAGGAATTTGAAAATTCTCCAAAATTGTATTGAACTAAAATTGAACAATTTGTGATCAAGAACTCAAAAAGTAAAGCTTAAGATTCACTTATATACATGCACTTAGGGATACCCATCTAGTGCTAAGTCAAATTAGTGTGAATTGAGAAAATAAACATTTCAAATTGGCCACTAAATGAACCCACAATGAGTCCTAGATTAAAAAATTGCTTATTTGCATCAACAAAATTGATGACTATTGCTAAAAAGTCCGTGGTCTTTGTTGTAGATGTGTTTGTGTTGGTAGCTTAACACCATAATTCTAGCAAAATGCACACCTTTTGCATATCAAGCACTTTTCCATATTTTACTAACTATCATAAAAGTCATCAAGTTCTTCCACAAACATGTTCTTCATTTATACATTATCAATTACAAAAATTGAGCAATTGATTTTGAAAAAGTTACAAGCAAGATATAATGTGTCAAATCTATAGGGATACTAGTCAAACAATAGGGGTACTAGTCAAATCTATAGGCGAGTATGTAACAGATTAGAGGGGTTCCAAATTTAAGAAAGACCTTATGTGAAGATGCTACTTATTTCCTCTTCCAAAATTTTCTTACACATGGTCCAGTAAATTCGGACTTGAAATCTGAATGATGTATCTCCTCAAATTTTAAAAAAAAAAGAGGAGTCAGGGTTAGACCACAAGCATGCCATTTTGTCTATAGTTTAGTATGTAGTTTATTCAATAATAATATATACATATATATGTACACACACACACACACACACACACACACACACACACACACACACACACACACACACATGTAGAAGAAATACGGAACGGTTTTTTTCGTACAAAAATCATTTAGCATCCCATTCCGTGGGGAGTGTGAAAGTACTGTACTTTAGAACTATAAATGGATACAAAAGATCCATAAGAGTGATTGGATGTATAAGGGAAGCTCCCTAAGATCCTGCTTACAAGACAAAACACAATGGAAAACACACTATGGAGCAACCACCCAACCAACTAGAAGCAACCAATCAACTCTAGAAGCCTCACCCCCATGCCAAGGAATAAGAAGCATGAAGGTAAAGTGAAACTCTGACAATGAATCAATGATCACAATGAGGAGTAGGGCGAGTTTGGCCTCAATATATAGAGCCAGAAGCAACCTGGGCACCTAGCCATGCATAGCCCTAAGTTTCCTATACATAGATTCAGCTAGAATAGAGTCCTAAGCATGGACCAACTATTCATAGAATTGCTATTGATAACTCTACACATGCATACACTATCTCGTACCTTGTCTAAACTCCATTTAGTGTGTTCTGGGGCTCGCAAGGATACTAGTTACTTTCGGGTCACATCCAGTATGAAGTGGCATAACTAACAGCTTGATTTACTGGAGTACCATGTATCCAAGACTAGGAGTATATTGAATCCTACTTACTGGCCATGGACATAACATTCTTCCCTCCTTAAACTGCTTCTATCCTTAGAAGCCCTTTAAACAAGAAAGAATTACAGTTCCTTTAACTTCCAATATTAACCGAGAAAGTGAGTATCCTTAGTCTGACTTTCATATCAAACAAGTACTCATAGTTAAACCTATTTCAAGGTTACACTCAATAAAAGTTAGTAACATCACCTTCATGTAAAACACTTACATAAAGAACTGGGTGAAATAACTTGACGGAGACTAAAGTTAAAGAAATAATAAAATAGTTATAATTACAGTCTAAAATTATCCACAACTCTAACAGATAATTCATAAGTTTTCAAGTACAAATATCCTTAGAATCTAAATTCTAAAATATGATAATTCATTTATCTAGAATCTCTAGGAGAATCATTAAGATATAGAATGATTAAAACTCAACTCTGAGTATCCCAGATACTCTTTTGAGTTAAATGCTCTTGTTTCTAGCACCAAATGCAAGAAAATAACATTCATTCATCTTAATAGACTTGTTTGTCTCCTATAAAATCGGATTGCTTTTTCTTTTTATTGATTGGTTTGGCATTGCTCTTGAATTGGATCTCCTTGTAATTGATAGGAACTGATCAAAAGTATAAAACTTGAGTATATGGATTGTGGGGTCTCCCAAAGGTATGTGGATTCGTAGTATCCATATGATAGGCATGCCAGTCATCCGAATAAATGGATTCTCCAGTGTTTTGGAAACAAGAGATAATATCCTATAGTGATTATAGGACAACTAGATGATTAGTAGATCTCTAGAATATCAGATAAGGCGGTTAAGGGTTTTCTGGAAGGAAAATCATGGGACATAAGTAATTTTGGAAAGAGAATTCTAGGACTGTAAAGATCTGATAATCAATGGTGTGTTTTAGTGGGAAGTTGTTGGTTGCATAGCTTTCGGAAGAGAACCAACTAGGGTATAGAAATGAGATTGGATCTGAAAGGAATTTCGGATAGATTCAGAGTAAGATACCTAATTGGAACTTTTTGAATAAGAGGAATTCTCTAGGGATTGTGTTAACAATTTGGAACTAGAACAAGTTTGGAATTTGAATCATTATCTATAAGTAGTACAGTAAAAGGTCAAAGGTTACTAATTCCATTTTCATTGGAATAGAAGTAAGTTTGATTAGAATTTAAGTCTGAGAGTTCTATATTGGGTCAACCTAATCTTAGTTTAAGTACTAGGATCAGAGAGGGGTTGATTGAGTGGAATAAATTATGTAATTAGAGGTAAGTTGGATTGGAAAACTGTTGAGAGTGAATGTTCGTCTCAGAGATTTTTTGGATATGTTATTCACTCATGAGAAATTAAAAATCTTTTGTAGCTGAGTTACAAGATCTCAGTGAGATATGTGAGTAACATATGTGGGTTCTGGAGGAATCTGCCATGTAAGAATGTGTTTATGTACTGGGTCATAGTGAGATTATTCTCATATGTGCACGATTAATCTTGTATGAATTTACTGTGTAATCCTAGTTACTAAGGTTATCTGGTGCACTTAACCTAGTCGGTGAACATACACATATGATCATGTATTGTTTTGAAAGATACTTGCAGAGTTAACAAATCTTTGTATAGAAGATTTATTGAGGTGCATCTATGTATGTATCTTTTATTGATGATTACTCTAGATACATTTGGATTGAACTTTTGGATTCCAAAAGTAAAGTGTTTGAAGCTTTTGTTAAGTTAAAAACTGAGAATCAACTTGATGCTGGAATTAAAGTATTGAGGAGTGATAATGGTGGAGAGTATATCTCCACCAAGATGATAGAGTTTTGTAAATCCAATGGCATTAAGAGAGGAGCATATACTTATAGTCATCAACAAAATGGTATAGCTGAGAGGATGAATAGAACACTTTGTGAGTGTGCAAAGGCTTTAAGGCTAGATTAATCTCTACCTAAGTCTTTTTGGGGACAGGCTATTATTTGTGCAACTTATTTGTGTAATAGATTGCCATGTAAGCCCATTGGAGGCGATAAATCTTATGAGGCTTTATTTTGTAAGAAGCCGAATCTTAAAGATCTAAGAATTTTTGGATCTACTTGCTATGTTTTTCAAGCATTAGATGATCCTACTTCTATAAAAGGGATCTTTATTGGTTATGCTGAAAATAGCAAAGGATATAGAGTCTATAATCCAATCACTAAAAAGATTTTAGTGAGTAGAGATGTTACTTTTGATGAGGGTAACTACTACAAGTTGAATGAAAATGCTTCTAATCCATCTTATGTCAAGGATCTTGCAAGATCTGAGGAGGAGCCTATATGTGATCAAGATCTTGAGGATCCACCTCAAGACCCGAGAACTCCAAGGAGGTCTACAAGAAGGAAGGCCGAGCCTTCAAGGCTCACCTATGTTGACAAAGGTGAACAAAGGGAAGATCTTCATTCACTTACCTCTTACACTTTTCTAACATCTATGTTTGATGAGCCGAGTTGCTTTGAAGAGGCTATGGATTCACAAGAATGGAGGGATGCCATGCAAAATAAGTATGATGCTTTTATGGAGAATCATACATGGAAGCTTGTGGATCTTCCTCACGGAAGAAAACCATTTGAGCGCAAATGGATCTATAGATTGAAGTACAATCAAGATGGGAGCATCAACAAACACAAGGCAAGGCTAGTGGCAAAGGGGTTCTTGCAAACCAAGGGAGTAGATTTTGATGAAACTTTTGCTCCTGTTGCTAAACTAGTTTCCAAAAGGTTGTTCATTTCTCTTGCAACTACTTTCAATTGGCCTCTATTTCAACTTGATGTGACTAATGCATTTCTCAATGGCTATTTGGAAGAGGAGATGAAAAAGTGTGTTTGTTGCTAAGAAGCCTTTATGGGCTTAAGCAAGCACCTAGAGCTTGCTCTAGGTTGGATGCTTTCTTGAACTCTATAAGATTTGTTGTAAGTGCTTATGATCCTTCTTTGTACTTAAGATTCAATGATGGTAAAATCATCATTCTCATTTTGTATGTAGATGACATTATCCTTAGTGGAAATGATCATGATGGTATACAAGAAGTGAAAGTAGCATTGTCTAAAGAGTTTAAGATGGTGAATCTTGGTAATCTTCATTTCATATTAGGAATAGAAGTTTCAAGAAGCAAAGATTTGAGTTTTATTTGTCAATCCAAATATGCTTCTTCTATTTTAGAAAAGTTTGAAATGAAAGATTGTAAAGGAGTAGAAACTCCTATGGAGCAAAATGTAAAAGTTTCTAATAGTGATGATGAAGCATCCTTTGAGGACATCACACTATATAGAAGACTTGTAGGCTCCTCGATCTATCTTACTATAACTAGGCCTGCATCCTCGAGGCTTTGAAGCACATTTCGCCTGCATTCGTTCTGATAGTCGGCTGGCAAACCTAGGACTTGCCTTGTCTCTTCCCTTTTGCAATCAATTCATCCTCTTTCTTGATCAAACAAGCATCACCAACAAAATCCACTTTGAATTCCTTGTCAAGCATTTGACTCACACTAAGATGATTCTTAGTTTGCATGATCATCCAACAAGCCATTAAGAACAACTTGAACAAATTCTACCTCCTTAATGCTTTCATCAATACATGCTAACTCATTATTGAATGCCTTAACCCTCAAAACAAAAGCATGAGCACTTTCATCCTTCTTTTGCATACTTTGAAAGATGTTTCTTCTAAGAGTTAGAATCCTTGATGTAGACTTGAACTCATGAAGCTTCTTCAAAGCTTCCCAAGTCTCATTTGATGAAGCACACTTACCAACTTCCTTGAGAAGTTCATTTGTAACATTCATCTTGATCACATGTAGAGCATTCTTTGCCCTCTTGTCATACCTCATTGTTCTTGAGGTGCCAAATGTCTCTCTTCCACACCTACAACAATATCCATCAACTCATTCATCTCTAGCAAGGATTCCATCCTTACCTTCCAAGTAGAATAGCTGATTGAGGTAAGCCTGTCATTGCCTTCCAACATGAAGCCACTTGAGGTTGCCATATTGCAGTGATTTGATCTTTTCTTTGAACCTATTCCAATGCACTTAGAACTCCCTTGAAAATCGACAAATGAATTTCAAGAAAAAAATCACAAAGATATGGAAACAATCTAGCCTCTCTCTTTTCTCTTTCTAGCAAATCCTAGCACCTAGAATCTTAATTTCTTGATCACAATAGATCTTAACACAATATGATGAGCTTGTTCCAACACCTAAGATTGAAACACACTCTTGAAAAAGTCCAGCAACTTAAAATCAAGAGATCCTATCCAATTTAGAGTTTCACCAAAAATGCAAAATACTAAATCAAGCAAAATCTACATGCACAAGCTAGAATCTAGATATCTCATATAATAGAATGTACCATCACAATCATGAGCTTCAAAAAATTGGCCATCCAAAGTGATTTGACCTAAAATGATGATTGGACCACAAAGATCCACTTTCTATACTTGAAAATGCAATATTTGATCTAGCAACACCTCCAAATCCACATAATTTATAGCACCCTCAAATTTGTTGGGAAATGACAAAGTTCGTGGATTGGATGGACCGATCGAACAATCGGATCGGAACGATCCTACTACTCTATCATTATCCAACATGGTATTAGAGCCAAGTGGGATCCCTACTGTTGATTTCACATGTGTGGACTGTCCACAACATGTACTTGTGATCTCCTAAGGTGTGTAGATGCACCAAGATCAAGACTAGATTGAGATTCAAGATCTATCTTTGATTCTATGACAAAAACACACTACTACATGCATTCAATCACTTCCAACTCTCACTCACACGTGTGGGAAGTGTTCTAAAAATAATCTAAGTAAAAACAAGATGCTCTCCTTGGCTAGAAAGAGAAAATCATCATGAGCTCTCGAGTAGAGAGAGAAAGCTAGAAACCAATTACTCACAAAATCCACTCAATCTCAAAATCAATTAGATCCAAATGAGAAGTACAATGATACTAATAGATCCATGAGCTATCACAATTCTCAGTCATGATTGGACCACACTTTTGCCACCTCTTAATCCTATTGGACCATTGATCCATTCACCTCTAGATTCTATTGGACCATTTTCAAGCATTTCTCAAATTCTATTGGACCACTCATGGTTCCACCTCTAAATCCTATTGGACTTGTCTACACTCTAATTGGCTTGAGTTTGGCCTCCTACTCTCAAAAAAATCAATGAAGCAAGATAGCATATCAAGCAAAGGAAGAGAAGCATATATAAATGTGTTGTAGTAGATACAACATGAAAGATGCCCCTCTTTGCCATGTAAGGTGAGCCATAAAGACTCGGCCGTGCATCTTGAAGATCTTCTTGAGATTATATGAAGAAGAAACTCCTCCTCACACCTTGGCCCCATCATAACTTGAATACCTTCAAAAAAGATAACTTGTGATGCTTCTTGAGAAGCCTTGATCTCGGCCACTTCCAAGATTAAATCTTCATGCAATATGACATCTCTATTCACAATCACATTTGAAATAGAGAGTGTAAAGACACTAAAGGCCTCCTTGATGGATGAGTATCCAATCATGATCCATGAGCTTGTATCATCCTTTCTTCTTGTTTCCAAGGGAATATGTGCAAAGCAAGCACTACCAAGTTCACTAAGGTGATCAACCTTAGGCTTCATCTTGAATAAAACTTCATATAGTGCTATTCCTTCAAGAGCTCCAATACTCCTCAAAGCTTTGATCTTCAATGAGAATTTCTTCTCAACATATGCTTTTAGTAATAAGGAATAATCATACACCATAATACTTGAAGAGAGAAGATATGTGCATCTTGTGTGATCATCCTCCTTTAAAATATTGGTCATATAAGAAACATCAAGAGAGTTTGCACTCTCACTTGGATCCAATTTGTAGATGCCTTCAAATCTTGATCCATATGCAAGGATCTCACCATCCTTCTTGATCACACAATTGTCAATATTGAAATTGACATCAAAGCCACAATCAAGAAGCTAGCCAACACTTAAGATGTTCTTTGTAATCTTTGGGACAAAAAGAACATTGTTGAGAAAGAGATCTTTGGAAGATGCAAGCTTAAAGGGAATAATCCCTACTCCTTCAATATTGCACTCATGCTTACTTGCAATGTATATGGTCTTCTTGACTCCATCATAAGGCATAATAGATGAAAAAGAGTGCTTGGAGCCACACATATGCGAAGATGCTCGACTATCAATATATCATGAGCCATCCTTGTTGAAGGTGGAAGAGGAGAAGCTTGATGCCATAAGAGAGCCTTCTCCATCACTTGCAATATAGTCTTCTTTCTCATTGGTGATGTAGGCTTGATTGAGTTGATTCTTCTTCTTGAAGCAATTGGTGGCATAATGGCCTTTCTTGCCACAATAAAAGCACTTGACCTTCTTCTTCTTGAGATTTGAAGTAGAAGCATGAGAGGTATCCTCCTCCTCTCCATCTTCGTCTTCATCTTTGTCATTAGAGAAGTGATGGTGTTGCTTCTTACTCCTCTCTTTGTGCTTGGCAAATAGAACTTTGCCATCATCATGATTGAGTGATAGCTTGTCCATCCTCAAGAGTTTGTACTCTTGTCTTGATTCTTCAGAAATAAGCACACTTTGAAGGGACTCCAAACTTGGTAGCTCCTCCTTAATGGCATAGGATTGGACAAGGTTGTCATATTCATCTCTCAAGCCATTGAGAATGACTTGGACTAGCTCACTTTGATTGATTGAGTCACCAATACATGCAAGCTCCCTATGAATATCCCTGATTCTCAAAACATAATTAGATGCACTCTCATCACTCTTTTGACTACTTTGGAAGATTTGATTTCTAAGAGTGACGAGCCTAGAGGTGTTCCTAGCCTCATAGATAGACTTGAGACAATCCCAAGCTTCCTTGGATGTAGAACAATCACCAATCTCCCTCAATATCTCATTAGAGACATTCATCTTAATGTAATGGAGAGCCATCCTAGCTCTCTTCTTGTATTTTTGTACTTATTGAAGGACTTGAGGCTCCTCCTCAATCCCAAGTACAATGTCCATCACAAGTATGAACTCATTGAAGTCATGTAAAGTGGAGATAAATAAAAGTGATGAACAAAAAATGTTGCTTCTCTCTCACTATAGGATCCAATAATGGTGTGCTACCATCTCCTATGCAAGATCTTGCAACAAACTGTGAGATGATTCTCACTAGCTATCTCAATCTCTCCAAAACTAGATCTACTTCACATCAAATGATGGAGTATGGGCAAAGTTAGGATCAAACACTCTTAGCATGTGTGAAATACACTAAGAAACCAAATTTGACTCAAGTACAGTGATATTGCATGAAACAAAATGGCTAAGATCTCAAAACAATGCCTAGATCACATATAGATGAGATTGGTAAGCATTCAACTATGATTTTGGATCAAACAGGAAATCTCTTGACCAAACCAAATGTGTCCACCCAGGTCTAGGTGCCCTACCTAACCCTCTTCAAAAGCTTATAACTTTTGATTGGCACAACCAAATGGAATGAAGTTGATTGCATCAGAGACTAGACAAAAATAGCCTCAAAACAAGCTATCTAGCAAGATTTTTGGATCAAACATGAAAGAGAACTCCCAAACTGAAATTGGATGTTCCTCACACATGTCTGAGCACCTGATTCCTTACAGTACCAGGTCAGACCCAATCAATGACCTATTGATCTCTTTTGATCCAAAATTGGACCAGATAGCTAGAAAAATGGATCTTGGCAATTTCTAGCTCAAGATTGATGAATAGTTTTCACTCAAATGGATCAAAATGCATGGTAACCTTAGGTAGGCTCTGATACCATGTTGATTTCACACGTGTGGACTGTCCACAACATGTACTTGTGATCTCCTAAGGTGTGTAGATGCACCAAGATCAAGACTAGATTGAGATTCAAGATCTATCTTTGATTCTATGGCAAAAACACACTACCACATGCAAATGACATGGGTGATGGACGATCAACCTACTTGCTCATCCAGGACCCCACTAATTGCCAGAAATTGCAAATCTAGCTGGTTAAAAAACCATGTAGTATAATGTAATTTGTACATAACTGGATTTCACACATGTGAGTCCAAGATGCCATGTGTTAGTCTACTCCTAATTTAGGTTAGGTCAAGTCTATAGAGTTGGTCATGTCATTTTGTAGTGATTCCTAGTTTATAGGACCTAAATCCTAGATTTAAGGTGAAAATTTGACCAATTAGCTATCTACCAAGCATGACTCTAGGAAATAGACTAGGGTTTCATTTTAGGTCAAGAAGAGTGAGTTAACTTCCTTATTACATGCTAGAAATCCACCTAAGTTCAAGAAGGAAGTCGAATTTGCTATGTATTCCAAGCTCCCATAGTGAGAAGATAGAATATTTTTGGAGCTCATTGGCAATCTCAAGCTAGTTCACTATGTACATTGAGTTTTTGTGATCCAATTGAAACCAAATCTATTTCTACTTGTTTCTCAGGTTGAAGGCCGTACTAAAGTCTGTAGTACACACATGTGGGCTCGGATTTCAATGTTTATCAATGCTTTTGATTGTTGATGCCTGTTGTTTGTCAAATTGCCAATCTAGATCAACTTTTTGATGGCTAGTTTTTTGATAGATTGTTAAGGAAGCATCCAATCACTCTTGTGGATCTTTTGTAGATACATTTATGGTCCAAAAGTATAGTACTTTCACATGGTATCAGAGCCAAGCACAAGAGCATAAGCCATTGATCTAATGCAAATCCATTTTTAGCAAGTTCTGGTGCTAAAAAGTAGTATTGAGAGGGCAAGCTAGAATCTTGATTTTGGTGAGGAGATTTGATCTCAAACTTGGTAGGGGTACAAATTTGTACTATCCACATGTGTGGGAACCTCTGAACCTGCATTTAATGCATGGTATTCATTTGATCCAAAGAAATTCAATTTGTGAGCTTTTGATGTAATTTTTGGTGGAAATCTTAGGATAAGCTACCAAGATTGAGTGCCATTGATTAGATTTGACATGTGGTCATGAGATATAATTAATCTAGGCTGAAATCAGGTCCTCTAACCTTGTTTTACAGGTATTGAAAGTACATCAAAAAGTGTGAGGGGGATTTAGTCATGTTATTGTCCAAAAATAGCCAAAATTGACAAGATTTGATTGTAAGTAGATTTCACATCATCTTATCTTCATTCTAACTTTGTCAGGGAGTGCTAGAACTGAGATTATAAGTCCATTTGTTGGATTAGAAATCTAATTTGAGTGAAACACTACAAGAGAGAGACCTTAGTGAGTTTCTAGAGACAATCAAATCCATTCCATTTGTTGGATTAGAAATCAAATTTGAGTGAAACACTGCAAGTGTGAGACCTTTGTGAGTTTCAAGTCAATCGGATCTATTTCTTGTTTGTAGAAGTCACTAGTAAGATGGGATCTGTTGGAGCATACCTTCTAGAAGCTAGTGAGAGATTGAATTCTACAAATTACGCTATTTGGAAGTTTAGGATGGAGTAACTTTTGGTGCTCCAAGACCTTTATGAGTTCTTGATTGAAGATGAAGATGAACCTCTAGGTGCACAAGAGTTAGCTAGATACAAGAAGAGATCTAGAATTGCACTTCATTGTGTGAAGATGAATGTGAGCAATGATTTGTTGAGAGAAGTATTAGCATGTACTAGTGCTAAAGAGGCTTGGGAGTCTTTAAAATCAATCTATGAATCTAGTAACACTTTGAGGGTTCTCATGCTTAGAATTCATATTTTGCAAAGCATGAAGAGAAGTGAGGAGAGTGCACAAGATTATGTACTTAGAATCAAGTCTCTAAATAGGGAGTTGGCTTCCATTGGAGAGAAGATTCATGATGGAGAGCTTGTACAAATTGTTCTTAATGGTCTAGGAAATGACTTTGCAAATTTGGTTCAAAGTTCTGCCATCCAAGACACTTTGCCAACTATAGAAAAACTTCACAGTGTATAAGTGGCTGAAGAGTGTAGGATGCTCCATGCAAAATCTAGGATGAGTTCCTTGTCTTTGCAGGATGGTAATGAGAAAGCCAATTTCTCATTCAAGGGAAAAAATAAGACCAATGGAAAGAAGAAGCATCCAAAGGAGGCCAAAGAAGAGGATGATGCATCAAGCTCAAAGGACAAGTCAAAGCAAAAATGCTTCTTTTGTGGAAAAAAGGGGCATTATGCATCTGAATGCTACAAGAGGCTAAGAGCACAAGTGGAGGATGACAAACAAGGAAACCTTGCAAAGGAGGAGGAGGATGAAGATGTATTCTTGATGGCATCTACATCCTCACCAACAAGCAATAGAAATTCAAGAGACAATTGGTGGATCGACAATGGGGCTAGCTCCCACATGTCTTGTGAAAAGGACTTTTTCTCAACCTTACACTCTTTCAATGCTGCTAAAAAGTTTGTCTTTACTGCAAATGATGAAGAGTGTAGGATAGATGGTGTTCGCACCATCTCTTTGTGTCTAGAATCCTTAAAATGCATGGATCTAGAAAATGTCCTTTATGTACCATCAATCACCAAGAATATGCTTAGTGTTGGTCTACTCTTAGAAAGTGGTTTGGATGTCCACTTTAAGCATGGTGTTTGTTTCATCTTGAAGAATGATGTTTGCATTGCAAAGGGATTTAAACATGGAAGATTGTTTAAGTTGGAAGCTAGTGTTGCTTTTGAAAAAATGAGCTTGGCAAAGGAGGAGATCACTCAAGAGGAGATCTTGGCATAGTATGATCTTGCTTGCATTTAGGAGGAGCATCAAAAGGAGGAAGATCTTGAGGATCAGCTTCAAAGCATGAGAGTTCCAAGGGAGTCCTCAATGACAATGGTCAAGTCATCAAATTGCATGCAAATTGTCCATTCAAGTGTGCATCTTGCAAGGGTGGTGAGCATTGGAGAGTCTACTATCTTTGAATACTTTTTGAAAAGTATTAGTAGACATGAGGTGAATTGATTCTTACCTTTAAGATCTATGGTGTTTAGTACTCTTTATGACAAGACGATGAAATTAGATGCTACATCTGTTGTTGATAAAGCAATTTCATTGGATAACTATTTTTGTAATAGTTTGAATAGAGTCATAGAAGATGAAACATCATTTGTATTGAAAATCTTTGGATCCACATGCTTTGTGCATGATCATTCCAATGTAAGGACCAGAGATTATCCTATTTCAATGATAGGAATAATGGTAGTGTTTTGCTCTTCAAGTAGAGATTGTAGAATCTACTTGTTTTCAACCAAAGAATTTGTCAATGGTAAACTTGAAGAAGCACCTTTGGATCAACACCTTGTTCAATTCATTGATGGTTTGGAGTCAAGTCAAGTGGAGGAGCAAGCTCAAGACTCGAGGACTCCAAGAAAAACCATGAGTATCAAGATGGAGCCATCTAGGCTCAATCATATGGATCAAGCAAGGCAAGTTGTCTTTGGCAACATTATGTATGCACTTAGTAGTTTTATTGATGTATCTTCAAGTGCACAAATGAGAGAGAGAGAGAGAGAGAGAGAGAGAGAGAGAGAGAGAGAGAGAGAGAGAGAGAGAGAGAGAGAGAGAGAGAGAGAGAGAGAGAGAGAGAGAGAGAGAGAGAGAGAGAGAGAGAGAGAGAGAGAGAGAGAGAGAGAGAGAGAGAGAGAGAGAGAGAGAGAGAGATTGAAAACATATGATTCAAAATAACAAGGCTTAATTTTATGTATAGGTAAAAGGGCCTTCACTATTTGAGAACTTCCACATTGTACTATCTTGAGACTTTGTTATTCTAGATTCCATTATATTTTATAGGATGTTTGACTTGATGCTATACACAATTCACATTCAATTTTGTTCATACTTACCTTGCTCAATTGTTTGATCATATATAATATGCATGTACACAAAGCATTTCAAGCTATTGTGTTTTTGTAGCTCTACAATGACCTGATGAATTACACCTAATTATTAACGTATATTTCAAGTATCAAAACTCACATCTGGAGCATTGAAAGTAGAGCAAGTGGTGGTAAAAACATGGCTAATCATTCAAATTTTGACTTTGACAAAATTTCCATCCATGTAAGTTTGTATTTGAATATTCAATGTATTCCTTATATTGGTTCATTCTTTTACTTCTTTATCTTGTTACAAGAAAGTACTTGCAAGAGTGTTTTCTGAGCCACTCCTTGGCATGAACGATGTGCTACATATTTCTCGCATGACCAATTTTCAATGCTGAAAATTAAAAGAGACCTTTTTCATGTTGCAATAATCAAGAATTAATCTCATGCTTTGCATTCCATAGTTCACGCTTAGGGTATCAAGATATAAACATGATAAAATTGGAGATAACTCAAGGTTATTATATTCATGCATCAAAGCAAACTCGAAACATCATGTAGATTTTATGTTTTTAAACTAAAGCATTCATGTGGACATAAATTTCATGATCACAAATATTTTCTAATCAACACTAGATTCTAAATATGCCTCAATTGATAACAAACATTGTAGCTAAAGACTTAGTAGAAGAATGCACCTTTCAATCATGTCACAAGACTTTAAGTTAAGGCAATACTCTCCCAAAAATTAATTCTAGCCACAAATTCTCTAGATGGTCCTAACAATCTAGGACTATAAGTTTATGCACATAGTATAGTTTAAATTGTGACAGCTATGTTTCTTCTTATAATAAGTGATCATCTTGCTCTTGGCAAAATAAAGTGCATATTTGATTGCCATGGTAGGGCTGATTCCAAAGAAAAAGAATGACTATTGATTGCATTAAGCCACTTATCTTTAGACTTGATGTTTTTGCAAAAGATAATACTATAATGCACTATAGAAAATACCTTATATATGAGTCATTCATATATATTACTTTAATATATAGTAATATGTTCTAGTCTTCCACTACAAAAACAGAATGTTTAAGTATATTACACTAGATCTATCAATGTGTACAAGCTGATGTATACCTACATGATGGAACATTACTTTGAGACCAAGTCTTGATAGCCTTGACTTGTGTTATAGAAATGACCACAATATAGGAGACTAAGTCTCACATAAAGAAATGATATTCATGACCTTAAATTTTCTTATAGAAAATCACAACGCATGACTTAGATGCTTTAAAAAACCTTTGTGAAATACAACGCATGACTTAGAAGGGTAAAATCTTTGTGAAAATTAGTAGTCCTATTTTTATAGAAAGTTTGATACTTCTTAGAAATTCAATTTCTTCACTTGAAGATTGTGATCAAATTGCATATTGCTTTTCCTACATGAGTTGAAATAAAATTTCATTATATTTCATGCAATATAATTGAGACATACCTTGATTAGATATGGAATACTCTATTTAGATTTTTTTTATTTTAATCTCTTTAATATGATGGTCTATTTATGTTGAGGATTATATTTTATTGAGATGACAACAACAAATGAAAAATGATGATTCTACATTCACATATCTATGAGTACAAATGAATATTCCTCAAACACTAAAGTAACTAGTTTAAATTTAAAATGCTAGTTGTTTCCTAGAAAAAATTTATATTTTATATGATTTGAGACCATTAGCATCATACGAAAATTTTTTAATATCAATATGATACTATTGCACAAGAAGTTTCGTTAACTTTAGAAATCTATGCTTGCAAGAATCTACATTATATTTCTTTATAGAAGCATCTAGAGGCTTGCTTGCATGAGAATAGATATTATTGAATGTACTTCACCTTCTATTGAGAAAGTTGGCGATGAAACTCATATTCAATTTACAATCTTTTAAATTCATAAAGATAGATAGAACAAACATAAAATGGCACTCTTTTACCAAATTGTTAATGCCTTTATATTGTTGACCTACCCTTTGTGAATAATGTGATTTTTCTTAAGAGAAACTTATTTTCATGTGTGGTTGAACCAAAGTTTTTTTCTTCAACAATTTAATCTCAAAATTTTCATACAAACAAAGGTTAACAAAACATTACCTAGTACTGATGTTTCTAGTTACTTCTATGAGGTAGCTTGAAATCAAGATAGCTTAAGTATGACTTGAAAAGAGAAAGAACCAACTTTCTTGGAAAGTTTCATACCATGTTTCAAAATGAATAATTTCACAAGGATCTCAAGGCATTTTTGACAATCACTAAATGGAGAGACATATAGTAGATATTTACATTCTCATTCCAGCCAACATTATTACTATTAGATTAGGATATATACAATGAGCTAGCATAGTTGTTTTCCTAAGATAACAAGGAAGAGTGACCAAACAACATAACTAGGCCCGTTTGAATCTAAGCATCTACTTTGCTCACATACTAGAAATTGTGTGAAATACTATTGTTTGAAATTATCTAGTGAGATGATTTGGATAGAAACCAAAGAAAGATAAGTTGAAGGAAAAATAAGTTTTCGAAGCAACTATTGAAGATAATTGTTGGAAAAAATTGTCAAGGCAACTATCGAAGGCAATTGTCAAAACAACTATCGTAGCTTTTGCTTTCAAGACAAAACAAAGGTCAACAAAATTCTACTCCAACACTCTGGATTCGAGTTTGATACGACTCTCACTGGCTATCGACTGTCAAAGGGCACTCAACAAACTACTATTGAAGCCTATTCAACAATTGATTATCGAGTTTGATTCGACTAATCATTATCAACTATCAATTTGACTATCAACCATCCAAGTTTGACCCTGAG
Organism: Diphasiastrum complanatum; assembly: GCA_029204225.1. Lineage (NCBI taxonomy): Eukaryota > Viridiplantae > Streptophyta > Lycopodiopsida > Lycopodiales > Lycopodiaceae > Diphasiastrum > Diphasiastrum complanatum. The sequence goes on along the minus strand of CM055092.1, from coordinate 32,648,769 downwards.
CACTTTCTAATCCTATATACAATTTTCAACTTTATCTAATTTCGAACCAATGTACAAAATCATTCACGATTGGGCAGAATCTCCCACAAACTTGTGGTTTCATCAAATGGTGACTATCAACAGCTAAATGTAGTGCTTTAATCAATCTTGTAAATGCATCAATTAAGCATTCTTGTAATTAAAATAGCTACCATGTAAATATTGATGGTTCATGAATGTAAAATATATAATTTAGACTTACAAGTCTAAGGTATTTATCATAGTAGAATCAAGTGTCATTCACTATCAATCAATCTCTCTATCTGATGTTTAGATAATTGACTTAGAGAGATCGTGCATCTGCAAGCATAGGACATGTACACGTTTTTGATCTAATCAAACTGTTTTTAGAAAATATTGTGTCGTGTCATGTCATGTTTTATTGCTTGCTTAAATTCTGTTTTCATCTGAGTTGAGTTTTGCAGGTAGATAATTCGTAGATTGAACTGTTTATGACCATCAATAAATGTTGATTGTAATGCTTCTTGATCTGACCATTTCACATCTCCATAATTAAATAATCTTGTGTGTGTCTACGGAATCGACTGTATCGATCCTCGCAACTTCAAAGCGTGAATCAACTAAAGGTATCATCGATTTATCAAATTTGATAGACATAGTTTGTACATTGAGGAAACCAACCAGTCTTCCAACATGGTAAATGCTTGATCCAACGTTGAATTTAAGCATTTCTTTGTCTGATCCCTACATATCTCGTCAGGAAGCATATAATATCAGAACATTTCTTGTTCAGATATAGAGTAAGGCTCTCATTGTTAGTTTGTTTTTGACCATGCTTTAAACAGCTTAGCCTTGATCAATCAAAAATTGATTTGGAATTATAGACTTGGGCATTTGAATCATGTATCTATTGCTAATATGTCTTAACAATCTTTAGTTCTTGATCTTGATTGTCGAATCATGGACCCTCGAGTCTGTCAAAGCTGTATCATAAGAAAGCAGACTAGGAGACCTTTCAAGATGAATCAAGGACATGTATCTAGAAATCTTTTAGACATAATTCATTCATATATATGTGACCCAATGCAAACACCGTCATTACCGGGTGCTAAATTCTTTGTTACATTTATTGACTGGAGAAGAGCTGTTGTATATTTTATGAAACACAAATCTGAAGCCTTCCACTTCTTAAAGATCTATAAAGAGCATGTTGATCATGAGCTGCAAATAGAAAGAAAGATCAAAGCTCTTAGAATTGACAATGATGATGAATACATATCCAATGCATCTAAGGAGTATTGTTTGACAAATGGAATCAAACAATAACTTGCTACTTTCTATTCTCCTTAGTCTAATGGACTTGCAGAGATCTTAAAGATCCATTTGCAGTTGATGATCTTTTTGTCTACAGGAAACTTAGTGACAGTCCATGTATTATCTTTTATCAGTCAGTTGCATTCTTTATCCATAGCTTCCTTTCAAAGATCAAATTAGCCTATGAAAGTGCTTCTTTGACTGTGGTTGGCTCTTGTGAAAGGTAATGAGCATACTCATTAGTGAATTTGACAAACTGAGTTCGAATTCTTGTAGATCTCTTGGGAGGTGCTTCTGGCTACAAAATTTGATGTTGTGTCAGCTGCTCATGATTTTCATCTTCTTGTTCTTCTTTTGAATATGATTGTATAGGTTGGCTACTTGAAAGAATATGATTGTATTTTGATATTAATTAGTATTTGGGACAAGAATGACTGGTTCTTGTCCTTTAAGTCAATAAACTGATCTTCAAGAAATGTAACATCTCTACTAGTGAAAACTTTGCAAATAATAGGATTATACAATCTATTCACACCATTTGAAGAAGAATAACTAACAAAGATTAAACATGGCTCCATATTGTGGGCTCACTTCCTGAAGAAATGGGTTTTTACCGACGCTTTTCAGCTCTGACATTAACATGGGCCTCGCCCTTCACGGCTACGCCACCAAGGACGTGTCGAAGTCGCATTTCCACTTTCTGTACCACGTACAAGGTACGGGTTAACGTGGAATCGATGGTCATTGTCGGCATTATGTCTGATGACTGCCAGCCCATCTCTCATCGTCAAGCAAAAGCCCTGATCAAACCTTTCATTGCCCAGACTACACCAGAGATTCCAATCCAAAGTAACAACGATTACCAGATAGAGGCTATCATGGAACCAGTCATTTAAGCAGTTGCGCATCTACTGAATAACTTTCTGGTTGTCTCAACATTTTGCAAGGACAGAATCCAATCCACACTACTGAGTAAGATTGTAGAGTCCTTCCTGGGATTCCCTGGCCCCACGGTCGTGCCATACGACTGGCATTTTTTCCTCATCCACAAACTAATAATCTCCATCAAACCCAACACCCATGAGCATATCGCAGTAGGCTTCCTGTTGTGTAACTTTGCCTGTGCACTTCTCGAGACGAAAGTGCACGGTTTCCACCGTTCCAGCCTTCTATCATCCATCGTGCCACATACTAACCTCTATCCTCCATCTATCGCATCCACATCTGTCCAACCTGCAGTTATTGACACGACGGCCAGCAAATGAATGTGTGGTGTTGCCCCTTCCTCCTCATCTCCACCTACCACCAGACGCCATACCACCACACTAGTAGTAGCTCCAACATCTACCATCGCCACTTCCTCTTCTGTATAGCCCCATCCTCCTGTTTCTGTTGTCGCTCCTCTTCTTTCTATTCCACCCACAATGACTGCTTTTGTGTCCATTTCCGTCTCCTTGGTTGCTACTACTTCTACCTTTGTTTCAATTTCTACTACCCCTTCCATCACCATCACATCCTCCATTACTCATGTTCCCGCCACTGTTCCTCTCCAGTTCAACCTCTCTAACTCACAGTTTTCTCCAGACACTCTGGCATGGATGCAAGTCATCAAATTTTTACCACCACGCCAGACCACTTCCGCCCCATCTTCACCCTCCATACTCCACACCACCCTCCAGTTTCCCTCTGTTCCACCCATTCTCTTGTTTGGACAAATTGTCTACACCCCTGTTTCCACTTCTGTTTCTCCCACATCCCCCATTTCTCTATCAAAAGCTGTCGAGGGCAACCAACATCTCCTTTTCCATCGAAGAAAGCATTACCCTCGACCTTGCTTCAATCTCTAATGCTAGAGAGATGTGGGATGCACTCACAACCAGATTTTAGATCAATTCACGAAATCAAATTATGCATCTAGAAGATCAGCTCACCTATCTAAGATGGGATGGCAAGGATCTCACCAGCTTCATAAAAAAAAATGAAGAATCTTTTCTTGTCATTACACAATGCTGGAACAGAGCATGTAGTCTCACAAGAGAAGCAGCTCAACTACCTGCTACGTTCCCTATCAAGATCTTTCTAGACTACCAGAATCCTGCTAGCTAAAGATCTTGACATGACCTTCGACAAAGTAGTCATCGACACCAAGGAAGAAGTTGAAGCCAAAGAGCACTATGATGACAAAGTCAAGTCTGACCAAGCTCTCTATAACAACAAAGACCAGTCAAAGAAAAAGGCTTATCCTAAGAGGGAGTCGACAAGAAGCCAGAATAGGGCAGGCTTTCAAATGGCTGGAAAAAATGCTTGTTTTTGTGCGGGCCAAATCTGAAGTCAACAGAAAGAGGAAGATCAAGAAGGCAGATCAAAGGGAAGGAACAAGAGCAAGCAATGAAGCAACGACAAGAAGACATGTACCAGATGTAGACGTGAAGGCCACATGGTGGACAGATGTTGGATGAACCCAAAAATCGAGTGCATACACTGTCACAAGAAGGGACACGTAGCCATGGATTGCTACAACAATCCAAGAAACAAGAAATCTCAGAGTAGAAAGAGAGCTCCAACATCACATCACATGTAGAGGAACCAGAATCCTCCAAGATGGCTGAAGAACGAACAAGTAGAAACTCAACTACTTATCTATGCATATATATTTTGCATATATAGATCAACCTGTTATCAGTCGCAAGGATAACATATGCAGACATGCGGATGATATTCACCAATGAAGCATGCAGTGTTGTCCAAGCCAACACCAGTACTCTAATTACTCAAGGAAGACATAAAGACAACTTGTATCATCATAAGGTACCGATAGAGCAGGCTCATCAAGTCCATGAGTCAATGGATGTTCTATGGCATAGGAGATTGTGTCATATGAACTCAATGGCTTTGTACAAAGCAAGCCAACATGGAGCAATCACAGGAGTTAGCATCAAAGATGCAACCAGTTCGACATCTTGTGATGCATGCATCAAAGGCAAGATGTTGTGTACACCCTTCACCAGGCATTCTGGTGGGAAAGCCAAGTGGCCAAATAGGGTTTGGACCTGTTATAAAAGGATGTAACTCGTGGAGAGAGCAATCTTCTCTCTTCTCTATCTCATTTCATGCTTATACATGGTTCTCTTGGGTTCTACTATCCATTGGTGCACTATCTTGGTGATTGCTTGCAATTCTATGTGTAGAATGATCATTTATTGCTATTTTTGGGTCCACACTTGTGAAATATAGTATCTTGCTAGTTTTGTACGGACAACAATAGTATTTATCATTTCATTCAAGTTTGATCAAGTTCTATTAGTGTTTGCATCTCATTTTGTGTGTAGATGCTGATTTTTCTACGTTAGTGAGATTGGTAGTGTCTTTCTCTTTTCTAACCAAAGATCATTTAAGTAGACCAGATCTTAAGGATCTGAAATCTTTCACATGATATCAAAGCTTGTGTTTCAGGTTATGAAGGAGAAGATCAGATCTACCAATGATTTGGTGAAGATATCAAGTCTAGAGCATGCTATAGAGGATTCTACACCAAAATCGAGTATTTTGCTTTTGTAGATTGGATCTTTTGTAGATCAAAATCCTATATAGATTTATAAACTTGATAAATTCTGATTTTGAATTCACGTACTGGATTTGGCCAATTTTTGGATCATTGGATCAGCATAAGTGGTGGCTAATAGATTGCATATCAGATTTTCAGCATTTGCATGTAGATTTAGAATAGTCAATTTTTTGTGATTTTGTCAAAGCCCTAATTTTGATTGGATCTCTAGATAGTGAGGTTGCTGGACCTCATTTGAGTGTGTTTCAATCTTATGAAGTGGCAAAAGTCATTAGATTGAGGATAGATCATAGGTTGATCAAGATTCCATGATTCTATGTGTTGATTTGCTTGGTATAAGTGCTAGAAGAGAATTTTTGAGATAGTTTCAAATCTTGGTGATCTCTTTTGAAGCATTTGTTGTTTTTCAAAGGAGTGCTTTGTGCATTGAAACAGGTTGAAAGAGAAGATCAGGTCATTGCTACATGGCAACCTCAATTGGAGTCATGTTGGAAGCCAATGATAGGCTTACCTCAAGTAACTATTCATTGTGGAAAGTGAGGATTGAGTCACTTCTTGAGATGAATGATGTTTTGGATATTGTTGTAGGTTTGGAGGGGAGACCAGCAACACAACAAGATCAAATGAGGTATGACAAGAGGGCCAAAAAGGCTCTACACATGATAAAGATGAATGTTACCAATGAACTTCTCAAGGAAGTTGGTAAGTGCACATCATCTTTGGAAGCTTGGAATTCATTGAAGAAGCTTTATGAATCCAAGTCTACTTCTAGAGTGTTGATTCTAAGAAGGCAAATCTTTTCTTGTTTGCAAAAGAATGAAGAAATTCCAAGTACTTTTGTTTTGAGAATGAAAGCATTGAATGATGAGTTGGCTTGCATTGATGAAAGCATTAAAGAAGGAGAGCTTATTCAAGTAATTCTTAATGGCTTGTTGGATGCTCATGCTAGCATTGTTCAGAGTATTGCTATTCGAAAGACTTTTTCAAGTCTGATGGATCTTCAAGAGATCTTGATCAATGAGGAATATAGACTTCAAGCAAGAGGTGGATCTACATCGACACTTCAAGAGGATGCTATGTTCACAAAGGGAAAACTCAAGGGAAAACCAAAAGTAAGTGGTATAAAGGGCAAGATCAAGTGGATGCTTCTTCAAGTGGCAACAAGAAGGATAGATCAAAGCTCAAGTGCTTCTATTGTGGCATCAAAGGACACTTTGCAAGTGAGTGCTATAAGAAGAAGAGAGATCAAGGAGACAAGCAAGGTAATTTTACTCTTGATGAGGATGGTTTGGATGTTCAAGATGCAAATGATGATGCATTTGTGATGTCTTCATGTATGCTTGCTAATGATGGAGATCTAGATCCTGGTGGATTGATAGTGGAGCAAGTTCACACATGACCTTTCACAAAGAGTACTTCACTTCTTTGTTGGCATATGGAGATGACAAGAATATAATCTACACGGCCAATGATGGTGAGTGTGCAATCAAAGGGATTGGCACAATTTCTATTTCTTTCTCTACAAATAAGAATATACATTTGGAGGATGTCTTTTTTATTCCATCTATTACCAAGAATTTGCTTAGTGTGAGCCAAATGCTAAGTAAAGGCCTCAAGGTGGAGTTTGATGGAGATGATTGTTTGATCAAAAGGAAGGATGTCTTGGTTGGAAAAGGTAAAAGACAAGGAAAGTTGTTCAAACTAGATGTTTGTGTTATTGTTAACCAAGTTGGATGTGTTGCAAGGGAGCAAATTTCTACTCAAGAGATTTGGCACAAAAGGATGGGACACCTCAACTTCAAGTCATTGGAGGTAATGGCAAGGAAGAAGGTTGTGATTGGTCTTCCAAGTTCCTTAAGTGATATCAAGCATGTTTGTGAGTCTTGCGCTTTGTCTAAGTCACATAGACTACCTTATTCTAGATCTATTTCTAGATCTACAAAGCCTTTTCAGCTTGTACATTCGGATATTCATGGATTTACTACAATTAGCAATAGTGGAGCTAAGATGCATGTAACATTCGTTGATGATTTTAGTAGATTTTGTTGGATCTATCTACCAAAGAGCAAGGATGAAGTGTATGATGTCTTTATCAAGTTCAATAATGCAAGGAAGAACCAATTTTCCACAAAGATCAAGTGCTTGAGGAGTGACAATGGTGGAGAGTACATATCTAACAAGTTCAAGGCCTTTTGTGATAAGCATGGAATCAAGAGAGAGTATACAATATCAAGGACCCCACCACAAAATGGAGTGGCTGAAAGGAAGAATAGGACTTTATGTGAAAGTGCTAAAGCTATGACGTTAAGTGCTAATCTTGACAAACCATTTTGGGATCAAGCTTTGTTGTGTGCCAATTTCTTGTGCAATAGGTGGCCGAGTGCTATTTTGGATGGAAGGACACCTTTTGAGATGCTATTCAAGAGGAGGCCGAGTGTCAACTTTCTAAGAACCTTTGGATGCACATGCTATGTCAACATTACTCTTGATGATAGGACCAAGGAGGATCCATCTTCAAGAAGAGGTATTTTTGTTGGATATAGTGAGGTGAGTAAAGCCTACAAGGTTTACATTCCTTCTACTAACAAAGTGATTGATGGTAGAGATGTCATTTTTTATGAGGGGAACATTCCAAAAGTGTCTTCAAGCATGATTGATGGTAGTGTGGATGGATCTAACATTCTTGATGTTGATGAGAAGGATCCTACTCTGGATTTTGATGATGTTTCTGGAAATTATGTTGCTTTCCTAACCTCTTTGGATGAGCCTACAAGTGTAGATCAAGCAAGGAAAGAAGAGGAGTGGATCCAAGCAATGGATCTTGAGTATCAAGCTCTTATAAGAATGGAACATGGAGATTGGTGGAGTTGCCTAAGGACAAGAAAGCTATTGGATGCAAATGGATCTTCAAGGTGAAGAAAAACCAAGATGGATCTATCAACAAGTACAAGGCAAGGTTAGTGGCAAAAGGATATGTTCAACAACAAGGCCCGAGATTGACTATGATGAGACCTTTGCACCCATGGCAAAGATGGTAAGCATTTGAGTCATCGTTTCACTTGCTACACTTTATGGATGGGATCTATGGCAAATGGACATTTCAAATGCATTCTTGAATGGTGATCTTGAGGAGGAAGTGTACATGGAGCAACCTGAGAGCTACATTTCATCAACAAAACCAAATCATGTGTGTCTTCTACAAAAGAGTTTGTATGGCCTTAAGCAAGCACCAAGGAGTTGGTATGCTAAGCTTGACACTTTTTTACTCTCTCAAGGCTTTGTTATGAGTGAGTATGATCATTCACTTTATTATAGGTTTGCTGGAAATGATGTTACCATCTTGCTAATCTATGTGGATGATATCATCTTGAGTGGTGGAGACAATCAAGATGTGGAGGATATCAAAAATGCTCTTAAGAGGGAGTCTGAGGTGCATGATCTTGGTAATTTGCATTACATTTTGGGAATAGAAGTCATTAGATCTTCTCAATCTACTTTCATTTGTCAAGAGAAGTATGCTAATTCTACTCTAGAAAGATCTTATATGGTAGATGCAAAAGCTATTGATACACCTATGGAGTCTCATGTAAAGCTAACTATAAGAGGTAATGAAAGATCCTTCAAGGATATTACTCTCTATGGGAAGCTAGTCGGTTCACTCATATATCTAACCATTACTAGACCAGATCTAAGCTATTGTGCTGGAAGATTGAGTCAATTCATGCAAGATCCTAGTGAGGAGCACTGGAAGCTAGGAAAGCGAGTTTTGAGGTACATCATTGAAACTCAAGATTTTGGCATATTTATGAGGGATCATCACCTAATCTTTTTGGATTTTCAGATTCGGACTATGCTGGAGATGTAATGGATAGGAAATTCATTAGTGATTGTATTTTCATAGGTGATGGAGCTATATCATGGATGTCGAAGAAACAAGCCACTATCTCATTGTCATCTAGTGAGGCCAAGTACAAAGCTCTTACACATTGCACAAAGGAGATGGTATGGATCAAGAGGATGATCAAGGATCTTCACTTGCTGAATTTTTTAGAGAGCCCAATCATCTTTTGTGACAATCAATCAACCCAAAGAATGGCATCCAATCCTATCTTTCATGCTAGGAGCAAGCATATTGAGATACAATATCACTTTGTGAGGGAGCAAGTCATTGCAAAGGAGGTGGAGCTTCAACATCTGTCTTCAAGGGAATGTGTAACTGATATCTTCACCAAAGCATTGGGAAAGGACTTGTTCATGAAGCATAGGACTTCACTTGGAGTGCTATCAAAGTCTATGCTAAAACTAGTTGAAGAGGGAGTGTGAAAGATTCAACTAGTTTCATCATATTTTGCTATATTTCCATATTTGGCATATTGAGGCCAAAACTTGTTTTTAGACTTAGAGATTGACTTTTCAAAGTTCATTAGTCTAAATGTCATTTGAATAAATACTTTTTGAAAGTGTACGAAAGTTAGAATGCGAGTTTGAGTAGATTCAAATTTGAATAGTTGGGTACATTGAATCTAGACCCAAAAATAGTAGGGTTAGCATTTTGGTGGGAAAGCCAAGTGGCCAAATATGCATACACACCACAACACAGTGGTGTAGCTGAGAGAAAAATAGAACCCTCATAGAAGCAACAAGATGTATGATGGCCTATTCGAAGACATCGAAATCTTTCTGTGCTAAAGCAGTAGCTACAGTTGCCTACCTATAGAACAAGACAGGCAAATCAGACATTCATCACACAACTCCACATGAAGTGTGGTGGAGTAACAAGTCTGATCTGGCTCATGTATGAGTCTTTGGGTGTGTTGCATATGCACATTCTTGACAAACTTTGAAAGAAGTTAGATGAGAAAGTCGAGCAGGGATACTAATATGATACAACAAAACATTGCTCAAGACTATGATAGGATTTTGTAGTGGAATTGATTTCCAACTATAGTAGTAAAAATCTTTTATTTGTGATTTTTGTTACACATGTAATAGATTAGGTACATGTCTAATATATGATAGAAAAATATATCTAGAACATCCAATAGCCAAAGTATTTGCTAGAGACAAAACTCATTTGTCATTTTTTTTTCTATTTATATTTTTGTCTTTTTCTAAGGGTCATAAATCCCTAGTATCAGGTCAAACCTAAGTAGTACATATATGATGGGTTAAGCCAATGTATAGATTGTGGTGGTCAATTTCAAGATTGTGAGTTTTTCAATGTTCCAATCTACCATTGGTTTGTGATAGCAAATTTGCATTGTTTTGACACATTATTTATGATGAGTATCATGATTGATTGAGTGTATCTAACACATGTTTTCATGCCGCAAATGTATGAGAGTGATTTGGTTTCAATTGTCCAACTGGATCTATCATTTTGTGTTGCATTGCCTAGAAAGCCGTGGTATCAAAGCCAAGTGAAAGCGTTTAATGATTTGATCAAGTTTTTAGCCAAAATTATGCATTTTAGCATTGAATTCGTATTTGACTACATCAATCTGGGACATTCGAGGGATAGCTTTTGGATTCATAGAAGTGGATTTGAGAGGCTTTTGACTTGGTTTTCTATCAAAGAGATCCATAATACGTTCTCATTTATTTCCATTTCATGTGATCTCAAAATAGAAAATTTGGCTTTAGATTCTTGTGCACTTTGTAGCCCTTTAAGAGACAATCCCATGGATCCAACCATACCAAAAGTCGACTAGTTTGGATTTTTGACTTGTTGGATAGGATTTGATGCATTGATCTTTATCATAAAGTCTAATCTAATTTGGTCTTTTGGAAGGTTATTGAGCACCTAAATAGTTTTTCTAAAATTAGTTAGCTTGATCTTTTGACTGATTCAAATCTAGATGATTTTTTAGATCATTTTTAATCAAATTTCTAGTTTTTTCAAGCCACTACTTTACTGATTGGTTTTCAATAGGGTCAAGATCCACTTACATATTTCCAGATTGATAAAGGATCTTCAATCCAAGTTTTTGGAATACCTGGTTTGATTTATTATTCATAGCTCTTTTTTGTGCATCCATGAAAATGTCTTCAATCAGTAGCTAGGGAGTCCTAGTGGCCAAGGATTGTAGGACAGACTACATGCTTCACAAGTTTGGAAGCATGTAGATTCATGATGATGCTGATAAAGCTATGTTAACCACCAAAGTCAAAGCAAATGTCAAAGCAAAGAGTACCAGCAAGGAACAACCCAAAGAAGGTGGAGATTTGGCCTCCACATCATCTTCAAGCAAGAGCAAGAACAAGAAGGACAAAAACAATAATGCCAAGTGTTATTATTGTGGCAAGAAGGGGCAATATGCCTTGGAATGCTACAAGAGAAAAAGTGATGAAGAAAATCAATAAGATAAGCAAGTGAGATCCATCAATTAAGAGGGAGATGGCTATTATGGAGAGGATTAACCCATGGCTACGCATAAGTTTCATGGAGGAGGACCCTTGGTGGATCGATAGTGGGGCAAACTCCCACATGACAAGACAAAAAAGTAGTTCTCTTCACTCTCATCATATTTAGGTTCAAAATTTTTATTCTTGCTAAAAATGGTGAGAAATGCGAGATTGAAGAGATAGGAATAATTCCTGTTGTTGGAAAATTGAGTGATCTCCTCTGTGTATGAACTATGTCTATCGAATGTGAACTGAATTTGATAAGCCGATGATAGCCTTACTTGATCCATGCTTCAAAGTTGCAAGGATTGATACAGTCAATTCTATAGACACACACAAAATAGTTTAGTTGTGAAAATTTGCACCAATCTTGAGTTAGAGAGAGAATACAATTACAAGCAAAATAGAATGAGATCCAATTTTGACATTATGACCTTACCAAAGCTTGATTCATCATTAGAAATGAATAAGAACCATATGTACATATACTGGAGAGCCAAAATTCGTGGTACTACTAGCATTCAATGCATTTCCTACACCTATTCAAGTGTAAACTACTACCATATTGACACCTAACAGCTTGCATGCAAAAATTGCACCTAACTTCTACCTACTTTCTCCAAATGTCAATTTCTCAACTATGAACCTACTATTCTACTTGCATGTGTCCATTAGAGTATTTGCATGCCTTGCATGTCACAATGGAAACTTAGGACACAATGCATTTATGATGGCTCGAGTTTCTACAAGGTCATATTAGACCATTTCCATGTGTAGATCTACATGCATGTCAATCTAGACATTGTAAAAATTGTTGCATGTCAATGGAACTTGATCTACCTAACCCAAACTTGCCCTATTCTACAAGGATATGTGCTCAATTCACACACCTTGAATATGTACAATCAATTTACATGGATAGAACCGCCCAAAATCAACATATATAAGATAGATATGTTTTACAATTCTTTACACTCCTCCTTAATATATATCTATCTGATGTTGATGAAGATCCTTTGTGTATGGATCCTTTGTTTTGTATTTGAAGTGAAGATCCAAAGAATCCATCATAGCAGCACGCTTAACAAATCCACGATAAGATCTCTTTGATAGAAATCTTTTCCAAATGCCTTTGAAAAATATTCCACCAATCTGTCACTATGTCGATATGCCTCCTCCATGCTTGATACTGATTTCGGATTGGGAAGTCCACATGCATGAAGATGGATGCATAAGAATCTGAAAAATCTGAGGCCTCCTTGCCTCATCATGATTACAAAGATCATATAGATAAAGATTATACCATGAGCAATATTCAAGATTAAGCACACTAGCTTTATTAGTCCAAACACAATAAACTAATCCAAAATGGATCCAATCTTGAAACCATACTCAAACTTGATCTCATGGAGGCTAAATACTTTCTTAAGGATGTAAGTGTCCTCATTGGATGTTTCACTTACTCTCAAAAGAAGTTCACAATATGCCTCAAAACATGAAAAAACCTTTTTTCAAACTATGAGTACTAAACTCATTCTTGCTCTTACTCAATTTAAGAGCATACAAATGATGATACAATATCTTGCTTTCTAGATGTTTTGGAGACATAATCAAGTCATCAATGACAAGAATCAATTCCAAATTAAAGACTTCATTCAAAACTAGAATAGTCCTACTTGATCTTTGAGATAGGCAAATCTCAACTAGGCAAGATATATCATCAATCAAAGAAAGAGAGCCATAGGTGAGTAGAATAGAATGAATACCACCTTTACTTATCCTTTCTTTTCCATAAAATAAGAAAAACAAGGTCTCAGCCTTGTTCAATGATGAAGATCTCTTTGGACATGCATGGTGAGGATACTCCTCAAACCTCGACCCCATCACAACTTGACCATTCATCATAGAAATAACTTGTGATGCAATAAGAGACACTGTGCTCTCGGCCTCTTCTCCATCCTTCTTTCCTTTTAAGAAACCACATGCAAGGCAATAATCTTCATGAATACTAAGGTACACAACCTTAGGCTTATAGTTGAACAAGACTCCATATAGTGCATCCTTCCAATAGCTCCATAACTCCATAAAGTTTTGTATAATGGAAAATACATATGCACCATGAAACTTGAAGAGACAAGACTTAGCCATTGGTTACTTGTGAAACCATCAATAAGATTAGAAAAGAAAGAGGCATCTCTCTTGCTTATAGATGAAGAAAGGTGAACATCCAAGTGTTCCAACTCCAAAGGATGTTTTGTCTTGGTAGAAGACATCAAATATGGATTCATATGTGATTTTGCCATAGAATGAGCCACTCTTGACTTGATCTCCTTGACTATTGAAGACAAAGATCTGAAATTGGAAACATGCAACCTCCTATGCCATACTTCTTCCTTGGAAACACAAGTCATCAATGCAAAATCACAAGTACTTGCATTCTCATGCACATCTAGCTTTAAAATGCCTCCATATCTAGATCCACTTGCTAGGATCTCATCACCTTTCTTTATAAAACAATTATTGACATTGAATTCCACTTCAAAACTATCATCACATAAATTTCCAACACTAATCACATTCTTTGTGAGATTAGGAACATAAAGTACATTGGAAAGTGATAAACTCATAGAAGATGCAAGATTCAAGGAACAAATTCCAACTCCTTCAATTGAACATGCATCACCAACATCAATGTATATTGATTCTTGAAGTTCTTGATAAGATTCAATAGAAATAAGAGAACTCTTGGAGAAACTCATGTGAGTTGTGGCTCCACTATCAATATACCAAGATACATCAATAAAGGGTAAAGAGGAGAAACTAGACATCATGAGAGATGCTTCTCCATAACTTGCATGTGAATCTTCTATGATATAATTGGCTTGATCTTCTTGAGTCTTCTTCTTGAAGATAGAAGAATGAGTTGAATCATCTTCTATTCCTCCTTGGTCTTTGTCCTTTGCTTTGTCCTTTGATTTGGTGAAGGCTTGAGAAAATTTGTTCTTGCTCCTCCCTCTTGACTTGTCCTTGGAAAAGTGAGCTTTGCCATAACCACCATCCTTCCTTGAAAGTGTGTTGATCTTCAACAACTTGTTCTTTGCTTGCATTCTTCAGCAATAAGAACATCATGCTTGATGGCTTCTTTGTAAGTTTGTAATTCACCACCGAATGTATCTCCTAGAACGATGTATCTGGAGAAGTCGATTTGTCGAAAGTTGGCGATAATCTGCCTTGTCGTCACAAAGTGTGACGTAGATCCTGAGTCAAGAATTATGTCTTGAACATCGGACTGTGATGTAGCACATATATCAGTGCACAAATAAGCAGTTGGATATCTGCTAGCTCGGTCTTCAGCCATTTTTGAAGATTCGGGCTCCTCTACATATGATATGTTGTTCGTGCTTTCCTTCTTGCTCTACGTCTTCTTGTTTCTTGGATTGTCGTAGCAAATGGCTGCATGGTTTTTCTTGTGACAATGTATGCACTCAATCTTTGGATTCAGCCAGCATTTGTCCACTATATGGCCATCATGTCTGCATCTGTCGCATGTCTTCTTATCGTTGCCTTGGTGCCTGTTCCTTCCTTTCAATCTCCTTCTTGACTTTTCTGTTTTTGTTGGTTCCAATCTGGTCTGCCTGTCGACTCCTTCTTAGGATAAGCTTTCTTCTTCGACTGGTCTCCGTTGTCGTAGAGAGCTTGATCAGACTCATTCTTGTCATTGTAGTGCTCTCTGGCTTCGACTTCTTCCTGATGTCGATGACTGCCTTGTTGAAGGCCATAGCAGGATCTTTGGCTAGTAAGGTCCGAGTTGTTTGGAACGATCACGGTAAGGAACGTAGCAGGTAGTTGAGCTGCTTCTCTTGTAAGACTGCGTATTCTACTCCAGCATTGTGTAGCGATAGGAACATGTTCTTAATCTTCCTGATGAAGCTTGTAAAATCCTTGCCATCCCATCTTAGATAGGTAAGTTTATCCTCTAGATGCATTATCTGATTTCGTGACTTGGTCTGAAATCTGCTGATGAGTATATCCCAAATCTCTCTGGCATCAGAGATCGATGTAAGGCCAAGGGTAATGATGTCTTCAATGGAAGAGGAGATGACTGCTAAAATGTAGACCTTGCGGATCGTTCCTGGTGGTGGTAGATCAACAATGATCCTAATTTTTGATAGGTCTGTGGCGATCCCATGTCTAGACACTATATGGCCGAGAATTAAGCCATGTGTAACCCAAAATTGACATTTTTCTGGGTTGAAGGAGATCTGGAATTTGCGACATTTTTGTAGCACCTTCTCCAAATTGGATAAGTAATGCACGCACAGATCGTCCAAGAAAATTTTCAAAATTTTTTGCAAATACTCTTTGAATGCCACCTGCATGACTCAATGGAAAGTGCTTGGGGCATTGCAAAGTCTGAATGGCATCACCTTATAGGCATAGGTTCCCCATTCTGTGGTGAATGTTGTCTTATGCTGGTCTTGGGGTGCTATCTTCACCTGGTTGTAGCCGCTGAAGCCGTCTAAAAAACTGTAGGCTTCGGCTCCAGCTACTCTGTCAAGGACACTTTCCGTAAAGGGTAAAGAAAAATGCTCTTTTTTGGTGATTGCATTTAGCGCCTTCAGATTCACACAGATTTGCATTTTGCCATTCTTCTTGGGTACTATAACTATTGGCGATACCCATTCAGTGTGCTCGATGAAATCTGCGTCTAACAGCTTCTGCAATTCCTGCTTGATCAGCTCCGTGTAGTTTGGGTTGCAGTGGTAGTATCGACTAACCTTGGGGACTGTTCCATCCACCAAGGGTATGGTGTGTTGGACTACTGTTGGTGGAATGCCCTTCAGATCACTGTAATTTCAGGCGAAACAGTCCTTGTACTCCACCAACAATGATCGTAGCCTTTTGAATTGTGTGGGCATTGTTAACTGCTCTCCCACATGCACTGTCTTTTCTTCTTCACCTGGCTCGGCAAGGTTCATTGGTTATGTTTGTGTAAGTCCTTCGAAGACTTGTTCCGCTGGTGCCGAAGTGCCCTAAAGAGGAGAAAATAGCTCTTCTTCATAAAAAATATTCAGTTTGAAAGGATGAAAAGGACCCGACTTTTAAAGTTGCCATTCTTCATTAAGAAACTTCAGGATGAAGTTTCAGTACATTTTGCAAGCAATTTCTTTGGAAAGAGATAACCTTGGCTAGAGGGCATCTTTTTTGGTCATTCTTGGGCCAAAATGACCCCTGAAACTGGCTGCTAAGAGCCAGCGGATAGAGCGACTATTGGATGTATTCCCAACATATTGTAAATAAATAATATCGGCCAATAAAATGTGTTGCGAGGGCATGGCATCCTGCGCGTATAAGCCCATGGCCCAATGAGCATGAAAGTTGAGTTATAAATAGAATAATAGACTGGGGTCCCTTTGTAATTAAAATAAAACTTGAGGTCCAAAGTCATTTTAAACTTAGAAGTCTATTATTTTAGAGTGGGGTTCAAATGGAGACTCACATGAATCATGTGAAATTCAATGTACTTTTTTGAGACCTTTGGATCAAGTTGGGTCCAAGATGAATGAATAGGATTAGTGTACATATTAGCCAATAGTATTTTGGAGCAAGGGCCTTCCCCATTTATAAAAAGGCACCTCATGTACTCTATTTTCCATGCTTAATGAGGAGGAAATTCTACCATTTTTAGAAGAGAAGCATCCTCATTTGCTATTCAATGCTTGCTATTGCTATTATTGCTTTCTATTTGCTTTCAAGTTTATGCTTTCTTGGTTTCCATAGCTTATGTTTCTCCTTTAGCAAGTAAAATGAGCATTTGAGCTAACCTCCACTCTCACTCTCACTCTCTATCTCTCTCTTTTCTCCTCTCAACATCTTCTATTCTTCTCTTCTCTTTCACCCAAAATCAAGATGAAGGTTAGTTTAGTGAAGTAGAGTTAGGGTTGTGTAGTGTTAGTGGTGGTAGAGTTAGAGAAAAAATAGAGAACTAACTAAAAGTAGCACCTATCCAGTGTTTTAACACTTGTTGACAGGCAGGAGGACTATACTACGCAAGATCTTTGACCCTACAGTGGCGCCGATGCCGGGGATAGGTTTCCACTAACTAGTATAGCTGCATTAGCTATTTCTTGCTTTTTGGAGTAGGTTTAGGTAGATTTTTGGGTGTTTCGAGTTAGGTTTCTGTATTTTTCTGTGTTTGGACTGTTCACAGCTAGTGGAGGAGGTGTGAGAGGGTAGAGGAGGCCCTAAACAGCCTCTAAGGGCTTGACATCCAAACCAAAACCTGAGAAAACCCAAAAAAAACACACCAATCTGCATTTTGGAGGGAAAAAGAGTTTAAAATCTCATCAGATTTTATTATCTCCAAAACCAGTGAGAGTTAACCCTTGCACGACTGACAGCAGCTCCAGGATACTATCCCAGACCTGCATAGAAACCTGTGAGAGTTAGTTCCAAGCATATTGCAAAAATCAGAAAAAAAAATCATAAAAATTCAAAAAACCCTTGTAAAAATCCAAAAAAATACAAATCTTCACCAGAACTCTCGCAGAGCCCTCTGAAGTTCCATCTTAGTGAGACCAAAACACAGAAAGTCTTGCGAGAGTTACTTCACTATCTAACTGCCGTGCGAGAGTTTCCAGTGGAAAAAAGATGGAAAAATACCAAAGAACCCTCGCAGACACTAAAATTTTCAATTCTAGTGGGCTAGAACCCTCGCAGAGAATTTTAAAGTCCCATCTCAGTGAGACCAGGACATAGAAGAGCTTGCGAGAGTTAGTTTGACTCTAGTGAGCTAAAAACTGGGTTTAAGTGTTAAAAAATCACTAAAAAGTGAAGATCCAGCAAATCCTTCCAGAGAGAACTCTCGCAAACCATTTCAATCGATTCAGAATCAGTGATGAAGCCTGCGAGAGTTGGTACTAACCCTGGGAACACTAAAAGACCACTCAATTTGGCGCGCGCTAGCTTCGAGCTACTCCTTCACCTCTATCTCCACGAGTTTCTTCGCTCCATCTCTAGGGTTTTTACAGCTATGGCGGTTTCTTCCTACAAAATCTGATCCAACTGTTGCTGTAGCCCACAACAATCTACGGCCTCTTGGCTGCTGGGTTGCATTGCTAGGGCGCCCCTCTATGCCACTTCATAGCTCCAAAAAAACACCTACAGAGAAAGATCCAGGGTTTTTCCCTCTGTAAACCCTTGTCTTGAGAAGAATGGAGAATTCTTAGGCTTTGTTCAGTCTTTTTCTGAGCTTTCACTTGCAGTCTCCTTCACCACTGTGGTCGCCCTAACTCTGGCTCTCTGAAGCAATTTACAGCTCTTCAATTGACTGCAAACAAGCCGATTTTCTCAAAAAATCCGTCAACACCCCGCAAAACTGAAAATTTCCCAAATTTCCTCCGTTTTCAATCAAATTTGATCTTGTAAGTTGCTATGGTTGTCATCCACTGCTCTTTGCATACCCTCTGCAAGCCCCGTTGCGCCAAACGGCTGTCCACACAGTGAATCATGAAGCCAACACCAATGATTTTTCCGAAATCATCGAGACTGCAAGTTTTTTCGTGAATCCTCCCCGGAATCCACCTACGACGATCGTTTTGATCTTCCCTGAAACTCTGATCAGAGGAACTTTACTGTCTCCTGCCATCCGGACAACCAATACCCCCCCCCGGTATGGAGTCCTCTCTCTTGAGATGCTCTGAGTGCTATTTCTCCTGGTGAAAGACGCTATCCCATAGTTTCACCGGATCGTGCATACCTGCAACACCCTGTAGCTCTGATAGCAAGTTGAAATTCCGATAGAATCTAATGCAGTATTCAGATCACATCACACAATCACCATAGCCACTCCTCACAAGCTCTCAAAGTTGGCACAACAAAAGTTAATAGATTATAAAGAAACACTATACATATAGATTTCTGTACATGCTAACTTTTCCAACCGGTATGGCTACTCGGCTAACCCAAGTAGTCGGCTACAGGATCAGTGCCCGACTGATATAATGATAGTGGGTCACGTCCCAAACACAACCATATTTTTCTGATTTTGTTTTGATTGCTCTTGATTAAATTTGCAAATCTAGATAAATTTTTGAGTGCTAGTTTTGCTATAATTGGTTAATCAATCAATCAATTGCTCTTCAAAATCAATTAGAGGTTCATTTGTGGTCCTGTTTATTGTACTTTCAACAAGTAGACCTCCATTGCAATGCCCTCCATAGAATCTGAGTACATTGCAATTTCACAGGCTACCAAAGAGAGTTTGGTTAAAAAAATGTATTGTTCTGACATTGGTCTCAAACAAAATGCTCCAACGATTATTCAATGTGATAATCAAAGTGCCATTGCATTGTTAATCAATCCTAGCTGATTTCATTTTAGAACATATTGAAATTAAATATCACTATATCAGGAGCAAAATTCTCAACAAGAGGTATATTTAATGTTTTGATAAACACAATATATGGCAACTAGCATATTTACAAAGGGATTAAATCAGAAGGCACACAAAATTTTGTGTGCAGTATTGAATCTTACAATGCACCAAAGCTCAAGGTCCCCAAGGGCCCTAAACCCAACAAATGAATAATCAATCAATGGGAGGGCATGGAAACCCTCAAGAAGATCTGATTTGGTGACCAATGGTGCAGCAATGGATCTACAGGTGACAGGTGCTGGTATGATAGAATACCACAGTTTGCACAAGCCTGACGTTTCGTGTTTTGCATGTTACCTTGTCACGGGAGGTCTTTGGATACTCCAGCTAGAGTTTGTATTTCTTTACTCCTATCACATTTGAGCTTAAGGGAGAGAGTTAGAAATCAGTTTTGATATGATTCATTAGTATAAGCTTCAAATGTGATACTATATTTATTGTACAGTTTATTTGGTTTACTATACCTGGTTGTGTTCGGGACATGACCCGCTATGGATATATCGATCGGGCATTGACCTCGTAACCGGCTACTTGGATTAGCCGAGTAGCCACACAGTAAAAATTAGCATGTACAGAATTATTTACAGTATTTGCTATACTCGAGTTAGGTCTCGAGTTTATCGGTCGAATTTGGCCATATTGGGCCTGCAAAGTGCTTTGGTTTCCTTTGTATTCCATAGGCATCGTCAGAGGCAAAATATGCACTTGGATTTCTCTCCATCACTTCACGCTTTTATGTTTTCTCTCCAAAAATTGGCACTCTCTTCTCGCACTTGCTTATTACAGAGGAGAAGGCCCTCTTCCCCTAGGGCCTTCCACCTGCTTGGGCACTCGCCCTGCCCGCCAAAAACAAAACGCCCCCAGGCCAGCAAATCAACAAGTGAAAATGGAAAGGCAACAATGGATGATCTCTTCCACTTCACCTTCCTCCACCTCATTCTTCCACTTATTATGCTCGTCAATCACCATGCATGATGCAACCCACCAACAAATCTCACTCAAACAAATCGTGTAGGTGAGATCGTGTGAGAAGAAGGCAGCTGCTGCAATGTTGCAAGGACAGGAGGACGATGCGGAGCCCACAACCTCTGACTCATGCATCTCATCAGCCACTTCAGCTGCAGCTGCGAACTCCACTCTAGAGCACGTAGCTTATGCCCTGCAGTGGCCTACCGAGGAGACCTCCATCGTGAGCGCTCGACTTACTTATCCTGTTTTTCAGGAACCCAGCGGCTTGATCCGGTTTAGAATCCGTGCCAAAATTGATTCGTTTCGACCCTTGAGAGGGCAAGAGTATCCTATACGTGTGGCCACGGTGCATTACCTGCACCGGCCTCTTCCTCAGCAATTCGCAATACAATTGTTAAAACCAACCGTCTCCATTGAACCTGAAACAGGCAATGATGGTGAAAGGATTTGGCATCTGAGAATGGGACATAAGTATAAGATTCTGCATCTACCCAATTGCAAGCTCAGCATTAGTATTGATATGCCAAACTCCAAAGCGTCCACTTATCTGTCACAAGACATGGAACGAGAATTCAAAATAGAAATCAGATTGATTTATCGGGTTGTACAATCTCCTAACGCGCCAGACCACTGACTCAATACTTTAAAAGAGAATCCAGAATATAAATCAGATTGAGCTATCAGACTTTGCAATCTATTGACACGCCAGACCAACGCTTGGATCCAGAAGCATATTGATGAGACGAATTGCAAAGCATTCACTTTATCTCACACAAGATATGAAGTAAATTCAGCATAGAAATCAGATTGATCTATCATACCTAACAATCGGCTTATAAAGCCTAGCTATTTTCCTTAGAATACTCTTTTACGTATGAGAAGATGTCTCCCACCGTGGTGTGCCATTTTGCTTTGTTCAGATATGCTAGTTAGCTTGATTGACACTAGGAAGATGCGAGTTTTGTTCATATTCTAGGATGAAGGAGTGTGAGTGTCCTCCGTAGTTGGCTGAGGTGGATAAGAGTCAATACTGCATCCACAAAGGTGAAGGCTCTAATCTTTGATGGTGCATGTTCTAATCTTTGCTGGAGGTGGATAAGAGTTGTCATTGCATTAACAAAGGCCATTACCAAAGGTGAAAGCTCTAATAATTGATGATGTGCTCTAATATTGATAGTGGGCTATTGATGTTTGGAGCCTTGTCACTACCTTAAGGAGGAGAAAGCATCTGATCATGAGGAGTCTCTCACGATGTCAAGCTTTTCATCATCAAGCATCAAAGGTGAGGATCCATGGTAGATTGATAATGGGGCGAGCTCATACAGGTCAAGCAATAGGGAGCACTTTTAAATAGACTTACACCTTATGCTGGATCTAATGAATCTATTTATGTAGCAAGTGATCATAAATGTAAATAGAAGATGTTGGTACTATTTATTTGTGTCTTGGCTCCTCATAAAAAGCAAATTTGGAGTGGGTCAACTTAGAGTTTAAAATCAAACAATGTTACCTCAAGAGGAATGGAAATGCCATAGCAAGAAGCTGGATAATGTATGAGGTTGTCCAAGTTGGACATTGGTGTTGTATCTACCATTGGTGTGATGAGTGCATTGAAGGAATGTCTCAAGCAGAGCGTGACATAAGAGGCTTGGACACGTCAATTTGAAGTCAAGCCTACCAAAGGCTTTGGCAAAGGATGCAAAGGTTGCTGAAGCTTGTGCTTTGGCCAAAGCACATAATCAACATTTGGTAGATCTATCACAAGATTTTCTCACCCTCTCGAGTTGACACATTCAAATGTACATTTTTTACTATGGACGTTTGTGGAACTACTATGTTTGTGACATTTATACATAATTTTAGTAGATTTTGTTGGATTCCTTATCTTCAAAAGCAAAGGCATTTAAAAGTTTTGCCAACCTTTTGTTGAGAATGAAGTATATTACAATATCTTGAAGTGATAATGGATGTGGATATGTTTCTAACAAATTTCATTGACCTCTGTGACAAGAAAGCCATAAAGAAAGAGTTCCTTTGTTCTTACACATCTCAACAAAATGGGGTAGTCGAGAGGAGGAACAAGACTGTTTGTGAGTGTTGTGCAAAAGCCTTGAGGTTGGTACTAGTTAAATGAAACGTTGAACTCTAGATCATAAAGACTATTTTAGAATATGACAGACAGTTTGGTA
Organism: Diphasiastrum complanatum; assembly: GCA_029204225.1. NCBI lineage: Eukaryota > Viridiplantae > Streptophyta > Lycopodiopsida > Lycopodiales > Lycopodiaceae > Diphasiastrum > Diphasiastrum complanatum. The sequence continues at coordinate 32,625,890 of CM055092.1, read as the reverse complement.
AAGATGTATGTGAAAAATACAAATGCAAAACACAACTAATGGATCTTAGATCTTGGGCCAATTTGGTTTGCACATCTAGATTTAGTTACAGGATAGAATTCATCAAGATTAGCATGCTAGAATTGCACAAATCACTAACATCTGATCATGAACATGAATATACAGTATGGTACTGTCTCTGTCCGCACCGTACAAAAGCAGCAGCCTACTATCCTTCACACGTGTGGAACTTATATCAACTATAAAATTAACATTCTACACATAGAAAATCAAGATATCAAGAGATAAACACATGAGATGGGCATAGAAACTCAAGAGATGAATTCTCCATACAAAATGAGAATACAATGATATGTTCTCCATGCATGTACTGCCATTTATAGCTGCAAAAATGTCATTTGGCCAATTGCCCTAAACTTGTCCTAAATGATAATTTCTTAGTTAGTCACCTATAATCTAGAAATTCTAGTCTACATGCAATGTATCAAATTTAGCCAATTAGAATGGGTCCAAACTCGACCTCATCCACTTATCTACTTGCAAAAAATAGTACAAACACTATTCAGGCCTTTATTGACAAATATAAAACTATCTCTAAGTTGAGATTTCAAGTTGGCCTCCAAAAATGCCAATAAACCAACAAATTAGTTGACAATTTTTCACACTCCCTCTTCAACTAATTTTAGCTTTTCTATCTTTATAGAACTCCAAGTGAGGTCCTATGCTTCATAAACAAGTTTTTTCCCAATGCTTTGGTGAAGGAATCAGCCACACATTCTCTTGAAGAAACATGGTGAAGATCCACCTCCTTTGCCATGACTCGTTCTCGCACAAAATGAGAAGCCACTTCGATATGCTTGCTCCTTTGTAGTGGGCATTTCCTATCCACCCTCAACCATAGATAGCATATTTCATAATCCAGCAATGCATATGATTCATTTCTAACACTAAGCATTAACACTACTCCATTAACACTACGATCCACTAACACTAACAATTAACACTACGATCCATTAACACTACTTATGTGAAGCTTACCTCTACCTCTCTCTCTCTCTCTCTCTCTCTCTCTCTCTCTCTCTCTCTCTCACACACACACACACACACACACACACACACACACACACACAAGTATAACACAGATCAATCCCAACAATTAGCAAATCCAAAGAAAACATGAGAGATGGAGAAAGAAAGAAGAAGAGCAAGGACATTCCCTATCCATTCCATAAGAGGACAAACCTGCTTGTATTGAAATGAAGAGAGAAAGTATTTACAATATACAAAACTACCACTATATATAGTGAATTCTAGGGCTTTGGCCTCAAATCCTATTGGCCAATTTCTACCCTAAGTATTTGGAATTAAAAAAGTGGAGGGAACCCATTCAAAAATTGGAGGGAACCAATTTGAATTTTGGTGGGAACCCTTTTTATTCACTAACTTGACTATTAGGCCCTACGACATTAAAAGTCCCACAAACTTCTAAATAATCAATTAACTATGTGATTTGGACTTACACATGCAGGATGTCAAATCCCTCTCACTTATTAACTATGGTTAGGGTTGCCTCCATATACGCAAACCCTCCAACATCCTTGGGATCAAACTTTGTTGTGTGCTAATCTACAATGCAATAGATGGTCGGTTGTGGTATTGAATGGAAAAATCCCTTTTGAGATGTTGTTTGGTAGATGGCCGAGTGTCAAGTTTTTCAAAACTTTTGGATGAATTTGCTATATCAACATAACTCTTGATGATAGAACCAAGGAGGATCCATCTTCAAAGGTGTTTTTGTTGGTTATAGTTAGGTAAGCAAAGCTTACAAAGTTTTTATTCCTTCAACTCGAAAAGTGGTCATTGAAAAAGATGTCATTTTTTATGAGGAAAACTTTCCAAAAGTGTCTTCAAGTGGTGGTGTAAATGTTGGATCTAATATTCTTGATGATGACAGTGTTGATGATACTTTGGATGTTGATGTTGAAGAGCCTACTTCAAATCAAAAGCCAAGGAGGACATCAAGGCAAAGGCAACAACCTTTGAGACTCACTTATGATGAGAAAGGTAAGCAAGTTGTTGGTGGTACAAACTATGCTTTGCTAACCTCTTTTGATGAACCTACATGTGTAGATGAAGCTGGACAAAACGAGAAGTAGATCCAAGCAATGGATCTTGAGTATCAATATGAAGAATGAAACATGAAGCTTGGTGGAACTTCCAAATGACAAGAAAGCTATTGGATGCAAGTGGAGCTTCAAGGGGAAGACAAACCAAGATGGAAAAAACCAAGATGGCTCAATCAACAAGTACAAAGCAAGGTTGGTGGCAAAAGGATATGCACAAGAGTATGGAATTGACTATGATGAGTCCTTTGCACCCATGGCAAAGATGGTAAGCATTCGAGTCATTATTTCACTTGCTATACTTTTTGAATGGGATCTATGAAAATTGGATATCACAAATGCATCCTTGAATGGTGATCTTGAAGAGGAGTTTTTTATGGAGCAACTTGAGGGCTACATTTCACATGGCAAGCCAAATCATGTTTGTTTTCTACAAAAAGAGTTTGTATGGTCCTAAGCAAGCACCAAGGATTTGGGCTTAACACATTTCGTCTTTCTCAAAATTTCAAGATGAGTGAGTATGATCATTCACTTTACTATAGATTTATTGGAAATGATGTTACTACTATTCTAATCTATGTGGATGATATCATTTTGAGTGGAGGCAACAATCAAGATATGGATGATATCAAGATGGCACTAAAAAAAGACTTTGATGTGCATGATCTGAATTTTTTGCATTATATCTTGGGAATAAAAGTATTTAGAACTTCTCAATTTACTTTCATTTGTCAAGAAAAGCATGCTAATTCTATTTTATAAAGATTTCATATGGAAGATGCAAACTCTTGTGATATACCAATGGAGTCAAATGTAAAGCCCACTATAAGAGGTAATGAAAGATCCTCCGAGAACATTACTCTCTATTGGAAGCTAGTTGATTCACTCATATATTTAACCATCACAAGACCTTATCTAAGCTATTGTGTTTGTAGATTAAGCCAATTCATGCATGATCCAAGTGTGGAGCATTGGAAACTAGGCAAGAGGGTTTTGAGATACATCTTGGGAGCTAGTGATTTTGGCATTGTCTATGGAGGATCATCACCGAACTTTTTTGGATTTTTAGATTTGGTCTTTGTTGGAGATCAAATGGATAGGAAATCCATAAGTGCACATGCTATTTCTATAGGTGATGGAGCTATCTCTTGGATGTCAAAAAAACAAGATACTATCTCATTGTCAACTAGTGAGGCCAAGTACAAAGCTCTTACATCTTGTACAAAGGAGATGCTATGGATCAAAAGGATGGTAATGGATTTTCACTTGCTGGATTTTTCAGAAAGTCCAATCATTTTTTGTGATAACCTTTCAGCCAAAGATTGGCAAACAGTCCTATTTTTGGCTTAAACTATCTTTTAGTGCTTAGCTAATCAAATCTTGTAATCAGATCCAGCAGGATATATACTAGAAGTCAGGTACTGATAGAAAATATAGAGAGACACATACATAGTGAGAGATAGTGGATGAGTGTTAGTCATGCAGTAGCAGACACAATTCCTCACACTCACACTTACATAGAATTAGCAGTAGCTAGTTTTTATTTGTGAGAGAGAATACCTCTCTTGTGCCAATGCACTGATCTGGAAAACGGACAAAACTCAAAAAATTATTGCTGTATACTTGAATTATTGATTATATAGACAAGTAACAATTTTTCTACTCAATATATGCAATCTTTGAATGCTGTGATGCTTGCTTAATTTATAAGTAGATATACTTCCACTGTCATTAGACCTTATCTATTGTTCATAATGGCCTGGAAAGTAAAGACTTCACTCATACTCAGAGGAGAAGCACTATGGCCATGGGTTGACGGCACTGAAGAGATGCCAACCAGCACACACAGGCAAGGACCTTCAAGAGTGGAAGGAGAAGAACGACAAAGCAGTAGTTGTCATCTCCTCTTCCATCGAAGACAACATTACCCTCGACCTTGCATCAATCTTCAATGCTAGAGAGATGTGGGATGCACTCACAAGCAGATTTTAGACCAAGTCACGAAATCAAATTATGCATCTAGAAGATCAACTTACCTATCTAAGATGGGATGGCAAGGATCTTACCAGCTTCATCAGAAAGATGAAGAACCTGTTCCTATCATTACACAATGCTGGAATAGAGCATGCAGTCTCACAAGAGAAGCAGCTCAACTACCTGCTACATTTCCTAGCAAGATCTTTCTAGACTACCATGACCTTCGACAAAGTAGTCATCGACATCAAGGAAGAAGTCGAAGCTAGAGAGCGTTATGCCAGCACCAGTACACTAATCACTCAAGGAAGACGCAGAAGCAACATGTATCATCTAAAGGTACGCCTATTGACAGAGCAGACTCATCAAGTCCATGAGTCGATGGATGTTCTATGTGAGAGATTTCAACAAGTTTAGTCATATTTTGGTAAATTGTCAATTGAGGCCAGAACTCAATTTAGACTTAGAGATAAACTTTTTGAAGTTATATTAGTTTAAAATACATTCAATGAACACTTTTTGAAAGTTGGTAGTCAAGTTTGAGAGAGATTTATATTTTAACTTTGGGTTCATTGAATCTAGTCCCAAAATAATAGGGTTTTTCATATTGGAGAGAAAGCCAAGTAGCAAAGTAGGGTTTGGACCTGCTATATATTGTTGTAACTCGTATCTTCTCTCTTCTCTCTCTCATTTCATCATTATACATGGTTCTCTTTGGGTTCTACTACTCATTGGTGCACTCTCATGATGTTATCTTGCAATTCTATGTATAGAATGATCATTTATTGTTATTTTCTGTGTGAAATATAGTAGGGTATTGTAATTGTACAGACAACAACTATATTTTATGTCTTGGTTCATGTTTGATCAGTATCTCTTAGAGTTTGCATCTCATTTTGTATGTAGAATCTGCTGATTTTTTCACATTGGCAAGATTGTTGGTTTACTCTTTTTTGTAACCAAAGATCAGGCATTAGAGGAGTTCTAAATCCAAAAAAGACCCTTTGTAAAGATACTTTATATATTTTTCTCAAATTTTGCTTACACATGGACCAATAAAAAGACTCAAATTTGAAATCTACGTAACGTAGCTCATTAGAATTGAAAAAAAAAAAACGTTTTCTTAATAATGCTATAATTTGGCATCGGGGGTAGCCCACAAGCATGACATGTTATTCATAGTATAATATGCAATTATCATTAAAAATAGCATAACCTTTTAACCATAGCTCCAATTGAGACGAAAATTATATCGTTGAAAAATGCTCAACGAGAGCTTTTCAATGGTATCTACATGACGTACTGTCGAGCTACCATTCAAAAGTTATGGCCAGTCAAAGTTTCAACCAAAAAAAAGTCCAAATATCGCTCTTGTGCGCGGATAGAACACCTTCTCAGTGTTGTGCACGGATATGTGCGTGGATAGAGCACCCTCTCACTGAGAGGGTACTCTATCTTTGCACAAGAGAGATATGGACTTTGTTTTTTGAAACTTTGACCGACCATAACTTTTGAACCTCATAGTCTCTTTCAATTTTCAAGCTCATGTAACACCTGGCTTCTCCCAGATCCACGATCTCGAAATATTTCAAGATGTTTGTCTTCACTTCAACAATCAGCTGCTCACTCTTGCAAAGTATCAAAGTGTCATCCACATACACAGCCACAATGATGATCTGTTCGTCTGTGACTCTGACGTACACATTGGAATCAACCAACAGTGACTTGAATCCTAATGATTTCAGGGCTTGATCCTTCTTTTTGTACCATTGTCGAGCTGACTGTTTCAGACCGTAGATACTTCTATGCATTCTGCATGCATAATCAGGAAGTAATTCGAGACATATCCTGGGGGTTGATCCATATAGGCCTCTTCGTCTAGCTCGCCATGCAAGAAGGCTGTCTTCTCGTCCACAATGTGGATCCTGAGGTCATAAGCAGCTGCATATGCAAACAACAGATGTAGGGACGAATGTTTGACGATAGGAGAGAAGGTTTCAGAGTAGTCGATACCATATCTCTGAGAAAAACCCTTCGCTACCAATCTTGTCTTGTATTTCGAGACATTCCCATCTGGTCTGTACTTGAGCTTGAAAACCCATTTGTATTTGACAGTCTTGCGCTTATGTGGTAATGGCTACAATGTCCATACCTGGTTTTTCCTCATGGACTCCATCTCTTCGTTCATGGCTTGGATCCATTTGTCCCTTTTTGGACATTCAATCGCTTCCTTGAAAGTTTGTGGTTCGTCACTGAATCCACAAAACTCTTCTGTTGTAGAAGCGGAACTGCCTGACACATATCTTGCTGGCGCTCTTCGTGGTCTTGTCGACTTTCTAGGAGATCCTCCTGGAATAGCAATGCCTTTTCCTTTGTCTGCTCTGCTAGGTCCAAAACCATCATGGTTTACAGGAACTATAGCAGTAGGCTGCCTCTCGAATCTTTCGCCTTCAGATTCATCACTCGAATGGGAGGCAACTTGAAAATCTTCGTTTTCGTGTTCGTCCCTTCTCCCTCTGTCACTGGCGGCAGGTCATAATACTATCTCTCCATAACTTCATAGCTGATAGGATTGTCATTGGCCATTGTCCTACTCTCATCAAATCTGACATCTCTCACTGTCTTCACAGTGTTCGTGTCTGGCATGTAGACTCTGTAGTATGACAAGTTGTTGTCATAACCAATCAAAAATCCCTGTTTAGCTTTCTCATTAAGCTTCTTTCGAAGTTTATCAAAAATATGTGCATAAGCTACATGGCCAAAGATTCTGATGTGAAATAGGTTGGGCTTTCTACCCCACCATAACTCATGTGGTGTCGTGTGAGGGACACTAGACTTACTTGTCCTGTTCTGGATGTATGCAGCTGTAGCTACTGCTTCAGCCCACAGTACCCTTGGAGCTTTCGAGTAGGCCATCATGCATCTGGCAGCTTCCATCAGGGTCCTATTCTTTCTTTCTGCAACACCATTGTGCTGCGGTGTGTAGGTTGCAGTCCTTCTATGAATGATGCCACGACCACTGCAGAAGTTACTGAAGCGATTCGAGATATATTCACCACCTCAATCTATTTTTATCTGCTTCACTTTGTTGCATGTGCATCTCTCAATCCAATTCAAATATGTGAATTTATCAAGTGCTTCGAATTTATTCTGAATAAAGTACACTCTAGAAAATTTACTACAATCATCAATGAAGGTTATATAATTTTGAACCTCCTACTGAGATCACATTGAAAGGCCCACAGATGTCAGAATGCACTAACTCCAGAAACTTGGTCGTTCTGTAGGAGTCTTTGACGAATGGAGTGCGCGACATCTTACCTTTCAAACATGCATCACAGGTGGTCAAACTAGTTGCATTCGAGATGCTGACCCCTGTTATTGTTCCATGATGGCTTGTTTGATAAAGTGTCATTGAGTTCATGTGGCAGAGTCTCTTGTGCCACAGTGTCTGGCAAATCATCATGAGTCTGATGCACCTGCTCTACAAGTAGGCGTACCTTAGATGATATAGATTACCTTTCCTTCTGCCTTGAGTGATCAGGGTACTAGTACTGGCATCAACTACGTTGCATGCTTCATCCGAAAATGTCACACGCATCTCTGCATCTGCTATTCTTGCCACAGAAAGCAAGTCTTGTTGTAATGTAGGCATGAACAGAACGTCTTCGAGTCATCTGTCTCTACCATTGGCGTTGAGCCACAATGAATCAATACCGTTCACTTGATGTTTGGATCCATCTCCAAGAATAATGAATCTTGAAGGATCCGCACTTCTGAAATCAGACATTATTAGTCTTGATGTCACGAAGTGTGAGGTGGTTTCTGAATCTAGGATCACCTCATGTGTGTCAGACGTTGATGTTGCACACACGTCTTCACAAATATAGACGGTCGAACAGTTTCTGTTCGATCTTTTTTCGTCCATTTTTGAGCTCTTAGGCTCCTCGACATAGGCTGTATTGTTCTCCTGTCTGTTCTATGCTGATTTGTTTCTTGGGTTGAGGCGACAATCCATGGTTGCGTGACCCTTCTTGTGGTAGTGGATACATTCAATTTTTGGATTGAGCCAACAAGTATCAGTTGTGTGCCCATCTCTTCTGCATCTCATGCAAGTCTTCTTTTCTCCACCTTGCTGCTTCGACCTCCCTTTGCTCTTCCAGTTGCTTTTGCTGGTCCCCTCTGCATGCTGATCACGATACTGCCTCTGATTCGACTCCCTCTTAAGCTTGAATTGTTTCTTGGATTTTTTTCTATTCCGTAGAGGGCCTGGTCAAAACCATCTTTGTGATCAAGATGTTCTCTCGCCTTGACTTCCTCTCGAATCTCGACAATCGCCTTTTTGAGGTTCATTGTAGGATCTTTCACGAGCAGGGTTCTCGTCGTCTGGAATAATTTGAGTAAGGCTCTCAACAGGTAAGTGAGCTGCTTCTCAGCTGACACTGCGTTCTCTGCTCCAGAGTTATGTAGTGATAAAAACAGATCCTTCATCTTTCTTACGAAAGATGTGAGGTCTTTTCCATCCCACTGTAGATTTGTCAGTTGATCTTCCAGCATCATTATTTGACTTCTTGATTTTATTTGAAATCTCGTGAGCAATGTATCCCACATCTCCTTAGCTTTGGAGAGTGTAGCTAGGTCAAGCGTGAGACTATCTTCAATGGATGAAGATAGCAAGGCTACTGCCTTGTCATTTTTCTCCGTCCACTCGTGTAGCTCTTTGCCTGATGTCATAGGCATCTCCTCTGTGCCATCCACCCAGGTGAATAGACCTTCGCCCTTGAGTATCAATGATGTCTTAACTTTCCAAACTAGAAAGTTAGATCCTGAAGAATCAAGAATTGTATAGGTCTTGCTCTGTATGTTGCTGATTGAAGCCATTGCTTCTGAAGTGTGTTCTCTTGTTGAATGGTTGTTCATCTGAATGCTTGGCCTCCTGGATCTGATAGCTTTTTGGCTATGTCGAACTATGACAAGGTAGGCTCTGATACCATTGATGACAGTAATAGCAGTCATCGTGGTCATGAAAGAATCGCGAAAGCAAAACAATTGATGACAATCGCAGTCATAAAACAATCAAGGTAGGCTCTGATACCACTGATGATGAAAGCTAACAATTCAAATGGGGTTCAGATTTGATCGCTGGTCACTCCAGCTGTATCATTCCTATAGTCCTCTAGAATGTAGTCAGGAATCGCTGATCTACGTTTATAAATTAATGTAGCATTCAACATAATTTCAACCAATGTGCAGAATTAAATGAACAAGAGTGTCAGACACACGAATAACAACAGACTACTTTGCATTCAAGATCATACATGAAAAAGTGATGTATGTGCGCTACGGCTACAAGATCATCTATTGATTTTCTGATTCTTTCAGCACTGCATGCAGATCCACATAGTGTGTTGGCGTGAGATAAATACAGTTCTCCCACGAGTAATGTGTCTCACTTACTAGCGGACTTGTGGACCTCTGTGGATCCTATCGAAATTGTCTCGCACGCAGGCGGACTTGTATTTTGTATTTTTGTCTTCTGGCTTACTAGCATCAGACTACTTCATCTTTATATCTTTTATCAAGTATCATCCAGTAAGTATATAGTCACGTCGTGTAACTACTAGATTAGAGTAATTAAGCATCTACAACTAATCATGTATTAGAAGAGTGGCATCGACGGAGTTTCATGAAGTATTCTACGTGTTCCACCAAGGATTTACTGTAAACAAGAATGTCGTCTAAGAATACTACCACAAACTTCCCCAAATATGGACAAAATAAATCGTTCATCATTTGTTGGAGCATTTGTTAAAAATGGCAACACTAGAAATTCATAATGACCAAATCTAGAACGAAATCCTGTCTTTTGGACATCTTTCGACTTAATTCTTATTTGATGGTACCCTGTCCTGAGATCTATCTTGGTGAAATATCGTGCTCCACTCAAGCAATCTACAAGGTCATCCATCTTGGGTAATGGATATTTATTCTTAATAGTCACTTTATTAAGCCCCTTGTAATCCACACACATCCGAAAACCTCCATCTTTCTTGGCTTTAAGAAGAACATGAGCACCCCATGGTGATTTACTAGGTTGTATATGTCCCATCCTCAGATAGTTTTCTATTTGATTTGAAATCTTTGTCTCCTCTTTCTGAGAGAATCTATAAGGTTGTCTAGAGACACGTTGACTTCTTAGAATTAAATCAATCAGACGTACAAAATTACTGCCAAATAATGTAACTACCTTATCACCCTCCTTGAAAGTGAGAACATGCTTTTCAAAATGAATTAACAGAGAAGGCGATTTACTAAATAACCATTTATAACCTAAGATTAAATCAGTACGAGCTAGGTCTAAAACATAAAAATTAACTAATTCTGTGTGTCCTTGCATCAAAACTGGGAGCTTCGGGACTTGTATGTTCCAAGTCTCCAACTCTACTCCTGAAGCTAGATAAACTTTATATCTATGATTGTTGGCTTCAGTTTCCAAGCTGAGTTTCTGCACAAGACGAGAATTAATAAAATTATGAGTTGAACCACTGTCCAATAAAATATTTCTTGATCTTTAGCTGTGCCAATTAAACGGAAAAGTTCATTAGGCAAGAAAGAAGTAGTACTAAAAGAACATTCACACTCACAATCAGTCCGGTTAATTTCCAAAGTCTTACCATTGCCTCCTGGGATTTCAATCATGTGAGCAGACATTTTCTTCCTTTCTGGACAAAATTTCATCATATGTCCAATCTTCTTACAAACAAAACATAAGTCATCTCTTTTAGCCTTTTTTCGGGACATAGATTTCTTGAATCTCTTTTTCTTTGGCTTCCTGGGTTCCGATGCTGCTTGATCTAATTCGTCAAAATATTTTGCTTGGTCTGGACCGCGCTTCTTAACCTTCTTGGTTTTCAAAGTGGTTGGAATTTGCGCAAACTGCTTCCTGGATGCCACCATTGTGGAATCATATGTTTTCGATCTAAGTTATAATGTGAGTAAACTAAGCCAATCTATGCAAAATCCATTGGTTTGTCATTGGAAAAATACAAAAAGGGTGTTGAGGTACATCTCGGTCACCAAGAACTTTGGCATTTTGTATGATGGATCTAATCTTGACTTGAGGGCATATTCAAATGCTGATTTTGCAGGTGATAAGGTGAATAGGAGGTCCACAAGTGCTTTTGTTATCTTTCTTTGCAATGGCATAGTGTCTTGGCTTTCCAAAAAGCAAGATACTATTTCTCTATCTTCAACTGAGTCGGAATACAAGGCACTAACATCAACAACAAAGGAGATCCTATGGTTGAAGAGGCTTTTGGTGGAGTTGCAAGTCATGGAGGCCAAGGAGCAGCCAATAATATTGTGACAACCAATCAAGCCAAGCATTAGCAACCAATCCCACATTCCATGCAAGGAGCAAGCACATAGAGATTGCTCACCATTTTGTGAGGAAAAGGTTCAAGCAAAGGAGATCAAGCTACATCATGTATCTTCTTCAGATTGCCTTGCTGATCTACTCACTAAAGCCTTGCCAAAGGCTTCATTTATCAAGTTAAGATCAGCTTTAGGAGTTGTAGATAGATGTATCATGTAAAAATTGAGGAGGAGTGTTAGAATTTAGCAATTTTCACATGGTTTTTTGATGTATTTGAAATCTATGTGGATCCACACGTGTGAAGACCTGTCCACACGTGTGAAATGAAACTTGAAATATTCAAATCCATTTTAATTAGCTTTCATTTGAGTCAAATATGACATCTCCTAAATTATAGGAGTTAGGTCCTAGATTGTAGGAATCTAGAAGGTCAACACAAACCACCAATGGATGATGTGGCAAACTTGATAGATTTTATCCAAAGTGGATATGGATGAGTACAATGAGCTATCCCACACGTGATGGATGTAGCTTAGAGAGAGATTATAGTGATTGTGTACTTGATCCATGATGGATCCATTGTGAACCTAATGATGAGAAACATTGGTTTGTGAAGCAATCTTGGTGTTTTCACTCTCTATAGCACTTTCTTTGTGAATGAATGCTTAGTAAATCATAAGTAAACTATTTCTCTGTTATCAGGCCGTAGAGTAGTTGTACTTCACACGTTTGAAGCCATGGATCATCATTTCTTGATTGTTCTTGCTTAGAATCACAATAATTGTCAGCTAGAAGCTTGATTTGGAAGCTAGTCTTGATGTAGATCAAGATCCCAAGCTACCAATCACTTTTTATGATCATTTGTAGATCTAATTAAGTCCTAAAACTCTGAAATTTGACAATCTCTACTAACACTGTTGCAGCCATAGTTGTTGGTGATGATAACTGGTCCCTTGGTCTCGACACTAGCGTGGGTAGCCCATGTCGAATAGGTTTGAGGAAGAGTTTCTGATCTTCATCCATTACACCATCTACTAGCCGTGGTGTGGTTTTAGTTAACATTGTTGTTTCCAGCCATTCAATAATTATCAATGTATAACATTTGTTGATAAACAACTCTTGTGTCTGTTGCATAGCTATTGCGACAAAATTCCGGAATTCCAAAGTGCTGTAAGTGTGGAGATTTTAAGTAGCTTTGTTAGTTTTTCTTTTTTTCTCTACTAATAAGTTAATCAAATCAAAGTAAAAGAAAAGATAAAAAAGAAATAATGAAGTTGATTTGTATTGATGATAATTTTGCTTTGAAATTTCAAATGCACAATGAAATAAATCATTCTCAACTTGGTGGATTTTCCACGTGCATGTTTATTATATAGTGGAAGGCCCTGTCCGAGGGCCTTCCGTGCAGGGAGGGCCCTTGCTCGAGGGTGGTAGCCCGAGGGCAGGGCGTCGACTTGCATGGAAGGCCCGAGACCCTCGGGCATTCCACAGCGTAATGTTAGGTGAGAAGGTGGAGAGAGAATGTGCATTCTGGAGAGAGAATGCACATTTTAGAGAGAATGCACATTACAGAGAAAGAATGGCAAATTTCGGAGGAGAGAGAAAGGTAGATGCATATTATGCTCCTAGAGTGACCTCCAAAATACACACAAAACCTAAGCACCTGACATTTCGTGTAGGATAAGATATTCAAAATATTACATGCCTGATGTTGGTGCTACTTTGTCATTCCACTCCCAATTTTCTAGCTCTATCATTAATCTCGGTGTTATGGCCATATTTAGCTAAGGACCTGGAATAGTCCTAATATGGTAGACCGGCCCTCCAGTGTTCGAGATTATTGGTCACGCCGTGATTTATTTCCATGTCAAGGCCAGTTTGTGACTAATTAAGCTTGAGAGGACCCAAACACTCTAATTGAGACATATGGAGTATTGCATGTCTGTGTGACGGATAGGGATTCTCCCATTGACATATTGGGTTTAGGTTACCAGTTTCTCTCTTCTCCTCTAGCTTTCACATGGCATGGCTTGGGGGCTAGATCCAAGTTTGATCTAGGATTGGTTGGGTGGTTTGATTCCATAGTCTCTTCTATTGTGTTTTCCTATCCTCAAGCTTCTGGCGCCATTCCAGTTGAGGGACCAAGGCACACGGGGAGGCCTTTGACCTCCTTGATTGTGACTTGATAGTAAAAATCTCCACGAGCAGAGCAATCGGGTTGTTCTGATACCACTGATGTGAAGCCAGTGACCAGCCTTCATCATGAACGTCGGAGACTTCGATCACTTCAAAGTCGGAGCTGGTCGAGATTCACCGATATGAGCTCAGATGGAGCTGATCTGTCGGACAAAGCTACTGCTTCATTCCGCGATTAGAGATCCTCCGAGCTACAGATAGCTACTACTAATCTGATGCTAAATTATGAATAATAGATTATGTCAGATGGCAAGGGAAGTATATCTACCATTGAATTGAATAAGCAACACTAATTAGCTTAAGCAATAAAGCACAACTAGCTATTTCTTGCTACTCCGCTTAACTACAAGGGCTTAACGGTTGAGTCGTGACATTCAAATTGTCATGCTCGTCGAGCTCTGGTGACGTACTCAACATTTGACGTATCTGGCTTGACTTTTGGCTTTGTTCATAGCTGAGTTTGAGTCCTCATCATTAGCGTCGGGCACTTTGGTCTTTGGTGCTTTAGTTTCCCTTTGTTGCCTTTGTTGCCTTCGGGGACTTCGGCACTTTGGCGTTGTTGATGACTTGGATTGAGGCTGGTGCCTTGGCAACTCATTGGCGTCGGGACTTAGGCTTGAGTCGGGGACTTTGACCTCGTCGATGACTTTGAGTGCTGCCTGTGTAGAAAACCATGTATTTTTACAAGTGTGAACTCACAAGTTAAAAGCGCTTTGTGGCTAGAAACATTAAGTTTCTTCAGCTCACTCTCCAAGCGTGGTAGCCTTGTGATTCCCAGGCTAGCTCTCTGTCTTTCAAACATTGTCTTATCCAAAGGCTTTGTAAAGATGTTGGCCAAAAATATGCTTGGTTGGAATGAAGACAGTTTGTAGCTCGTTTCTCTCCACTTGATCTCTGATCAAATGGTATCTTACAGCAATGTGTTTCGTTTTGGAGTGAAACACTAGGTCCTTTGTCAGATGTATTGTCCATGTGTAGGACTAGTGGCTGGTTGGTGCTCTCTCCCAAACCATCTAGAAAGCTCATTAGCCATTTTGGACGCAGCAAATATTCTGCCTCACATGATGATTGGGCAATTATGGTTTGCTTTCTGTTGATCCAAATAACAATTGCATTGGTTGCTATTGTGCATCCTCCTAAGACACTGTTGGAATCATCTTTGATTGCTGCCCAACTAGCATCACTGTAAGATTCTATTCGAAGTCCTGCATGTCGAGAGTAGTAGAGTCCATAGTCCTTTGTGCTTTGCAGGTATTGCAAAATCCTCTTGACAATTTTTTAGTATGTTGGGATGCTAAATTGGCTCAATCTGAACACTGCATAGGCAATGTCAGGGCTTGTATTGTCTTCCAAGTACATCAAAGAATCAATAAGCCTCCTATAAGGCTTATGCTGCATAGCTTCTCGGTCTGCATTGTCTCTAGGACAGTCTTCACTTGTCAGTACTGTGCCAGGTACCATAGGAGTGTTTACTCCCTTACAATCTGTCATGTCAAAAAATCATCAAATTTTTTTTGGATATATCTTGACTGGTGTAAATATAATTTGCCACCATCAATATCTCTATCGATTTGCAAGCCCATGTAGCATTTTGCTTTTCCTAGGTCCAATATCTCAAAGTGTTTTGAAATATCCTTCTTCATCTATGCAATCAGGTTGTCAGTCCTTGACAAGATTAGTGTGTCATCTACATAGACACCAATTATGATGATCTCTACATTTATGACTTTTACATATATATTATAATTAGCCATCAGAGGCTGGAATCCTAAGGATCTGAGAGCATGATCCTTTTTCTTGTACCACTACCTGGTAGACTGTTTGAGTCCATGAATGCTTCTTTGTAGTTTGTAGGCATAGTCAGGAAATGACTCACAGGTAAATCCTGGTGGTTGGTCCATACAGTCCTCTTCCTTCAGATCACCATATATGAAAGCTATTTTTTCATCTACAATATGGATTTTCAGATTGTAGCCTGCTGCATAAGCAAATAGAATTCGTATCATTGCCATCTGGTCCATACTTATATTTGTAGATCCATTTGCACTTGACAGTCTTTCTCTCAGCTGGTACTGGTTCGAGAGTCCAGACCTTGTTCTTCTTCATGGAGTCCATCTCTTCCTCCATGGATTTTATCCATCTATCCTTGTCAGGACTGTTGATTGCTTCTTCGTAGGTTTGTGGTTCACCACCGAATCCACAAAATTCTTCTGGCGTCAAAATTGAGTTGTCAGGCACAAATCTAATTGGTGCTCTTCTGTCTCTTGTCGATCTCCTTGGAGATTGAGCTTGCACTTTGCTTTGTCGAGTGTCTTTTCTTTGTTGACTACAAAGCTGGTATATGTAGCAGGTGTCCTGGGTACAGGTTGTATGTCGGGCTCTTCGTCCTATGAACTGGCACTCAATCCATCTGGAATTCAGACATCTGCATCTGGATGCTCAGGGTCCACTCCCTTTGTCGATGTCGGCAGGTCATAGTACTGCTTACCAAGACCCTCATAGTGAACTAGATCTTCATTAGCCATTGTTCTTGCTTCATCGAATTTGACACCCCTGACAGTCTTTACCTGATTAGTCTCTAGCATATAGATCTTGTAGTATGATGAATGAATATCATATCTTACTACGTAGTGTTCAAGAACCTACTTTTTCACATGCAATCTTGATACAAAAACAAATACATTTGACACACATTTACTTTGCGTTTTTCAAGACACTAAAGGTCTATAGAAACTACACATAAACTCAAAGTACATATTCTTGAGTTCAAGAGGAGAATTCAAGCTATTGATCTTGATCTTCAGACATGTTATCATCTCTTGTGGCATCTAAAAACTCAAGAAGAAGTATTCATTCTCTTTATTTTCAGGTTGAGTCATCTTACCGACTCAACATCCTCCATGGTACTTCATTCAAAATCTTGATCTTGTTTCAATATTGTAAGAAATTCAACTAGTTTAGTCATATTTGCTACATTTGTTTTTTTGCATTTAAGGCCAACTTCATATTAGACTTAGAGGTTGACTTTTCAAAGTTATATGTGTCATAAAGTATTTGAATAAACACTTTTTGAAAGGGTGGAAAATGTAGAAGTCGCGTTTGAGTAGATTCAAATTTGAATGTTGAGTACATTGAATCTAGTCCCAAAAATAGTAGAATTTTTCATTATGGAGGGAAACCAAGTGGCAATTTAGGTTTTGGACCTACTATAAAAGGATGTAACTAATGGGAAGAGAGGATACTCTCTCTCTCTCTCTCTCTCTCTCTCTCTCTCTCTCTCTCTCTCTCTCTCTCTCTCTCTCTCTCTCTCTCTCTCTCTCTCTCTCTTATCTCATTCATGCTTATACATGGTTCTCTTGGGTTCTACTATCCATTGGTGCAAAGTATTTGAATAAACACTTTTTGAACGGGTGGAAAATGTAGAAGTCGCGTTTGAGTAGATTCAAATTTGAATGTTGAGTACATTGAATCTAGTCCCAAAAATAGTAGGGTTTTTCATTATGGAGGGAAACCAAGTGGCAATTTAGGTTTTGGACCTACTATAAAAGGATGTAACTAATGGGAAGAGAGGATACTCTCTCTCTCTCTCTCTCTCTTATCTTATTCATGCTTATACATGGTTCTCTTGGGTATACTTGTGATATCTTGCAATTATATGTGTAGAATGACCATTAATTGCTATTTTCATATCCACATGTGTGAAATACAGTAGCTTACTGTAGTTGTATGGACAGAAACATTATTTTATGTTTTGGTTCATGTTTGATCAAGATCTATTAGAGTTTGCATCTCACTTTTAGTGTAGATGCTGATTTTTCTACATTGGCAAGATTGGTGAATTGCTTGTTTCTAAACCCAAGATCAATTGTAGGTTTTAATTTCAATGGATCTCAAATATTTCAAATGGTATCAAAGCATGTGTTTCAGGTTATGAAGGAGACAATCACATCTATCAATGATTTGGAGAAGATATCAATGCTAGAGCATGCTAGATTGGATTCTACACCAAAATTGAGTTTCTTGTATTGGAAGATTGAGTCAATTCATGCAAGATCCTAGTGAGGAGCATTGGAAGCTAGGAAAACAAAATTTGAGGTACATCATTGGAACTCAAGATTTTGGCATATTGTATGAGGGATCATCATCTAATCTTTTTAGAATTTCAGATTTGGACTATGCAGGAGATATAATGGATAGGAAATCCATTAGTTCTCATTGTATTTTCATAGGTGATGGAGCTATATCATGGATGTCAAAGAAACAAGCCACTATGTCACCTAGTGAGGCCGAGTATAAAGCTCTTACACATTGCAAAAAGGAGATGGACGGATCAAGAGGATGATCAAGGATATTCACTTGCTGGATTTTTCAAAAAGCCCAATCATCTTTTGTGACAATCTATCAGCCCAAAGGTTGGAAACCAATCCTATCTTTCATGCTAGGAGCAAGCATATTGAGGTGGCATATCATTTTGTGAGAGAGCAAGTCATAGCAAAGGAGGTGGAGCTTCAACATGTGTCTTCAAGGGAATGTATAGCTGATATCTTTACCAAAGCATTGGGAAAGGACTTGTTCATGAAGCATAGAACATCACTTGGATTGTTATCAAAGTCCATGCTAAAACTAGTTGAAGGGGGAGTGTGAGAAATTCAACTAATTTAGTCATATTTGTTACATTTATTTGACATTTGAGGCCAATTTCATATTAGACTTAGAGGTTGACTTTTCAAAGTTATATGTGTCTAAACTTATTTGAATAAACACTTTTTGAAAGTGTGAAAAATGTAGAAGTCGAGTTTGAGTGGATTCAAATTTGAATGTTGGGTACATTGAATCTAGTCCCAAAAATAGTAGGGTTTTTCATTATGGAGGGAAACCAAGAGACAATTTAGGTTTTGGACATGCTATAAAAGGATGTAACTCGTGGGAAGAGAGGATACTCTCTCTCTCTCTCTCTCTCTCTCTCTCTCTCTCTCTCTCTCTCTCTCTCTCTCTCTCTCTCTCTCTCTTATCTCATTCATGCTTATACATGGTTCTCTTGAGTTCTACTATCCATTGGGGCACTATTGATATCTTGCAATTTTATGTGTAGAATGATCATTAATTGCTATTTTCAGATCTACACGTGTGAAATACAGTAGCTTACTGTAATTGTACAAACAACAACATTATTTTATGTTTCTGTTCATGTTTGATCAAGATGTATTAGAGTTTGCATCTCATTTTTAGTGTAGATTCTGATTTTTCTACATTGGCAAGATTGGTGAGTTGCTTGTTTCTAAACCCAAGATCAATTGTAGGTTACACAAAGGTAAACTGTTATGATGAGACACATGACTGAGACTTATGTAGACTATAGGAGACATATATGGCTAGGATACATATTTTGAAAAGAATATGCATTCGTAGCCTAGAGATGAATGATTTGTTAAATTTGGTTAGCCTAATATTGGTTGATTCTGACGAATCTCCAAGATACTTTGACAGAGAAAATCAAGAGCACCTCTCACCTTAGACTAAGGAGGTCTCTGAGAAGACGAGACTAATGAAGACTGAGAGACGAGAAATGCTAGTTAGGAATAATAAGCAAGAACTGTGTAAGCCTCATGGTGAATCCTGAAAGATGGAATGACCATGTAGGAACTGGTATTTCTAGGCAAAGTAATAAATGCAAGTAGACCCCTCTTAAAGAAAGTAGAGTGAGCCGCCTTTTGATGGTGACCTCTAGTGGAGAGCATTATTCCACTTGTAATTTGTGTAATGTGGAAATGCCACTAGGATGCCACCTAAGGAGCTCTCTTGCTTATTTAAGAGACTGCCTCTTTATGAAGAGGAGCTTTTTGCATTGTATCTTCTCCATGCTTAATAAGAAGATTTTCCATGAGTTTGATGCTACACTAAGCTCCTTGATCATGATGGTTTTTTTGAGTGATGCCCCTATGATCATGCCCTTTGTAGGCTGATATTCCAAGGAATATTCTAGCCATCCTACGGAACATCTTTAAAAATACAAGCAGGATATGATTTAAACGTAGAACTTGCCCATCAAGTTTAGGGGCTTAAGATATTCAGTTCTAAGTTTAAACTGCCATGGGCACTGCACATAGATATGTAGTTTCCAGTTATTTCAAGTTTTGTAAAAGTTAGTCACAAAGGTCCATTGGGGGTTTGTCTCATGGCACCAGTGTGATTCAAAGTTAAGTTAGTCTATGTGGCTTACTTGTCCCACAATGCATTTCTGTAAATGACCACCACTCCAAGTATAAATAGGAGTGGAAGAGTCCATTTTCGACAAGAACCTCATTTGCAATACATGCTTATCTTTCTCTCTGAGTGTTCTCCCTTGTGTGGTTTCATGTATTGTGTTACTTCACATTGTATTGTATATTATTCATCTGGCAACAGGTTAAGTTAATCTAGGCCCTCCATTCTCTGGTAGGATAAGCCTTAAAGGAGGAGATTTTAGGTTAAGCCATCATTGAATTAGGTTAAGCCGTCATTTGAGTCAGTCTCTAAGTAGAGAAACAAGAGAAGAGTGGATCTTACCCATCAAAATACTCACCACCATGCTCATGACTATCTTTCTTGCATCCATATCCAAACTAGTTGGAGAAGCCATAGCGTAGACTAGTTGGAAAACTGCCGTAGTCATGCTAGTTGGAGCCATAGTCGGTGTGGATGCTGAAGATCCAACATTGGCGCCGTTTGCCGCTCTTTTTTTTGCTTCCTCTATATTTCTAACTAAACACCCTTTGTTTTTTTAAGCTCTTTTTTACTTGTTGTTTTTTGCTTGTTGCTTGCTAGGTTTTTATTTATTTTTTCCTTCTTTTTTCCACATCTTGTTGGGTTTTTTGTTTCTTTTTGCATCTTGCTAGCTTTTAGAGTTTAAATCTTGTTCTTCCCATTCTCTTCCACGCCCTAAAAGACATTTTAAGCCCATCTAGTTGATTTGGGAAGAGGCCATTTCTTGAATGTCTTGCACCCAGTCGCAATTTAGCCACCCTCTTTTCAGATACTAGAGCTGCGTTTCAGCAGGGGAGCCATCACCAAAGGAACAAACTTGGTTTTCAGCAACCATCACTTCTGTCAAAGGAAGCCTTCTTCTTGTCAACGGCCTCCCTCCAGCCATCTCGCCCTCCAGCCAGCTGTTTTTCAGTTTCAACCAGCCATTTTTCAATTGTATCTAGCCGCATTTTTAGTACAGGGTGGACTGCAGCTGCATTCGGTCATTTTTTTTTCCAAAAAGTGCCCTGTCCAGTGTTGGTCAGAGACTTCCGTTGATGCAAGGATTGATGGGCACATTGTGTGCTATTTTCCACGCCCTCAGCCCTCCAACCATCTTGTAGCGACCTCGGAGTGTTGCATACCTTCCTTGTGAGCCCATAGTCCTGAGCAATCGCTAGTTTTGTCTGAGAGCGGGTTAGAACCTGAACAAAATACAACTGGAATTGTTTGGGCTTTGTTCAATCCCCTAGAAGCTTACTAGTTCTTTAGAGGAGAATCGTTCGTGTACACGTTTGGGCCTGCGGTGAGATTGGTCATTAGCGATTCTGAGCAGATGAAGGAGATCTTGAGCAATAAATTCGGGCATTTTCCTAACCAGCCAGCTGCCCCCACTAGCAGGGATTAGATGGGAGATGGCTTAGTACTTGCCAAGGGTGAAAAGTGGGCGCAACGTAGACGGATTCTTAATCATGGCTTTCACGCTGAAAATAATAGATGGAATGAAAGTTGAAGTAAGAGCTGACTCTGATTTTATATCAGCAGATGTAAACTCTTAGTGATTCTGAGATAGAGCTCTTTGACAACTCGTTTTCAAGTAGTTCAACTTGCATGTGGTGAAGGGACTTTTCAGAGTGAATCCCATATAGAATCTGCCCATCAGACTCATCCCATAGATTATTTACAGCGATGGAGGTCTAAAGTTTAAACCAAACTTTCGAGGTTTTGTAGCAATTTTTCGACTATTTTTTGTTTACAACTTCAGAGGTTTGTCAAAAGTTTTCCTACTATTTTTCACAGTTTAGAGGTGTGTCTCTACAATAATTCAGTTGATTTCATACATTTTCAATGGATTTCCAGCTGATTTTCACTAGACATGTATGGGTACTAAGTTACCCATCCGAGTCGTGTACGAGTCATTTTTTTTTTGTGCGAGTCATCTTCTGTGCGAGTCCTGTGCGAGTCATCTGTTTCCGTCCACGAGTCATTTTTTGCGCGAATCATCTTCTATACAAGTCATCTGCAAGTCATTTTTTTTGCAAGTCATCTTCTGTACGAGTCATCTGCGAGTAGTAAATTACTCTTGCACGAGTCATTTTTTGCGAGTCATCTTTTGTACGAGTCATCTGCGAGTAGTAACTTACCCTTGCATGAGTCATTTTTTACACTCTACACGCCTCTGCAAGTCATCCGTTTCCGTCCACGAGTCATTTTTTTGCGCGAGTCATCTTCTGTGCGAGTCTTGTGCAAATCGTCCGTTTCTGTCCACGAGTCATCTCTCACCCTTGCACAAGTCATTTTTTTGCAAGTCATCTTCTATACGAGTCATCTGCGAGTAGTACGTTTTCGTCCACGAGTCATCTCCCACCCTTGCACGAGTCACTTTTTGCACTGAACACGCCTGTGCGAGTCGTAAATTTCTTTGAACGAGTCATTTTTCATTTTGTGCGAGTAAGTTCTCGTGTCTGTGCGAGTCATTCCACTGTCTCTACGAGTCATTTCCTGATTCTCATCAGCTACAAGAATCCTAGAAGAGGTGAGTAATTTCAAAAAAAAAAAAAAAAACTCCCAAATAAGGTAAGAAAACCCAGAACAAACTTGTAGAAATACTTTCAAGTGCAAAATCTCTGATCTCTCCTAAAATAGAACTATCTAGTACTCGCATAGTCTATTTTTTGGCAAGATCTGGACTTGTGCGAGTCCCAGGCATGCATGTGAATTCTATCCAGAGAGGTTCATTTGTGATCACAACGAAGACCCATAATTTCAAGCACTTGAAACTTAGTAAAATCCTCTAAGATCAACATCATATGGTTCCACTCAGGAAACTCCAAGCTCTTGCAGATACACGTTGCACCTAGAATTGTACATATCCATCTTCCATCATCGACAATCCTATCATGATGAATCTGTTTTGATAGCCTTAGGCACCTCTAGTAGGGAATGCCTTAGAAGTGTCCTAGTAGGAAACCATAGATCCGTCACGATAAGTTTGCCAAATCTGTCGATATCAACATCCATCACCCATCACCTAAGTGCATAGGAATCTCGACATAGAGAGCGCTTGTTTTGAAACAAGTTTGTCTGAGACAACTGTTTTTCTTGTAAGGAGTTCAATGGTATTTAAGAGCGTTCAAATGGCAAGGAGCAAATGGCTTGTCATAAACTCAAGCTAACAAACGTTCAGTTTTTTGAGTGAAAGTTTGTATGTTGAGTTACTATTGACCAGTGGGGATCAATCCATTGCCTTCAAATCTCGAGACCGCCGATGAAGAGGCCTGCCCAAGTACTGCCACCCTCAAGTGGTAATATGAGAACATGAGACTCTAGTGAGGCAAATGACAGTGGCGTGTCAACAATGACAAACATGTCAAACCAGGATCAGATTTCATTGGAATAACTCAAAAATATTATGAGACTATTTATCACCAATGGTAAGATACAGAGCAAAAATGGCTATTTTTGCATATTTTATCATGCCAGTAAGTATTCACATAGATTCTCAACGAAAACTTTAACACGTGCAAATACTCTACTTACATATCTTGACCAAGAAATTGAAAAAGACCCCCTTAAAATGATCCAAATTGGCCTGTGTGAATAGGTTGGAGGTACTTTTGCCCTAAGGACCAGAGGCTCTAGAAATATCAGGAAAGTCCAAAGAAGGTGAGAGAAACATAGCAACCTCCTCCAAATTATCTAACGATACAAATTCTTGATCTTTCCTCAAATAGTACTCGCACAGTACTCGTTTTGGCAAGCTTGGCCTTTGTGTGTAAAAAGCCTTTACTTGTAATACTATCATGGAGGTATGTTCCATGAATAGAGTAAACTCTAAAATAAAGAGAGACGTTGATCATTGAGGGAGAGAGTTAAAATAGCAATGATCGACTTATACAGTGCTTTCTTATTTCGACGGCACCACGTGTGCTTAGTTCTAGAGTTATCGGATCGTCTTTCTTTTATGAGCCCTTTGAGTGCTTTTAAGCAACTTATCTTTGTACTTACTTATCAGTTGAATATACAGTTTGAGGAGAGCAATTCTGTTGTCTTGTCTAGTTGCACTTGACGTTGTGTTGTGGTGATTGATCCGGTCGGGTGTTTAAACTATGTTTTCTTAACTTTTGGATCTACAAGCAAGAAGATAGAAGGGACTAAAAATCTCTGATTTTCACACGTGTGGAATTCCAGAATTCCATACTACCACTTTTCAGACCTGAAAATTCAGTTCCAATCCGATTTGATCCAAACACACTTTAGAGAAAGGTGAGAAAAAGTGTATAACTGTTTTTTTGCTTGATTTAGCTCTCTAATTCTTGTACAATTAGAGATGTTAGCATGCAAAGCTCAATTTGTCTCTGATACCATGACAAAATTTCTAGAATTCACACGTGTGGGGATGATCCACATTTATGATAGATCTAATTAAGCTTTATGATTAGCACAATAACCTGATTCTAGATTGAATAGCAAGATCTAGTACAGAAGTTATGGCTTAACCACAATCTAGCATGCTAAGCATCAGAGAATGATAGCAATGAATCATAAATAAGCAAAAGTACAAGAAATTAGTGTATTAGCATTAGCCTCAACACGAGTTAGAGAGACAAAGAGAGAAAGATATCAAGCAAAATTGGTGTGGATCCAAAATGACAAGAGATAGCTACAAAGCTTTGGTTCTTCATAAAAAATTATGAGAAGAGCTACACATATTTATGGAGTTTGAGGTAGCTCGAGGTAGAACCACATCCATCCACCTTTCAATGACATCTAAAGTGGAAACTAGAGTCTAAGTGACATTTGTCACATCTCATGCATGAATCTCTACCTACTTTTACCAAGTGTCCTAGTTCTAACTAGAAATGTACAAATCATCATGCATGTGTCCATTTTACTTGTGCATGCCTTGCATGTCACTATGGATCACTTACAATTAATGCATGTGAAATGCCACGAGTTTCTACAAACATAATATTGCTATTTCTAAGTCTACAATCTATATGCAAGTTGTAATCATCAAACTAGATATGACAAATTCATATAGCTCGAGTTCTATCTAGTCCAAACTTGGCATTTGCATTTATGGAACAACATACTAGCATCATCATTTGCATCTTGAACATCCAAACCATCCTCATCAAGAGTAAGATTACCTTGCTAGTCTCCTTGATCTCTCTTCTTCTTGTAGCACTCGCTTGCAAAGGGTCCTTTGATGCCACAATAGAAGCACTTGAGCTTTGATCTATCTTTCTTTTTGCCATTTCAAGAAGCATCCACTTTATCTTGCCCTTTAGGCCACTTACTTTTGCTTTTGCCCTTGAATTTTCCCTTGATGAACATAGCCTCCTGTCCAACTTGAGTTGTTGATGAAGATCCACCTCTTTCTTGAAGCCTAAATTCTTCATTGATCAAGATCTCTTGAAGATCAATCAAACTTGAAAAAGTTTTTTGAATAGCAAGACTTTGAACAATGTTAGCATGAGCATCCAACAATCCATTAAGAATAACTTGAACAAGCTCTCCTTCCTTAATGCTCTCATCAATGCAAGCTAACTCATCATTTAATGCTTCCACTCTCAAAATAAAAGTATTTGGACTTTCTTCATTATTTTTCAAACAAGAAAAGATTTGTCTTCTTAGAGTCAACACTCTAGAAGTAGACTTGGATTCATAAAGCTTCTTTAATGAATCCCAAACGTCCTTTGATGAAGTACTCTCACCAACTTCCTTGAGAAGCTCAGTGGTAGCATTCATCTTTATCATGTGTAGAGCCTTCTTGGCCCTCTTGTCATACCTGACTTGATCAAGTTTTTTGCTGGTCTCTCCTCCAAAGCTACAACAATATCCAAAACATCATTCATCACTGATTCCATTCTCGCTTTTCACAATAAACAATTACTTGAGGTAAGTCTACATTGGCTTCCAACATGACTCCACTTGATGTAGCCATGTAGCAATGACCTGATCCTCTCTTTCAACCTGTTTCAATGCACAAAGCACTCCTTTGAAAAACAGAAAATCACAAAGATATGAAACTACTCAATTCTCTTCTAGCGCCTACACCAAGCAAATCAACACATAGAATAGTGAAATCTTGATCAACCTATGATCTATCCTCAATCTAATGACTTTTGCCACTTCATAAGATTGAAACAAACTCAAATGAAATCCAGCAACCTCACTATCTAGAGATCCAATCAAAATTAGGGTTTTGACAAAATCACAAAAAATTGATTATTCCAAAATCTACAATGCCAAAAACTTGAAATGCAATCTAATAGCCACCACTTAGGCTTTCCAATGATCCAAAAATTGGCCAAATCCAACAGGGAATGTGTGAAATTAGCATTGATCAAGATTATAAACCTATATAGGGTTTTGATCTACAAAAGATCCAATATTGCAAGATATCACAAGTATAGTGCACCAATGGATAGTAGGACCCAAGAGAACCATGTAAAAGCATGAATGAGATGAGAGAGAGAGAGAGAGAGAGAGAGAGAGAGAGAGAGAGAGAGAGAGAGATCTTCCCACGAGTTACATCCTTTTATAATAGATCCAAAACCGAAACTGCCACTTGGTTTCTCTCCAATATAAAAAACCCTACTATTTTTAGGATTAGATTCAATGTACCCTACATTCAAATTTGAATCTACTCAAATTCGACTTCTACATTTTCCACACTTTCAAAAAGTGTTTATTCTAATACTTTTACCTCTAAGTCTAAAATGAAATTGGCCGCAATTGCCAAATAAACAAATGTAGCAAATATGAGTAAAGTAGTTGAATTTCTCATACCCGCATATCAACAGTGCATGATCTGTCAGATATTCATTGTTCGGGAATCCCCTCAACATGACGTTCTCTTCTTCGTTCTTTTGAATTTTCTTGGCGGTTATCGAAATGATGATCCTCATCATCTGACTCTTTGTATTCTTCCCTTATCACATCTAACATGGCTTGCTTCAGTTGACGATAATCATCAACAAGTGTAAGCTCACGTCGAAGCCTTTTTGGAAGACCGACTATGAATTCAGTGATTAACATTCTTTCAATCAATCCTTCTTGACATTGACCGTGAAGACATTTAAATCTTTCAATATAATCTCTTACTTTTTCTTTTTCTCTCATTTTGATTTGGCTTATTCGCACAAAAGGACTATCTGATAATCTATCAGGTTTGAATTGTTTTATGAAAGTTTCTTTCAATACTTCCCATTTATTACGTTCATCTCGGTCGAGATTGAAAAACCAATCTTGAGCGCCACCTAGCAAGGTCAATAAGAAGAGTTGAGCCATGCTTTATGTAAAGAATCTCCATATACTTTATAGGCATTCTCAAAGCTTTGGAGAAACTGATGAGAGTCCATTCTACCATCAAATTTGGGTAAATTCAATTTGGGAGTCTTTCGTTCAAATCGGTTTTTAACCCTGATATTGGTAGAGAATCTACCAACAGTAAAACACTTGTTAGTGTTCAGCACACCGGTAGATTCTTGACCATTGGATTGTTTTTCATGTCAACCAATGGTGGAGATAAGGGTGTGGGTAGTCAATGCGGAGCCATAGATTTGCTTTGAGTCATTGTATTTAAAGAGAAAAGTCACAAAAGGCATTGAAGCGCAGAAGAGCTTTCTTCTTGGATAAATTTTTTTATTTGGAAATCCTTTTGAAAGGGCCTAACGTGTAGAATGTCTCTCTTGAATAAAAAAAACTTCTCCTTGAAGTTCCAGTTCATTCCCTATTCACTTTAAGTAGAGCTCACAAGGGGCTTTTGGACATCAAAATAGCTCCAATTTTGACCAAAATTTTGGCAGTAGCTGACTAGTGAACCTTTTGATAATATAGTGTATATAGAAGCACCATTTTTGGGAGAAACCTCATTTCACATGGAATTTCCACCATACTATAGCTCAGGGCTACTAATGGCCAAAAACACCAAAATTGTTGTGTTTTGAAGATCGAAAGACTGACTGATTAAAGCCAAAGTTGGTGCTGGTGGATCTTGTGGTAGGTAGCTAGACTTCATCTAGACAAGGTCTAGAGTGTGGCATTGCATTCGTTTCGCATGAAAAATTGAATTTTTGATCTCAAACAAGCGGTTGTTTGAAGCCATGTCTAATGTGGGAGAAGTCGTGCTTGGAGAGGCGAGCAAGCTTGACGGCGTATCCAATTATAGCATCTGGAAGTTCAAGCTTAAGAATATTCTCATGGATTACTAGTGAAAAAGCCTACCCAATAATTGAGGCCAAAGTGAAGGCTTATAACAAAAAGGTGAGGAGAGCTTTCACCATTATCAATCTATATGTCAAGGGCCATGTGATAGCACACATAAGTGATGCCACCACTCCGAGACAAGCATGGGGATGCACTTAGAAGATAGTATGAGACTACAAATCCCTAAAATATCTTGTTCTTGAGGAGCAAAATGACAAATATCAAAATGGAACCCAATGAAAATATGACAAGCTACTTCGCACAAAGGGATGAGCTCCACTCTTTTGGAGAAGCCGTAAGAGATGTGAAACTTGTTCAAACTTATCTAAATGGTTCAAGAGATGAATTTAAAATATTTGTCAGTGGTATTGCATTGAGGGAGAGATTACTTGTGCTTGAAGAACTGCATGGGATTATGCTGCAAGAAGAACAACGACAAAATCTCTATAAGGGCCAAATCAAGGGCAATGAGACAAAGCCTTGATGGTGAAAGGCAAGGGCAAGCAGAAGAAGAAAAACAAGTGGAACAAGGATGCTTCTGGTGAGCAAGCAAAATCTTTTAGCAAGAAGAAAGAGAAAGGCAAATGCTATTACTGCCATAAACCTGGACATTGGGCTAAGGAGTACAAAAAGAGGTTGATCAACATCAAATAAGGGAAATTGAAGGACTCAAGAAATGTTCTTGAGGAAGGAGATGGTGAGACCTCAAACACCTTCATCTCTGTCTTGTCATCCCAATGCAATGACGAATCTTGTTGGTATATAGACTCATGGGCTATGAGGCACATGACAGGCAACTGTGAATGGTTTCATCAATTGAAGATGATTGAGGGTGGAGCGAGGTTGTTCAAGAAAATGGTGAAGAATGTCAAATCAAAGACGTCAGAGTGATACCCATCAGGCTAACAAATGGTAAGATGTGGTTGATCTGAAATGTGCTTCATGTGACTAAATTGAAGAAGAATCTATTGTCTTTATATGTCATGACTATCAACATCTAAAAGTAGAAATCTTCAATGACAAATGCTTGATAAAAGACATGGATCACAATTATAAAGTCATTGCTAATGGACAGAGAGAAGTTAAGGGTGGCTTATACAGGATGAACACCCTAGTACATAAGGATGCTGCTTGACTATGGAAAAATTTATGCCTACAGATTTATTGCATAGACAATTGGGACATCTTAACTTCAACAATTTGAAGTTGTTGAAGAAGCTCAACATGGTGCATGGTTTTTCATATTTTCAAGATCAAGAACATCATCTGTGCAAAGGATGCATTCTTGGCAAGTATCATAGGGAGAAATTCAAGAAAGGTGGTGCTCAAAGAGAAAAAAGTTAGTTGGATCTAATCCATTCTGGCTTGTGTGGACCCATGAAGACGATGACCAATGGAGATTCACTTTATTTTATGACCACGTATCCGATGAGACGATAAAAATAATGGATGATAAATCCTTGAAGACTATCTTTGTTGGGTACGATGATAGGGTGAAGGGCTACAAGTGTTATGATCCACTATCCAAGAAGACCATCATATCATGAGATTTTGTCTTTGATGATCTGCATGGCTACTATGATGATGATGTAGCTCAAGCACTTAAAGATCAAACTCAAGATCATTCGCCCAATCTTGAGAGCTTGGATGAAGAATTTAAGAGAGTGAAAAAACCTCAAAATGGGATGCTCCATCAAATCAAGAAGTTACTATGGATGAAGTGACAAACCATGATGAATATCCATGCTTGAATAAGAAATCGGCAGGTGACAAAAGAAAAGGCAAAGATGTTCCTTGGGATACGTACTCACCAAGGAGCACATCACCCCAACATAAAGTGCCAAAGTGGTATGAAAAGCTGGTACAACAAGGAGCTGAATAAATCCCATCTACAAGCCAAGCTGGAGAGATTAGGAGATCCATGAGGAGTCAAAGACCTCTCGATAGATTCCAGGTGAACTACGCTCTCATGATGGAAATCACTACATTTGAAGAAGCAAGGGAGAGCAAAGTTTGGCAAAAGGTGATGGAAGATGAGATGGAATCCATCAAAAAGCATAACACTTGGGAGCTTGTAGATCTTCTTGTAGGAAGAGGCCTATTGGAAGTCAGTGGGTGTATAGGATCAAATATCGTGCAGATGGATATATTGCTAAATACAAAGCAAGACTAGTTGTTAAGGGCTATGCTCAAAGTAAAGGAATAGATTATGAGTAGACTCTCACACATGTTGCGATATGGACTACTTTGCGAATTTTGTTTGCTCTAGCAGCTAAGTTTGGTTGGAAATTCCATCCGATGGACATCAAATCTGCATTTCTTAATGGCACTATAGATGAAGAAATATATATGGCGCAACTTGATGGCTTTGTAATATAGGGCTGAGGAAACCAAGGTTTCAAATTGTATAAAGCTTTGTATGGTTTGAAGCAGGCTCCTCGTGTATGGTATGGACACATTGATGAGTACTTTATAAATCAAGGTTTTATACATATTGCATCAGATTGCAAACTTTTTGCACTTGTTAGGGATGGTTCTATACTTTTGGTTGCACTTAATGTGGGTGATTTGATCATTACCAGTAATAATGTATGTGGATGATTTGATCATTACGAGTAATAGTGTTAGCTTGGTGAAGGAAGTCAAGTCAAATCTATGTAGAGAGCTTGATATCATGATAGATTTGGACATAATGCATTACTACTTGGGTGTGGACGTTTGGCAAAGCAATCAAGGAATTGCGCTCACTCAAACAAAGTATGTTGCTAAGCTACTCAAAAGATTTTGCATGGAAGATAGTAAGGTATCATCTACACCTATTAAAGTTGGCATAAAAATTTCAAAGTATGATTATAGTGATTCCTTTGATGCAACTGAATATCATTCATTAGTGGAAAGCCTTATCTATCTGACTACTACAACACCAGAGATTTGCTATGCAGTGGGTCTAGTAAGTCAATTCATGCATGCACCAAAGCAGTCACATTGGAAAGTCGCCAAGTGTATTCTCAGATATGTGAAGGGAACTTCAAAGCTTGGCTTATTCTACTCTCATGATACTGGCCTTGTAGAACTTGAAGAGTATGTTGATGTAGATTGGGGCAATAATATGGATGCTAGACGCTCTACATCAAGGTATGTGTTTCACGTTGGTAATTGTTGTTTTTCATGGTCCAGCAAGAAGCAAAATATAGTTGCTCTATCTACCACAGAAGTGGAATATAAACTTTGCTCTCTATCAAGCTTTCAAGCTTGAACTCTCTTGAGCATTCTAGCTCAGTCTTTTAGAGATTTATTTTAGAGTTGCTATTGCGCTACTGCTTATCAGCAGAGATGCTTATTATTAGAGCTATTCTCAGTTACTCAAAGACAACTTAGAGTGCACGGTTTCTATCCGCTATTGTCTTGCGCTCATTAGTATCTGATTTGTTTTCTTCTGAATCAATACTATTTCTTTATTGCGTTCAGTATATGTCAGAATGCATGCATCTACGTATTGCTTTTGTAACTGATAGAAATTGTCTGAGAATTCAATACTTTATGTTTGACTACGTAATCACTTAGTATCTAGCGATTTTAAAGTCAATTACTAAAGATTGGACATGATTTCCATCACTATTGCTTTGTTCAATTTTTGATAGGCGTAGTCATGCATTGGAAGTAGGAGTTTCCGCTGCAATTTATCCATCATATTTTCGACATGGATCAGAGCATTCCATTCTTATATCAGAGCTTCTATCATAGTATTAGTGGTAGATCACTACTTCTTTATCTTAATTGTCACGGTATCAGATCTGTGATTTTTATCAAGGCATAATACTATTTCGATATCAGAGCAAACGCTCTAATACTTGATATCTTTCACGATATCAAATTGATATCATATTCTTCAATTCTTTGTATTACTACATCTTAGCGTCATTGATACAATTGACAGACTAAGGTCCAGATGGATTCTCAAAGTAAAGTTGGTCTTATTGCAGACAAGCTGAATGGATCCAATTATCATTTGTGGAGATTTAAGATGAAGAGCTTGCTAATCGCCAACGAGTTATGGGATGTTGTTATAGGTACAGAAGTAAAACCTGAAGATGACACAGAAGACTCAAAGTGAAAATCAAAGGATGGTAAAGCTTTCGCGCTTATTATCCTCAATATATCAGATACACTGATTGGACACATAGTTGAAGCTAAAACATCAAAAGATGTTTGGGACATCCTGAACTCACTATATGACGTGAGGGACGTAACTACTAGGTTACATCTACGAAAGAAATTCTTCACATTCAAGATGTCTAATGGTGATTCTCTTCAGAGTCACATTAACCAGTTTAAGAATCTCTTGAACAGATGGCCACTGTCGAATCAGTCATAGACAATCAAGATGCAATTATGACATTGCTCTCAAGCTTGCCCTCTACATATGAGAACTAGATGATGATCATATCGACACACTCAGATTTAACTCCTACTAGAGTTATCGCTATGTTGCTGCAAGAAGATAATTGAAGAAGTCAAGACACTTTGTCTACTTCCTCCTCTCAAGCTCTATATGTCAACAAAGGCTCTAAGCGACAGAAGCAGAAAAGCTCCAAGAAGGCTGCAACGAATCAGAAGCTGACTCAAAGTCAAGTACAATCATCAAATCCACAGTCGAAGAAGAAGATGTTTTGCAGCTATTGCAAGCACAATAACGATGAAATCAAGGATTGCCAAATTCTCCAACAGCCAAATTCAGACAATTCAAAGAGCATGCTAAGAATCAAACTAGCAGATGAATCAAAGCATTGACAGAGGTCAAATAACAGGGGAGAATACATCTCCACCGAATTCAAGGAGTATTGCCTTAACAATGGCATTGAACAACAATACATTACCTCCTATTCGCCTCAATCAAATGGTCTTGCTGCGAGAAAGAACAGAACCTTAGTCGAATCGACAAAGTGCATGTTATCACATGCGATACTTTTGAAGTCCTTCTAGATTGAAGCTGTTTCAACAGCAACTTATATTCAGAACAGATATCCTACTAAAGGTCTCTCAAACAAAACACCATTCGAAGTTTGGACATGTACCAAACCTTCTTTATCAAACCTACGAGTTTTTGGATGTACTGCTTTTGCGCAAATACCTCGTGATCTCAGGAAGAAGCTCGACTTCCAGAGTATCAAATGTGTTTTCATCAGCTACACTACTTCAGATCAAGCCTACAAGGTGTTCAATCCTATTGAGTCGAAGATATTCACTAGTTGGGATGTCATCTACATATTCGCAAATCAACAATCTATGTGCATCGCCAATCTAAAGAACAAAACCACATCAATTGTGGAATATCTTTGAATTTAGCAAAAACACAAGGCTTCGAGTCTAGTGTTACAAATTCAATGAATCTATCTTCTTTTTTAATTTTCATTGTTTGAAGTTTTACTCGCCAAGCTTTTCTAGTGTATGAATGGATCACCAACTTTCATTAATGTCTTGTTCATTTAGCATGTTGCAGAAACAACTTTTTTTGGCAAAGTAGAATGAAACTAGAGGGTCAACCTTATGATTAGGCATATTATTCATTTACCACGCTTTCCATAGTGGGATTGTCCACCTTGCTTTTGTCAATGTTGTTTATGAGACCTTACATTTCTAATGTGCTGAACATTAGGTCATGTCTAGTCAACACATCAGGTCATGTCATGTCAACACATGTAAAAAAAAACTTAATTTTTTCATTGAAGCAAGCATTGATATAATAGGATCCTAAGTGCAACCTTTGTGGTAAGGGAAGATATTTTTCCTCAAGATGCTACAAAAAGAAGGCCAATCCATCCAAGGAGAACCAAAGCAAGGGGGGCAAGGTGAAAGATGGAGCTTCAAGTTCGAAATGCAAATACAAAAAGGACAAATCCAAGGAAAGGTGTTTCCTTTGTGGAAAGGTGAATGAGGCTTGGAGTCTCACAAGGACTTGCAAGAATTGTCTTCAAGAGTCCATCACAACACAAGTCAAACCTTTTGAAAATTTTCATTTGAAAGTGCATTGTTTGGTTTAAGATGCAAAGATAGATGTCACTTTCATGAAAGCAACTTGGAGTTATTTCATATCCTTGGAAAGTATTTTGCTTGGAAAAAATTGGATAAGTTCAAACTTATTGTTATTATCCAAGAGAAATCAATCAAGAATAAGGAGCAATCACAAAAAGTTTCATTTATGTTATCATGTCAACTTATGAAGAACCATTTTGCTTTGAAGAGATTTTTGTATTCCAAAGGTGTATTAAGGCAATACTAGTTGAGTGTGGTGCCTTAAAGTATAGCAAAGCATGTTTTCCTTGTAAACTTACATTAGTTATGGAGTCAAGGAAATGGAAATGTCTTCATAATGTAGATTCTTTTGGTTTCAATAAGATCATGAATGATGTGTTCATTCATAAAGATGAAAATTGTAAGTTCTCAATCTTAAAGGCAAGTTGTAAACTTCTTATGAGAATAAGTGAAGCATCCAAAGTGGACACTTATGTCCATAGGCAAGTAGTTAGTCTTATTGAGATGGAAATACCTTTTGATTTCAACATTAGAAAATCATGCCAAGTTGTGGTGATTTTTGGACTTATGTTTCTAGCATAAGTCATCTTGATAATCATAGGAAGTGCATATTGAATGGTCATGATTGTTGTGATCATTATGAGACATGGAGGTCTCGGATTTCCATCAAGAAGGAACACTATGAAGAGGATCTTAAAGAATCATCTCAAGGTTCAAGTGTGCCAAGGATTGAGGAGGAGAGTCCTTCTCAAGGTTCAAGTGTGCCAAGGATTGAGGAGGAGAGACCTTCTCAAGTTGTGATTCCAAAAAGAAACTCAAGAAACATGGCTGAGCCCATGTGGCTCACATTTCAAGGGAAATAGGAGCATATCTCATGTGGTATACATCTCATACTTACTTCTCTTATGTCATTTGATGAATTAATTTGCTTTAGTGAGATCATTGCATCTCAAAATTGGAGTAAAGACATACTAGTTGAGTATGTAGTCTCTCTTGAGAACATAGATGATGTTCTTAAAAGGTTGAAATTGATTTTAAATCAATTAGAAAGCAAATGGTTATTTCATCAAATGTATGCTCTTGAGTCATGCAAGAGCAAAAGTGATTTGTTCACTCATAGTTTGAAAATTTGTATTGTGGCAAATTGTAAACTCTTTATGAGAGTAAGTGAATCATCTTCTAAAGACACTTATCTCCATAATGAAGTATTTAGCCTCATTGTATTTGAGATTAGCATGGTAAAAAAGCATGAAGATATGATGCAAACACTTTGTTATTATAGCATGCATAGTCTTGCCAATTTGGATGAGTCTAATTCTCTAGATTGTGGTAACATGATGTAAGATCTTTTTTATCCTAATAAGACAAGAAGAAATCTTTATTTCCTCATGGAGGAGCATGCACATGAAGAAGGAGCAAGCCTTAAGGTCAAGCATCTACATGAAATTTGGAAGGAATCAATTTTGGAGGTGCTAGGATGGTGCAAAGCTCTCAAGTTCATCAAAGATGTCAACATCAAAGAAGCACTATCATGGATATGGTGATTTCGGATCAACATCAAGCTCATTGGCTGATATTCACACCTTCTGAACCAATAAAGACCAATTCAGCCCATGGAGTCAAGTTCAAGATCATCATCTTTTCCATCAAGCTAGATTTTTGAGTTGAAAAATGCAAAAATTATGCTTGGTCAAGGCCAAATATATGTATATAGGATGATTACACATGTGTGGAGCCTATTCTCACATGTGAAATAAATGCACTTTTCATGTAGTACAATCATATAGCTTGTACATATAGTTTAAATCAAGTTCTAGTGGCTAAAAATGCCAAAATCTAGTTTTCTAGTCATGGCATCAATCTAGAGATTGCATGAAGCCACATCATGAGATTAGGTGTCAAATCCCATGTGTAGAGGCTGCTCACACGTGTGGAATAAGCTAAGGAAGTCGAATTTGCACTTCTAGAAGAGTTTTTTCCTAGTTCTCTACATATAAGAAAAATGGACCAAAAGTGCTCAAAATAGAGGGTTTTGTCCAAGTGTCAATTTCGCATGATGAATCATCACATGACAAAGCACCCTCACACATGTGGGATCAGAGGGATGATCAGTACCACGAGCTCCCACTTTTTGTAGATATAGAGCCACATTTGGCCATAATCAACAAGCAACACCAATCTTGGTTTTGGAGGCAATTCTTGTCAATTTCATCATTTGTCTTGATTTTTTTTGATAGTTTTGAGTTCCTATTAAATTGTACTTTGATTTCAGGTTGGAGTCCATACTCTGATAGTTTTTCACACGTGGGAAACCAGCAAGTACAATTCCCTTTCATTGTTCGATTTTCCATCTAAATTTGATCTAGATTGATCTAAATTTTGTGTAGATTGATAGATCAATTGTATATAACATCCAATCACTCTTGTGGATCATTTAAGGATCCATTCTTGGTCCAATTTTACAGATTTCCACAAATCCAACCCAAGGATCAAACAACCAAATTCCGATCTAGGGATTCAACTGTAGAATATCGACACTAACTCAGACAATGAGTCAGAACCTCAAACCAGTCAACCCACATCAAAGGACCGAAGCTTAATCCAAAAGGTCGAATAGGTCCAAATACCTCCATCCAGATTTATGGATGATTTGGCCTGCCGTTTATGAGGCTATGTCTAGTCCTGATGCTGACCAGTGGAAAGCAGCGATGGACACGAAATTCGATTCTCTAATGGAGAATCAAACATGGACAGTCATTGAGCTTCTTAACGACCAAAACCCAATTCCATGCAAATGGATATTCAAGGCAAAGTATGATGTTGAAGGAAGGCTAAATCGCTACAAAGCCAGGCTAGTCGCCAAAGGCTTTTCCTAGATTCTAGATCTGGATTATTCAGAAACCTTCAACCCAGTTGTCAAACATGCTTCGATCTGCCTACTCCTCTCCTTTGCAACTATAGCAGATCTTGAAGTCCACCAGATGGATGTCAATACCACTTTCCTCAATGGAACCATCAAAAAGGAAATCTATATGACACATCCAGAGGGATACAAACTCAACGACAAGCAACAATGGTGCTCTACGGGCTGAAACAGTCAGCTAGAGCCTAGTTCCAAAAAATCAACGCATTTTTTATAGAGAATGGTTTTATTCCAAACTTGGCATACTCGAATGTCTACTTCAAGTCTGTATCAGATTACTTCATCATCATAACTCTCTATGTAGATGATACACTCTTATTCAGTAACAATTTGAATTTGATGAAAGATACAAAATGCATGCTGGCCCAGGAATACAAGATGACTGACAGCCCACTATTGTCTCGGAATCCAAATCCATCAAGATTGACTCAGCAGACTAATTTTTATCAATCAGCAATGATATCTCAACAACGTGCTAGAAAAATATGGTATGGCCAACCACAAACCAAGTCACTTTCCACTCAACCCTGGACTAAAGTTATCAAAGGAACTGTCTCCTCAAACGGAGACAAAAAAAGGAGGAAATAAAACGCTACCCATTTCAATCTATCATCGGCTCACTGATGTACGCAATGATTTGTACGTGACCAAACCTTGGATATTCGATCAGTTTACTTAGCTAGTTCCTATCAAAAACAGACTTAAATCACTAACAAAGGTCATAAAGTACATCCAAGCAATGAAAACTCTCAACATTTGCGAAGATCCATCAAACTTGACAAAGTTTTTTGAATAGCAAGCCTTTGCACAATGTTAGCATGAGCATCCAACAAACCATTAAGAATAACTTGAACAAGCTCTCCTTCCTTAATGCTCTCATCAATGCAAGCTAACTCATCACTTAAAGCCTTCACCCTCAATACAAAAGTATTGGGACTCTCTTCTTTCTTTTGTATGCTTTGCAAGATTTGTCTTCTTAGATTCAACACTCTAGATTTAGAGTTGGATTCATAAAGCTTCTTCAAAGCTTCCCAAGCCTCATGAGATGAATTGCACTTACCAATCTCCTTGAGTAACTCATTGGTAATATTCATCTTGATCATGTGTAGAACTTTCTTTGCTCTCTTGTCATACCTCCCTTGATCTTGTTGAACCAAGGGTCTCTCCTCCAACCCTACAACAATGTCCATCAACTCATGCATTTCAAGAAGTGATCCCATTCTCACCTTCTATGTAGAGTAGTTGGATGAGGTAAGCCTATCATTGCCTTCCAACATGAATCCACTTGATGTAGCCATGTTGCAATGACCTGATGTTTCTCTTTCAACATTTCCCAGTGCACAAAGCACTCTTTTGAATAACAACAAATGTCTCCAAAAATAAATCACAAAGATATGGGACCTCTCAATTCTCTTCTAGCACTTATAACTAGCAAATCAACACATAGAATGAAGAAGTCTTGATCAACCTATGATCTACCAACAATCTAATGAATCTTGCCAATTCCTAAGATTGAAATACACTCTACTGAAGTCTAGCAACCTCAAAAAATAGAGATCCAATCAAAAATAGGATTTTGACAAAATCACAAAAAATTGAATCTTCCAATTCCTACATGCAATTGCCACAAACTTGATATAGAATCTTGTAGCCTCTAATGAATCTTTCCTAATGCATAAAAAATTGGCCAAATCCAGTAAGGCATGTGTAAAATTAGCCTACTTCAATATCATAAACCTAAATTCAGTTTTGACCTACAAAAGATCAATTTTACATATGCAAAATGCTTGATTTTTTAGTAGAAATCAATCTAGCACACCCTATAATTGATAACTCCTCAAAATCTTTGATAAATGTGGCTGATCCTTTCATAACTTACAGCACAAGCTCTGATACCATGTGAAGATTTTGTGAATCACTAAGATCCAAAATCATCTGTGATCTTTGGTTTAGAAAGACAACACAATTTACACCATTTGCAATATAGAAAATCAACATCTACTTAATGAAAGATATGCAAACTCAACAAGATCTTGATCAAACATCAAAATTATGATAAAATGAAGTGCTGTTTGTATAGAAATAGTAAGTTACTGTATTTCACAAGTGTGGATCTGAATATCAACTAGAACAATGCATTCTACACACAAGATTGCAAGATATCATCAATATAGTGCACCAATGGATATGTGAACCCAAGAGAACTCATATGTAAGCATGAAATGAGATGAGAGAGAGAAGAATCATTTCTCCCACAAGTTTACATTTATTTATAACAGGTCCATGACTCATTAATGAGCTTGGTTTCCCTCCATAGAAATTGTTGGGAAGAGGTGATAGCAATAACGACAAGTCGAAGGCAGTGAACGATTTATCGAGCTCAGCGGAATGGAGCCTGCTTTCCTAATGCATGAATACACCTATCAATATTAAAGAAAACATAATGACAGAAGTAAAGTTCAATCTTATAGTAACTAACTTTGAAATTGTCAGTACAACATTGATTACGTAGCCAAACAATGAACTATCAGACAAAAGCAATATGAGATTTATCAACTACAAAACTATATCACAAAGATGCATACATTTTGATATAATATTAAATGCAATAAAAGATAGATTGATTCAGCATGAAACAAATGATGATGATCACAAGACAATTGCGGATAAAAACCACATACTCGAAGCTATCCCTGAGTAACTGAAGATCATAGTCTGAATTTGCAATTTCACTGATAAGCAGTATGTGCTAATAACAAAAATCTAAAGAAATGAGCTAGAATGCTCAAGAGTGTTTAAGCTTGAAATTTTGAGATACTTGATTTTAAAAATAATGATAAGCTATTTATACTAAGCAAAAATGCGGCAAGTCCAGTAGGACAATTAATTAGGTCATAGATCTTAATGGCCAGTTGGCCATCATGAGTTGGCATCCATCCAGTTAGTAGTTCTTGAAAATTGAGTGATTCTCGAGTATTTCTACAGACTATGTAGAAACATGCATAAAATTGCAAAGCTGGATAACGTAGTGGATGAATATTAAAAACAATTAGTCGATAATTGGGAGAATAATCCAACACTCTCCCTTAATCTAGATCCATGAATGCTTTGACCTTCAAACTTAGTTCTACACAAAAATTGTGTGCATCCAAGCTTAATGCTTTATTAAAAATATATGTTGTCATATCTTGCATTCAACATTACTGCAAGTGAACCTCTTTGTCGAGAACTTTGCTTCTGACATAGTGATACTTAATTTCAGTGTGCTTACTCCTAGAATGAAATCTAGGGTTGTCTAACCCTTCCGAGACACCGCTCATTGTGGTATGTACCAATTCAACGTCCCTAATTGGTTCTCCAATTGCCACAATGTGATCTATCAGCTCCTTTATCCTGGTGAAGAAAGATCCCACTGATTCACTTTCTTCCATCCTTACTACGTTCAATCTCGACTTCAAGAACATGGCCCGAGCTGGATTGCAAGTTTGAAATTGCATTCTAAGAGCTTCCCAAGCTCCCCTAGCCGTCGTGGCATCACTTATATGAGTGATCACATGGTCTTTCACTGAAAGATTGATCAAGGACAATGCTCTCTGCGCCTTTTTATCAAAGGCCCTCATATCACCTGGAGTGGTATTTGGCCGGACTTCAATACCTGCCACAATCTCCCATAACTCTTTCTCCATCAAAATGCTCTTCATTTTGAATTTCCAGATGTTGTAGTTAGAAGCCCCATCAAGTTTGCTTGCATCGCCCAAAATTGCCTCATTGATGTTTGCCATTCCCGAACTGCTTGAAACTCCACCTGTAGGCTATAAAGTGTATCTTGAAGCCAATTGTAATGTCAGAAATAAAAAATAATGACCTGCATTTTTTGGCTTACTAGGCCACCCACCTCTCTTTCGCCAAATTGAAAGCCAAACTGGCGTCTCTTTCCGAAATGCTTCTCGTCACCAACTCCCAGCTACCTGCCTAGTGAAATGGTGAAATCACTTCTAGCGCATTCCAAACATTTCTCCACAGCAATCACTCTGTTTTGGTGTACCGTACTTGTAGGTATAGTCAGAGTGCCCTTCGTTTGGAGGCTATAGCCTTTCATTTCACCAAAATAGGCTAAAGGAGGTGAAAATAAGGGCAATTTGGGTTTTTTAACTGTTTCTTCAATGTGAAGAAACTTCACCTTTCACAAAACTTGGGACCCAACCATTTTTTCACTTTGAAAATTTTTAATGAAAAGAAGGGTGCCTTTGCCCTTCAGATCTTCAAGACCCTTTCAAAGCCCATCTAAGGGTGATCCACCATCCTGTGGCCCACGTTTCTCCCTGAGAATTTCATCTTGGCCATTGATCTTATTGAAGGCTTATCTGAAGGTTGCTAGCAATCGCGAGCGCTGAAGGTAGCTCTTCCAGACGCTAAACACTTCCATGTGCTACAACCTCTCTCCGGTTCACCACCCACGAGCCTCCATGCGACCTCTCTCTCTCTCTCTCTCTCTCTCTCTCTCTCTCTCTCTCTCTCTCTCTCTCTCTCTCTCTCTCTCTCTCTCTCTCTCTCTCTCTCTCTCTCTCTCTCTCTCTCTCTCTCTCTCTCTCTCTCTCTCTCTCTCTCTCTCTCTCTCTCTCTCTCTCTCTCTCTCTCTCCATGCGACCTCTCTCTTCACAAGCTATGGTTTCTTGTGAAATCGGCACCTTCAACTCTCAGTTTCTCTCAGTTCTTTCCATGGCTGGTCGCGGCCTCCTGGCTGCTGGGTTGCACTACCAGGGTGCCCATCCTCAGCTATGTATAGCTCTAAAAATGTCCTCCTACAAGGAGATATCCACGGTTTTGCTCTTTGAAATCCTAGCAGCTTTGAAGAGAAGGATATATTGGACTTTACTCAAGCTTTCCCTGGGCTTTCACTTGTAGCTCCTATCTGGCTGAGGTCGCCCTACAACAGGCAATATTTTTCTCCAAACCACTCTTCAAACGGTGTTCAACTAGATTCAAACCAATCACACATGCCAAGAAACCCTTCAGAAAATTTTCCAGCTTCACTTTTTGCTTGCCCTCTGATTTAGCTGACAATCCCCTGCCTCTTAATCTTCTTACAGTTTTGAGCTATTCCACAAATCTCCATAGACTCAGTTTTGTGCTTCCTAGCCAACAAACCGTCATGAATTTGTAGCTCTCTGTTCTTGTCCGGTGATTCAAGCCACCAAGGGCTCTGATACCAAGTTAAGAAAACACAGTTTAAACACCCGACCGGATCAATCACCACAACACATCAAGTGCAACAAGACAAGACAATAGAATTGCTCTCCTCAAACTGCATATTCAACTGATAAGTAAGTACAAAGATAAGTTGCTTAAAAGCACTCAAAGGGCTCATCAAAGAAAGACGACCTGATAACTCTAGAACTAAGCACACGTCGTGCCGTCGAAATAAGAAAGCACCCTATAAGTCGATCATTGCTATTTTAACTCCAAAGATAGTGCTGTTATAGCTTGATGGAAAACTTATGATGTGTACTTTCTATAAAAATTGAAACCAAATCAATCTTATGTGTCTATCAAGAGTTATAAGCTCTTAAAGAGGGTAGGGAGAGGTCCAAAATCCGAGTGACCACATTTTGATTTGATTCAACCTTGCTTTGTTCTGAATTGTTTTGAGCATTCTACACAAGAAACCGAAGATCAAGACTAAGTTTGAAGTAATTGAACACCTTTGAGTCTTTTGTGTATCAATAGTGTTTTCTTTTGAGGCATTTCACACGTGCCAAAAGTAGGATTCAAACTTGTCAAAGTGCCTCAATCCACTTTGT
Organism: Diphasiastrum complanatum; assembly: GCA_029204225.1. Taxonomy (NCBI): domain Eukaryota; kingdom Viridiplantae; phylum Streptophyta; class Lycopodiopsida; order Lycopodiales; family Lycopodiaceae; genus Diphasiastrum; species Diphasiastrum complanatum. The sequence goes on along the minus strand of CM055092.1, from coordinate 32,583,026 downwards.
GTGTCTGATCTAGATAATCTTGTTTTGTGGAATATTTGAGATTCATCTCAAATACAGTTGCAAGTTTTTCACATAGGAAGGTAGTACATCCTTGAAAATACCTATAGTGAAAGAGTGCAGCAACATTAAGTCTGATTGGAACAAGCTCAAACATATTACAGTCCAATAATTAAGAAGTCTTCACATAATGGCACCTCTAGGAGGATATTCTCTAGAAGCAAATGAAAGACTAAATAGTTCTAATTACTCAATTTGGAAGTTCAGAATGGAGTCTATTTTGATACTCCAAGATGTTATGGACATTGTGCTTGGTGTTGAGGAGGAGCCTCAAGCACAGGCTGAAATTCCTAAGTATAGGACGAGAGCTAGAATGCTCTACATTTCATTAAGATGAATGTATCTAATGAAATTTTGAGAGAGATAGGATCTTGCACTACGCACTTAAGTCCATCTATGAAGCAAAGAATACTTCTAGAATACTCACTCTTAGGAATCAGATTTTCCAAAGTTTTCAAAGAAGTGAGGAGAGTGCATCAAACTATGTTTTGAGAGTTAAAGATCTTCATAGAGAGCTTTCCTGTGTTGGTGCTACTATTAACCAAGATGAGCTAGTTCAAGTCATTCTAACTGGCTTGAAAGATTACTATGATAATCTTGTTCAGTCCTTTCCCATTAAGGAGGAGTTGTCTAATATAGAGACTCTCCAAGGAATTCTTATTTCTAAAGAAGCTATGCAAAGCTATAAACTTTCTAGGATGAACAAACTCGAGCATGGTGGAAGTGACAACGCTCTCTTTGTCAAGGACAAGCATAAGGGAAGAAAAAATTACCAGTTTTCTCAAGCATCCAACAAAGACAAAGCCAAGGATCGAGACAAAGATGGTGAAGAGGATGATTCATCTCATCCTTCTACTTCAAAGACCAAGAAGAAGAAAGTGAAGTGTTTCTTCTTTGGCAAGAAGGGGCACTATGCCTCTAATTGCCTTAAGAAGAAAAACCAACTCAAGCAAGCAAATCTCTCCAAAGAGATTGACGAAGATTTTGTTGCAAGTGATGGAGAAGGATCACTCATGGTGTCCAGTTTTTCTTCATCACCTTTCAAAAAAATGGAGCTTGGTACATAGATAGTGGAGCTTCTTCACATATGTGCTATTCAAAGGAGTCTTTTGACTCAATTGTACCTTACAAAGGACTTAAGAGATCTATTTACACTGCTAATGATCATGAGTGCTCTATAGAAGGAATTGGCAACATTCCATTGAAACTTGCTTCTTCAAAAGTTCTTGCACTTTCTAATGTTCTTTTCATTCCAAAACTTACAAAGAATTTGATTAGTGTGGGAAAGTTGCTTGATAGTGGTTGTGATGTAAAGTTTAATTCCAATACTTGCTTTATTAAGAGAAATTATGAGGTCCTAGCTGATGGATCTAGATATGGTGAATTTTTCAAGTTGAATTCTTATGAGAATGCAAACTTTTGTGAAGCTGCTCTTTTATCTAAGGAGGAATTATGGCATAGAAGATTGGGGCATCCTAACTTTAAGTCTATGTCTTCTATGGTCAAGAAAGAGAAGGCTATTGGCCTTCCAGAATCACTTTCCAAAGAGACATATAAGGCATGCACACAGTAAAATGGACACATGCATGATGATTTATACATTTCTAGTTAGAACTAGGACACTTGGTAAAAGTAGGTAGAGATTCATGCATGAGATGTGACAAATGTCACTTAGACTCTAGTTTCCACTTTAGATGTCATTGAAAGGTGGATGGATGTGGTTCTACCTCGAGCTACCTTAAACTCCATAAATATGTGTAGCTCTTCTCATAATTTTTTATGAAGAACCAAAGCTTTGTAGCTATCTCTTGCCATTTTGGATCCGCACCATTTTTGCTTGATATCTCTCTCTCTCTGTCTCTCTCTAACTCGTGTTGAGGCTAATGCTAATACACTAATTTCTTGTACTTTTGCTCATTTATGATTCATTGCTATCATTCTCTGATGCTTAGCATGCTAGATTGTGGTTAAGCCATAACTTCTGTACTAGATCTTGCTATTCAATCTGGAATCAGGTTATTGTGCTAATCATAAAGCTTAATTAGATCTATCATACATGTGGATCATCTCCACACGTGTGAGTTCTGGAAATTTTGTCAGCTTTTATGATGTCTTCATGTATGCTTGCTAATGATGGAGATCTAGATCCATGGTGGATGGAGCAAGTTCACTGACTTCTCACAAACAATACTTCACTTCTTTGTTGGCATATGGAAATGACAAGAGGGTGATCTACACGGCCAATGATGGTGAGTGTGCAATCAAAGGGATTGGCACAATTCCTGTTTCTCTTTCTACAAATAGGAATGTTCAGTTGGAGGATGTTTTGTCATTCCATCTATTATTAAGAATTTGCTTAGTGTGAGTCAATTGCTAAGTAAAGACCTCAAAGTTGAGTTTGATGGAGATGCTTGTATGATCAAAAGGAAGGATATCTTGATTGCAAAAGGTAAAAGGCAAGGGAAGTTGTTCAAACTAGATGCTTGTGTTATTGCTAACCAAGTTGGATGTGTTGCAAGAGAGCAGATACCTATTCAAGAGGTTTGGCATAAAAGGATGGGGCACCTCAAGAATGGAGGTAATGCCTAGAAAGCAAGTTGTGATAGGTCTTCCAAGTTCCTTAAAAAGTATCAATCATGTTTGTGAGTCTTGTGCTTTGTCAAAGTCACATAGACAACCTTATACTAGATTTACATCTAGATCTACAAAGCCTTTTCAAGTTGTACATTCGGATATTCATGGAATTATTATAACTAGCAATAGTGGAGCTAAGATGTATGTAACTTTCATTGATGATTTTAGTAGATTTTGTTGGATCTATCTACTAAAGAGCAAAGATGAAGCGTATGATGTCTTTGTTAAGCTCAAGAATGCAAGGGAGAACCAATTTTCCACAAGGATCTTAAGGAGTGACAATGGTGGTGAGTACATATCTACCAGGTTCAAGGCCTTTTGTGATGAGCATGGGATCAAGAGGGAGTATACAACACCAGGGACCCCACAACGAAATGGAGTGGCTAAACGGAAGAATAGGACTGTATGTAAAAGTGCTAAAGCCATGAGATTATATGCTAATCTTGAAAAATCATTTTGGGATGAGCTTTGTTGTGTGCCAATTTCTTGTGCAATAGCAACTTTCTAAGAACTTTTGGATGCACATGCTATGTCAACATTACTCTTGATGATAGGACCAAGGAGGATCCATCTTCAAGAAAGGGTGTTTTTGTTGGATATAGTGAGGTGAGTAAAGCCTACAAGGTTTACATTCCTTCTACTAACAAATTGATTGTTGGTACAGATTTCATTTTTGATGAGGGGAACATTCCAAAAGTATCTTCAAGCATTATTGATGGTGATGTGGATGGATCTAACATTCTTGATGTTGATTTAAAGGATCCTACTTTAGATCGTGATGATGATGGACCTTCATCAAGTCAAAATCCAAGGAGAACATCAAGGGAAAGACAAATGCCTTTAAGGCTCACATATGATGAGAAGGTTAAGCAAGTGGAAGTGACTCATTTTGTTTTTCTCACATCTTTTGGTGAATCTTCTTGTGTAGATGGAGGTATGCAAGTGGATGGATGTTATCATGTTGTAAAATCAAGCAATGGATCTGGAAATTAAAGTTTGTTCAATGACTTTGATGATCAAGAGGTTGATCTCCAAGGGCTTCAACAAGGCAAAAGGAAAGTTGGCAATTTGGAGCTAGTCAAGAGCATCAAAGGAGAGTCAATTGGCAAAGATGTTATGGATCTATTTTTGCAAGTTATTTAAGACTCAGTTAAGGTCAAAGGAGAAGCAAGGAAGTGTTGTTCAAGTTTACTTTACTTGTTCTATCTCATGTTTGAGCATTTTCATGTGGATGTGTGCAAATTGTCAGATATGGTAAAGCTAGCTACATTGGTGAGCATCATTTTGATGTTGGATTTGTACCGCATTCTTGTCTAGTTTTGTTGATGGAAATGAAGCTATTGGAGGTTCATTAAGTCACTCATTCTTTGGTCAAGTCATCAAGTGATGATGGCATCTTGTTGCAAGATGGAGATGGAGGCTCATTCATGGAGTATCATGGTGAATACATGGCAACAAAGGACAAAGAAGGAGGAGACATGTAAGGAAATGTTAAACACTCACATTTATTAATTGTTTGCTGTATTTTTCCAGAGAGTTTCAAGTTGATAGCATGGAGGAATCATCTCAATTCTTCATGTCATATTAAAGTGATATGTCATCATTTTGTGAGGGAGCAAGTCATTGCAATGGAGATGCAGCTTCAACATGTGTCCTCAAGGGAATGTGTAGCTAATATCTTCAGCAAAGCATTGGGAAAGGACTTGTACATAAAGCATAGGACATCACTTGGATTGTTATCAAAATCTATGCTAAAACTAGTTGAAGAGGGAGTGTGAGAAATTCAACCAGTTTAGTCATATTTGCTACATTTGTTTATTTGGCAATTGAGGCCAATTTCATATTAGACTTAGAGGTTGACTTTTCAAAGTTATATTTGTCTAAAAGTATTTGAATAAACACTTTTTGAAATTGTGAGAAATATAGAAGTCGAGTTTGAGTAAATTCAAATTTGAATGTAGGGTACATTGAATCCAGTCCTAAAAATGGTAGGTTTTTATATTGGAGGGAAACCAAGTGGCAATTTAGGTTTTGGACCTGCTATAAAAGGATATAACTCGTGGGAAGAGATATCACACACACACTCTCTCTCTTATCTCATTCATGCTTATACATGGTTCTCTTGGGTTCTACTATTCATTGGTGCACTATACTTGTGATATCTTGCAATTTTATGTGTAGAATGATCATTAATTGTTATTTTCACATCCACGAGTGTGAAATACATAAGCTTTACAATGAAGTTAAGATTTTACATTGTAGTATTGTAGATCAAATAGCTAATGTTTTTACGAAGCCCTCAAGTAAGGACAAGTTTGAGGAGCTTAGAGATAACCTTTTGGTTTGTCACAATAAGAATAGACTTAAGCTTTAGGAAGAGTGTCGTTGTGTCGCTATAGTGCTTTCTATTTCTTACAGTAGTGTACAATCGTTCTAATATTGGGTGATGTATGTCATGCACTTGCCAAGTAACAGCACACACATCGGAACTTGGTCCCATCGACAACAGCCTTGCCATGCAAGACTGCCTTAAAGAGAAGACGTTATGTATATATTTGTTGGGAAATGAAAGAGGGTGTGTGAGTGTGAGAAACTAAAATAGCTCAAAAAGAAAACGAACACGAAAAGAATCAAACTCAAAACTCGAACGAGAAAAGAACTCGAACGGAAAGTGTTCGTGCGCAACGGAATGAGCTATATTACTCTTTCCCTAAGCATGACTACGCCTATCAGAAACGAACAAAATGTTAGTGATAGAAATCACGGCCGATCTGATTACGTAGCCAAACATGAAGCAACAAAACATCAGAAGAATAATTTGTCGCGAACTGCTAGACAAATTATTATCCGCGAATGATTTGCGAGACTGAGCTCGACTGATAATCAGTCGCAAATTAGTCGCAAAAGGCAAGACTAAATATTAGTCACCAACAGTTAGACAAATTATAATTCGCTAAGAACAGATACCAGATTGAGCAATAAGAGAGTCAGACAAAATGTAGAAAAGCATAACAATATTGACACAAATATGAACGCAAAACAAAACGGAGCTGTTATTAGATTAGGTATAGCAAAATATACATGTCAATAATGTTGTGGAGCACAAGACAATAGCAGACGAAACCTCATGCTCTATTAAGCTAATTCAATCTATAAAAGGAATGAACTTGTTACTGACAATACAAAAGAATCAATGCGCAAGGCATCTACTTCGTCTATCTCTGATAGGCTTCTGATGCTATTATTTTCACACACACTACATAATACACAAATGGTATTCAATATATATACACAATTTTACAAGTGTGCAGATGAAGAAAGTACAAAGTGGATGTGTTGTCTGTAGGAGATCGTGGGTGGCTGCTGTCGTTGTGAAATCTGGTAGCTCAGTTGCATGAGATGAGCGTGAAAAGGCCGCGACGTCAGCCTTTGCTGAAATGAACGTTGGTGAAGATGCGAAAAATGGGACACTCTGACAAATGCCTTAGGATTTGATTTACAGGGTGCCTTCACTTTTCCTAGGGCACCTTCAACATTTTGTAAGGCAGTGTTGCCTTTTTCGCCTGTCACAAATTACGTGTAAAAACACAGTGTCGCATTTTTCGCCTTTTTTGCTTGTGGAAAACTACTTGTATTTATGCAGACAATCGAGTTTCTCCTATCTTATTTTACATGTAAATATGCAGACTGTGCGACAACATGAGAAAAAATGCAGCATGAATGGACGCAAATTAAAATAGGATTCAGGAGAGTAGAGGAGATAAATCCAACAATATCTTTGTTAGTTAAAAGTGATTTGTTTGTTTCTCTCTCAAGTTGACCTTGGCTTCTATGCTCACGTTGTTTGATAACATAACTGCACACAGATAAGATCTTGTCAATTTTATCAACACAATTGTGCAAAAAAGGCCCACTTTCCATGAGTTTTCATATGAGCACATTTTTTTTGTCTTGTCCATTCAAAATAGTGTTGGCAGATTTAGCTTGTATATGTAGAAATCAACATATTGCCAACTAATGTGGTTAACCAAAACAAGTTTGCTTTATGTTATGAAAGCATTATCCTTGACCTTATCATATGAATTAATTTCACAATCAACATAACAACATATTACATTGTAACCATCTGAACATGTTTGAATTCAAAATTGTATTTAAACTTAGAAAACTAAAAAAAGTCTTATCTACTATGATTGACAAAATGACCATTGTCTATCCAACATAACTAATGAATTAAGTTTGAAATTTAAAACTAGAAAATTGAATTAGAAACATAATTTATCAAAAGACAGAAGACATTCAAAAAATGTGTATCATTATTTATATACTTGCGTTTAATATGTTATATATAATAGATGGCATTGCGCAATGAAATTCACAATCGTTGACTAGTTCCTCCCCAAGACAACATTTTGCATACATCACATATCATCACATAGGTACCTTTATCTACTCTAGTAGAACAATCCAATCCTCTTGTTCAATGGTATGTTCTTCAATAATATAATTTGTTAAATATGGAAAACGATAAGAAACATTAATACAGACTAGGTCTTTCATCAATGTATGGGTACTCTCCATGATTTTTTTACACTCTTATCCAAATCATCATGCATTCATATGCATTCTCCAATAATGTATATGCAAAGCATTCCCATCAACCCGGTCTGTATTGAGGACATCGTGCACTATGAGCATGATAAAATTATCTAAAAGAACTTTCACATGAGTGAATGTATAATATAGGCCCATATATGAAAATCAAGATCGACAGTCAAGATTCATGGTTTGTGGGCTGTTGGATTGTAATAGACCATTGGATTTGGTAAGAATCCACTTGACAATTCAGGTTAAGGGACCCAAAGGGCACATGGCCCTTCAATTTTGTTAAAAAATTTCATTCTGAAAGGGGCTCTAAAGTTCAAATTCGTTTGAAAGGGAGATTCATTTTAGTTTGAAAGAATAGTTCATTTCTCCTAGAGGCCCATAAGTAATTGGGTTTTGCTTCGTTTAAGGCCCTCCAATAGCCAAGTTCCTCCAAATTAAGGGCAGAAATGGATTGAAACCTACAAATGCAACTTCTCTCAGATAGAGTGATCGCCGAAATGCGGGGAAAAAGTGGATCGGAGGTCAAGTAGAGCCACATTGAACCGATTTGGTGAGTTAGGTCAAATCAAGCGGCGGGAGGGTTTGAAACTTTTTTGTTCAGATCTTAAAGTTGAACCATGAGACTTCCAGTCACACTATAATACATTCGTTAAGCCTTACTAAGGCGTCGAAAGCCCATTTTTTGTAGAATCGCAAGATTTGGAGAATTTGTGCTAAAAAAGCCAACAAATTGGACGAGGTGTCCCACTATAGCATTTGGAAATTCAAAATGAATAGCATCTTAACAAATAAAGAGTTGTCAGACATTGTCACTAGGGTGGAACAACACCCAAACACAACTCTAGTCGACATCTCTAGTCGACATCCGCTCATTTGACAAAAAGGCTCAAAAGGGACATTGGCATAGGTATCAAAACTTGGTTTAAGAATAATGGAGCTAACAAATGATGGAGATAGAGTTGTAAAGGCAAATGACAACAAGTGCCAAATCCATGGGATACCAATTCAATTTCCTAATGGACATGTGAAGGTAATTGAATATGTCTTTATGTTCTTGGCCTACAGCTCAAAGTGAATAAACGGCTCAATCATATCATAGCAATTTTTAACCATGTCAACATGTCAAAATGGAAAAGCAAATTAAACCGAACTAGTGAGATTTTTCATTTGTTGAGAAGTAATTTTTTTGTACTACATAGATTATATGAAGTCTCTTTTGCATAATAAACACTTAACGTGTCTTTGAGTGACATAAAAGTAAAGATGTGCTTTTTTTTGCTTGATGCTAATATAGTTTGAGGAATATTTGCATGAGCTACCAGTAAAAATTGCAAAAGCATTTGAGAGCTACCTGATTAGGAGTTTGTACATCAAACTAGGAAAAGAGAGTCTAAGCATGAAGATTTTGGTAGTGTTGATATCGAGATTCAATAAATTTGAGATGCCTTATTGGTGCCTCGCTTGCATGCACTGATGTCATTTTGGGAGTTGTTTCAAGAATGCTCCTGAGGAATATGGAAAATCATGTCCCGATACAATAATTAAACTCTAGAGTAGACATCGTATTTGTTGGCCAAGCATCCATAAAAGATGTAGTTGGTTGTATGGGAATTGGTAGCATCATTCGACTTGTGCATAGCGTTGATAGATTGTGCAATAGTTAGATGAGGAAGCTAAGTTTTGGTAGAGATGATAATTCTTGTATGCAACTTTAAAAGTGTTGGTCTTGAGGTAGAAGCAAGGAAATTGTGTAGTACAAATAATTTAGAGTTCTTCAATGAAAAGGATGAAAAACCTTTGCATTGTTGGAACATAGAACAACCTATTGTTTAGAAGAAAATTTGTGCATGGAACATATCTAAAGTTGTTACATCGGATTTAGTTAAGGCAACATTTAGCACAACAAAAGGAGCAAATTGATCCCTTCTGATAATTATGTGGCATATGTAGGGGGATTGTGGTCCATATTTTAAGTAGCTTATAAAAATGAAGTAATGGCAAAAGATTCGTACTTGGATATTATGCAATTGGAAGTCCATGGGTGTTGGGCCCTCCACATGGTTGGGGCCTCGGGCAACAACACATCCCACGGCAGAAGGTCCCCAAACCCCCAAACCCCCCCCCCCCCCCCCCCCCCCCCACACACACACACACACACACACACATACACACACATTTAAAAACATAATTTTCATGTGCTTCCAAACCATTTATACATTCCACCAAAACCATGATGTGAAGACCCAATAAATGGGTACATTGCATAAAGATAATAACAATCGTAAAAAAACACGATATTATGAAGCAAATGTCTCCCTATCACCCTCAGGCCTTCTACCCTATATAGCCAATGAATGGGCACGTTCCATCTATTCCAAAAATAGTAACAATTGTAAAAAAAACCACCTTTCACTTTAAGTATTATGAAGCGAAAGTCTCTCTACACCCCTACGTCTTCTACCTTAGATAGCCAATGAAGGGGCACATTCCATCTATTCCAAAAATAGTAACAATCTTAATGACGACCTTGCACTTTCAGCTTTATGAAGTCTACCACGCTTAGGACCAAAGCTCTATAGGTTGAGAAACCCGTAATTGCCCCCCCCCCCCCCCCCCCAACAAACCAAAACCTGCCCCCCAAAAGAAAAGAGTTCTTAAGTAAGATTCACAACAACACTTTTGAAGGTTGTTGAGGCAAGGTCTTATGCCCATAAAAGACCTGGTCCCCTTGCAAGAGTTTATCCTCCACGTAATGCCTTGTGCTCAGGTGTCCTTTGTATTTTGGGACCACCTCAAGGAGCATAATGTCCATCCAATTTTCTCTCTCCTAGGAATCTGTCATTCTCTCTCCTCTCTCCGGTGGAATTCACTTTCTCTCTCCTCCCTCTGGTGGAATGCACGTTCTCTCTCCTCTCTTCGGTGGAATGTGCATGTGCTATGTGGCAGCCAGTCATTGGCTGTCCACATCCACATTCCACCACAAACTTAAAAAAATTTGCGAAAAAAAGAACGGCAAAAAGCCGAAAAAAAAAAAAAACAAACAAACAAACAGGTCCACGAGTATGGCCGTACCGTACAGACAAAAAAAAAAAAAACCTTCGCAAAATGGCATTACGTAGGGGAAGGCCCCTAGCTCTCGGGCCTTCCTTGCTGGTCAGGGCCTGCCCTCGGGCAAGGGCCTCCCAGGAAGGAAGGACCTCAGGCAGGGCCTCCCCCCCCCCCCCGCCCCCCTCAAAAAAGCAATAACTCTTGACCTTTTTGGCATTTGTCACGTCATTGCTGTGCTTTCTTCTATTTGCCAAAAACCACCTGGCACCCACCAGAAAAACAAAACCCAACGCCCCCCCTCTCCCACCCCAAAACCCATTTTCTCACAAAAGGCTAGCCACCTAAAAGCACCTCTCAAGGAGGAAGAGCAGGAAGAGGAGATGATGGAGGAGATGTGGGAGCATGCGGATTGAAGCGCTGCTTTCCGGAGCTGATTTGTGCAACTAATCAACAAAAGCAAAAAAATCAGCAGTCACCATCAATTATACAAGATCAGCAATTATGAATATCTGATGGATGATGACAGAAAAAATTATTTCTATCTGAATGAATGCATTTGTTCAATCCCTCCTGCTCTTACTTGACAATTTGGACTTAGTTTGCAGGAGGCAAGACAGACAGATAGATAGATGCAGAAGCAGCCATATGGAGGAGCAAATTCTGAAGTAATTCCTTAGGCTGCTGCTGTTGCTGATGCGTGCATCAGTCTCTAGATCGAATGCTGGATGCAGTTGTTGATGGAGATGGAGAGATCATGGAGGTACTGCCAGAAAAGTCAGAAAAACAGAAATTGCAAAGCTCTAGTTTCTTTGATTCCCCAGTTGCAGGTAGCTCCAATTATGAGGAGGCTGCTATGGCAAGGCTATCTCAGATCCTCCCTCCTGTGTCCCTCACCCCACGACCAACGATTAAATCCCAGTACCAAAGCTGCTCGTCTCTCAATGATGCCTCAGAAAGGCGTGATCTTTCCAAGAGGAGTTACTCCTTTCCTGTGTTAAGATCCATGCATCTCCGCTCCAGCCCACCAGAATCGCCCATCAGCGCTGCCATCTCGCAACCACCTTGGGATCTAGACATTTGGCATCAGCAGCAGCAGGAGCAGGAAGAGGAAGAGGATGAAATTGTGGAAGTACCCATCACTGTGCCCTGCAGGAGATCAAAGTCACTGAGGGAGCTTTTCGATGCAGAAAAACAGCAAGGATCTGGGGACTTCCCCGCTCGAAATGATGGGTTCTTCTCAGCCAAGCCAGATTTCTTCTTCGATATGAATAGACTATCTCCCATTTCTCACCGTGCCTCGCTTAGAAGCTCCTCTTTGGGGCGTGTCACTCTCCATGAGCTGCTGCATTCAGAAGCAGAAGACAGTCCACAAAGTAACAAATTGAGACCCAAGCCTAAAAGGAGAAGAACGCTCTCTTGGAAGTTGAGCTTTCAGTCAATCAGAGGAAAATCCAAGGCAAAAAAACATCAGAAAGATGCCAATTCAGAGAAGTGGGAGACGCAAAAGACGCAGACAACAATTCTTCCTAAATCAGGTGTCAATCTGCAGAAAAAGGGTCGACAGTTAGAGATTTTGTCTCAGGCAGATGCCAATTCAACTCATAAAGAAGAGCTGTCCCAGCTGCACAAAGCCACGCTTCCAAAGGCGGACTACAAGCTTGAAACACAGCAAGTGGCAAAGCTGCAGAGGGCATCCTCTCAAACCAGGAAATCTAGACCCATCTCCAGAGATAGTGGGTGGGGAAAGCTGGAGGTTAAGCCACCGGCTTCCATGCCTCCACTTCAATTGACCAGATCTGGGAGCTCGCAAGCAGCATTGACCAGGCAAGTATCCACCCACGAGCAGTACTATATCTCTCGCAAGACTGCAAGAGTTCGTCAGAGAAAGAAAACTAGTCTTCCATACAGAGAGAATCTCATCAGTTTCTGCTGCTGCAGTCCTGCTCAAAGCTCTAGCATTCCTTAGCCAAGCTTGCTCCACGCTGTTTCTCATCCTAAATTATTTTGATCCATGCGCAAAAAATGCATCGAAGCTTTTATAGCAGACACAGATTGATGGTCTACTTTTGTCTACAGCTATGGCGGCTTCCATGTAAGACTTTAGTAGTTCCCCCGAGAGTTTGCATAGCTTACTATCTTTTCTATGACAGGAATTTTCAAAGACATGCTTCCACGTTATCGGACATAGCTAATATGCTTATGTAAGTGCCGGGAATGCATGGCAGTTGACTAGGGAAACCTGTCATTGTCAGAGGAGGAAATGCAGAAGAGCCTACAGATGGAGAGATTGTATGGAAAATTGTACAGTTACTCAATTGGGTCTGGTTTCGTGATAACTATTCAACTGAGATTTGTTGCAGGGACAGTCAACTTTCACTGAAAATAAAGCAAAGCCAAAGACAGAGAAAGACCAAGGCTAGGCATCAGCTATTGGAGCAAAAGGGTAGAAATCAGAGAAAGCTATGACAGACAGCTTTCTTGCTGATGAAAACCCTTCATCATCTGAGCTGCTTCCTTCACCCAATTACTAAAGGAAAACCAGATTTACAGAGAAAAAATCAACAAAGGAGGAGAGTTATGTTGCTTTGTCTTCATAGCAGAAGTCATTTGTTTTACCAGAGTCAGCAAACAAATAAAGCATAGTAAGTGTGACTGGCACTATTGTGGTGCAGGTTGCTGCATACAACGCATGGGAGTCATGTCCCTAAGTAAGCAAATGCTGTGCATCAACCTATGTACTCTAAAAGGAGAAAGTACAATTTTGATTAGTTGGATCTTAGATATGTGAAGCAGCAGTTGAGGATAGATCTTACCTCTCTATACAAGAGGATGGATCCTTGGTGCTATAGGAAAATGTGGTTAAAGGCACAGGAATAATGAGGATAGTAGAAATAGAGCAAGCATTCTTTTTTGTATAAACCTTTTCCACATCATAGATGATGAAGCTTAGGGGATTATTTTCAGGCATGATCTTAGTATTCTTGAATTGAGATGATTGATGGGTTAAGGTTCTCTATATTGCCTAAAGGATATGCTCCTGCTTTGTGCATCTTTATACTTGGGTAGAATGTGACTAGTATCTCAAACCTGGATAAAATATAGTTTGCATGAAAGGGCTATCACAATGACCCACCTTTGAAAATGACCTATTACACCAATAAGGGTCCCTAACAAGTCCATTTGTTGTGTAAAAGTTGACCTAAAAACATACTAAGTCTTAAGTGAAACTAATGTAAGGTTGGCTACAATAATCAAAAGCATATTATGTGGTGATTGACTTATCAAGCTTCTATATACTTTCCCAGGTTAAAAAAATATTTGTGCGCTCTAAAAGTCAAGTTTTCTTATTAGTTTAGACCTTGTTTACATGATGTTTCCATTGGGAAATGAACTTGTCAATGGGTACTCCGTTGGCATAAACGAAAAGGCATCGAGAAATGAACCACATTCCAAAAATTTAAAGGATCACCTTTTAGGGACTTTTTTTTTGGTTTCATGAATTTGGACTCTATTGGCATAGGCACTAAGCATAAACATTTTTTTGAGATTTTTCAAAATCTTAGGTGATGTAACTGAGTAGAATAAGTTATGCAAGAGCACGCGTGTGCAAAGTAGTGAAGATGACAAGACATGTACATGATATGAAAATTGTCTAAGTTGACAAGACAAGTTCATGATATGAAAGCTATGGTCCCCCGTAGTAGCCAAGTTGGATAAGAGCTCGTTCTACGCCCATTTCCACATAAGCTCAATTCTATATCGTTGTGCGAGTGGACACCTTGAGATCATGTGCACTCCAAACTTGGCTATGCTTTGTTCTAAATGTATATATTGGACATCATCTTGCTAATGTAATTAATTGTTTACAAACATAAAATGAATAAATAAATAAATAAAAGTGGTCCATGGTATCATAGTCAATATTCAATCTCAAGTCCATGTCTTTGAATTGTGACATGTTGTTTGATACCTCCTTTCGTATGCCTCAAGATCTAGATTTTGATTCCAATCAAGTGCACATTACCATAAAATGCATTTGGCTAAGATAGTGGGCCTGGTGCCGTTTGTTGGGGAGTTGTTGGCATCCCATGTACACATTTGTAAAAAAAATTAAACTATAGGGTTGCTTCTATGAGAGAGAAGAAGATTGATATTTTAACAATAGCATAAAGCATAGTTTAAGGGTTTGAACAGAAGTAGTTGAGCAACAAAAAATGTGATAGTGATGCAAATTAACCAAATAAGATATCTTTTTTAAAGGAATATGAAAATGGACAAAAAAAAGGAATCAATGTGATTAAGATGGATTTAGTGTATGCAAATCTAGTCATTAACGTGTCACCACAGATGTAAAACTTAGAGCTAGTCATTTGCCAAAACAAGAATTGGAAGTTTGAAGAACCACAATTCGCAATGTAATCAACAACTCTATGTGTTTGCATAACATGCACAATTTTTATCATAGATGGCTCAAATATGAGTTATGCATGGCTATATGCAACATTCAAGGGAACATGCAACAACATTTCTGTGGATGAGATTGAAAATCTTGGACAACAAAGTTGAAGAACTAAAGACCCATTTATTAAGTCACCACTACAAAGGTGGTGATTGGAAGCTTGACTTCAAATGTAGTCATGGAACATTGATGAGTTTCCAACACTTTGTGGGGATAATGGTGATATGGAGATTGAATAAGCAGTAAGCGCAATAGCAATCTCTAATCAACTCTTAAGAACTGAGCTAGAATGCTCAAGAGTGTTCAAGCTTGAAAGCTTGAGAGAGAGAGAGAGAGAGAGAGAGAGAGAGAGAGAGAGAGAGAGAGAGAGAGAGAGAGAGAGAGAGAGAGAGAGAGAGAGAGAGAACTATTCTTCTTGCTTCAATGCTATTGAAATGTAGAAATATGAGCAGCTATTTATACTAAGCAAATGCGGCAACATCCAATAGTAGGACATCTAATTAGGTCGCAATCATAATGGATAGTGAGCTGGCATCCATCCAGTTGAATCTTCCCAGAAATTTACTTGTAAACGTTTAGGGAAAGTCTGTAGCTTTAATTCAAGTGGAACGTTAAATGTCAAATCAACCGACATGGCTGAAGTGGCCAAAGTCTCCGAAGTGATTGAAGTTACCAAAGTGGCCGAAGTCTCCGAAGTCACCGAAGTGCCCGAAGTCTTTGAAGTTTGTCGTTGATGTCAATAAACCTCGGAGCCACCTATGAGCCATTTCCGAGTAGTTCTGCAGACTGTGTAGAAACACAAAGAAAACTGCAGGTCTGGATAAGAATTGGATGAAGATTAAAATGTCAATTAGTCGATTAGTAGGAGAATAATCTAACACTCCCCCTCAATCTGAATCCATGAATGTCTTGACCTTCGAACTTAGTTCTGCACAGAACTTTTTGTGCATCCAAGCTTAATGCTTTCATAAAAATATCTGCTGTCATATCTTGCGTTTGACAGTACTGCGATCTGACCTCTTTGTCGAGAGCTTTGCTTCTGACATAGTAATACTTAATTTCAATGTGCTTACTCTTAGAATGAAATCTAGGGTTGGCTGACAAGGCAATAGCACTTTGATTATCACAAAATAGTAATGTCGGAGCATATTGATTCAGATTGATATCTGAAACTAATTGCTTTCTTTGTAGCTTGTGAGGCTGCGATATACTCTGATTCTGTAGAAGATAGAGCTATTGGAGATTGCTTGCGACTGTTCCAGGAAACATCACCATTGTTGAGAAAGAATGTAAATCCAGAAGTGGATTTACGAGTGTCTACATCTCCTGCCCAACTTGCATCTGTGTAACCACTAAGTAAATTGAGTTTGTCGTTGTCGACTGCTCCATAACAAATGCAAAAGTCCATAGTAGCTCGAAGATATCTCATGACTCTGATAAGAGCCTTCCAATGTGTTATACCAGAGTTAATTATAAATTGACTTAGGGAGTTGACTACAAAAGCTATGTCTGGCCTAGTACAGATCATTGCGTACATAATTATCGAATGATAAGGATATTCATGCATCTGCTCCTTCTCTTCAATTGTTCAAGGACACTGGTCCTTTGAAAACTTGAGACCTAGTTCCATTGCTGAGAGAGCTAACTTGCAATTAACCAGATTATATTTGACTAACATATTGTACATGTACCTCTGTTGAGTAATGTAGATCAACTTCTGATTTCTGTCTCTGTGGATTTGAATACCAAGGCAAAATTGATCTTTGCCTAGATCGATCATGTCGAATTCAGAAGATAGCATTGTCTTGTCTTCTTTTATCAAATCAATACTATTGCCAAAGAGCAATGTGTCATCCACATATAAAGTGATAATGATAAAAGATTGATGCATTGTCTTGAAGTAGACATTTGAATCTGAAGAGCTTGGTGTATAGTCATGATCAATAAGGAAAGTATTAATCCTTTGAAGCCATGCTCGAGCAGATTGCTTCAAGCCATAAAGTGCCTTAGTGTAATCGACATTGTAAACCTGAGAAAATCCTCTGGCGACAAGTTGAGCTTGACTTCTGTCGATACTTTCGTTTATCTTGTACTTGACTTTGAAAATCCATTTGCAATCAACTACGTTTCTGCTAGCAGGTAATTGACAATTGTCCATGTCTGGTTCTTGATAAGAGATGAATGCATATAATCCATAGCTTCTTTCCAGATATCGGAATCGGGCTGACTGAGTGCCTCTTCGACAATCGTCGGCTCCTGAACAAGGTAGGCTGCAAACTCATCGATATACCTGATAGGTGGTCTGCTAGCTCTTGACGATCTTCTGGGTCATAGAGAAAGCTGATCATTTTCATCATACTGTAGTTGTTGAACTGCAACATCATCATCTTCGAATTCGTCGTTGATATGTTGTTTGTACAAAATAGATGAGCTTGGACCTTCAATGGGAATAGTCGACTGAGGAACTTCGAAGTTCAATATGTCGGAGGAGTCGAACAAGTCAGCTACATGGGCTTTGCCTTTTCCCTTGAGGTCGATAAACTAATCTTCGATGAAGACGACCGGCTAGTAAATATCTTCGACTCGATAGGATTGAACAACTTGTAAGTTTGATTTGAAGTAGTGTAGCTGATGAAAATACATTTGATACTCTAAAGGTCGAGCTTCTTCTTGAGGTGAGGAATTTGTGCATAAGCAGTACATCCAAAAACTCATAAGTTTGATAAATAAAGTTTGGTACCTGACCAAACTTCGAATGGTGTTTTGTTTGAGAGACCTTTAGTAGGACATCTATTTTGAATATAGGTTGCTGTTGAAACAGCTTCAACCCAGAATGACTTTGGAAGTGATGCATGTGATAACATGCACTTTGCCGATTCGACTAAGGTTCTGTTCTTTCTCTCAGCAAGACCATTTGACTGAGGCGAATAGGAGGTAATGTATGGTTTCTCAATGTCGTTGTTAAGGCAGTACTCTTTGAATTCGGTGGAGATATATTCTCCCCCGTTGTCGGACCTCAGTGCCTTGATTCGATTGCTAGTTTGATTCTCTACATGCTCTTTGAATTGTCTGAACTTGATGAAAGCCTCTGATTTATGCTTAATGAAGTAAACTGTTGTTCTTCTAGAAAATTTGTCAATAAAAGTAATGAAATACTTTGCATCTAGTAATGATGGAGTTTGCATTGGTCCACATATATCTGAATGAACAACATCTAACAGATCTTTTGCTACATGCCTATGACTTGATCTAAAAGAAATCCTAGTCTGCTTTCCAAGGATGCAGCTATGGCAGACAGGGATAGTCGAGATCAAGTGCAAGGGATTGTTTGGACATGTTCAAAACAGATGCATAATTCAAGTGTCCTAAGCGATGATGCCATAGTAAAGCTTTATTGACAAGATTAAAGGTTTTCAAGGCTTGAATAGTATTAACAATGTACCAATCTACATAAGTATCCATGCCTCTTGCCGAGTGCAAGGATCCTATTACTCCTGTCGATAATTCGGCATTGATCAAACTCAAACCCCACCTTAGGACCTAAATCTATATTTCTACTTACTGATAACAAATTTGTAGAGAGTCTAGGAACATACAAGACTTTTGACAATAGTTTGAAGAAAAATCTCACGATGATTGGTCATATGTTGAGTAGCTCCAGAATTCCAGAAACCACGAATCATCCGAATTCACGTTTTTGTCTTTGACCATAAAAGCTCCTTCGTCCATTTCAACTTCAGGAGACGCTGTAACTATATTTGCTTGTTGATCAGGTTGCTTGGCTACATTCTTCGCTTTGAGAATTCGGCAATCCTGGATCTCATGGTTATTACGCTTGCAATACCTGCAAAACATCTTCTTCTTCGACGAATGTGGATTCGATGATTGTTCTTGACTTTGAGTCTGTTTCTGATTCGATGTAGACTGCTTGGAGTTTTTCTACATTTGTCGTTTTGAGCCCTTGTTGACATATAGAGCATGAGATGAAGAGGTAGACGAAGTGTCTTGACTTCTTCGATTATCTTCTTACAGCAACATAGTGATAACTCTGATAAGAGTTAAATCTGAGTGTGTCGTGATGATCATCACCCAGTTCTCATATATAGAGGGCAAGCTTGAAAGCAATGTCATAATTGCGTCTTGATCGTCTATGACTAATCCGACAGCGGGCATTTGTTGCAAGAGATTCTTAAAATGGTTAATATGATTTTGAAGAGAATCATTGTTCGACATCTTGAGTGTGAAGAATTTCCTTTGAAGATGTAACTTGGTAGTTACGTCTCTCACATCATATAGTGAGCTTATAATGTCCCAAACTTCTTTCAAAGTTTTGGCTTCAGCTATGTGGCCAATATGAGTGTCTGATATATTGGATAATAAGCGCGAAAGCTTTACCATCCTTCGATTTCCACTTTCAGTCGTCTATGTTGTCTTCAAGCTTCACTTCAATACCTGTAACAACATCCCACAACTCGTTGGCGATTAGCAAGGTCTTCATCTTAAATTTCCATAAACGATAATTGGATCCATTCAGCTTATCTTCAATAAAACTGGCTTTACTTTGAGAATCCTTCTAGAACTTTAGTTTGTCGACGTTAAGAGAGATACCGTGTTGTGCTACAATTGGAAATCAATTCTCTAATACCGAAACAAATTGATTTGAGCTGAGGAATAATTTGATATCGCGAAAGATATCAAGTATTAGAGCTTGCTCTAATATGGTATTAGGCCTTGAAGAATCAACGCTCTCATACCATGTTGGAAAGAGGTGTGTGAAAAGATAGGTCGAATAGAATCGAATAAAAATTCGAACAACAAGAATTAAAACTTATCGTGCACAGCAGAATAAACTATCTTCCTCTTTCTCTATGCATGACTACGCCTATCAATTTCAAACGAAACAACAGTGATAGAAATCACGTTTGATCTTATAGTAACTAACTTTGAAATCATTAGTACTGCAGTACGTAGCCAAACATTAAACATTGAATTATCAGACAAATAATCAGTCGCGAAGAACTATAGAAACACATACATTCTGAGATGAAGTTGAATACAATAAGAAGATAGTAACTAAGCTAGAATGCTCAAGAGTGTTCAAGCTTGATAGTTTGAGAGAGAGAGAGAGAGAGAGAGAGAGAGAGAGAGAGAGAGAGAGAGAGAGAGAGAGAGAGAGAGAGAGAGAGAGAGAGAGAGAGAGAGAGAGAGAGAGAGAGAGAGAGAGAGAGAGCTAACTATTCTTCTTGCTTTAATGCTATTGAAATGTAGAAGTATGAGTAGCTATTTATACTAAGAAAATGCGACAACGTCCAATAGTAGGACAACTAATTAGGTCGCAATCATAATGGATAGTGAGCTGGCATCCATCCAGTTGAATCTTCTCAGAAATTTACTTGCTAAACGGTTAGGGCAAGTCTGTAGCTTCAATTCGTGTGGAACGTTAACTATCAATCAACCGACATGGCCAAAGTGGCTGAAGTCTCTAAAGTGGTTGAAATTACCAAAGTGGCCGAAGTCTCCAAAGTCACTGAAGTGCCCGAAGTCTTCGAAGTTTGTCAATGATGTCAATAAATCTCGGAGCCACCTATGAGCCATTTCCAAGTAGTTCTGTAGATTGTGTAGAAACACAAAGAAAACTGCAGTTCTGGATAAGAATTGGACAATGATTAAAATGCCGATTAGTCAATTAGTAGGAGAATAGTCTAACAATGCAGAGTCTCTATTTGGATGCCTGCTTTGTCCAAATAAATGCTGAGTTGCTGAAAAATGTTATACCTAGGAAGGAAATGCCTGAAGATTCTGTTGTTGCAGCATCTGTTTATAACAAAACCTTCTTGAGGACATGTTTTGTTGATCTTGGCAATGATGTTGTTGGTCAATTCCATGAGGCCAAGAGAAGGAAAATTGAAAAACAAATTCACTTTCATGAAAAGCTATCTCTGGGATTACAAAATGCTCCAGAATGATGTATACACATTGTATATATATTCAAGTAAAGACTTGTTTATCTTTTACGATATTCGAGATCCATTATGGAATGTGTTGAAGAAATATCTTTTCTTTGATGTGTTGCGGATCTCGATTGTTCGCGAGGACACTTCACATTTGAGGGGGGGATATGTAATATCCTATAATATGCATATTTTTCTTAAATTATTATTTTGTGATGCAAAACCCTAATGAACCTACTCAATTGATGAAGATAAACATCGAATATGAAGAAATATCTAATGGTCGTGACAAGCTATACAAAGATATATAAGGACTATGTCCCGAAGGGTAGTTATGAAACGACATGAACCTTAATAAGAAGGCTAGCCCTAAGAGCAGAACATTCCAGAAGATTCATTTATTATGCCTCAAACAAATGTTGCAACCTTCCACATGCTTGCTTCTCATTGGAGCAAAGCCGTGTGACAAGGATTCCACCTAGGAATTGAACACTTGTAATTTTCCTATTGGATGGAATTAGTTAATTAAATTAAATAAGAAGCGGCATATCGGTTACTAAAGAGTTGCCACTTTTGCACTCGTTCCCTATATGTACACTACTTACGCTTCAATACAACCACCGAGTTTTTCAGGACCTATGTGATCGAATAATCGATTGCTTGAAACTTAATTGTGATGTTAACATTCGGAATCATTGTTCCATTACATTGGCGTTTATCCGGAATTACACATCCTAAGGCTTGCTCTGTGTTGTTGTGAATCAATACTCTAAAATTTGCATATGGATACTCGTGCAGTTTAAATTAGTAGTCAGTCGTTCTTTTGAATGTGCGAACTCTGTTGTTGAGGACAGATTGTCGAACTACATTTGGATTGTGTTGAAACATTTGTATGTTTCTCTGCCTTGGTTTATTTGATGCAACAGATCTCACTTGTCTGACAAACTTTATTAGGTGCACAGACCAATAGATCGGTCTGACCGATAAGTCGGATACACTAATCAGTATTGCAACATGTTCGATATGAGATTACTCGAAATCAATATCTTTTGCTTTTGTATGTTTAAAACCACATCCTAATGGGTGATACTGGTCACTGATACTTCTAAATGTCTGTTGACAACCAGCTTTTAATCCAAGAACAATGAATGAGTTAAAAACATCTAAAATCACAATATAAAGCAGTCTTTTTGGGGAACGACAATCTTTTATACTACATATCCTTAAAATTAAGATAATTATATTGCGACACATCTTTTTTGCAAACTTGCATCATCAAATTTCCAACTTCCTCTTTCATAGTTTGCAACAAAGTTACACATTCACATCGAAGACTAAAGTGTTGACATAAAGTCTTTCCTATAGTGCAAGCACTTGTGTCCCTCAATCTCAACTCAAGATTAATTGCCTCTCTTGGGCCATTGATTGTAGCTTTGTGTGCCAGTGAGATTGTCATGCCACTACAAAACCAGCAATCTAGATGTTGGAAATTCACTCTAACCAAATATGAACTCCTCACAAGAAGACGCTACAAATGAGTCATTTGATCAAACCTTGTAAGCAGTACATGGTGCACCACAAAGGCATGCAATATAGACTACATAATATACCGTTGATACGCATTGCCACTTTTGACCCAATATTTAATTTATGGTCCATGAGCATTATTACATAGCAATTTAATCTTGATGGCTTTCATAATTGGACATGTATAATTGGGTAAATACTAGTCATTATATGCCGCTTACATTATTTTTATGAGCTTAAATGCATTTCAACTTAAGAAACTTACAATTTTGGCCACCTCAAATGCAGTTATATTTGATGTATTACTGGGCATGTCAATTGATATTTGATTTGAAGGCTTGTCAATATTCTAAACCGTAAACCACCAGGATCACTATTCAAACTAGCAATTATATCTGGCACTACTTGTGCTAGAGGCAATTTGAGCTAGTAGGTTTGTCAAAACATTATTAAAGCTATAGGTAGTGTGTCATATGCAATTGGGAGATAAGGATAATGAGAGATGAATAGAGTGCTAAAAAGATAATGAGAGAAATAGAGAGTGAAGGGGAGAAGGGACTCATAAATAGTGGGGAAGATGCATTTTGAGAGAGAGAGAGAGAGAGAGAGAGAGAGAGAGAGAGAGAGAGAGAGAGAGAGAGAGAGAGAGAGATGTCATCTTGTTTAGTTGGTGGTAGGTATCATGATGGTGCTCCCACACCAAGAAAAAAGGGCTTGGACTCGCCCTTTTCCTTTTTAGTGATCTGACAGGAAAGCACTCTTCTAGATACATCATAGCTCTACAGTGGATTGCTAACAGGAAACTGGCGGATGGGGTCCCAGTCCTTTTCATTTTTAGTGATCTGACCTGAAACCACTCCTTTAGTATACTGTAGTTCTACAGTGGATTGCTAAGAGGGGAAAAAATTGGATTTCTACTGTGATCTACAATAGTTCAAGATTTTCTACATGTAACTTTCAATTGGTAGTCTCATACATGTTTCAAGTACGTCATGTGAGCCTAGTTGAACGTTAGATTCAATATTATAATCATTGAATCAGTGTGAGTTGGAAAATGACCACCGTGCGCTAATAGCTTGGACGTGAGAAGAATGTCAGTTGAACAACTTCACAGATAGCTTGCAACTGCAATTGATTCAAATAATGCAATTATTGCAGCTCGTCGAGATCTCTAGACTGAAATTAATGTGATAGGTATGGAATTCCAATCTGACGTTTGATGATAATCGAACACGAAAATCTATTGAAACTCGATGATGTCTGTCAACTGTTATTGATCAGCATCAAAGTCTGCAATGGGTCGAGCTGGAAGTGAAGGTTTGTCAAAGTTCTACGAAAGGTCTACAAACTGACAAAACAAAAATGGGCTTTGTTCCACTCCGCCAGCGAATGGAGAGTCCAAGCCCTTCTGTTTTCTTGTCTCCCGACTTGATTGATGCTAACTTAATTCTGCAATGAATTTTGAACGTGATCTACAATTGTGACGATAATGAGAATTTATCTCTAAGTAAAGATTGCCGGCTAGTTCAACCACGTCTGAAACCAAGAAGCTCCTTTTTTTATTTGTTGCAGTAATGGTTTCAACATCATTTCGAGCATCATTGTTGCATCTTTTCTCTTTGTTTCAACAAAAGATCTGAGCATATTTTTAACACAGTACCGGCATCGTTGATCCAAGTCTCTTCTTTTATTGACAGTCTCTTTACCACAAAACACTCTTGTAGATCAATCATAGTTCTACAATGGATTTGTGACACCAAAAAATGGGCATCAAACGTGATCTTGCAGTTCTACAATAGGTCTCATACCAAGAAAAATTAAGGGGCTTGGACTCCATATGTCCAAGTCCCTTTTCTTTCTTGGTTTCACTAATGGTTTTAACATCGTCCTGATGATATGCTCCTAGTCCTAATATCAATATTACGACCTGCCCACACCGACAGAGGGAGCAAACCCTGAACATCAAGATCGAGATGTTCAACCTATGAATGAACTGAGTGACAGTTCAGACAACGAGCAGCAAGACATGCAGCCTGTACCCATAACACCTGCAACACACAGTGGTTCTGCTATCAATAGGAAGGACAAAGGCAAAGCAGACGCTGAATCTTGCACCATCTCCAAGGAGATCTACAAGGGAGAGAAGACAGCTTGTCGGGTATATACCAATGTTGGTATGGTATGGGGGGTTGACACGCGTATCAACCCAGGTATGCACCCACGGTTATCAAAGGTCGTACCCTACTGGTCTTAGAGAAAAAAAATTGGACGCAAAAACCTACCTCCTGGTTATGTTTGGGACATTTTTTTTTGTAAAAACCTACCCTCCTGATATCAGTTTCCAAATCTCATTGTTGATACCAAAGTTTTATGCTACACCTACGCTCCCTGGTATGTAGACCCTAATATGAGCAAGAAGGCGGTGGCTATGGATAGCTGCACTCTACGGCTATGTGGACCCTGGTATGAGCAAGAAGGTGGTGGCTATGGATAGCTGCACTCTATGGAAAGTTGCGCTCCTTCTAGAGTTGGCGGCGTCTATTAGGCTATGGATGTTACGGCCATATTTAGCTAAGGACATGAAATAGTCCTAATATGGTAGACCGGCCCTCCAGTGTTCGAGATTATTGGTCACGCCTAGATTTTATTCCACGTCGAGGGTTGTTGGTGACTAATGACCTTGAGAGGATCCAAACACTCTAATTGAGACATATGGAGTACTGCATGTACGTGTGACGGATATAGACAGGAGGAATGCATGAAGAGCGGTGACCTATTTACAGTTGACCTACATGGGGATTGCATGGGTTCATGCACAGGATCCTACTCTCTATATATTGAGATAGTGATTTTCTCGTCGACGACTTCGGTCTAGGTTACCAATTGAGCTCTTCTCCTCTTGCTATCACATGGCATGGCTTGGGGGCTAGATCCAGGAGGGAACTAGGTTTGGTTGGGTGGTTTTGCTCCATAGTCTCTCTTGTTGTGTTTTCCTATCCTCATTTTAGGGATTGTCCCTAGTGTTCTTTACATTGGTATCAGAGCACGGCTAAGATGCGGTCTTGGATGGGATAAAGACAAGCTCTACATCGAATTGGAAAGTGGAAAGCACTTGGATTTGCATCCTGGTTTGGAGTGCTGATTAGCTGTCGTGATGGTGATGGCTGGAGCAGGGACTACCTTCCCTTTCCTTTGAATAAAACCTTTTAGGGTTTTTAATTTTGTGCATGTGTGGCTTTGAAGAGTTGAGGCTTTTGCATGGTGCATGATTTTTTTTTAATGTTATAATTGATTTGGTGCATGTGCTAGGACAACAGTTTGGGAAATTGCATGAATGTCCGTATTGATACTTGTTGCATGCCGGTTGACTGAGGTTTTCTAAGGGCTTGACCTTTGGTAATTTTTAAAAGTTGGTTCCAAAAGAGGATTTGGAATCAACTCAGAAAATTTAAATTACTAGCACCCAGTAAGAGGAATTTCGGTTTCTTGGTGCTCGGTTGTCAATGCTATAACTTTAGTTTTTTGGATACTGCTTTTCAATTTTGGTAGAAGAAATTTGGATTTTCTTTCTCCATGGACAATATGCATGTATTAGGCCTTATCAACTTGACATTAGGCTTTTTAACTTTGGTGTGTTACATCGATAGTTATCTGTAAGCCCAGTTTTAGTGAGCTTTGGTACCGTTGTTTTTGTGTCAAGTTGTTTTAATCGGTCTGAATTTTTCTAGACCGATCTTGACAAAACGAAAGAAGTGGTATGGTTCTCAGGCATGTACCCAATAAAAGGATTCGATTCCTTGGTACTATGTTATCTAACCACTTAACTCTGGAGTATTGATACTCCCAATAAATTGAGTTAAATGGTGTTTATGGTTCTTCCTTTTGGACTCGGTAGAGCACCAATAGGCTTATCCTAAATGATTTTGATCTTTATGATTGAGCAAACTAAAGCTTTTGAGATACTTGTTAAAGTGAATACATGGAATAAAGGTCATAATATTGGGAGGCAGCTCTATATTCGATAAAAAATAAGTGCATTGAATATTGTACAAAAAATACCCAGATCCTAATGGCTCCAAGAATGGTAAGCTGAATTTTTGGAATTCGTCAGAACTTTGTAATCTCTAGATGTTGTTCTAGGGGATTGTATACAGTTTATGTTGTTAAAGACGATTGTTGTAATGGTCTTTAATTACTTGGTTGATTGTAAAATTTGGAACTCATAATCTAGTTAAGAATTGATTTGAAAGAATATTCTTGAAATCCAGTCATTTTTCCCTTGAGGAAAAGATTTTAAAATGTTTCTTATATTTTCTGAGTGTAATGTTATGCATATACTCCAGTATCTTCCAATGATGAAGTATGATTTTGGAATCTTGTAAATTGTCATTGACAAATCATAAGATTCTAAATGTTTATGATTGACGGATCATAAATTGATACTTAAAGGTCATTAGAAGATTATAAGAAAATGTGAGGATTCTTAAGATAGTGAGAAATTCTTAATCAATTGGGTGAGTCAAGGATTTAGATCTGTTAGTTGAACTCTAAATCTCTTTACTCCAGTGCATACTTGAGATTGTGTGGATCTCATAGGCATTTTCATTAAGTAATTGTTTACTTATGAGGAATTTGCTTACCTTAGAAATTGTGGTCAAGGAATGCTTGTGTACTGTTTTTAGGCTTAAATCTCTGATTAACTAGGAGCAGTGAAGTCTATCAAGATTGAATGGTCGCTATTTCCTTGCATATGTTGGTAGGAGTAGAGCGCTTAACTTAGGAGAGTATCTAGGTACTCATATCTGAGTAGAGTCATTTTTATCTTGATGGATCTCCTAGAGATTTTAGATGTCTAAATTGTGGTATTTTAGAATATTTGGATATTCTAAGAATATTTGTACCAAGAAGCATTAGTTTCTACAAGAAATTGTGGATAAGTTTTGACTATAATTAGGATGAATTTCTTTAGCTTTTGGATTTGATCTTAGAAATAAAGAGTTAATTCGCCCAATGGTTCATGTAATTTAGATTACATGAAAGTGATAAACTTTTATTTGAAGAAGATCAACCCATTTGGAAGATTTATAGCTTAGTGTATCTTTGGGATTTGAATTAGTATTCATGAGTAGAGGCAAATCAATTGAAGAATTGTTGCATCTCTGAGTACTTATTCAGATGGAAAGATTAGACTAAGTATGATGATTCATGGGTAGGATTTGAAAGCTTAAGGAATAATTTCATGTTTTTCTTTTTCATGTTCTAAGAAAAGAACCTGTTTAAGAGAGGAAGAATGGTACGGCCATATTCAGCTAAGGACATGAAATAGTCCTAATATGGTAGACCGACCCTCCAGTGTTCGAGATTATTGGTCACACCTAGATTTTATTCCACGTAAAGGCCTGTTGGTGACTAATGACCTTGAGAGGACCTAGACACTCTAATTGAGACATACGGAGTAGTGCATGTACGTGTGACAGATATAGACAGGAGGAATGCATGAAGAGCTATGACCTATTTATAGTTGACTTATATGGGGATTGTATGGATTCATGCACAAGATCCTACTCTCTATATATTGAGGTAGTGATTTTCTCGTTGACGACTTTGGTCTAGGTTACAGTTGAGCTCTTCTCCTCTTGCTATCACATGGCATGGCTTGGGGGCTAGATCCAAGAGGGAACTCCAGGAGGGATCTAGGTTACCTTCAATACATCACATTCAAGAACCACAATCATAACGAAATCTGCTTTGAATGGCCGCTTAAATGCTTCAACAACTCTGAACTCTGAACCGAGGTAAGTATCAAAAATTTTGTTCTTAAACTGCTTTGAACTAAGGTTTTTGTTACTTGTTGCTTGTTTTTGTGTTTTGTGTCTCATGAGCCTGCTGTTTGCTGTCTGCACTTGTTTAGAAGTTAGGGATCATGGATTTGCTAAAGAAAAAGGACTGTGGAGGCAACGATTGAGCCTACTTGTGGCTAACTAGGATTTGTGGCTTCCAAATCATAGAGTGGTTGAGGCATGGGCATTTTTTTGTGTTGAATGAGTCCAATGCCAAGTTAGATGTGCAGGCTACTCAGCTCATGAGGTGTGTTATTTGTCACTCTGTTGAGACTCTAGCAACTCCACCAAGACTCAGAAGGATTTTGTTTCATACACCCTGAGCATGGGATCACAGCCATGAAAAAACATGTTACCAATGAGCATGGCAGTGATCTCACTAGGTATAAGGCACATAGGAAAGATTTGGATGATCAAGCTAGCAATAAACGACAAAAAACAAAGAAGCGAACATCTGTCACTCCTACCATTACTTCATTTTTTGGAACTGCCAAGCCCTACAGGAAAGATAACCCTGCCCAAATCCATTTCATTGAGGATCTGATCTTGACGGTGTCAAAGGATTACATGCCATTGTCTGTTGTGGAGAATCCGTGGTTGAGGCGGCTTCTTATGCATCAATGTCCTCAGGCGGTATTCCCTAGCCGTAAGCAGCTTGAGCATCTTCCTGATTTCTTGCAGAAAACCATGGAAAGATTTAGGGGTATTTCACCCAGTGTTTCATGTAAGTGCTTTACATGAAGGTGATGTTACTAACTTGTGATGAATGTAACCCAAAAGAAAAATTTATCGCTTAGTGTACTTTTCAAACCTGAGTTGTACTCCAGAGCAGAGATTAACGATTTGAAATAGGTTTATCTCTGAGTACTTGTTTGATATGACAATCAGACTAAGGATAGTAATTTTTGCGGTTATTATTGAAAGTTAAAGGAACTGTAATTCCTTCCTGTTTAGAGAGCTTCTAAGTATAGAAGCAGTTTAAGGAGGGAAGAATGTTATGTCCATGACCAGTAAGTAGGATTTAGTATACTCCCTGCCATTGCTCAATGTGCCACTGTGACAACTTCATTTAATTTTTGGATGTCTAGATCTAGTTATGATATATTTGTTTTGGTTATCAATTTCATCAATGAAGCGTGGGTGCCTTGCCAATTTACAGTGGGGATTTTTGAAGCACTAGACACCTCTGGAGCAGCTCCAGTAGGTGAAGGCACTGTTGGCTGAATTTAATTTGACAAAGAAGGTTATAGCTTATGTTAAAGATGAGGGTGCCAATCTCGGAACTGTCGCCGATGCTCTGACTTCAGTTGTTTCATGTGAACCCCTGGCTCTTAGTGCACCATACCCAAGTGGTTGCTTTGGTCATGCTATGAGTAAGGCTTGTCAATATGCCACCAATGAGGCTAAGGTGGGAGGCAACAAAAGAGGAAGTGAGCTTGAAGGATGCTCAAGCTGCCCTTTAGAAGACAATCACGTGGACCAAAAAAAATTGGTAAGGGAAAGTTGAAATGGGATAAGGCTTGTATTGAGGCTGGATTACCATGCAAGAAACTGAAGACTCCGGTGAAAACAAGATTTGCTTTAAAGGTTATGTTGTTTCAACAAACTTTGGAGTATGCTAAAGCTATCAACATCTGTTACTCTAGACAGACTTCAGCATTGCAAGCTAGGGTACCAAGTGGTCTAACTTGGGCCATAGCTCAAGCAGTTACAGAAACTTGTTGTGCATCAATGTCTGCTCAATCAAAGTAGAGGTTATTGGTTACTTTCTAATGCACTTTCTTCTGCTCTTTGTATCATGGGGACAATGAGAAAGATTTTCGACTCACATGCTGCTATTGTGCCTCCATTGCGATGTGGCAATTTTGACTAGGATTTTGAGATTTTGTATGCTAGAATGGCGTTGGAAGTTACCAATGTTCTACGTCCATTTTTGGCTTTTGCAGAGACCTTTGACCAGTAGAAAGCACACAATATGTTGGCTTTAATGTTGGATCTCGTTTCAAAGGGCTGCAGTGTATTGTTGTTGGAGTGTGCTTCAGTTTTGTAAATTTTGGGCTTGGTAAATTTTTGGCAACATATAATGGTACCCGAGTTGATGTATGGCAAGTATAGGAACTCAAATACCATTGTTGTTGTTGATAGGCAAAATGTGGAGGAAAATTTAGTTATTGATATCATACTGGTCCTAGAATCAAGTTTTTATGAGGTATTTGAAACCCCACTCGAGCCCAAAGCCAAAAACAATTCATACCAGGAACCTGCTGGTATCACAAAAACACGATATTAGACCAACACTGGTATATACTCGACAGTTTGACTTCTACTCAAAAAATAGACGAGATGGACTCCATGAAGCAGAACAAATTCTGGACTCTCGGACCAGTACCAACAAACATGAAGACTGTCGAATGTAAGTGGATCTACAGGCACAAGCATGGACCAAAAGACAATGTATCCAAATACAAAGCCAGGCTAGTCACGAAAGGTTTTTCGTAGAAGCATGGTGTTGACTACACCAAAACATTTTCTCCTATAGTCAAGCATACCTCTATACACATATTGTTTGCATATGCAGCAGCCTACAATTTGAGGATCCATATTGTAGATGAAAAGACAACATTCCTAGATGGAGATCTCAACGAAAAAGTCTACATGGACCAGCCACCAGGTTTTACATGTAAGTCATTTGCTGACTAAGCCAGCAGGACGCACAAGAGCATCTACGGACTAAAATAGTCTACCAGGCAGTGGTACAAGAAGAAGAATCATGCACTCGTATCCTTAGGCTTCCAGCCTTTAATGGCTAACTACAACGTCTATGTGAAAGTCATAGATGGTGAAATTATTATCATTGACGTCTACATTGACGACACACTGATTCTATCAAAGAGTGACTCATTGATTGCACAGGTGAAAGAAGATATTTCAAGGCACTTTGAAATATTAGACCTAGGTGAAGCAAAATGCTACTTGGGCTTGGAAATTGATAGAGATCTTGAAGGTGGAAGATTATATCTATACCAAGCAAGATACATCCAGAAAATCATTGATGATTTTCATATGAGAGATTGCAAGGGAGTGAACACTTCGATGGTACTTGACATAGTACTGATGAATGAAGACTGTCCCAGAGATGATGAAGAGCGGGAAGCAATGTTTCAAAAGTCTTACAGAAGGCTTATTGGTTCATTGATGTACTTGGCAGACAATACACGGCCATACATTGCGTACTCATTGTTCAGATTGAGCCAATTCAACATTAACACTGGAAAATTGCCAAGAGGATCTTGCAGTACCTGCTGTAGACAAAGGACTATGGTCTTTGTTTTTCTCGCGATGCAAGATTTCAGGTGAAGTCCTACAATGATGCAAGCTGGGCATCCCTCAAAGACGACTCTAAGAGTGTTTCGGAAGGCTATACCATCACATCAAATGCAGCTATTATTTGGGTCAGCAAGAAGCAGACAATAACTGCCCAATCTTCTTGTGAGGCAGAGTATGTGCTGCAGCCAAGATGGCTAATGAGCTGACTCAAACAATTTCTAGAAGGACTGGGAGACAACACCAACGAGCCACTGATGTTGTACATGGATCACACCTCTGCTATTCATCTAATAAAAGACCCTATGTTTCATTCTAGAATGAAACACATTGCTATCAAGTATCACTTGATCAGGGATCTGGTTAAAAGAAATGAGCTGAAGACCGTGTTCATTTCAACGAAGCAGATAGTGGTCGGTATCCTCACAAAGTCCTTAGCCAAGGCAATGTTTGAAAGACAAACGGCAAGCTTGGGAATCAGAAAAATACCCGCTTCGAGAGGGAGCTGAAGAAACTTAACGTTTCTAACCATCAAAGCTTTTGTATTTATCCAAGTGTTTTTCGGACTGCTACATTTTTAACTAAGTTTGGCACATTCTGCCTATTTAAACTGTTTTTTCACGCAGTTCACACTTTTCGCATTTCCCAAAAAATCGACACATGGCCGAAATATGACCTGGAACATATTTCAAAGGACCATCGAGTTTTTTGCAAATTCTGAAATATGCGAGACTTTGTCTAAAATGACTTAGAGCAAGTTTTCGTTGACCTTCGCATTTTTTTCAAAGGGCAAAAACCGAACCGCACCACAAAGTCAATGAATGCAGTTCACATATAGTCTCAGTCAACGATTGTAGTTCAC
Organism: Diphasiastrum complanatum; assembly: GCA_029204225.1. Lineage (NCBI taxonomy): Eukaryota > Viridiplantae > Streptophyta > Lycopodiopsida > Lycopodiales > Lycopodiaceae > Diphasiastrum > Diphasiastrum complanatum. The sequence goes on along the minus strand of CM055092.1, from coordinate 32,550,716 downwards.
ATATGGTCTCTCCTCCCGAAGGCGATGAGCCATTTAAGCATCGCACCAGTGCCCGTTGCGGTCTATTTGCAGTAGCTTGCAAAGTCCTCACGCTTCGAACAACGTTCACGACCGTAGAGGGACCACAAGGAAATGATCCCATCACATGGATGGACAATGATGGATTGTACAAACTACGACGACGAGAACCCGAAAGCTGTTAGGATTAAGTCTAAAGTTGTTCTCTTAATCCTAAAGCTTAAACTAATCATCTCTCATGTTCCTCTATATATAGGATGAACGAGAGTGATGAAAACTTTTATGAGTGTTAGTCATGCAGTAGCAGACACATATTGTCACAAGAATAGATATAGAATTAGCAGTAGCTAGTTCCTCATAAGAGAGAATACCTATCTTGCACTGACACGTTGATATGGAAAACAGACAACGCTAAAAATTGTTGTTGTAAACTTATGAAAAAATAGAGTTGCGACATTCTACCTATGGTGTGTAATCTGTGAATGATTTTTGATGCTTGCTTATAGTAGATATACTTCTGCTGTTATTAAACATTATCTACTATTTGCAAATTTAAATCAGATTTGCAGTGTCAGTTTATTGCCATCATAGTATGAAGCAGTAGCTACAACTACATAGATCGACTCTATCCGGGACTCTTTGAAGTTCCAACATTGAGTCGATGTCAAGTTGGTGTCGAGTGATTGGAACTCAAATATTTGAGCCAGAGTTCAGTTGACCTTTGCTCAGCTTCGAATTATTCATGTATTTCTGCAAGCTATTTGAATGTGTGTGTACAAATGTAGACTGCTCAAATAACAATTCATTTCTGCAAACTATAATAAGAGCGAATATGTATAGGAGTTCTCAGAAGATAGAATTAGGTGAGTAGGAGTAAGATTAAACTCCAACACTCCTCCTTTGCTAGGAATCTGAATGAAAATTTAACATACTAACTAAGGTAGCATGTCTTTCTTTTGACCATGGTTTTGTCAATACATCAACCAACACACTATTCGTATGATAGTAAATCAATTCGACTTCTTTATTCTAAAATGTCTCTATTAGAAAATGAGATTGAAGTTCAAAATTTTTAGCTCTAGAGTGAGTTCGTGGATTCAAAGAAAGTGCTATGCAACTTTGATTGTCGCAATGAAGTGTTGTTGGTATGATTTATTGAAATTTCAGATCTTGGAATAGTCTTTTGAGCTAGGTAATTTCCTTGACTATGGAGGTGGTTGTAACATATTTGGACTCGATAGAGGACAAACATCTCTGCTTTCAACTATTACATGAAATGGGTCCTCTTGCAAGAAAACATTGGTAGCCAGAAGTGGATTTTTAATATCCACGTCTTTGGTCCACAGTCTGAGTTGGAATAGGCTTTCAGGATTAATGCCTCTTCTGAATTTCCATCACAACACAAAGCATAGTGCTTTGTGGCTTGTATGTACCTCAACACTCTTTGCAGAGCTTTGCAATGTGGTAGGCCTTGGATTCGACACGTATTGTGACAGTACACTAACTGTGTAGGCAAGATTAGATCATGTGCAGATCATGGTATACATGAGAGAGCCAATGATCAATTGATAGGGATATTTACACATCTCTTTTTGTTCCTCCTCGGTCTTCGAGCACATGTCCTTCAACATTTTGAATCACAGATCTTTAGGCGAGTCTATGGATTTACAGTCTGTTGGGTTGTTCTCCTTCTTACTAATTGACTAATCGGTTTTAATCCTCATCCATCCAATTCTGTGAATTTTTCTGTGTCTTTACATAGTCTGCAGATTTACAAGTGTCTTTACACAGTCTGCAGAAATACACAGAGTTTGACAATGGTGACACATTTTCTCTCTCTATAATCTAGACCGTGTCGCCTTTCAGGAATTACATGTAAAAATGTAGTGTCACATTTTTTGCATTTTTCAAAGTGCCTCAAATGTTAAGAAAATGAATCTGGCAAAGTGTGGGGCTACCCCAATATTAAGAAAATGAGATTTTATGACACTGTCGTCTTTTTCGCTTTCTTGCAACGCTGTCGCTTGTGGCAGTTTTAGTTCATTTTCTGCAGAGTGACAGTTTTAGTTCATTTATGCAGACAGACTGTTTACGGCCAATTTTCACCGCTTATCAGCAATCAATTTCTGAGAAGGAACTGGATGAATGCCAACAGACACCAGCCAATTGGCAAACGCTTTTGATGACCTAATTACTTAGTATATATAGTTGTTCATATTCATACAGTTTTAAGAAGTTCAGCAAGCATTTGAATAGTTAGCTCTCTCTCTCTCTCTCTAAAGCTTGCGAGCTTGAACACTCCTAAGCATTCTAGCTCACTTCTTAGAGTTGTTTTAGATATTGTTATTGTGCTTACTACTTATTAGCATTGCGCTTAATTCATATTTTCATTTTAGCCGTTCAGAAATAGCTTAGAGTACGTGGCTTCGATCCGCAACTTGTTGTACTCATTTACTTCTGTTTCACTTTCATATTGAATCAATACTATCTTTTATTGCATTCAGGTTCGTCTCAGAATGTGTGCGTTTCTGTAGTTCTTCGTGACTAATTATTTGTCTAGTGATTCGCGACAAATTATTTGTCTGATGTTTTGATGCTTAATGTTTGGCTACGTAATCACTGTAGTACTAATGATTTCAAAGTTAGTTACTATAAGATCGAACATGATTTCTATTACTATTGTTTTGTTCGAAATTGGTAGGCGTAGTCATGCATGAAGAAAGAGGAAGATAGTTTATTCCGCTGCGCACGATAAGTTCTAATTCTTGTCGTTTGAATATTTTTTCATTCGAGTTCGACCTATTTTTTACACACCTCTTTCTGACATGGTATCAGAGCATTGATTCTTCTTCAGGACCTAATACTTCGATATCAGAGTGAAAGCTCTAATACTTAATATCTTTCGCAATATCAAATTGATATTATATTCTTCAGTTCCTTTTATCGTTTCAGTATCAGAGAATTGATTTCTTGTTGTTGCCATTACTACATCTTAGCGTCATCGATACAATCGACAGACTAAGTTTTAGATGAATTCTCAAAGTAAAGCTGGTCTTATTGCAGACAAGCTGAATGGATCCAATTATCATTTGTGGAAATTTAAGATGAAGACCTTGCTAATTGCCAATGAGTTATGGGATGTTGTTACAGGTACAAAAGTAAAACCTAAAGATGACACATAAGACTCAAAGTGGAAATGAAAGGATGGTAAAGCTTTCGCGCTTATTATCCTCAATATATCAAATACACAGATTGGACACATAGTTGAAGCTAAAATTTCAAAAGACGTTTGGGACATCTTGAACTCACTATATGACGTGAGGGAAGTAACTACTAAGCTACATCTATGAAGGAAATTCTTCACATTCAAGATGTCTAATGGTGATTGTCTTCAGAGTCACATTAGCCAGTTTAAGAATCTCTTGCAATAGATGGCCACTATCAAATCAGTCATAGACGATCAAGACACAATTATGACATTGCTTTCAAGCTTGCCCTTTACATATGACAACTAGGTGATGATCATATCGACACACTCAGATTTAACTCTTATTAGAGTTATCATTGTGTTGCTTCAAGAAGACAATCGAAGAAGTCAAGACACTTTGTCTACTTCCTCCTCTTAGGCACTATATGTCAACAAAGGCTCTAAGCGACAAAAGCACAAAAGCTCCAAGAAGGTTGCAATGAATCAAAAGTTGACTCAAAGTCAAGTACAATCATCAAATCCACAGTCGAAAAAGAAGATGTTTTGTAGCTATTGCAAGCGCAATAACCATGAGATCAAGGATTGCCGAATTCTCCATGCAAAGATCAACAAACAAACACAATTTCATCATCTCCCCAGGTTGAAGTGGACGAAGGCGCATTCATGGTCAAAGACCAAACCACATTTTTGGATGATTCATGGTTTCTTGATTCTGGAGCAACTCAACATATGACCAATCAACGTGAGATGTTAAACTCCTACACGCCTTATAGCACGAAGAAATTTGTTCATCTTGGTGACAATAGTACTCACACTATTGAAGGTGAAGGTATTGTAAGATTGCGGTTCCAGCATGATCAATTCAAACTACTATCCAAGAGCTCTACAAATCTGTTATCAGTAAGTAGAATTATAGATTTAGGTCATAAGGTAGAATTCGAATATGATCAATGCAAAATTATTGATAGGAGTAATAGGATCCTTGCACTCGACAAGAGGCAGGGTTACTTATATAGATTGGCACATTGTTATTCTGAGTCTAGTCAAGCCTTGAAAACCTCTGTTCTAATAAAGCATTACTATGGCATCATCGCTTAGGACACTTGAATTATGCATCTATTTTGAACATGTCCAGACAAATCATGATTCTTGATCTCGACTATCCTTCTGGTAAGGTCGATCTCCCTGTATGTCATAGCTGCATCTTTGGAAAGTAGGCTAGGATTCCTTTTAGATCAAACCATAGGCATGCAGCAAAAGGTCTGTTAGATGTTGTTCATACAGATATATGTGGACCTATACAAACTCCTTCATTGCTAGATGCAAAGTATTTCATTATTTTTGTTGACGAATTCTCCAGAAGAACAGTTGTTTATTTCATTAAACAGAAATCATAGGCTTTCATCAAATTCAGAAAATTCAAAGAGCATGCTGAGAATCAAACTAACGAACGAATCAAAGCACTAAGGTCAGATAACGGGAGAGAATACATCTCCACTGAATTCAAGGAGTATTGCATTAACAACGACATTGAGCAACAATACATTACCTCCTATTTGCCTTAGTCAAATGGTCTTGCTGAGAGAAAGAACAGAACCTTAGTTGAATCGGCAAAGTGCATGTTATCACATGCGAAACTTCTGAAGTCCTTTGGGTTGAAGTTGTTTCAACAACAACCTGTATCCAGAACAGATGTCCTACTAAAGGTCTCTCAGACAAAACACCATTCGAAGTTTAGGCAGGTACCAAACCTTCTTTATCATACCTACGAGTTTTTGGATATACTGCTTTTGTGCAGATACCTCGTGATCTCAGGAAGAAGCTCAACTTCCAGAGTATCAAATGTATTTTCATCAACTACACTACTTTAGATCAAGCCTACAAGTTGTTTGATCCCATCGAGTTGAAGATGGTCACTAGCTGGAATGTCATCTTCATCAAAGATCAGTTTATCGACCTCAAGGGAAACCCACATTGCTGACTCTTCCGTTTCATCCGACACATTGAACTTCCCAGTTCCTCAGTCGACTATTCCAATTGAAGGTCCAAGCTCTTCTACTTTTGACGAACAACAAATCAGAAGATGATGATGTTGCAGTTCAGCAACTACAGTATGATAGAAATGATCAACTTTTCCATTACCCAGAAGATCTTCAAGAGCAAACAAACTACCTAACCGGTATATCAACGAGTCTGCAGCCTACCTTGTTCAAAAACCGATGTCTGTCCAAGAGGCACTCAGTCAGCCTGATTCAGATCTTTGGAAAGAAGCTATGGATAAAGAGTATTCATCTCTTATCAAGAACCAGACAAGGATAATTGTCGAATTACCTGCTAGCAGAAACGTAGTTGATTGCAAATGGATTTTCAAAGTCAAGCACAATGCAGATGGAAGCATCAACAGGAGAAAGGCACGACTTGTCGCCATAGGATTTTCTCAGGTATACAACATTGATTACACTGAGACCTTCAGTCTAGTAGTCAAGCATTCTTCTATTCAACTTCTGCAGTAGATTTGGAAATATATCAAATGGATGTACAGACGACATATCTCAGTGGAGTTATCAAAGAAGACATTTACATGGTGCAACCCGAAGGTTATATTATCGAGGGCAAACACAATCATGTGTGTAAACTCCATAAGGCACTTTATGGCTTGAAGCAATCTACTCGAGCATGGTTTCAAAGGATCAATACTTTTCTTATTGATCACGGCCACACACCCAGCTCTTCAGATTCTAATGTTTACTTCAAAGCAGTGCAACAGTCTTTTATCATTATCACTTTATACGTGGATGATACACTGTGTTTCAGCAACAATCTGATAAAAGAAGAGAAGACAATGCTATCTTCCGAATTCGACATGACTGATCTGGGCGAAGCTCATTTCTACCTTGGTATACAAATCCACAGAGACAAAAAACAAAAGTTGGTCTACATTACACAATAGAGGTACATCTACAACATGTTAGTCAGATATAATCTGATTAATTGCAAGTTAGCGCTCTCACCAATGGAAGCAGGTCTCAAATTGTCAAAGGACCAGTGTCCCCAAACAATTCATGAGAAGCAGCAAATGCGTGAGTATCATTACCATTCTATTACAGGATCTCTTATGTACGCCATGATCTGTACCATGCCAGACATAGCTTTTGCAGTCAGCTCTCTCAATCAGTTTATGACTAATCCTGATGTAACACATTGGAAGGCTCTTATTAGAGTCATGAAATATCTTTGAGCTACTATGGACTTTTGCATTTGTTATGGAGCAGTCGGCAACGACAAACTCAATTTACTCACTGGTTACACAGATGCAAGTTGGGCAAGAGATGTAGACACTTGTAAATCCACTTTCGGATTTACATTCTTCCTCAATAATGGTCCAATTTCCTAGAACAGTCGCAAGCAATCTTCAATAGCTCTATCTTCCACTAAATTAGAGTATATCGTAGTCTCTCAAGCTACAAAGGAAGCAATTTGGTTGAGGAACTTACACTCAGATATCGGTCTGAGTCAATATGCTCCGACGACATTATTTTGTGATAATCAAAGTGCCATTGTTTTATTAGCCAACCCTAGATTTTATTCTAGGGGCAAGCACATTGAACTGAAGTATCATTTCGTCAGAAGCAAAGTTCTCAACGAAGAAGTCAGATTGCAGTACTATAGAATGCAAGATATGACAACAGATATTTTGACCAAAGCATTAAGTTTGGAAGCACACAGAAGATTTTGTGTAGAACTAAGTTTGAAGGCATTCAAGGATTCAGATTAAGGGGGAGTGTTGGATTATTCTCCTTCTTACTAATCGACTAATCGGTCTTAATCCTCATCCATTGTTTATTCAGTTCTGCGGATTTTCCCGTGTCTTTACACAGTTTGCAGATTTATAAGCGTTTTTACAGAGTCTGCAGAAATACTCGGAGTTTGACAACAGTGTCGTATTTTCTCTCTCTACAATCCAGACAGTGTCGTTTGTCAGGAATTACATGTAATCTCTTTTTCGTATTTTTTGCCTGTCAGGAATTGCGAGTAAAATTGCAGAGTCGCATTTTTCAAAGTGTCTCAAATGTTAAGAAAATGACTCAGGCAAAGTGTGGGCTACCCCAATATTAAGAAAATGAGATTTTATGACACTATCGTCTTTTTTGCTTTTTTGTGACACTGTCGCCCCTGTGGCAGTTTTAGTTCATTTCTATAGAGTGACAGTTTTGGTTCACTTATGCAGACAGACTATTTACAACTAATTTTCACCGCTTATCAACAATCAATTTTTTAGAAGGAACTGGATGAATGCTAGCGGACACCAGTCAAATTGGCAAGCGCTTTTGATGACCTAATTGTTTGTATATAGTTGTTCATATTCATACACTTTTAAGAAGTTCAGCAAGCATTTGAATAGTTAGCTCTCTCTCTCTCTCAAGCCTGCGAGCTTGAACGCTCCTGAGCATTCTAGATCACTTCTTAGAGTTGTTTTAGAGATTGTGCGCTTACTGCTTATCAGCATTGTGCTTAGTTCAGACTTTGATTTTAGCCGTTCAAAAATAGCTTAGAGTACGCGGCTTCGATCCGCAACTTGTTGTACTCATTTACTTCTGTTTCACTTTCATACTGAATCAATACTATCTTTTATTGCATTCAGGTTCGTCTTAGAATGTATGCGTTTCTGTAGTTCTTCTCAACTAATTATTTGTCTAGTGATTCGCGACTAATTATTTGTCTAGTGATTCACGACAAATTATTTGTCTGATGTTTCAATGCTTAATGTTTGGCTACGTAATCACTGTAGTACTAATGATTTCAAAGTTAGTTACTATAAGATCGAACGTGATTTCTATCACTATTGTTTTGTTCGAAATTGATAGGCGTAGTCATGCATGAAGAAAGAGAAGATAGTTTATTCCGCTGCACACGATAAGTTCTAATTCTTGTTGTTCGAATATTTTTCATTCGAGTTCGTTTCTTTCCGAATTCAACTTATCTTTCACACACCTCTTTCCAACACAATCTTCTATGTCGTACATATGAAGCATTGATTAAGTATTTTTGCTAGCTTATGGTGATTCTTATACTTGTTCAGTCTCTTGTGATCTCAATGTTGAGTAGGCAGTGTATTGGGCCTGAATCAATCATTTCAAATTCCTTCGATAGTAACTTTGATCTCATGCAATAGCTGATTCGATGTGTTGATGATTAATGAATCATCGATATAGTGCTATTATAACATAGCTTGAGCCTCTATACAGTAGATACACATTCAAATTTGTAGAAGAAGCAAACTGATGCTACAATAATAAGTGATTTATTCTTTCGAACCAGACTCTTGGAGCTTGCTTTAACCCATAAATGGTCTTATATAGTTTGCAAACTTTGTGCTCTTGGCCTTGAAGGACAAAACCTTCTAGTTGATAGATATAAATGTCTTCTTGTATATATACATTGAGGAATGTTGTCCAAATGCCCATCTGGTGAATTTCTAGATCTTCTACAACTGTGATAGCTAATAGTGTTTGAATAGATTGATGTTTTACAACTTGACTAAAAATCTCAGTGTTATTTATATATGTTTGTATCCTTTCACCATTAGTTGTTAGTTGAGCTTTCCATTTATAGATCCATCTAGGTAAAGCTTCAAATTAAAGATTCACTTAGTGTAGATGATCTTCACATTCACTGGAGGGTTAACAAAACTCTAGGTCTTGTTCTTCATTGATGAATTGTACTCAGCATCCATGGCTATATGCCAACTATCTTCTCCAACTGTGGTAGAATAATCCCGAATGATGAAGGCTTGAGGGATGTGTTGATCAAGCTCTTGTCTGATTCGAGCAAATATTCCAACTATCGACGAGTGCTAGATAGCTCTCCTTGTTGCATGACTATGATATCTTCGATTGGTGTAATAACATTCACATGGTGAGGCCTATTGATGGTAAATGGGACGATTGGAACAAACTCCTACATTAGTTGCTTCTGCTTGAAATCATGAAACTTGTCTTCCAAGAAGACTACATCTTCAATAATTGAGATTCATCTTGACTCTTTACCGTAGACTCTATAAGCTTTGTGATGATTCAAATATCCAACAAAGATACTCTTGTAGCTGACAAGATCGAGCTTCTTTCTCAGGTCAGAAGGACTTTGCACATAGCATTGACATCCGAAAGGTGCTTTGGTGCTTATAACCATAATAGGCGTCGAATGGAGTCTTTGAGTCAATAGATTTGGAGCTCAAATAATTCTACAGATAGCAAGCTATAGAAATAGCTTCAACCCAAAATTTATTGGGTAGATAAGCATTTGATAGCATTGTTCGCGATGTATCTAGTAATGTTCAGTTCACATAATAGAATAAACAGTGATGGATCGAATATTACAATGTCTAAGTATTTGACAATTTAGACAAAACTATAAGAGAAGAAGGATATGATTAGTCTGATATAATATTGAACATCATAAAATTGTATGATCAATTCAATAAGTAGCATATACAAATCAGAAAAATCGTAAGCACAAAACAATAGTGGATGCAACCGCATACTCAAAACTATCTCTGAGTATCTAATTGACTATGTTTGACACTTTCGCTAATAAGTTGTAAGCATTCTAGCAATGTGTTATATTAATCTCCATGGTCAATATGCAAAAGAGAAATAAAAAGAAGAATTAGCCTAGAAATTGATCAACTATTTATACTAGTTATGAATGTTGTTTAGACTTATCCAAATGATAGTTGAAGGCAACTATTGTTTGGACATAGATCACAATTGGAGCTTAGCCACATTGTGTTGTCATTTATCCAATTAGGCTTTCCAAAAACTTCTTGCAAAAATCGTTAAGACAAGTTGGTAGCTTCAAAACAAGTGGAAATAAGCTTTGTTAATATTCGATAGCTTGAACACCTTCGATAGTCTTTTTCATTGTTGATCCCAACTTTTAGCCATTCCCATGTATTTTTGTAGACTATGTAAAAACATGAGTAAAACCATAGAACTAAATAGATGAATGGATGTAGATTAAAGTTCTTGGTTGAAAGGTTATGATCTATTCAAGAGTGTGATTCAAGTGTATTTAAGTTCAAAAGTTCATCATATTTAAGTAGATCAAGCGTAATCAAGATATGATAACTTTATGTGCTAGATTTGCTATAATTATAGTATGATCTTGGGTGAGGGCGCGCGCTATCCCACGGCCCCTCCTCCATGCTCTCGTACTCCTCTCTAGTTTCAGCTATGGTGGAGGAGCTCCAAGGTTTCGCTGGCCACCCTACAAAATAGGTTTCAGTGCCCTCCTTGTTGTGCGGCAACCCACGGCCCTCTGACACGCTCTCTTTCTCCTTAGGATGCTCTGTGCTGGCTTCTTACATCACCAAAAAAGTGTGCCTTCTGAAAGAAATCCATGCTTTTGCAGCTAGAAACCCTTGCCCTCTCTAAACTAAAATTCACTTTATCTTTGTGAGCTTGTAAACAACATCCACCTTCTCAGAGGTCACCCTACAGTCCTCTAGATGTAGCAACTAGCAGTTTGTAAATTAGTGCACAAACGAGTGCTTAAGTAGGTGCATAGAGTTCAAAACTATCGCATGATGTCAAGCCCCTTTTTTGCAACCTCGTACTTCTGAGCTTACCATACTCAATTTTCCAAGTAAAGTTTGCACTAACTAAGCACCAGAGCTTCCAATTGAAGTATTTCTGCTTCTCCAAAGCCCACTCAAATTGACAAAGATTCACCTTAGATTCCTCACGAATCTAACTGCAATCCTGGTCGGGTGATTGCAGTCATTAGGCTTTGATACCAAGCTGACAACAATGCTAGTGATCGATGCAATCACCACAGCACTTTCACAAGCACTTCAAAACAAGTAACACGAGATTGCTCTCAAACTCATAGACTATATATTCACACTAACATTCAAGTACAAAGAGAACTAGCTAAATAGCAACTTAAGGGCTCATAAAAGATTGGCCCACTATCTAGAGAGCTGGAAAGTTTTGCATTCAGTCAAGGATTACCAAACCTCAAGAAGTATTTGAAAATACCATATTGATGTTTATGTAATTGGCTTTTGGTCTTGCATAATAAATATTTTCCTATGGGAGGAGGGTTCCCATCTTGATCGCTCATTGCTTGTTCATGTGGAAAGTTTGGTATAGTATTTTCATTATCTGTTTGATGAAAATCTCTTGAAGTTTAATTCATGTTAGTAAAAATTGAATAAAATTTCAAGAATACATTTGCATGCAAGTCAAGTTTAAACTTTGTGGGTCTAAATCTAGTAAGAAACCTTCCCTTGGAGTTCATAAAGAGAATTTAACAATGGTGGTGGATCTAGAGGATACCCAAATAGAGACAATATTTTAGAAATGAAACAAATGGATGAGGGGATGATATAGTGAATCAATTGGAAGACACATAATAATGATGTAATATTAAGAAACCAATAGTTTCCTTACTTATGACTATTATTTTGAATGAACATTGGCTCCCTCATTTGCAATCCACTATTATAATTGACAACTGAATTAGCATAGACAAGAAACAATAAACATGAATATGAAATTCTGATAATAAAGCCAGTACACATGATGGTGCTATCCAATCCGTGCACTCTAAAGAAGGGTTTCAATGGCGATCTAGAATAGACTATGGATGACTGATCTACACAATGACATAATGCTCCAACTACTGATGAATGCTTCTCAATGTGGTAGCTATAGCAGCGATCACCGTCAGAGAGAGCGAACAACGTGCATTCTTCATTTTCATTTTGCTTATTAGATTACTTGCATACATTCATTCATTTTTATGATTTTTCAATAATTTTATTTCATATTGTATGCTTGCAAACTATTTGTAATATGTTTTTTCTACCAAGAAATTTTCTTATTTTTGAGCAATCAATTTGATTATTGTTTAGAGTTGAGTTCTATTATGGTTGAATTAAATTGTCTTCCACATAAACATAGGCTTTGTCTTTCTACAATTCAGATTTTAATTAGTGTTTTCATGGTTTGTATCAAACGTCTTAATAATCATCAATATGGTTGTCATATATGCCTAAACAATTTTTATAATCATAAGTTTTCACCAAGAGAATGTAAAAAAATAAAATGCTCCATTTCTCACATAGAATCTATTGATAATATGTGACTTGATATCGGAGTCATGGTTGTATTTGTAAATCCTTGAACTAGATTCTTTTTAGACAGAAGTCTTGGAAGGCTATTGTTTTATCAAATGATCATTTCTATCATTAAGTTTAGACTATATAAGAAAGTAATATGCAATGAGTCATGACTTTGGGAGTGTGACTAAGAAGTATTGAATGTTATATGGTCCATTTGTGTAAGATCATAAGAGATGTATACTGAGTTTGAATGAAATAATTCCAAGGTCATTCTAATATCACATTAAAAGATATAGCAAAACTCCTCCACATGTAAACAGATTTGATGTTTTTACAATTTCAAATTTTTTTTATATGTCAATCAGCTTAGAACTATATGAATACATGAATATGCTCTAACACAAAATCAAGAATGAGGTATCTCAGCCATTAGCACTAAACTCACACTTGTCTTTATGGCCATGTAAACCACTTGTTGGATCTTCAACCTAAGACCAAAGCCCGGACTTTTGCATCACATATAGATAACCACAAAAAAGTAGACCGAGTTTGATGTAAAGATTCATGATTTTGAATTTTCTCCAAAAAATCACATAGATGCTTGTTGTACATATATTTTGACATTATGGAATGATGAACACAATCTTGGTTGGACGGATGTGATGCCTAGGTGTGTGCTACATTGATTGTAACCATCAACTATTGTCAGTTATTATATCTGGAATCTTTGCTACCTACTAGATACTCAAATGTCAATAACTCTACATCAATTGATATGAAACTTCACATCATGTCATGCAAAATAGTTCAAACTTGTTAATGCTACATCGTCACCTTGCTTTCTATTTGAAAATATATGTTCAAAATGATTATCTATTGATGCGCTTTACTTCTGAATTGATAATTACAAATGACATATGACAAATGATGCTTGTACAGACGTACATCTACAAACTTAAACCAAATATTTCTTAAATACTAAAAAAACTATATTCAGTGTAGAATGCTAAATGTTTCCCAAAGAATTTGCATATTGTATCGTGACCTAAACCTTTAGCATCATAGTAAAGCATTGAAAGTAAATGATATCTAGCATTTAGAATTGACGCTATGTATCATGATACAAACTTTTGTTTACAAGAAAAAGCTAAAAGCTTAGTCTTGAAAATAAACTTAATTAAATAATAACTACCTTGTTTTGACAAGGATAACCATGATAGTCATAGTCACGTCAATCACTTCAAACTTCCAAAAATAGATTAATGGAATCTATACATCACTCTTTTGAAACATTGTGGGGCCATTGATATGTTCATAATGTTGATCTTTGTACTAAAAGTCGTTTGGCATTTAAGTTAAACCATGTGATTTGAATTAACATAAATGGAGTAACATGAGGACAATTTTGATTTAATACTAAATTTTTTTTTTATATATGACCACTTCAAATCTACAAAACAAAAAAGGCCAAAAGGTGAACCAAAGACCACTTGGTTTCTTGTGTGTGCAACTATTAGGCACCAAGAAGTTCCTAACATGTATGTACAAAATAGCCTACCATAAAATTCAATGTGACTCTCTATGTAGGGAGGCCTCCATGAGTCATAATGCTTGGTGAAGTAGCATGCTTGAAGTGTGTACATGTTTATATCTACTTGTAATAGCAACTTATTAAGGCAATTCTTCTCATCCGAAGATAAGACCTTTTTTTGGTTGTGCTTTAAATCTATGGATATTGTGATTTTTTGGTGTTCATCCACTTGTGCTACCTGTACATGTGGATGTTAGAAATAACTAAATAATGCACCTCTTAGCTTAGCAGTCACTAGTTAATCGTGAGCTCAAATCTGTAAGGCCCCCGTTATGAGGAGAAGCCATTATTGAGCACAGTTGTTAGTATGGGGTCTACTGTGAGACCATGATGGTTAAGAGATGGCTAGATTGCATAGCAGGAAGTCCTGGGGGGTTCGAGGGGCAGTAGCCCCCTGGTGGGGGGTTTGGGGGCAAAGCCCCCCAACGGTAGGGTCCGAGGGCCTCTTCATGATTTGGCCTTTCGATTCCCTTAGCAAAACACGCTTTTTGGTGTTTTGCATCCCTTTAGTCTTGAATCTTAGTTGAATCGGCAAAGTGCATGTTATCACATGCGACACTTCCGAAGTCCTTCTGGGCTGAAGCTGTTTCAACAGCAACCTATATTCAGAACAGATGTTCTACTAAAGGCCTCTCAAACAAAACACCATTCGAAGTTTGGATAGGTGCCAAACTTTCTTTATCAAAATTACGAGTTTTTGGATGTACTGCTTTTGCGCAGATACCTCGTGATCTTAGGAAGAAGCTTGATTTCCAGAGTATCAAGTGTGTTTTCATCGGCTACACTACTTCAGATCAAGCCTACAAGTTGTTTGATCCCATCGAGTCGAAGATATTCACTAGCCGGGATGTCATCTTCATCGAAGGTCAGTTTCAAGACCTAAAAGGAAAGGGCAGTTCCCATGTAGCCGACGTGTCAGATTCTCCTGACGCTTAGAACTTTTCAGTTCCGCAGGCGACTATTCCCATTGAAGGTCCAAGCTCTTCTACTTCCGACGAACAACGAATGAACGGTGAATCAGAAGATGATGACATTGTAGTTCAGCAACTACAGTATGATAGAAATGATCAACTTCTTATATTACCCATAAGATCTTCAAGGATTAGCAGACCACCTAACCGATATATTGACGAGTTTGCAACATATCTTGTTCAAGAACCGACGTCTGTCCAAGAGGCACTCAGTCAGCCTAACTCATATATCTGGAAAGAATCTATGGATAAAGAGTATTCATCTCTTATCAAGAACTAGACGTGGACAATTGTCGAATTACCTGCTAGCAGAAACGTAGTTGATTGCAAATAGATTTTCAAAGTCAAGTACAACGTAGATGGAAGAATCAACAGAAGAAAGGCATGACTAGTAGCCAAAGGTTTTTCTCGGGTATACAACGTCGATTACACTGAGACCTTCAGTTCAATAGTCAAGCATTCTTCTATTCAACTTTTGCTATCATTTGCCGCTGCAGCAGATTTGGAAATACATCAAATGGATATGTACAAACAACATATCTCAATGGAGTTATCAAAGAAGACATTTACATGGTGCAACCCGAAGGTTATGTTATTGAGGGTAAGCACAATCATGTTTGTAAACTGCATAAGGCACTTTATGGCTTGAAGCAATTTGCTCTAGCATGGTTTCAAAGGATCAATACTTTCCTCATTGATCACAGCTATACACCTAGCTCTTCAGATTCAAACGTTTACTTCAAAGCAGTGCAGCAGTCTTTTATCATTATCACATTATACGTGAATGATACATTGCTTTTCATCAACAATACTGATTCGATAAAAGAGGAAAAGACAATGCTATCTTTCGAATTCGACATGACCGATCTGGGCAAAGCTCATTTCTGCCTTGGTATACAAACCCACAGAGACAAAAAACAAAAGTTGATCTACATTACACAACAGATGTACATCTACAAATTCTAGTCAGATATAATCTGATCAATTGCAAGATAGCTCTCTCACCAATGGAACCAGGACTCAAATTGTCAAAGGACCAATGTCCCCAAACAATTCATGAGAAGCACAAGATGCGTGAGTATCCTTACCGTTCTATTATAGGATCTCTTATGTACGCCATGATCTGTACCAGGCCAGACATAGCTTTTGCAGTGAGCTCTCTTCGTCAGTTTATGACTAATCCTGGTATAACACATTGGAAGGCTCTTATCAGAGTCATGAGATATCTTCGAGCTACTATGGACTTTTGCATTTGTTATGGAGCAGTCGGCAATGACAAACTCAATTTCCTTAGTGGTTACACATATGCGAGTTGGGCAGGAGATGTAGACACTTGTAAATCTACTTCCAGATTTATATTCTTTCTCAACAATGGTCCAATTTCCTAGAACAGTCACAAGCAATCTTCGATAGCTTTATCTTCCACTGAATTGGAGTATATCGCAGCCTCTCAAGCTACAAAGGAAGCAATTTGGTTGAGGAACTTACTCTTAGATATCGGTCTGAATCAATATGCTCCGACGATATTATTTTGTAATAATCAAAGTGCCATCGCTTTATCAGCCAACCCTATTTTTCATTCCAGGAGTAAGCACATTGAATTGAAATATCATTTCGTCAGAAGCAAAATTCTCAACGAAGAGGTCAGATTGCAGTATTGTAGAACGCAAGATATGACAGCAGATGTTTTTACTAAAGCATTATGTTTGGAGTCACACAAAAGATTCTGTGTAGAACTAAGTTTGAAGGTCAAGACATTCAAGGATTCAGATTCAGGGGGAGTATTGGATTATTCTCCTTCTTACCAATCGTCTAATCGATTTTAATCTTCATCCATTGTTTATCCGATTCTTCAAATTTTCCCGTGTGTTTACACAGTCTGCAGAATTACAAGTGTTTTTAGATAGTCTACAGAATTACACGGAGTTTACGACCGTGTCGCATTTTTCGCCTGATAGAAATCTCGTGTAAAAATGCAGTGTTGCTTTTTCGCATTTTTCGCCTTACAGAAATCTCGTGTTAAATACAGTGTCGTCTTTTTCGTATTTTTTGCCTGTCAGGAATCTCGTGCAAATATGCAGAGTCACATTTTTCGCTTTTTCCAAAGAGCCTCAAATGTTAAAAAAATGACTCTGGCAAAGTGTGGGGCAACCCCAAATGAGATTTAAGGGCACCCTCGGCTTTTTTGCCGTTTTGCGAAAACTCCGACAGTGTTGTCTGTGGCTATTTTTAGTTTATTTTTGCAGAGCTACAGTTTTGGTTCATTTATGCAGACAGAACACTTATGGCCAATTTCACCGCTTATCAGTAATCAATGACAAGGACCCGATGGATGCCAGCAGATCACCAGCCAACTGGGGATCGCAATCGACGACCTAATTTCTTAGTACAAATAGATGTTCATATTCATACAGATTAATTCATTGAGAATCAAAAGTATAAGAAGCGTTTGAATAGTTAGCTCTCTCTCTCGAGCCTGTGATCTTGAACACTCCTGAGCATTCTAGCTCACTTCTTAGAGTTGTTTTAGAGATTGCTATTGCGCTACTGCTCATCAACATTGCGCATTAATTTAGACTTTCATTTTTAGCCGCTCAGAGATAGCATAGAGTAAACAGCTTCAATCTGCAACTTATTGTACCCATTTACTTCTGTTTTGTTTTGAATCAATACTATTCTTTATTGCGTTCAATTTCGTCTCAGACTGTATGCGTTTCTATATCTCTTTGCGACTAATTATTTGTCTGATAATCTTCAATGCTTAATTGCTTGGCTACGTAATCACTGTAGTACTGACGATTTCAAAGTTAGTTACTATAAGTTCAAACGTGATTTCTATCACTATTGTCTTGTTTGAAATTGATAGGTGTAGTCATGCATTGGAAAGATGAAGATAGTTTATTCCGCCATGCACAAAAGGTTTTACTTTTTGAGCTAGACCTATCTTCTGCATTACCACTTTCTGACACTTAGTCTGAAGATCAAAACATTCACGGATCCAAATTAAGAGGAGATATTGGATTTATCTCCTCTACTCTCCTAAATTCCATGTTAATCTAGTTCCATTCATTGTTGCGTATTTGCTTGCATTGTTGCACAGTTCAACTACCGAAGACGAGCAAGAGAAGATGACTGCCATATCGGAGTTGTACGAACTATCAGGTAGACCCAACTTGGTCGACATATTGGGGAAGCCTGACTTATCGGCCTCTTCACGCTCATCCTCTGTATTGTGCAACCAACTTGACAATGACAACAACCACGATCTTCCTCCTGACGGCACAACGGCTCCACGCCCTCTCTTGTACACTCATCTGCATAATGTAGATAACATGAAAAATTATTATATACAAAAGTAATGTTATTGATCAATGATCAAGAACACAGATTATCAAATCCGACAAGAGAGACACAATAGATGCTTTCACGCATTGATTCTCCTCTTCAGACGGATCGTCAGTAATAAGCTCATAGCTTTTACAGTTTGTAGTTAGCTTTGTGAGCAAGCGGTTTCGCCCGCTATTGTCTTATGCTCACCTGCATCACTGACTTGTATTTCGCTACAATTAATCTGAATAAAGTGCTGTCTAGTTCTGCGTTCAGGTTCTGTCAGTATTTGCAATGCTTTCCGCTCTTTGTCTGACCTTCTGATTGCTTTGTCTGATAGTCTGCTCTTGCTTCCGCTACCACCGCGCATCTAGCCCTAAATTTCACTTTGTTATTGTGTTCGCCTATTGTTACCAATAGTGCATGCACCGAGGGAACTTCTCACACTTCCCCATCACTCTCCTCTATCTTTAGGAGGCAAGTGCAACTCGATAAGTCACAAGGTATAGGATGAAATCATGGGCCGAGGCATAAAGGGACAGACACATGAACCATTACCACCATGAAAGCTTTCTTAGAGGAGCTTCGAACACTCTAAAACTTAAAATTTGACAAATTACTAGTAGCCTCCACATCTTGGCTCAATCCTAGCTATTTGTTGTGGCATAAAGGTGTCATCAAATTTGTCTAAGAATTAACTGGTCACTCCTAATTAAATAAGTCCAAGTATCTTCAAACAAGGCCCACCAATAGAAAGTAAACTTGGGGGTGTCCCAGGCCATTCAATGAATCAATTCTCAAAAGTACTTCTAGTAATCTAGTGATATCTATATTTTTAGTAAGCACACAACATATAATATAATCTTCTTTCACTTGAACGATACTCTTCCAAGTAGAATTGATTTTCTTTTCATGTGAGATAGCTATCATTGATAATATGCAAAAATAAAACCTTTGTTTCATTTCATTCGTTTATGTGAGATCACTCTCATTCACGGATGTTTTTTCATCTAAGATACCCACCTCATGTGTGCTTAGATCCAATTTTAAAAAGTACAATGCAAAAGTTGCCAAGGTGGAGGGTTCAACCAAGCCCATCCACACTACTACTATGTGTGGTATTTATATATTGTGATGGTAGGTGGGAACCCTACGATTGTCGTCCTTTGTAGTTGAATTATTGACATTGTAGATTGGCGAGTTGCATTGAGCTACTCGTGGTGGCAACACTCTAGTGACACTGACCTACACTCACTTGCACTCTAGCTATTGAGGTGAATACATGAAATTATATGGTTGTATATGAACCATTGACTTGGTCTCTCTCTCTCTCTCTCTCTCTCACACACACACACACACACACACACACACACACACACACCACGAGGTCAAAAGTGCTGAGGAAAGCATCTACGAAATAGTTTCAATGGTAAAATGAAACTTTGATTACCAAAATGAGCCAGCATGATGCAACTACATACCGGACGACAGCTCGACATACGGAGTCATACCGGACGACAGCTCGACATATGGAGTCATACGGAATATACATATATCAACATGGTACGCCTCACTCCCATGGCTTGACATATGGAGGTATATGCTTCAAACCCAAATACATATACATATCCAATGTACCATATAAAAGTATGAAACCCAAATTTCAACCTTTTGGCGCCAAGAAACGTGTGTGTGTGTGTGTGTGTGTGAGAGAGAGAGAGAGAGAGAGAGAGAGAGAGAGAGTGAGTTAGAGTTGGTAATAGTGTATGCGAAAGAATTGGTTTGTGGCAGCTGTAGGACGAACATGATGATGTTTGGGGGCAGCTTTAAAAGCATGATAGAGCAGAAAGAGAGAGAAATAGTGAAATTGTGTGAAGAGCAGATTGTTACTCTTCAAAAACAGGTATGCGCTGATTCTGAATTGCAATGCAGTCTCATTTGATGAACTGTACTGAGGCATCAGAATCCAAAATTAGCATTTGAATCAAAGCATTACTTTCAAACGATCTATTTTGTATCAATGGCATGAAATAGCATGTTTAGCATAAGCGTATTATGGTCAATCAAACCATTGCGTGATAGTAATCGAGAAGGACTATGGGGATACGTAAACGGTTCTATAGCCAGACCAGCAGAACCTGGATTGCTCCCAGCAAAAACTGTGAATTCTATCGATTGCTTCAATGTAAATTTTCTTAGAAAACACTCTAATTTATTGCCAGGTACGAAACTTGATGAGCAACGATGAATTTGCCCTACAATAAATTGCATGTTGGTGAAGACTTCCTTTCCTTTGCTTGAGGTCCCCATTTCGAATTCAATCACCTGCATGTCAAGAAAATGATGAATTTGGAAAAATATTGATAGCATATTTACCCTTAGTTTCAATTTTATCATTAGATGCAAGGAAAACCCAATTCCACACTTGCATATTGAGTCAATTTTGATTTTTATTATAGAGCACATAGGGCAGGTGCATTCCTGGCTTTTATGAGCTTTCTTTTGAGAAAGTTCTTATATGCACGAGATAGAGGAGCTGCCATTGTCGTCAAAAGAAGACGGGTAAGACCCTTACTTGTGGCCCAAGCCCATTTTCATGACAAATCAAAGTTCCTAATCTTACACACTAAAGCAACAAATAAGCAAGCTTTGAGGGGGCTTTTTTTGATCCAATGTTGATCACTTTTAGGTTCAAGGATTCAAGTCACAAAGATGAGCTAGAAACTTGGATTAAGAGTTTTAACTCTAAATTGGATGAAGCACAATTCCATCTAATTCAGAAGCGAACCCTTTCGATTCGACTCAACAAGAAAACAATCATTAGTCTTTTTGCATTTGATGTGAGAAAGTTGTAACTTTTTTACATTTCATCCTCCATCCCCTTATCTTCTTCTTCTTCTCCATGCCTTCCTCCGCCTCCTCTCCTCAAGTTATGAACAAGATTCACAGCGATGGCATAAGCTCAAAGAAAGATGATTCACAAGGTAACTCAAGCTAAGATTTTAGAATGCGTATCAATCACAAGTGATACATGGAAGAAAGATCTCCACAAGAACTGCAATAGAGTGACATATGATGAACTCATGAGCTGAATCAAATGATCTACTATTTCAACGGTATGTACTCCACAATGTGGTTCGCATGGCGCCAGTGCCGTGGGACTGCACGCCACGGCAGTGCCGTGCCACGAAACTTTTTATGAATTAAAAAAAAACAAAACCCATATAATTGTCTATATAATATTGGAGTATATATATAAGTTTTTAATTGTGTTTGCAAATTTTTTTAAAACCTATATAGATACATTTCTTTCTTTGAAGTATCACCTACCAATGAGTAGTCACTCGGGACAGATAGCCAGGGCGTCCAATGTCTTTAAACTTGGTAATATTCTGAAGAACCTTCACCTCTTGGAGCTTGTGCTCAAGCCTCAGACTTCGAAGGAAGAAGCGCAGACTACTAAACATTAGAATATTATGCTCTAAAATTTAGAGCATAAATTTTGTTTATGCATACTCTATTTCAAATTTGAACTATAACATTCTCTTGAAGGTGTCCTGATAAAGCTTAATTTTGACCCGGAAACTGCCTGTCCTCTCAAATGCTGCAAATTTCCAAATTTGTCCAAATTCTTGCTACTGCTGTTTATCATTGAGACATGTAGCTGGAACCTTTTACTGCATTTTCCTATACAGGCTGGATGTGCTATACCCTGATTTTAGGTGGTCTCTGCCGTCTATTGTAAAGCATTTGAGCATCCAGAAGAAAAACTTAAAAGGATGGGCTTGTAGGCTCGATCCATATCAAAGGTTCTGGAAAATATGAAAGCTTGAAGTTGCTTCTTTGGTAATGTTTATAGTCTTGTTATCAATCAGGTTTGTAAGAGTGTTTCTTGATGTGCCCTTTAGCTATCCTTTTGACATTGTTGCAATGTAATGGCTAGTATAGGTGGGCACGATTCAATGTCAATCATTGGTCCAAGTTTTGGCGTAGATAAAATGGCTGGTAAAAGGAGAAGGCACAAAAAAAAGTAACCTACTGCCAATCTATAAATGACTGTTTTGATAAGATTCTATCTGGTATTTGGTTAAACTTTTCGTCTCTTGCTTACTTGCTAGTACCAAAGCTTATATGATCACTTGCTTGCTTGTTGGTATAATTATCTAGGTGATTCTAGTTATTGCTTTATCATCCAGTCCTACAGCAGGCATTGGTTCAAATTATTATTATTTTTTTTGTGCCGGGGGTGCCGTGAATTTTCTATCCACAGCACTTGTACGGCACCTGTACGACATACGTGCCGTCAAGTGTCGTACAACGGCACGTGGAACTATGCTCCACATATACTTTTATAGGGAATGCTAAAAGGACCTTTTAGGAAAAATTAGTTAGTTAGATTTTGGTCCAAATAATGAAACAGAGTTGCGGGCCATGTTCTGGAACGCGTTCCGGATCACGATCCAGGATTTCCCATTAGGGTTTCCCGGAACGCGGTTTTTTTTTTTTGAAATTTTTTTAGTGCCAATATGGGTATCAAATGAAAGGGTTTTTTGAGAGCAGTTCATTTATCTAGTTTGCCAAGATTTTCAAGACCAATGTCGTCCAGTTTCTTCGGGCCATTAAGTGATTTTCTACCCACCAGGCACGTATTCATTCGAATCTGTATATTTTGTGAATGAAATCATGTGCAGAGCAAAGCATTTAAACCATATTGAATCTCTCTGATGATCCGAGAGATGTCAGACCTGAGGAGGAGGAGACTAGATGGTACACATTCCCTGACACAGCTGAGCATTGATGAGTGCATATCCCGTCGGAGACAGAGATCCGAGGTACCCATAGGCAGCGACTCAGATGGAGAGGCCGAGATTCCCGACTCCTTCGTACACCGGCATCAGAGACCATGTCGACGGCCAGAGAGACAGTCAGTTATTAGATCACAGCCCAGAGCGCCACGGCCGCAGAGACGACACCGACGGCCTATCCGGCGACAGAGGTCCAGGGCACATCTAATCACACCTTCACAGCACACCATCCACCATTTCTTTCATGCTGATGGGCATTGTGATATATGATTCCAGGCTATTGGATCCTGACTGGGCCAGCTGTCTTTATGCATTGTATTTGCAGTTATTTAGTTTTATAGATGATTGAGCTTTAAGCTCCTATGTGCACACTTGACATGTACCTTTTCTTAGTCCTATGTACCTTAGGATATTCAAGGACATTAATAAAATCTTTCTTTCTTTCTCTCTCTCTCTCTCTCTCTCTCTCTCTCTCTCTCTCTCTCTCTCTCTCTCTCTCTCTCTCTCTGCATGTAGAATGTGATAATTACCATACTGAAGTAAACCATGCTGAAAAAACCATATCGAAACACAATCCGACAAGACAATGTAAAAACGTGAAAATATATAATGTCGGGCGCAAGGCCGTAAAAAAGTACAGTGCAATGTCTCATAAACACTGACAACTAACACTCGTCCTCTAACTCAAAGTCCGAGTCATCGGAGTCTGTGGAACTGCCAAATAAGGTGTACAGATGACGCTGAGGGTGTCATGCGGCGTGGTGAGCCTCTGCCTCTGCCTCTGCCTCTGCCTCCACCCTGTCCCCTACCTCTCCCTCTCTCTCTCTCCCTCCTGCCCCCTCCTGGCTGGCTCCAACTGCTCCTCCCTGCTCCTCCCTCTAGGTCGCCCTCTCAACTGTGATCTCGTACCCTGGGAAGGCCCTATAAACTCAGGGTCGACTTGGCCCTCAACTGCTTGTGATACTCCAGTCCTCTCTACAAACAATGCTCCCAACCCACTCCCCCCCTTGGAACATCTAGGTGCAGGAATGGCTGGCTCCTCCTGTCTTAGCATCGGGGTCTACGAATAAGTGCTATATGTCCCCCCCCCCCACGCTTACCCTCATCCTCTCTCTCTTTGTAAAGTGAAACTGAAACGAAAAGAAAGTGGTAGGAGTAATACCTATCATCCAAGTCAGATCTCTGAAGCGCCTCACCGATTTGGTTGATGAACTCGTATATGAGACCGAGAGTACACCCCTCTCGGTCTACTAGGCGCATCACATAGAAGATAGGTCGAAGAATCTCTACAAGCTCACCCGACCGTGTCCAGAAGTCCAATCCAAGACTATGGCCTGGAAATGCACTGCCTCCGTTGTGCGATTCCTAAACTCATCAAATCCCTCATTGGATGCCATCCTCCGCAAATGATCTCGTAAGACGCATAGTCTCTTGAGAACCAGGAAAAGGTAGGCAAAGCGAGTGGGCGCTGGCTTCGTTGGCTTCTTCAGGTCCAGCCGCAAGAAGGTACGGAACAATGCCAACACACGTTTCTTCCTGGTGACGAAGTTAGGGGCCTAGAACAACTGACAAGTGGAAAAGGCTTTACAAAGTGGCGAAAATTGTACCTCATGAACCCATGGAAGTGCGACCATGTCGTGAATGAGAAGATCGATGCAATGTGCAGCACACGAGGTCCCCACAATATTGGGGTCTCCCTCATCACCATCTCACCCATGTGTCTACAGTTCGTGGCGTTGTCTGTGACAACTTGAACCACATGATCTGCCCCAATCTCTTGCACTACATCTCTGACTGCGTGATAGATGAACTCGGCCGTGATGGCTCCACCAACTCGAGTAGCATCCACGCCTCGTAGGAAGACTGTGCCAAGCGGGAAATATACTAGGATATTGATGACAGATCGCCGACAAGTGTCAGTCCATCCATCGCTCAATATCGAGCATCCATAGCTGCTAAGAAATAACATTTCTTAGACATATGCACATTGCAAATATTGTGGTACTTTGCAAAGTGAAAGAAATGCAGTGGTAAAGAGTAGCAAAGAATTCTTATGTTTGCCACGCTGTGCGAATGGAGCTCACCTCCCGTGTGATAGTCTCCTCCTCCTGTCGTAGCATAGTTGTGCACAATGCCTCTCTCCTCGGAGGCCTCCATGAGGAATCAATTGCTGCGATTTGAAGGCAAGTAGATCAAGTGTCAGCAACAACAAAAGGGATGCCACACTCATAGAAGAGCTGGCCAATCCGTCAGGTACACAAGGCATGCTGCTGTCTCTGCTACCCACCTCGGTCCAAGGTCTGCTGCCAGGCCCTAACCCCTCTCTGCTGCACAAAGGGCTCTCTCGGTCTAGCATGCTAGCCAGAAGCAACAAATGGGTGCACTGAGGGTGTGTCTGTGGAGCATCACCTGCTGGAACTTTGCGCCCCCCTGTGGCAAGATCTGGCTCTGTAAGTGGTGCATTAGCAGCTGATGACGACGATGGATGAGAGGGACATGCTGCTGAAGGAACAATAGGATGAGAGGCTGCATGTGTGCTGGTAGCTCGAACATCCCCCCGCGTGTGACTAGGCTTTGCCTCTGCATTTGGGCCTTGACCCTGGTAAGAGAACTAGTAAAGACCCCACGACAATGCAGGCATCTCCATCTGTGGGCACCAGATCCCTGGTGCGTAGCCACATCCCCCTTTGTCAACTCAACCTTTGACCAAATGCCTCTACCAAGGACCGACATCGTGTGAAACTGTCAATGTATCAGACTTAAGCAAACAATCACATGTCAGTACATTCCGTTGGTAGCAACAACATTCGGATTCCACATATGCATTCACAACATTCAATTGCTTACAACAACCCTAAGCCCAACATCGAAAAAAAATTGTCATTTTGTTGCATTGACAACAGGTTCAAGCTACAAAACGTGTCTTGGACCTTGAACTCATCAAAACAAGCATCCTAGGCATTCCTATGGGAATGAAGAAACACAATGTAGCTTCAGATTGCAACTCAATCGCATGCCTACAAAAACCCTAAGCCCTAAACCCTAAACCCTAAAAAACACATGTGATTTGGGCATGCATTGAAATTTTTTTCTACAAGCAATAACAGCCAAAACTAATAGCACAAGCATGTTTGTGGGCATGAAGAAACATAGTTTAGCCTCAATCTGCACCTCAATCGGATGACTACATGATAGTTTACAAAAAGATCCAGAAACACATGGAAAAGGGGCATGAGATTCACATCTTTTGCTACAAGCAATAATGGGGAAAACTAACAGCATGAGCATGTCTGTGGGGTGCAATATAGATGAATTGAAACTAAAAACCATTTCATTACATTGCCTACAGCTCATTACATGAGCTTCCAAGATGTGAAGCCAAAACTTACCTAAAACCGTTTTGGAGAGAAACGCCACTGCCTCGTCGCTGCCACTGTGTTGATCTTACACTGAACAATGCTCCAAGATGGCTACAATCCACCATCACTCTCTTACCATCACTATCTCTCTCTATCTCACTCCAAGAATGCAAATTTTTCTATATGGGCCGTGGGCTGCCTGCTCGTGGCCCACATAAAAAAATTTGCATTTTTTTGCACGTTCCGGGAATGCGCTTTTGGTCCCAAAACGTTAGCGTTCTGGATCGTTCGATCTGGGAACGTCCTTGCAGCAGATCACGATCCGCTACAAGTCTGTAATGAAACAACCACAAGCCGCGAGTAATGCAATTAAGAATAAAGATGGGCTTGTAGGACCTTAAAAAGTCCAGAGGCCATATAGACTAGTCCATAAGTCTTCCCTAATTACAGGACATTTCCCTCAATGTGCAGAAAAAGAAAAGAGCATGTGTGAAAGAAAGAACTATTATACTATTGTTGTAAGAGACAAAAAGAGAAAAGCCCTTAAGGTTGAGTGTATGTGATACCTTAGTGGCTTCCTCAATAGGCCGTCCATCCCACTCTATTAAACTTGGTGATGTTGCCTACTAGCTGGTAGTTTTTTCCTATTGATCAAATAAGTCATCCATATGAGGTTTATGGTAACAATTTTGCAAGAGAGAGCTTGTTCAAAGCTCGATAATCCATGCAAGGCCTCTTAGCTCTAGCCGTTTCCTCCACAAGTATTACAAAGAGTACTAGGAACTATGAATCGATTAAAAGGTCAAAGCCCTGGCACTTGATCTTAGTTTGCTCATTCCTAGACATTTGATAGGTGCTTTGGACGTTGATGCTATGCCTAGAAAGAGATCAATGTAGTGATTATATTGTGAAATGGTGGTAAGGTTGATGGCTCCTCAAAGATGTGCTAGTACTTTTGCAACAAATCACCAATGCTTTGAGAATAATTGGTAGTTATCATTGATACCTCATGAAGAGTGGTTGTCAGAATTGTTGCGAAAATGGTGGCCTCTTGGATGCACAATAGGCCTATAAGAGGCTCCTTATAAACTACCGTTTACGCAATAAGCTTGCAATCCCCTTGAGAATCAATCAATACCAGTGACTGTGTATTTCTAACCATCTCGTGTAAGAGGTAGGTGTTATGTTGCTAAATCAAATGTCAGCTATCCTAGAGAAGTGGCTCAATTTTCTCCAAGTATAAGCTTATGCCTTTGAGTGGGTATAACTTACATGTCAGCCTAGTTCTTGAAGTTTCAAATCTGGTATTCAACGACATTCAACATCTAAGTACCTTGAAATGTTTGGATATTAGCAATCTCGACATATAGTGTGTGAGGGGTGCCAATTAGACTTTGGAGTAGCATGTAGGTGAGATATCATGTGGCTATCGATGAAAGAATAATTGCTGCCTGTATGCACCAAAGCAATAAGCTCTCTACTTTGATATCCACACTCAAAGTCCAGTACATGTGGCATAAGCTAAATGGGAAATGCGGTCTACGATATCATGAGTTGATGACACTGCAATTGGCAAACTTGCAATCTCTCCATGATTTGTACAAACAACTCAAACTCATTTGCATCATCAATCATGCAAATGAATAACAATTGTGGTAGTAAGGGGACCTTGAATGCAGTGTTTAAAAAGCTTTGTGCTTCAACATCAAAAAATAGGTAGGAAAGCTTTATGATTGTGTCATCGTAGGTAGTGATTGCACGAGTTTGTTGGAGGCTATGACTTATACCAATGGAGCTGTAAAATTGCAATACCTCAACGACCACTATCTTCTTGTATTGCATGGTAGCAACCAAATTTTTCAAACGTCCGAACCTGAAATGTTTTGAAACGTGTTTGAAATGTCTGGAAAAAATCAACTGAACGTTTGGAAACTTCTGCCAGTAACATGCTTCACTATGTTTTACCATTTTCATAGGCTTCTGTTACATGTTATGGTGTTGTACCTGTCAATGTTTAGTTTCGATGTTCATCTTATTGATCTATATAAGAAGATGAAGACCCTTAATTTCATGTCTTCCTTTTGTTGCTCCTATACTTGTTTTGCAACTCCTTTTGTCAATGATTTTATCACTCTTTTTCACTTTTATTATTAACAGCTTCCCGTCAATGATGTCCTTGTTGCTATGAACTGCTATGTCATTTTCCGTTTATTATTGGCCCCTCATCCTTTTTTAAGCAGTTCCTGTTTGCTCCTATGGTGGTTCTCATACATGATTGTAGCTTTTTAGTAATTCTGACAGTTCCAGTTAGAGTTGCTCTTTTACGTATGATCTTGGGGAGCCCTTTTTGTAGTTCTATCGAGGGGTCCATTTCAATGAATGTAGGTAGTTGCCTTTGACTCTTTTCTTATAAGTCGAGGATAGTGCAAGCTTGGGCTCTAAATCCTTGTAGCAATGCAACCACGGATCATTCATTAACTATTTTTTTTTTTGTTTCTTCAGACAATACAATAAATTATAATGCAAAACCCTTTAACCACTCAAACAGAGATGCGTGCAACTTGTACACTTATTAATAAAGACGTCCTAAGGCCCATACATGCACAGCCTTGTGTGATTGCATGCATCATCCTTGAGCCACATCATGTTCCGATAAGAGCAAAGACACATTTGTGCAATATTGATCAAGCTGGGTACATAATCAAATGACCATTAAGTAGATGGCAGCACAAACGAAGGCCATCAAGATGACGCAAGGCTTACACCACACTCTTCAACAATGTCCAATTGTGAATAAAAAAGATATCGGAGTCACATGAGAGAAATGCATCATAGTACATCCAAGTGAGATTTCCAATGCTATAATCATTGAATCTACAATTCGCTCTCCACCATTGTAGGAGGGAGATCTTTCACCTTTTGCATCTTATCTCAACATTTTGAATACAAATTGAAACTGATTATTAGTGATGAGAGAGAGAGAGAGAGAGAGAGAGAGAGAGAGAGAGAGAGAGAGAGAGAGAGAGAGAGAGAGAGAAAGAAAGAAAGAAAGAAAGATTTTATTAATGTCCTTGAATACCCTAAGGTACACAGGACTAAGAAAAGGTACATGTCAAGTGTGCACATAGGAGCTTAAAGCTCAATCATCTATAAAAACTAGATAATTGCAAATACAATGCATAAAGACAGCTGGCCCAGTCAGGATCCAATAGCTTGGAATCATATATCATGATGCCCATCAGCATGAAAGAAATGGTGGATGGTATGCTGTGAGGGTGTGATTAGATGTGCCCTGGACCTCTGTCGCCGGATAGGCCATCGGTGTCGTCTCTGCTGCCGTGGCACTCTGGGCTGTGATCTAATAACTGAGAGAGAGAGAGAGAGAGAGAGAGAGAGAGAGAGAGAGAGAGAGAGAGAGAGAGAGAGAGAGAGATTACCTTTATTAACATCCACGAAGACCAATACGATCTGTGGGATCAAATAACAATTACAATGTCAATGTCTTAAAATCCAATAAGTTCAAAATAAAATTGTCTTAAGCCCAATTTCTGATCAGAAGATTCTAGCAGATTTTTGTGTATGAAGAGCTTTTATAACAAAGCTATCAAGCATGCTAAGGTTATGATGTTGAAAGAAACGATTTGTAGAAAGTGTGGACTCATTAAGAATTCCTTTGAAGTCTTCGTGAAGTGCTATTAGGCAGCCACATTCAAAAAGATGATGATGCTCTGCTTCCACTTATTCATTTTTGCAATTCAAGCAAGTGCGTGCCTCCCAAGCAAGCCTTGGATTGGACCACATTCCTGTTTCTGATCTAAGAGAACTAGTAATGAATGTACATCTACTTGCTCAGCTCTTTAGAGGCCACCATTCTTCTATTATGATGTTCTAGCCATTTTCTCAAGCTGCCAGTTGATGTTAGATAGATTACAAGTGTAATCACTGATACTTATTTTGTTCTCTACGGATCGTTATATTCCTACGATTCCTACATTGTCTACAACAAAGTATGAAAAACTATTAAAGTCTCATGGCCTGCCATCTTCTGAACTGTACTTTAGTCCATAGTCACATATCTTTGGCTCACACTTAAAGCCATTATGTTGATGCACATATATCGAATCTCTTTTAGTCTATACCTGGTTACCTCTAGTGGACTGTGATTCGTTCTAAGGTCAAAAATATCAAATTGCAACACCATTCTTATTTGTTGCATGCAAATTGCACTGAGCTCTTAGAGCCTAAGGCGACTTTGCAAATTCATTGATCTTTGATCATCAAGACTTTATTTAAGGTTCTACATACAAAAAATGAATTCATTCTGAAATAAAAATTTATTAGCATATGGATGCAGATTTTTAGCGTCATTGTCAAGAACATAGTGGGTAGTATGGAAAAATGATTGTATGGAAAAATGATTGAAGGTCGAAACTCAAAGGTTTATCTATTCATCTATTCTAAATCTGTAAATTACTTGTGTGTATGTTGCTATAAAGTTTATTTGATTAACATATGACTTCTCAGATCGTTGACAAAGATAATGAGCTTGCAAAACGAATTGCAAAGGTTCTACTACTTCAAGAGGATTTTGTAAATTACTTGTTTGTATGTTGCTATAAAGTTTATTTGATTAACATATGACTTCTCAGATCCTCGACAAAGATAATGAGCTTGCAAAACTAATTGCAAAGGTTCTACTACTTCAAGAGGATTTTAAGGTATTGTCAACAAAAGTTTATCTTTTAGTATAAGTGAAGATCGCCTCATTGCTCTCTTTGAACGTTTTTTTTCCTCATCTTGGCATTCAATCATCACTTTTTTGATGTCAATACACTTTAAGTTTGTGTTGTATTGCTCATTCAATACGCTGCTATTGTTAGATTTAAACACATCTTATGTTTGTATTTATGGTCAACATATCATGGGCAGTACAACCTCAACTTGATTGATGAACGAGATGCTGAACTTAAGCAATATGATCAGGAGATGTCTTCTCTTAAGGTAATTCGAAATCTGTTTGACCTTGGGCCATTGTCAAGATGACTTTGCTTTATGATATTTGTCTTGGTTGTTCTAATATTGTGGATAGATGAAGTGAAGCATGGAAGTTTATTACCAGTTTTTCTTGTCCATGACTAGACGACGGAGATAGCCAAGAGTTCAAGACTATCAAAAGTAGTATACTCCTGATATGGTTTAAGCTATGTTAATGCATACTTAAATCTCCATATTACACATGTCTTCTTGAAGCACTAATCTAGCATGCGATGACATAAGTTTTAAAATTTGCTAGTTCGACGTGCACATTGACAAACATCACAGGTTTGAATATACTTTCTGGTATCCTTATGAATGGAAGGCCACCAACAACCTGATTGTAAGATCTTGCAAACCGTAATGTCAGTTGTGATAACATGATTAACTTTGGTACTTCATGTGGCAAAATGCATCGTCAAAGAATATCATCAGTATCCCTTCGATACACAACTGTCCTACGATCAATTGATAAGGTTGTGCCTTCAGTACCCCTTCGATACAATTGTCCTACGATCAACTGATAAGGTTGTGCCTTCACAATTAATCTTTGTTGCTGAACTTTTGTCAATGACTCATTAGGTTGACCATGCATCAAATACTCAACACTATCGGCTGCCCACTTAGGCACCGCTTCCACATAAAACAATGCGGCATCTGGTAGTTCATCATCCACTTCAGTATTAACCGGTGTCGATTGGATCCTTGACACATGATCGACAATATAGTGTTGTTTGCCCTTTCGAATCATAACTGACAATAATAATAACCACCTTGCAATACGACCAATATTGCATGTCCTGTTTACCAAATATAATAAGGGTTGATAATCCGTGTAAAATGATTGGCACATTACTTGTCTTGTTCTACTGTTTCTGTTATTCATGCTATTATGATGAGTTCTAATAATTGGCAATGAAACGATCTTTCTTTAGGGTCTACGCGTTTATGTGTAGACTACAGAGCATTAAATTAAGTCACAATTAAGAATAATTACCCTATACCTCGGGTAGATGAGTTGTTTGATCAGCTCGACAGGGCCCGATAATTTAGTAAAATAGAGTTACGGTCGGGGTATCATCAGGTCCGTATCAAAGCGGAAGATGCCTCGAAAACAACTTTCAGAACTCGTCACGGTCATTATGAGTTTAAGGTCATGCCATTTGGGCTCACCAATCTTCGGCGACTTTTATGACCCTGATGAACAATGTTCTTCGGCCATATTTAGGGAAATTTGTTGTAGTCTTTCTAGACGTTATTTTAGTTTACAAAACTAAAAAGGAGCATTTGTCTCACCTTAGAAAGGCGTTTTGTTTGCTCAAAAAGAATAAGTTATTTGCAAAGAAACCTAAATGTGAGTTTTTTACCGAAGATATAGCGTATCTGGGCCATATAATCTCTAAAGATGGAATTAAGATGGATCCAAATAAGGTTAAGGCCATTTTTAGTTGGCCTAAACCAAACAATATTTCAGACATTTAGGTTTGTCTTGGTCTTTTGGGATGTTATAGACGATCTGTCAAGGATTATGCTCAGATAGCAGTTCCCATGACAAATCTTCTTAAGAGGAAGGGAAAGTTGTTTGCGGGCCAAAGCAACAGGAGATTTTTGATCCTCTCAAAAAAGCATTGGTCACAACACCAATATTGAAAGTCGTAGACACAAATCAGCCTTTGTGGTCAAAACATATGCTAGGGACTTTGTAGTAGGTGCGGTGTTGAACCAAAACGGATGACCAGTAGTGTTTGAAAGTAAGAACCTCGAACCAGCCCAGACTAGATACAATGCGTATGTGAAAGAGCCTGTTTCAATTATTCATGAACTTAAGACTTGGCGGCACTATTTGTATGGTGTTAATTTTGAGATCTTGACTGATCATGAAAGCCTTAGATATTTGTGTTATCAACCTAAGCGTATGGGCCGGAAATATCGATGGGCTGAATTAATGCAGGAATTTGACTTGTCTATCAGATATAGACGGGGAAAATTCAATACAGTGGCAGATGCTCTTAGCAGAGAATGCCAATGGTAAATGAGTTAAGTTTTATCTAGATCTATAATGAGTTCCTCGAGTCCTTGAGGAGGAAATGGTAAAGTGATTCGTATTTCTCCATACTTTGGAAAACACTCCAGGATAGAGATGTACAGACTTCTGAACCAGTTCCTAGGGCTGGAGAAGATTCATCCAAGTATGTGACAACTTTCGTTGAGGATGAAGGGTCCAAGCATACGCCAGATTGGGTTGAGGATATTGAGTCTGTAGACCCCAAGCATACCATTATGATTGAGGGATCTAGTTCTTGAGGATTCAAATGGAAACATTGACTCTAGAGAGCCTTTCTCACCAGGAGTGTGTGCTAAGTTGTCTCCTAGGTATTGTGACGAACTGTAACAGTGGTTGACGGACGGAAATTGTATTTAACTTTCCCAACCAAATTTTCAAGATCTCCTACGAACTAGAACCCTTGAACAACAATGGATGACCAGACTTGTGTGCCTAAATAATTTTGGAAAGAAGAGAGCTCCTTTGGCGTTTCGCCAAATGATGAAATTATCACCTGCACACACAACATCCTATTAGCTTTCTTGATGATGAACATGTGAGATGTGTAACATTATGACTGCACAAAACATTTCTCCATGACTACAACGAACAGCCTTTGCATGGCAATAACGGATATATCAAAGTTATGTGATGGTATGTCTAGGATGATACTCTACATAACAATGGGGACCTGCAAGAGTCCACCTACAAAGTTTTAAACACTCAACTCCAAGCATAGCATAGACGAAATGTATATTCGTACAGCTGACCAACATTTTGATTTTCTATTACTTCTCCGAAAGTGATGGGGAGACACTAAAGTCCATCCAGTATTCCATGTTAGCCACTTACAAAGGGCTTTAAGTAGATCAGTTAATCTAATAAGGGACAATGTTTTAGTTATGCTCATGGATTCTCATCGACTTCCACATGAGCTAGAAAGCATTCTTGAATCTAGGGAGACGCAGACACGTCACACCCTATATATGCTATTCCTAGCCTTTATGGCATTCCTCAACGTGAATATAAGTCAAGTAATTATCTATAAAAATTTGTGTCCCTTTGAGTTGGGTCAACCTGAAACCAAGGACAAGTGTGGTAGTATCTTTCTTAGTACTCCAAGTTTTCTCCAAGCCTTGGTGATGTGGGTTAAGAGTAGCATCAAGAAAGTTTTTTGCTTCTTCAGAGAGAGAGAGAGAGAGAGAGAGAGAGAGAGAGAGAGAGAGAGAGAGAGAGAGAGAGAGAGAGAGAGAGAGAGATTCCAATAACCCTCTATATGAGCATTGTGTGTGCATGATACTTTGTGTGCCAAACCTGGTGGTTTGATGGTGTGCTTGAATGAAAGATAAGAGCCATTACATACAGGGGTGTGGCCCTCAATAGCTTTTCCTAAGATAATGAGGCCTCACTTAAAAGCAATAGCCTTAACAACTTAAATGGATTCCTTGGGTCGAAGTTATCAGGTAACATCAAAATAAAGAGTGTGAGGCATGAGGTTCAAAGTTAGTCCTTATTCCTACAAAAGTGTATTATGTATACCTCAGTCCCTGCTAAGTAAAAAAAAGGTGATGTCCTATTGAATTCAAAGTAACCTCCTTCAAAGAAGTGAATCAATTAACCCAAAGAATGATGTCATATCTTTCATTAGGTATACCATTTGAATTAGCCTGTCTTGTGAAATCCTTGCCGTGGAAAGTATGAGTGTTAGCAATAGTTACAAGTAGGTCAATATGACATTTGGACACTTATTACCTATTGGGTCCTGAAATCATATCATTATTTCAAAGTATAGTAATTAGGGCTTCTGAAGGTAGCTCTAGGTAGGTGGGCCACATTCCATTTGGTTTATACGTGCCCTGATTGGAGGTTCCTTTGGGGGTCCCATTCTAGTAGGAACAAAGCAGCTTCTTTTGGGATCACAATTTTACATGATTCAGTTTTGGAGTTCATTGTAGGTGACTCCATCGCAGTTCTTGTAGGGATTTGACATTTTTAGGAACTGTAAATAATGTTCTGATTAGTCTTTGTTGGAGTGTACTTTTTGTTCATCTTTTTGTCTTTCAAGCTAATCTGATGCTATATATGAGAATCTTGTTAATAACTGCAACCTCCACATGTACTGTATGTGGTGCATTTTTTGGTACTACTTATAAAAGAATGTTTTTAGTTTGTATCCACTATTGTAATAAGCTTGCTACTTGATGTACAAACCCATAACCACATGTCGCGTGGTCCCCCTTGGTCGCCCCACGTGACATGACTACACACTTTGTAGTGTCTATAGGTGGTACATCTTTAGCTTCCTCTAGTATAGCGCAAGTAACACAGAGTCATCCAAATCATCAGCATCATGTAAGTATATAAGCGTGGAATCAAGTGGCTACTGACATTCTCTAGCGTGATGATCCAGGTTTTTACATTTGAAGCATAAGTGCTTCTCATGGATCTTAGTCATCTATTTCAAACACATTGTTGGAAGAATGTAGGACATGATGTTGATAGTGCGACTGGTTGGGTGTAATCGGGTTGTTGCTCGTGACACACTTGATTGGTCAGCTTGGATGCCTAGCCATGGTTACCGACGCCCCACTCTCACTTAAGATCATTGGCCTTCTAGTAGTATGGGGTCATGTTAGGTCCAAGGCTGAAATCTCCCCCTCTTGGAAGTCATTGTCCTTCATGAAAAGCTTTGGACACATCTTGGGATAATTTTCAATGAATACATGATAAAATTGTAGAATCCCAAAAATGACAATAACTCCCATGTACTCGTAGGCCTTGCCCAATCACACACCACAACCACCTTTGTTGGTGGGTCTACCATAACATCCTCTGCTATCACAAGAAAGGTCAATCAATCTCCTTATTACATGTTGGATTTTCACCTAACTTGAGACTCAGAACATGACCAAGGTTCTTTGTGTGAGATTTGCACAATTTAATTTTCTTGTCTTTAGCGTACAAGACATTCTCCAACAATACCTTGAATAGAATCTAAAAACGCTCTCTATGCTTTGAAAGTGCTTTACTTTACACAAGTATGTCGTTTAGGAAATCTACAATAGACTTTCCCGTGTATATCAACCGCCATTTCACTTGATAGTCACTAGCCTCTTGCTAAGGGATTGGCCAGGGGTCATGTTAGGTCCAAGGTTGAGGCCTCCAGGATTTTTGTGACCATCTCTTATTGTGGAGGATAAATGGGAGAGTTTAAGAATGGGATATGCCACTCATTTTCCATGTATACAATGATATGCCATCCTAATTGTGGCTGAGTGACTCATAGGAATGGCTTACTCAACAGATTACAAAACTAGACACGATTGTTGGGGCTGATTTATGTATTCAATCTATTTCTAGATATCATGGATTCATAGATGCATTGCGTTTCAGAACGTAGAGTTCCAATCACATTCGTTCTGGAAATTCCGGAAGGGAACGAAACTTCTTTTTCTCGGTTTTTTTTTGTAAATTCTTTTAGGTGTCTTAGAAAAGAAAAAAAAGCCATAAAAAGGTATCTAAAACACATTTATATCCCTTGTATTAGGTATTTCTTTCTAAGCATCCATCTTCTAAACATTCACCAGAAAAGCTGAATTGAGACTCCATTTGATATGAACAAGATTCACTTGCCTTTCCCATCAATCATTGATCTTACGAGAAGCTTTTATCAATCATTAGGCTTCCCCCTTCAACAATTTGTCTTCTTGGATCGACTACTATTAGCAATTCACTTCCTAGATGCATTTTCCTTAAATGTGTGACACAAGGAGCCAGTTTATCTTCAATGATCCATCAATGGCTTTCATTTAAATGCAGAGGTTTATTTATGTTCAAAGAGGATTACTAGCAACTTATACTGGTACTTTGGTCTTCAGCGAGTAAATTTGATCCATCACTGTGCAATTTGCATCTAGGGCCATTCTTCTAGCAGCAATTCGCCATTGAAGGCATCCATGGTAGTGATGAGTTCTTGTCTATCTACGATTGGTATATAAGACTCTAAGTCTATCTACGATTGGTAAGTGTTCCCAGGTTCATTATATAAGACTCTAAATCCTCTATTGGCACTCACGGAGTAGTAGTATGATGTATCTAGATCCAATGAGGATTTTGAGTCCTCCCTTTGCACTTACTAAGTATTGTTATCAGGTTCAGTGAAGACTTGAAATCCCCCATTGGAACTAATGACATAGCAGTTTGATATTTCGTTGTGCTATAAGAAATTAAAAACAATAAACATATTTTACTAAATAAATTATTATTCTTGATATTTATGAAATAGAAGAAAAGATAAATAATCTCTTGAACCATTTTGTTATGTGTTATAATATTTTAAGAATCATGAGCTTGTTTTGTCAATGAACTACTTGTGTAAGTACTTATGGAGAAAGATAAGTAACTAACGAAATGAAACTCAACACATGATTAGTTGTGTTATAATGAGGATTCAGGAATAAGAATTAATAACAAATAAACTGTCTATTTTAATTAAATCTTTTATTCAATACCAGACATGAGGGTCCGGGCCAAAGTGCCCGCATCCGACGCCCGGACCCGGACCCGGACGTGTCCGACCCCCGGACGCAGGGTCGGACGCGTCCTTTTTTTTAAATTTTTTTTTTTAAAGGCTAGACGCGTCTAGCGTCCGGACGCGGACTCGTTCGGGGCCCAGAACGCGTCCAGGCCCCGGACGCATTTTTTTATAAAAAAGAAGAAGAAGCAAAAACCCGCGGGCCCTGCGGACAGTCCGCAGAACCCGAGAGCAAGCAGAGGGCGGAAGAGGGCGGAAGAGGGAGAGTGTGGGAGAGCATAGAGTGATAGAGAGAGAGAGAGAGAGAGAGAGAGAGAGAGAGAGAGAGAGAGAGAGAGAGAGAGAGAGAGAGAGAGAGAGAGAGAGATGGTGTTTGTGTGTATGTGTGTGTGTGAGAAAATTGTGTGTGTGTGAAAATTGTGTGTGTGTGAAAATTGTGTGTTGATTTGTGTGCATTCAGTTGTGTGTGTGTGGTGATCTGTGTGTGAGAGAGAGAGAGAGGAAGAGACAGAGAGTGTGAGGAACGTAGAAAGAGGGGATTTGTGTGTGTGCACAATGTGTGTGTGTGAGTTTAGGATTTAGGTTCAAGGGTGCTTGGGTTTGGGGTTTAAGGTTTAGGGCGGGAGAGAGCTTGGATTTCCATGCTTCTGTGTGTGTGTGTGTGAGAGAGAGAGAGAGGGAGAGAGAGATGGCTGCTCGTCCCATTTGGGATGAGGTGGAGGTCATGTCCGACAAAAAGTGGCGTTGCCCTTTTTGTCGAAAGCAGTTCACAGGGAACGCCTCTCGGGTTCGAGCACATCTGGGGGGGTTGCGAGTCCAACCCACGGGGGGACGCTACGAGATCGGCATTTGTATGGTCATCCCCGTTGCGGAGAGGGTTCGCATTATGGAGACATATTCTGAGATAGCTCCTGAGCCTGGCGAGCCGTCCACAGATGCCGCGGACTCTATTTCTACTGGTGCACCCACTGCCACCGACCCTGCCACTGGTACACCCAGCGCCACTGCCCCCACCGTCGCATCTGCACCCGCCACCGCCGCTGCATCCGCACCCGCCCCCGCCCCTGCCCCCGCCACCGCCTCCGCCTCCGCCTCCGCCTCCGCCAGTACTCCCCATGGATCCACGGCCTCCACTGCTGCACCTACGCCTCTGCCATCACCGTCAGATCTGCACGGCCCGTCCACATCCTCCGCTTCCGCACCTGCACCTATGCCACCACCTCCACATCCGCATCGTCCATCCGCATCCTCCCAGCCATCCAGTACCCGAGGCAACAGACAGATGTCCATGCCGGGATCTTTCAGAGAGGGGCAGCACAGAGAGGCCACCAGGACTATAGCACAGATGTTCTATGACCTGAACCTCCCCTTTATCATGGCATCATCCTGCATCTTTCGAGAGGCTGTCTCGAAAGTTGCAGTCTGCGGGCCCGGCTACACACCACCCACAGCCCATCGATGCACTACGAGGCCCTTTGCTCCAAGACCGGGTTGCATTAGTCAGAGAGAGACTAGCCGCACTACACGAGGCTTGGGATAGATACGGCTGTTCCATCATGGCTGATGGTCGCAGACGTCCACTCATCAACGTGATTGTTTCCAGTTGTTACGGTTCCATGTTCTTGCGCAGCATCGACGCCTCCGAGGCAGGGAGAGTGCATTCGGCTGAGTACATTTACAACATCATTCGCGCGGCGATAGAGGAGGTCGGGCCACAGCGCGTTGTCCAGGTATAATATTCTTTCATTAGTTGCTTGCTCATTTGCTGCTTGATGTTGATACAATAGTTTTGCGTAGTTTTCGATTGATTGCAATGTGTTTCTCGAGTTGTGAACTGATCGTGTGAACGTATCGCAAAAGGTTGTGACGGACAATGCGTCCAACTGCCGCGGTATGGGGGAGCTTCTTATGGCAGACTACCCCTCCATTGTCTGGACTCCATGCGCCGCACACTCACTGGACCTCCTCCTGCATTCCATCGGGCGCCTGCCTTGGGTCAGTGACATTCTCACGAGGGCACTTGCGGTCGTGGACTTCGTCACACGCAAGTGCCGCATGACGGCACTTTTCCGCACATTCAGCAGGTAACCTGCCACTTACTTTTTGGCTCGTTCAAGATGCTTTTTTTTTTTTTCTCGTTTCATGTGTGCCTCTCATTCCGTTTGTCAATGCAGGCTCGACTTGAAGAAGCCCGTTCGCACCCGCTTCGCCTACCAGTTCATCATGCTTGAGCGGCTACACAAGCTCAAGGGTGAATTGCGGCACATGGCCACTTCGGCAGAGTTCACCGCCATGGACCTGTCCACGACCCCAGAGGGCTTGGCCTTCCACGAGATCCTCTTCATGGAGCCTTTCAGGGTGGATATGCAGCAGCTCATGGACGTCATGCGCCCCATCTACTCTGTTCTGAGACTCGTTGATCACGAGGGATGCACGATGGGCCTCATTTACGAGTTCATGGACCGCATAGGCGAGCCTCTCCAGCGTTCTGAGCTGGACCCTGCCAGGTATAACTTTTTTCCGTCTCACCATCCTTACTTCCATTTCGCACTCTGTTTCGTCTTGCTGCCGCAACACGATGGTATGTAACCGTTGCCTCCACGTGGTTTGGTCCACAGGTTGGAGCCTATCAGGCGCTTGTGGCAGCGACGATGGGATAAGTTTCACCGGCCCATTCACAGTGTGGCCCACATACTGCATCCGCTGTTTCAGAGCGAGAGGCAGTACGGCGATGCAGAGCTGCGTGCGGACTGGTTCGCATACATCCGCCTCCTCAGCAGCGATACTGGGTTCCGCAGCAGGGACGAGGTGCCGAGGCTTGGTTACAGGTAAACTCTTGATCTATCGTACGCTGTCGTTCGTTCAATTTCTGCGCGGGCTCAAGTGTACTCAAGCATATCGTTGCTCAACTGCAGGCACTCTCTGGGGCTGTTCGGCGAGGACCTTGCACGTGTTCGAGAGAACAAGCTCTTACCTGTATCATGGTGGGAGAGCTACGGCGCCGGACAGCCAGACCTAAGGAAGCTCGCGCTCCGAGTCCTTTCACAGGTACGTTGTCTTGTCTCATTCATCCAACCAGCTTCGCATTTTCTCTACAAGGTCGGTACTCACTCGAGTTGTTGCCAATTAATGCAGGACTGTTCTGCTTGCGTGTGCGAGCGGAACTGGTCAGCGTTCAGCCTTGTTCACACGAACAGGCGGAACCGTCTGACGACGGAGCGGTGCAATGACCTGGTGTACTGCAACACCAACACCAGAGTGGTTCGACGCATCACGGAGAGCATGAGGGCAGGAGGCGCACACGCCCTACTGCTGCAGGTATATTTCGTTGCTCTGTCGTTTTGCTTTCGTATTGGTTTGAGACATTCAGTTTAATGCCCTCATGGTTGCTTTGGCTATTCTCATGAATGATTGACTTGTGCAGGTCAATCCCGATGAGTGCCTGGTTGCAGCGGCAGATCACGAGCCAGAGGTTGATCCGGACGATGTTGTTCGGCGTGCTCTGCGGGGTGATCCCAAGGATGATGCCGATACCGATGAGACCACCACCCTCCCTGCTGACGTTCCATTGCCCTCCTTGATGATGAGCCCACATATGATTCAGACGAGACGGTCGACCTA
The DNA here is from genome assembly GCA_029204225.1 of Diphasiastrum complanatum. NCBI lineage: Eukaryota > Viridiplantae > Streptophyta > Lycopodiopsida > Lycopodiales > Lycopodiaceae > Diphasiastrum > Diphasiastrum complanatum. The sequence goes on along the minus strand of CM055092.1, from coordinate 32,509,077 downwards.
GCAGGGGATGGTCCACGTGCCCCACCCAGTACCCCCACATCACGCTCCCCTTCAGATGATGGCTGGTTAGAGTTTGCGAGGGAGACAGAGGCTGCTGCCCAGAGACATAGCGCAGAGACGACTCAGAGCATCACAGGCAGGCAGTTCCTCCCAGAGACCCCCCCGTGGCAGAGGGAGACCCCCAGGCAGGAGTGTACCACAGAGAGTTCCTTCCGGCAGACCTAGAGGCAGGCCAGCCAAGAGGGGACGCACTGATGATTTTTCTAGTCGTCTCTTGGCAGGCGTTGGCCCAGACCTAGAGGAGTCCCAGATGCCTCTAGACTCCGAGCCAGACTTTGTGTTTGACACCCCTGCAGATGCATCTGGCACGCAGAGGGATGATTTGTTTAGCGCAGACTTGTAGATATTGATACACATTTTAGCATCATGGACAGTGGCATCAGATGAGATGTATATATATTTTTACAGTCTATTTGTGTCATGGCTAATTTATCGTGGTTGCTTACAAATGGTTAGCTTCGTGAAGTTTGAATGGTTAGTCAACAATGGTTTGCTCCGTGCAAGATGAGAGAGAGAGAGAGAGAGAGAGAGAGAGAGAGAGAGAGAGAGAGAGAGAGAGAGAGAGAGAGAGAGAGAGAGAGAGACCAGCACATCTGCATCTCATTCAAAACATATGCATCATGTTCAACCATTTAACATAAGACCCTAAACCCGACACCCCAACAAATGGCACAGTTAACACAACACCCCAAACTAAAACCCTAAACCCACAACCCCACAACCATAACCATCAAAACAAGCCACAAGCATAATCATCATCCATAAACATCATTAACCCCACCCACGTCCTCATTGTGTCGTAGGCATTGCACCACACGTATGTGCAGATTCAACATCAAAGCTGCACTTGTGCAGCATACACTTAACCTGCGTAGAATGTATTAATGGTCCAGGAATACAGGCGCGGGGGTTCGTGGAGCAGGTACTGTAAATTTCGACATCATATTGTAGCGAGTTGGAGTAGTGCCATAGCTAATTAGTAAGCTATTGAAGTTCATCTGGGAAGAAACCGATCCCCTAAACCGAGTCACAGTAGTGTATAGCTTGTCACTCTTCTGGTGAGCCCTAATTTCCCCCAAAGACTTCTGCTCCTGAGAGCTTGTCACTCTTCTGGTGAGCGTTCACCTTTCCCCAATCCTCTGGCGAGCATTCACTTCTAAACCTTGGCGCAGTAATATGTTTGCCATACAAACCTTCACTCGAAACCACTCTCAGATCTTTCTTTGCCGCTTTTTTGGAGCTTAGTTCCCAATGAAGGTTCGTAATAATTTATGAACTGCTCACTGGCCATGGTTGTTTAGTAATACTGAGGCTAGGAGAGGCATGGCCCAGTGGTTAGGTCTGTTGCAAATATTTTTGCAAATTTTTTTGGAAATTTTTTTGGTACTATTCTCCTATTTTTTAATAGGAGGGGGCAGGTGGGTGACAGGCACCCTCTGATAATTAATTCCGGGGGAAAAACAGGGGCCATAAATTGTTTTTATTTTGCTTTTGGGATGGGGGGCAGTGTAGGCAGGTGCCTGTATTTATTTATTTATTTTTTGAAATTTTGTTCCGGACACGCGTCCGCGTCCGCCATCCGCTTCCTTAATTCAATACATATTTACCATTTCTTTCAATGAAGTGATAACACAAATCATGTAATCATAAGAACTAGAAATCGATAACTTACTGGTCAATGAACCATTTGTTCCAATCAGTTTAGAGAAAATAAGAGCACGGTTGACCATCACACAACTGTATAACAATAAGAATCTCACGTACGTGAATAAAAGGTCATGGATCTTATTTACTTCTGGATCATGAGTCTCTGTATGGGAGTCAAATTATTGGTCTAAATTTGGGCATGTGGTAGTCTTCATGCAGCGAGTAGCTTACAATGCCAATGGTTAGCTTTCATTGGGTTGAATTTACGATTCTAGTGCCGACTATGCTGTTGCAGTTGCGATTTTGGCTCAAGCCTGTGTAGGGGGTGCAAGGCAAGGAAGGGGCTTGGAGGAGGTAATCATGATGGTAGCATTGGTAGGAAGGATGATCCAACTGGGCTAGGGAGGGGGGCAGATAGGAGGCAGGCCATGAGGGCAATATCTTGCACAATGATTGGCATGCAATAAAAGCCAATGGAGGTGTGGAGTAGACTGCAGAAAAATTGAGGAAGCACAACCTGGTATATTGGTCCTAACCAGCAGTGGAGGCAGCAATGATGATGAAAGGGACCCTTTCACTGTTGAGACAACAGGAGAGATGGTGGCAAGAGAGATGCAGAAATATTCGTAGTCTCATATGATGCACTTATCCTAATCTATTAAATGCGATATGTTACACGGTTGTACAACATACATTGTTTTTAGGGCTTTTTCACATTAAATGGATGGTCTCTATTTGTGGAGTTCAACCAATCTATGGTTTCTCAATGTAGAGACTTGAGAGGTTCCGAAACATCAATGCAAAGAACGCAATAATTTTTTACACGATGGTTTGCCTAGTTTCCTAGCAAGTCTCTTTGCTCTGAGAAGTTTGTGTTAGAGAATATTTATCTATTCCATAATACTACAGACCATAAAAGAATATGCTTTTAAGGTTTTTACAAAACGCACTTCATATGCTACCCTTGCAAAGTTGCACTACATTCTCTTTAAATCCATGTTTTGTCGCAACAATACTTGCCTGATCTGTCTCTTGAAACTATAACGTTTAGGTATCAGTTAAGGAGGGTGAAAGACAACTTAATGAAATATCTCATTCACTGCTCGAGGCAGAATCCAAAGTTCTGGAGGTTCGTTTCTACGCCATGTCATGGCTTTTCTTTCTCTTAAGACTTGCCATGGCTTTTTAACCACAGCCCTTTTTGAAGCTTCACATGGTGTGTGCAATTTTGTTTGCGTGCAACGTGATTTGCTAATGTTGGTGTCTACACTATTGTTGCTCTTGTTGGGGCTGCAGGAGAAGGTGGGCAAAGACGAGATGACAAAGAAATACAAGAAAAAGATTAACGATTTGCAGGAACAGGTTGTTATCTATCCAAAACAAGCAATGTTTCTGTGTGATGAAAGGTTGGAGAAGTCAAAGTTGTCTGCAAAGTGAAAGATCATAATACATATTATATTGGGATCTGAGATTCTATGCAACACATCTGAAAAGCATCGTTGAAAGGTTAGGGATCAGAGACAGCGTCCCACTCATACTTATGTTGCAGCACGAGCTACTCGCGACCTGAGGAAACCTCATCCTTCTAGACGACGTCAGTGACCATTAGCGCTCCTTTATGCCGCAGCTCGTATTACATCTTTCTATAGCATTAGCAGGACAGGACTGGATGATAGTGTCATACCTCATTCATGACATTTAGCCATACCAAGCTGCAAAGTGCATTAGATGCATTTTTTGTAGGAAGAACAATGATGCAATACTCTCAATTGGTGCTAACAAAAGTACATAAGCGATAAAATCTTGGAAACTCCTTAGAGCTGGAAAATAGAAAAGCAAACTTCTTCACATACAATTGAGGAGTCATTAAGGGTGTTAATGTAGAAAGAACAATCTTCCAAATAGGGAGTGCCAAAAATTGGAAGAAACTTGAAATTTAGGAACAAGATTAATCTACTGCACCTCCAAATTAGGATGTGCATCAGGAGCATCGTGACATGAAATTCTTCACAGAAGCCCTAAAAATAGTGTGAGAGTGACAATTCCTTTAGAAACTAGCAAAGTGGGCTTTTTAGCATCATAGGTTTTAGAACAAAATTGTTTTTACCTTTAGGTATTTGATTAGGAAAATCTAGAAATATAATCAAAGCCAAAAGCTGATTGCTATAGACAAAAACTAGAGCTGAAAACCAATTTCCTCAAACCAAGAACAAAAGCTAATCAGTTTGTGTGCGTTGACATAGATGCATATAATCACCAAGTAGAGTGAACAGCTTTAGAAGGATAAAATTATAAATTGTTATCTGTATTTTGATGCTAACTTTTGATGTCTAAAAATTAGAATTGCTAATAAGCTCCTGATTCTTGGCTTTATGGTCCTTAGTTTGAAAAAATAAGTCTTCAACACAAATTAACTATTTTTTTGGATCGAAAAAGCTGGACATGATATTTATTGTGTCAAAGGACCATTCAAAAGCCAAGTAAGATGAGCTTAAATCTTTGTTTGGCATAGTTTTGGAGGGTTATGGGGATCTTTGAGATTAAGAGGTAAAATGTTGTGAGACTAACAAACTTGGCCGAGGGACACCTTATTGCAATCTTTGATCTAGTATTTTTTTTTCTACATGAGTACGGTGAGAAATATAGCTTAAAGCATAGAATGTTGGAACTCCATACATTAATATTTGGCCAATAAATTTCAATAACGATTCTTTCAACTTGTTGCATGCACTTTTGGTGTAGATGGAGGAACTGCGTTTGGAAAAAGATGTGGAATATCAAAACAAACTAGAATCTTTGGAAGCAATCAATGCGGGTATTATGTTGAGTCTAGTTGTAAATATTTGTACCCACTAATTTTTTTTTATTTCTAGCTTGATCTCTTTGCAAGGTCTTTGATTTAAGATGTAAATAGACTATCTGACGTTGACCAGCTAGGAAGTGCGATCATCCAATTCAGATTAGATATCACCTAAAGAGGAGGAAGCATGGGTGGTAGGCATGGTGATGTGTAGAACAGAACTGTAACGGGTAGGAACAGATCAGTAAGGGCTAGAATAGCTTGGAAAAAACTGTAATAGGGAAAATTTGAAAAGAAGACAATGAAACTTGAAACTTGAAAGTAGGCAGCTGTAACGGGGGAAAATGGATAAAATGTGGTTGAGACGTGTTGTAAGGGTGATAACGGGCTGGAAATGCACCATAGAATGGAAAATAGCGAAAGCAAAATGATAACAGGCTGTAAAAACCGAAAGTAGCAAAAAATCAGCAAATGAAGGCTAAGGGATATTGGCATCAAATTAAAAAATAGAGTAGCAAATGGCATTCACAAAACAATCTCCAACCAATAATACTCAATGAAAAGCACACAGTCAATGGCTTAGGCAGATCTCCTACAAAGATCTCCAGTAGAATTCTCCAAGGTCAGAGCTCAAAACACTAAATTAATCAACTAAGTATTCAGAGTTTTTAGCTTCTAATTATAAACGATTATAAAGGATCATTTATTGTGTCTAAAATGACCAAAATCATCAAAGTCACCAAACTAAGGGAGATATGGGATTCAGATATTCTTTCCAAAATTACTGCATCCCTTTGGAAGTCAAAACAAAGAATTTATGTGGCTTACTTAGTAACTAGGACCGATAATAGTAAAATGGCACCAAAAATAGCTGCAATTCCCAATGTTTGACTATATATGTATGGAATTTGTCCATAATGATAGCCCAAGAAAATCCGGGTGGTTCTCTCAAAACAATGTTCTGTGGCCAATTGAAGTGGCCAATTCATCCAATTTGAATCAACCATTTGTTTTCAACAACTCATGTGTCGTGCAATATTATCTTATTTGAGTTTTCTTGTTTAAGATTTTTTTAGAATAGCTTCTTTCTTCCACTTGTTTATATTTTAGGACTTATAGACCCAGCCCTAATTTGGACCGTCAGATGCTATAAGTAAAATAGTTCCTTATGGACTAGGACAACTCACATGGATCAGAATCAGAATCAGAATCTGAATCTCATAGTTGCACTTGCGATTCTAGAATCGTGAGCTGGCCCAAAAAACCAGCAATTTACTGTTTTTTTTGTTCTCTAAATCGTGCAAAAAAAAAAAAATGTTGTTTGCAATTCGCTGCAGAAAATTGTAATTCGCAAACTGCGATACCCTGCAAATCGCAATTCGCTGCAACTATGGATCAGATATAGAAGTGGTCTATGTGTTGATGCAATGTAATCCCAGTTGAAATAAATTTTGCAAAATACATTCAAAGAGCAAATTTCTCGTGTGTCCAAAACCTTTTTCATGATTCAAATTAGCCGATTTTAATTTGAATCAGAATAATGCTTTGAACTTCATCAAATTGGCAATGCTGGCTGCTAAGACTTTTGTTTTTCTTTTTGCATTATTGTTCAAATAAGGGTTCTTTTGGCTTTAAATGTGTCATTTTGGGTATATTCCAGTCTCATGACAAGTTATTTAGATTGTAACTATTAGGTTATGTTTTTGATTCAAGAGCAAACAAGTCATCACCATTAGTACATTGATGCATCCTTGTGTATGCTTTTGTAGGGTTTTATAGTCCATCGAACATCTTGTGTCCATCCTTAGTGCAAATGCCCAAAAGAATAAGCATTTATGGGCATAACATCTTCATTCAATTCCATTAAATTCAAGAGGTTGATGCTGCTATGTCATTGATGGTATCTTAATATGCTAGTATGTGATTGTCGAGTAACAAGAAAGATATTTGTATGTTTTGAACTATCCTGAACGTTTTTTGTATGCTCCATGAAGATCTCTTACAACAATTGATCGAGAAACAAAAAGAATATGATTGTAAAAGCAAGGAGATGGTAAAAAGATATGGAGATAAAAAACAAAGCCAAACGTTGCAATTTGAGGTAAGGATAACTTCATGCTTAAAATGACTTGTATTACAAGCTCTTGCTTAGTCCTTTAATTGGCTTATTTTGAAAGATTTGCTAATGACTATAATCTTTGAGAAAGAATGCTAAGCTCTTACAATACTTAAATAGTACTCTTTTTTGTTCTTTTTTCATGCTCAAATTTTGGCATTTGCTTAGCACAAGTTCACCGTAAAGGAAAAGTAAATGTTTGCAACATCACTATTGCTTGCCATCATTACATGTATTCTCTCAAAATGATGAATCATTTTATGAATTCTTTGAAATGTTTTTGGGCAACAAATGCTAAAAATATTGATGCATTGTTGTTTTGAACAAATTCATATGTCGTGACTTGTGACTAAGTTCAATAGCAATCTTTACAATAGATGTTCCAAAATATAGCCCACAATGCATTGACAGGATGATCTAAATTGTTCTATTAAGACTTATATCTGTATCACCGTTGGAAAATTTAACAAATAAAAGTCTGTATGGTGAATTGCTTGAAAAGATTAGAGGTCAAATAGTAATCATCAGGCTTTAATTCAGCTGCTATATTTTCATGAAAGAGTCATATGGAAATTGTTTGTTTCTGATGAATTTCTTGCCACAAAACTTTCTTGCAATGGAGCTTAGCCTTCGATGCTTATAGCTTACTCTACAATAAGGTTAAAATAAGCCATGATCGCTAGCCATTGGAGAAAATTGGCATTTCTCATAGTCCGTTGTACACATATCATATTTATTCAGTAGAATTTCTTTTTTAAGCTCATGCAAGAGAACAACGCATGGGAATGAGCTACAAGTTGGATTAGGTAGTGGTTGGATAACCATAGCCACTCTTCAAGCTTATCCTATCAAATACGATAGTACCTTGTGTTGGGGATTTCTTTTTTTTCTCTCATTTACGAACAATTTCCTGCTCTTATACAGTTCTTAGTAAATAAGTGTGGGACTTGGCACCTTGCGTGTGTAAGTCCAACCAAAAAAGTTGAGGCCTAAAAGTGAAGTTAGTGATTAGAGGGTCCTTTTCAACTAAATATTTGAATTTGGAAGTAAAGAAAGGCATGAAGTTAGGTCTACCTCTCAACTATAAAAGGAGACTATTTCCTTTGTATTGGATCCATTCTTGCTAAGAAATTTCCAGACAACCCATCAAATATTTCAAAAAATTAATTTTTTTTTCAAAACCAACCTTCGCCAACTTCACTAAATAATATTCATATTATATCTGAAAATCAGTGATTCAGGCGAGGGTTACTTCCCAAAATAGGAGTCAAGTGAAGGTTTTTGAGCTTTTGATCATTTTTGAAGAGAAGCGGCAAGCTTTTCAACAAAAATATCAGTATCTCTCTTTCAACCTTCGCCCCCAACCCTCGCCAGCTTTTCTAAACCTTCTAAAATATAGTATTTTACCATTAGTAAGTCGGGAGAAGGTTAGTTCGGCGACTTCACTAAATAATATTCATACTATATCTGGAAATTAGTGATTTAGGCGAAAAGTACAAGTGAAAGTTTTTTGAGCTGCTGATCATTTTTTGAAGGAAAGCCGCAACCTTTTCAATGAAAATATCGGTATCTCTCTTCCAACCTTCGGCCAACCCTCTCCAGCTTCCCTGAACCTTCCAAATATAGTAATTTCTCATCAGTGAATCAGGCGAAAAGTAAAAGTGAAGGTTCCTTGAGATTTTGAACATTTTTTTTGAAGGAAGGCCACGCCTTTCAATAAAAATCTGCAGCGATTATTACCTCGTATGAGAGGGTTCTAGCAAGGATTCGACAAGGGTCTAATTTGTCTGCTCCTATCCGCAACATTGTTGGTGTTAAGCAAGGTTGTCCCTTGGCCACTACTCTATTCTCCCTGTATGTAGATGATTTGAAGTGCCTTATCTGTGAAGAAGGTTGTCCGCTTGCTCACTTGATTATTCCTATCCTTCTTGATGCTGATGACATTGTTCTTCTTTCTTCTTCCCCGGTTGGTCTGCAACATCACTTACATGTCTTACATCATTTTTGTACCTATGGGGCCTGTCTGTCAACCTAGGGAAAACTAAGGTCTTGATTTTCAACACTAATCATCACAGTCTTGGCAACTATCACTTTCTATACGCTTGACAGGAGGTTGAGATTGTCACTTCTTATACCTACTTGGGAGTCTTATTCACGGCGCCATTGCTTTGCTTCCGTCAGCCTGCTAGAGTTTCATTGGGTCACTCTGTATTGGTCCAGTTTGAGAGAGATTGTACTTTAATCATGTTTTTGGTCCTTCTACCAGATGCCAGCTCTTTGCTACACGGGTGTCTCCAGCAGTCATGTATGGTTCCGAGATTTGGCTATCGGGTCTTTCTCTCCGGGATTGGGCAGCTATTTCCCTTATTCAGACAAATATGTTGTCACGCATGATTCGGGCCAAGTCGATTCAGCATATTCACTCTTCCCACCCGGATAGATATATTGCAGCCGCACTTTGCTCTTCTTCTGCTCTTGCTGCTTCCAATACCAAGAATTCATGGTACCAGCAGGTGGTGGATTTACTACGTTCTTTGGACATCTCTGTCACGGACCTTCCATCGGGCACTAATTGTTATATTCGCCACCAGCTCTTTCGTCGTTACATACAGCTCAGCTTTCCGACTGAGCCACATTTATTACCAGACACACTTTCTTTCCCTTGATCCAGCCGGTTTACCTTTGCTCCCGTATTTCTTCCATACATCTTGCTAATAGGTTGAAGGTGAGGTCATGCTCCCTTGGGAACACAACTACAACAAGTCGTGACAGCAGGCGAGCGCCCTACACCATGCATTAAAAAAGAAACCGAAATTTCCTGTAAAGAAAAATTTGATCTCAACTCATTTTCTCATAACCTGTACAAGAAAACCCATGCATGCTAGAGCTTGATCAATTATCTTTCGAATCCAATCTTAAGGATGACTTGTAGGCTCTTGCAATTGGCTATATGGCTTATGGATCCAAGTCCTTTCTCGTGCCTTGTACTTTACAAGTTGCTTGCATGTGCAAGTGATCATCATCATTCAATAATGTTAGTATTATGAAATGCATGTTGATGGTGATCTCCACATTTGAGAACCTCTCAATTCATAGAGAAATATATCACATAGTCGAGTTTCAAAGTTATTGCATAATATGTGAAAGGAAGGGAGTGCACAACAAAACTCTATCATCTTTTCAAGAAAATCAGCATACCAAATCTAGATAACTCCATTTAAAGTACATCTAATCAACCAAGAAAGTCTTGAAATTTTTTGCTCACTTTCATTGAAACCAAATGTGAGAGGATAATTTCTTGTCAAGTTTATCTTCACTTGTTTACAAGTGGGCAATGCAAAAAAAAAGGGTGCTTTTCCCCATGCCCAAAAGATCTTCCTTAAACTATTGTTTTTGTCCACGTCACATTCTTCTTCGAAGACTACTTTTTTTTTTTACTTGTTGAAGGCAACCAAATTTGAGATTATTGTTACGAGTATGTGTCCCCAATTCAGAGGATTATAGGCAGCAGGTCCTATATGAGTGTCATGACAGTCCTAGTGCAGGGCACCCAGGCATTCAAAAGACTTATGAGCTTCTTCGGAGGCAATTTTTCTGGCCTAGTATGAAAAAGGACGTCTACCAGTATGTACTTAGTTGCCAGAAATGCCAGGTTAATAAAGCAAAGCGTTTAAAGGCAGGAGGGTTGTTACAGCCCTTAGATATACCAGCTGGTAAGTGGGACAGTATTTCCATGGATTTCATAGTGAACCTGCCTAAGACCCAAAAGGGTAATGACGCTATTTGGGTCACAGTTGACCGTTTGACCAAAATGGCTCACTTTATTCCGACTAAAACAATAGTCAGAGCTCCAGAGTTAGCGAGGTTGTTTATAGATGGGCTATGTAAATTGTACGGTCTCCCTTCCGGCATAGTCAGTGACTGGGACAATAAGTTTAATGGAAATTTTTGGAGGGTAGTATTCCATCATCTCCATACTAAACTAAATATGAATACTACTGACCATCCACAGACGACGGTCAAACAAAAAGAGTAAATCAAGTGCTGGAGGATATGCTTCGTGCATACATCAGCAAGAAGCAAACTAATTGGGAGGAATATCTCTCGATATTAGAGTTTGCTTATAACAGTACCAAACATTCAGCTATGGGATATAGCTTATTCATGTTGGCCATGCTCACCCACAGCTGTAGGGTTTAAACATGAAAAAGTTGAATTAGCTAGAAACTTTTTAGAAGACCTAAACCAAATGATAGAGCATGCTAAGCGTAGCATTAGGCAGTTCCAGGATCGAGCCAGGCATTATGCAGATCCACAGATGGGATGTGCAATTCTCTGCTGGTGAGAAAGTCTATTTACGAGTCCCAGTTGACTCTAAAACCCTCAAATCAGGAGTGTGTGCTAAGTTGTCTCCTAGGTATTGTGGTCCATTTAGGAGACTAGGCGAGGTCACCAATGAACTAGAACTCCCACACAGCAGTAAGGTTTTTCCCGTTTTTCATGTAAGTCAATTACAAAAAGCCTTAACCAGATCTGAAAATCTAGTAGGGGACAATGTTCTAGTTCTCCCATTGGATTCTTAGCAACTTCCACATGAACCAGAGGAGATCCTTAGTAGTAGAGAGACGCAGACTTGTCATACTCTATACCAAGAATATCTAATCAAGTGGACGGATCAGCCTGTTGAGAATGCCACTTAGGAAAAGGGCAGCATCCTTCGCAAGTTATTTCCAAACTTTGTCTTAGAGGACCAAGACGGTTCTTAAGGGGGAGGGAGTGTTACGAGCCTGTAACCAGTGCCGAACCCTAGAGAACACAGGAGGTTAGATACCACAGTCAGGGGCATGTCCAGCGTACGCGTCCAACAAGGCAAGACAATGTGGGCCCTATCCTGGTGACAGGGTCCCTAGGCTGTGTTAGGCCCGCCATGGCTATGGTCCGGTTCAAACCGGGTATCTAAGCATTGGTGTACAAGACTTGATTAATTTTTGAAATTTTGAGGTTTTTGCTACTTGATTTTTACTAGATTTAGATTTTGAGCTTTCTAATTGGTAGTTAATGCCTTAAGCACATCACATTATCTTAGCTCCCAAGTTGTTCACGTGTGTTGTTGTCCTAGAGATAAAAGAATATTCCAAGTTATCAAGTCCTAAAGCCTATGATAATTTATTTAATCCTACAATGACTAGGACACAATGACATGCTAGCGTCCAATGCTAGTAGATCTTACACCCTATCTTAATCTTGTTTAAGCATATCTATATGCATTACCGAACCTTGGTCCAGATTCAGGAGATAGTAGTGCCCCATACCACAAACACCTACCTTTCAACTCTAGTTTTGGAGGCATACATTAGGGTTTTATCTAGGAACTACATACATTTTGGAATTGATTGCATTTGAAAGCGTCCTATGTCTTTGTGTGTTTGGTGGATACTTTTCGTATAAAAATCACCCATAGATCTCTGACAATCAAGTAGGTGTCTCATAACTGTTTGTGGCTCTATTGAACAATCCAGATCTAAATTTGTGAAACTTTTGGGTCAGTTTTATGGATCAAAAATTTATTGGAATTTTAATTAGTCAATAATGGCCATACCTTAATCTAATGCCAACAGCTTCAATCCAAATTTGGTTTGATGTCACCTCCATTGAGGTCTATCATAGAAGATTACTTTACTTTTTTTAGTTCTTTAGATCAATTGTTTTGGATCATATCATGTCCAATTCTCGCTCATGTGTATACTTCTATTTAATGGTAGGTGCAACCAAAATTGATTCAATAACTTGTGATCTTTGGTTGTTTTGGCCATCTCATCCCTTATTAGCAACCTTGCCGCATGACTACAAAAAATTGTGAAGTCTACCATACAATCCTAACAATTTACTAAGACACTCCAATCCACTAAGACACTACATATAGGCTAACTATACGTTTGCATCTAAAAATTGGTATTGGTCTTGACGAAGCAATACCAATTTCCATAAGCTGTAGTCACTAGTTGGTATTGGTTCCCTTGACGAAGCAATACCAATTTCCATAAGCTGTAGTCACTAGGCAAATCAAAATCTTCATGCCCAATGGGTAAGTATGACTCACTACCTAATGGGTAGGTATGACTTCTCAGTGAGCACAACTCTTTTGCCGATGTTTTCAAAATAGGCTCATTTGAAGGATTAGTACTATTGTTGTTATTTTGGGTTTGCCCTGGCCATGGTGCGTTTGTTGTCCTAATTAGGTCCCTCAGATTAACACAACCTGGTGATGATAATAGTTGAACTTTAATCTGCATCTTGTTCACATCTGCCAACCTTGAAAACTTGCTAAATTGCTAAGTTTCAGCTCTCAATGAGATAGCAAAGCTTCTGCTTTTCTGAGGACTAGTTTCACCAATACCTTGGACAGCTTCACCTTTTTTTTTTGAACCAATGTTCGATCCAAAAAGCCCATTGTCTTGTGCATACGAATCAATATCCAAGTGAATTTGGCTATATTGTGGTGCAGTTACGGACACAGGATACAGGCCTACTGGGCTACTCTGCATATATTCCGCAGGCCTCTTTACATTTACTGTTGGTTATGTATATTTCTGATTACGCATTTTATATTAGTCATGTATAGGCCCCAGAGCCTTTTTATATGCTTATGACCCGCACTAGGACCTTTTTTATGACATTGACTGGCCTTGGGCCCTTATTATATGGTTATATGTGGAGTGGGGGCCCGTAGGAGGGCGCACTATTTTCCCTCCACATTTTGCCTCCCTTTACTTTTGAATTCCTATTTTAGGGTTCATTGGTAGGGTATTTATAGGGGCATTTGTACACTCATTTTTCAGATTATTGATTGGTATTGCTTGTGCTCTTCGTGGGAGAACCTATTGTCTTGTCTATTGCTTGTAGGGCTTTAGTCTATTGCTGTCTTTTATGCTTCATTGATTCAACACCTGAGATTTTGATCATAACTTGGTATCAGAGCACTTTCCTGATTGCTGAATTTCAGATCTGATTTTCTGATTGGGTGCCCATTTTCCTTGCTGATTTTTCTCTCTTTGATGAGGGCTTTCGTCTCTTTGCTTCAGCAACATTCAGCACAGTTTGGAGGAGGACCAACTCCCATCAGAGCATTTGCCTTGGCGGAGCTTTAGCAGATAGTTAGCGGAAGTACTTCCGCTAAACTTAACGGTCGAAATTTTTTTTTTTTTTTTTGTGGGCAGATTATTTTCGGCGCCCAAGTTCCAAATCCTTTTCCCTCTTTTGTTTTTGAATCCTCCATTTGATTCAGGGAGAGGATTCCCAGCCATCTCTTCAGCATTGATTGGAGGCTGTCCAGCGCCCTACTTCATCAGATTTTTCAGCCATTGTTCTAGCAGAGTTTCAGCCATATTTCAGTTTGGATTGGAGGCTGTCCATCGCCCTATTTCATCACGTTTTCCACAGATTTCCAGCCATATTTTCAGCATTGATTGGAGGCTGTCCAGCGCCCACTTTCATTCTCCTTGTGGTCACATTTTCCAGCCAGCTCTTCGCACACGCTTGGAGCTCTATCGAGTGGTATCTTTGCTGGTTTTTCCTTGATTTTCTTGACATTTGTCATTCCCTTTCTTGCTCTTAGTGTCGTTTGTGTACCTAAAGCGTATTTGGGGTGACGACAAAAGTCCGCTCCCTCCGATATTAAGCTTTTCTTACACTCTCGTCACTTCCTGCATTCCTTGACCATGGATACTTCCCCTACATCTTCTGAGCCTCGCATACCGTCTTCCACTTACCTTGACGAAGTACGGCATGAATTCCGAGATCATCTTAGGGAAGCCATGAGTGATGTACGCACTGATTTACGCCAGGAGTTACGAGAGACGTTCACTGCTCTTTTTGCCCAGATTGCTACACTATCATTACAGTCCAGTGTTTCTCCACTATCTCCACCTGTTCCCCCACAGTGTACATTTCCACCACCCGAGACTCCTTCATCTTCTGGTCCTTTGCCACGAGACTTTAAGGATAAGGTTCAGCTTACTGTGTATTCTGGGTCATCCAATGGGAATGAACACCAGAATTGGTATTCTAAGCTTGAGACCTACTTCCTTATGTTTCCTAAGACTGACATTCAGCGGATACATTTGGCTGCTTTACATTTGGAGTTCCGTGCTGCTACTTGGTGGCGCATGTTTCGCCAGACGGCTTCACACCCTGGCCTTGCTAGTTGGATAGAGTTTATGACAGCACTCCGCCTAGCAATGATTGATCCTCAGTGGCTTATTCGACAGCGCGACATTTTTCGCAGTTTATCTCACACTAGTGACTTGGCTGCTTATACGACACGGTTTACAGAGCTTTCCTATCTATTCCCAGATATTTCTACATTGGAGCTCATCTCTCGCTACGTTGCTGGTCTACGAGGCGCACTCAGGTATGATGTTTCTTCTTTTTTTCCACTCACTCTTTCTCACGCCATCTCCCTTGCTACCGCACTGCAGCACAAGTACTCTCCCATCTCTTCCTCTGTTTCTCGTCCTTCGCACACGTCCTATTTTTTCCTCTCCATCCTCTGCTAGTCCCACATCTGTCAGTTCACCTTCGTCCACTCTTCCTTCTGCACCACGTCCTCCTTTTTCTCCTCGTCCTGTTTTTGTTCATCGCTACTCACAGCCTGAGATGTCTGAGATCCGTGAGAAGCGCTTATGTTTCAACTGTAAGAGTCCTGATCATATCGCCCGTGATTGTGGACAGTCTGCCACTGCTACTGCCGTCTATTTCCATGATGGTGACACACTTGATGATAGTCTTGATTCTGCCATATGCCTTCATATTCTTGCTGATGACCCACCTGTTGATCAATTTGCCACACCCACTGAGCCTGTTCCTGATCCCCCTGATCTAGCTGTATGCCATGCTCAGCTTGCTTATGCTACTTGGGTCGGTAAGCCGGGTCCACGCCATATCCGTCTTCGCGTACGTATCACTGGTCGTGAGTTTATTGCCCTTGTTGACATGGGTAGCACTCACTCGTTTCTCAGCAGTCATATTACTACACGCATTCGTGCTATGCCAGTCACTACGCCTCATCCCCTGCATGTTGAGGTTGCCAACGCACACTCTTTTCCTAGCACGCAGATGTATCAGCAACTTTCATATCGGATTGGAGACTTCCTTGGTCAGGCAGATTTTCATATTATTCCACTTATGCGGTACGATCTTATCCTCGGTGCTGATTGGTTGGCATCCCTTGGTGCGGTTACAGTAGACCTCCAGCAGCAGACATTGACATTCTCTCATGATGGTACTCAGCATATATTTTCCGGTATTGATTCTCGGCAGGACTATCAACTTATTTCCGGGAAGCAGTTCATACGGAGCCTCCCGAAGGCCCACTGTGCGGCTATTTTTTTTGTTCAGCCAGTTCAGCCTATTGCGGATGCACCACCTTTGCCACAGGTATTTTCTGAACTGTTGCGTGAATTTGAGCATGTTTTTAGAGAGCCGACTCAGTTACCACCTTTACGAGATGTCAACCACCATATAGACCTTGTTTCCTCTGCATCACCTCCTTCTCGTCCTCCTTTTCGTATGTCTATTGCTGAGCGCGAGGAAGTCCAGCGTCAGGTGTCTGATTTATTACGTCAAGGCCTTATTGTTCCTAGCCACAGTCCTTTTGGTGCTCCTGTTTTACTTGTTGATAAGAAGGATGGTACTAAACGTTTATGTATTGATTATCGTGCTTTAAATAAACTTACTATCCGTAATCAGTACCCTATCCCTCATATGGATGACCTGTTTGACCAGTTAGGCCAAGCCAAGATCTTTTCTAAACTTGACCTCCGTTCCGGTTATCACCAGATTCGTATGCATCCTCCCGATGAGCACAAGACAGCTTTCCGTACCCACTTTGGTTTGGATGAGTTTCATGTCCTTCCTTTTGGTGTTACCAATGGCCCGCCCACTTTTCAGAATGTCATGAATAACATCTTTCGTCCTCTGCTTGGAAAGTGTGTCATTATTTATTTTGACGATATCCTCATTTATAGCACCACTCTCTCTCTTCATGTTCAGCACGTTCGTTCTGTTTTTGTTTTGTTAGTTACTCATCATCTATATGCTAAACGTTCTAAATGTTCTTTTGCTGTTGTACAAATCGAGTTTTTGGGCTTCTTTGTTACTAATGGTACTGTTCGTCTCGACCCTCGTAAGGTCCGTTCTATTCTTTCATGGCCTGTTCTTGCTGATGTTCATGATGTTCGTATGTTTCTTGGTCTTAATATCCATCTTCGTAAACCAGTTGCTCATTTTGCCACTCTTGCATCTCCTTTGCATGCTCTGTTGAAAAAGGAAACTTCGTTTGCTTGGACTCCCGCATGTCAATCAGCTTTTGATACTTTGAAGGTTAAGCTTACCACTGCCCCTGTTTTATGTCTTCCAATTTTTTCCCAGCGTTTTGCTGTTGAGACTGATGCTAGTTCCACAGGATTAGGTGCTTTGTTACGTCAGCGTCAGTGTGTTATTGCATAGGAATCCCGTCGTCTTCGTTCGTATGAGCAGCGCTATTCCACTCATGAAAAAGAGTTGCTTGCTATCATTTTTGCTTTAAAGAAGTGGCGTCATTATCTGTATCGTGTTCCGTTTGATGTTTTTACTGATCACCAGTCACTTCGTTATTTGTATACACAAAAAGGATCTTAGTGATCGTCAGTACCGTTGGCTTCAGTTTTTACAGTCCTTTCATTTTGATATTCATTATAAGCCTGGTAAAAGTAACGCTGTTGCTGATGCTTTGTCTCGTTTACCTGCTCTTACTTACAGTCTTGTTACGTCTCCCCGCTCTTGGTATGCTGATCTTCCTCAGGCTTATGCCACATGTCCAAACTTTCGTGATGTTATGTCGTCTGCCTCTCGTCCTTCCTCTCACCCTCACTAGGTTTATTCCATTGTTAATCATCGTCTGTTTCACTATGGTTTGTTATGTATTCCCAGCACTCTCGACATACGTCCACAGCTCCTTCTTGATGCCCATTCCTCTCCTGTTGGTGGCCATTTTGGTTTTCAGAAGTCCTTGTTCCGTTTGAAAGAACATTTTTATTGGCCTTCCATGAAGCGTGAGCTTTTCCACCTTATTCATACTTGTGATTTTTGCCTTCGTAACAAGTATTCCCGTGGAAAGCCTGGCGGTCTCCTTCAAAGTTGGCCTATTCCTTTCCGCCAGTGGACTGATATATCTATGGACTTCATTTTAGATCTTCCCCGTACTCAGCGTGGTCATGACTCTTGTTTGGTGGTAGTTGATAGGTTTTCTAAACAAGCTCATTTCATACCAGTCAGACGTACTATTACAGCAGAGCAGTGTGGTCGTATATTTATTTCTGAGATTTTCCGCTTACATGGTCTCCCACGATCTATACTTACTGATCGGGATACCAAGTTTACATCAGGTTTTTGGACAGAGCTTATGCGTATCTTGGATGTTAGGATACTTATGGGCACTGCTTATCATTCTTCTGCGGATGGTCAGTCTGAGGTTATTAACCGGGTATTGGAGGATTATTTACGACATTATGTTTCTCCTTCTGGTCGTGATTGGGATCAGCGTTTATGTTTGGCTGAGTATAGTTATAACAGTTCTGTTAGTTCCAGCACAGGTGTTTTTCCTTTCCTGCTTGCTCATGGATACTCACCAGTTCTACCCGGTATACCTGCTCCTCCAGATGATGCACGTGTTACTATTTCATCTTATCTTTCGAGTGCTCGGGAGATTATTACTAGAGCTGCTACTCATTTACAGCATATTCAGCAACGGTACAGGACCATTGTTGATCGTCATCGGCGCCATGTTGAGTTTGCAGAGGGAGATACTGTTTTTCTCCGGTTACGCTTTGCTCGCCATCGTTTTGTACAGGGTCTTGCTTCTACTGAGAAGCTTGCGCTGTGCTATTATGGGCCTTTTCAGATTCTTGAGCGCCTCAGTCCAGTTACATATCGTCTTGAGTTACCTGCTGTTACTCGGGCTTGTGATATCTTTCATGTCAATTTATTACGTGCTGCTATTGAGGATGATGCTCCTCGAGATTCCTCATTTCCTACAGATCCAGAGCTTTTTCCATTCCTGCCAGCTGCTATTTTACAGGTGTGCTTATTGCATAGTCGTCGCCATCGGCAGGTTCAGTTTTTGGTCCAGTGGGATGGTCGTCTTATTGAGGAAGCTACTTGGGAGCCCATTGATGTTTTTTATCATACCCCTATCCTGGCTGATCAGGCTCGATCACTTGCAGCTACCATTGCTTCTCGGGATGCTCCGGCTTCTCTTGATGTTCCTTTCTCAGATGGGATATTGTGATGCAGTATTTTTCTCTGGCACTGGTTCTTATCTTACTTTGCCTACATTGGGGGCAATGTTCTTTATAGCCAGGGAGAGTTACGAACTACAGGATACATGCCTAATGGGCTACTCTGCATATATTCCGCAGGCCTCTTTACATTTACTGTTGGTTATGTATATTTCTAGTTACGCATTTTATATTAGTCATGTACAGGCCCCAGAGCCTTTTTATATGCTTATGACCGCACTGGGTCTTTTTTTATGACATTGACTGGCCTTGGGCCCTTATTATATGGTTATATGTGGAGTGGGGGCCCGTAGGAGGGCACACTATTTTCCCTCCCTTTACTTTTGAATTCCTATTTTAGGGTTCATTGGTAGGGTATTTATAGGGCATTTGTACACTCATTTTTCAGATTATTGATTGGTATTGCTTGGGCTCTTCGTGGGAGAACCTATTGTCTTGTCTATTGCTTGTAAGGCTTTAGTCTATTGCTGTCTTTTGTGCTTCATTGATTCAACACCTGAGATTTTGATCATAACTGGTGCAACTACTACTTGCAATAGATTGTTGATCAATCTATAATGGACTCCAGAACACGCTTCACCACTAAAACAAATCAAAAAATGGATATTGTTCCGTCATTAATCTGGGAGAGAGAACTCTAATTGAGACAGGTGTGAAAGTACATTGGCTATGAGTAGCAACAATCTAAGCAATAGAGAGATAACAAGGTAATATGCATGCCTATCCTCTGAATAGAAGGGATACAGAATAAAAAATACATGCTCACCAAGTCACAATTGATATCACAATAGACCTAGATTGGGTTAGATGCCTAGTTTGGTTACCAGTCGATATATCCAATGACCCTTTGGTGGTAACTAGTCTATCTAGGGTCCTGTTTGGGCTGAGGCAATGACGATATTTATAGTTTCAAAAGTAATTTAGGATTAGTAGTGCCAATCGAAAAGCCAAAAAAATAAATTGCAAGATGGCTTAGTGATTTCATAGTGCAAGATTTTGTTGAAATATGCTGCTAGGCATCCTCTATGTGCCTCTTAAGTTTTATTTCTCTTGTATGTCCTCATTTGTGTAGGGGATTGGAGTCGAGAACTCCTGACCTCCAGCAGAGGAAGGAAAGATTTAACCAACTCACCACTATGAATCTTAGAAATGGAGCATTGGTGTGTTAGTGACTTAGCGTTCAGTCAACAACAATCTAATATTGTCTTGATTACAAGCTGAATAATCAACCTTTTTGGAGACATAACTGAGGCCTCTTTGCTTGCAATCTGATTCACTAAATTTCAGGAAGCGTTTATCTTATCGGCCATGCATTGGGTGTTATTCCCAAATGAAGAGTTACAGAACCTTGTTGAGACTTGCTATTATCCTTGACAACGGTGCACCAAGAAGAAAGTGCTAGGCAATTTAATTTTTGAAAACGATTGAAAACTCTCAAGCACTATTTGTGCTCTAAATTGGATTTGCGCTTTTCTAGTTTTCTGTTTTGAATTTGGTTCAACCTTCTCAAGCATATGACTGACATGGCTTGTAGTTAGAGCTGGACGAGGTTAAACAAAAGCTGCGAGTTGGTGACATACAATTGAAGCATCTTGTAAGCAATAACATTTAACCTCTTTCATCATTGTGCTCATTTTATTGATAGGTTGTAAAGGTAAAGGATATTGTGGATTCATGTATGGGATTAAAAGGATGCATAGATGAACATTACATTTATTTCTCCTAGCAATTTCCAAAGATTTTTTGTTTTGATTGACTTATCTGTGATGATTAGTGCATCACTAACGAGCCAATTTCCTTGGAACTTATTTCTTTTTATGGAATTCTTAGATATGTATTTAATAATGTTTGTTATCTGAATTCAAAAAACATGCACTCTTTGATATGGTTTCTTTTTAAGGAGCGTGAGTTGGAGGCAGCAGTTACAAGGGAGAAGCTACAAGATGAGCTGGTTTGGAGTTCTTTATATTCATCATCCATTCAAAGTTCAGAACTTACAAAGAATAAGCCTTCACAAGATAATACCCACAAGCTTGGATATATGAACCTCTTGTTGCATGTAAATAGCTGTGCAAATTTTCTGCTGTTTCACATAGGTACTTTTGAATCAAATAGGTTTCAGATCTATTTGCAATGCATTGTTGAAGTGTGCAGGAAGAGGAATTACGATTGCGCATTAGGGACAAAGAAAAAGAGATTCAGGTATTAATTTCAGAGCTTTGGCATCATTGTCTTGAACATAGCATATGGTTTCAGAAGTGAATGAGTTCCCTCTTTCTTTTAATCATAAACACATCTATATGAACATGGACAAGAGACCATTTTAACAACAATTGTGATACTAGAATGATTCTCCAACAAAGATATCAAGCAGATGCAATAGATTGCCTGGCCGGCCCTCATACAAAGCAACTCTACCTCTTTGAGCTCTACAAAGAAGAACCTCACAAAAGTGTAAATCAGATGCCAGAGTGCTACCAAATGAGGACCTTGGCAAGCATATCTTTATTTAGGGGCTTCTATCACATAATTATTTTTGTCACTTGGTAGACTATACGATTTGGCCTCTTGGGGATTAATAAGGTCACTTTGGCTAGGCTTATTGTTAGTGAGTTTGCATATGGATAGGCTTACTCAATCTTGTTAGTCTTCCTCATCAACTCGTTGGACCACCATTTAGCTATAAATAAGCATGCAACCCCTGATTTTGTATTTGTAGTCTGAGTGTGAATTGAGTAGCCCTTAGTTTAACTTGGCCTAATATTGGCTTGGTGATTGCTTATGTTAAGTTCACGATCAGCTTGTCTTCATCATCATCCATCTTATAGAGACTACTTTCTTTCTATGTCTTTCAATGATTAATCACTCTGCTTGTAGTATCTTTCTCTATCTCATGCACTATGTGCATTTTGATTGTGACTTGCTATCAGAGCGTCAGTCCAGGCCTTGTGGACTTTTTTTTCCACAACAAGAATTTTATTCTATTTCCTATGGGCTCATAGTCTCTGCTCATCTTTTGTTTGGTACTAATCATTATCTCGTCATCCACGCCAGAATATCCATCCAAATGCTCATCATCTGCTGCCCATTGTGCTTGTTGTCCAACAATCCACCATGATACCACGCATATCAATTACTTAAAGTTATTGCTGAATTTCTGCACTAATGAACTTGTTGATAGCACCACAAATTAAAACATCGATCCAGGTAAAAATAAGAGCCATATTATTTTTTGCTGGGGCAAAAAAAGGTAGCCATAACATCATGAGGATCTTTTTGCATCAAACATCCTTTAAAATTGGGCAAACAATTCAACCAGTGATTTGTCCAACACTTAAGGCGTCATTTATCTATTCGTTTCTGACATATGTTCCAGTGTTTGGATATTTTCTTCTTCAACATTGAAGACGAAGTTTTCTCTTTAATGTCTATCCTTTGTCAGTTCTTGTTATTCTATCATATTTATGTTTGTTTTCTATGTTATATGCACCTATACCATCCTTTGTAGTTCCATGGTCTATTATTCCATTTTGGTGGAGTAACCATTTGTTCTGTCTTGATTTTTTGATTCACATTCTATATCTGAACACTCACTGTTTATTCCTAATATGATAGATAGACATGCCAGGCCTATTATTCGTTATCTGTTTTGGGTCACTGTGGATCTCTCAATCTGAGGGGTCTATTTTGGTTACTGCTGTTCATAGTGGCACGTGGTACCGCCATTATGGTACCGCGGTACCATAATGGTGGTACCGCGGTTATGGTGCCGCCCTCAGACCAGCGGTACCAGGGCGGCACCACAAAAATAATATTTTTTATTATTTGAAAAAAAAAAAAAAACCCTTTTAACAGGCTAAAACTAGGTAAAAACTAAGATGTTACTGTACAGGGGGACTGTACTGGGGGAACTGTGGGAGAGCAGACCCAATCGGAGTGCGGCATGTGGGGGAGCAATACATGGGGCAGGTACAGTAGCACATGGGCACTGTGGAGGAGCAGACCATGGACCCAATCGGAGTGCAGCATGTGGGGGAGCAATACATCCGGACAGGTACACCGTCACATGGGCACTGTGGAGGAGCAGACCATGGACCCAATCGCAGTGCAGCATGTGGGGGATCAGCACATGGGGCAGGTACAGTAGCACATGGGATCATCAACAAAAGCAAATTGGGAAACAGGCTGTGGGGTTAAATAGGCACTCACGGGACAGTGAGAGAGCCAGTGAGAGGGGGTGAGAGGCATTGTGAGAAGCTGTGAGGGAGAGCCAGTGGGAGGCTGTGAGAGAGAGGCATTGTGAGAGGCTGTGTGACAGACCGAGTGAGAGGCTGTGAGAGGGGGGCTGTGAGAGAGCCAGTGAGAGCCATTGAGAGGCTGTGAGAGGCTGTGAGGGTCATTTCGAGCAACAGGGTGTCGTGAGATGGCGGAGGGCGAAGCCAGGAGGAAGCTCGAGGAAGATGTCCGAAGGCACAACGAAAGGCATCGGAAGCAAGAAGCAGACATTGCAGAGATGCTGCGAGAGACTCGGCAGAGACACCCAGAGCTGCAGATCCCCGCCCTCGCTGTGGCCCCCGCCCCCGATGTCGAGCTGGATTTGGATGAGCAGATCGGAATGAACTTCACACGACGGCAGCTCATCATGGTCAGGGAAAGGGTTGCCCGCCGTCGGGCTGACCAGGAGGCAGCTCGGGCTAACCGGGAGGCAGAGCGAGAGCGACAGAACAATGCACCTGACGAGGGCGAGGAGTCTGTGGAGGATCCGTAGAAATGTTTAGCATAGATGGGGTCTAGCCGTATGTGGCTGACTGTTGTTATTTAATGTTCATCAGTAGATGAGGCAGTATTTAGTGTCTGGCATGGTGTAAAGAACAGCCCCAGCCGTATGCGGCGGGAATACGTATTGTAGTTTTGATACATCTGTTGAATTAATGTACGGTGTGTTTTTTGTGCAATGCGTGCCTTGTGTATTGCAATCTGATGTATGTGATTATGAAATGCCATCAGGGGGGTTGTATTTCTGTGTTCTGCATATGCTCTCAAACTCTGTACTGAAAACTAATTGAAAACACGCACACACCATTTGAAGTAAAACTGCAAGTAGAACATCACAATTACAAAATGACAAATACACATTGTGCAGTGAATAGAATACGTCCAACACTAAATATAATATGAAAAATGGTCTGAATACAGTGTTCGACCATCTGGCCGCCAAACATGGAACATGATATCAAACTGCTAAAAATAAAATGACGGAGCTACAATCAATGCTCTGCCTCAAACTCAGATGAATGCTCCGGAGACAACTCAGGGCCCCGAGCTGACTCTCGCAACTGATATCTATGTTTGTCTGGTACTGGCATGGGCTGTGTATCCGAGGGGGAAGAGTCGTCATCCTCATCCTCCCAATCTGTCTCCGCATCAGCCCCCAAGCAGGCTAAACCAACAATACCTGCTGCAGCTGGCTGTAATACAGGACCTCTACCAGCAACTGGAGCCCTGCGAGGTCGTCTTCTCTTCCTTGGCAGTTTCTGTGCCCTGCCTTTCTTGTTCGGTGCACCCTTGGGCCTTCCTGGCCTCTTGCGGACGAGGGGAGCCTTCAATGCCTCATCACCCCCATGCAGATCACCTGGTTGACTAGGCTGAGCCCAAGCTGCGGCCGGCTGGGATAGAGTAGCCAAAGATGGGTGTCCCTGTGCAGCTGATAGTGGAGGATAGGTCCGAGGAGTGTGTGCCCGTGGGCCTGCTGCTGGTGGAGGAACTAGATGTGGAGGGGCCATCCCGTAGGAGGCAAGTACAGCGGCGATAAGTACTGAAAGGGGCGCTGTGGTGGACGGTACTGGTACATCCTAGGTGCTGCCAAAGGAGGAGGATGTGCTGTGGGTGCTGCCAAAGGAGGAGCCGGTGCCGTGGGTGCTGCCAATGGAGGAGGATGTGCCGTGGGTGCTGCCACTGGAGGAGCGTCTGTAGATGCGGGTGCTGCAAGAGAAGATCTGGGCACAGATGGTGGCCTGCCATGGAGACCTGCTGCTGCAAAAGTGGATGGTGATGAAGGGGCTGCAGGCCTCAACGGTATCGGTGGCACTGGAGGTGCTGTGCGGCGCACATACACCCTCTGAGGAACTGGAGGAACTGCAGGCACCTTGTGTAGCTGCTCTGGCTGAGACTCTGTGTAGGGCATGTTGGCTAGAGAGGATGGGGGTGCCCTGACGCTCGACATCTGCTGGGCCTCTGAATCCAAGTCTGCAATCAAGTCGTCCAGCTGGGCATCCGAATACAAATGGTCTGGGCTCTGGGACTCATCATGAGCACCATCCTCGGGAACATCCCGTGCCTCATCCTGTGCACCATGCGGACCCGGCATGGCCTCCCAATCGGTACAATCAAAGTCATCTGGTGACTCCTCTGGTGTGCTGTCATAGAAATGCCTATGGCTCTGTGATGCACGCATCCAAGCAGCTGCGGAAGGTAAACCCAAATCAGTCTGCCCCCTATCAAGAGCCTCCTCCATCATATCAACATAAGAAGGTATGCCACTGGCCCCCCCTGTGTGCCCTGCCCGTCTCCCGGTATAATTTGTGGCATGTGTCCCACCTCTACCACGTGATGCACCTATGTCCTGTATCATATGCCTCATCCCGCTCTGATCTGGCGAACACAACCCGAATAGGCTCATCCTCATCCTGATCATCCTCTGACACTGGCTCATCTGCCTCGTACAATGGGGGCTCTCTGTGCTCAAGCCCAAGCTCTCTCTCTCTCTCTCTCTCATCTCGGCAAGCTCCCTCTCTCTCTCTGCCATCAACTGTGTGCCCAGGTCATCTGCAGGCATGGGATGGGTGCTGTCCGTAGGCAAGTCAACCTGGCGCTCCAAATCAGATATCTTCGTCTGCAAGGTTTAAAATTGGCATGTCAGAGAAACAACTCTATCAAGAAATGAAACCAACATACCAGGAGTCAACCAACATGCTATGAAAGGTTAGCTTATCACCTGCAATGCGCTCGTAATGGTCGGAAGTCTCCTGGCGAGACGTGCGTTGGTGTTACAGAACACCAACCACTCCAACTGACTCACTGACAACCGGTTTCTTCTCCTCGTGTGAATGAGTGCCCATGTGCTCCAATTACGCTCACACACGGAGGCAGCACAATCCTGTGGTGCGTGCATTGAAATACTTCAGCACATTGTCTTCAACGAAACACAACAATGGAGGATAAAATGAGATGCATACCTGAGAAAGGACACGCAGTGCAAGACGCTGTATAGATGGGTATGTGCTACCGAACATGGTCCACCAGGTAATGGGTAGCTGCCTCCTCTCTGGATCCTGAGCAGCCGGGTGGCCGAATGTGCCCATGCCGAAACGAAATGCAGCGAGCTCCTCCATGAGCCTGATAGGATCCAAACCTATGTGTGGACCCACCCTGTGAATGTACTGAAGCCAATCGGCCTCGAGCTCCCTGTCTGCGATCTGTGTCGGAGAGAGGAAGAGGGGATGCAGCATGTGTGCAACGCTGTGGATACTCCTGTGGAAGTAGTTCCACCGCGTCTCCCAGATGAACTTCAGCTCTGTCATCCTGCAGGTGAGAGGCATGTGGTTTAGGGCATTACGAAAAAACGTAACATCGACAGAAAACAAACTAGCAAACACTGAAAAGATAAAGAACAATTACAACACTGTACCGCTTACCTCTCTGGCTGCAAGATGGGCAGCTGCAGGAACTGTCCAATCCGGTCCATGAGCTCATATACCAGTCCAAGTGTCGACCCCTCGCTGTCAGCCATGCGGAGCACACTGTAAAGTGGTCGAAGCAGTCCTGACAATGTCTGTACATCCCTCCAAAACTGGTCTCCCCTCACCGTGGAAGAAAAGTGCTCCCCATCCTCAGTGCGCGGAAATGTACTGGCACACCAAAGATCACTGGCAACCATCTGTAGAAGCTGCGCCCTGCACCTGATCAGACGGTCGATGACCACCAAGTCGAATGCAAAGCGTGTGGGGGCTGGCTTACGGAGGTCTAGATGGCTGAACACCCGGAACATGGCAAGAACACGCCTCTTCCTCGTGACAAAAGTCACCAGGAAGAGGGCTTCACGGACGATGGCTCTAACCCAGGGAAGTGCACCTATGTCCCCCATCAGAAGGTCTATGCCGTGCGCGGCACAGGGGGTATGAACAATGTGAGGGAACTCGGCCTCTAGCAGTACACCCATCTGAATGCAGTTCGTGGCATTGTCCGTCACCACTGTGACGACACGCTGTGGGCCTATGGACAGGATGGAAGACCTGATGACATCAAACATGAACTCTGCAGATATGACTCTCCCCCCCCTGCTGCAATCCACTGCCCTCAAAAACTGTGTGCCCATGCAGCTGGAGACCAGTATATTGAGGATCGGCCTCCTCCTAACATTAGTCCAGCCATCGGACATGATGTTGCAACCGTAAGTGGCCCAGTGGTGACGTAGAGGCTCCATCTCTCTAGACAGTGACTCGACCCTATCCCTCAGCATGTGTGTGCGGACAACCTCTGAACTAGGGACTCTCCAGCTAGGGCTGACAGACTGTGCAAGGCGGAAGGCCCTTCTGAAGGGCTCGGAGTCGGTGATGGCAAATGGAAGGTTCAGCTCATAAATCAGGCTGGCCACGGCCTGTGTGGCCTCTCTATCCATGTGCGGCTGATGCGCGCCGTGAATGCTCTGCTGCCTAAGAACTCTCCCAGCTGGACGACGGGTAGCGGACCTCCAGCACGGTGCACCAAACGTGACGGGAATGGATGATGACGCGACAGCCTGGGCACTAGTGGATGCATCAGCTGTAGACGTGGAATGGGGAGAGTGGGATGCACTGGCCGGGATGGGTGCAGCAGCGTAAGTGGGGTACACTGGTGGAGGGTGGACATCTGGCATAGGATACGAAAACTGCTGGGTAGGGTGGTCATCCGGATGTGAAGGGAGGGAGGAAGGGATCTCCTCAACATCCTGGAAGGCCTCGTCACTGGCATCCGGGGCCTGCTCCTGCTCGGGAGGCGGAGAGTCCATGAGAAAGTCGTAAACTAGGGGAGTGCGAGCAACAGTAGGTGGTGGTGGAACCACAGTGGCAACTGGCGGACACGGTGGGACAGGATCCACCGGAATGGGTGCAGATGGGGGTGCGTGAGGCGGAATTGTCTGAGAGGGACGAGGGGCAAAGGGACTGGACGAGGATGCACTCCCTCTCCTCGTGCGTGCCAGCCAAGCAGGCAGCAACTCGGGGTCAACCACGTAAGGAGCGGTGCAAAACCGAAGAACACCCTCCGAAATGGTGTTCTCCCCCGCCACAAGACGTGGCCCGTAGGTATCCAAAAGTCGCTGCCTGACGGGAACGGACATGCTGGCACGGGGGGCAGCATTCAATGTGCCACCATCTCTCGCGCGTGCGCCGAGTAGGTGACCTTTAAGGCGAGTGAGGGTGGCAACGAACTCTGTCAGGCAATATCGACAGCGCACTATCCTTGCACCGGACTTGTTAGACTTGTCGGGAACCCGCCTGACAATGTCCACCTCGTCCCACAGATCGGCAAGGTTGGAATGCACCATCTCTGTAGAAAGGACTGGGGAAAGAAGGCAGAGATCTCTGTGGGTGCGATAGGAGTCGGAAGGCTTGAAAAAACCACAATAAAGGCCGAAATAGCAATAGCAGGGGAGGACGCGATCAGTGCAATGCGAAGACAGCCGGGAGGGCGCGGACAGTAGGGCGATGGGCGGACAGCAGGGAGGGCGCGGACAGTAGAGAGATGAAGCGAGGGGGGGGATTAGGTTAAAAAAAAATACAGTAATATATTAAATATTAAAAAATATTATATACTAAAAAATAATATATATTGTGGTACCGCGGATCAGTATGGATCCGCGGTACCACACTGGATCCGCGGTACCGGGATCCGCGGATCCTGGTACCGCTGGATCTATGCTGCTGTTACATTGGGCTTGGACTTCTATTTTATGGCTCATTCATGATGTTGTTCCTTTTGGATAGCTTGGAATCTTTTCATTTGGCTCATTTCTTTGGGACATGTTTCGTAGTGTGTGTCTCAAGTGGTACTTTGGGACGTTGGTTAACACGCAGAGCAGGGTGTATCTTTGGAAATTGGCTAGATCATTTCGTTGGTGTATTTTCCTTCCAGTGGTCATTATCATTTATTTTAAAGTCTTATTGAAGGGTTTCTTACTATCATGATAAAGAAATGAAGCTCTTTAACATTGCCTGCAATTTTTTTCTTCAAATTGGAGCCCTTTTATAGGTCACAGATCTTCTACTTTAGGGGTATATCTGGGACCATTATTGCTGCCATTTTACTGTGTGGCTTGTCCATACGGCTTTGTACGTCTGTTAGTTGCAGCAAATCGCGATTCTGGGGGTATAGCAATTCGCGATTCTCAGAATCGCGATTCGCTGCCCAGAATCGCCAATTTTTTTTTTTTTACCTTTCAGAAAGTTTTTTGGACCTGAAATGAACCTGAAAGTACTGGAATAAGACCTGAAAGTATCGAAATTGGACCTGAAATTACTGTAATCATAATTGTCTATTTTTTCTCTTTCTACTGATACCCATATTGTCTGGTTCTTAAAAAAAGAAGAAGAGTGATTCTGGGCGAATCATTGCTTTTTTCATAGCAATTCTCGAATCGCTGGTGCATCTATTACTACTACTACTACTACTACTACTACTACTATGGCTTTAGGCCCATAAACTTAGTTTCTGTTGCTCTTATTTGGTATTTATGGGACATACAACAAGCTTGATTCCCCTCTTGCTGCTTCTCAAGTTGTTATTCTTGATACTGCCCCCGGTGGTTGTGGTCTGTATGGCTACAATGGTATCCTTTGCTTCCTCTATGATAAGTTGGTCAGTGGGTGTTCCCAACCAGTCTTACCTCCCTCTCAATTTTAGAACAGATACGTTTTTTCTTTGGTTGCTAGAGCTTTTTAAACCCTCTTTCGAGTTCTCATAAGCTTCTTGACATCACTGTTGAATATAAGCCCAATTCTATGTTAATGGCGCGACAGAAGAAATGAAAATCATAGCAGACCTCTTGAGAAATTTTTTTTTGTATAGAATGGTGTGCAAAATTTCTGAAATGATAGACACAACAAGTTGACACCATCCAATATCAACAAATGAAAACAATCAAAAGTATCATTATGTAGGTCAAGTTGGAAGAGAGTTCATGATACGGCAAGAAAATCTAGCATGCCAGGCATAGAGACACAAATGCCAAATAAAGGCATCAGTGTAAAAATATTGTAGAAGAACTCTAATGGTATATAAAAATGAAGAGCATGCTCTAAGAATTCTGTAGCCACACACAGAATCAAAGACTTTGCTAAGTAGCATTCCTGGAGGAATAATGCAATAACAAAGGTGGTACATATTAATAGATATACTCTTAAATGTAAACAAATAAGATTGTGTCAAGAAGACAGTGATCTCCTCAAGGAGAACAAAGCGCACAACAAGGTTCGTGATAGATCTAAAGACACTACATAACAGACTGATATCCCACGGAATAGACATAAACCCATCAGCACCGAATAATGCATACAGACAAAAAACCACAACATAACATCAATAGTGAACCTTTCATGAGAAACCATAGCAGAGTTGTCGATCAATATAGCAGTGTAAATATGACCAAATATATATGTGTTTATTAAGAACAACACTGAAGAATCAAAATACCTATTTAAGTGCCAAAGATGACCATATCAACTCTACGAAAAGAGACAATTTCTCTACACTTTCATAGCAAGGCAATTCCTCTATGCTATTGTGGTTGAATATTGAGATCTTTTGCCTCCTCCTTCATGTTGCCAAGGACTTATTCATCATGCCACGACTATTTGGACCCTAATCAGAAACCATAGGCCTAGCCCTACCCTAATATGGACTCTTAGACATTACAAACAATGCTCCATGCCCTCATGTTCCTCAGGTGATTGGTTGAGAGTTGGGCTAGCATAATATTAGCTTAGCTTACATTGGCTTAGCTCATGGTAGACCAGATGTAGGTGAGTATTGGCACTTGATGTACTTCTGAGCTTGCTATACATTTGATCGGGATTGTGACATTTGCCCTTGGTTATAGTGTTCTTGTGTGGTTTTGGTCATAATACCCTTGAGATCAAGATTTTCACATCATGTCCAGTGCTTACCCAGGAAAGTTGGCAGTTGTCGAGTCCAAGATGAGGTAGATACTGTCATAGGAGAAAGGTGCAGAACATGGCAAAAGGATCATTAGAAGAGTGTAATTGGATGTAGTAAATGCAAGTTCTAAAATATGTGGGCTATTAGAGGGTAGATAATGATTTAATTGTTATGAAATTCTGGAAGGAAACACAGCATTTTATTTAGTTGAAATATGGCAACAATTTGTAAATTGTATTCAGTTAGCACTCAGTTACAAAATTTCTTGTGAAAGAGAACCATAAAAAAACCTCTTGAAATTTCAGTGAGGCAACATATAATGGGGTAGTGGTCTTGATCCTAGGTACTTTGATAGTGGATGTCCTACATTTGTCTTCATGCTGATAATAGCAATTTAAAATCGATGGTAAAGGTCCCATTGTTCATAGCATAGATCCAGCGGTACCAGGATCCGCAGATCCCGGTACCGCGGATCCATACTGATCCGCGGTATCATAATATATAATATATATTTTTTTTAATATTTTTTTTGATTTTTTTAAAAAAAAAAATAAAATCAAGTGGGCAATATGGGTATCAGCTTGAAGCTGTTGACGAGAGTAGTGCATTTATGCATGCAGGTTGCCGGTTCTGACGAGAGCGAACAGCCAAAGGACCAAGGGGATGCAAAACACCAAAAAGTGTGTTTTCGCTCAGGGAGTCCGAAGGCTAAATCATGAAGAGGTCGTACCGCCGTTGGGTGGCTCTGCCCCCCAAACCCCCCGCCGGGGGGCTACCGCCCCCCGGACCCCCTGTTTCTCGGGGGGCTAACGCCCCCCGAACCAAGACTTGCTGCTATATAGAAACTGTAATCTAGCCATCTCATAACCATCATGGTCTCACAGTAGACCCTATACTAACAACCATGCTCAGTAATGGCTTCTCCTCATAACGGGGGCCTTACAGATCTGAGCTCACGGTTAACTAGTGACTACTAAACTGAGAGGTGCATTATTTAGTTGTCTAACACATTTTGTAGCTGAAAGCACCGGCAACCTGCATAAATGCACTGCTCTCGTCAAGAGCTTCAAGCTGATACCCATATTGCCCACTAAATTTTAAAAAAAAAAAAAATTATTAAAAAAAATTATAAAATGGTGCCGCGCGGATTTTTGGGCGGCACCATAATGGCGGTACCACCATTATGGTACCGCGGTACCATAATGGCGGTACCACGTGCCACTATGGTTCATAGATAAAGTGTTAGTGTTAGTAACTAGCTTGCCATCCAAGGATGAATCGGGTCATGCTGCTAGTCTTTGATATGCTACATCAGTTCTTAATACTTATTATCTCAGCAATTACTTTAAATTCCTTTAAAAAGTATTATCTTCTTGCTAACATTGAGGTTGAAATGGTGGGCATATTCATCTAACGTTCTTGAAGTCCTAATCAGAGATTCTTCAGTGTTCTGTAGATTTTTGTAACGAACGATAAAGCTTCTAGTTCTTTCTGCATTTTCTTCAGTTAAGGGAAGTTGGTCACCTGGGTATGCTTCTAGCACTGACAGAACTCGTTGTACGTTAAACAGAAAATATCTCTAGCTTTTCAACAGCTACAAAATGAGATGGAAAGCCTGAAGGTCAAAGCAGAATGTGAAGCAAGTTGCATGAGTGAAAAGTTGAAATGCATCGAAGGCGACTATCAGATTCAAAATGTGCAGCTTGTGAGGCTAATCATTCAGCTCTTCTGTTGAAACTCAAACTTTTTGAAGCCATCCCAATCAAGATTTGGGTTTCACATTTTTGTCTGCACTTCACCGTTTGTCCTATCAGAAAGATCAAATTGAGTCGTTAATGTTAAAACTGGAGGTAGCAGAAGCGCACCTGGGAAGCTGCGAAAAGTTGAAGCTTGAACAGCTTTCAGCCTGTGCAGAGAAGGTATTATTTTGAATATTTAGCATGGTAAAGAAGGCTAAGCATAATTCCTTGAGAAAACCTGCTACAGATCTCGGAATGGTATGGAGCTGATCAGATTTATCAAAATTTCCCATATTTGATATGGAAACTTTGAAGCTACAAGTCCAATTGTGCTTTCTGAGCAGTGATCTATTGCAAATTACAATCAGTATTGTTGAGTAAGTCAAGCTTAAAGAAAGAAAATATAGTGTTATCAACACTGAAAAAGAGAACGAAGTATGCTATGGAGCATGTATTGCAGAAAACTTTACTGCATTTCAGTTGTTCAGAAAACGAGCATTTGATAAAATTACTATAATGTTCAAGTAGCCTAATCAATTTTTTAAGTTCTTCTGCGTTTTTGTCAACAAAGTTCTTTTGATGCCAATCGCATGTCTAGGGAGAGGTCCAAAATCCGAGTGACCACATTCTGATTTGATTCAACCTTGCTTTGTTCTGAGTCCATTGTTTTGAGTATCCTACACAAGAAACTGAAGATCAAGACCTCGAAAATTAATTTAAAGCTTAATGTTAAGTACTTACACTCGTAGTTGCACTGCATTCTGGAACACATACAACATGTGTTCTGGAATATGCCAGCAAAAGTACCTCGTTCCGCTCCAGAACACACTTAGTAATGCATCCATAGAAGCACAGAATTCCGGAACGCTGTGATCCCGAACGGTTCCGGGATTCCAAATTGTTCCAGATTGGAATGTTACAAATTTTTGGTTTTTTTGGTTTTAAAAAAAAAATCTGTGTTGGGATGGGAAATAACAACAGTTAGGGGTGTAAAAAAAAGTCCAAACACATCGCAAAGCATAGTACTTATAGTACTAACTGAACAAACTGCATAGTACATTGAAGTTCATTCGCTAACTGGACAAAGTGACCACATGAATGCTCGTAGTGACCACCTATGCATAAAGAGGCTTGAGAACATGCAATCACTCTCTCCCTAGCAAGCCTACGGCCAATCTTAGCAACATGAATCACTCAAAATGATGCACTATAGCCTCCAAACAAAGAAAGAAATGTTGCCTTCTTCTATGTGCTACATTCACCTTCGACTCATCATGGCCTTGACATAGAGTGCTCACACTACCCATTTGGGCTCCTATTCCTCTGTCCACAAGTTTGTTTCTCTCCAACAAAGTGTGCTGGAAATGGGGCTTCGCGGTTGTTTAAATTTTTTTTTCAGGTTCTTTTCATACAGCGTTCCGGAATGCTGCATTCCAGAGCATTACATTCCGGAATGTGGGGGTCCGGAACGGCGTTTCGGTGAAACTTTTCGCATTTATAAAGAAATTTGACCCTTATTTTCCAAATAAAAAAATCTGATTCCTTAGCAACACACTCTTGTTCAGGGATGCTGTTTGCACTCAACTTAGCATGTTAAACTTAAATCCTTTCTTTTGACAAGCTGAAAATTATTGGCATCTGAATAGGGTTAAGTGATTTGGAGGGTCAAGGATTTGACTTCAGCTAGCTCACTACTTCAAAAAGTTTAAACTCTATCATAATAATTAGTAGGTCATGTTGCTGGAATTGAAGCTTTATGCAAAGAAATTTTGATTCCGTGGACACTTTATTCAAGTAGTTTGGCAAATATTTTTTCCAATGCAATCATGTACTATGCTTTTATCTCTTCTTAGAGACTCTTTTCAAACATTACCATTCAACATTGCACTAGTCTTTGGAATTTGGCTGATGTTATATAGTTGCATCATCTTTGGAGAGCTTTGTAGTTACGCCATATTGAGAAAGAGATGCTTCACCAAGAGAATTATTTCAAGAAGAAACTGGAGGAATGCGAAATTCAGGCACGAGATGCTGCACAAGTTCAAGAACAACATGAGCAAGTTATGATCCTCATATGACTGATTTAGGCAATACTTTGTTTCTTTCTGGTTTTAATTTGTCTTTCCTTTGCTACCCGTTTCTTGGTTTTGAAAGTTGAATGGGCTGGCCTCCTCTATAATGCCCATCGCAGGTGTAACTTACACATTGATTGTCAGGGATTGTTGTGAGCATATAAAAGTATGATTCATCAATAGTAGTGGATATTTTCTTATGTAGGAGTTGAAGAGCCAATTGATCAGATGGAAAGCTGAGCACGACATTATCCGTTCAAAATACACGAGTCTTCAGGTGCAAATCATCTTCTTTCCTGCATTTTGAATGCTTGAAACTTAAATGAACTAGTGGTTACAACAAAATGCATATAATATTAGATGACGTATAGAACTTTGAAACCTGATATAGAATCCTTCAATAGCAAAGGGAGAGTTGTAGGTGCATGACATTAGCAAATCATATATACGATGTTGAGTTTGAGGATATAAATTTTGAATCCCAGGCCTAAACACTGCGTTTCGTAAGGCAGCCATATGTATGATCACATAATTCAGAACATAATTGCAATTCAATAATAAACATTTCTACTTGCTCGTTTGAGTTTTTGTGAGGTACTAATATGACTTTCGGGACAATTTAGAACAAACTTCTTGTTAATGTTTTCTTGAATGGACGTGGCGAATGTAATGAGCCGAGTCCATAACTCTTCCCTTTAGAAAAATAAAGCCCTCCACCGGCTAGCAAGCATAATGACTATCTCAAAAACAACAATGTAAGAACGCTAAATACTGAAAAAGCATGAACTAATGGAAATACTGATGGAGAGGACATAAGTCGTCACAACAGATACCCCAAAAGCATCATACAAGTCTAAAGCAAGTACTAAGCAACTACGATAGTAATGTGATGTAGATGCAAAAAAGAGATAGCCAGGGCTAGCCGAATCATGAGGTAAAGGGAACATTTGCAATGATATCCGTGGTAGAGGAAACAACCAAGGCCATGAGGGCTCGAGCCTGATCTGCCAATAATGGTGTATGATAAAAAACATCACTAGGCTCCCATGTGGCCTCCTCAATAGGACGACCATCCCACTATACCAAAAACTGAACCTGCCGGCGATGCCGACTATGCTGAAGGGAACCTGGTAAATGACAGCTGGTAAGAAATGGAACAACTCAGGATCTGTAGGAAATGTGAGATTGCGAGGAGCATCATCCTCAATGGCAGCACACAACAGGCTAACATGAAAGGTATCACAGGCACGTGTAGAAGCAGCAGCTCTAAACGATATGTAACAGGACTGAGGCACTGGAAAATATGATAAGGCCCATAATAACGTAGTGCAAGCTTCTCAGTAGAAGCGTGGCCCTGAACAAAATGATGTCGCACAAAACATAGCCGAAGATAAACCATATCACCAACTTGACGACGGTGGCGATCTACAAAAGTTTGATAGCGCTACTGGACATGTTGTAAATGAGTAGTAGCCCTAGCAATAAGCTCCTGAGCACCTGATAAGAAAGAAGCAATGGTGACTAGTGTATCAACAGGAGGAAGAGGTACCCCTGCTGGCAAAAGAGGAGCATACCCATGAGCCAGTGCTGGTATTAATAGAGCTATTATAGCTATACTTTGCCAAATATAAATGTTGATCCCAAACCTTTTCTGAAGGAGAAACAAAATGCAAAAGATAATCCTCAAGGATCCGATTAAAGACCTCAGTCTACCCATCAATAATAGAATGATAAGCAGTACCCATTAACCATGCAACCAAAAAATCTCTGATATAAAAAGGCGTGCGCACTACTCAACTGTAATAGTACTACGGACCAGTGTAAGTGTGCCTGTTTTGAGAACCGATCTACCACCACCATACATGAGTGATAATCACGTCGGGTATGAGGAAGGCCAAGGATAAAGTCCATAGAAATGTCTGTCCACTGGCGATGACGAATGGGCCAACTATGGAGCAACCCAGTGGATTTAGCACGAGAATATTTATTACGAGCACAAAAGGTACACTCATGGATAAGATGTGCTAGCTCAGACTTCATGGATGGCCAGTAGAAATGGTCCTTAAGACGTACATAAGACTTCTGAAACCCAAAATGGCCACCAATAGGAGAAGCATGAGCATCTGACAACAACTGAGAACGGATGGATAGAGAACTATGAATATAAACATCACAAAAGTCAGGACAAGACAAATATGTAGCCGGTAAATCATCAAACCAAGAAGGAACAGAAGCAACAAGACTATGTAACAAAGCAGGAAGACGAGATAAAGCATCAGCTGCCGTGTTCGACTTTCCTGGATGATACAAAATGTCAAAATGGAAAGATTGTAAAAACTGTAACCAACAATACTGACGATCCCTAAGATCACACCGAGAAAAGAGATAACGAAGAGACTGATGATCATTAATAATATCAAAAGGAACAGAACACGAAACTCATACAAACCTAAGTGAGTACGAAATGAAGTCTTATGCTCATCAGAAGGATGCATCCTAATCTGATAGTATCCAGAACGAAGTTCAATCTTGGAAAAGATAGAAGAAGTGCCAAGCTGATCAAAAAGGTCATCCATATGAGGAATAGGATATTGATTGCGGATAGTAAGCTTGTTCAAGGCACGATAGTCAATGTAGAGGCATTTGGTCCCATCGTTTTAGCAACAAGAAGAGCAGGGGCATCAAAGGGACTATGACTAGGTACAATGAGGCCCCGACGTAAAAGAGAAGCAATATGGAGCTGAACCTCATCACGTTCAACTTTAGACATACGATATGGTGCACGAGAAGGTGGGGTGGCACCAGGAATAAGATCTATATGGTGGTTGACATCATGTAATGGTGGCAGAGACGTAGGTTCTGAAAAAATAATAGAATACCTATGCAATAAGTCATAAATCACCTGAGGAAGAGGACCCATGGATGGTGAAAGAGAAGCAACAATTGATGTACTCTGAATGGAAAGAAGAGCTGCACCTTGAACCTTTGGCAGGCTACGCATAAACTGCTTCCCGGTAACCAACTGATAGTCACCCTAGGAATCAATAGTAGCAAGTGAATGATGCGGACCAGCATGAGTAAACGAAAGTGTCTGCTGAGATAGATCCACAACAACAATACTAAGTGAGGAGAACCAGTCTGCACCAAAAATCATGTCATAGCGCTCCAGAGGAATGATGTAGAAATTTGCCTGACCAGAAAAAATCCAAGCCCTGAAACATCTGAGAACTGAGAAAGGAATGGGAGCTAGCAACCTCAACACTGAGAGGCTGGGAGATCCTTTTATTCTATTTGTGGGGAGTCGAGACTAGTAAGTTCTAACAATAAACAAGTTAACTGTTACACTGAATTACTGATTGAGACTCCAGTGTTTGATCCAGTGATCTCCAATGACCTACTGCAAATAATATACCAGCAAATACTAGATTTAACGATGCTATGCTATCCTTTTTCTTGAGGAGATGCTCTAGAGAAGACCTTGAGGCTGAGAAATTGTCAGAGGATGAGCCAAGGGGCCCACTTTTTTCTCTTTGGTACTTGCATTGTCATCTATTTTGGCTTTCTTCAGCAAGGGTCCATTGTGATATGATATGTATTATATAGCTTTGCTTCGTTGTTGAATAGCTGTAGTTATATTGTACTCCATTGTATCATCTTCCAGATATATCATTAATGAGAGTAGAGTAGAGTTCTATCTAGTTGTGCTAGTTCAGCCTTTTGATCTAGTAGTTGTTTGTTTATGGAAACATTTATATGCTCCCTTTTAGAATTTATCATACTTGAGATATATTTGTTTGGTCTTATGTGCGTTTTGGCATTAAAAGACATTTATAAAGCTCTTCACCGTATTTCCATCACTGCTCTTTCTAATCACTCACGCCTCTCGTTCCACCTTGGACACATCATACCATCTACCCCGCATCCATCTCCCTCTCCCTCTAATCGGGTACCAAAATACAAGTTTGACAAGACTTGCATTCCCTTATACCAAGAATCTCTTATGACCCTACTCCATGATTTTCCCCATAATCTACCTCTTGAATCCCAAGCTGCTTTCCTCACCACTGCTTTACATGCACCTCCCGCTATATCTTTTCCCTCCCATAGATCTAATCCCAGACCCTCCTCTCGTTCAGCTAAACAACCTTGGTACGATGATGAATGCCGATATTGCCACCAACAAATCATCTACACACAATGTCATTCACCTCACTTACTCCGTGATGCACGTCGTATATGCCACCGTGTTCTTCGCAATAAAAAGAGCACTCATGAGTCTAATGAAGGTAGACGTCTCATTAATATCCTTTACAGCTCCTCCACTGGTGCCTTTTGGCATGAGTTCACTCCCCAGTCTCCACCTCCTTCGATCACAGAGCTTCTGTCGCACACAAGCTCACAAACCCTAAGTAAATACACAGAATTACCCAGCAAATCCGTCACTTTATTAATCTCAAGCAAATGTACATAGATCAACAAGCAAACGTGAGAGCTCTGCTGCTAGTCTCCTCCCAACCATAGCTGCATAGGAATACCATAATGAGGAATGCCCGACAAGGCTCACACTATATCCCCTCAAGCACCCCTTAACCCTGACACATCCTAACGTCGACACATCGCAAACTCCATGCACAGTCAACACTTGCCACTTGGCAGTATCCTGACACATAGGCAAGCTAGTAGGTGGACAGTCTGACACATGTCACTCATGCATTGGACCAATTGTCCCAATGAGCATATGACACGTCCTGTTGGACCCGTCCATTGACCGTCCGACAAGTGTCACTCATGCACTGGGCCAAGTGTCCCAGTGAGCATATGACACGTCATGCTGACCGGTCAACCCTTCCTACTTTTTAGGAGGTCAGTCCAGCAGACTCTCATGAGACCCAGTACCTCCTTGGCCATCTCGGATTTACTATAACAGATATTTACATTGCAATTTACAATTGTCTCCACAGGCCGGTGACTTATAATTACAATTTACCATTTACATTGGGCAAGGGATTCAAAGTACATGTGACACCTTCGCACTTGGACTAATTATGCCACCACTTTGTATACTATCCCTACTGTCACTCCCATTATCATTTCCCCACGACCGTCTATTTTTTCTCTTCTTACGTTTGATATGGTCCTTGCAGCCATTAAGAAAATCTAAACACACCGTACACGAGATCTCGAAGATTTAGAATATGATCTTCTTATCCATGCTCCTGACACGTTGACACCCATCCTTGCCAATCTTCTTAACCACGCTATTATCACTGGTTTCCCTTCCTCCTGGTGCACCAATATTATCAATGTTTGAGGATACCTTTCGAATCGCCTTTTCGAACCGTGTTTGAATCGAGAGAATCGGCTTCTCCAAGTTCGAATCGGCGAATCGGTTTTAGGGTTTTTTTTAAAACATTAATACATATTACATATGTCATATTCCAATGTACCATGTGCATGGTTAGTTAGTGGTAAATAAGCAAATGTTTAATGATTCGAATTTCACGAAAATGACAATGTATACAATGTGCATTGTGTAACTTTTAACTATTAACAAGTAATAG
This sequence comes from Diphasiastrum complanatum, assembly GCA_029204225.1. Lineage (NCBI taxonomy): Eukaryota > Viridiplantae > Streptophyta > Lycopodiopsida > Lycopodiales > Lycopodiaceae > Diphasiastrum > Diphasiastrum complanatum. The sequence goes on along the minus strand of CM055092.1, from coordinate 32,468,555 downwards.
ATTATAGTACTAAGTTCTAACTTCTAATAGCTTACAAGTAACAAGTTACAATACTAAGTAGTAAGTACTAACTTCTAAATATTAACTCTTGAGTTACAACTTACAACTTACCGTAGTCTGTGAGTACAAATCCCATTCGACATTCGACATTCAACATTGATAATTGAAACATTCCACATTTGAACATTACCAAAATGTAAACTTGTTACCTGAGTCTTGAATCATATATGTAGTTTTAACTCATCCATAAATGCCAAATGGTAATAACGCTGCAGCCTACTCAAGTTTATAATCTCAAAACTTCAAAGTTCAAATTCAACTCCTAATTTCTATAAACTAACCAGAATACTAAATAGTAAATAGTAAATACAAATGTTCCAGTCTCCTGAGTCCCCTTAAGGTAGACTAGTCACTAAAGCCTAACGTAGCCTCCTCCTAGTCACCCGTGGAAGCTGTGACCTCGTACGTGCAGGCTCAGGAGCAGGATCCTCATCAATGCTATCAGCATCATCAGATGGATCACTCTCATCCTCTGAGGAATCCTCGCTGTCAGCTTCATCTTCTGAGGTCTCTGCGTCGTCTTCGTCTTCTAGTGGCTCCTCGTCCTCATGGGCTCGAGAACTGGAAGCCTCTCCCCCTGTCCTGCGACGTGCAGCAGCTCGAGTGGTAGGTCCTGCACGCAGGGATTGGCAAAGGGTTACAATTCACAATCACAAGTTTCAATTCTAATTTCTAAAGCTAGAACTTACTACTTAGAACATGGGATGGAGCTCAAAGTTCAAACTTCCAAGGACCAACTTGCAAGGGCCCAAGCCTCAAGGCTCAAGGGCTAATTCAAATTTCAAAGCTTGAAATTGGAACTTGAAATTCACCTGCAAAGTGCATGGCGTCATCATGGAGTAGTGCATACACGTCCTCCACCTCTTGTGACCTTGGTGGTAGGTCTGGAACCTTCGTCACATCATGTCATCTAGATTTACCTGCAGTATGTAGACAGTAGAACAACACATTTAGAATGTCACTAAGGATTCAAATTTCAATGTTCAAACACAATTGCAACTATCAAATTACAATTTACCTGCATAGGCTCCCCCCCCTTCAACTTCTTCAGAAGCCGCAGATTGGCGCGCACATACACCAACCTGTCTAATTGTGCAATACTGAGCCTGTTCCTCCTCTGCATATGAATCAGAGACAACAAACTCCAATCCTCTCACATGCACTCGCTGTGCAATCCTGTGAGAGAATGCGTATGGCGAGCTTCTGCAATCGAGGACAATCACCCCCATACTTGTCCCACCATGAAACAGGGTGCAGTTGTCCTTCTCTGAGCCACGCTCCTAGACACCCAAACTCAAGAGCCTCACACCTGCACAATGCACACGTGAGTTTTGACAATGCACATTGAAGATCATTCATGAGTGAGTGTCGAGTGTGACAATGTGACCACTCACTTCATTGGGATTCAAGAAAGACAAAGGACTTGAAAAAATAACAAATGTTAGAGAATTGGCATGACTTATACCTGAAGACATTGAGATCATCCCTGAGTGAATCCTGCATGACAGGATCAGGATAGACTCTCTCAATGTATGTGCGCCATCCCTATCGGAGCTCTGCATCATGGAACTGATCTTCATTCCTCCATAGAGGATGAAGAATGCAAGCCATAGCGTGTAGAGGTTGATGGAACAACTCCCACCTGGCTTGCCACTTTTCTCTTATTTTGTTAACCCTATAAAATTTGAAAATCATACATCATACATGTCACATGGTGCATACTTATAACTACATACTACATATTACATAAACACTCATCAATCATTATAAGAGATAATGCTCAATACAAACCTCTTTGCACTGATGGCAGTGCAGGTGCGAATCTGCTCTCCCAGCCTGTCCATGAACTCATAGAGAAGGCCCAAAGTTGCGCCCTCTCTATCCGTAAGGTGCAGGACAGTGTAAAGAGGCTGCAACGCTATGACAATGGCCCGTGCATCATCCCAAAAAGGAGATGCTAGCACAATCCTCTCAAATTGTTGAGCCTTAGGCTCTCGTGAGTGCCTCCACGGACGCCAAGGCTGTAAGACCACCATCTGTCTCAAGCCGTCATGCACCTTCACGAGGCGCTCCAGAACAATGAAAATAAAGCCAAACCTGGAACAAATCATGATTGCAAATTGTATTAGCTTCAACAAAGCAATTATCGGATAACAAGGTCTTAGGTTGAAACTTGAAAGTAGTTAGTAGTTGCTAGTAAGCTATGTACTAGCTTCTAAGTAGTAAGAATCTAAGTGATGAATCAAATTTGATGAATAGAAAAGTAGACCTGGTGGGGGCAGGCCTCAAAATGTCGAGGCTAGAATACTCCCTGAACATGCTTAGGACCCTCGGTCTCTTGGTGAAAAACCTCACCAAGAACCGACCTATGTCTAGTACCTCTGCAATCCATGGCAACTTTGCTATATCCTCAAACAAGAGGTCTAAGCAATGTGCAGCACAGGGTGACCAAAAGATCCAAGGGTACTTTTCATTTACGAGCTTCCCCATGGCAACACAATTTGACGCATTGTCGGTGACGACCTGCAAAGCACAACAATCATCAATGCAACATCCGACATCGATCTTCTTTGAAGTCCATGATCCAAGAAGCAACATTGAACAAGTAGTGTAAGTATAAAGTTTTCACTCATTTTTATTTCTCACTACTCAACTGAAAGTCAAGAATCAATACCTGCACAACATTCTCTTCGCCGACCTCCACAATGGCCGCGTCAATAAATCCGAACAATGTCTGGGCATCCAAGCTTAAGCCCGAGGTGTTGATGGATCTTAAGAACGTCGTGCCCAAGCAAGAAGAAACCAATATATTTACAATATGGCGCTTCCTGCTGGTATTAGTCCAACCATCTGATATGATGGAGCACCCATACCTAGTTCAAAAGATCTCATTGCCCACAAAATTCAGATTTCAGATGGCAATTGTGAATTGCATTAAAATTTAACAATTTATGTAATTGGTCAATAAATATAACTATTTCAATCATTCTTAATTTTTAAAACATAAAATTTAAGAGATAGAACTTAGAAGTTAGAACTTGGCACTCGCCACTTCAAACTTGGAATTTCAAGTTAGAATATGAATGACAATACATATTAGTAATTACTAATTACTAATTACATTAAAGTAGGGTTTAGGAATCAGGATTTACATGGCCCATGATCTCCTGATAAGCTCTAGCTCCCTATCCACGGAGTCTCGCTCGACAACCAACTGAGTTGTCCTCAATTGCTGCATGGATGGTCCCTCCCACTCTGAACCAATCCTAGATACATGTCTCATCATCTCCCTCCATGCAGGGGTCGCAGCCAAGTGAAAGGGGAGGTTGCACATGTAGAAACACCTCCTAACAGATACATTGGCTATCTCCTTGTTACTTTGCTAGAAGGATGCCACATACACATCTCTACCCCTAAGATGTGTACCAGTACGGCTCTGGGCATGAGAAGAGCCTCGTGACAACGGTGCCACCGCATCACTCTGACTTTGAGTTTGACCCTGTGATGTGGAAGGGCCTACTGGAACTGTTGCACATTGCCAATGGCCACAAATTGATACTATCTAGACTCTAGAATCTTACTCTTAAGAAGGACAGATGCTCCCCATGGAGACTTACTTGGTCTGATATGCCCCATCCTGAGATATTCCTTGATTTGCCTAGCCACTTCCTTCTCTTCCTTTTGACTGACCTATAAGGTTGTCTGACGATAGGATGACTGTCGGCGGGCAAAAGATCTATCTTATGGTCTACCGACCGAGCGGGCGGTAGTCCATAAGGTAGTTGTTTCAGAAAAACTTCACCAAATTCTTGTTTTAAATTTTGTAGTAATAGTTGCTTTTGATGCGAATCTTCGGTGTTAAAACATGAAAACACATTCACATCACCAACATCACAATGCATACGAGATTTTAAAACAAATGAAAGAGTTCATAATCAAAATCATGAAGTTTCTCTATTAACTCAGCCGAGGAAATCATCGGCGATGGCAGTACATCAATCTCTCCAAAAATAGAGACTATTTGATCAAACTTATTTTTAAATACCAAAGTATGGTTTTTGAAATCTATTGCTAATGAATCAGATTTATCGAAAAACCATTCATAACCCAACAGAGGCACGGTTATGGAAGCTTCTTCAGTTGTTTTTTCACAGTTCTTCTACTATGTTTCATGCAGGAAGCAATGAGGCTATTGCACTGCTGTTTTTTGCAGATTGCAGCTTACAATAGGGCGCATTTACACTTTGCTTAGCTTTACTAAGTTCTTCAGAAGCATAAGCAAACATTTATTTACAAATTTGCAGGGTTTAAATTCATTATGCCCGAGAAACAGGGTAGATGCTAAATTTTTGCAGGCTGCCCACCCTATTCCTCATAATAGGATTTGCTGTGAATTCAAAAATGGCTTTACTTGGCTCCTAACCTGCAGCACACAGTTAGTTCCCCGGAAAATGCAACATGAACCTGTAACTCCATAAAAAATCGCCATGCAAACCTGTAAATAAATCACCAACACTCACAACAAGTGGTTAGTCCATTTTTGCATCTAATCTTGCCTTTCTCACCGATTATTAAGCAAAACCGATTCCACAAAAAGCAATAGACAGCATCCAAAATTTCATAACCCACTTTTGCAAGAACAAGAAGCTATAAGGGAAAAAATCCAGCATAGCCTCTAAAGAAACTGTTGCTTCATAAAAGTGGAAACAGCAAAGCAATCGGCAACAATGGAATTAAAACTGAAATTACTTCCTAATAACCAATTCGAAATGCTTGAAAATCGAACCGAATGTGATCTTGGTATTGCACTTACTCCACAAACTATTACATTTCGAAAAAGGAAATCCACAGGAAGAATGATCCAAAATTCCTTCACTTCGTTGCTTACTCCACCGAAATCTCGAGAAAACGTCGAGATTCTCCCTAGCACTTTTAATGACAATTCGTGCTTAGAATGGCTCTGATACCAATATAAAGTCTTCTACACAGGATACTACTTTCTAAGCATGCCAATACAAGCAACAAACAAGGGAACGGATGGTGGACAAATCAACCCAACCAAATCTAGATCGAACGGATCTAGCCCCCAAGCTATGGATCAATTACACTGAGGAGAGAGGAATCACTCTAGCAGCATGTAGCTACCAATCACAAAATCAATCAAGCATACACTAGTGAGAGTCCAATAGGTATACTTATACCCTCCAAGGCTATGGATCAATCACACTGAGGAAAGAGAAATCACTCTAGCAGCATGTAGCTACCAACCACAAAATCAAGCATACACTAGTGAGAGCCCAATAGGTATACTTATACCCTCCAAGGCCCATGCACCACTAGTAGTGCACTGTGACACCTCACTGGACACCTCTGCAGCCTATCTGGGCCACATCATCCAATTCCCCAATAAATCACTGATAGACCCATACAAATCCACCATCAAGACTTTTAGGCCTACATCCATTAATTATGACCTTATATACATAAGGGCCCCAATTCCCTTATAGTCACAATTAACTTACGGGTTGTTGATCTACTGATCCCTAGCGTGGACACGCTACCCGAGACCAGTTGTGAGCATGACAATCATGATTGGACATCTCATTGCAAAAATTTATGGGACCATCCTTCAGTCTGCAGTGAGTATAGAGGCAGAGTCTAGGAGGCTTCATGCTATGCGTCAAGCAGGTTTTAGAGCTCATTACTCTACTACTGATTACGTTTCCATCATTGAGCAGGCCAAGCAAAGACGGGAGAGAGTTTATTGTTGCTTTGTTGATTTCGAGAAAGCCTTTGACTCGGCCCCACGATCCTTGCTTATCCAGAGATTGCGAGACCTAGGTTTCTCCACAGGTACAGTTTTGGCAGTTATGGCACTATATGAGAGGGTTTGGGGTTGTTTCAGAGGATGATGAGTTACGAATAGAGCCACAGCTGATCTAGAGCTAAGCTATGAAAGCATCACATAAGCAAGACTTAAGCTATGAAAGCAACACATAAGCAAGACTTAACCCTAGAAAGCAGGAAAGAGAGAGATTAAGGAGACTAAAGAGAGAGATTAATATCATCAGCTGAATAACAAATGACACAGTTTCCCTACTTATAGCCAAGAGGAAGCCCTAAAAGGAAGCTTCCGGTGGCTAGGGCCCAATTGGGAGGGAAAATAGTGCGCCCTCCAAGAAGGCCCCCTCTCCAGTAATATGTCCAAATGGCCTAATAATGAATAATAAGGCCAAAGGCCAACCATATAGTCTAAGTCACTAATGAATAAAAAAGGGCCCAAGGCCTGCTTATGCATAAAGTAAAGTAAATGTAAATGGACGCGGCGAATGTAATGAGTCGAGTCCATAACTCTCCCTGGCACAAAAGAAAAAGACCCAACTGCCGAAAAGAAACCGGATCAAGTAGCAGCAAGCCCTGGTGCATCAACAGCTAGAACAACATCTGATGTAGAGGAATCAACAAGTGCAGCAAGAGCACGAGCCTGATCTGCAAGTGATGGTGTATGATAAAAGACATCGATAGGCTCCCATGTGGCCTCCTCAATAGGATGGCCATCCCATTGGACCAAAAACTGAATCTGCCGGTGGCGTCGACTATGGTATAGACGAAACCTGTAATATAGCAGCAAGTAAAAATGGAAATAACTCTGGAGCATTAGGAAACTCAGCATCAGAAGGAGCGTCATCCTCAATAGCAGCACGTAATAAACTGACATGGAATACATCACAGGCGTGTGTGGAAGCAGGAAGCTGTAAGCGATATGTAACTGGACTAAGAACCTCCAAAATGCGATAAGGCCCATAATAACATGGTGCAAGCTTCTCAGTAGAAGCATGGCCCTGGACAAAATGATGACGTGCAAACCGTAGGCGTAGATAAACCATATCTCCAAGTTGAAACTCAACATGGCGGCGGTGACGATCAACTGAGGTCTGATAACGCTGCTGAACATGCTGTAAATGAGAACTGGCCCGGGTGATAAGCTCTTGAGCACCAAGGTATCCAAAAAGCCCGAGAAGGTAGAACTGCATTAGCACCAGGAAGCCAGTAAGGAAACTGGAAAAGAGATGGACACTCATCGCGAATAGCCGCATGATACACGTAACCATCAACCATATGTGCAAGGTGCTCCAAGAAAAGATAGCAGCATCGGAAGACTAGCACCAAGGAGATCATCCTGACAAAGGATAGCTTAAAATGGAGAAATATGCACCAACATGGTCAAAAGCCCAAGGTATCCATAGGGCCCATGAATGAGAAGTACCAAACAAGAAACAAGAAACTAATCTACAGCATGTTAGAAGTCCAAGAATCAAGAAACCAACCAGCCTTTTGATTCTTGGACATCCCAAGAACATCAAGAACTGGATTGTACAGAGATATGCAAGAATCACACCACAGATCCAGCCTATTTAGTTTACTTGAATGCTGGCTCCTACATTAATCCACAAGAAAACAAGAAATCTAATCCACAACTAGGAAAGCAAAAAAACTAATCCACTCTAAATCCACAACCACACACAATATGAATGGAAGGGCATGATCATAGGGGCATCACTCAAGAAAACCATCATGATCAAGGAGCTTAGTGTAGCATCAAACTCATGGAAAATCTTCTTATTAAGCATGGAGTAGATACAATGCAAATGCTTCTCTTCACAAAGAGGGAGTCTCTTAAATAAGCAAGAGAGCTCCTTAGGTGGCATCCTAGTGGAATTTCCACATTTCACAAATTACAAGTGGAATAATGCTCTCCACTAGAAGTCACCATCAAAAGGTGGCTCACTCTACTTTCTTTAAGAGGGGTCTACTTGCATTTATTACATTTGCTTAGAAATACTAGTTCCTACATGGTCATTCCATCTTCCGGGATTCACCATGAGGCTTACATAGTGCTTGCATGTCTTTCCTAGCTAGTATTTCTCGGCTCTCATACTCGGCTCTCAGTCTTCATTAGTCTCGTCTTCTCAGAGACCTCCTCGGTCTAAGGTGAGAGGTGCTCTTGAGTTACTGTATCCGAGTATCTTGGGGATTCGTCAGAATCAGCCAACATTATCCCACCCCTAATGTGTTGCAGGACCCACTGCAACTCATATTGGACGATGTCGCTCCGCTTTGCATTGGAATCTTCGATCGTCACTTGGAAAAGCTTAGATCCTCGTTCGCTTACATAAAACCAAGTGCTTATTGTCGCTAGTCTTTATCACAAAAACTGTTTTTCACAAATTGCCACGATTGGATTAGAATGTCTTATTGCTATAGGTGGTTGACATTCTCAAAATTGGAGAGCTCCCAGCAACTTCATAACTTGCATTCTCGAGTGCTTTCCTCATGTCTCTTTGTTTAGTCACTTGTGTCTGCCATTGACGGTTTCATCTTTGGTTTCTTGGCAGATTCCATCTTTGGTTTCTTCTGGGAGGTCTGTATCCTCCATTTGCCTCTGGGTGTTTCCGTGGTTCTTCTCTCAGTTGAAGTTCCAGTCTTGTCGATGCTCTTTTCTGATAGGTAGCACAAATCTTGGTTATCAGTCTCAAGGGGATGGACTCATCATAAAAAATTTGGTGGTAGAAACAGTTTTGGATGGACAGTTTGGTAACGGTGAGGAAACATGATGAAGGCTTGGTGACAAGGTGAAGGAACTGATAGTTCTACAATTGCAGCCTTGGATCCTTGCAATGTCGAGCTTCGACCACCACTTGCTGGGTGAGGAGCTTGCTTTATTTGCAAGTTCACGGATGTCTTCATCTTTCATTTTCTGCAGCTCTTTCTTTTGATCCGTTACTTTTGGATCTCTTTGGGCTTCATAAGAGGGGATTCAACTATCATTACTCCAGAGAGTTTCTTTTGATCAAGATCGATTTGACTCATTTGTTGTTTAAGTTTTGTCCTTTTCTCCTCAGCTTCCTGGATCTTTCTTTTTATTTCTTCTAGCTGCTTCGCCTGCTTCTTAGATCTTTGTTTGGCTGATCATCCATTGTAGGTGGCAATTAGTCTCCGCAAGACACTTGCAATGATCTATCAGTTACTTTTGTAAGACTATCAAAAACTGGGAATTTCTCATAAGAACAGTAAACTGATGATAAACAAACAGATGGAAGGGAGGGTGGTGGTGACAACTGTAGATGGTGTGGACGATAGACATGAGAATGGGCGCAGAAGTATGGCAAGAGGTTGGTTGAAGAAGGAGACTGAGTTTTCAATGCTTGTGTTTCCCTTTCTAAAGGATCTTCGCCGTGACTGGGGTACTTCTTCTGATCGAGTCGCTTTGGATTGCCCATCTGTCTTCTTAGCCTTGTCATTGTCGACTTTGGGTTTGTGACCTTGGCTGTTGATCTTGCTGGTGTTGTTGCTGGCAGCGTAATTGCTCCAGTGGATCCAAGCAAATCCACTCTCTCCCCCCCCTCCAAAATCTGTTGGTGGGGATGTTGTTGCTGGTGACTGTTCATGCTCAAGATTGGATCGGCGTGTGGAACACGTGGTTGAAACTCGTTGAACATGTGACTGGACTAAAGATTGACCAAATTTTAACTAAATTTGTTTCGATCTTGCTGTAGTTGACTCAAAGAATAATATGGCAATGAGGTACAGGAATCAACTCTAACTTGTCATGGATTTCTCATAGTTTTCAAAAATTTGAAACTGCTGTACATGGTAATCTGAAGATGGGTAGATGAATGAAAATGTGTTCTGGAGATGCTCTACAGAAGACTCTCGTGCAGTAGCTATTCCTCATGCAAAAATCAGTCACACAAAATAGGTGAAGAGAAACAAGGAAATAAACAAACGTTACTGATAGTGAGAACTGTATAGCACTTGTCGAACAAAACTTGCATTCATCAACATTGGTAATGTACCTTGATGGTTGCAATATTTCAGTTGTTTTGGAGAGTAATGTGACTTACTCTGACATGCCCTTGTCAAAACAAGACAGGGTTGGTGACACTAAAATCTATCATCATGGATAACAAATGTTGTAAGATATAGCATGAGATGCAGGTATGGGTGAGGTACTATGTCCTAAGGACCTCGTCGAACAAGAGATTCAGAACCGAATCTCTAAGTGGATTTCTGAATCCTAGATTTGTTGTGTATTGGCACATTGGAAATCTTATCTGCATGTGGAAAGACAAATAGATTTGAGTTTGTAGAAGGGGAGAAAAACTGTCAATTCCCTGTGGAGGTTTCTCTTGGTTGGACATAGTAGCAGATCACGGAATATCGGTTTTACTTTCTTTCGACAAGGACTCATTTCAGATTGTCTGTTTGCATTATGGTACTGGCGTATTGGACGGTGATGTAGAAGTTTACAAGAAACTTCTCGATCGAGCAACATGTTTAACTGTTGGTTGCTATGGTGCTCATGTTGTTGTCGTGAAGATCCTATTGTGATTCATAACTGACGTGACGGGCAGGTAGGATCTTAGCGTGTTGCTTTGGACAGTCTTTAGAATTGTGTTTTCTTATACAGTCGGGACACTCAGGATGGTACTTGATCTTGACTGGACAATCAACCATGAAGTGGCCAGTTTCACCACAGATGAAGCATCTGGTGTGCAGTGGCCCTTGTATAACTGCATAGCCATCTTGTATGGCTAGTGGGTCTGGACTTTCTGATGGATAGTCAGGATAAGGCAAGGCATTTCCAGATTGGGATGGGTGTTCTTCATATTGTTGAGCTGTATGTGCTTGGATAGGTCGATATGAAGGACAAGCATCAACAGGATGCGTAGCCCGGCAGTGTGGGCACCATATTGTTTGTCGTCTATAAGGTACCTGTGCAGGGTTTGACTGACCAGGCATACTGCTTTGGATAGACTTCAGGGTAGCTTGAAACTCATTGGTGAGTTTCTCCATCTGTAGTTGATGTTGCTTATTAAGCAACTCCAACTGGGATTTCCAAAGCTGATCTCGGGTGTCCTCGATCGGCTTTGACTCATGGACAGGAGCACGTGGTGCTTGCCTTTCCCTAGATTCGTCAATATCTGATCCTTCGTCTTCTTCCTTGATGGCATCAGACATAGCTAACTTTAGGCTCGTATATTCATCATTGGATTTAAGCTCGCGTCTAATCCATCTTGGAAGGCCGACTAAGAACCAGATGATGAGCATCTGTTCAGAGGGCTGTTCTTGTACTTGACTTTTGAGACGTTTGAAACGCTCAATATAGTCTCGTACTCGTTCGTCTTCTGTCATTTTGATATTACTTAGCTTGACAAAAGGGCTTTCTATCAAGCGAAATGGCTTCAAGCGTTTGATAAAGGCCTCCTTCAAGAGTGATCAGTCACGTTTATCTTCACGATCAAGGTTAAAAAACCATTCTCGTGCTTGATCGATCATGGTCATCGAGAAGAGTTGAATCATGGCGTCGGGTGATGTCTCGCCATATACATCACATGCAATCTCAAATATTTGCAAAAATCTTTGAGGGTCCGAACTACCGTCAAACTTTGGTAGATCTAGCTTGGGTGTACGTCTTTCAAGATGAGCTCCGTGGGTAGCAGGGACTCCATTAAGGTTGGTTCTGGCCTGTGAGGGGTCAGCAGCATAAAAACGGGGTCGTGCGCATGAAGACTCGGCTCTATTAGGTTCTTGTCCATTGAATGGGTTTGTGGATGGCTCTTGGAGTTCGGCTCTCATTCGGTAAAACCTATGACGTCTGATCTGTTCAGCTTCAGGGGACCTGATCTCATATGGATAATCGTCTGGGACTTGAGGATCGTTTTGTTGGTTCATTGGGTACTGGGGTATGAGTTGCTGGTGTTTTTGGATTTTATAGGGTTTTTGGTGTTTTCGATTTTTTAGGTTTTGGTGTTTTTTGGATTTTTTAGGGTGTTGAAGGAAGTGAAGGTGGAGACTCAGTATAAAAAGGGCTTTCTATTGGTATGAGTGTTGTTTTTTGTAAAAAAATTTGGTATTCATGCATTTTTTTTTTTCTCAGTCTCGAAGGTGTTGGGAAGATGGTGGTTCGGTCGAAATGGCAATCAGAGGTGTTGATCAAAAGTTATGGTCCGGTCAAGATTGGGTGTTAATTGCTCCGGTCGAGATTTGATCTGCTTGCTCCGGTCGAGATTTGATCTGATTGGTTCGGTTGAGATCTGATCGAACACTTCGGTCGAGACTTCAGCGGTACTTCGGTCGAGATCGCATGGAGCACTTCGGTCGAGACTCCAGCGATACTTCGGTCGAGATTTCAGGGAGCACTTCGGTCGAGATTGCTCTGGTCGAGATGGCTTCGGCTCCGGTCGAGATCTGATCAACACTTCGGTCAAGACTTCAGCGAGCGCTTCGGTCGAGATTTCAGTGAACACTTCGGCTGAGATTCCAGCGAGCGCTTCGGTTGAGATCTCAGCGAACACTTCGGCTGAAATTCCAGCGAGCGCTTCGGTCGAGATTCAAGATGGGTCTCCGGTTGAGAGTTGATTGAGGTCTCCGGTTGGTGCTTCGGTTGAGATTTCACAGAGAGCTCCGGTTGAGAATTGACAAAGGCCTCCGGTTGAGATTTTTAGCGTGAGCTCCGGTTGAGCTATGAGCTGGAGCTCCGGTTGACAGTCGAAGCTTGGGCTCCGGTTGAGATTTCAGCGTGCGGAACGGGAGGAGCGTGAGCTTGAATAGAATCGAATCCAGGTCTGTGAGTGTGTTTGTTAACAAGTGATTGGCGAGGCTAACAGCTCGTGGATTTGGGAATGATGGAGCCAACGATGTGGCTTTGGTCAGTGTGTAGAAACTCAGATTTGTTTAAAGAATTGGAATGTTGTTGCAGGGATCTGAGCGTGGACAAGGTTGCGGGATTCTGATGTAGAATGTGTTGGAGTTCAATGGGCGACGGTGTCAAATGTTGACAGATCCCCTGCTCCAGATGACCTGTTGTTTAATCATTTCTCTGATTCTTTCTACTTCTTCAGAACCGTTTCTGCCTGTTACCAGGCTTAAAGGCATTCGTTAGATGTCTTCTTGATTTAACAATGCCAACCAAGAAAACCATCATGATCAAGGAGCTTAGTGTAGCATCAAACTCATGGAAAATCTTCTTATTAAGCATGGAGTAGATACAATGCAAAAGCTTCTCTTCACAAAGAGGGAGTCTCTTAAATAAGCAAGAGAGCTCCTTAGGTGGCATCCTAGTGGAATTTCCACATTTCACAAATTACAAGTGGAATAATGCTCTCCACTAGAAGTCACCATCAAAAGGTGGCTCACTCTACTTTCTTTAAGAGGGGTCTACTTGCATTTATTACATTTGCTTAGAAATACTAGTTCCTACATGGTCATTCCATCTTTCGGGATTCGCCATGAGGCTTACACAGTTCTTGCATGTCTTTCCTAGCTCAGTAGCAAGCATCGGAGCAATATCCACGTGTAGCTGGGAATGAGTATCAAAGCACATATGAGCAACACTGAAGTATATGGCAGCAACATCCCCAAAAACTATCCAAGAGAGGAGAAGGAATTCTCTCAAGGTACCCTGATGGTCTCAGAACACCAGAACAAAGTGGCAACTCAGCATCGGAGACCAAGCGCTATGGAGCAACCTGAAATGACAGGGAACCTGAAGATCACCCAGACAAACAGTAGCTGGAACGGAGGCAATAACCCAAGCCAACAGGATATGCCAAGCCTGACAATGAGCAACAATCCAAGGAACAGATAGAGAGCCACATGCATAATCATAGAGATATCCGCACCATAGGCGATCAATAATATGGAAAAACCAGCACCAATCAACAGGTCCAAATGAAAACCAAGCTATATGTAATAACCAGGAATGCCATATATCCATAGCATCGACATGGATTGCTGCAAACCTATATGTAGAAACACCAGGAGACGGAAGGATGTCCGTGTACTCATCTAGAAAGATCCCAGCATATAAATACCCTAGATAAGTAATAGTGACCATCTGGCAAATATCCTCGGATGAAAAATGTGTAACAGTAAGGGCCAAAGGCGCATGAATCATGTCAGGAACCATAGAAATATCATGAGGCAGATCACAAACCTCAAGCAGAGATCCATGGAGTAAAGCGAAAGAAGATACAACTTGATCACCAATAGCGAGGGAACCATCAAACGTGGACCCATGAAGAACCCCATAGAAATCAGCAGGAACATCGGCCATAACAGACTCAAGAGATGGAGATATAGAGACCAATGGAGAAGTTACTGCACCAACCATCGAACCAGGAGGGCAATCTGAAGTATGCGCAAAAGCAATAGTAGAAATACCACCAAGGTATACGGTCTCAATATCAATGAATCAGGAATGACCACTGAATACGATATCTGTGAATCAAGGCATATAGGTGCAAGGCACACAACAACAACCTGTAAATCCGAAGCAACATCAACCTGAGGAAGAGGACCAACGGATGGTGAAAGTGAAGCAGCAACTGATGTACTCTGAATGGAAAGAAGAGCTGCATCGTCAGCCTTTGGCAAGCTACGCATAAACTGCTTCTCGGTAACCAACTGGAAGTCTCTCTGAGAATCAATGCCAACAAGTGAGTGTGTAACTGCATCAAGTACAAATGTCAATGTCTGCTGTGTCAAGTCCAGTGTAACGGCTCCAAGAGATGCAAACCAATCAGCACCAAGGATAAGATCATAACGCTCCATAGGAATAATGTAAAGATCTGCCTGTCCAGAAAAATCTCCAATGCGGTATGGTAAACGCCGAAACATCTGAGAACTAGGAAAAGAATGGGAACTGGCAACCTCAACTGTGAGAGGCTGTGAAGCAGGAACAGGTGAAGCACGTATCCGACTAGTGATATAACTGCTAATAAAAGAATGAGTGCTGCCAGTATCAACTAAAGCAATATACTCACGACCTGTAATACGTACACGTAACCGAATGGAGCGAGGACCAGGACGCCCTGTCCAAGTAGCATAGGCAAGCTGAGCTGGCAAGTAGCCGGATGTAAATTAGTGGAAGGCTCAGAGGATAGGTCAGGCTCATCAGAAATATGAATGTAGATATCGGAATCATCTGGAGTAGTGCCCTCATGGTAAAAAATAGCAGTAGTAGTAGGGAGAGGCTGACGACAATCACGGGCAAAATGGTCAGGACTCTTACAACGAAAGCAAAGACGCTACTGCTGAAGGTCAGCGAACTTTGCAGACGTGTAACGTCGGACAAAAGCAGGTCGAGGAGTCGGAGGACGAGGAGACGAAGGGACAATGGAGAGAGCTGGAACAGAAGGGGCAGGTGTAGGGGTGGACGCAGCGGGAAAAGATGAAGCAGAAGGATGGGGTCGGGAGAAGCGGGAAGGAAGAGTGTCAGAGTACTTATGTTGTAAAGTACTGGCAAGAGACATCGCCTCAACAAGTGTGGGAGGACGGAAGGAAGAAACATCATAACGTAAAGCACCACGAAGCCCAGCAATGTAACGAGAAATAAGCTCAGTGGGCTGTAGATCTGTGAAAAGATAAGAAAGCTCCATAAACTGATCTGTGAAAGAAGCAAGATCACTGGTCTGAGTGAGACTACCGAATGTATCACGTTGGCGGTCGAGCCACTGAGGGTCAATCATAGCATGACGGAGGTCACGGCAAAAAGTATGCCATAAATGGAGCCCTTCCCGATCAGGATCAGCTCTATAAGCTCGCCACCACGTGGTGGCGCGTCCATCTAAATGTAAAGCAGCCAATTGGATCTTCTGAGGATCAGTCTTAGGGTAGATCTGAAAATATGTGTCAAGCTTAGCAAACCAATTCTCTAATAAGTTCTCGTCAGAGGAACCGGAATAGGTAGCAAGCTGTACCCTATCACGAAAGTCTCGAGCAAAGTGTGGCTCAGGAAGTGGGGGACGTGAAAAGAAACCAGGAGATGGGTTAGGTGGAATGAACAGTCCACCACCAGGCTGACTAGCAGAGGAAGTTGGAAATCCAAATGGAGGGGAAAAACAGGAGCTTTACCAGGACCATGAGGCTGTAAAGAATCAATCTGTGACTGCATAGTAGCAAAGCCGGTCATAACGGTATCGAAGTGAAGAACGAGGCCAGAAAGGGTCTCATCCATGCGACGAAACCGATCGGATAAGGTTTCTTGACCCCAAATTAGTCTATTAAAACCACTATTATCACAACTAAGAAAGGACAACAATCAGCAAATGAAAAAAAAGTGAAAATGAAGGCTGTAAAAATGCGTTGGACAGCCAGGAGGCAAGTGACAAATTGGAGTATCAAACTGAGTCGGAATTCCGTGAAATTTGGGGAGGATGGGCGATGGACAGCCTGCAAACAAGGTGTGAAAAATGGCTGCAAATGGAGACAAAAACGGACGAAAGTGACAAGTATGAAGCGGCTGGACAGCCTGCAAACAAAAGTGAAAAGAGGGCTGAAAATTGAAGGAGGAACGGACGAAAGAGGTGAGGGAATTGGGCACTGGAGAGCCTGCAAACAAGCTGGAAATGGGTGATAGAGGGTTGGAACTTGGGCGCCGGAAATAATCTGCCCAAAAACAAAAAAATTCTTTTTTTCTTCCGGTCGCCAAATTTAGCGGAAGTACTTCCACTAACTATCTGCTAAAGCTCCGCCAAGGAAAATGCTTTGATAGGAGCTGGTCCTCCTCCAAACTGTGCTGAATGTTGCTGAAGCAAAGAGACAAAAGCCCTCAGCAAAGAGAGAAAAATCAGCAAGGAAAATGGGCACCCAATCAAAAAATCAGATCTGAAATTCAGCAATCAGGAAAGTGCTCTGATACCAAGTTACGAATAGAGCCACAGCTGATCTAGAGCTAAGCTATGAAAGCATCACATAAGCAAGACTTAAGCTATGAAAGCAGCACATAAGCAAGACTTAACCCTAGAAAGCAAGAAAGAGAGAGATTAAGGAGACTAAAGAGACAGATCAATATCATCAGCTGAATAACAAATGACACAGTTTCCCTACTTATAGCCAAGAGGAAGCCCTAAAAGGAAGCTTCCGGTGGCTAGGGCCCAACTGGGAGGGAAAATAGTGCGCCCTCCAAGAAGGCCCCCACTCTCCAGTAATATGTCCGAATGGCCTAATAATGAATAGGCCAAAGGCCAACCATATAGTCTAAGTGTCACTAATGAATAAAAAAGGGCCCAAGGCCTGCTTATGCATAAAGTAAAGTAAATGTAAATGGACGCGGCGAATGTAATGAGCCGAGTCCATAACTTGATGCAGCTCTGTTATCACCGACCAGGGAGGGACTACATAGACACTTGGATAGTCTACATACATTTTGTGCTAGATGGGGGTTACAGGTGAACATCTCGAAGACCAAAGTTATGGTCTTCAACACTTCTAGATCCTTCATGCTCAGACAGGAGCTTACCTTTGAGGATCAGCCTCTAGAGGTGGTTTCATCGTATACCTACCTGGGGGTGCTTTTCAGTGGTCCTATTTTCAATATGTGACATGCAGCCTTGGCCCATCTACGGAAGGGCCACACGTCCTTCGTCCCCCAGCTAGAGAGATTTTGCTTTAGGAGATATATTCACGATGCTCCTAGTAAGTGTCGCCTTTTGACATTATGGTCACTCCTACAGTACTCTATTCAGCTGAGACTTGGTGTACAGGCCTCACCTCCTCTGATTGGGCTAGTATATCATGACTACAGATCACTATGCTTTCTCGGATGATACGAGCTAAGTCATCAGTACCATATCATATCATCACCTTAGATTTTGCAGTTCCTCCATTGCTAGTTGATGCTCTCTTCAGACTCGTCGTATTTATTCAGAGAGCCTTAGCACTTCCTCCTGACAGATATACTTTTATGGCGGTTACCTCTTCGATGCAACTTCATAGTTTGGGTTTCCATTCATCTTGGTATTCACAGGCTACTCATCTCTTGAGTTCACTTGGTACCACCATCTCCGACCTTCCAGCAGGTACCCATGAGTATATCAGGCGATACATTTATCGGGCTTATCTTCGACATACCTGGCAGGGATAGTTGGGTGTTAAACTTGACTTCTATCGGACTCATTTCTTAGAGCTTAATGTATCAGGCTTCCCAGTCCAGCCACAGTACCTAGACTTTGGGTTATCATTTTGTTTGAAATTTACATTTGGACAGTTTAGAGTATCTTCACATTAGCTTGAGATTGAGATTGGACGTTTCTAGGGTACTGGACGTTTCCGAGATGACAGGATATGCCGGTTATGTTCACTGGGAGAGGTGAAGATTGAGGAGCATCTCATTTTCAGATGTCTTGCTTATTATGAGATACTTGGTCGATATCGCTGCTTATTCAGAGACTCTCTACGTTCTCTCATCGCCTATGAGGATCCCCGATGTGTGGCCCTTATGTTACACTAGATGTCCCTGATTCGGAGAGTCTTTGCACAGCCAGATATTCATGATACACAGACTCATACTACAGCTTTCTTCTCCAGGAGGAGATCACGGGCGGATTCAGAGATAGATGACGATACTCCTATTCCTATACGAGATTGACACCGTGATCAACGTCATTGTACGGTACCCCACAAAACTGATACTCGGACCTCCAGAGGGAGAGCATCTATTAGGATATGTCGTCCCAGTCAGCTCCAGAGTATGAGATCGTCCACAGATCACTACCGCACCAGATCCTCTGGCTTCATCGAGCACATATATTTCATCCTTTTTCAGTCGTCTTAGCTGAGAGAGTTCATCTATACACTTTTCTCAGCAGGGACACCCACACATATTGTATCACCTCTCATATTTCACCATGAGAGAGAGTAGAGATCTATCTACCAGTCTTTCTTATCTAGTAGTTGTTTGTTTTATAGGAGACATTTATATGCTCCTGAGTGCTTATCATACTGGAGATGTACTCATTGGTCTTATATGCCTTTTCGCATTTAAAAGACATTAATGAAGCTCTCTCTCTCTCTCTCTCTCTCTCTCTCTCTCTCTCTCTCTCTCTCTCTCTCTCTCTCTCTATTATGATCTTGTTTATCTTGCCTTGAAAGAAAAATTTCATGATGAATGGTCACAAAGCAATGAGCATCATTGTTCCTTGGTTTCAGAACGAAGAGTAAAGAGACCCCACTAACTATCGGACTATCATGATAGGATAGATTTTGGCCCAAGTAATGCGGTTCCTTGTACAAAGGAGACTGAAGCATTAGACAAATAAAATCTGATCTCCAAGCATTGGAGTAAGCAAGCTTTTAGAGAATTCACTCCATAATGGACCTCTTTTTTTTATTTGATGAATAATCATCGAATGGCAAAAATCAGCACAACCCTTTTTGCCCGAAAGACTCTGCAAGGGGTGGTGGATTGACAGTAAGAAATGACTACCACATTGGATAATCCAACAAGATGAATGATAAAACAACATCAACGTATGTGAAAACGGCTTCCATAAAGAGCTTTGGAAAGAGTCCTTAAAGAGGAAATCCACTATTATGAAGAATGGGTTAATTTGACTATAGATGAGTGTACAAAAGGTTTTTATCTTAACAAATATTGAATGAAGAAGAAACAGGTAATCTTGAGGATATGCATCAATTCAAATGACATAAGATCATAAATAGGAAGATCTTGCAAGCCAAAGGTTCTAGGAACATGCTAGTCTTCTATGTTGAAGCAAAGCAACGGAGACAATATACTACCAAGCCTAAACATGTTCAGGAAGAGCTCAAGGAATTAGTTTTAATATCTTGGTCACTTTATGGTTTTCTTGACAAAGGCATGTCAATCTACTCCCTTTTCCTGTTAGTAAAGCTTATTGGAAAAGGAAAGCTTCAAGGATACAAGAGTGCTAAATCAATTCTTATTTAGCCTTTTGGTTTGCTTGCTACAAATTGGCATAAACTTTATACTGGTTTTGTTGATCCCATAGACCACTGTCTCAATGGACAAAAAATTGATTCATTTTTCTCTCTCTTTCTAGCTATCTAACTATCTATCTATCTATACTACACACACACACACACACACACACACACATGTATGGATGTTTGTATGGACAAATATAGATGTATCTATTTTTTGTTGATGTTTTGCTCATGATTATTGGGATACAATCAATGCTCCTAAACCTCAAGAAATACTCGAGTTTGTCATGTGTAAAGATTTTCTCTAGATTAATTGGTCAACTTTCAATGACTAGAACCTAGCCATGCTTTTTAGTTTTCTTCCTAGTAGTATTGCTCAAATTTCACCATATGATTAACAAGGTTGATTCTTCTACTTGCAGAAGGAGTTATTGATTACTTTGGAGAGAGAAAGACGGTCACAAGAAGATCAAAAGCTTGCTACATCAAAAAAGGCAAATACTTACTTTTATCTCTATTTGGTTTTTGACTTCTATGGCACTTTTTACACCTCTTTTGTGATTTGCCTTTCAAAAGCGACTTCAATTTGCTTAGTCCCTCGGGCCATTCATCTTGCTGGGTTTCCAATGTAATACCAATCCACACCCATTTGAGGTTACTTGCAAATTTGAGCTGCCATTAGTTGGATCTTTATTCTTAGATGTTTTCAACATTCTTAATGTACAAAATTACTTTATAAACATAGATTTGGATGTTCTTCGTTCACAAGAAGATGAACAGAAGTTTCTTTTGAACCCTATCAGTCTTACATCCCTTGTGAAACTTCACATTTATATAAGGACCTCTTTTTTATCCTCTATATGAATCTACTTTTTGACATATTACTGCAAGATTTAAAACCTCCAGTAAGGATTTTTTTGCAAGCATGCTTTCCAATGAGGATTTGAAATGATGCTGCCTCTCAAATACTTGTATTTCTTGTGAGAACTCGATTTTATGTTGTAAAAGACAACTTGAAGATCATGTAATTCTTCTCAATTTCAAGGCTACCACTTTTGTCTTACCTAAGTTGATGAGAGACTAATGATTTGACAGAAGTCTTTGAGAACGTCAAAGTTTTGCTAAAAGCATTGACAGTGTTGACCAAAAGATTCGCATAAAGTAAGAACTCGATAACAAAAAATTGTAGCTTCAACTCTCTTCCTTGCCTTAAGCATTTTTTAAGTTTGTCTTTGTTGATATCAAAAAGTGTGGAAGAGTGTTAGAGTCCAGTTACGACTCTATCATGATTTTGGGAGTCGGCACGGCCGGTTACCAGAGGGCCTGAGGCCTAGTATTGGCAAGGGTCGGTGATCGACGAGGACATCTGTTGGGACCGGTGCGTCACGAGCAGTGATCCGGTGTGGCCGCCTGACAAGCTGTCAGAGATGCGGTGTGTCTTGACCGTCGGGACCCTAGCCGTCAGTGACGAGTTGCTAGCCGACAAGTAGTCGGGGTGACCAAGAGGGTCATAGGTTTTTGGCGGGGCACGAGGGTGGTACCCTATGAGTCACTCACTATTCACAGGTCACAGGGGTCATGCATCCCAAGTGGACTGATCACCCACAAGTGGATGCCATGTGCCAGTTGACAGGAATAGCAAGTAGGACTCAAAGAGGGGGTTTGGGGTGCTTATGGTTGGGAGGTTCATTCTACACACCGGCCTTCTAGGATTCACGAGCTTGGAGAGACTCGCTTGTGACAATTGGTATCAGAGCCTCGTTCTAGAGAGAGAAATGTCCGTTCTAGAGAGAGAAAGTGTGGAAATTGTCAGATTTTGCTTGTTTTTGAAGGATCTGGAGGGGAGAAAACGGGGGAGACAGATTTTGGAGGTGTTTGTGGACCTCCAGTGCTGCTGTTCCAGTCTATTGGAAGCTGGGAATAATCCGATTTGGTACCCCAATCTATTTTGAAGGTTCATCGCCCTCCTGCAGCTTATCTTCATCGCTGGTGAAAGAGAGGAAAAAGTGTAAAACTCAAAGTAGACCCTGGGTGGTCAGTTTCTACAGTTCCAGCACACTTTTTCAGACCTGTTCCAACGTTTTCCAGCAAGGAATCTGGGCGCACTTTTCGTAGTCAGAACAACGGCCAGAAAGAAGCATTTTTTTGGGCCTGACCAGCGCTGATCTAAGGACATATAGTGTGGAAAAGACCGTCGCAGAGATGCGAGCGATGATGGTAGCTGGTGGGTTATACGTCTTCCTCGCAGTATGCTCCGCCTTATCCGTCTTCTGTTGTTCGTCCTGTATTACCTCCACCCTACCCAGAAGACAAAGATATTAAGCCTACCCATTTCGCAGGAAACACTCCCCAACGCAATACTGATATCGTAGATCAATGGTTGCATAAGTGGGAGGAATATTTTGATTTGAAGCGGTCCCCAACTGATGAGGGTTGGCGGGTCCACAAAGCTGCTTACCATTTCATTGATTTTGCTGACAGGTGGTGGCGCAAGTTGTTGAAGTCAAAACAGGCTCCATCCACCTGGATTGAGTTTAAGCGACCTTTTAGAGCTCAGTTCATTCCTCCACATGAGCATGTGCGTGCGACGGATGCTTGGCTTTTGCATCGTCAGAGGCAATACATGGTGCAAGAATATGCCGGTAAGTATCGTGAGACGCTTATCAAGATTCCAGAAGAGATTACTGAGTGGCTAGTAGTCCACAAGTTTATATTTGGCCTTCGTGAAGAGTTGAGGCCTTCAATGCTTAATGAAGGGGGCAAAACCTTAGAAGAGGCAGTTGCTACAGCCCTCAACTTTGAAGGTAATGTGCGCACCAAGGCTGAATCTGGAGCGCCAACCTGGCCTCAGAAGAAGGGTTCGCGAAAGTCTGGCCAAGCTGGTCAGAAAGGCTTATCGCAGAAGGATCCTCCTATCCAGATGCAGCAGACTTTGAAGCGCAAGGCGGGATCTCCTATGGCTCGTCGTGCTTACGACAAGTCTCCCCTTAGTCCTGAGCAAAAGGAAAAGGCCAAGAAAGACGGATTATGCTTTTTCTGTCTTGGCAAGCATCTTTTCAAAGATTGTCCTCGACGTACGGGCAAGAAGCTCCATGTTATGCAATGTCAAGATGAGGGCAAGGATGAGGAAATTTTGGATGGCTTGTTGGTGAGTGATGATGAGGACACTCGTCCTGTCATGACTATTTCGGTGCGGAAGCTTGTTCCAGAGGCACCAGTTTGTTATTTGTCCACCAAGGCGTGTGAAGCTTATCAGTTTCCAGATAGTGAACTGATACGCATGAGGGGGAAGCTGGAAGGTCATGACGTGCTCGTCTTATTTGACACGGGTTCCTCGCATAATATTATCAATTCTTGCGTGGTGAGGAAGTTTCGCTTAGCTACTGTTCCATGTGATTACCGGTATACTGTTGAGATGCTAGATGGTAAGGGAACAGAGGTTTGGGATGAAAGAATCTCTCGAGCGTCTTTGTCTATTCAGACGTATACCGAGAAGTTAGATTTTGAAATTACTAAACTAGCTAAGTTTGATATTGTACTTGGTAAGCAGTGGCATGCAAGTAAGCAGCCCGCTATAGATTTTAAGTCACATGTGTATAAGTTTGGGCATGAGGGTATGTCTTATGTCTTAAAGGGGGAGAGACCATCTGTTGAGGGTCTCTCTCTTGTTACATGTATGCAAACAAAGAGAATGGAGATTCAGTATTTGTGGTTGTGTTATGTGAATGTTGATTCCAGTTTTGATTCTTATGTTGATAATAATCAGATAAGCACACTCACTAATAAACCACAAGAAGCTTCATTTACTTTTGCATCCCCTAGTGCACATGAATTTTCATTACAGCCTAGATGTGACCCAGCAAGTGAGTTGGAGAAGTCAAATCCGCACTCAGTTTAAACACGTGCTAATTAGTAATATGCTAGAGGGATTGCCGCCTAGTCGGAACGTTGATCATCGTATTGAGCTCGTTCCAGGGGCAAGTCCAGTATGTAGGCCTCCTTATAGGATGAGCCTAAAAGAGGAAGAGGAAGTCAAAAAGATGTTGGAGGAATATCTCAGCTGGGGTACATCCGTCCTAGTTATTCACCTTTCGCCTCTCCTAGTTTACTTGTTAGGAAAAAGGATGGCAATTTCCGGATGTGTGTCGATTACAGAGGATTGAATAAGATCACTGTAAAGCACAGGTATCCGATGCCCAAGATTGATGATCTATTGGATGCGTTGCAAGGTGCCACCATTTTCAGTAAGATAGATCTCAAAAGTGGATACCATCAAATACGGATTTGAGATGAAGACGTCCAGAAGACGGCCTTCCGAACCCGTTTCGGTCATTATGAGTTTTTGGTTATGCCATTTGGGTTAAACAATGCCCCAGCCACATTCATGATGCTCATGAACAATGTCTTGCGAGACTATATGGGCAAGTTTGTCGTCAATTTTATTGACGATATATTGGTTTTTAGTAAAGTAAGTGGTCGAGGAGCATGAGATTCATCTCAAGACCGTTTTTGGCAAGTTACATGTACGCTAATGCTCAGAAGACAGAGTTGTGCAAGACTCGTGTCGAGTATTTGGGTCACGTAGTGACAGCTGAGGGTATTTCGGTTGACCCAACCAAGGTGCCTATGGTTAAGAAGTGGCCGAGGTTTGTTGATATACGCCAATTACAATCTTTCTTAGGCTTTTGTAAGTTCTACCGGCGGTTTGTTAGAAATTATTCCTAGATAGCTGCTCCTCTAACGGACCATTTACGGAAAAACAACATTGTGGTTCGATGGGATGCTGAAGATCAGCAACGTTGAACTTGAAGGAGTCTGTGGCCACGGCTCCAGTCCTCAAGATTGTGGATACCCAGAAACCTTTTGACCTAGAGACATATGCAAGTGCCATTGCCGTAGGTGCAGTGTTGAGCCAAGAGGGTAGACCAGTAGCCTTTGAGAGTAAAAAGTTGACACCAGCTCAACAAAGATATCCTACACACGAGCAAGAGCTGTATGCGGTTATACATGCGCTCAAGGTGTGGAGACATTATTTATATGGCGCCGAGTTTTATGTGTACATAGATCATCATACTTTAAAGTATTTTTGCACCCAGCCAGATTTGAAAGGCCGCCAAGCTCGGTGGGCCGAGCTGATGCAAGAATCTCACTTGGAAATTTGCTTCTGAAGAGGGAAGGAAAATGTGGTCGCTGATGCACTATCGCGAATACTGCAACAGATGAGCTTTACTGTGGTTGACAGTGGTCTCATGGAGGAGATTAAGAAGGCTCAAGAAAAGGACCCGCATTGTCAGTGTGTGTGGCCTAATGCACGCAAGGTAGTCGACCAAACGGAAGAGTCAGTCGAGGCTGTCACTTCCGTAGAGGCACACACCAGTACATATCTAACATACACCGTGAAGGATGGTATGTTATTAAGAAATGGAAGAGTTTTTGTGCCAGACGTGAAGGATCTTCGTCGTAAGATACTTCATGAATGCCATGATAGTCCCTGCACAGGGCACCCTGGTATTGATAAGACTAGTGAGCTTTTAAGAAGGCATTATTTCTGGCCACGATTGCAGCGGGATGTAAGAGAGTACGTCCAGCGTTGCACGGCTTCTCAAGTGAACAAGGCCGAGAGAGTAAGTCCTCCGGGCTTGCTACATCCACTTGAGATACCTACATGAAGGTGGGAAAGCATCTCTATGGATTTTATTGTTGGGCTACCCAAGACCCAGAAGGGATTCAATTCCGTTATGGTAGTGGTAGACAGGTTTTCCAAGATGGCTCATTTCATCGTAATGACCAAGAAGGTCACAGCTCCGCAAGTTGCTGAGTTGTTTATTGAGAATATTGTCAGGTTACATGGTCTTCCGAAGTCCATTGTTTCTGACAGGGATCCCAAGTTTACGGGAAATTTCTAGATTGAGGTGTTCACCAAGCTGGGAACACAGTTGCGGATGAGTAGCTCTGAGCATCCTCAGACAGATGGTCAAACCAGATCTTGGAAGATATGCTTAGGGCATATGTTAGTAGTACGCAAACAGATTGGGTATAGCATTTAGCGCTATTGGAGTTCATGATAAGAGACATGCGTCCACTGGATTGAGTCCATTTGAGCTCAATTATGGTTTCAGGCCATTGAGTCCTGCAATCATAGGAATTTTGCATAGGGTACCTACTGTTGTAGAGTTTTTGGCTCAGATGCAGCAGAAGCTAGAGATGGCACGAGATAACTTGTCCAAGGCTGTAGCTAGGGCAGAGAGTTATACCCGTGAGAATCGTACCTATCGGGAATTTGAGAATGGAGATTGGGTGTATTTACTAGTCCCTTCGAAGTCGAAGGTGCTACGCACACGAAAGTGCAAGTTATCTCCTAGGTATTGTGGACCATGGTTGATTATTAAGAAGGTGAGCCAAGTGGCTTATAAGCTATAGCTTCCTGTGGGATGCAAGGTGCATCCAGTGTTTCATGTTAGCAAACTGAAGAAATGTTTGCACGATGGCGATAGCCTGGTGGAAGGTCTAGTGTCTCTAGAGGAGAAAGACACCACAGGTTATGGGCCAGAAAGAATCCTAGATCAAAGGGAGCGGCAATTGCGGAATCGTCTCCTTCAAGAGCATCTAGTAACTTGGAAAGGGCATCCGTTGTCAGATGCTACCTGGGAGTCGCGACAGGCGTTGTAGAAGTCTTACCCGGAGTTTGTCATCGAGGACCGATGACTTGCCAGAGGAGGGAAGGATTGGTAGAGTCCAGTTACGACTCTATCATGATCTCGGGAGTCGGCACGGCCGGTTACCAGAGGGCCTGAGGCCTAGTATTGGCAAGGGTCGGTGACCGACGAGGACATCTGTCCCAAGTTGGGACCGGTGCGTCACGAGCAGTGAACCGGTGTGGCCGCCTGACAAGTTGTCAAAAATGCGGTGTGTCTTGACCATCAGGACCCTAGCCGTCAGTGACGAGTTGCTAGCCGACAAGTAGTCGGGGTTGACCAAGAGGGTCACAGGTCTTTGGCGGGGCACGGGGGTGGTACCCTATGAGTCACTCAGTATTCACAGGTCACAGGGGTCACAGGGGTCATGCATCCCAAGTGGACTGATCACCCACAGGTGGATGCCATGTGCCCGTTGACAGGAATAGCAGGTAGAAGGACTCAAAGAGGGGGTGCCTATGGTTGGGAGGTTCATTCTACACACTGGCCTTCTAGGATTCACGAGCTTGGAGAGACTTGCTTGTGACAAAGAGATTAGGTAACTTCGCTTGACTCCTATTGCTAAAGACCTTAGCTATGAAACCATCTGCGGAGTGAGCTCGAGCTGTTGTCCATTGTATAGTTAACTATTTTACAATGACATGATCAGCTCTTTGGCTCTCCAATTCATTTATCACTAGTGGAACCTTTTCAAAACTTTTTTGATAGTTTACAAAGCTACACCAATGAGCTAAATATTCCAATGATTTTGATTTTTGACATTTTGCTGCTTTTTTTAACTATCTACTATATGCTAAGGTACTAGAGAAAAATTGCTTAAAACAACATGCACAATTTTACAGTCAAATAATTTCTTTGTCTATTTAGTTGTTAATTTAATCATATTTGGTAGCTTGTATATTCATCTGAAGTGAGTGTTACCTATCTTTTCGGTGCTTGATATCGATAGACAATGTAGATAATGTCATACTTGAATCAACGCAGAAGTTGTTCTTTTATGTTCTCAGGTTTATGAAGAAATGCTATCACGACATGTGATGCCCTCTTCATTGGTGGATGAGTGTGACATTGGGAGCCCTAGAAAGGACTTCCTAGATTCGAAAGTATCTACATCACCTATTATTTCTCCCACAAGCAAAAAAGGTACTTCTACTTGTGGGTCTCACTTAGTAGGATATAGCTTTTGAAACTTTTTGTGTTGTTGCAGCTGTTTTTTAATGAAAATATTCAGTCAACTTGAATGTATAATTTTGCGTTGTAGGGATTCCTTGGTCATTGCAGTCAAACGATGCACTAATTGATCATTTTGAGCAAACAAGAACTACTGAAGTAGAACTTGAAAATAGGAGATTGCATGCAATTGTACGAGACTTAAAGGACGAGAACAAGCGCGTTCGAAGTATTATTGGTAAAATTTTCTCTTATGTACCTAATTAGTCCAATTATCTCAAAATGCTCAATTTAAGACCTATTAGCTTGCAAGGTGGGACAATTAATCTAGCCACTTTTGGAAACTCTTAATGTCTCCACTTTACTACATGGTTTTAAGGTTTTCCTTACAAGAGATTCAAAGATACCACTATTCATGGAGCTAAAAGTCCACATTACTACATGAAAGAGCTGGCAAGGCTATATCGCATCTACTTTCTTGTGATATTTAAGTAAGCTTTTACTAGACATGTTACCTTTATCTTGACAATGTAGGACTTACTCTTGAACCCATTCATAGATTGATACATGTAATTGTGTTTGTTAAAAGGAAGGTAGACTACCAAGATTATCACCCTTATGTGATTCATAATGTTGCATAAAAGCAATGCCAGGTAGGGAGTTGAGTGCCACCTTCTTGAGCATGACACCGGTTATTATACACAAGAGTTGGTTGCCTATAGAATTTATTGTCACACGGATTAGAGTGCCTCTTCCCCCCTCCTTTAAGAAGTGATATCATATTTGCATTGCTCTTGAAGGTTACGGTAAACTTATAGAGATAGAATTGGGCAACAAATTGCTCATAGTAAGCTCATCACCATTGGTGTATCACTAAAGCATTTGCTTAGGATCAAACTAGTACAATATTGAAAGTGTCTTCCAAGAGATATGAGGATGTGATTTTAGAATTAGATGGAACATTGTGTTGCAGCCTACAAGATTCTCTTCATTCTTCCCAGTAGGTGGGTATAAGACAAGCTAAATAGTTGTAGTTTACTCAACTCTACTTAATGAGTGAGTCATCTGAGCAATCTAGGATTGGTTCTAGAACATAATATATCAATGTGAGTGAGTAGGACGTTATAGAACTTATCTAATCAAAGAAATTCTTGCTCCATTCCACCATACGTGGCATCGATGTTTTGTTACTACCTAAAACAAAATATCGTTAGGTACTCTTTCACTTATGTATTTTACACTCACACGCCATTATTGGTATAAGACATGAAAAATGATTCTCATCATTGGAGTTTACCTAGTACTTTATTTAGCAGTTGTGTCTCACAATTCATGCCACTTGCATCCTTTTTTGCTACAAATAAGTTATGCACACATTACAGATATGGCAACGCATAAGAACAATAGAAAGTAGAACACTAATCAAATAATAATTTCCTACAAGAAACACATCACAACCAACAAGACACTTGTGTGTAGGTCCTACTATGAAGGAACAAGGCTAAGCATCTCCTATAAAGACACTCGTAGAAGAATTAACTTGAAGGCCTTGAAGGTGACCTTCTAAGAAGCTACCAAATGAGGACTAAGATCCCTAGCCTTATTGGGGCCCGAATTCATGACACAAACCTAGTATTCAAAAGTTTTTAATGGTGAAAGTCAAATTTTTAGATGTATTTCTTTTCAATTTTTAGTTAGAAAAAGAAAAGCGTTCCAAAATGCAGACATGGTCGAACGTGTTTCGCTGCATCAGCATTTCAGACAATGGTACATTGTCCTTATTTTTTATTTTTAATCTAAACATCTAAAAGCCGTTAAAAAACCAAAAAAAGCAAATAGAAAACATAGTACAAATTCTAAAAACCTAATAAAAGACCAAAAAGCTAATCACAAATCAAGAAGCCAACTAAAGAAACTTAAATTTAAAAGAAACTGGGCACGTTTTAGAAAATCCTAATGGAAAAATATGGTGTATCAGTAGAGAGGGAAATTGGAGGATTGCAGATAGACAATTTTTCAGCGGATTCTGGTCCGCCACAAGCATTTAGGTGAAATCTTGATTTGTTGCATAAACTTGGGTGACAAAAATTCTAGATATGTTGTTGAACGGACATTTGGCACTGAACCTTACTTGAAACACAGTGAGATGCACATTGAACCATGCCAAACCCTACTAAGCCTTGCCGAAAAACCCTAAACTGTTATACTGGCTATCTACTATCTATCAAGGTTACTGAATCATGGCTGAAACCATAATGAACCATACTGAAGCGATACAACACATGTTACCTCTTTGTCACTCTCCATCCCTCTCTCTCTCTCTCTCTCTCTCTCTCTCTCTCTCTCTCTCTCTCACTTTTGGTTTTTGGAATTGCGACGGCCTCTCCACCTCTTCTACAGCCGCTGATCTTGACACCTATCTGTGTTCGGCTGATTTTTTACTTTTTGCAGAGACATATGAGTCTTCCACACACCCACTTCCGCACATTTCTGGTTTTCAGCGGATTTCTACTTCACGACCTATGCTACAGGGCAGAATACTTCGGGCCTATGGTGGAGTTGCATGTTTGTACAAGTCAGTGTATACTCCTCCTATTTGGTTGGTGTCTCAGGATACTTATGGCCGTTACTCGTGGCTTCAGATTATTGCATCCTTCTTGGGGCTGGACCAGGACTTGTTTGTTGCAATGTGCTACTTTGCTCCCCACACTTCAGTGTTTATGGATTTGGGAGGTGATCCTTTTCAGGCCCTTTCTGACGGCATTGCTAGACTCTCTCTACAAGGTTACATATTGCTTGCAGGGGACTTTAACGCACGTACAACCGCTCGCCAGACTGAGTTCTATGCTGACACACTCTCTGTTCATCCGTTGGATACCACTTATGCCCGTTATTCTCAGGACTCATCAGCAACGATTACGCTTTTTGGAGAACAGCTTCTGAGGTTGGCTCAAGCACACGGTCTCGTTATCCTTAACGGTCTTCTTCAATGGCCATCCTCCTCTGCATATACTTGCCACCCATTTGGTGGCAGTCACAGCGTAGTGGACTATTTCATTGCATCTCCTGCTTTATTGCCCCGCCTGGCATCCGTCACCATCTCTACCCCGATCCTCGCTGATCACTCTCTGCTCTACCTCTCCTTCGCCCCAGCGCCAAGTCTGCCTTCTCCTCCACCTTCCCTCTTTGTTCGACCCACCCGCTATCGTATACCTCCTCATCAATCCCAAGCCTATGTTGCCCACGTCTCTCGTCTTCTGGACCACTTTCCTTCCTCCTCTGATGTCACTACCCAAGCCTCCTTTTTAACACACGCCCTGACTACTGCCGCTCATGCCATTGCGCCCCCTCGCCGCTTCTCTTCTCATTGTCGTACCCATAATAAATGGTATGACAACGACTGTTCTTTCTTCCAGAAATCCTGACATGGTTGAAGCCACCATCTGCAAACTCAAGAACAATCGTACGTCTAACATTGACCTCCTTTCAGTCGAGCTCCTCAAACCAATTGCCAAACTCGCCTCCCCTTTTTTGGCCCGCTGTTTCAACTGCTCAGTCGTTGATGGTTTCCCCATACCTTGGGCCACCAATCTCCTTCACCCCATTCTTAAAGCAGGCGATGCCATGAATGTCCACAACTATCGCACTATTATGATTGGTCATACCATGGCCACTATTCTCCAGAACTTCATTACGGCAGAGGCTGATTCTCGACTATTGTATGCAACTGGCCAGTCTGGCTTCCGCCGGGGTTATAGCACTCTTGATCATGTCCTCACTCTACATACTATCATTGAGGAGGCAAAGCATATGGGCAAGAAGGTATTTGCTTGTTTCATTGATCTCTCTAAGTCCTTTGATACTATTCCCCGTCATCTTTTGATTAGCAGACTACGTCAGCTTGGCTTTTCCGACTCTATTCTCGTGGCAGTGGTTTCTCTGTATGAGAGAGTTCTAGCACGTATTCGGCTGGGTACTGATTTGTCTTCTCCCATCCGTAGCACTGTTGGCGTCAAGCAAGGCTGTCCACTGTCCCCTCCGCTGTTTGCACTTTATATTGATGATCTTGAGTGCCTCATTCGTGAAGGTGGAGATGGTTGCCCGCTGGCTCATTTGCTCATCCCCATTCTGCTTTATGCTGATGACATTGTTCTGCTTTCTCCCACACCAGAAGGGTTGCAGTGTCACTTACAGGTCTTACATCGGTTTTGTGCTGCTTGGGGTCTCTCTGTTAACTTAAAAAAGACGAAGATCATGATTTTCAACACCAATCGACAAAGCCTTCACAATTATCAATTCTTCTATGACGGCCAGGAAGTTGACATTGTTGCCTCTTATACTTACTTGGGAGTCCTGTTTACTGCGCCCCTTCTTGGTCTCCGCCAGGCTGCATTTGCACACATTTCCTCCGGTCTTTCAGCATTGGTCCAGTTCGAGCGTATTTCGGACTTTCTACATAGTTGGGGATTATCTATGTCTGACCTCCCCAATGTTACTCATGTACGCCGACAGATCTACAGAGCATACATTCACACTGTCTGGTCTCACCTGGATCCATCACGGGTTAAGCTTCAGTTCTATCACACTCACTTTCTTCACCTTGATGCTTCAGGGCTTCCCGTCAGACCAAGTAATATCCGAGTTCGCGGGATACCGGACACCTAGGATGCAGTAGCAGAGGCCAGGCATTTTCTCGACACCACTCTAGGCCATATGACTGATGGGATTGACACGGCATGTAGGACCACTAGAGACGCAACTACACTTATCATTCGCTTCACCTCCCTAGAGAGCGGCAGAGATGCTCTACGGTGTAGAGCTGAGCTCCGAGGCACTACTATCTTTATGGATGACGACCTCACATATATCCAGGTGGATGAAAGGCGCAAGGCCTTTCAGACAGCCCGGGAATCAGTCAGACGTGTTATCTACTGAGATGGTCGGGTGTGTTTCCTTGATGACGCCCCACGCAGTTCTCAGTGCTAGGGACTTGGGGTCCCCGAGTTCGGGAGTGCCCTGGGGCCCCATCCACACCATCTCCGGGTTGGAGTATGGAACTGTGATGGTATACACTCATCTTCCATAGCTGGAGACTTGATTGATTTCATCATTGGGGGTGAACACTGTGAAGACCAAGGTTATGGTCTTCAACACTTCTCGAGCTTTCATGCAGCGCCAGGAGCTCACCCTAGGTGGACAAGCCTTAGAGGTAGTTTCTTCTTATACTTATTTGAAGATACTCTTTTCTGGTCCTACCTTCAGCATGCAACAGGCAGCCTGACTTGGGAAGGGGCATTCCTCCCTTGTTCAGCTTGAGCCGTTCTGTTTCAGGAAGTTCATCCGAGAGTAAGTGTAGACTTTTTGATACTATTGTCACCCCCACAGCCTTGTTTGCAGCAGAGACATGGTGTATCGGTCTTCCCTCATCACCTTGGGCCAGCATTTCATGCTTACTGTTACGTCCATGTTCTGTATAAGGGAATCGGAATAATTCCTGATGTGGATAGCCAGTCACTCCAATGTATGTGGTTATTAGTTATGCCTCGTCATTCCGGACTTGGTCGGTAAAGTAATTAATAATCATATGAGGGCCCAGACCTATAATTGGACATAGGAGCACGTGCATGGTGTTTGACTGCTATAATGCATGAATAGGAGGTCAATTGCTATTCTAGGTTGCATGGGGATCCTAAGGGGAATATTCTCTCCTCTTGGAGAGAACATATACCATGGAAACTCGCCCATCTATCTATTGGATTTCTTGATCTTGGTAGCCAAGAGCCGCTCCTCTCTTGCATTCATTCACCATGGCATGGGGGTGAAGTAGTTAGGGTATTGATTAGCCATTTCATGTTGGTTGGGTGGTTTGCTCCACAGGTGTCCTCCACAAATTTTGGTCAAAATTGGTCAAAAAACATGGTTTTTGATGATTTTTGGACTAATTTGGGGTTTTTCATGAAATTTATGGCCAATATTCTGCAAGAATGTTTTCAAAGGTGTAATGAAGTTGTCCTAAGGCTGTCATGAAGTTTGGTTAGGATTGGACACCATTAAGGGTCTCAAAAAGTTAAAAAACAGTGTATTTTTTAGGACTTTTGAGCATGAATACCTATCAAATGGTGGTCTGAAGCTGTTGGATCTTGTTACAAGATTAAAGATATGATAGATTACCTCAGATTTGAGCCATCATGCATCCTATTTGGATGGGTGAGCATTAGACACCATCATGTTGAAGTTTTGCTTGTTGAAGTAGTCCAAAACTGCATTTTTTGCATGATCTGGACCTATGGTTGCTTGCTGGACCTGATAAAAGCCTCTATGCCTCTCTAATGAACCTTAGAAGAGTGCTTATAACCTCTGATCAGATGCATATTGGGCTGGAGATGGGTTTTTGAAGATATCACCTTGTAGAAGTGCGCCCTCCTACCTGAATTTGGATCTGTTACAGCTCGCAGGTGTGAAGCCTAGGTGGCTGGGTGATGTGGCAAGTGCCTTGTAGACCCACTCTCCCTCCGTACTGTGCTTTACAGCGACCAATTTGGTGTCTTGTAGAGAAAGTTTTGGCTGTCGGAAGTTTGGCAATTTCTGAACTAAAATTTTGCAAATTTTTTGTAAGGTTCTGATGCATGCATGTATGTAACTCAGTGTAGTGCTTTTCTGTAGATGAAAACGCATGGATAGACCTGTATGCATGTTTGGATGCATGGTCCAGAGTGTTCAGTAGATTGATCAGAGAAATTTATGAATGAAGCTATTTTTAACAACTCTAGTTCAAACAGCTGATTTCCTAGTTTCTAGGCAATTTATGTAAAAATTTGATTTTTTTAGAAAGATATTGGAGCCATACTTGTCATCATCCAAGTCACATCTCTGGATCGCCTCACCGATGCGGTCCATGAACTCGTATATCAAACCGAGAATGCACCCCTCACGGTCTACAAGTCGTAACACATAGAAAATGGGTCGTAGGACCCCCACAAGCTCCGCTGCCTGGCTCCAAAAATCCTCGTCGTACACGGTGGTTTGGACATGCAATGCATCTGCACTAATACCTCTAAAGGGCTGGAACTTGTCAACAAAACATCCATCAGCCATATGCAAAAGAAAAAAACAATACTTGCAAAACAAAACGTATTCAAAAAGTTTAACGATGTAGGACATACCTCTCCCAAGCTGTGCGAACAGAGCTCAGCTCTCGCGTGATGGTCTGCTCCTCCTTGCAGAGCATGCTCCCTTGCAATGCCTCTCTCCTACAACGAGCATCCCACTGACACAACCTCATAAGCTCTGCGAAAGTCTAGGTGTCAGCAATGGCAAAGGGAATGCCACACTAGTAGAAGAACCGACCGACCTGTCTGGTACACTGGGCATGCAACTCTCTCTGCCACTCAAAACGCTCCAGTGTCTGCCGTGACCTGGGCCTAACTACCCTTTGTTGCACATGAGGTGCCCGTCGTCTAGCAGCGGTTGTGGATGTGGTAGATGTTGGGCGATCTGTGGGTGTGTCCGACCGTTGAGCGTCAGGTGCTGGATCTCCCCCCCCCTTTGGCAGAATCTATTGTGGCACATGGTGCATCTGCTGCTGACGACGATGTGGGATGGGAAGGGCTTGCCACTGAACTAGGCCCTATTGTTGCGGCTGGAATTGGAGGAGCTACACTTGGACTGTGTATTGGCCCCAAACCACCCTCTGCCCGTGATGTGCCTGCTTCTACACCTGTGCCTTCACCTACAACTGATGTGCTAGGCCCTCCCACTGGTACTGACCCTCGAACAAAGGTATTTGCTAGTCTGACTGGCTAGGTGGAGGCACCATTAGGCCTATACATGCCCATGCACATCCTCATCAAAAATCCTGGGGAAGGCAGATATGCCAATCCCCCGCCCATTTGGCCCTCTAAGCCGTAGCAATGAGCTTTGAGCCTAGTAAGTGATCCCGCCACAGTATAGGCATCTCCATCTGCGGGTACCCGACTTCCCCCTCTATGAGGTCAACCTCAGCCCAAATGCCCCTACCAACGCAAATGAGCAGATGTTCAGTGCAATGCCTAAAACCCTAAACATTTGCATATGCGTTATACTGCATTGAATTGGCCAGAACAATTGTGAGAAGAACGCATCCTAAGAAAATCCTAAAAATCTGAATTTAACAAATGTTGAAAACATCCAACAGCCTATCACTCTTTATAGCGAACATCACAACCATTCTGGCAAGCATGATAAAACACCGTGTAGCTCATAAATGCATCAGAGAATCGGATGATGCCTCAAAATCAGATCATAATGAGGGCAAAAAACACATCGGATTTTTTATTTAGGGTTTGAAAGCTTTTGGTGCAGACGAAACGAACTTCATAGGGGTCTCTCTAGGCATGTAGAAATGTAGTGTAGGCCAAAAACATCACCTCAATCAGATGCTGCTAGGCTAGTTCATGAAACTGGCCAAGAAACACATAAGGGTCGTCGTTCAAAACTTGCTAGGCGTGCCATAACGACTGAAACTGATGTGATAGGAATTACTGTGGGCATGGGAAAAGGTGGTTTACAACCAAAAACCAAGCGATTTCGTTGCCTATAGCTCGATCTAAACACATTCAAAAAAGGAAGCCTACACTTACCAAAAATCCCTAATCTTCGATTTTGCTTGATATGCAACCCCGATCCCGGAAAGCCTGTGAGCACTACCTCCGAAACAATGAATAGATGGACGCCGAATGCCCACACACGATGATCTGCCATCATTTGCTCTCCCTATGCACTTTTCTCTCTTTCCCTAGGTGCGCGGAATGGGCATCAATGCTACACAGCGAGGATCCTCATATGTGATAAAAGCTTGAAATGACTTGGGGGAATCCCAATATAAGCAATAATATCTTCCTCTAAGCTCATAATAGACAGGACATCTAAAGATGAAATGATCTTCATCCTCAATCTCCCCAAGTGAGCAAAGTTGACATATGCAGGTGTTCCTTGATAGCGGCCTGTCTCAATATGTAACTGATGTGATGAGACCCTGAATTGTCCCAAAACAAATCTCAATCCATGTGACAAACCCCCATCTAGGTATCTAGTGCGAAAAGGACAACCCGTATAGTTTGTAAATAAGCTGGCAAATATACTGAATTGTGCCCTCCAGAAGTGACGATAAAGAAATACTAATGGAGTCTAGTAGCCGTCCAACCTAAGAATACCATGAGAGATGAGATCCCTGGCTATGGAGTAATTGCGATGAGGTAAGAGCTGCATAAGAATATCTAGTCTCGCCACTATCCATCTATGTCAGTCTCTGGAGAAAAATAACAATTCGAAAAATAGCCTCAACCCATAGTGGAGGAACTGCAAACTCTACAAGTGTAATCTGATGAGGAACGGAGGGTTTCACTCAAATCATACATGAAAATAGTAATTTGCAGATGAGATATATTAGCCCACTCTGAGGAAGTGTGACGTGAACATCAAGTCTCTGTTGCATACATAGTTGTTGGTGTAACCATGGTATCAAACAAGACAAACTTACTCGGAGCATTGCGTATATAACGTTTGAAGCAAAACCTCTCAGGCTGGAAGAGATGCGTGTCCCTTACCTAATCTGGCAAGAGCAGCTTGTCTCATGCTAAAGATTGGGCCCTTGATAACGACTCCCAAATTTGTATAAGAAGAGACAATCTGTAAAGGTTGACCATCCTATAGAAGCTCTTGACATTGCATGACTGCCCAAGAAATGTTGAAGACCATGGTCTTCGCAACCAGACAGATACATTCCTGCTCAATTCCAACGTTAGCCCAGAAACAGTCTTCGTGCCGGAAAAACCGTTCTAGGGCATGGGAAATGGACTAATTTTCCACTTTTCCGTCCATGGGTCCAGTATCTCCGAATGGAGTTGGTTTCTCCTGCTTTCTGTCCTGGCTAGTGGGCAACGTCAAGGGGAACCGGCAGGAATAGACCGGACGGTGAACGGTCAAGTACGGAGTACAGAACGTCCATGCAAAGTCCCAACCTCGAAAAGGGCTTTAGGGAAAGCAAATCGGTTGGGTTCAGGCACTAGATGGATTCAGTGGATAGCGTCCTCAATGTCAGACGGGAGTGGTCACAAGTTCATGAACCCGATGTGGACATACGGATCCATTGCTACTCATTTCCGACGTCGTTAGCCCAAAAATGCCCTTCATGCAGGAAAATACCCTATTAGGGCATGGGAAATGGACTAGTTTTTCACTTTCCCATCCATAGGTCCAGTTTCTCCGAATGGAGTCGGTTTCTCTTGCTTTTTGGCTAGTGGGCAACGACGAGGGGAACTGGCCTCTAAACGGTCACGTACGGATCTTGGAACCTCCATGTGAAGTCTAGCCCCAAAAAGGGGCTTCAGGGAAAGCAGATTGGTCGAGACCAGGAATGGGTTGGATTCGGTGGATAGCGTCTGAAACGTCGGTGGACGGCGGGAGGTGGTCACAAGTTCAATACAAACCAGAAGGATCCATTACTACTCATTCCTGACGTCGTTAGCCCAGAAACGCCTTTCGCAGAAAGAACCCTATTAGGGCATGGGAAATGGACCAGTTTTCCACTTTTCCGTCCATGGGTCTAGTTTCTCCGAATGGAGTTAGTTTCTCCTGCTTTTTGTTCTAGCCAGTGGGCAACTTACGGGGGAACTGGCAGGAACAGACCTGAGTTGAACGGTGAGGTTCGGAGCCCGGAACCTCCGTGCAATGTCTGTCTAGCCCCGAAAAGGGCTTCAGGGAAAGCAGGTCGGTTGGGTCCAGGAACGGGTCGGATTCGGTAAATAGCATTCCCATTGTTGGACAGGAGGTGGTCACAGGTTTGTGAACTCGATGCAGACCAGATGGATCCGTCCAAGCGTCCAGTATCTCCTAACGGAGTCAATTTCTCTTATTTTTTTTCTGTTCTGGCTAGTGGACAATGTTGAGGGGAACTAGCAGGAACAGACTGGCCTTTGAACGGTCAGGTACAGAGCCCGAAACCTCCATGTGAAGTCCAGCCCCGGAAAGGGCTTCAAGGAAAGCAGGTTAGTTGGCTGTATCTAGCTAGCTCAGAGGATTTTGGAATAGTCTTGATATGGTAGACTGGCTCTCTAGTGCTCGAGATTGTTAATTATGCCTCGATTTAATTCCATGTCAAGGCCAGTTTGTAACTAATAACCTTGAGAGGACCCATACCCTCCTATTGAGACATGTGGAGCAGTGCACGGCTTGTGACGGTTGTATGCATGAGGATAGCATGGGATATGTGACCTATGTTCAGATGGATTGCATGGGAGGTTGCATGGGTGCACACATAGGCTTCTGACCCCTATGTATACGAGTAGGGACTCGCCCTCCTCCATTTGCTTTTGGCTCTTGGTTGCAGGTTTCTCTCCTCTCTTTAGGTATTCACTTGCCATGGCTCGGAGGTGAGGTATTGCTAACATCTCTAGTTGGATGGGTGGTTTGGCTCCCACTAGTCTCTATGTGTGTTTGATCCCGTCCTCATCTTAGTAGTCTTCTTGGTGGTCCTTACCTTGGTATCAGAGCTCGGCTAAGATGAGGTCTTGGATGGGATGGAAGGCAAGCTCTACATCGGATTGGAAGTTGGAAGCGCTTGGATTTGCATCCTAGATTAGAGTGCTGATTTCTCAAGAGGAGTTCGGATATAGATTCACTAACTCTTGCTTGAAGCTTGCTTTTTAGAATTTGGTGTCTTCTACATGGCTGATTTTGATATAAATACTGAGAATTAGTGTTAAATCTATTCTTAATTTCGTGTTTCCTCGAGAAAGGTTCAATTGTTGTAGAAGGATATGCCTGAGTAGATCCATTTGCTCGTCTTGCTGCCTAAATTTGCTTGTTGGGGGTTGAATAACTTGCATGAGTCCATAATGTTTTCAGACAATTTAGATTCGGGTTTAGCTATAGGGTGTTTGTCGATAGATTGGTGAGGAATCAATTTGTCTAGGATGAATAAATTATTGTGGCTGGAAGCTTTGAATTTATATGGTTGCTGTCGTAGTGAGGATTCGAAGTTTTTTCATAACTAATCCTCTTGTAAGACATGCAAGCTGAAAACATAGACTGGAACTTGATGTTCCTTCTCTAGTTGAAAGCAGAAATATGTAAGACAGTAGAGTGCGGAGAACCCCGACTTGGGGAATTAACTATTCCCTGAAGAAACAGTTATGATCGTTTGGAATAGTTGATTGCATGTAGCTTGTTGTCTCTATATGTATTTATGGTTTTTATTCAAATTTAGGCGTCAATATGCCTTTTTGTGTACTATAATGACATTATGTTCTTGGTCCCATTCCCTTGTCACGATGCTCTTGTAAAATCATTGTAAAAGGTTATGTTACTATGTATTGCCTATGGCAATTTTTGCTATATGTTATTTAAATGATGGCATGAAAGTTACGGACTACTTTATACAGGCCTACTGGGCTACTCTGCATATATTCCGCAGGCCTCTTTACATTTACTGTTGGTTATGTATATTTCTGGTTACGCATTTTATATTAGTCATGTACAGGCCCCAGAGCCTTTTTATATGCTTATGACCCGCACTGGGTCCTTTTTTATGACATTGACTGGCCTTGGGCCCTTATTATATGGTTATATGTGGAGTGGGGGCCCGTAGGAGGGCGCACTATTTTCCCTCCACATTTTGCCTCCCTTTACTTTTGAATTCCTATTTTAGGGTTCATTGGTAGGGTATTTATAGGGGCATTTGTACACTCATTTTTCAGATTATTGATTGGTATTGCTTAGGCTCAGTTATGGACTCGGCTCATTACATTCGCCATGTCCATTTACATTTACTTTACTTTATGCATAAGCAGGCTTTGGGCCCTTTTTTATTCATTATTTGACATTTAGACTATATGGTTGGCCTTGGGCCCTATTATTGACATTTAGACCATATTATTGGCCTTGGGCCCTATGATTCACTATATTGGTTATTTGGTCATATTATTGAGAGTGGGGGCCTTCTTGGAGGGCGCACTATTTTCCCTCTCAGTTTGGCCCTAGCCACTGGAAGCTTCCTTTTAGGGCTTCCTCTTGGCTATAAGTAGGGATTCTGTGTCATTTGTTACTTGGCTTATGATATGATCTCCTTCTTTAGTCTCTCTTTAAGCTTTCTCTCTCCTGCTTTCTAGGGTTAAGTCTTGCTTATGTGATGCTTTCATAGACTAAATCTAGATCAGCCGTGGCTACGTTCATAACTTGGTATCAGACTCGGCTCATTACATTCGCCATGTCCATTTACATTTACTTTACTTTATGCATAGGCAGGCTTTGGGCCCTTTTTTATTTATTATTTGACATTTAGACTATATGGTTGGCCTTGGGCCCTATTATTGACATTTAGACCATATTATTGGCCTTGGGCCCTATGATTCACTATATTGGTTATTTGGTCATACTACTGAGAGTGGGGGCCTTCTTGGAGGGCGCACTATTTTCCCTCTCAGTTTGGCCTTAGCCACTGGAAGCTTCCTTTTAGGGCTTCCTCTTGGCTATAAGTAGGGATTCTGTGTCATTTGTTACTTGGCTTATGATATGATTTCCTTCTTTAGTCTCTTTAAGCTTTCTCTCTCCTGCTTTCTAGGGTTAAGTCTTGCTTATGTGATGCTTTCATAGACTAAATCTAGATCAGCCGTGGCTACGTTCATAACTTGGTATCAGAGCACTTTCCTGAGCATCTCCATTGAGCAGATTTTTCTCTCACAGGAGGGCGCCCATCTTCAGCTTGGATCTTCACCATTTTTCAGCTGGATCTTCAGCATTTCTCCACACTTGTCTTGCAGATTTTCACGACGGATCGGAGGAGGACAGGCGCCCACTTGCTGCCCATTTCTAGCGCCCTCTTGCTGGCTGCCTACTGCTGCATTTTCAGCCTTTTTCCTCCCCTATTTTGGGCGCCCTACTGCCTCCTATTTGCTGCCCTATTGGGCGCCCTCATGCTTGCTGACCAGCGCCCTACTGCTCCTTCCTTTGCTGAAAATTTCCGCTTTTTGCTGCCCCTATTCGCCACCTTCCATCAGCCACTCCTAGCGCCCTACCAACCCATCTTTTTGATCCAATTTTTTTTTGCCGCCGCTATTTTTCAGCTCACTTCCGGTTGCGGTTACGAGGTATTTCTTACTTAGTTGTCCTTTCCGTTCATCTTACATCGCGAGTTCTATTGTGTCTTTTCATTGGCGTGCCTGTTGTGACGACTTATGTCCTCTCCTTCAGTTCGTCCAATTGTTTAGCACATTTCTTTTCTCGCTTACTTTTTCTTCCTCATGGCTAGCTCACCCACTACACCTGCGAGTCATTCCGGACCTTTAGATGAACAGTTTGCTGATATGCGTGACTCTCTTACTCTCCTCAGTAGTCGTTTCGACCAAGTGATGTCCGGTTTTACCACTCTACAGACCGGCTTTGCCACTATGCAGTCACAGATTGATTCCTTACAGCCACATGGACCTGGCAAAGCCCCTGTTCATTCATCATTTGGGTCTCCATTTGGACTTCCATCCTCGTCTACTTCCTTTGGCGGTGGGCCTCATTTTCCACCTAACCCACCACCCGGTTTTCCACGTCCTACAGCTCCTGAGTCACATTTTCCACGACATCTAGCTCCTGAGCCACATTTTGCTCGAGATTTTCGTGATCGGGTACAGCTTGCCACCTATTCTGGTTCCTCTGACGGGAACTTGTTAGAGAATTG
This sequence comes from Diphasiastrum complanatum, assembly GCA_029204225.1. Classification (NCBI taxonomy): domain Eukaryota; kingdom Viridiplantae; phylum Streptophyta; class Lycopodiopsida; order Lycopodiales; family Lycopodiaceae; genus Diphasiastrum; species Diphasiastrum complanatum. The sequence continues at coordinate 32,426,177 of CM055092.1, read as the reverse complement.
GTTTGCAAAGCTTGATACTTATTTTCAGATTTACCCTAAGACTGATCCTCAGAAGATCCAGTTAGCCGCCTTACATTTAGATGGACGTGCTGCCACTTGGTGGCGGGTCTACCGACTTGACCCTGATCGGGACGGTCTCCAGTTATGGCCTACCTTTCGTCGTGATCTTCGTCATGCTATGATTGACCCTCAGTGGCTGAGCCGCCAGCGTGATATATTCCGTAGTCTTACTCAGACTGGTGATCTTTCTTCCTATACAGATCAGTTTATGGACCTTTCCTACCTCTTTACAGATCTTCAGCCCACCGAGCTTATTTCTCGCTACATTGCTGGACTTCGTGGTGCTCTACGATACGATGTCTCTTCTTTCCGTCCACCCACACTTGTTGAGGCCATGTCCCTTGCTAGTACTTTACAGCATAAGTACCCTGATCCTGCTCCCTTTCGCTTTTCCCGACCCCGTCCATCTCTTTCACCTCTACCATCTCCGGCCCCATCTGCCCCATCCACTGTCGTCCCGACCTCTTCTCTTACTTCTCCCGCTCCTCGCCCTCCGCCTCCTCGTCCTGCTTTTGTCCGACGTTACACGTCTGCTGCAGCATGCTGAACACATAATAAAGCTGCACAATGAGCCTTAGGTAGGCTGCGAATAAACTGCTTCCCGCTGATCAGCTGGAAATCTGCCTGAGAATCAATACCAGCAAGTGAGTGGGTCACTGCATCATGAACAAATGTCAATGTCTGCTGAGCCAGGTCCAAAGTAACCGCTCCCAATGAAGCAAACCAATCAGCACCAAGAATAATGTCATAGCGCTCCAGAGGAATGATATAAAGATCTGCCTGTCCAGAAAAATCACCAATGCGGTAGGATAATCCCTGAAACATCTGAGAACTAGGAAATGAGTGAGAACTGGCAACCTCGACTGTGAGAGGCTGTGGAGTTGGAATAGGTGAAGCGCGTATCCGGCTGAGAACATAACTGCTGATAAAGGAATGAGTGCTGCCGGTATCAACTAAAGCAATATACTCACGACCAGTAATGCGCACATGTAGCCGAATGGAGCGAGGACCGGGGCATCCTGTCCAGGTAGCATAAGCAAGCTGAGCATGGCAAGTAGCAGGAAGTAAATCAGTAGAAGGCTCAGGAGATAGATCAGGCTCATCAGATATATGAATGTAGATATCGGACTCATCTGGGGTAGTGCCCTCATGGTAGAAAACAGCAGTAGAAGTAGGCAGGGGCTGGCGACAATCACGGGCAATGTGGTCAGGACTCTTACAACGAAAGCAAAGACGCTTCTGCTGAATGTCAGTATCCTATTCCTCACATGGATGATCTCTTTGACCAGTTAGGCACCTCTCATCTTTTCTCTAAGATAGACTTACGTTCCGGCTATCACCAGATTAGGATGCATCCTTCGGACGAACACAAGACTGCGTTTCGTACCCATCTTGGTTTGTATGAGTTTCGTGTTCTTCCTTTTGGTGTTACTAATGGTCCACCTACGTTCCAGAATGTGATGAATAACATCATGTGTCCTCTCCTTGGTCGTTGTGTTTTAGTTTATTTTGATGATATTCTTGTTTTTAGTAAGATTCTTGATGAGCATGTGTTACATCTTTCATCTGTTTTTCAATTGCTTGTTCATCACCAGTTGTTTGCTAAACTTTCTAAGTGTTCCTTTGTTGTTGTTGAGATTGAGTTTTTAGGATTTCTCATTTGTGATGGTCGTATTCGTTTGGACCCTCATAAGGTTCGGGCAATCGCTGATTGGCCTGTTCCCACAGATGTCCACCATGTTCGTATGTTTCTTGGTCTCGCTACTCACCTTCGTCGTCCTGTTCCTCACTTTGCCACTGTGGCTGCCCCTCTTCATGCCCTTTTGAAGAAGTCTAGTGCTTTTGTTTGGACTTCTGATTGTCAGTTCGCCTTTGACACTCTTCGTCGTGCTGTTGTGGAGGCCTCTGTCCTGTGTTTACCACAGTTTGATCAGAAATTTATTGTTGAGACCGATGCTAGAAATGTTGGTTTGGGTGCCTTGCTTCGTCAGTCTCAGTGTATTATTGCTTATGAGTCGCGTCGTTTATGCTCTTATGAGCAACGTTATTCTGTCCATGAGAAAGAGCTTCTTGCCATTATCTATGCTCTTAAGAAGTGGCGCCATTACCTGTACCGTGTTCCTTTTGATATCGTTACTGATCATCAGTCCTTACGTTATCTCTTCTCCCAGCATGATCTTAGTGATCGTCAGTTTCGTTGGTTGCAATTTTTACAATCTTTTGATTTTTCTATTTTGTATCGTCCTGGTCGTGCTAACACTGCTGCTGATGCATTGTCTAGACTTCTTGCTTTATTAAATACCCTTGTTGCCACGATCCCTTCCTGGTTTGATGATCTTCCATCTGCTTATCTTACATGTTCTGATTTTCGTGATGTTTATAGTTCTGCTCCACCTATGTCGTCTTCACCTCATCAGGCTTATTCCATTGTTGACCACCGTCTTTATCATTATGGTTCTCTTTGTATTCCTAGTTCTTTGGGTATCCGTTCTCAGTTGTTGTCGGATGCTCATTCGTCCCCAGTTGGGGGTCATTTTGGTTTTCAGAAGTCTTATGCTCGTCTTAAGGATCATTTCTATTGGCCATCCCTTAGGAAAGAGCTTGTTGTACTTATTTGTACCTGTCCTTTCTGCTTGCGTAATAAGTACTCCCGTGCTAAGTCCGCTGGTTTGCTTCAGAGTTGGCCTATTCCTCACCGCCAGTGGACTGATATTTCTATGGACTTCATCATTGGCCTTCCCCGCACCCGTCGTGGTCACGATTCATGTATGGTGGTAGTTGACAGGTTCTCGAAACAGGCACATTTCATACCCGTCCGCAGTACTATCACAGCAGAGCAGTGTGCACGCTTGTTCCTTTCAGAGATATTTCGCCTACATGGGTTTCCTCGTACTATCCTTTCTGATCGGGATAGTAAGTTTACATCATTGTTCTGGACAGAGCTTATGCGTATATTGGATGTACAGCTTTTTATGGGGTCTGCTTATCATTCTACTTCTGATGGGCAGTCTGAGGTCCTTAACAGGATCCTTGAGGATTATTTGCGCCATTTTGTTACTCCTTCAGGGACGGATTGGGATCAGCACTTATGTTTGGCAGAGTATAGCTATAACAGCTCTGTTAGTACCAGCACCGGCGTTGCACCATTTTTATTATCTCATGGTTATGCACCTCTTTTACCTGGTATTCCTCTTCCTCCCGAGGATACACCTGTGACACTGTCTTCATTTCTATCAGGTGCTCGCGAGCTTATTCTCCAGGCCAGTTCCCATTTGCAGCAGGTCCAGCAGCGTTATCAGGCTTCAGTTGATCGTCATCGACGTCATGTTGAGTTTCATGTTGGTGATATGGTATATCTACACCTACGGTTTGCACGTCATCATTTTATTCAGGGCCATGCTTCTACTGAGAAGCTTGCACCACGTTATTATGGGCCTTATTGTATATTGGAGGTTCTTAGTCCAGTTACATATCGTCTTCAGCTTCCTGCTTCCACACGTGCCTGTGATATATTCCATGTCAGTTTATTACGTGCTGCTATTGAGGATGATGCTCCTCGTGATGTTGAGTTTCCTACTGCACCGGATCTCTTTCCTTTATTACCTGCTGCTATCCTTCAGGTGCGTTTGCATCATAGTCGACGCCGCCGGCAGATTCAGTTCCTAGTCTAGTGGGATGGTCGTCTTGTTGAGGAGGCCACATGGGAGCCTATTGATGTCTTTTATCATACACCGTCACTTACGGATCAAGCTCGTGCTCTTGCCGCACTTATTGATTCCTCTACATCAGCTGTTGCTCCAGTTGTTACTACACCAGATGCTGTTCCAGTTGATCCTCCAGGGCTTGTTGTTACTTGATCCAGTTCTTTATGGCAGTTGGGTCTTATTTTTGTGTCGGGGAGAGTTATGGACTCGGCTCATAACATTCGCCATGTCCATTTACATTTACTTTACTTTATGCATAAGCAGGCTTTGGGCCCTTTTTTATTCATTATTTGACATTTAGACTATATGGTTGGCCTTGGGCCCTATTATTGACATTTAGACCATATTATTGGCCTTGGGCCCTATGATTCACTATATTGGTTATTTGGTCATATTATTGAGAGTGGGGGCCTTCTTGGAGGGCGCACTATTTTCCCTCTCAGTTTAGCCCTAGCCACTGGAAGCTTCCTTTTAGGGCTTCCTCTTGGCTATAAGTAGGGATTCTGTGTCATTTGTTACTTGGCTTATGATATGATCTCCTTCTTTAGTCTCTTTAAGCTTTCTCTCCTGCTTTCTAGGGTTAAGTCTTGCTTATGTGATGCTTTCATAGACTAAATCTAGATCAGCCGTGGCTACGTTCATAACTGGCTCTTCGTGGGAGAACCTATTGTCTTGTCTATTGCTTGTAGGGCTTTAGTCTATTGCTGTCTTTTATGCTTCATTGATTCAACACTTGAGATTTTGATCATAACTTGGTATCAGAGCACTTTCCTGATTGCTGAATTTCAGATCTGATTTTTTGATTGGGTGCCCATTTTCCTTGCTGATTTTTCTCTCTTTGCTGAGGGCTTTCGTCTCTTTGCTTCAGCAACATTCAGCACAGTTTGGAGGAGGACCAACTCCCATCAGAGCATTTTCCTTGGCGGAGCTTTAGCAGATAGTTAGCGGAAGTACATCCGCTAAATTTGGCGGCCGAAAAAAAAAAAAATTTGGGCAGATTATTTCCCCAAGTTCCAAATCCTTTTCCCTCTTTTTTTTTTGAATCCTCCATTTGATTCAGGGAGAGGATTCCCAGCCATCTTTTCAGCGCCCTACTTCATCACATTTTTCAGCCATTGTTCCAGCAGAGTTTCAGCCATATTTCAGTTTTGATTAGAGGCTGTCCAATGCCCTATTTCATCACGTTTTCCACAGATTTCCAGCCATATTTTCAGCATTGATTGGAGGCTGTCCAGCGCCCACTTTCATTCTCCTTGTGGTCACATTTTCCAGCCAGCTCTTCGCACACGCTTGGAGCTCTATCGAGAGGTATCTTTGCTGGTTTTTCCTTGCTTTCCACACCTTTTCTTGACATTTGTCATTTCCTTTCTTGCTCTTAGTGTCGTTTGTGTACCTAAAGCGTATTTGGGGTGACAACAAAAGTCCGCTCCCTCCGATATTAAGCTTTTCTTACACTCTCTTCACTTCCTGCATTCCTTGATCATGGATACTTCCCCCTACATCTTTTGAGCCTCGCATACCGTCTTCCACTTACCTTGACGAAGTACGGCATGAATTCCGAGATCATCTTAGGGAAGCCATGAGTGATGTACGCACTGATTTACGCCAGGAGTTACGAGAGACGTTCACTGCACTTTTTGCCCAGATTGCTACACTATCATTACAGTCCAGTGTTTCTCCACTATCTCCACCTGTTCCCCCACAGCGTACATTTCCACCACCCGAGACTCCTTCATCTTTTGGTCCTTTGCCACGAGACTTTAAGGATAAGGTTCAGCTTACTGTGTATTCTGGGTCATCCGATGGGAATGAACTCCAGAATTGGTATTCTAAGCTTGAGACCTGCTTCCTTATGTTTCCTAAGACTGACATTCAGCGGATACATTTAGAGGGCCGTGCTGCTACTTGGTGGCCCATGTTTCGCCAGACGGCTTCACACCCTGGCCTTCCTAGTTGGACAAAGTTTATGACAGCACTCCGCCTAGCGATGATTGATCCTCAGTGGCTTATTCGACAGCGCAACATCTTTCGCAGTTTATCTCACACTGGTGACTTGGCTGCTTATACGACACGATTTACAGAGCTTTCCTATCTATTCCCAGATATTTCTACATTGGAGCTCATCTCTCGCTACGTTGCTGGTCTACGAGGCGCACTCATGTATGATGTTTCTTCTTTTTTTCCACTCACTCTTTCTCACGCCATCTCCCTTGCTACCGCACTGCAGTACAAGTACTCTCCCATCTCTTCCTCTGTTTCTCGTCCTTCGCGTCCTTTCACACGTCCTATTTTTTCCTCTCCATCCTCTGCTAGTCCCACATCTGTCAGTTTTCCTTCGTCCACTCTTCCTTCTGCACCACGTCCTCCTTTTCCTCCTCATCCTGTTTTTGTTCGTCGCTACTCATAGCTTGAGATGTCTGAGATCCGTGAGAAGCGCTTATGTTTCAACTGTAAGAGTCCATATCGCCCGTGATTGCCGACAGCCTGCCACTGCTACTGCCGTCTATTTCCATGATGCTGACACACCTGATGATAGTCCTGATTCTGCCATATGCCTTCATATTCTTGATGATGACCCACCTGTTGATCAGTTTGCCACACCCATTGAGCCTGTTCCTGATCCCCTTGATCTAGCTGTATGCCATGCTCAGCTTCCTTATGCTACTTGGGCCGGTAAGCTGGGTCCACGCCATATCCGTCTTCGCGTACGTATCACTGGTCGTGAGTTTATTGCCCTTGTTGACACGGGTAGCACTCACTCGTTTCTCAGCAGTCATATTACTACACGCATTCGTGCTATGCCAGTCACTACGCCTCATCCCCTGCATGTTGAGGTTGCCAGCGCACACTCTTTTCCTAGCACGTAGATGTATCAGCAGCTTTCATATCGGATTGGAGACTTCCTTGGTCAGGCAGATTTTCATATTATTCCACTTACACGGTACGATCTTATCCTCGGTGCTGATTGGTTGTCATCCCTTGGTGCGGTTACAGTAGACCTCCAGCAGCATACATTGACATTCTGTCATGATGGTACTCAGCATATATTTTCCGGTATTGATTCTCGGCAGGACTATCAGCTTATTTCCAGGAAGCAGTTCATACGGAGCCTCGTGAAGGCCCACTGTGCGACTATTCTTTCTGTTCAGCCAGTTCAGCCTATTGCGGATGCACCACCTTTGCCACAGGTATTTTCTGAACTGTTGCCTGAATTTGAGCATGTTTTTAGAGAGCCAACTCAGTTACCACCTTTACGAGATGTCAACCACCATAAAGACCTTGTTTCCTCTGCATCACCTCCTTCTCGTCCTCCTTTTTGTATGTCTATTGCTGAGCGCGAGGAAGTCCAGCGTCAGGTGTCTGATTTATTACGTCAAGGCCTTATTGTTCCTAGCCACAGTCCTTTTGGTGCTCCTGTTTTACTTGTTGATAAGAAGGATGGTACTAAACGTTTATGTATTGATTATCGTGCTTTAAATAAACTTACTATCCGTAATCAGTACCCTATCCCTCATATGGATGACCTGTTTGACCAGTTAGGCCAAGCCAAGATCTTTTCTAAACTTGACCTCCGTTCCGGTTATCACCAGATTCGTATGCATCCTCCCGATGAGCACAAGACAGCTTTCCGTACCCACTTTGGTTTGTATGAGTTTCGTGTCCTTCCTTTTGGTGTTACCAATGGCCCGCCCACTTTTCAGAATGTCATGAATAACATCTTTCGTCCTCTGCTTGGAAAGTGTGTCATTATTTATTTTGACGATATCCTCATTTATAGCACCACTCTCTCTCTTCATGTTCAGCACGTTCGTTCTGTTTTTGTTTTGTTAGTTACTCATCATCTGTATGCTAAACGTTCTAAATGTTCTTTTGCTGTTGTACAAATCGAGTTTTTGGGCTTCTTTGTTACTAATGGTACTGTTCGTCTCGACCCTCGTAAGGTCCGTTCTATTCTTTCATGGCCTGTTCCTGCTGCTGTTCATGATGTTCGTATGTTTCTTGGTCTTAATATCCATCTTCGTAAACCAGTTGCTCATTTTGCCACTCTTGCATCTCCTTTGCATGCTCTGTTGAAAAAGGAAACTTCGTTTGCTTGGACTCTCGCATGTCAGTCAGCTTTTGAGACTTTGAAGGTTAAGCTTACCACTGCCCCTGTTTTATGTCTTCCAGATTTTTCCCAACGTTTTGTTGTTGAGACTGCTAGTTCCACAGGATTAGGTGCTTTGTTACGTCAGCGTCAGTGTGTTATTGCATATGAATCCCGTCCTCTTCGTTCGTATGAGCAGCGCTATTCCACTCATGAAAAAGAGTTGCTTGCTATCATTTTTGCTTTAAAGAAGTGGCGTCATTATCTGTATCATGTTCCGTTTGATGTTTTTACTGATCACCAGTCACTTCGTTATTTGTATACACAAAAGGATCTTAGTGATCGTTTGTACCGTTGGCTTCATTTTTTACAGTCCTTTCATTTTGATATTCATTATAAGCCTGGTAAAAGTAACGCTGCTGCTGATGCTTTGTCTCGTTTACCTGCTCTTACTTACAGTCTTGTTACGCCTCCCCGCTCTTGGTATGATGATCTTCCTCAGGCTTATGCCACATGTCCAGACTTTCGTGATGTTATGTCGTCTGCCTCTCGTCCTTCCTCTCACCCTCACCAGGTTTATTCCATTGTTAATCATCGTTTGTTTCACTATGGTTCGTTATGTATTCCCAGCACTCTCGACATACGTCCACAGCTCCTTCTTGATGCCCATTCCTCTCCTGTTGGTGGCCATTTTGGTTTTCAGAAGTCCTTGTTCCGTTTGAAAGAACATTTTTATTGGCCTTCCATGAAGCGCGAGATTTCCCACCTTATTCATACTTGTGATTTTTGCCTTCGTAACAAGTATTCCCGTGAAAAACCTGGCGGTCTCCTTCAAAGTTGGCCTATTCCTTCCCGCCAGTGGATTGATATATCTATGGACTTCATTTTAGGTCTTCCCCGTACTCAGCGTGGTCATGACTCTTGTTTGGTGGTAGTTGATAGGTTTTCTAAACAAGCTCATTTCATACCAGTCAGACGTACTATTACAGCAGAGCAGTGTGGTCGTATATTTATTTTTGAGATTTTCCGCTTACATGGTCTCCCACGATCTATACTTACTGATCGGAATACCAAGTTTACATCAGGTTTTTGGACAGAGCTTATGCGTATCTTGGATGTTAGGATACTTATGGGCCTGCTTATCATTCTTCTGCGGATGGTCAGTCTGAGGTTATTAACCGGGTATTGGAGGATTACTTACGACATTATGTTTCTCCTTCTGGTCGTGATTGGGATCAGCATTTATGTTTGGCTGAGTATAGTTATAACAGTTCTGTTAGTTCCAGCACAGGTGTTTTTCCTTTCCTGCTTACTCATGGATACTCACCAGTTCTACCCGGTATACCTGCTCCTCCAGATGATGCACCTGTTACTATTTCATCTTATCTTTCGAGTGCTCGGGAGATTATTACTAGAGCTGCTACTCATTTACAGCATATTCAGCAGCGGTACAGGACCATTGTTGATCGTCATCGGCGCCATGTTGAGTTTGCAGAGGGAGATACTGTTTTTCTCCGGTTACGCTTTGCTCGCCATCGTTTTGTACAGGGTCTTGCTTCTACTGAAAAGCTTGCACCGCGCTATTATGGGCCTTTTCAGATTCTTGAGCGCCTCAGTCCAGTTACATATCGTCTTGAGTTACCTGCTGTTACTCGGGCTTGTGATATCTTTCATGTCAAACGTGCTGCTATTGAGGATGAGGCTCCTCGAGATTCCTCATTTCCTACAGATCCAGAGCTTTTTCCATTCCTGCCAGCTGCTATTTTACAGGTGCGCTTATTGCATAGTTGTCGCCATCGGCAGGTTCATTTTTTGGTCCAGTGAGATGGTCGTCCTATTGAGGAGGCTACTTGGGAGCCCATTGATGTTTTTTATCATACCCCTATCCTGGCTCATCAGGCTCGATCACTTGCAGCTACCATTGCTTCTCGGGATGCTCCGGCTTCTCTTGATGTTCCTTTCTCAGATGGGATATCTTGATGCAGTATTTTTCTCTGGAACTGGTTCTTATCTTATTTTGGGGGCAATGTTCTTTATAGCCAAGGAGAGTTACGGACTACAGGATACAGGCCTACTGGGCTACTCTGCATATATTCCGCAGGCCTCTTTACATTTACTGTTGGTTATGTATATTTCTGGTTATGCATTTTATATTAGTCATGTACAGGCCCCAGAGCCTTTTTATATGCTTATGACCCGCACTGGGTCCTTTTTTATGACATTGATTGGCCTTGGGCCCTTATTATATGGTTATATGTGGAGTGGGGGCCCATAGGAGGGCGCACTATTTTCCCTCCACATTTTGCCTCCCTTTACTTTTGAATTCCTATTTTAGGGTTCATTTTTAGGGTATTTATAGGGGCATTTGTACACTCATTTTTCAGATTATTGATTGGTATTGCTTGGGCTCTTCGTGGGAGAACCTATTGTCTTGTCTATTGCTTGTAGGGCTTTAGTCTATTGCTGTCTTTTATGCTTCATTGATTCAACACTTGAGATTTTGATCATAACTATGAATGGAAGTTATAATGCTTAGATGGATTCTTTCTAAAAACAATCTTGTCAATCGGTCATTGCAAGTTTGCAACAATATAGGCTCATGTTTTATGAAGTATTCGCAATTATCTATCATGTTGGGAAATGAACAATCTGGGGCTAAGGCCTAGGACACAATTTCTATGAACTATTGAGCTTTTGTTGCGATTGTTTATGAGGGCAATGATGCCTTTTGAAGTTTACAATCGTTGATTTGGAAAGCTATGAGATACTAGAGTGGCGTCATTCACTTAAGTCAAACATGTTTTAACAAGTTTCGCAAAAACCTCACTTCCTCTCTCTACTTAGTCGCTTGGTCTCTCAAAAAAAGGATAGAAATTGTTTTCTATTTTCATTTTCTAAGGCATTTGCAATACTTCATATGGTCTTTGACATGGGCATCAGCTTTTTTCCTTGTGTGAATAAGAGGAGCAAAGAAATATATGATTGTCTTGATGTTAGTTCTAGTGCCATATTTTTATTGATAAGCTTCTTCTTATTAGGTACAATGCGGACAGAGATGGAGTCTTTGCAAAAGAATGCTTTTGAGGAAGGCTTTCAAAATAGTGCTAATATAGTACCAGATGGTAACAAGGTGAGATGCTAGAATGTTTTCAATCACATGATTGTTTATTGCTCCCCATTGGAAGCTCAAATACATACTTTCCCAACATTAGTTATATTATGGACACAAATGCAAACACAATAATAGCATTGTATTTGGCATTATGGGCGTACGGTCCAACTTATTATTTTCAAGGATCGATTTATTATTTCAAGGGACCAGTTCTTATTTTTCAACACATCCCTTCTGATAGTCATAAGGTTGCATTGGTTTGCATGTCAATTTCCTTCATTTGTAGCCTATGATCAAGAATGTATACACTCATTTGGTAGTTCATGTTTCAATTTATTGAGCTCTTTGTAGGAGAGTCATTGACTCTTTCTTGTAGAAAATTGATGACTAGCAGTTATTGATGTTCATTTAGTACTCTTTGCGGGAGATTGCTATTTTATTGTCGTTGTCTATTTGTGCTTCATCTGATGCTAAATTTTATGATTTGAGTTCATAACATGACATCACAACACTTAGGGCACATCGAGGGTCTCTCTATCAACAGATTCATTCTACTATCCAAGATTGGATCTTCTTCCATCAATCATCCACTTCCAAGCTTTGTCAATCACATATATTGGCATCAAATGAAGTACAAAGACAACAAATAATTGAAATAGGCATCTCATCAGGAGGGGTAGGATTATCTTTGATAAGAACATGAAGAGCGCGAGTTTTCTCTTGTTGTAAAGGAGTATGTGAGAATACATTAGAAGATTCCCAAGTGGCTTCATCAATAGGATGACCATCCCATTATACAAGTTGACAATGTATTTGTAAACTATAATAAAATTGCAACAGGAAGAAATGGAAAAGCTTAGGATCAGTAGGAACGTTGGGTTCAAAAGCTTAGGATCAGTAGGAATGTTGGGTTCATATGGTTCAATAGGAAAAAAGTAGATTGACATGGAAATAATCACAAGCTCTAGAAATACTAAGGGGTTGCAAATGATAAGGGACAAGGTTAAGTTCTCTAAAATCTTGAAATGTCCATAGTAGCGGGCAAAAAGTTTTTGAATAAAAACTTGGCCTTGAACAAATTTGTGGTGTGAAAAAGATAAGTGAAAAGAAACCCTTGGCCTTCAATAAATTCTAAAAAGGATCTAAGACAATTAGCAATGGATTTGTATTGATTTTGGATATGCTCCAACTAATGTTATGCTTGCACAATACAATCATGCAAACTAGTAACAATAGAATTATACAAAGTAATAGGAATATCATCATGGGAGAACGAAATACTTGGGAGAGTTGGTGAGTATCCATTTACCAATAAAAAAGGTGAGACGCCTATGCTATTGTTCATGGGGCTTTTACAGCTGTATTTATGAAACACAAGATTCCTGATACATTCCCTAACCATAAGCTCATCAAAACACAAAAAGTTTGAGTGTAGAATGAATCTCCTCCCCCTCCATAATCTTCTACAGTGCAATTTAGAACTTTAGACAGATGAATGATAAGAAAATTCATTAGAATCTATATATCTAAAATATGCAAAAGTTTTGTCCAAAAAGAGTAAAATGGGTACCCTCGAGTCTGAAGGTCTTAGATAAGAAAACATTAGCACATTGCTCAAAAGTAGGAGTAGAGCTCACATGATTTTAAAGCAAAGATGTCTCAAAACTTTATTCGCCACAAGGTAAGTGTCATGTCTTCTTTGTGTTTGGAGAAGTCCAAGTATGAATTTAGTCCACCGGTGATGAGAAATAGGTCAATGTTGAAGAAGACCTAGAGTCTTTGCATGGGAATACTTATTGCGAGCACAAAAAGTACAAGACTGGACAATTGTGGCTAGATGAGCTTTTATATGGGGCCAATAAAATCAGGGTTTAAGTCAGACGACGAACTTTTGGAACCCATAATGACCACGATCTCGAGAATAGTGAGCATCTCAGTAATGTTGGGATTATAGGTGTAAAGTACTAGGAATGCAGAGTGTCCCATTGTGATAAAGTCTCTTGTCAACAAAGGAATAAACTAGATTGTGAACAGTAGGTGGTTTGACTGGATGCTAAATATTGCAAAAACCAGGATAATTAGAGTAAGCACCCTAAACCCACCATCCACTACCCAATCTTTTGGAAGCATGCAATTTTGGACTGCCACTTTCAAGAGTACCTTCTTTTAGATCTTTTACCTGGTATCGAATGGCCTTAATCATGGCCCAAACTTCCAACGGAATAAGGTGCATGTCAGCCAAGAGAGCAACTAGGAAATGGTTTTGTTGGAGAGAGAGGGGGGAGAATAAATGACGAACACGAACGAGAAACGAACTCGAACAAAAAGTGAACGAGAAACGAACTCGAACAGAAAATGTTCATGCGCAGCGGAATAAACTATACGACTCTCTCCGTAAGCATGACTACGCCTATCAGAATGACAGAACTTTAGTGATAGAAATCACGGTCATTCTAGATTACGTAGCCAAACATTAATAGATGAAGCGCCAGAAGAATAATTTGTCGCGAATAGCAAGACAAATTATTTGTCGCGAATGATTCGCGAAGAGCTAGACTGTGCTCGACTGATAATTACTCGCGAATGATTCGCGAAAGACAAGACTAAATGTTAATCGTCTATTACCAGTAAGAACAACTAGAAAGATCAGACAGAATGAATGATAAGCATGGCAATATTAACATAGATCTGAACGTAGAACAATGAACTGTATCAGATTAAGTATATCATGTATACATGTCAATAATGCGGTAGAGCACAATACAGTAGCGGACGAAACCGCGTGCCCTACAAAGCTTATTTCAATCTGTAAAAAGGAATTAAACCTTAATTCTGACAAAAAATGAAGAATCAATGCTCAGGGCATCTACTTCGTTTATATCGTGTTCTTCTGCTCTCTTCAAAATGTATTACACGAATGGTGTCCGGTATATATATATTACATAATATTACAAGTGTGCAGATGTGAAAGTACAGAGTGGATGTGCTGTCTGTAGGAGATCGTGGGTGGTTGCAATCGTTGTCCAATCTGTTAGCGCAACTGCATGGGGTGAGCGTGAAAAGGGTGCGACGTCAGCCAGTGCTGAAGTGAACGTTGGTGATGATGCGAAAAGTGTGTCACTCTTACGAATGGCCTTAAGATAAGATTTACAGGGTGCCTTAGCTTTTAGGGCACTTTTGGCATTCTGTAAGATAGTGTCCCCTTTTCGCCTGTCACCTTAAACTGTGTAGGAACACAGTGTCGCGATTCTTTCGCCTTTTCTTCGTTTGTGCGAATCTGCATGTAAATATGCAGACTGCGTGACAACGTTAGTAAATATGCAGCATGAATGGAGGCAGATTAAGATGGGATTTAGGAGAGCTAGAGGGAATAAATCCAACACCCCCCTTAATCTGGATCCATGAATGCCTTGATCTTCAGACTGAGCAATGCACAAAACCTGTTGTGTGCATTAACACTGAGCGCTTTCGTGACGATGTCTGCCACCATGTCTTGCGTTTTGCAGTACCTTAAGCTTACCTGTCGAGAACCTTGCCCCTGATGTAGTGATATCTGATCTCAATGTGCTTACTCCTAGAGTGAAACCTAGGGTTGGCCGATAAGGCAATAGCACTTTGGTTATCACAAAACAAAATTGTAGGGCTGTACTGATACAGATTGATGTCTGACAGCAAATTTCTCAACCAAAACGCTTCCTTAATAGATTGAGAAGTAGCAATGTATTATGCTTCAGTAGAGGAAAGTGCGATAGAGGTTTGCTTACGACTGTTCCACGAAATAGGACCGCCGTTGAAGAAGAATGTAAATCCAGATATGGACTTACGACTGTCTGCATCTCCTCCCCAACTTGCATCAGAATAGCCACTGAGCTGATGAAGATTGTCGTTGCTGAATGCACTGGTCCATGGTAGCTCGAATATATCTCATGACTCGAATAAGAGCCTTCCGATGGGTAATGCCAGGATTAGCCATATATTGGCTGAGTGAGCTTACAACAAAAGAGATATCTGGTCTTGTACAGACCATTGCATACATGAGAGATCCAAGTATCGATCGATACGGATATTCTCTCATCTGCTCCTCTTCCTGCTTGGTCTGGGGACATTGGTCCTTCGACAAATGCAGGCTTCGATCCATTGGTGAGTGAGCTAATTTACAATTCATCAAATTGTATTTGTTAAGAACATTGTGAAGATACCTTTGTTGAGTGATGTAAATCAGTCGATTTGCTCTGTCTCTGTGGATTCGAATTCGAAGACAGAAGTGAGCTTCGCCCAGATCAGTCATGTCGAATTCTGAGAACAGCATCTGTTTTGCATCCTTGACCATTTTGGTATTGTTGCTGAAGAGCAACGTATCACCAACGTACAAGGTGATGATAATGAAGGATTGCTGCACTGACCTTGAATAAACGTTGCAATCAGCAGTGCTTGGTTTGAATCCTTGTTCAATGAGGAATGTGTTGATCCTCTGAAACCAAGCTCTGGCAGATTGTTTCAAGCCGTACAGTGCTTTGTGGAGTTTACAAACATGATTCTTCATGCCTTCCAGAACGTATCCTTCGGTCTAGATCATGTAGATATCTTCTTGTATGACTCCGTTCAGATAGGCTGTTTGTACATCAAGTTGATGTACTTCGAGGTCGGCAATTGCAGCATAAGACGAGCATTCGGATCGACGAATGTTTGACGACTGGACTAAAAGTCTCACTGTAGTCGACATTCGAGATCTGGGTGAATCCTCGTGCTGCTAGTCTAGCCTTCCTTCGATCAATTGCTCCGTTGGCATTATATTTGATCTTAAAGATCCATTTGCAATCAATAATATTGCAGCCAATAGGAGCTTCGACTAATGACCATGTCTGATTCTTGATCAGAGAGGAATATTCTCTGTCCATGGCTTCTCTCCAGAGATCAGAGTCTGGTTGGTTAAGTGCCTCTTCGACTGTCGTTGGTTCCTGCATTAAGAGATAGGCAGACTCAGGAGTATACCTTGTGGGCTGTGTGCGCACTTGGCTTGATCTTTTGGGAGGATTCGACTGATGAACCGCTCCTGGGACTTGTTGCTGGGTAGCAGCAACATCTTCGTCTGATTCGTTGTCTCGAAGTGGGTCGACAATAGACACGCCTGAGCCAGAAGCTCGGACTGTCGTGTCAATGGCAAGAGATGTAGGTTCTTCTGAGCAGTATCCTTGCCTTTGAGGTCGACAAACTGATCCTCGATAAAGACTGTATCCCGGCTATACAAGATTTGTTGGGTATTAGGATCGTACAGCTTGTAGGTGTTATCAAACGAAGTATATCCGATCAGGATGGTCTTCATACCTTGGAAGTCCAATTTCTTCCTTGTGTCCTTTGGGATCTGCACGTAGGCAATGCACCCAAACACTCTTAGGTTCTTCAAAGAAGGCTTAGAGCCTGTCCACACTTCGTGGGGTGTCTTGTTTGAGAGGGCCTTGGTCGAACATCTGTTCTGGTCGTAAGCTGCAGTGGAGACAGCTTCAGCCCAGAATCTCTTGGGCAACGATGCATGCGATAGCATACACTTAGCAGATTCGACCAGAGTACGGTTCTTCCTCTCAGCTAAGCCATTAGACTGAGGACTGTAAGGAGTGATGAATTGCTGCTCAATGCTTTGGCTTTGGCAGTACTCCTTAAACTCGACAGAGATATATTCTCCACCGTTGTCTGACCTTAGGGCCTTGATCGTCCTTCCAGTCTCCTTTTCTGCACGCTTCTTGAAGATTCAGAAGCAGTTGAAGGCTTCTGATTTCTTCTTTATGAAATACACCATCGTCCTTCTGGAGAATTCGTCAATAAAGGTTATAAAATACTTGGCATCCTTAAGCGAAGGATTTTTCATCGGGCCACAAATATCTGAATGTACAACGTCTAGTAATCCTCTAGCAATATGTTGATGGTTTGACTTAAATGGTTTCCTAGTCTGTTTACCAACTAGACAGTCTTGACAAACAGGTAACTCGACTTTTTCGCGAGGATAGTCGAGATCAAGAACAATAGATTGTCTAGACATTCGTTGTACAGCAGCATGATTTAAATGACCAAGTCTACAATGCCAAAGTAAACCTTTATTTGAATGAATTGAAGTACTAAGAGCCTGACTAGAGGCAGAAAAACAATGACTTAATTTATACAAGTATCCATGCCTCTTTCCGAGTGCTAGGATCTTGCCTGTCCTATCAACTACTTTACACTGATCACATTCGAATTCTACTCTGTCCTAGATCTGTGATTCTGCTTACAGAGAGCAGATTCGTAGACAACTTTGGTACATACAGGACTTTAGAGAGTAGCTTAGACTGATCATTTGCAAAGCATAATCTTACAGTGCCTTCACCTTTAATAGCTTGTGTGCTATTGTCGCCAAGGTGAACGAATTTTTGGGTACTGTAAGGTGTATAGGACTCGAAACAGCCAATGAGGCTAGTCATGTGCTGAGTGGCTCCGGAATCCAGGAACCAAGAACTGTCGCCAGATGCTCCTTGATGGTTGGTCATGAAGGCATCATGATCCGTTTCTTGAATAGGCTATGGAGCTTCTGCAGCTGCATTCGCCACTTGATTCGACTGCCCTTTGCTGTTGTTCTTCGCTTGAAGTATGTGGCAGTCTTGTATTTCGTGATTGTTTCGTTTGCAGTACCTGCAGAACAGCTTCTTCTTTGTTTGCGGATCCGACTGTTCCTTGTGCTGAGTTGGTTTCTGGTCTGGCTTCGACTACTTCGGGCCTTTCTTCTTCTTCTGCTTTGTCGTGCCCTTGTTGGTGTACAAGGCGTGAGAATTAGCTAAGGAACTCGAGGCTTCGTTCCTTCGCGTGTCTTCCTGCAACAACATAGTAATGACTCTCGAAAGAGTCAATTCTGGATGTGTCATGATGATCATCACCCAGCTGTCGTAAGAACTTGGCAAGATTGTAAGCAGTTGCATCACTGCGTCTTGATCGTCTATGACAGATCCGACAGCGGCCATTTGTCTTAGCAGGTTCTTGAATTGATTGATGTGATTCTGCAGAGAATCACCATTCGTCATCTTGAGGGAGTAGAATTTCTTCATGAGATGTAGCTTAGAAGCTATATCTCGCACTTCGTATAGTGTGCTCAAGATGTCCCAGACTTCTTTCGATGTCTGAGCCTCGGATACATGGCCGATCTGAGTATCCGTGATGTTGAGAATGATCAGTGCGAAAGCTTTTCCATCCTTCAGCTTCCATCTGGCGATTGTCGTGTCGTCCGCTTCGAGTTTCCCTTCTGCACCTGTAACAACGTCGTACAATTCTTTTGCCATTAGTACAGTTTTCATCTTAAATTTCCACAGATGGTAATTGGCTCCATCAAGCTTGTCCATGATAGGACTGGCTTTCCCTTGGGAATCCATGTGGAAGAATTAGTCTAAGTGATAGGAGAAACTATCAGTGACTTAAGTATGAAAATCTGATATTTACAGAACAAGAAAACAATTACTCTATCGGCTAGTAGAGTCTTGTACTATGGAAGCTAATGAAAATAGCTCTGATACCATGTTGGAGAGAGAGGGGGGAGAATAAATGACGAACACGAACGAGAAACGAACTCGAACAAGAAGCGAACGAGAAACGAACTCGAACAGAAAATGTTCGCAGCGGAATAAACTATACGACTCTCTCAGTAAGCATGACTACGCCTATCAGAATGACAGAACTTTAGTGATAGAAATCACGGTCATTCTACCCAAACATTAATAGATGAAGCGCTAGAAGAATAATTTGTCGCGAATAGCAAGACAAATTATATGTCGCGAATGATTCGCGAAGAGCTAGTGCTCAACTGGACAGAGTGAATGATAAGCATGGCAATATTAACATAGATCTGAATGCAGAACAATGAACTGTATCAGATTAAGTATATCATGTATACATGTCAATAATGCGGTAGAGCACAATACAGTAGCGGACGAAACCGCGTGCCCTACAAAGCTTATTTCAATCTGTAAAAAGTAATTAAACCTTAATTCTGACAAAAAATAAAGAATCAATGCTCAGGGCATCTACTTCGTTTATATCGTCTTCTTCTGCTCTCTTCATCATGTATTACACGAATGGTGTCCAGTATATATATATTACATAATATTACAGGTGTGCAAATGTGAAAGTACAGAGTGGATGTGCTGTCTGTAGGAGATCGTGGGTGGCTGCAATCGTTGTCCAATCTGTTAGCGCAACTGCATGGGGTGAGCGTGAAAAGGGTGCGACGTCAACCAGTGCTGAAGTGAACGTTGGTGATGATGCGAAAAGTGCGTCACTCTTACGAATGGCCTTAGGATAAGATTTACAAGATGCCTTAGCTTTTAGGGCACTTTTGGCCTGTAAGATAGTGTCCCCTTTTCGCCTGTCACCTTAAACTGTGTAGGAACACAGTGTCGCGATTCTTTCGCCTTTTCTTCGTCTGTGCGAATCTGCATGTAAATATGCAGACTGCGTGACAACGTTAGTAAATATGCAGCATGAATGGAGGCAGATTAAAATGGGATTTAGGAGAGCTAGAGGGAATAAATCCAACAGGTTTCTAACTCCCCAGTAAGAGGTGATGAACCATTTGTGGACTCATTTGAATTCAGCCCATCCGGAGCAAGATAAGCTATCTCCTCAAACTTCACTAGCATAAAGTGGTTTTACTATAGTTTCAAAGTGCTTGCTTCTTATGCCATCTCCATAGATCTATACGTTGGCAAGTCACTTCAATATCGAAGAAGGATTTTCAGCTGCCAATAAGCCTTTTAACACATAAACTCCATCGAAGG
This sequence comes from Diphasiastrum complanatum, assembly GCA_029204225.1. Taxonomy (NCBI): domain Eukaryota; kingdom Viridiplantae; phylum Streptophyta; class Lycopodiopsida; order Lycopodiales; family Lycopodiaceae; genus Diphasiastrum; species Diphasiastrum complanatum. Next base: position 32,406,422 of record CM055092.1, on the reverse strand, counting down.
TTTTGTGAGACCTCGACTTCCAAATACTTGTATCCTTGGGCTACTCCAATGAGGATCATTTACCTTTTTGATGAGAATTCCATGACCTTGTTTACCCGAAAGTTTCCTTAGAGTTTCCAAGTGATTGTTGTGGCGCCTTTTCTATATGTTATCATGTTCATGCCTTAACTGTAAAATGATCCAACATGTAGGAATGTACGTTGCTTGTAAGTATTTTTTATGCCATACTTTGAACCCTGAATTTGTGAAAGACCATGATTGTTTTGGTGCATTGTTTTGTAGACTCTTTTCAATGACACATCTCATTTTGTTCAAATTTTGTCATGCAAAAAGTTTGAATTCAACAAACTTAACCTATGAAAGCAGCTAAATTTCATAATCTTGTAAATGTCTTTCTAGGCTAATGAGCTGAAGCAACTTCAAGAAGAAATGAAATTTTTGAAGTCGCGTATAACAAGCATGGCAACAAATCTTCAAAGTATCCAAGAATCTAAAATGGAGTCAAGACTAAATCCAAGGGTTGAAGAACAATTTGTTTATGCTCAACCAAGCAGAAGTATTATGTTGAATCAACACCAAAATGATCTTGACAGGTCAATAGCATTCTCATTTTCATATCAACTCTAATAATTGCTATGAAACTTGTGGTCCAAGCTTGTCTTTTCAACCTTGAATGGTGCTCAATTTATTTCCTTCCAAGATCCCACAATCTTGACGCATCTTGAAATTGTTACTTGTTACCATGTTTGATAAAGTAGTCTAGTTTTTGTGTTTTAAGTACTTTTTAATCGCTCACAATCTAATGAACTTTCTCTTTAGTTTTGAGCCTCATCTATCAAATATTTCTTGATTCGCTAGGCAATTATCAGATAATCTATTCAACAACCCGAAGTGACGAGCTTTTCTTTCTATAATGTGCTTTTTATTTCAATGAAGATGCATAGACATGTGATGTAGATTTACCATTGTGACAAGGGGTACATGTACCTAGCCCTTTCTAGAACTTTCACACATTCCTATCGTCTAGGGTCTAGGGATGTTCAAGGAAACGTACTCTTGGGAATTGGACATAAAAAAATGCATAACACACATACTTGGAATTGGGGGTGCAAGTACTTGAGCTCTCGGTTGTCATAATCTTGCGTAGATAGAGACATCATTCTTTTCACCTTAAAACTTTCAATCAATTCATGATATTGTAAATATGAATTGGAAGTCATTAAGGGAAGTGAAGGTAAAGGAGAAGAGAAACCAGAAAGAGCTATTTCTTTTTGGACACAATTTAGAATCAATTCTAATTAGAATCGGCCAATTCACAAGAAAAAACATTGCCACCCATGCCATAGGAGAGTGCTTCACTCGGATTGAAGAATCACTAGAGCGCCATCAGTTCAAGCCTCAACGGGTCACCCTTAGATTGCCAAGAAGTACTAATGTAGCTGCATCCCTTGTCCATATCATTTGAGTGCTTATGAGAATACTGATTCCCTCATGCATCTCCACTTTGGTGATCCGACATCGAGTATCAAACAATATACTCTAGTTATTTCCTAGCCTCTCTAGACTTCTCTGAATCTAAGGTCAAGCACTGACTACCCTAGCTAATTTAGGACATAACATGCTTTCCTCTGCCTAAGGACAATTGCCTGAGGACAACTCCGTCTCAAGAAATAAACATAGCTAAATTTAGCTGAATTTATCTTGAGGCTTTCAACTCTCTCCTGAAAATTGTCATCCTTCTGATGACCTTTCCACTGAAGTAGATACGTGAAAAGAATATGTCATCTCAATCATTGTTATCTTCGATTTAGAGTATTCTCATACTCTAAAGGTGCATTGGATGTAATGTCCTCAAAGACAAGCGAATTCCCTTCTTATAGACTAGCCTAAAGAGGTGCAGTGAAGTTGAATGAGTCAACCATCATAATCGCTCACCACAACTTCAAACAAAGCCTAAAAAATCTCAACAAGTTTTTGAGCTAAATCAAAAAGATTTAGTAATGTTTTTCATTGGAAAATGAAGGTTACCATTTTGCAAGGTGGTCTACTATCACCCATAGAAAATCTTACTAGGAATTTTGGTTGAATGTTGTAGGCCGCTTGCTCTCAAGTGCTCTTCTTTGTTGAGCTAGCATTTTTTACAATTGACAAGTAAATCTTTACAAAGGTATTCATCCTCGGCCAATAGAAATAACGTCACACCAAATCATAGGTATGGTATGTGCCTAGAAGCCCAACACTCGAAGAACCATGACATTCATGTAGAATTTGGTGCCTAATATTATCATTCACTACAATCCTATTCTCATGGAATAGCAATGCATTGTGGTTTATAATATTGACACATCATCTCATTGTCAGTCTGGTTCATCAAGTCATGTATTCCAATTTCCAACACCATCTTTTGAGTGCTCACTTCTTGCCTAAACGTCATCCGCATTCAAGTGAGATGCTTATCAATTTGGCATGCCCTTTGAGAGAAAAATGGAAGTTGGCAAAAATCTTAGGCAAAAAAGTGAATGTAATTTACTTATCCTACTTCAAGTTTTCAATGTAGAGATCACTGCCAAACAATCTTTTAGCTCAGTGGTGTACATCAATTGTTCATTACTAGGTTGTTGCTTTATGAAGCAATAGACTTGCTTTCTTGGAGTAAGATTGCACAAGTCACAAAGACACTAGCATTCGCTCTAACCACATAGGGCAATATGTAAATTGAGACAAATAGATTTTTTGATTCTTTGGCATAAAGCTTCTCTTGGATCAAAATCTTTAAGACAGTATAGGCTCCTCAACTGTCTTATAGTAGAAAAATATGCCATCTTGAAGTACTATTACAAATCCTCCTAGATATGGAGGAATGAAATTGTACATCTACTGAAGGGTTAAATATTTAGGCTTCAACAAGTTAAAAGAGAATCCACGAGGTCATCCATATTCATTCTTAATAGTCAAATTGCTCAAAATCTTGTAGCCTACACATATGAGCATATCTTTGTCCTTCAGAGCACTCCATGGAGATCTAGTTGTTCTGATATGACCTATCCTTAAGTAATCCTTTAGTTGTTTGGCCGCCTCATCCTCCTCTTTCTAGCTTAGTTGATAAGGTGGCAAGAAATGAGATGATTGCCAATATACATGGTCAATTGGCATTTTGGGAGATAGATCAATAGAAGTTCCTTTGTAAAGACATCTCTAGATTCATTTAGTAAGGTCTTTTATTTGTTGCACTAAGTTTGCTATAACACTAAGGGAAATAACTCAAAAATGTAAGAATGGAAATATTAGAAAGTAACAAATTCTAAATATAGCCACTAGATCCTACAACAATGAACATCATACTTTTGTAAAATGTGATACATATCATACTCTAAAATCTGCAGGCAATCTTTTACTACTAAAAGAGAAATACAAGAATAGGTTGGAATATATCTTTCCCTTGAAGTGGATCTTGATATTTGCTTACCATCAAAAACAAGATTTATTGCATGGTTTTTGTAATCCATATTAATATTACCAAAAGCCATTCATAACCAAATGAAAAAATCTACTAGCTTGAGTATTTATGCATCTAAAGCTAGTTTTATTCAATCCCAAACCTTAGTGGAAGCTTGCTATGTAAACCTAACCAAATACTTAAGGTTGTTATTTGTGTTGGGAACCAAGAGCCTTTGCTGTGAAGTCGATTACCTACCCGGACCTAGTAGGTCTTGATTTCTTCTTATTGGAGAGCTATTGCTTTGCTATGTGTCATAGCTTAGGAGAAAGCAATGTTTTTTATATGTCATGGCTTATGACAAAGTAATACAAGTGCTATTTGCAAGATCAACTATAAGACTCATCCTCGGGCTTTTTTGACAATGCTGATCCATTATAAGTACTTGCATGAGAGGTGATGTTGCTCAAGAGGCAAAGAAAGATGATGAAGAGTCATCTCTAATGGCTTTCCTTGCTCTTCTTGAATTTTTTTGTAGAATGGGGGGGTAGGTTTCATTTTAGAGTGTTGCACTTTTGTTGAAGAAACCATGGTTCAATCATAAACTTTAACAATTCGAATCACAACTTGCAAGGAGTGCAAGTAGTTTTAGTGGTATTCATTTTGGTTATACCAATGTAAACTCAAATCTGGCTGATATTCGATTCATGTTGGGCAACTTAGAAAAAAGATCAACTCTTGAATATAACAATGTAAGCTTGTGATACCCACTTGACATGTAATTTGCATCCAATAAGTATGAGTATTATCAATGAATATAAAGGTTTTATGGAAACTTTCCTAAAAACTATCCCAGCGTATTTGACTTTGGATGAAGATCTCTTTATGATGTAGCATAACCACTTTTGGAAATCAAAGTTGCCGAAATCTTTTCATCTTCATGAATCACTTGAAGACTGAAGTAGTCATTTCGATGATTCAGCCAATCCTCTACCACTTCCGAGCACTTATCTTTCTTCCCCCTTAGGTTGGAAAGCAAGCTCATTAGTATCTTGTGATTGCAGTTGGCCTTGCAAAGAGAAGGGAGTGTGCCCGTCAAACTTCCATATAGTGAAATGAAGTTTGTGAAGAATTCAGGTTTAGCAAAATCACACAGCCATAGAAATTTGTACTTTGAAATCAGCCCATATATATAAAATAGAGGATGAGTACTGTATTTGTGCAAGGTCAAAATATGTGTAAAGTACCTCCCATATTTTGTTAGTTATTAGGTCAACTCCCACAACATCTTAAAAGCACCTTGGCTTTTCCATTGTAACAGTACCACTAAACACAAAAAGCATTAGTGTATTGAATTAGTCTCTTATTCAGCTTACCATAACAATAGTATGCAATTACTATAGCGATGAATTCATTTGATAGCAAGGTGGTTGCTTTTGCAAGAACAAAAGTTACCATAGTCCATAACCCATTTAAAACATATGTTAACTAGTTTCATACTCGAAAGAGAGACTTAACAAGTCTTGGAATAAACAACACTAATTCTTTCTATGAAAGAGAGTCATCTAGAATTACCACTATCGTCATATTGTCCTACATAAAGGTTTGTTATTAGATAGCACATTTAGATTCTCTAAAGATAGGGATCTACAACAAAGTTCTAGATTGGAAGATACTTAAACTTGCAAACAAAGACTTGATTTTGGGAATGCCACAAATGGAGACACATATCCTCCAAGTTTCTTAGTGACCAAAGTTGACAAACGACAATACGACATTGTTATGTCCTAAAATAAAGCTAGTCCAACTAGCAGAGCAATGTCACACCAAGTACAACATCCAAGGAAATGAGTGTGGAAGTCAGGCCACGCCACACTCTTTGAATGAATGAGCGATAAATGTACCTCCTAATATACCCCATCAAAAGTTGAGATATGGAGATAGGTGGTATGTAATATCACAACCAAACCGTTAAAGATAGATAATAAAGGGTTGGCCTTGTTGGCGGTAGTTTGTGTTTGTGACAGACGGTGATGCCAACAGGAAAAGAAAGACGATTAATGAAAGCTCAATGATGACTGTGCTTAACAGGAACGTGGATTACTTAGAAAACAAAGATTGCGAGCTGTTCTTTTTGGTTTAAAAGGATTATCAATGTAGGAGTCTTAGACTGCCATGAAAGAGAGATTGCAGAAAATGATTAGGCGTCTCAGATAGCCATGCAATCCTCTAGTACTGATAATCTGATTAGAAGAGAATGTGGAAATAATTCAGGCGTCAGAGACAGCCATACATTTCTCTTTATGTGATGTTTGCGTAAGAGGAGTGAGAGTTAATTTCATTCAACAAGAATGCAAAAAGATGTAGAACAGTAGCGAATCTGTATAATAAAGTTGTAGTAACAACGATCAGACCACAATACAGTTGCGCTGGGTAAGCGCGTGATCCTACTTACAGATTCAAAACAATTGCTACAGTTCTGAATATCTCTCTCTCTCTATAATCACCAACTCTGAGTCAGCTACTGAAAGACCCATTCTGGTCGTTTTATCTCTGTCAGATCATCCTCTGATATATGATGACTTATGATATCTTCAATCGCTCATTTACATTTATAGCAACTGGAAGATCTTGCATTATTCTAGCTTTACATTTACAAGATTGCTTAACAACTGATTAACTGACTAATTAGAACAGTTGTTATTGGAGCGTGAAGACATAGACAGCCTGTGAGGAATCCTGTGTATTTCTGCAGAGTGTCGGGCTTTTTGCCTATGTAAAAACAGTTCATTTTCTGCAAGTTTCATTTGAGAGAGTAAAATTGAGAGAAGGAAGGAGGGCAGTTAGGAAGAGTAGGAGTAAGATTAATTTCCAACACTCCCCTTATGCTTACTGCTATGAATCTGAATTGCAATTGAGATTTATCATATCTACTAAGGTAGAATGTTTATCTTTAGACAAAGGCTTTGTCAAAATATCAGCCAACATACTGTCTGTATGATAGTAACTTAGTACAACATCTTGGTTCTGAACTTTCTCTCTAAGAAAATGGAACTGAACTTCTATGTGTTTAGTTCTAGCATGAGTACGTGGGTTCAGAGATAGAACTATGCAGCTCTAATTGTCGCACTGGAGTATTGTTGGACCAATCTGTGGGAATTGCAGATCCTGCAGTAGCCTTCTTAGCCAAATTATCTCCTTCACTGCTGATGGAGCTACAACATATTCGGATTCTGTGGAGGAGAACAAAATGCATTTTTGCTTTCTGCTATTCCATGAAATGGGTCCTCCTGCAAGGAAACAGATATAACCTGATGTGGATTTTCTGGTATCCACGTCTCCTGCCCAATCTGAATCTGAATTTGTGGTCAGTGTGAGTGCAGCTTCTGTATTACCATTGTAGCTCAAAGCATAGCGCTTTGAAGCTTGAATGTACCTCATAACTCTTTGCAGAGCTTTCCAGTGCTGTAAGCCTAGATTGGACATGTATTGAGACAGTGTGCTTACTGCATATGCTAGATCAGGTCGTGTGCAGACCATAGAATACATTATAGATCCTATGACGGACTGATAAGGATACCTGCACATTTCTTGCTGGTCTGCTTGAGTTCTGGGGCACATGTCTTTGGACAGCTTAGATCTTGGATCCATAGGTGTGTCTATGGGCTTGCAGTCCTCCATGCCATATCTGCGAAGTACATTGTTTAGATAGGACTCTTGGCTTATAGTAATCCTTCTGCCTGCGCGATCTCTGTGAATCTCCATACCGAGTAGGTAATGGACTGGGCCTAAATCAGTCATCTCAAATTCTGATGAAAGCAGAGATTTGGTTTCTCGTAATAACTGATTTGAATTGCTGATAATTAAGGAATCATCAACATATAATGCTATTATAACATAGCTTGACCCTTTTCGTCTAAGATATACATTAGAGTCTGTGGAGCAAGAAGTGAAGTTATGCTGCAACAAGAAGTGATTTATTCTATCATACCAGGCCTTGGGAGCTTGCTTAAGACCATTTAATGCCTTACGCAATTTACATACCAAATGCTCTTTGCCTTGAAGGACGTAATCTTGTGGTTGAGAAATGAATATGTCTTCTTGTATATATCCGTGTAGGAATGCTATCTGGATGTCCATCTGGTGAATGTCCAGATTCTCTACAGTAGCTATAGCCAGCAAGGTGCGAATAGATTGATGCTTTACCACTGGACTGAAGGTGTCAGTGTAATCTATTCCATAAAGTTGCTCAAGTCCTCTAACCACTAAACGAGCTTTCCATTTGGATATTGATCCATCTGGCTTAAGCTCTAGCTTGAAGATCCATTTAGAGTCAATAGGCTTTATACCTGCAGGAGGATTAACAAGACTCCAGGTCTTGTTCTTCATCAAGGAATGGTACTCAGCATCCATGGCAGCTTTCCATTCATCTGCATTGGGCATTTACAGTGCTTCTGCAACAATGGCATGTTCATCATGACTGATGAACGCCTGAGAGACAAAACGATCAGGTTGTTGTCGTTGTCTTGCAGTGGATGTTTCTCCTGTGTAAATGACTGGGATAGCTTCAGCTTGTGGTTGAACAGTCGTGGGTCTAGGCCCATCGATGGTAAATGGAGCTGTTGGGACAAACTCCTGTGTTTGAACATTCGTAGGTCGATGCCTATCGATGGAGAACGGAGCTGCTGTGACAAACTCCTGCATTGGCTGCTTCTGCTTGAAATTATGGAATTTGTCTTCAAGAAAGACAACGTCGCGACTAACTGAGATCTGACCTGTATTAATATCATAGATACGATATGCCTTATGTGACATTGAATAGTCGATGAAGATATACTTACAGCTTACTGGGTCTGACTTCTTTCTCAGATCAGACAGTATTTGAGCATAGCATAGACATCCAAACACATGTAAGTGTTTTAGACTTGGTTTGTAGCCGTAGTAGGCTTCAAACGGTGTCTTGGAGTCGACTGCCTTCGTGCTGGAATAATTTTGCAGATAGCAGGCTGTAGAAATTGCTTCAGCCCAAAAGTTCTGGGGTAATTGAGCGTTGACAGTCATGGATCGTGCAGATTCCAGTATTGTTCTGTTCTTTCGCTCAGCTACGCCATTCTGCTGTGGAGTGTAGCTGGCTGTGAACTGTTGGTGCACGCCAGGTAGTCCGCCATTTCATTTGATAGATATTCTCCCCCTGAATCAGACCGCAGGGCCTTGATTCTCTGACCAGTCTGATTCTCGGCATATTGCTTGAATTCTTTGAAGCATTTGAATGCTTCGGACTTGTTCTTTATGAACATGACTCTGGTGAATCAGGAGAAGTCATCAATAAATGTAATGAAATATAGAGCTTGACCCAAAGAGGGTACGCTCATAGGACCACATAGGTCACTATGAATCAGTGACAAAATGGACTTCGCTCTCCTGGCTTGTCCTCTTGGAAATTTAGTTCTAAGTTGTTTCCCTAGTAAACAATTTTCACAGAGAGTCTGATTAGCTATTGTAACAGCATTGATATTCATGTCCTTGACCATTTTGTTATGATGCATGTACAAGATTGAACACATGTTTAAATGACCTAGTCTTTGATGCCAAACATGAGCATCTGTACTACTCACAGAAAGTGCATAATCGTGACTCAGAATATACAAATTTCCTTCTCTGTGTGCAGAGAGGATTTCATTGGAGTTCTCATCAAAAATAGTACATCGACTAGCAGTAAACAAAGCTCTATAGCCTTGATCAGTGATCTTGCTAATAGATAATAAATTCTTTGTTAACTTGGATACGTAAAGTACACCATCTAACTGTCTAGTGATGCCGTAAGGGAAGTATAGTCGAACAGTGCCTTGGCCTTCGACTTTGTGGGAGCTTGAGTCACCAAAGAAAATGTACTTTGAGTCCATTGCTGTGAGAGTAGAAAACAGGTTATTACATGGCGTCATGTGTTGTGAAGCACGTGAATAAAGATACCATTGATAGGCATCTCTACTGGGTTGATCTTGTACCATCAGCGCCTTGTCCTCTTCTTGTGGATTTCTGACAGTGTCAGAGCCTCCCTCTTGGTGCTGCTGCATCTTCTTCCTCGCTTCATTGTGCTTGAGGATGCGACAATCCTTTATGTCGTGATTGGATCTTTTGCATTACTACTTGCAAAAGAGTCTGGTCTTGGATGATGGTGGTTGACTGTGTTGTTGCTGTTGTTGTTGTGTTGAGACTGGCTGCTCCACCTTTGTCTTCTTGTCCTTGAAGTTCTTCTTCTTCTTGGACTGCTGCTTATTAGAGTACAATGCCATTGACTTGGTACTCGTTGTGGATAAGCTTTTTCTCCTGACTTCTTCCTGCAATAGGCTTGCTGTCAGCTTCTGGAGAGACAGCGCAGGAGTATTACTCAGAAGCAATACTAGGTTGTCGTAGGAGGATGGAAGACTGGCGAGAAGAGACATAGTTGAGTCTTCTTCTGAAATAGGGGAACCTATGGCAGCAAGTTGATTTAGCAACTGTTTAAATTCGTTCAGGTGATCGCTTACTGAGGTGCCTTCGCTCATCTTGAGTGTAAGTACCTTCTTCCTCAGAAAGAGGCGAGTCAATACATCTGCAGTCTCGTAGATACTTGTTAGGATATCCCACGCTTTTTTGGAGGTGGTGCGTTTGATACGTGAGCGATCTGAGTGTCTTTCAGATTCAAGGGTACAATGGCAAGTGCTTTGCCATCCTTTGCTTCCCATGCTGGAAGCAGTTCAGGTTCTGCCGGTCTGGCTATAGAACCGTTTACGTATCCCCATAGCTCCTTCTCGATTAAGATCATCCTCATCTTGAACTTCCACATGTGGAAGTCATCTCCATTGAATTTGTTGATCAAGCGGATCTCTAAGGTTGAACCTTCCATTAGAACAGACTACAGATGTTGTCTCCACAATGCACATGTTATTAGCTTTAGTCCTAATTATACCCTCCATACTATCAGTATATCAACCTAAGACTCTAGTTTTCAACCAAAAACCATGTTTTTGTCAATTCTGAATCTTCTTACACCCCTGCAGCTCCATGCAATCCTCACAGATCCTAAAACGATTTTGCTCAAGCCAAAAACTATTGCTTATTTTGGGAATGAGGTTCTAGCTTTGGTTTATAGCAAAAACACAAAAAAAATTGCTTAATTTCAACCAATCACACAATGCTAGCCTCCTAGTTCTAGTGTATCTAGCATGCATCCTTTGAAACTTAGACTAATGGATCTAAGATAGCATGTATGTTCATCAAAACCTCTCACATACTATAGAAATTGAGTTAAACTAAGCAATTTGCAAGAATACCATTGAAATTTCATAGAAATTGTTTTTATTAGAAATTGTGAGTTTCCCAATAGACAAGCAATATGGCTATGAGAGAAGGCCATAACGTTGATTCCTAACCATGGAATGTTTGAAAATCAAAGAAACCAACTTACTTGGAGGATAGTCCACTGCTAGGAAGAAAAAGCAAAGATTCCCTATCAAAATTTTCCGAATAAGCAATCCAACTCCACCTCTTGGTCAATTCAAACTCTAGCTTTGATGCCTCTATGATGGAGAACATCTGAAGATCCTGCTAACAAAGCATCAAGAGGAATAACAATGGAGACAAACCACCCAACCATCTAGAAGCTAATGATCAAACTACGGTAGCTTCACCCTCAAGCCACAATGTGTGAGTGCTGATGAGGAGAGAACTGGCAATTGTGAAATGAAAGCCAATCATGGAGGAGGTTTCTATAGGGATATATAGACCCCTTCGGCTCATGTGCAGGTGCCCATGCAACCCTATTACATACTAAACATAACCCTAGTTACTATTGATGATCTTCAACGTGCATATACTCGCCACACACCATGCGCTACTCCACATGTCATTATTTGGATGTTTGGGCCCTCTGAAGGTTTTTAATTACAAAAATGGCCTTAAATGGAATGTCGAGGCATAATTAATAATCTTGACTACATGAGGCCTAATACCCATGTTCGGGATTATTCCAATCCTCAATATTTGGACATGGACATACACATGGTAACTTGGATCCAGACATGTTAAGGGTGTATGAGCAAGCCTTGTTGTGCTTTACCCCATGCTGTTAATTAACACTTGATCATGTGGCTTGATTAATTGGGTCCTTCATTTAGCATTTTGGAATTTAGAATAGACTTAAAGTGTAGTGGTTATTGTGAGGCCCCAAGCCCTAACTCGCATATGGTAGCCCTAATTCCGGCCAAAATGTTGTTAGGCAATTGTGTGCACATCTTCCAATAAGTAGTATGTTGGTGAGGACTTTCCTTTCCTCTCCTTGACGTTAGGATTTTGAATCTAATCCACTATCAAAATGAGGACGTGAATGAAAATAGCTAAATTATGCATGCTTGCAATGCAAATATTTTTTCCATGTAGGATGCACTTTGCATGTATGCAATTGGCCAATTCACTACCATGGGTGTTAAGTATTTGACGATGCAAACTACCTAGTGTAGTCGAATGTACAGAGCGCCTAGGGGTAGAAACAAAGTATATGGTTAACACCTTGTGGGCAAGATAACGGCCAAAAATATTGAGCAGACCAACGCATGTTATATTTAGATGGAAAGAGGAGATAAAGAGCTGCTAAAATTGTTTCTTGCACTGTAAGAACATGCTCACATGGTGAGTTATGTTAGAGAGAGCCCTTAAAAGGTAGCTTTGACCTGAAAGGTTGAAAGCGTGTTGCGGGCCTTGCCTAGAATTTAATTTGCAATGGGGGCCAGGGGAGTTAGGCACACCATAAGGAGGGATTGAGGGATCCATTGCCATTATCATTTTTCCTAGCCCTCCACTCTACCTATAAAGGGAGGTGGGCATGGAAAACGGAGAGATTTCCACGGTGCTTTTTGGTGTGTCTTGTGGAAAGTGCAATTTTGAGCAAAGGAAGACACTATTGTTGTCTTCCTAAGGGTTCTCTAAAGAGATTCCCCACTCCAAGGTTGGATCCACCATCAACAAGGGAGAAGTCATGTGCCTACCTTTTCTGGGGCGCAAATGGTATGCCTGTGGTTGTTTGCTTTCCTTTTATTTTATTTTTTGGATTTCTCTAGTGACAAACGTTTGGTCTTGGGTCTGTAGGCTTTGCAAGAGTGAGTGAAAGAGAATTTCGTAGTCCCGGAACTCCCACATGTGCATTGCAGACTTGCATAATTTCATGGTATGTATATTTATAACAACTACAACAATAGTATATTTGACAGTATTCTAGTGTTTCTTGCATCAATGAAGTTTTCCCCAATATGTGGGTATAAATTGGTAGGTCCAATGTTTTCCAAGGCTACAGAGGTAATCTGCTTTCCATTAGGATTTTGGTGGTGAAGTTTAATAGCAGAGCTCATGTCAATCTTGTGGTTCACCCTAAGTTGGCTCATTTGTGGTGATTTATTTTGTGATACATAGTATCAGTTTAGAACCTTATTTGCATTTTTGGGTTTCAACGTATACATTATTCTCATTATGTCATAATTGAAGAGTTCTGTGCTTCAAATCACACAGTTATCTTTGTATTTCACTGTTTTAGCTCCTGTGATAATGTCCAAAGAACTAATCCACAGTTTTACTGTCACATAATGAGACGTAACAAGACCGTGATAGTGATTCTCAGAAAATGTTGTTTGAATCATTGAGTTTGCACTTAATCCCTTCCTGCAATGTTGAAGCATTGACTTTCACCACTTTGATTGGACATCATAGAACCACCCACCCAACATGATTCTAAGTTTACTGCATGCTATCATCTACTTTGACTCATTTCAAGTAAGGGCAACAGTGAACTTTTTGGAAGGTATCCACAGTAGCATATAGTATCACTCTAAAACCTAAAGCACATTGCTTATTTGCGTAAAGGAGGTTTATCAAAAATCTGATTGTAGATCAAATGTGATTGGGTTAGCTTTTTTGACAGTGCAGGAAATAGACCACATTCTGGAAGTAAGTTGAAGGTTGCGGATGTAGCAAAATCAGAAGTCTCACTTCAAGCACAGCTTGAAGCAGCTGTCGATAATATCACAAGGATCACACATGAGCGAGATCTTCTCATGGAGTTGAGTAACTCCTTGAGAGCAGATTTGAACAGGTTCGTATATGTTGCAAGGTTTCTGTCAAGTTAGCTTCAACCCACAAAATTTTGTACATTCTCTTTCAATTCCCTTATCTATGACTTTTGGCTTGCTATCTGATTTCTTACAGTTTGAACAGGGTATTGATACCTTCGTTTGATGCCACCTTAGCAAATGATCTTAGCGTTATGGCTTTGCAAGATGACAATACAACCTATCAGTATGATACTAACTGCAGTAACTGTGGACACATGAACAGTTGTTCTTGTGAGTTGCAACAACCTCTTTGCAGTCTTTGCTTATTCTTGCTAGATTATGATTTCTTGCTTGAATTGTGCTATTCACAAACATTTTTCATAAACCTTGAATAATACAACTTGATCTTCAATATTCCTTGTGAACAGTTTTCAAATTTTTGTTTCAAGAAGTCTAGCAACTGGCTGCTTTTGTTTCTTTGAGAAGCATACTGCAATTCTAGCAGCATCATAATAGCAAGCTACTTGTATTTGCTAAGGTTTGGGAACCAGCCCTGCTGCACAAGCTAGAATCCCTGGAAGACACATGACCTCAGCATATCATAGCCTTGAAGCTACATCAAACATTCAAGGAGGCTCTGAGTTTCATGCGAATGTTGGCCACGTGAGTTCAAAGGAATCATTTCAATTAGAAGGAAACACATATGTTCATCATTGTCGACAAGCACATTTGAAGGACATAATCCACAAGGTAAAAAATTTTGTGTTTTGTTGATCTGTCCCCATATTTGCCCAAATGAGGTAAATTCAAAACATTCATTATGATAGCTTATTGTCTTGGTTGCGCTTGTTAGTTTTAATCTTCTGAACTTGCAGGGTTGCTTGCTTCTTCAGTAACTTCATCAATTTGTCCATAAAATGCAGCAACTTGCTATGTGAATTTACCAAGAATGCCACATGAAAATATCACTAGAACCCTTTTGTCTAACCAATGTCATTGTTGGAATTTTGAGGCATGATCGTACATGGACAATTAACATATAGATTGGGGTTACGTAATCCGATAGCACAAGATTCATCACATATGAATATTCTATGCCCATCATTCATCATATGAATGTGCATAGGCTTCCGTAATTCGAAAACCTTCAGCTACATGATATACTTGTAGCAAATCTTGGCATGGCTCATGCAGTATGCATGTGAGTGTAAGAACCGTGGTTAGAAGTCCATTGAGAGGGATAGAAGCCAAATTTGAGATAATAGCGCACCCTTAACATGCTTTACTATGCAAAGACATTACATTTGAGTGGAGCCCTTCTTGTCAGGGAGCCGATCATCTCAAACAATCACTTGTGATAGTCCCAGTCCTCGCTGTACCTGATTCTGATATTGAAAAATCTGTCAAAACTAAAGCCAGTATTATGTGTTTTGTTGTTATTCTTTGCCAAGGCTGATTGCTTATGAGTCTCATCGCTTACAATTTATGACTACTCATGAGAAATAGCACTTATCATAAGTCATAACCTTACTAGCTAATGTCATTATTTTAAGTCCGTGTATTTGATTCTTTAAGCGTTTCAATTCTAAACTTCACTATCGACCTGACAAAAGTATGCCACTACCAATGCTTTATCTTGATTGCCAGCCTTATTTGTGCACTCCACAATTCTTTCTACTTGGTTTGATTCATATCCTAACCGCCTTGATTTTCATGGCATTGAACCTCTTGCTATTTAACATCAAGTTATTTGACGCCTATATCATCGTGGGGCCCTTTGTATACCCAATTTTCTCAATTTGCGCTCTAAGCTCTTCTTTTATTGCTTATGAGTCTTGTCGCTTACAATCTTATGACTATAATAATTTTATGCTAGCCCAAATCGTTCATGATTGTTATTTTTGTGTTGACAATAAGTATTCGTGCTCTAAAGCATCTATTTTACTTCAGTAGTGGCCCATTGCCCATCCCCAATGGACTAAAAATTTCCATGAAGTTCATACTTTGACTTTCACAAATGCAATGAGGTCATGATACTTGTTTGGTCGTAATAGATGGATTTTTAGAGTAGATAAATTTGATTATGATCAAGGCCACTCTTATTGTCGAACAATGTGCATCAATCTTTCTATTTGATAAATTTCGACCTCATAGTCTCTCCAATTCTATTTTTACTCATAGCGATACTTATTTTAATTCTATTTTTTCGACCGAGCTCATGCATATATCAAGTCCTTATGGATACTATTTCCAACTTGTCAACTAATGCTCAATTGCAATCATGACTTTCACGATTGATTATTTTCCACATGGATGAGTGTCACAAAGCGTCATGTAAAGTGGATAGCTTCTAAGAGTAAACTAGTTCAGTTTTCAAATTTGAAGAGAGATGAATTACTTGCATGACAATTGCGATCATGACATCAACTAACCTAAGGGCTATCATTACCCTATTCCACCACCCTATAGGCTATAACCGCCACAATACTGTATACCCAGCAATCAATGGTCAAGTTATAATTTGCAAGTTGCTTTGCTCCAATTTTCTACAATGTGGCCCCAATTCAAATTGCAAAAATAAACATTGCTTGATTTATAAAACATGTAACATATATTATAAATAACCACATCTCATCAATTTGCCAAAATGGCAAATTTAGTCTTTTTCATTAGTTTCCTTCAATATGCAACTTGAATTGAAGCTTCTTAGTGAGAGGAATGAAAGGAAGTATGAAAGGCTTTAGAGAGAAAATTAGTGAGCGAAAGTGACAAGTGAGTGATTGTGAGAGTAGCTGATGTGTGTCTGACAGAAAGGCAAGGGATAGTGTGAGGAACATGATAGGAAAGAGAATAGGAGGAAGTAGACCAAGTAAAGAGAGAAGGTACAGAGTTAAACAAGTACTAAATGGCAACTAGAGAGAGAAGAACACTATGAGAGAAGTTATGGGAAACATAGGATGTAGAAAGTTAGAGATAGTACTTCCCTTGTCAAGGAAGACTACCAAAGCATGTATACTTGTCTTCAAGTGATTATGGAAGCTTCCCAGCTCCAAGCCACTTCTCGAACTCTACATCTAGAATGAGAAGGAAGGAGGGCACCCCACCCTTGTATATATACCTGAGGAGGAAAGTATTGGGTGTATGCATGCCACTCAAGTGGAAATCAAGTAGAACTCAAGTGGAAGTTTTTATAGTTGAGTTTGCACGAGTCATCTATGGAAAGGGGATTATTTTAATCGGTTACAAGTTACCCTTGGCATGCAAGGAGGGCACCCTAGTCAATGGCCAAAAGGCCGCACTTTAAATAAATAGAAAATGGTCTTGGTCAAATGGGATATGCATGTGCCATTTTTGGATAATGGTAAGGTACATGGTTAGGATGGGTGTCAATTGAAGTATGAGCCATCGTCTTTGCATAGTATTTTTGTCTTTTCTCTGGCAAGGTTTCCAACCTCCATCTTAATATTCTATAGCAAAGTTGCCAACCCCTCATCATGGTGATAGAAGATCCATAAGTGATCAATCCCTAGATGTGCTTATCCTTTCGTATGGATCCCAAAATCATTTGTTGTGGTTCCTTTAGAACCAACCATGTGGTTGCAACCCAATTGTTGAAGCTCCTTAACAACTAGATCATGTGGTTTTTGAAAACCAAATCATACAATCTCATAGAACCAATGCATGCATTACCATTTCTTGGGGTTTCTTAAGACCAATTCATTGTGAGGCACTTCTTAAAGTACCTATACACTTAAACATGAGTGGTTAATTCTTCCAACCCAAATGGATTGGTTCATAAGCAAAATCCTAAACAAGTTCAAATGAATTCAGATTGATATTGCTAGAATAACACTAGCTTCCTCTAATCCTATTAGTATTAGTCCTTATTGGTACGGGTCTTTGGTACTGCTCTAAAGAGTACCTACACATGCCAACTTTTTAGTAGCGTAAGATCATCAAGCAAATTTTGATGTCATAAAGAGTCATAAAATCATATCTTAATTACATGAGCACATATAAGAATTTATTTCAAACACATGGAATAAACGTTCATAACTTAGATTCATATAGGTCCTTAATCATAAAGAAAAGTCTTTAATTTCATAAGTGATGTCTAAATTCTTCACAAGAATATGGTTCATCTTGTGGAAAATTGTCTTTTATTGTTGGGTGACCTTTTCTAAAATAGTCAAAGTTGGTTTCTCCTGCACAAAAAGCTCGTCTTTGCATAGAAGCTTTGTAATGTCAAATCTGAGAACATATCATGCATAAAATAGTAAAATACAACTATAATGATTTGAATATCTATCTCCAACTAAGGTATCAAGGCATTCACAATAGCTTTGTTTATGAGACCTTTTAAGAATTCTTACAAAATTCCCACTTGAAGAATATCACAATCTCTATATTTTTAATTGCCTAAATGAGTGGAGGCAAGGCCTATTTATATTGGAGGCCAATTAGGGGGGCAGTCCTAAGTGTTCAGGACCTTGCTATACAACTTGAATAATTAGCAGGTATTTTTGGATGGGTCAAAGTGACTCAATAACTTAAAATGGAACCAATGTGATTAATTAATAATTGGGAGATCTTAATGAATGAATAGGGTCCAAACTACGTTAGAATATAATAGTGGCCCTAATTACATATTTGTAACTCCATTTTGTATATTCTTGGAAATTATTGGATATTGAAGACTAGTAGAATAAAAGAACATGAGTTTACCCTAAAATCCTATGTTTTGTTCATCCTTTATTTATTTTGGGTTTATTGTCCATTTCATGCACACTAATGGCATGGGTTAATGTATGTAATTAGGCAAGCATCATAGTAGACATGACACGCACAAAATCTCAAGGGATCAAGAATGTAAACAAAATTTGTCCTCTTGGCACCAAATATCTATTATTGGTTCGCTAAAATGTCATCTAGAAACACTCATATGAATTCGCTATTCAGGGTACCGCTAGTCAGCGTGCACGCTACAAAGCATCCTTAAGACATCGGGATCAACAAAAACATGGAAAGCTGAAGATACGAAACTATAACGTCAAGGACGACTTTGTGAAAGAGGTATGGTACACAAATAAAATAAGAAACATTGGAAAAGCAAGTAAAAGTTTTAAATCACGTCAAGTATGCAAAGTTCAAAGCCATTAGTGTATCTATATGTATGGATCAAGCACTACATAGCTATAAGATGTTAGATTTATGTTAGACATTTTTGTAATATATTTTCCTAAAGCTTGTCTATATGTTTTAAAGAGGTTTTAATTTGTCTTGTTTTACTAATAATTTAAAAACCTCAATAATATGTATAAACGTGATAGGTTGTTTTATTGGCATGTTGGGATTGTCTAGCTTTAGTTAATAGCTTTTCCACATGAAAATTATGCTTGTTTTCCCGTTCTCAAATGCCAATGTATTATATTGTACATTCTTTACATTTATGTTTGGTCAAGCCAATGTCTAGATTGTAAAAGTGCATGATTATATGATTTAGTTCCTTGAATTGTCTAGAACTAAAGTAGATTGTCATGTAGAGAAGTTGTGATAAAAATACTTCGTAGATGCATTCCCCATACTTGTGTGGATGAAGTTCAATCTTTGTGAAGGAAAAGTACAATTAGGACCATAAATGGATTCATTCAATGCACGAGTGATTGGTTGCATTACTATCAACATCTCCTGCAAAACTAGCACCTAGAATTGACACAATGTAGATCTATAAGCAAGAGCAATCTAAACAAAGTACTTACATAGGCTGCTCTTACGTTTTTCTTAAAAAACCGAAACTTGTACAAAAGATAGAAAACGCCCAATGCTTACAAATCTAAAAGCATAACGTGTAGCATCTATTCGGATCATAAGTTATCTTTTCTTTTACAAAAAAACTTTTTATCGTAACTCTTGAAGTTCCATACGTAAGCATGAACCGTACATCAGTGTAGAATGATACTACCTTCCATGCTGGTAATCTTCACAAAGCCTTATACCTGACTGCGAGGTGAGGTCATTTCCTGCGAGCTACCCATCTCCTTACTGCTTTACGCAAACCCTGCTACAGTATTACCGATTTCAATCTGAAGATAGATAGTTAATGGTTGTGCAATCTCCTTCTACGAGTATCGTATTCTTACATTGGTGTTAAATTCAATCACACAGCCTCATAGTCAAAAGCCAATACTAACGTTTCCTTTATGAACTCGTAGTTTGAATAATAGCACTTGTATACAACATCCAGTAGCTTATATTATCCGTGTGTTTACAACTGATAATATTATCAGAGCCTCGTAACACATACTATAGTTATGTCAATAGATTAACCGTTTGCATGCAAGTAGAGTGAGCAGACATGCAAGCAATATACTTTTTGATGCCAAAACATCTAACTGAGATCAATTAGAGCCATTATGGGCGGCAACACACAGCCAATCAAGTGCAAAAATGGCACAAGCATGAACAACATTATTGTTTACTTCTGCTACTCAAAAAACAGCAAGCATGAAGCACGGTCCATCGTGTTTTTGGTGGCTGCTTTCTGATAAATGCATGGAGCAACGCTTTTCCTACATAAGTATGCGATCCATTGGCCAAACAGAAGCCCGTTGGCCAGCGGCCACTCAACCATCATGTTTGTTTATCAAATGAGTATATAAAGTGGTTAAAAAACCTCAATAGCAAGAGTGTTGTCCCTAGCGACTGGGTATTATACCTTTGAAAATGTCCACTCTTGTTCTTGAGCCAGCGCTTGAATGTAGAAGCATCCAACAAGTGTTTGGAGGCCAGAAAATACTATCAATCAACAATATTTACAACCACCCTACACAGCAAAGCTAGCACATGTCTACCTTCAAAATTGAGTCATTATTACACCAAATTATTGATAGTACTCTTACCTTCGCTTGTAGTATCGTTCACATCATTACTCTTCCAAAGGCATACACGGGTCTCCTCTTCTCCAAGTAGCACCAGTCACGGTAGAGAAGAAAACTGAGCAAGAGCAAGGGAGAGAGAAAGAGCAAGAGAGTAGGAAGAGTGAAACTTAGGGTTGTCGTCACCTTCTTTTATATAGAATTTTCAATACACTTAGTGCACCAAGTGCTAAACAATGCCCACCCTTAGATCGATTTCCTATAATGTGCATGGATCTAGCCATTCAAGGAAACTAAGTTTCCCACCAAAAGGCTACAATTTCAAAAACAACTTCACAGGGGGGTCATATTTCTAAGTTTAGTAAGGCAAGGCATTATTGTTGGTTTAGCATTTTACGAGAAATTAAACATTTACGATGTTTCGAAAAGCAAATATAATGTAGCAACCATCTAGTAGAGTCCGAGAGAGAGAGAGAGAGAGAGAGAGAGAGAGAGAGAGAGAGAGAGAGAGAGAGAGAGAGAGAGAGAGAGAGAGAGAGAGAGAGAGAGAGAGAGAGCACTCCTAGATCATATCAAAAAAAGTCTAGAAAAGGCCATTATGTGTACTCTCACATGACGTGTGGACCATGTTAATGAAAGAATTTCTTAAGTTAAAAGTGGACTTATGAAAGTAACTAATCATTTTTCCACCCTTTGGGCACACTATAATTTACAATGTGTACTTGTTTGGTAAAATACCCAAGAGTGTTCATGACATGTGGAGTACATTATTAAAATCTCTTCTTAAGTTTAAAGAGTGAACCTGTGCAGATAACTAATTATTTTTCCACCCTTTCGGCATCACTATTATTTACAATGTGTGTACTTGTTTGGCAGGATACCCCATAATGATCATCAGAGGCGTAATATGTACATGTTTTTGTGATCTATATAAAAATATCTCTCTAGAGTATACCCTTTTTTCATACATATGATGTGAAATGTTCATGAGATGCATGTTATTTAGAATAACCCTTTATGATGTAACTATTGATTTTATTAGCAATACAAATTTTTTTATTATTTATTGATTAGTACATTTTTTTTGTTACATTTCTTATTATTATCTGTCTTTTTTTTACATTTTATTATTTCTCACGTGGATATACCTTTGTCAATTACAAAGCAAGAAGTAAAGTGGTAAGCTTCTAAGAGTAAATGTCTTTAGTTATCAAATTCTAAAAACACATTGTTGTCATACGACAATAGAGAAATATGGTACATTTGGTTAAAACAAAGGAATTTTTTCGCAATGATTTGTTATGAGAGATTAATGATTACTAGTATTTTGTTTGTAGTTGGAGGTTTGGAAAATAGCACATAATACTATTATCACTCAGGCAAAGCACATCTTGGCTATACTTCAAAGGTTTAAAATAAAGAATTGTAAACCTATTGCAACACCTTTGGAAGAAAATCATAAATTGTCTAGTTATGATGGTGAAGAATTTGATTTATCTAGTTATCTAAAACTAGCAGTTGAACCTTACAAGATTGTAAGGTGCTTCTGAGAATTTCTAAAACTAGCAAAGGTATCTTACAACTTGTACGGTATTTATTGCTCTTATAATTTTCAAATAGTCATTTCAAGTGCAATATTATGCCAATTAAGGCAACCTCCAAATACACTCTAAAAAAATTTGGAGGTTGTTGTCTTAATTTCAAGGCCTTATCTTCCTCTTTTTCTAGTCTATTTGGTTTAGGAAGCTACAATAGTGGTCTTTATCTTATTCTCAATGGTCCACATATTTGGTAGCATGTACTCATGTTGGTGGATGACATGCTCGTCCTTTTTATTGCATTTCGTCTTGCAACCATCTATAGTATGTTATAGATGGGATGTTTCTTGTATATCTAATTTTAAGTATTAAGCTTTTGAAATGAAATTGTGGATGTAATATGAAGCCATAAGAACATGAGAATTAATGGATGTAGATGCTTGATTTTGATCTTGTACTTTTTATCTTTGATATGTTGACATTTGATTGATTAGATTTGTATTTAGCATTCATATCCTAGTCATGCAGATAAGAGGCATAATCCACATAAGTTGTCACTAATTTACATTTTTGGTTAGTTATTGGTACTCTTAATTTCGTAGTGTATTTGACTTTATAAAGAGAATAAAAATATAATAGTCCAATTTTGATTTTGTTTTTCACTGAGATTTTGTCTAATACAATTATGCATTACTTTTTTTTAGTTTTCTTGTGTAGCTTTGCTTAGAATCAATCACCCATAACATTAGAAATCATGTGGCCAACTTAATGGCAAGGCATGGCATCCAAAAAATTTTGCTAAGGAAACATAGTAAGTATACCATTTTGTTTTTATCACCACAACTATCTTTTCCAAAGTTGATAGTTAAATGTGATTTCGATTGTGAAGTACATTATACTCAAAATATGTTATAGGAAGTATTAACTCTTATAGTAGCTATAGTGTCCAACTAAAATTTGAGAACAAACCAACAATGTCAAGGCTAGCAAGTTAAGTTGGGTATGAGATAGATTCATGCTACACTATTGTAGGCTTAAATTTTTTGTTGTTTTGTTGACATCGTGATCTTCTAATTGATATACAGTATATGTTTTTGCATCAATAAATCTTGATTCAAGTGATGTGTTATTACACTACCAAAGAAAAGAGCTAACCAACTATTATAGCATAAAATTTCATGTCAAGAATCACAATAATGTAAAGAGTAATAATGTCATGTGCCTAATTTCATTATAGTACCATAAAAAAGTAAGTCACAAAAAAGAGCACAAATTTCAAGATCTCAATTATATTGATAATTTTAATGTTTGATAAATAACATTCAATTCACAAAACTTAGCACAAATCAATAGTAAATAATTATTTTATGACAATGACATTTGATAAGTGTGGGAGAAGTATCAAAAAATGCAACAAGGAGCTTGACAAGTGTACATAGGTGTCATAATATTTTATGTCAACTTAAGTTGTAAGTCACATGTTTGGTTATGATTAAAAACCTTTCTAAATCCAATTTTCATGATGAATAAATTCAGTATCTATAATATCCACTATTACAAATTGGTATGAGAGATATTGATTTAGAGATTGAAAAACAAATAGAAGGATATAATGTTTTGTTCATAGTTAGTGTTTTGTAGTTGGAAATAATTATGAAACACTTAATCCTCAATATGGGAGCTTGAAATTTGGTAAGCTTTTGGTTGAAGTCATTTGCAAATTAGTGATAGCTTCATGTAGCACTCAAATCCATTGACCAAAGGCCAAGGACCGATTTATCTCAATTTGAGCCAATTTTTTAAGTGTATTTTAGCTTGAAATTTTGAGAATGTGTTATGTATAGTGAGTTGTGTTGACTGAGCTTGGTATAGGCAACTAGAGGACCTTAGGGTCCTAGCCTAACTATAGAGAAAGAAATATTACTTTTATTAAATTATGGCCAATTTGAAGGCACTTTTAGTTCAGAGAGTAGTGCACATTGATTTCTCATCCAATCCAAAGAAAACTTATATATTTGGCAACATTTGACAATGAAGCACATCTATTGCTTTATTTTTCTATCGATTTTGGTGCTTGGTTTTGAAAATTCACTAAAATCTCAAAAAAATAGAGATTTGGTTGTTTTTGCATCCAATGTAGCACGGCCCAAATAGTGCCTACAAGAGTTTCTTAGGATTGTGAATTGTCGGGTCACTAGCGTTGTCGGATCCTAGGGTAAGGTAAGCAATGGTTTGGGTAGTGCAAATCAAAGCCTAATCCAACGTCCATGATCAATTGAAAGGGCCCTTTCAGAGAAATTTTTAAATGGTCTTGTTTCTTCATTAAGTTAAGGTTGTATTCTTCTTATTTAAAACTAGTTGCAGACTCAATAAGCTACATTGAGACATAACTAATCCAAAACTCAACTAAATTTGGAGCAACTCTCTCCAAAAAAAAAAAATTCAACCTGATATCTCTACTTGAAACTCTACAATAGAATAATCATTTTAAATAGGTTTTGTATTGCTTCTTCAAACTTATTTCACCATTGCCCCCTTGTTGAGTTTTACGCAATGATATTCAATCTCAATGGAATGCACCTACTATGACAAAGAAGAGTGTAATTGAGATTACTTCTTGCGTAATTGAAATTATTTTGTCGTTGCCCCCTCTAAAATGCAAAATTTTTAATGATGCAAAATGCTTGAAAAAAAGTGATAGAACAAGCATACTAAAATTGATTTACAAGATCGTGCTATTATTTCAAAAAGGCCAAAATGGTGAGACTACCATTATTTCTACTTCAGATGTTGATTCTTCTCATATACAAGTTAGTTTACAAGATTGTGATGTTGTTTCAAAAAGGCCAAAATGGTACTTGAAAGTAATTGGTGATAATGAGAATGCTAGTAGATCTAGAGATGTTTTAAAGAAAAACATGAAATAGAGTGGTCAATCTCAAGTTGTACCAAGAATGATTTTGATTCAAATGTCATCAAGTTCTTTTTCTTTGTTTGTTTAAATCATGCATGTGATGTGTTGTTGACTTAAGCTTTTAGTAGCTTAACGCTTGTTTGCATACTTTATGCAAAGTAAACTATGGTGATATGTTGAATTCAATTGACATACATGAAAAAGAACTTCTTGTGATTATCCTTAAAGTATGGAAGCATTACTATTTAGGTAATGATTTCTTGATTAAGATGGGGTTTTGTATAATGCACTTACTCATGTTGAATCATATGCCAATATTGAGCACAACTAACAATCAAATTCTAAATAGTGGTTGTACACACTTTTGGAGCTTCCTAAAATTATGGCATGCCAACAAATATTTGAGTTACCATATTAAATAGTAATCACCATAAAGTGCAATTACAATCAAGATTGGATTTCTACATGTGGTATTTTTAAATAAGGAGCGTGAAGAGTCTAGCACATTTGTACATATGAGGAGAAAACATAGCCAAAGAGTAGTCGTTGCGCTCTACGAATAGTTGCGACAAAAGACATGCAAGGATTGGCAAAGCATGTTGGGACATGCATGGATATTGTATAAAGAAAACATCAATTTGCAAAATACATTGAGATGAAAGGCCATGGAACATCTAATTTGATGTCTACCTTCAATTCTACTTGATGGTAGAACACTGTGCTATTTCAAATTGAATATAACTTTTTAAAAACTATTAATCAAACAAATGTCAAGACATGTGGATTCAATGAGACCACAAGAACCTACTAGCATAAATAGATTAAACGTGCTTCTTGACCAAAAAATATATATTAGAATTTGAAAGAGAGCCATTGGGGAGCACCATTGTTGTATTATGTATTATAGTGGACCATTACTAATGTAATATATTAGATGTTCAAGAGCTATGGAGAGCGACTAGGTAGAATTTTTTTGTTTCCTTTGCAATAAACTTGATTTTTGCATTTGTGAATTGCTTTGTCTGGGTTAAAACTTTGGCTCTAAACTCAAGTAACTAGTCACTAGTCAACACAAGGGATGCATTGAAATAAGAACAACACTTGAATTAGTGGCACATATCCACAATCAAACAAATAAATACACATTGTCTTTTCTAATTAACTATGCATATTTTGGTTATAAATGAGATGAAAACGTCATTCACATTAGATAATGTTTCTAGCTATAAACTACTCTTCCAAGTTCATAATAACCTCGTCATCAACAAAAAAACATTTCTTCTGTCTTTTCTCATGTACCTAACATCTTGCTGCATATTTTCAACCATCACATTGGCCACATTTGAAATGTAACAAGGAAATTCACTATGACACCACAAATTCATTTTGAGACAATCCTGTTACTAATGATGAGATGACGCCTACTCACTATCGTTTCGGGAACAAGATCCACTATAGCCAACAAGCCCATCTCAAGTAGTAAAACATTCTAGTTGTAGTGGCTCCAACCTTACGCATATTGACTTCACTGCCCACTAATTCTACAAGATAAATGCATCACATTATTTCACCACAATGAAACACATGATGCCTTAGACGGAGGGATGACTATTGGCAAGCTTCCTCAAGTGAGCTTTTTTGTAATAACTTGAAATACTATTTTCAGACCCACACCCTCTCTAACCTATTGTATTATCCATCGTTAACTTAGCCAAACTAGAGCTCTAAACTTTGATTTTTAATTTTCGGGTGATCCTGAGTCTCCAGCACTCGTGTGGTGTCGGCATTGTCCGACGCTGGTTCTAGACAGCGAGCCGTTGGCGCCGATATTGCTTCCCACAATGTATCATCAATTTTTTAGTTATAGGGTTTAGGGTTTTCATAGGTGGCACTTCATGCAATGTATCATCAACGTTTTGAGGTGTTGAGCCTTTTTTTTTCTATAATCTGAATATACTTCTTTGGGCCTAGTTCAGCGAAGAATTTTGAAGCCATTGTCTAGGTATTGTGTCATTTGCATAATCAACAACAAGTCTACATTTTTCATGAAGCTCATATTGAGTAGTTTTTGTTTGTAGGACAGGTTTCATCCCCAAAGTCAATCCACCAAGGATAATACATGGTCTCCTACTCATTCATGCCTCCACTCCTTCCCACATTTTCCTTGGTGGAGTACATGCTCATTTCTCAATTGAGACTCAATTTCTCGTATGAACATCAGATGGCATCTCTGTTATGATTTTTTGTGCATGCAATTGAAATAAAAGCCTGCAACAAAACCTTTTGATTAAAAGTTAAGATCATCCCTACTCAAAAATCTTATGTCTGCATATTGAAGAACAAAAAATGTCGTAACATGAGTTGACTACCTCCAGACAATGCGTCTTGCAGCCAATTTAACTTCGGCCTTTACATCCATTGTGATTATAGGCTCCATAAAGGATATTAAGCCAAAGAAAAGATCATCTCTATATCTCAGAAATATATTGTCAAGTTGTTAGAGGTAGGCAAATCCAAATTTACAACCAACAGAACATTCACTCTTATTGGGTCTTGAAAATCATGTCTATATCAAATACAAGCCTTATGTCCTATTTGAAGTATGAACTAAGTGCAAGGTAATTGGTATTTGAAATGGTTCTTTAAAGTATTTGGTACTTTTTTGCAGCCCACTGATCCATTAGCAAGTTGTTTAAATTTCCTAGCAGCCAACTAAACATTACTTGGAAATGACTTGATCGACCTTGGGTTGTTATTTATCTTGCTTATGTACATTTGTCATTTTGTCCATATCTTGCTTATGTACATTTGTCATTTTTTCCATATCTAATAGTAACTTTATGTTTTGATTATGGGTCTACTTGTGGTTCTTCCACTAAATTTACAGTTCCTTTGTTTTTGTGATTATGGGTGCGTGGGTTCATATCCAAGTAAATCATCGTTCCTTTGTCTTGTGTCCTGAAGATCATCCTCAATACCGTAATTGTACTCTGGGTGCATGATGACAAAATATTTTTGATGCCTTAGAGTGCAGCACCCTTTGAACTCCAATCTCTTAGGTACGATAAGTCTCAAGTTTCTTGTAGCTGATCTCCTCCGGTGAGACAGGATGATCGGGAACTTGCTTTTGTAGATATGTATCTCTCTCAAGGGTGGTTGCATCCAATTCACCTTGGAGTCTTTCTCGATCAAGACTTGCCATGTCCAATTGCCCCTGTAATAGCAACACTTGCTGCTTAGCATCTTGAACATCTCTGTCCACTTGGTCTTGCGCAGTTGTCAGAGTATTCCGGAGTGTAGCCACATAGTCTTCTAAGGTTTCAGTTGATTGCTTGGCCTTTTTCAACTCTGCTTCTGACTTGGCTTCATGCTGTTTGGTGATCTTCACTTCATGATTCAGCTAAATCACCTTCTGGCTGATCGAAGTGTTTTCAAATCCTATGAAGGATTTTAGATCAATGACGATCCAATCCATAAAAAGATCTTGGGTTACAAAAGAAGCTACTCTACCAATCTCACCAATGTAGAAAAATCAGCATCTACACACAAAATGGGATGCAAACTCTTAAGGTTGCCAACCTTTGGGCTGATTGATTGTCACAAAAGATGATTGGGCTCTCTGAAAAATTCAGCAAGTGAAGATCCTTGATTATACTCTTGATCCATACCATCTCCTTTGTGCAATGTGGAAGAGCTTTGTACTCGGCCTCACTAGATGACAATGAGATAGTGGCTTGTTTCTTCGACACTCATGATATAGCTCCATCACATATGAAAATACAATAAGCACTAATGGATTTCCTATCCATTACATCTCCAGCATAGTCTAAATTTGAAAATTCAAAAAGATTAGATGATGATCCCTTATACAATATGCCAAAATCTCGAGTTCCAATGATGTACCTCAAAAATCGTTTTCCTAGCTTCCAATGCACCACTTAGCTGATCCAATGATCCAAAAATCGGCCAAATCTAGTATGTGAATTCAAAAATTGGAATTGATCAAGTTTATAAACCTATATAGCTTTTTGATCTACAAAAGCAAAAAACTTGATTTTGGTGTAGAATCCTCTCTAGCATGCTCTAGCCTTGATATCTTCACCAAATCATTGATAGATATGATTTCCTCCTTCATAACTTGAAACACAAGCTCTGATACCATGTGAAGGATTTCAGACCAATGATGATCCAATCCATAAAAAGATCTTGGGTTACAAAAGAAGCTACTCTACCAATCTCACCAATGTAGAAAAATCAGCATCTACAAACAAAATGAGATGCAAACTCTATTAGAACTTGATCAAACATGAATCATAAGATCAAGTATTGTTGCTATTCGTACAAAACCAGCAAGCTAATGTATTTCACACGTGTGGATCCAAAAATAGCAAATATAGATCATTCTACACATAGAATTGCATGCAATCACAAGTATAGTGCACCAATGGATAGTAGCCAAGAGAACCATGTATAAGCATGAAATGAGATAGAGAAGAGAGAAGATATGTCTCTCCACGAGTTACATCCTTTTATAACAGGTCCAAATGCTATTTGGCCACTTGGCTTTTCCACCAAAATGTAAACCCTACTATTTTTGGGTCTGGATTCAATGTACCCAACATTCAAATTTGAATCTACTCAAACTCGACTTCTAATCTTCCCTCTATTTTCATATAGGTAATTCAAATGACATTTAGAATAATATAGCTTTGAAAAGTCAAACTCTAAGTCTAAAACATAGTTGGCCTCAATTTGTCAAATATAGAAATGTAGCAAATATGAACTAGTTGAATCCGCTTCTCCATTAAGGTCTTCTCATCTATCATGGTCTGGATCACTCGCACAAGGTTATTGACTATACCAAGTGCACCACCTGATCAAGGTGCAAAGAGAGGCCAACCAGAGCCCCAAGTGAATAATCTCACGAGGTGTCATGGGACCGCCACCAATTTTGGTGGGTTTGCGGATCCCAAGGCAACCCTAATTCTAGATTATCAATCAATCCTAGATTTCGCTCTAGGAGCAAGCACATCGAGATTAAGTACTAGTACATCAGGAGGAAAATACTCAACAAGGAGATAAGTCGGAAATTTTGCAGAATCCAGTACATGTTAGTTGATATTTATACAAAGGGTTAAATCAGGAAGCACACAAAAATTTTTGTGCTATCTTGAATTTGAAAGTCAAGGCATCCAAGGATCCAGATTAAGGGAGGTTGTTGATTTCTATCCTCTCCATCCATATCTCTCTGCTAGTTCTAGTAATCTAGCTCATGTATATTTGATTAAATGTTTCTTTTATTCATATTCAAATTCCTTCTTGCTTGAAGATATACTTATTCGTAGATTAAATTGTCTTGTATGATGACTGATAGTCTGAGTCGATTGTAACGCTCTACGCACCTGATACGCTTCCGCAAAGCTAAATCTAAAACCAATCTGGCTATGAAATCAATTGTATTGATCCAGTGACTTCGAAGCTATGATCAAGTAAAACAAATTTCAAACTATCAAAATTAGCTTGAATATGATAGACGTAGTTGCATGCACTGAGGATTCTCCACTCGCTTCTCTCTATCGTGACGTTCACAAGCAGATAGCATTAGGCGAGCGACATACACTCACAAATCCCAATAGCCTAAAGACCAAGAAGTGTTTCAACTGTACAAAGGTAACAAAATGGTATGAAGTCATCATGAATGATGCCAATATGAATTGTCCAGAATTTAACAAACAAAAAAAAAGTGAGGAGATCATCGAGCGAGAAGAAAGCTTATGAATTTTACCATATAAATGAGTGACATTTTGGAGTGCCAAGGACCATTATCCTTTGAAAACATGAAAGATTCAAAAGTATGGCAAGAGGCGATGGAGGAGGGATCAAATTTCATAGAAAGACATGGTACTTTGGATCTTGTAGATTAAGTGGGTTTACAAGATGGAATTTCATGCATATAGTTCTATCATGAAGCACAAGACATGGGTGGTCCTGAAGGGATGTGAACATAGCAAAGGATGGACTACAAGGAGACATTTGCTCCTATAGTGAAGTGGACA
This sequence comes from Diphasiastrum complanatum, assembly GCA_029204225.1. NCBI lineage: Eukaryota > Viridiplantae > Streptophyta > Lycopodiopsida > Lycopodiales > Lycopodiaceae > Diphasiastrum > Diphasiastrum complanatum. Next base: position 32,375,524 of record CM055092.1, on the reverse strand, counting down.
ACATTGCACTTGGAAATTGGATTGGCATCCCATTTTGGATGGAAGATCCATCAAATGGATCTGAAGTTTGTTTTCATAAATGGAAACATGGACGAAGAAATATACACCCTCCAACCACAAGGCTTTGCTACAAAAGGAGAAGAAGGTAAAGTGTGCAGGCTGAGAAAGATGCTATATGGCCTCAAACATGAACCATGACCATAGTATGGATGCATTGATAGTTACTTTCTTTCCAATAAATCTGTGAAAACTACTTCATATCCCAACTTGTATGTGTTTAAAAATGGAGATCATGTTGTTATGGTAGTACTTTATGTTGATAATATAATCATTACTAAGAATAATCAGAATCTTGTACATACTGTCACAATTGAATTATGCAAACAATTTGAGATGACGGATCTAGAACTTATGCACTATTGTCTAGGGGTATAAGTATGGCAAAATGTGCATGAAATTAGGCTTTTCAAAGTATATATATTTGTGAAACTCTAAAGAGATTTCATCTCTCTCTCTCTCTCTCTCTCTCTCTCTCTCTCTCTCTCTCTCTCTCTCTCTCTCTCTCTCTCTCTCTCTCTCTCTCTCTCTCTCTCTCTCTCTCTCTCTCTCTCTCTCTCTCTCTCTCTCTCTCTCTCTCTCTCTCTCTCTCTCTCATGGATGCTCCTTCGTTTAATTTTACCCTACTTCACTAACGGAAAAGTGGCAAGTACAGATGTACTGCTTCTCCAAGCTGTCAAGGTTTTTTTATATACATTATACTCTTGCATATAATAAAGTTCTATTCTTAACTAAGTGGGTTTCCCACTAAAAAATTGAAATGATACTCTTAAAAAAGTTTTTTTTTTTTTAAAAGTGGAGGGAAACTGAGTTTTACACTCCCACTCACACCTTCCAGGTTACTACCTATTGGACACTATAAGTGCATGCTCTTTTCGACACTTTGGTTCTACAACACCGGTGAAGAAGTTCTCTCCTCTATTACATGCTGAAAGTGCACCCTACCTACTCACGAATCGACGATTTGCTATCTTACGGTATGCATCCTTTCCTCTTTTGCACTACTCTCATGATTGCTCTACTCTCATAGTAATGGTGCTTTGTTGTGTTACTCATCACATGAAGATGTGAAGAAGCTTTGATAGGTTAAAAAATCATTGAAGTCCAGCGATGGACAACAATGATACTTTGTGGTAATTAAAACTGTCCATCCTGCCTCAATAGGCAGCGATGGACAATTTAGTTTACTTGATAACCCTTTGTAAGTGCAGGTGATAACAATGGCATATTGACCATCTTTCTGAGTAACAAGTTACTCTATCTTGCTTAAGAGACAACGATGGAGGGCTTCTCTACATATTTACATATTGTATCTTTTTGTGACTAGATTAGTCATTGTCCAACGATGGACAGATCGCTGCATACTGCTTTTAATGCGATTGATAATGAATACGGTAATGTCCTATCCAATGATGGACAATATATGCATGATGGACTTGCATGTGCTCACCATTCTACAAATATATACCCTGCTGTCCAGCGATGGACAATAGGGACAATTTATTTTCGTAGTATGATACTTTAGAATGATCACTGGCTGTCTATCCAGCAATGGACCATAAACTGATACTATCTATTCATATACGTTTTGCATAAGTATCCTCCTCCAGCCAGCGATGGATGGTTGGATACTTTTAAGCTTATTTTTGGTTACATATGTGCTCTCTTTAAAGTGTTCGTATATCATTGATCTCACAGTACGAAACTAATGATATCTCATGCTGTAGTTTCATCATAATCCTTCGCCTCTCCATGATACTTTTGGGTTCATTTCTGAACCCATTACTCATTATCTCAAGGTATGAAACTAGCTGGATCTCCGTAAAACAAGTTAACTATCGTATTCAGAAGATGTCTTGTAAATACTTTTTCCATAACTCTATGTAGCTATATGCTAAAAAAGTGTGTCTCTTGGCGTTTCTATGATCTAAAAGAGAAAGAATTCCCTCGCTTAAAACTACTATGATTGTCTCTCAAGAAGCTACGTCTACAACCATTCAGGTACGCTTTCTGAGTTTAAACAAACTCTTTGCAACTTCGATAAGTATGGTAGTTTTGGTTCCATATAGTCTATGGTATATCACTATTCTACACAAGTTCACTTTTTCTTTTCTCTTCTTTTTTCCCTTTTTCGAAAAAAAGAAACAACATAAGACCACATTCAAATCGAACTAAAGCACCTAGAAATAAGATCTGCTCACTGAAACTAACAGTAAGGACTCCAATAATACGATCTTAGACAACATGGATATGCGTAAGACTCGTAGTCTAAAAAGGATTAGAATGGCACGGATCTACCCTAATACCTAGTATAAATACTGGCAGTCCCTTACTAAGTATTAATCACATCTTTCCTATATAGTGTCCTGATACTGTGGATGATATGTCATTCAAATACAACATTCATGGTAACACTTTACCTTACTCCTGTCAGCGTTACTTTAGACTCTTGGTGAGATACAACTAGAAAGCATGGATATGCTCAGGAGTATGGACATCAGTGCGTGACATACCTTACTACTTACTATGTAAGGGTCACTTGGGTCAGTATAACATGGATTTGCTCTGATACTAGCATACGTGTCCACACTAGGTCTTTTGGCTAAGTAAAACGCAAAACGGTTTAAACTTTTCATACCTTTTTTTTGACTAAAACGAATACGGACCAATTGACCGTAAGCTGATTAGTATGGCACTCGCTCTGATATGGTGATATAACGGCTTGGCCTTTCGCTAAAATATCGTGTGTATGGGAAGACTGGACTATGTCTTAAAATGCTATTCAAAGTTGTTAAGCAGTATAACTTCTTTTGGAAATGAATAACAATTGTTGTTCATCTATGACACATGTCTTCCTCACTGAGCTAACTTGAGCGGTTTTGTTTTGTGGGATGGTGGCAGGTATCAGCTGGACGTCTTGAAAGTGGTTATGCTTTATGGTGCTTTCTAGTATTATATTTTACTTTTCAGTTGTATTTTACCTTGTTGGATTATGAATAAAGGCTTCAAAGAGCTTTAGTCTTGCTTTGTCAAGAGGAACTAAGTGCAGTCTTCTCTCTCTCTCTCTCTCTCTCTCTCTCTCTCTCTCTCTCTCTCTCTCTCTCTCTCTCTCTCTCTCTCTCTCTCTCTCTCTCTCTCTCTCTCTCTCTCTCTCTCTCTCTCTCTCTCTCTCTCTCTCTCTCTCTCTCTCTCACGAATGGTATCCAATGCTACTTTCCATTTGGTTTCATAGCCTTCCAAGCCATATGGCCCTTTATGGATTTTGGTGGAAAAATATTAAAACATCCAAGCGCATTTATTACTACCTCAATGGTCAAGATCACTTGCATTCCATCCTATGGCCACGATCGGTTGCTTCTCCTACACTCGTTCATATGGGACTCACCTATATGAAGGTGGCGCGATTCTTCTTCTCTCTCCCCACACTCTTTCTCTCTTCTCTTCTCTCTTTCTCCTTTTGGCAGAACAGGCTGTGGATCACCAGTGCCTACATTCCACCGAGTGGAGACAAACCTACAATCGCACGATAAGTCGTTTTTTACCTACCTATTCTTGATGTGGGTTTGTTATTAATCTCCCCGCTCTTTGCCATGCAAGAGCTATGATATGCTATACAACTGTAATAGTTTGGATAACGAACTATAACAATAACACTCCTTTCATGCATATGACTTTGCAGAACTAGACATAGAAATGGATACAGAAGTAAATGTTTCTTAAGTACAATCAAATGCAAACATGATCGCCTCACAAGAATCATTTGCGTCTACTATTCAAGTTGGTACTTTGCGTGTACTTCAGTCCTCTTTTTTAAAAGCATAAAGAGTATGGTGACATCGTAAGAGATTACTATTAATGTTACCGTTATAAGAAACAGAATGATTCCTAACGGTCTTTTTATAAATACATCTCCTCTCCATCATACAGTGCCGTAGCATACAAAGTCAATGCTTATCATAGGGAAAATGGTAACCCTCTTTAGTCGTAATGGTATTACTAGCATATCAAGAGATTGTTAACCTAGTTACATTCTTTGAAGTACATGGAATTGTGCAAAAGGTCTTTTTAAATACGGGTATTGTTTTTTGCTAATTTCTAAGTCACAATCATGGTTTAAAAAATAAAATAAAACAATAAGATAGCTTGTGGATTTTTGTATAGCATGGATTTGCTCAAGAAGTTACATGAACCGTACATTATCTGTTTACATATGCGAATATTGGTCTGGCATGGATTTGCCCCAAACTTTTGTACCAGTCCAAGCTACTTATTTGTTTGCAATTCGCTACATATCTTATATAGCTTATTGTCTAATGCATAATGTTGTATTTATATTTAAAAGATAAAGACCAAAACCATCAAACTGATCAACATGGCATTCGCCCTGATACAGTATCGATATGGTTTGGCCTATCGCTATAAGCAACCTTCAGTAAGGGAAGATCGGACTAAATTTTATTTACATTGCAAGCTGATTAGTTAAGTTGAACGTATTTTGTACATGCATTGCAAGTTGATTAGTTAAGTTAAATGTATTTTGTACATGGATAACAACTGACATTCAGCATCGACACCTGTCTTCCTCACTATGCTAACTTGTGCGGCTTTGTGTGGTGGGATGGTGGCAGGTACCTGTCTTGAAATATGTTTTGCTTTACGATGCTTTACTAGTATTGTATGCTTTTCAGCTATGTCTTTCCTTGTTGGTTTATGAATAAAGAGTTTTAAAAGGTTTTGGTCTTGATTGTCAAGAGGAGCTTTGATCTGTTAATCTCTCTCTCTCTCTCTCTCTCTCTCTCTCTCTCTCTCTCTCTCTCTCTCTCTCTCTCTCTCTCTCTCTCTCTCTCTCTCTCTCTCTCTCTCTCTCTCTCTCTCTCTCTCTCTCTCTCCTTCTTCTTCTTCTACTACTATACTAATGGCTAGTACCTAATAGAAGCTCTTATTACTATTTAGCTTGTAAATATGACTTGACTTTATATAGTTGCTTATGATGCTTGTGTGGAGAGTTTATTGTATGTTTTCCTTTATGTGATCCAATTAATCAGTGGGGAAGTACCAATATCGTTATCGACTTTGTGACTATTGTTTTATATGATTTGCTTCTCCATTCATGTAAATAATTGCTTATTAGAACTTTTAAGAATTTCAAGTTTGATTGGCCTCTTTTTCAATTTTTTTGGGAAACTTGGAGGCTTGATTTTATGTATTTTTAATTAGGAGTTTAGATTTTCGCTTTGAGATGCAAAGTTGAAAATTATGTTTGCTAATGGTTGGGATTTCTCTATTTTGTCTTTGTAATTATCTGTTTATACTTGTAGTTTAAACTAGTTTGACATCACATCCAAAAAAAGATAATATGTTGAGAATTTTGTATGTTTTTTGAACTACCTATCTATGAGATGAAAACTTTAAAATGATGTGTTGGGATTAAAACTTTGAAACAAAAATCATGCATGAATTAACAAGTTTTGTTTTTTGTTTTTTTTTTTGTGATAAATTATTTGCACTAGTATCATTATTTACATTATGTAGATTCTAGCGTAAGCAAAAATTGGATAGCCAATTGGAGTACAAAGGCTATCATATGTCCCCTTTTTTGTAGTAATCTATACTTAAGCCAAGGTATTTATGGGCACATTTATATTACATCCATCTTGGGATATAAAGTTTTAAAAATGTGACTCAGAGGATTAACAACACGTTATTAAACTAGTACCTCATGCAAGTTGTTATTCTCATAATGTTCAAATGTAATGGTATGATCTAACTCAAGTAAAAGCTTTAGAACAAGCCTTTACAGCCAATAGACTTTCTTTTAGAATCTTGGAAGGCGCTCCACACAAGGAGGGAGGAATGGTGAATAGAATATTTGCAAATTACAAGGAACAAAGCCAAAACCACCTATATCTATAAGAAGAAGTTTGAAGCCAAAGTTTAAACCATGTAGTATATTATAAGTTATTGGTGCATAAGCGCTTAGGTGTGCCTTCTTCCACAAAATACCATGGTTTGAGATTGGATGTCCAATATCACTCATATGTAACACACTTATCCACCAACTTAGCTATGGTGGTGGATGCCTAATACATGCTTTTCAAATAAGGATGTAGTAGAAGGGAAATTGTGTGTTGTGCTCACGTACAATATTCAAGAAAAAGATTTTTACTCCTAACCTAATACAATATTATATTGGTTGAGATGTTCATTCCAAATGACCAAAAATTGCATGTTCAATATAATCTAATGGTACCAAATTTTGAATAATTCATTGTATAATGAATGGCTTGGACATTGTTTGAAAGTTTGTACTGTTGTATACATGGTATGAAGACTCCTTTGTTCTTGTTACTTTATTGATTTAAGTGGTGCAATTATAATGTGGTTGAATAGTATATATCACACAATAGATACTTTTAGTTCTTTATAGTAATGCATTTCTTCTTATCATGACTATATAGTATTTATTTAGCTAGTACGACACAAGGACGAAAGGCCTACACTCTTGGTGAAAAAATGTATTTAAATTACATTTGTATAATTAAAGTAAAAAAAGGAGTCACTTAGAGATCCTTTGACTTGTACATCTATTTAAGTATATTTAGTGGGTGATTTGCATCTTTTGAGAGGAAAACTTCTTATAAGTTTGGACACACTTACATACTAATGCAAAATTCTATTAGCAATGTGCGTTGAAGGAAAGCTTGAAGTACAAAACCTAATCACAAGAAAGCAAAAATATTACTTTAATGTAAGATGACCACATGTGTATGATCCAATGGTAACATGAATTCAAATTATGGTTTTGTTTTATATGAATAATTAACTAGGAGATTCACTAAATCAATGATGATAAATATATTACACTTCTAAAACAATTTGAATGAAGGTATTCATTCGCATATATATTGATGTTGAAGCGTGATTTGATTTTTCTCCCCTCTTTTATGAAAGAGCTTAAGGCGCTGACTAGCTTTAACTATTAGATTAACGGTCTACGAAGATATGTGCAAAAGTCTTGCATATGTGTAAGTAGAATGAGGCCTTGTGCACATATGATGGCATTAGTTGCTATATTATATTAGCTCAACATAGTCATGTAGTCTATTTTCATTGAGAAAGTTGGACAAGAATGTTCATGGTATATGCTAGGTTTGGGCCATCAAGTTTCAAAGAGAAATTGGACTTAATCCTCAAAGTAAATAAAGAAAAACCATGTATTGTTTCTTAATATTGGCAACACCATAGTCTAAAAATTCCCATTTGTACAAAAAAAATAGTTGATTGTTATCTTGGATCACAACAAAGGCACATCAAACACAACCATAAATGGGAGATGTCACTTCAAGTTTCTAGCATGATTTGCTTATATCATTACTCAGAATTGCCATTCTCTCTTCACCCACCCTCACACCAATCATTACGTCATGGAAGGATTTAGGGCCTCGGAACTTCTGTGCAGGTCGGGGCCCTACCCTTGGGCTCCCGCCCTCGGGCAAGGGCCCTCCCTGCACAGAAGGCCCTCGACTGGGGCCTTCCACCGCACATAATATGCACATTGTAGGCCAAAGCTTTAAGACCATCTTCTCACTCATTTCGATGAACATGGATTCTAGACATAATTTGTTAGGAAATCAATTCTTTCTATTATTCGATGCTATCTCACACGAAAAATTGAAACCACCCACACACTCTTGCATATTACTCATGGTCAAGAGACTGATATATAACTGAGGTTAGAGCTCAGCTCCAATGAAAGCTGGTAGCAAATACAAGTTTACACATCTTTTCCCTGCAGCATCTCCAACCTGTTGCGTAGCTCCATCCACATCCCCAAGTTGTTGTGCACAACACAATTTTGGGTGCATGTGGCGAGAGAGAGAGAGAGAGAGAGAGAGAGAGAGAGAGAGAGAGAGAGAGAGAGAGCATTTTGACAAGTAGGTTTTTTCTTTTAAAATGACATACAATTTTGCCTTTCAAAATTGCAAGTATAAACATCAAGGGACCTTATTAAAATGAAAAGTATAAACATCAAGGGACCTTATTAAAATACCTTTTTTAAGTTTTTTTTTTTCAATCTCTTGATTTAATTCCCTTATTTATTGTATTTTCCTTGGAGAGATGAATAGTGCCCATTGTTTTATTAGGCAAACCTTTTGGGGTGACCATTATGTGGGGCTTGGTCTTCATTATGAGGGAATGGAGGCTTGTGGTACCATCCTCAACCTCACGTGGAAAGTTCATTACAACCTTCCACATAAAAGGCTAATCCAATTGTGTTTTGTTAAATTAAGGAAAAAAGAAGGACCATTATTTTGTTCAAGGTCCTCTTCTTGTGGCGTTTTCGTTCATGTGATGTGAGTTTTGTGCGGGTGTCGAATTGTTCAATCTCATTGAGTGGAAAGGCCTTAAAATAGATCATTTTAATGTTGCGTGAGAATCAAGTCCTTAATTTTTCTTCGTGACAACAGTTTGTGGAGGACGGGCTGCTCGAGACCCAAGGAACTCACAGTCTAAGATTCACTATGGTTGCGGAAACATGCACTTTTAGATCGGGTTGAGATGGCGACAGGCACATAGCAAGCATTTTCACACCTTTGTTATGGAAATTTCCCTTGGGAGTGGGGGTTCGCTTAGAAAGAGACCCTTATTACAACGTGCCCTTACCCCGGGTGATTTTATTACAGGTGTCTTTATTTTATTTTTTTGAAGGAAATTTAAAATTTGACATTTATTTAGCACTTCAGAATGCCATTGAAAGTTGACGGTCATTAAGCAGTCAAATTTCAACGCGCAGAGGTAGGAGAAAGCGAGAGAGAGAGAGGGATTCGGCGATGGCGTAAATTTTGTTAGCAGCGTCGCTTAAGAGGAGCTGGTTGGTGGACGGACAAGACAATGGGAGACGGCAGCAGCTGCGCAGAAACGAAGCTGAAGATTTTCAACAAAGAACAGCAAATTTTCTGTCGAAAATGAACCTTCCTGTTTGAAACTTGACACAGCGTTCCGTATCATTATGTGTACGTTAGTATTCTCATTTTTGGATCTGTAGCTTGGTCATTCGAGATCCTTGTATAATAATAGGCCATTCATTTTCTTCGCTGGAACGAAACGCCACATCATTGTGTAAATTTATGTACAGGGAAGCTTGCGAGGCAAATAATAATATGATATTCTTGATGAACTTAAGAAGCTATTTTGCTCTGTCTTAACGCAACGGTTGGAGATCCTAGAAGCTCAAAATTTGCAAAGAGGTAATATGAAGCGTTAGCGGCAAATGATATTGTGTGTTTGTTGGACTTTAGATACTAGCTTGCTATGTCTTAAAGCAACGATTGAGGATCAAGAAGCTCAAGATTTACATACAAAGAAGCCTGAAGATCTCTTGCTTGAGAGGGCTCGTTTTTTTCCTTCACATACTCACACGCTCACAATATGCATCATTAAGGACAACATCTACGAAATTTATCACGGTTTTTCCTGTTTTCTCCTCATTTGTGTGACTTATTGTAGTCGAGCTCCTGAATTTAAGTAGGGAAAACGAGCTTTTCACCAACATACAGCTTATGTGACTTTTAACAAAATTTATGATATTTTGCGTTGCCAGATTCGATTTCTTGTATTCTTTTTAATTTTTATCGAAGAAGGAACGTAATGTTTAAATTTATAATAAACAACCAGTTATCATCTGTCTTGTAGCTCGCATTTCCTCTGCACAGTCACGGAAGATTTACTGGACCTTCTCCTTAATTCAGCACGGCGTCCAAAGGAAATGTTCAAAGAAGGCTGACAGATAATATTGGGCTTTCTCCATATGAGGTTAAGTCTGCGTCTGTAAAACTAGAAGTCTCCAGGAAATATTCAAAGAGGGTGAGGCATACCGTTTGCTACGTTCTTAGCCATCTGCAAGATTTTATCACAGATACACACTCCTCCAGTAAATGCAAGTAGAAGCTACAGATTTTTGATATCATTGAACCCGTAACGTCCTGAGTAAAGTTGCCTCCTGCAAACAGGAGTCTGAGACAGAGGAATACAGAATGCTAGGAAACATGAGAAGAAGCTCTCAAAGACTTCCTGTTGACGCTTCTGACCCTGTGACAGCAACGTTTCGGGCATTACTGAGATTTCATCTTCATGATTGGCTTGCGCTGATACTGTTAGCTGTTCTGGACGCTGTACTTAATATCATCCAGCCATTCTATCGTTTCGTTGGGCAGTTTGACATAGACGATTTCAGGTTTCCATTCAAATCGAATACGGTACCCTTTGGAGCTGTACCGGTATGAGATGCCGTCTTTATATTTTATTCGAATGTTTGTTGATCGTATTCTCTGAAAGATGCCTTTCTGTATGTTTTTACTAGATGAATCCGGGCCTTATCATTGGAAAAATGCTAGAAATTATCATCATAGGTGTTGAATCTAAGTTAGTCCTGGTCAACAGAAAGAACATGCTCCCATTGAAGAAATAAGGGCTGTATGTTGCAGTATGTTATCTCTGGTAGGAATATTTGTGTCGAGTTGAATGGCTGTATTCTGACCCATGGTGGATAACCCATGTATAGTTCTTCAATGTTTAGTATGTTTCTACAAACTGATTATTGTTTTTGTTGCCTTGCACAGGTTATTGCTATTGTTATACCACTTGTGATTATCATTGTGTACTTTTTCTTTAAAAGGGACCTTCAAGATCTGCATCATGCGGTACTTGGTAAGCTCTTTGAATGTTTTAGTTTTTGAATTTACAGGATCTTCTTACTATCATTATTGGTAATTTCTAATGACCAATAATTTTGATGGTATAGGGGTATCATCAATAGCTTTTGGCAGCATGGTTTTGCACCATTTCCAGTAGTGGCTCTTTTATTATTTTACCCTTGGCATGGAATTAGGGAAGATGAAGCTGTTTTTCTGTTTGAGAGTAAGATTATGTTTCAGCTGAAATATTTTGCAATTTCCACTTAAATATTTTATTGTTCAAAGTCCATGTTGACATCGTTTCAAGTTTTTCATGCTCGTGTCTGTGCTGTATCAAAATTTGACTACTGTAAATTGTCCATAATTTTACTGGAAAATCTTGCTTTTACATTTTGTTTTTGAGGCCCAACAATTGGAATGGTAAGCTAATTGCATCCTTGGACTAAAAATATTCAGCATTGTTGGTTGGGTAACATTTTTGTTTTTTTGGAGTTCTATATTATTGTTTCAATATAGTTCCTTTGACTTCTTTCATTGCATGTATATGACACATCAGATTTTCAAAAATAAAGTTTTGAATTTCTTCCTACATTGTTGAAACATAAATCATTTATGTCAATATGAAAGAGTTTCATGGTTCTTTTAAAATATTAGGTCGACCAAGTTATGTGACAATTGACAATGCACAATGATGCCAGTTTGTTATGTTTTCCACAAAGGCATAATGGATCACCTTGCAACGTCTTCATATTCAAGAATCTTTACTTCAAGACGAGAATAAGAGACGAGGTGATCTGAAACAAAGATTTGAATGTCTCCCATGCTTGTCTGGGAGTATCATCCGTGTTGACATGTCATATCAACTTTGTCATAGACGGACATGTTGATTACACATAATGCTCTTCTTCACCTCTTGTCATACTGGATCATCTCTTGAGTTGATGATATGATGATGAGTGCCGTTTCCACAACAATGAGTAACGCATGTTCACACACAAGAGCCACACATCCTAGCTGGCGTTTTGATGCCATCGTTACCCCCACAACCTTATATGTTGCTGAGGCATGGTGGAGTGGTCTCACTTCATCTGATTGGGCTAGTATCTCAAATTTGCAAGTTACTATGTTGTCACGCCTGATATGCTAAGCCCTGTATTTTGGCAGAGTTTGCCGTCTCGCCTCTACAGCCTAGTGCCATTTTTTAGCTTGTCATTTATATATTTAGAGAGTTAGGATGTTTCTAGACTCTAAGCAGAGATACATGTAGGCATTAATTTACCGTCTCTCAGCATCCGTAGCCATGGTTCTCCCAGGCCTCTCACTTGAGACATTTGACATCTGCTCTATCACAAGATCTTCGCTCAGGTACCCACCAGTACATCGGACGGTTCACCTACCGAACATATCTTGGTCATGCATGGCAGAGCCAGTTGGGGGTCGAACCTGACTTTTATCGGACTCACTTCTTGGAGTTGGATGCAGTAGGGTTCCCGGTTTTGCCATGCTATTTGGACTCGGGACTATCTCATGGGCTCATAGGGTTAGCTTGGAGTTTTCTCACTCCAGCTTTTGGATACTTCCATGGAAACCTAAGAGAGGAGAGCATGTCAATCATGTTCCTCGGGTGAGGTGGAGTCAGGGCACTATCTTTCGATGCCCTCTCCACTATGACATCACAGGGAGATATTATTGCTTATTTTGGGACACAGCAGCCATGTTGCGTTCTCTTATATAGCATACGGGGATCCGCAATGTGTTGCTCTCATAATACGGGAGACGTTCGTATTGCGGCGGGACATATGCTAGTCAGATCAACAGAGCCATTTCTAATACACAACTTCAAATCACATCCTTATTCTCCAAGAGGAGACCATGAATAGAACCAGAGTCAAATGATACTGGCAATGGACGATATTCTTACACATGGAGACCAAATATGATGTGTCACTCAGCGCCATGTCGCAGTCAGAGCTACTTGCCCTTTCTTGAGGGCACACACCTCTTGTAGATGATTTTCACGATGATGAATAGCAACACATTCCAGACATACCTCTAGCACCAGTTCGCGTTGCATCCTTTTTTATGACAATAGGACATGATACCATTCATGACAACATACTATACCAGACCATTACATCATCTGTTTGTAGTAGGACATGTATTGTTTATCACTCATTTTTAGCACTCTAGATCTATAAGCAGTTTTGCTTTATTGCTTCAGAGCGTGTCATATGCTCCCATTGATACCACACACTTGACATGTACTTTTATTGCCTTATATGCCTCTTGGCATGAAAAGAAATGAATAAGTCTGTCTGTCTCTCCAATAAATATGGCTCTAAACTTTGTAGAAAGTAGTGTCAAATCCCACTTGGCCAGAGAAGTGTGGTGATACCAGGTCATGTCCAAAACAATGCATGAACTGAAAGAAAAATAATTGTATTGAAAGGAAATGTGAACATGCTGAGGATGCTGGTGAAGGAATCACTAAACTGATTTGAATTGTATGTTGGAAAACTCACTAGAAATGAATCTGAAAGCTAAGTACACTCTTCAAGCTAGCTTCTTAGCATAATAAGGCCAGTATGATGTTTTGCAATCGAATGAGGAATATAATTGCAAGTTTTGGATCTTTGTATAAGGTAGATGGGATTAGCATTTGGTTGATGCTTTTGATAAAAAGGCTTCAGCCTGTCTGTGGCAATGCCATCCTTAGGTGTACGTCTCATCTTTAAGATATTTTTGACTCAGCTTAATATGGTGTAGTGACCTCTGAACTCTGTAGAGCTTACCTTTTTTGTACCAGTTGAAATGCTTTTCGAATCAAGCCACAATATTTTCTTATTTTTTTACTACATAAATATTGCTATGTTGGGATTTCATGAAAGAAGTTTGAGCTGGTCTAGGCAGTAGTGGATTGTGGTTTCGTGTTTCCGTATTTCAGCTTTTTGTATGTTCAGATAGACTGAAAATTAAATTCAAAATGTGGGAAGCAGAGTAGCTCGTCTCCAGATTTATTCCAGTTTTTTGTAGGCTCTCTTTCTTGCGACTTGAAGTCCATGGTGACAAATACACGCTTATCTTTTATTTGTAAATTTTCTTTAATTGTGGTTATCTCCTTGCTAATCAACAGTGGATACTCTCCAAAATCAGAATCCGGATGGCTATTGATTGTCGGGTATTGATGAGATCATAAGTGATGCCTGTTAGCTAAGATTATCTTTTCTATTCTGATGGTCGATTCTGGAGTCTTTGTTTCTTTTAACTGTTCATTGCATGTTTTTTTATCTATTATGTAATGACATTACTAACCTCTCAGCTTGGAGTTGGGAATCTGGATATTTTCAATCTCCAAATAGATGCTGTAAATCATTATAATGTTCCGAGACAGTTTTAAAATCTACAAACCCTCTCCTGTCTTCAGATGTACAAATTTGTCTCCCTTATAAGTTATCAGAATGTGTTTTTGTTGTCTTTGCAAGGGATCATGATGCACAATTTTCTTTGATCAAATGTTGAAAAGACGATCCTTCACTGCCTTGAAGATTCATAACATTTTTCTGCTGCTATGGTGTTCCAGGTTTACTCTTCTCTGTACTAATCACAGCTGTAATCACGGATGCAATAAAGGATGCAGTGGGACGGCCTCGCCCAGATTTTTTCTGGCGTTGTTTTCCTGATGGAATTGCAGTTATTACTCAAGCTTGAATTTTCTATTTAAGTAGCATGGCAGGATATTATAGTGGGCATTTGAATACAAATGTGCTATATTCTTAGGATTACCCTCTGTTGATATAGGTTATCTTTGCATAGTTAAGTTGCTGATCCTGGCACGTAGGTAAGTGCTTGTAGAATCCTGACCTAAACTAAAGCATACTTATCAAGCTTTTGTAGCTCCTATTTACTGATGTCTTGTATATAATGTCTGCAGCATTATAATAATTTCACACAGCAAGTTCAATGTACTGGTAACAAGGCTGATATAAAAGAAGGACACAAGAGCTTTCCCAGCGGACATACATCATGTATGTGATGAGTGAGTATGATTGTTTTGAGGTGACTTTCAGGGTAATTTGATTTTCTTGATGTCTGTTATTTTCAAAGCTTAGATATTGGGGAAATGATTAATAGGAACTGGGGAACTGTGAACATTGGTAAGGAGATTGTCCCTTGGTTTGTTCTGGCTGTTTTTCATAACTTCCTGGTCAAGAAATGAGAAGAAATTTACGTGCTTAGGATGGCACGGTGGATATCATACAACAGTCTTGTCCTTTGAACCTGGTCTTCATCCCTCAAAAGCTTGTTTGACCTTGTCCAAGGCTCACATATGCCCAATATAGATGACATTCCTGCTGCTCACAGTGGATAGCATTCCTCACTAAACAATGTTGGATCAAAATTGTGCCCTCACTTATATAAGGCCATACCATCTTGGATAACAGCTACTTATTGTGGTAGCTATCTATTTATTTGTAGTAAGCCACCTTCCAGCTACAACCTTGAAGTTAATAATTTTAGTGTTTACAACAGATTGCTGTGATGTTCCAGAATTTTCAAGCCCTAATTCCTTTTTGGAGAAATATTCAAGTTTAACCCGGATTTTGGTTATTATTGCTAGGACAATGCTTGTAAATCCAAATCAAATGAATCAAAACAGGGGCACACCTCGCAATGCTATTGAAGAGGGGGCATGAGGTAGGGAGGCCACTACAGATCTATATTATACTGACAAAAATAGAATAACCTGGTAGTAGAAGGTATAGATATGCTACATAGTAGTAAATCTGCTTTAAGATAAGGTTTATGTTGCACGAGTATCAAAGAACTGCAAGACTATGAAATCTGAATATTAAAAAGATTCTTCTGTCATCTAGATTCTACATAATTCATGGTGTTGTATACTCGATTGTTAGATCAGACAGATATAGATAGGCTTTGCTAAAATTCTCATGGACAAATTGGAAGTTGACTGCTTCTGTGAGTTGTCCAAAGTGAATTTTCTTTGATGCAATAATATAGAGCAGACCCTTATTGCAGTTAAGTTTGACTAAGCTGTAAGCCTGATGGCTAGAGTATGTAAGAGAACTGGTGCAGTTTCGCATATGTTCAAACTTCATATGCATGGGCCCATAACAAGTTAACATCCCAGAGCAAATTAAAAAAAAAAACCAAAGTCATAAGCAGCCTTATTACTGTATATGTTGGTTGATTTCTTATTACAAATTATACATTACAGTTAGTGTTGATCTAGTCTGAATTGCAAGTATAGAGTATTGGAAGAGACATGTACTTGCTAACTAGCCATAATCAACGTGACATTTCAAAGCAAACGTCAAGCAAATGTAGTCTGGTCCAGCGAAGGTTGCTGCCGGTTAGGTTCTATTTAGCATTACCGATTGTGACGATAAACCCCTCATGAAAATGTTTTTTCTTGAGAACATTCTGATCCGGATCGCTTTGGAAATTTGGAACTGTTCCGGGACGCCATACAATTATGAGCTGCTGTTTTATTACATGGGGTGAGAAGCTAGAGTCTGTGAACTTTAAGTGTGAAAATAACATTTAAGCAGTGTGTTTGAAGTTTGATTTCTACCCCAAATTTCGTCATTCTTGCCATTTTGTTGATAAAAATCTTTTGGAGCCTTAATCAACGAGGAGAAATTTCCATTGTAACATATCCTCTTGCTTAGGAGATAACTACACATTATTGTAACCTCCTTGGGCCACTTGCTGTTTTTTGTTCCGCGATATTTGAATCCTCTACTTGTTACTGAGATTTTTGTTGTCATTATTGGTTACTTGGATGTTATTGGGCCGCTATTGTTAAGTGCAGCCTGAGCCTCTAGCTTGTGGGCTCATTGTTTGAACAGGCCATAAGGGCTTTTTTTGGGTTGGCTGATTGTTTGGAGACTAGTTCTTAGATCAAAGAGTAACTTGACATTGATTTAGCATAACTTCAGACTGCATTCTACTTAGATCCTTTAAAATTTACTTGAGTCGATCAATAATCAGTTCCTGTTTCACATTTACAATAAAACTCTCTCTATGTATTCAATTGTGACGTTCTGCTCGTAACTTAGTATTTGAGCTTGCAAAGAAAAGTTATGATTTCATTCCATGTACATCAAGATTAATCTATCAAATTCCATATTTCTGAGTAGCGAAGGGTACGGCGCCCAGACGTTCACACTTTTCAAATTTTCAAAGAAAATTTCACTTTTTTACTTTCTGAGTGATCTTTTTATCACTGCTCTTTCTGTAAAGGGGCGGTTCTAATTTCGAGTGCACTTTAGAAAATCAACATTTGGATCACTAGAAGCTAAGTTAGTAAGTTTCTCATTTTTGGAGGACTGTCTTTTTCATATACTGTATATTTTATAGAGATTTTCATATCCTGGTACTCCATATAGTTTTTAGATATTGTAGTTTCTATTATTTGGGTGATCGTTTTCCTACTTTACATATTATACATAATGTCTAATCCCGTAGCTACTTGCATAAGGAATCTGATGAGAGTTTAGCATGTAATGTGGTCCATATACACAAGGACTGTTAAGATAGAGGCTTTTGGAAAAGAGACGAATACTTCCAGATAAAAGATGGACTTTCCGCTGGAAGAGAGATGGCTCAAGGATGAGAGATAAAGACTAGCAGTTATGAGAGGTCTTGTATATGAGAGGACACCAGTGGATATCTGACATGGTTTTGCAAATATGAGATATTGTCTTGCATATGAGAGATGAGACTTGTACAGAGATGAGATATTGACGCATGCATGTACAGATGAGTTGCATGTCTTCAGAACAGACACAAGCACATGCAATTACAGATGAGTTGCAGTTAGTTGTTGACGGGACACAAGCACATGCATCCACAGATGAGTCACGTGAATCCATGGTTTAGACATGCGCATGTACCTACAGCTAACTCATACGTATATCCATATCAGATGATTTTATGGTAACCTCATCAATCTGCAGTGTGCACCTCTGCTCCAGTTACATACCTTTTGTTGAGGTCATTATTTTTGCTCTCCCTTTTGTTGCTCCTCTGCCTGCTTAAGAGTTCTTTTTGTCATCAGTGCTATGTTACAGTTTGTCTCTGTTTCCAATTTTACTTGCTCATCATTGATGTCCATGTGATCCGTTACTATGTCATTTCCATCTCTTCTTGTTTCCCGATCCCAATTTCCTTTGAGAGTGTTCTTGCCAGTATTACAACAGTCTGTACATGACCATCCTTCTCTTATGATGGTTCTTTCAACGTTTCTAATTCACAGTTTTATGCCTGACAAATTACAATAGAGTCATGGACGTAAAAAACGTTCAAGCTATCATCTATTCATTATAGATAGGGTAATTTATACATGGTATGTTCCTTTCTACCGATTTTCCTGTTGGGCTGATTTAATTCCTTGCCAGATCATACGTGGTCAGATGATGTATCGTGCTTGAGTTGTGGGCTTGCCCATCCAGGTTTGATTCCCTCTGATCATTATACCAAGGTCCAAGAAGCACTATAGATAGGGTAAGTTTTACGTGACAGATTCCTTTCTACTGATTCTCCTGTTGGGCTGATTAACTTCCTTGTCAGATCATACCTTTAGTGCCTTCATCATAAGCATAGAGCATTTTCCTTGCTCGTGCTGGAATCATCTGTATCCTTGATGTCTTGTCCTAGCATGCCAAGTTTTGAATGTCGTTGGAGCATAAACTATTTAGGTCACTTGCAAACTACCTTGGTCCAATGAACACGTTGAGAAAATATATATCGCAAGTTGAGTTTATCCTAGTCGTTTGGTGGCCTCCAAAAGATTGCCTGTGGGTGGAGCCCTAGGGCAATGTCTCCCAAATCCCATGATGTCCCCAGGGGCCAGGACCGAGACTTTAGCTGGTATAAACTGTCAAACTTTTGTTTGCTGGAATTGGAAATAGCATTCACAAAAATGTATTTACCTCAAATGATTTTCCAGAGATCACCGGTAGAATACCCTTTATGTAAACTTGGGCCCACCAGCTTTATGGGCATCAGCATTTATGTCAGGTTTATGGACACCAGCATTTATGTCACACTTCTATGATTATGGGGACTAATCAACTTCAGAAATGAGTGCAAAAAATTTATGAATAACAATTAAGCACATCTTCACACAAATCACTAGTGAAAATGGGGTGAGCTGCAGTTCTGCTTCCTGAATGGTACAGGGAACTCTGATTGTCTACAAATGCCTCTGCCATCTGCCATTGATTTTCAATCTGTACTATACCGATTGCTTTACTTGAGTCATTCAAAAGTCTTGCTAAAGCTATCTTTATGTATGTGTTTGTACATCATCGGAATCAGAACTCACAAAACAGGCCAATGCAAGCATCATGCAAAGGGCTCAATTTGAAAGGTTTCTCTATTGAAGTATTTGATTTACATGCTGCGGAATCTGCTCAATATGATTTAGCAGAACTTATGCAGCGTGATCTGTATTTTCAACTGGCTAAATCTTCTATTACTCTTCATCCTGTTGTACTGTCTAGATATTACTGGTGAGTTGCACGGACTATACAGCGACCTTGGGTCTGATTTTCTGTTGGGGAATGATGATGCAGGGTCCTTTGCTGGATTGACCTATCTATCACTTTATCTCGCTGGAAAATTAGAATTGTTTAATCGCCGTGCGCGTGTTGGAAAACTAGGGATTGTGTTTGTTCCGCTATTGGGTGCTGCTTTGGTTGGTATTTCACGTGTCGACGACTATTGGCACCATTGGCAGGATGTATTTGCGGGTGGACTCTTAGGTGAGTGGCAAGCTAGAATGTTCCATAAGGGAATAGTGTTCTGATAAGATTCAAATTTGTAGCTCTACTACCACAACTTAAAATTAATCTCCCATGCAGGTTCTGTCATGGCCACACTCTGCTATCATCAGCAATTCCCTTGGCTCCATGACCCAGATTGTGAGTAGTTTGTATCCCTTTAAAGTAGCCTGTATAAGTGCTATATGTTTCTTATATGGCTTTCAATAACTTCAGTTCAAGTTGAGATATGTTTTCATTAGTTCCTGACTCTCGAGCAATTCAAACCTGCAGGTATGCACGCATATCCTTTCAAGGGCATAGCTGCTGCGCGTTGGAATGGGGGAACTCCACAAGATTGGCCTCCAAACACGAATGGTTCACCTCTTCATCAGGAGAGGCATATAGAGATTCCTCATGTCTAAAATGTCATCTTGTTGAATGTAGGCTAACCATGCCAATTTTCACTGAGCCAACTTGGGCTGTCTATCTTAATTATGTGCTTTGCATGCAACAAGCCCACTCCCCCATCAGCTTATTTATGCCTTCTATGTAAATTAAATTATTGTTGTGCTGTTTGTTGTCTTTTAACAGCCATTTTTTGCCAGGATATTCTCTCTACCACCTGAGTTTTTGCAGTTCTGTTGTAATCATAATACTAAGATTTTGACATTTGCATTCTTAACTGTTTTGTGAAGTTGAATAAACATTATTGAAGAACTCTGAGTATTAGTGTTCTATTTTTCAGAGCTCTATGTTTTTCTCTTTGTGAACTTTTGCACACACAGCTCTCACTTATTAGAAGCTGGTTTTTATGAAGGCACATGTTGACTGGTAGTGGCTTTTTATTTTCCATTCACTATTATCTAACCGGTTTATGAAAAGCAACTTGTGAACTGAGGCTCTGCTGTCCATCTTCAAATGGCACATAATTTGTGAGCTGGCAAATTTTACTCTTAGTTAGACAAACGTTGTTCTTCATGAATGATTATTAGATACTCTGATATTACATGTAGGCTGCTGTCCATTCATACAAGGTGTCTAGTAAAACAGGAATGGATTGCATCTCCTTTTTAAAGTGAAACTTTGGAGTCAAGTGTTCGATTTGGAGGAGGAATTTTACTAGATGGATGGTCTCTAAGGATCATACATTGGAAGGGAACAGTTCGTCTGAGGACAACACATCAGTCTTAAAGTTAAGCTTGACCTTTCCCCAATTAAGAATTTTCGTTGAGAATTGAAGCTGGTCAAATTGGGCTGCTGTAACTAGAGGATACTGAAAGTTTCTCAGAAAAGCAGTTTAAAGACATGAGTTCTTGGTTCGCATGCATGTTTCTGAGCATATGTTTTATTATCATATATACTGGATATTAAAGAAATGGTTGCTCCCATTATCCAATAATAACTAGTCATCCAGAGAAATCCTGAGACTACACATTTAAAAGGTGAAGTGCTTAGCGCTAACCTGAAGGATCAGTGCAGGTGTTCTCATACCAATTTGGCTGGTTTTGCCCGTTACATCTTTCTATCGTAGCAAGATGTTCTTTGATTTGTTAAGGTTTTTAATGACTATTTTGGAGCATGGAAAAAATAATTTTAGTATAAGGCCAAACAAATATTTGTACTGAAGGTGTAGAGTTGGACTTAGGATTTTTTACTGGATGCAAGCAAGAATCAACACCGACTTTCTAGAAAAAAAATTATTTTGTTGATTTGGCAAAAACTTACATGATGCCTTGACATAATGAAAGTCTTTTAGTGGGCTATCAACTCGTTGAGCTGCATTTGAGGATTGGCCGTTTTTGAATAGATATGTTCAACTTCAGGAGTTAAAAAAAAAAAAAACCTCCTCGTCATGACAATCAATATATTTATAAGCTGTTGAATGCATATAGCAAGAGTGTCATGTGCAAAATTTAATGTTCTATTCATTATTTTTACTTTTTTTTTGGAAAACTAAGCATCAAATTTAGATCAAACACTTGATTTTATTAGTTTTGAATAATGGCATGGTGTAACATATTTGAGTTATGTGCAATGCACCTCATCTCACTATTTTATTATTTTTGCTTGAATTTGGGTGCTACTTATCTTCACTTGGCACGTGAAAAATTAACATAGCATCTTATGCAACATCTGATTCAAAATTTTCATCCTTTGTTGTAATTAATTATTTGAAATGATATCATTCAGTAAAATAATACAATCAGTTTGTTCTATTGTTGTTTTGGTTGTACTGAATACTAAAAGGTTGTAATTGCTGAGATAGGCAAGCGAAGGAGCATATTTTTCTCATGGAAGGTGTGTGTTGTAGCTCGAGTATTAATGTAGATGGTGCCTTTCGCTTCTTCAGTATATAATATGTTGGAAACAGATCTTTCACTTACATGATCATCATGACTAGCTTGCCATTTGCCTTTATTATATTATCAATTTATCTTATTCTTGTGGCAATCTTGATTCCACATCGATTTTGTCATCATTATTGCCAATTGTACTTCTTTAGGATTTTTACCTTTTTCTTGAAATTCCTGTATCTTAAATCCTCCACGTCTACTTATTGGAATTAGAGCTTGACCAGTTTCTATGACTGAAATTCTCATGTTCTTCTTGCAAGTCTCAATATTTTATATGCTGACAATATCTTTCTTGAAATATATTGCTCACAAATGTCTCATAACAATTTGAGAGCCGATAGACTAATGAGTGTAATATGAACAGGTCCTTGAAAGCAAATGTGCTTTGATTTTTGGAACATCACTAAATGCTCAACAAGTGTTATTTTGTTTAGAAAAACAACACCCAAGATGTGTTATCTCAAAAAATAATTTCAGTGTCCCAAGCTTCTTTCGGTCCTTGGTCACTAACGATTGAAATTATAGCATATTTCATTGACAAATTGATAAGCGCTTGAGCTCATTGACTTTGTTAATCAAATGCTTTTAGATCTTCTCGAAATATGGTTGTAGTTCTTTTTGTGTAACAATGTCACAATTATTTTTTCATTTACATATTACTCATCAAATATTTCACAAAGTACTTTGTCAAACTTTTCAAATTGCTTGGCTCGTCCAAAACATTGTCAGCTTTCTTTGAAAATTTTGGACAAAAATAGTGATAAGATGTTTTTATGTTTGGTGATCTAATTTGGAATAATCCCAGACTTGGTTATTAGGCATCTAGTGTTGAGATAATTTATTAATCTTTGATATTCAAGCTACGAGTAGATTTTAATAAGAAACTTGAGAAGGTTCTAAAATACTTCAAATATGGACATGTGGAGCATCACATGATATGTGATGGCTATATGCATTATGAGTAGTAATAGTTGTAACTAGAGTTGGGTCTAGCGTCCATAGATCTTGGATGGGCACATGCATGGCCACTCATGGGGGATACTACGTCTTTGAAAAACTCTCTCCTCATTTTTGGCTTTTAACTTTTGGTTATTTGATCTCTCATTCTCATATAGCATTCATGTACCGTGGCTACGGGTGAAACGTACTATGGAAGGGGCCAGGCACATGCTATTCTGCCTGGTAAGGATTTTCAGAATTTTTTAGGCGAGGCTTGGGGGGTCGAGCCAAAATGTTTTTGGAAAGCTGAATAGGGCAGAATAGCCTGTGCCCGACACCTTTCATTGCGTAATGGATACTTTGACTATTTCACATGTACATAATGATTGGTCCTATGCTTCCTACAAGGGCAGTGTGAAATCTGAAAAAATCAAACTCTAGGCGTCTAGTATGGCCTTGTTCCTTGCAGCCACACCAGAGTGATTGGTTCACTCTTCAGCTATTCAAGTTGAATCATATAGTAGCCAACAAATCTAAGGGCCAACAAAATGCTCAGAGCCACAAGAAAAGCTCCCTCATTTAATTTCTGCCCTCTTTCACAGTCACAAAATCAAAGTTAGAGAGAGAGAGAGAGAGAGAGAGAGAGAGAGAGAGAGAGAGAGAGAGAGAGAGAGAGAGAGAGAGAGAGAGAGAGAGAGAGAGAGAGAGAGAGAGAGAGAGAGAGAGAGAGAGAGAGAGAGAGAGAGAGAGAGAGAGAGACATTCTCAAAAAGGGCAAAGATTCTTCTTTGATTCCTTGGTTAATCTCACGATGTAGGACAGGGACCCTTCGACGAAGGGCATGGCATAGGGTGTTTATGAGCCTTCAATCTTTGACCTTGATAAATCTGTAGGCATTAACATGCAAAAACATCTGGCAAGTGTGAGGAGTCAAAGATCTTATTACAAGGACAATCAACAGGACACTCTCTAGCCACAAAATCAGTTTTGACGTTTTTATAAAGGAAATGGAGCAACCTCACATAACGTAATCTATGGCGCAAATTTTTTTTTGAGGCAATTTTTTTTCTTAGGCACCTTCCGGATGCCGGAAGGTGCACTTTGTTTTACGTGCAACATCCCAGAAAGTGCTTGTAAAAAAAATTTATCTCAAAAAAAAAAATGCCGGAAGGTGCATGTTAAAAAATTTACCTCAAAAAAATGTAAAAAAAATTGAATTTGCGCAGAGGAAGGGCCGGTTCCTCGGCCCTTCCGCCCTCGGGCCCAGCACCTTCTAGGGCGGATTCCCCCCCCCCCCCCAAACCACCTAACCATTAAGAAGCCAAAGATCATTATATAAAAGTAATGGATACTTTGTGACTATTATGCCCATTTTTTGAACACATTGAAAAGCAAAATATACATGTACTTTTTTTCAAACGGAGGTCTTGCCTTTTCTAGCCTGCTCGCAAATATTTGATGAATGCCTCGCTGTAGCAACGTCGTTTGTTATCCCTGACTCTTGCAAACTATGAAAACCAACAACGATTTGAGGCATGAATACTACAGATTGAACTGATGCATTTGTTAATTCCGGTGAGATGATTTCATTACCTTTTTCCTAGAGAAAACTAGCTTGAGAATGGAGCACACAATGTGCAACGAGATTTGCTCATTTTATATGCAACTCATAAATGATCATCTTAATCCTTTGTAGGGTGGAGAAGCTTGGGGTATTGATGGACACCTAAGTGAAGTTTCTCTTCCCACGATGTAGATGGACAAACTTAATGCACTTTCAAATTTCACTATGCTATAGGCGCTTTTCCATTCTGTAACATTCGATGTGCATATATATTCACACTAGCTACTTTTGTATTTATTATGCTAAAGTTTGGTCATTAGACTCCACCTCACTATTCTATTCTCTCAATTCTCTATACAATATCTACCATTGATGACACTATCAGTTGAATATGCGAGTGAGATTTAGAACGAAAAACTAGCGCCAACAAATGTCATGGTATTAAATGTTATGGTTTTAGACATCTATGTCCAAAACAAATTGTTATTGATTTAATGTATGCTATTTATGTGGATATTTGGCTAAAAATCTTCATGAAAATATTGTTCACTTCATTGTGTCATCATGATACTATGATGATATGTTAACAATGAGCATAATGAGAATATTTATGAACCTATCGGAGACATCTAGCTACTTCTTTTTCACAAATTTCTAGTTGTCATAATCAATGCTTATTAAAATAATAGATCAAAAAAATTGCATTCCATCTATTTGAAAACTATTTGATGTTGAAAATAATACTTGCATAGGAATATGCTTAGAATGATCAATATCTAATTGAACATAATGCAAAACTTGAGAGTATGCTCGAGCTTGGTGAAAGAAATATCATGAATTCCCTAGGACTCAAAGCTGTCTATAGAGTACTATGGATAGAAAATTGAATCAAGATTATGTTTTATAGACTGGTGCCTCAAGAGAGAATCATTACATGAGTTCTCAGATTTAGAAGGGCCGTTTGTGATGAGTTTTTTTTTTTCCCTTGCTGTTTATGTCCCATGTGGCCCAATCGGTTCTTGACATAGTGGCTTCTATGTAACATAACTCGCATGACCCGGAAAACACGGTCTGATAGATTGGAAGCATACTATTGGCTGGTGTGCGCGACGAGTGGTTGACTAAACTGCTTGGGTTAACCTCAAGTTAAAATTATCTTGAGACTCACAAATAGGTTTGGCGCTTATTATACTCTGGACTCTCACATTGACAAGTTCAAACATGAACTCTTCAAGCTATGGCAATGAGAAGGAGACCGAGATCCTTGATATGCTCTGCAATTTTTTATAATGAGAGGGGAGACGATGGCACATAGATTGCTTGTGAATATCATAAGGCTTCTTGGGTACTGATGCATCCATTGGCGAGAGGGGCTTTTCGCCAAAAGAAAAAGGCCAAGTATACATATAGATCTTATTGGAAAGGCCGAATTATTGATTTCAAAGTTTCTCCTGGAGGACAAACCATTTCAGAGGTGCTTATTCAACATGTTTATATGCATTCAGAACTTAATGTGGAGGCTATAAATCCACATGATTTTCGAAAGTGTAATTGTAAGTATCTTAATTTTTTGGGTTGCTTGTCATTTTTAAAATGTAATCATATTTATGAATTAAAGCTTATTATGATTTTGTATTGTAGATCTATATCCTTCAAATATACATGAATGGGAACTTGTGGCGTCTCTTTAAGGTATTATAGATGTCATCCATTCAGAAATTGGCAAATTGCAATACAGAGGACGAACGACAAAAGAAATTGCAGATTTTGGAATATTTTTTTATGATGCTATGTATATTCCAGACAAATATGGAGGAATGGAAAAACTAGAGTGTATACCTCTACCTAATTTTCAAGATAACGTGTGGTGGATTGCAGTCGATGACAATATAATAAAATGTTTTCGTTCCAAGCTATATAATGATGTACAAAAGTCACTGAAAACTAGTACTGGATCAAGAAATGTGCACTTAAGCTAGTTTGTTCCAATGTCATTGTTTGTCAGCTCTTTTTCAAACACGGAGGTGCATCGAACTCCCACATTGTTGGTTTGCAAAAATCTATCAGATGATTTTTTATTCAAATTCATGGACAAAGGTTGGGATATAAGGTCCACTGTAGGTATTGCATGTAGAATTAAACATTCATCCATATCATTTAGATACAGTATAGAAAAGCAAATGCTTAGTATGGTGTTTCATTATCAGAGATGAAAAGAACACAATGGTACTTGGGCCCCATTAGATCAAGATCTAGACAACATTGGACACACTGATCGTATATGCATTGATATCATGGCAAATGGGGATTTACTTACTACTATTGAGGTTGAGCAGGACTGGACCTTATTCTACATTAGAACAGAATTGACACTTTTACAACAAGATATCCTCGAATATTTCAGCTTTATATTGGATGGAAAATTGGTATGTGAAATCTATGAATTTGTATATTAATTTGTATTCATTACCCTGTTTGTGAATATTCAGATCACGAACTGCAATTTGATTAATGTATGTTTTTGCAAATATGTAAAAGAGATGAAGAGAAAATCAAATGCAAAGATTTGGGCAAAATTGTCCAGATAATAAAGCAATCATGATTCTAAGGAGGGAAAGAATATTGTTGTGGCAAGTGGAGCGACAATTTCCAGTCCCTATGTCATTGTGGCAAGGGAAGCGACAATTTCCAGTCCCTATGTCAATTTTGTGGGAAGTCTAACGCCATCAACTCAACAACAATGGGTCAGTATTTATGGAAGATCAAGTAATAGTGTAGACCCTACTATCAGACCGGTGGAACAAAGGAAATATTAGGTACACTTTTAACTGCCATACATGATAGTACCGACAAATGAAACAAGCAGGACAACAATTACAAGAAAGGTCAGAGCAAAGATGGGAAGAAATGTACAACATGATGGTCGCTCGTTTTGACTCTATCTTGCAATCGACTGGTATTCCACAACATCCAATTGATATTTGAACTACTAATCCTGAATTGTGTACCACTATTGATGTCTACATAACAACGCTTCCTCTAGGTCAAGGGAAAACTTCCAAGCCAAAGGCAGATTTTGATCGAGATGTTTTGAACAAACAAGATCATGAATCTTCTGATGAAGCTGATGATTTCAAGGAAGAAAACAAAATTCTTAATATCGATCTATCTTCCACGGAGACAAAACAATATCAGCAAAACACCAATGGACAAGTGGATGAAGACCAACTTGAGAATCCAGATCAA
Organism: Diphasiastrum complanatum; assembly: GCA_029204225.1. Lineage (NCBI taxonomy): Eukaryota > Viridiplantae > Streptophyta > Lycopodiopsida > Lycopodiales > Lycopodiaceae > Diphasiastrum > Diphasiastrum complanatum. The sequence continues at coordinate 32,347,882 of CM055092.1, read as the reverse complement.
GTCTTGTTCGACAATTGTAATGATCATGACCAAGGTCAAAATAAGGAGGTATACTATGAGCAGAACGAACTTCTACGACTGCAGTTAAATCATGGAGTACAATTCGATTGCCGAGAATTATGCTATACTCCACAAATCACTGGTTGTGACCATATTATTGATAATGATCTATATGGAATTATTTTAGAACATGGATTAAGCGAGTGGTATAACACTGATGCAAAATTCAAATACCAATATAACAAGGAGCCTTTTGATGATGAAATTGGTATTAACATTGCTTCAATGAAGTCAAGAATAAGAGATCCATCCAAAGATATGAAGCAAATTTGCACCGAGCTACCAACTAATGAATCTAATGTGATATTGATGGAAGGAGTTCGTGCAAAATCCTCGAACATTCTTGCATTAGAGGATGTCATCAATCCTATCAACAAGGAAAGCAGGTTAACATGGAAATTGAATTCAAAATCGTCAAATTTCTTGTGTACAGATGACCAAAAAGATCCCTTCACTGCATGGGATTTGATGAATCCGAATGTGGGATGCGTGGCTCTAATAAATGGTCTGGAGTTAGAAATGGATACCACTATCCTACATCAAGGAGCAATGCATAAGGCTATAACATCGGATGCAGGGACAAAAAAAGACGTATCTGGAATTGGATAGCCTATCCAATCAAGGAAGATACTGAGGAAGAAGACTATTGAATGTTTAGTTGCTTGGATCCTATCAACCCATATAGAACTAATGCAACTTGAGGCTTTCCTGTGTTTCATCAATCTCTTCTTCAATGATCTTATTGATTCTATGGGATCAGTTGTAGATCAAATGTTCTCTATGAAGAAAACTCATTCGTTGCAACCTTATTCTACAACAATAAGCTGGAAGTTGAACCTGAGGCAACGAAATTTAAATGGTAGATGGCTACTGACAAAAATAATACAAGAAAAGATGTTTCTTATTCAAGGTGGCCAAATACTTCTCGACTGCTGCCAAAGGATTCATGAGACATGGCACTCAACAAAGGACTACATGGTCTTCATTTTGAGGGCAAAAATGCTTAAAGTAGGGGGAGTGTCATGTGCTGCATGTAATTAGCCCATGAGCTTACTAACAAATTGCCAACTATAGCCATGGAGCTAAATTAGATTAGAACTAGTCAATAGGACAGTTAATAAAGTGGTTCGAACAACCTCGCTATAATTGAGAATAGCGGAATTGTAATAATGGTTGTAAGGCCCAATTTAGCTAAATAAGGCCCAAACTTATAGTAGAGGCACAAATGACCACTATAAATAGCTGAGGTCATGTTAAATTTGGAAGCTATTGTTCATTTTGTAATTTTGAGTTTTAAGAGATCTTGGAGCTTCTCTTGGAGAGCTTTCTTGATGAAGAAAGTGGTTCATGTGCCTAAAATCACATGAGAGCTATGATCATGCTCTAAAATCAGGCCCTATCTTGTGAATGATCAATAATAATGAATAAAGATACCTTACTTTGCCGAATTTGGTGAAGTTTTGCTACTTTTAACTATCTTCTTGATTTTTTGACTAGTTTCTTGATTTCTTGCATTTCCATTGTAATTTGATGTTTAATGAATGGATTAGATGTTTGAATGCTAAGGTTGGCACATGACAATTTTGGTATCAGAGCATTAGATCCTCTTCTACTAGTTCGATCTATGACAGAGCTCTTAGTTCTTTCCTTGTTGATGCTGGGGTTAGTGACAGACAGGCCCATTTTTTGTCCTATTTCGATTTCCAGTTTGACATAGAGACATTTGTTACTGAGCACAAGGAAGTTTTTCCCAAACTGTACAAGGATTTTTATGAGTGCTTGCAACATGGTACCCTTCTGATAGACGGCCTGAGATTTGTGCATTTCACAGATTTGACTCATGCTCAGCCTAGTGCCAAGCAAAGGCATGATCGTAAGTTTACCAAACTTATCGATCTGTTTAAATGTGTCATACCCTGTGAGGAATACAATCGAGTATGTCACTTCGTTCAGGAGGGTATGGCCTCCGTGTTTTTCTTATTTGCTCTTATCCCTGATGAGGCAGAATCTTCTGGTTCGTCCATAATTGGTTTGCTTGCCCCTACTACTCGTGTGGCTTCAGAGGTTTCCATTACTGATGAGGTTTTAGGAGATGTAGAGGAGGCCAAGCAAGCACAACAATATAATCTTGCCAAGGCTCGTTCTCGGTCTATCTCTCTCTTATCTACCGTGAGTGAGATTGACCAGAGCAGAACCTTGATGGACCTCCCTGTGTACCATATGGACGATATTGCATTCTTGTCCATTAACGACATCGGAGACGTAATGGATCTCAGAGAAGATGAAATATTATCTCTTATGTCAAAAATAATTTTTGAATTTAATGATTTTATTGACTTTGATGATGACAACCTCATAGATGGCATCGACTATGAGGACCAGATAGAATGGGCAAGTGGCACAGATGCCCTTCAAAGGATGCTATCTGAGAGCAGGGCATATGAGGCTAATATGCCGAGTGAGGAGGAGTTTTTGGCTTTTCAGAAAAAGTATCCGGCACCTCCCATATATACTATTCCAGGTGACCAACAATCGCTCATTATTGCTAGTCACAATTTAGAAGCTGCTGGTGTGATCCAAGCTGACGAGGAGGATTTGGTAAGTACACCTTCTCACAAAAATCATATATTTAACGTGTAACTGATGATTGATCTGCTAGTTTGACTAACACTTGATTATGTGTTGTAGGAATCGTTGAAGTTGATGCCTTTGCTAGCAGGCATGGAGGATTGAGAGAGAGACAAGGCGAGAGACAGAAGGATGCCTCATTGGCTCATTATTTGAAACATTTTGTAAATAACGAAATTTGTATTCTTCATGAAAGGTTTTTTGTGAATGCGAAAACCTTAATCATGGCCATCAAGGCCCTATCTTATTTTGCCCAAGGGCATAAATATCCAAAAAATACATATAGAATCATTTTTGTCAAAAAAAATGTTGCTCTTAAAGTGTTCTATTACGTGCCAGAATGTTCCTATGAGATCATCTGCTCTGGCAATTCTATCAGGATATATAGATCTGAGCAAAAGGCGATCCACTCGATTTTTGAATCCGTATGATAGGAAAAAGTTCCTTCATGACCACACAACAAAAATTGTCCTTAGAGACAATGAAAAAAAATGATTGTACTCTTTTCCATTTAATGTATGTGAAATTTGAAATTTTCATCACACGCGTTTGATCTTTATTGAATGCCATCAATCTAATTTTGGCTTATAAATTTACATGTTTTTTTAAATCTTTGATAGTCAATTGATCTTGTTGTGTATCGAACTTGAGAGCTCGTCTATAAAACCATTGGAATAGCTGAATGATGTAACTATTTTTTGAGGATGTTCCACCATGTTGTATATTTCGATGAAATGTTGCTCTTGCCTGCCAATGTGATTTCTCCATCCTTGTGAGGACCATATACTCAAACTGCCATACTTTTTTGCAAAAAATGATGCATGATGCCTTAGTATGTGCTGCAATATCAAAGATTTATGCATTGGTTAGAAAAATATGCATTGGTTAGAATCTATCAAGCAAGTTATACTAAAATTATAAAATTGGAAAACACTGTTCAAATGTATCTTACCATGTAATGGGTGATGTGATCTGAGCTCCAAGCCACCCGAACTGCATCTACAAAATCTATTGGTGTTTTCTCCAATAGGAGTGCATATGCATATGAAATTATGTCTTTTCTAAGCACTTCAACCATATTATCGAGCTTTTTCCAAACTTCAACCTTCTTTACCCTTGTTGTTCCTTTATCATCAAAGTCTTCTGTTGCAGAAATAACATCTTTCCAAACCAAGTATTGGATCTTAGATGACTCTTTAGAATGTTTTGATAAAAATCGATGAGCGTTGACTCGTCCTATGCCAGGTTTACTGGGTACGTTTCCTATTTTTCCCAAAAGCTTTTCATCATTTTGTATTTTAACATGGCCTTTATAAAGGCCCGCTTTTGACAACACTTCCTCTAATCGAGCGATTGCTTGTTTTGATGCTGACTCTGACTTAGTATTCCATGCAAATAATATATGAAGATATATTAATTTTTCTATGATCCTCACCTCTCCATGAAGTGTGCAAATATGCACATTTTGTAAAGGAATTGGTAGTACTGGTTTCCAGTTGGGATCTTCAATATCTCTTGAAACTCTTGTGTTCCTTGAAATGTCATTTGATGATTCATACAATATAGACATGGATGTTTCGAATTTGCTCCATGAGATACATTGAACATACATTTCAATGACTTCAAGTCTCCAGCTAAATGCCATTTCACAAAAAAATCACCTCTTTCAGAAACACTATGTACTTTGCCATTCATGATATTTGGATAACTTGTTTTGTTAAAAATCCAGGAAAGAACATCGTGATCCTCCTTGATAACCTATTCAACATATGGAATCACAAGTTTTTTATATATTCAAAACAATTACCAAAAGAAATTGCACATGAATGACAACCATTTTTTACCTGAAAACATGCTAGCCACCATATGTTGTTTTCTGATTGCACACTGAAGTTGAGATCCCTTGATTTTGTTGCATTGCTTAATGCTCCATTCATGAGAGTAATACTTACTCTTTCCAACTTTTGTCCTTTTATAGCTTTCGATTCATCTAGCTTGACCACCAGAATAAGTTTGCTCATACTAGCACTTGTAATATTATAGAATTTCACTGTAAATCTCAATAAATGATATAAATCCACAAATAAGTTGTTGGTAGAATCATATGACAAATTGCCAGACTTTGAATTGTAAATCTCATTGATGTGAAAAGGGATTCCAATGACGTTTTGCATACCCTTATTCAATACATCTCTCTCCAATCTTATCTGAAAAGGGCGAGGAATGGGAAATCTTCTTACATGCAATTGTCCAAAAGCCTCTTTAATAATTTTAAATATATTGGCATATGCCTCCCTGCTAATACCTGAGAAATCACATGCTCCTTGAATTAACGTTCGGTCGATTACATTACCGACCTCGTTCATCAAAGCCTCAGTGACCTTGGACATGATTCAAGAATATAGATTATTGTTAAAGACTTTGTGGACTTGGTTGTCAATACCGAACTCAGTGATTTTCCGATCAGGTCATTGCCCTTCAAATGTTCATTTGCAACCAATGCTGATCTGCAATTATGAAAATCAAGAAACCCAAATAGGACACATAATAAATGTCATGTTACTTCACAAAACTAAAATAAAAGTGATTCAAATCAAATCCTTACTTGAATGCTTGAATTCTTTTTCTCCGTTGGCCTCCATTTAGCGAAAGCTCATCAATGTCCTTCAGAATTCTTTTTCGCTTGTTTCTTTTGAATCTCTTATCTAGTATGCGAGTTTATTATTTTAACTGGTCATTTGATATACGTAATGTCTGAACAACTTGTCGAAATTGATCATTACTTGCATTCAAATTTAACATAATATTATGTAGACGTGCATTATCTTCTTTTGTTTGTAGTAAAGAGGTCTCTTTTTCTCTGTAGTCAGCAAGCAAACCATTTAACATACATTCTAAACTCTGTATTTTCTGAACCGAGTATGCAACACCATAAGTCGTCAATCTTTCACAATAACCCAATAAACCGTTTTCTCCATCACACAAAAACTTTATTAATTGTGTGATGGATTGGAATTGTGGAGCTTGCATTGAGCTCGGATCCAATGGATACAAACTTTTGTCAATCCACAAATCGTAATTCTTTCTTTGGTTGATTCTGTGAGTGATCATATCAAGTGGAGAAACTGTGGATTCTTTCACTACTCCTCTTTTAGCTATCGGAGCATTCTCGACAGGGAGAACAATGTGTAGATGAAACTGAGACATCTCCGCAAACATCAGCTGTAGTGCAGGCATCCCAAAGGGAGCCGGGAACCGCGACTTAGCTTCCCAGCCTTCAACTCTTGCCATCCAAACCCACTTGACATACAAGCAGCCAACTCGCCAACAACGATCAGACTTAACCAACTTGAAGTTCCGAAAACCAACATTGAGATCCAACCTGGCGCCATGCCAGATCAGGGGTCCCGATGTGGGTGACTTCTCTCCAAGCAAGCCGCCCGACATACATCAAACTTAACCAACTCGAAGCTTCGTTACAAACGAGTAACATCCATTCCAAGCAAGCGGTCTGACTTACATCAGACCTAACCAACTGAAAGCTTCGTCACGAGCGCTGAAAGCCAACCTGGTGCCACGCCAGACTGGACAGCCATAAACAGGTAACGTCCACCCAAGCAAGCCATCCAACTCAGCCGACAGGTTAGAGCCCGTTCCCCAAGAGCTTAACCCATTCAGGTTCATGCAAGGAACACTCAGAACCACAAGCCGCGACAGATATGGAAACAACCAGTTCCTGGACCAAATGGTCCCGACAGCATACCGCTGGCGCCACGGACCGAATGGTCCAGACGGCATACCGCTGGCGTCCCGGGATACGACCCTCAACTATGTGCCAAGTTAAAATTTTTGAAAGCGACCTTACAACTGGTGCCTTTATCGAACACTGAAACCCAGAAGGTAATCAGAGTCAGTTTGAGGAAAATCCCACTTTATTGATAAATCTGAGAAGGTTACATTTCAAGTCTGTGACCGACCCTAGTCTCTGGGGCGCTAGCATGCCAAGGCGAGAGCCATGACAACATTCCAGCAAGGGAGGCTGAGACTTGGTTGGAGCTCGCCTTGAGTCGCAACCCGCACTCCCCTATAGTATTGGAGTGATTCGGCACCCCCCCTCATACCAAGCACTCTACCCAAGCTGGTAAAGCACGTTTTTTCTCTCTCTAGGATTTTCTCTTTCTAGAAAGTCATTTTCTCTCTCTAGATTACATTGATCCCTAGGTTTCCTTTAATCATGCCTAGATTGTGTGAGGTGATTGCACATCGATATGAGCTCTCTGGACTTCGCTAGAACTGATCAAAGTTTTTCAGCCATAGGAACTTGGCGTCGGCTGGATTCTGGTCACAGTGGCGCCGAGAGCAGCAGGGGCGCTGCTGGCGCCGGGGACATAGCTGGCGCCGATGGCGCCAGAAGTAAAGCTTGTAAAGGTAGCTTTACAACATCCACCCCACCTTTATAAAATCTGATGTCCTCATCAGATGATTAAAGTAAAGGTGTCTCCCAATTAAAATAACTATACATTTAAGCTACTTGGCACAGTACTCAATTTACTGGCCACTTTTTATTAACATCGAAGCTGGCACACCACAAGTTGGAGGCTCAGCTCTTTGTACTGAAAAATTACATAACTTGAAAATATATCTTTGTCTGGGAAAAGCGTAGATTTGATATCGCTTTCGTAAAACCCGAGAACCTTATTAACTTGTGACAGAGGCGTTTCTTTGAAATGTTCGCCCCAATCGCTTCTGACTTTCGACTTTGGAACTCCTTTGAGCTCCTGATTTGTCCTTGATGCACTTTGTGTTGAGCTCCCTGAGCTCCAGATTTGTTCAGTTCCGCACAGGTATCAAGGCTCCCCGAGCCGAAGGATTTATTGTTTGATTGTCCACTTTATGGTCCACTCCGTGCCTTGTTGCTTCTGCACCTTGATTTCTCTCCTTGTCCCAGCCTGATCTTGATACTTTTCCATCTTGGCTCTTTAAGGTAGGCAAAGATTGAGTACCCCGCAATGCACCTCGCACTTAGCTTGAAGTAGCTCTTTGAATCAGCCCAAATGTAACCATTGACCTCGTGGAAAGCCAAAGGGTTGCACCAGTTTGATTCGCATCCAAACTATCTCTTCGTGTTTGTTTGAAGCACCATGTCCGTTGCGCAAAACTTGACTTTCACAATTCCATCACTGGTCAATTGCTTCACAGTCAAAACAAGAAGTGTACATCGAGCTTGGCTTCAAGTAGCTCTCTTTGAATCAAACACATGCACCCAGAGTTTGCACTAGTCCGATCTCAATGCGAACTGTCCCTTAGCGTCCGTTCGAAATACCAAGTCTCTCATGCAAGACTCAACTTTCACAATTCCTTCATTGATCAGCTGCCTTACACGTAACACAAGCCAGCGCACTCATATGTTTCCTCATCATTGCTGGTCCAGAGAAAGCCTATAACAAACTTTCCTTTCCACAACAAAAACTTGTCAACTTATTAGGTCCAAAGTTTGCCAGTCTCCTCGTGTGAGTATGGCTAGGTCACCTTGAATTTGTCCCCATTTTGATCAACTTTCATTCAAAATTTGCCCCAAGAGAGAGGTGTGTGTGATAGTTTCCCCTCCACTTATAAAATCAGCTGATCGGACTTAGAGTAGAGTTCTTCGGACAAAAAGCCTTTCCAACACTTTGCTTCCCATCTGCTAGGATTATGGCTTGATCCAACTTGTTGCCAATCTCTGAAGAGGATCCTAGTCTTTTCCCCTTTGAGGAAAAACCCAACTGATACTGGATATCACCCATGCTCAGTGAGTTTCAGTTCCGAAGGTGGCCGTCCCAAAATGAAGACCAACTGCTCCATAGAAGATCTCCCCTGAAATTGCCCTTTCCAACTTTTGACTTCCTGCTTGTGTCTGGTGGGCGTTGTCGCAAATGAAACTAACCCAAGAAATAGGCTAGCCATCCATCCTTTGCAAACATTGAGTCGTTTCGTTGTCGTTCACGTGCGAGTACTTGAACTGCAAATCCGCCCCACAGATTCTGGATATCGCCCATGCTCAGTGAGTTTCAGTTCCAAAGGTGGCCGTCCCAAAATGAAGACCAACTGCTCCATAGAAGATCTCCCCTAAAATGGCCCTTTCCAACTTTTGACTTCCTGCTTGCGTCTGGTGGGCGTTGTCGCAAATGAAACTAACTCAAGAAACAGACTAGCCATCCATCCTTTGCAAACATTGAGTCGTTTCGTTGTCGTTCACGTGTGAGTACTTGAACTACAAATCCACCCCACAGATTCTGTAGTCCTCTTTGTTTGATGGTATCAGCCTTCAACAGAAAAGGTTCCTTCTCGAGCCATCAGCTCCTTGTATCACAAGCAATCATGCAAACCAGGCAAAGCACGAGTACTAAGACTCACCACGAATACATACAAGTAAGACACTCAGGCAGGTTTACTAACAAGTAACAAAGACAAGGTCCCTCTTTGAGATGGTCCTGTCAACGGACCTTTGCCTGGCCGCGCCCATATAAATCGATTACGGAATCAGCCCACATAGGACACCCCTCCAACTATCCGTGCTTTCACCATTAAGCATCACATTGCCTTAGTCACGCCCCACCACTTTTTGGTCGATAGCCCTTATAGCTAAACGATCGGCAGCTATCCCGCACCGGCAGCTAACCACCCGTGCTTTACACCCGAATTCGAGCAGCATCTCTGTATCAATTATTAACCCGTACAGTTTGAATATGTCGCCCCGCACCCCACAAGACACAGACCATGCTTACTGTTGAATTTTACACGTGTGGACTGTCCACTACATGTACTTGTGATCTCCTAAGGTGTGTAGATGCACCAAGATCAAGACTAGATTGAGATTCAAGATCAATCTTGAATCCTATGGCAAAAACACACTACTACATGCATTCAATCACTTCCAACTCTCACTCACACGTGTGGGAAGTATTCAAAAAATAATCTAAGTAAAAACAAGCTGCTCTCCTCGAGTAGAGAGATAAAATGCATCATGAGCTCTCGGGTAGAGAGAGAAAGCTAGAAATCCAATAACTCACAAAATCCATGAAATCACCAAATCAATTAGCTTCAAAATGAGGAGTACAATGATACTAGTAGGTCCACGAGCTACCACTATGCTTAGCTATGATTGGACCATATTTTGTCACCTCTTGATCCTATTGGATCATTGATCCATGCACCTCTTAATTCTATTGGACTATATTCAAGCACACCTCAATTTCCTATTGGACCTCACAAGGTTCCACCTCTAAATCCTATTGGACCTCTTGGAATTCATCAGACAAAAACTTTACACTTGTCTACACTCTAATTGGCAAGTGTTTAGCCTCTTACTCTATTTTGGCTCAATAGTGGCATTACAAGTGGAAATGCATAATTTGCCATCTATGCCAAATTTATTCCTATCAACATCCTACACCTAGATGCTTGATGTAAAAAACATAAGACCCCTATATCTAACATAGATAATCTTTTTCAATTCTTCACACTCCTCCTAAAAAATTATCTATGAAGATTTGAGCATTGATCTTGATATAACTTCAAGATTAGATCTATGCTTGATGAAAGCACTTTTGCTCAAAGGCTTGGTGACTAGATCGGCAATACAAGAGGACGAGTTGACATGCTCCAAATAGATTTCTCCTCCAATAAGCTTTTCTCTCACAAAATGGTGTGCCACTTCTATGTGCTTGCTTCTTGCATGAAATATGGGATTATTGGCTAGATCTTGCATTTTAAACTCACATCCAAGTGCTAGCTTGGTTTCATCAACTAGCTTGATACAACTTCCACAAAGAATAATGTCATCAACATAAATTAGAAGAATGACAATATTGCTATCAACAAACTTTAGATACATGGAAGGATCATAGTCACTAAGAGTAAATCCTAGTGAGATAAGAAAAGAGTTAAGTCTTGAATACCATGATCTTGGTGCTTGTTTGAGTCCATAAAGACTTTTGAAGAGCAAGCACACTTTGGACTCATCCTTGATGAATCCTTGAGGTTGTTCCATATAGATCTCCTCCTCAAGATAACCATTTAGAAAAGCATTGGATACATCTAATTGGAACACCTTCCACTTGAAAAAACAAGCAAGAGAAATAAGAATTCTTATTGTCACCATCTTTGCAACGGGTGCAAAGGTCTCCTCATAATCAAGACCACGGATTTGAGCAAATCCTTTGGCACATAATCTTGCTTTATGCTTGTTGATGGTGCCATCATGATTGAACTTGATCCGAAATACCCACTTGCAACCAATCACATGCTTGTTGGATGGAGGATCCACAAGCTCCCAAGTATTGTTGGTGATCAATGCATCATACTCTTGCTTCATGGCATCATACGACTCCTTGGTATTGAGTGCCTCTTGTACATTCTTTGGCTCTTCATGAGAGACATAAAAAACATAATTAGTGGAATCAAGATCCACTTGTTTGCCTTTGTCAACATATGAGAGCCTCTTAGGCTCGGATCTATCTCTCATGGATCTTCTTGGTGAAAAAATCCGAGGAGAGTCTTCTTCAAATCTCAACCCCATCACATCATGATTGTCTTCAAAATCAATAATTGATGATGCATCCATAGATTTCTTGATCTCGGCCTCTTCAAATGATGAGTGTTGATCTTCATGAAAGACAACATCTCTACTTTCAATAACTTGAGAAGTAGAGAGTATAAAGACTCTATAGGCCTTCTTGGTGGATGAGTATCCAACCATGATCCCTTTGCATGCACCAGGATCTTCCTTCTTCCTTGTTTCCAAGGGAATATGGACAAAGCATAAGCATCCAAAAACTCTAAGGTGATCAACCTTAGGCTTCTTCAAAAATAAGATTTCATATGGTGACTTTCCTCCAAGAGCTATATGTGGGAGCCTATTGCAAAGATAATTTGCACAATTAATGGCTTCTCCCCAAAAATCTTTGGGCAAAGATGCCTCAATTCTCATAGATTTTGCACATTCACATAGAGATCTATTTTTTCTCTCGGCCACTCCATTTTGAGATGGAGAGTAGGCACAAGAAAACTCTCTTTTAATGCCTTCAAGCTCACAAAAATCTTGAAATTTATTGGAGATATATTCACCACCTCCATCACTTCTAAGAGCTTTAATCTTGAATGAGAATTGCTTCTCTACATAAGCTTTGAAAATAAGGAAATGATCAAACACCATAGATTTTGAAGCAAGAAGATATATCCAAGTGAATCTTGTGTAATCATCAATGAAAATAACAAAACAAGTGGCTCCTCCCTTGCTTGTAGTTGATGAGAAATGCACATCCGAGTGGATTAACTCCTAAGGATGCTTGCTTTTGATAGAAGATCTTGTAAATGGCTTTTTGTGAGATTTAGCAATAGCACAAGCCTCACAAGGCTTGATCTTCTTGGAGAATGACTTTGGCAAGCCAATAGCTTTGGATTCTTTGATCATAGAGAGCATGGATTTGTAGTTGGGATGTCCCAACCTCCTATGCCATAATTTCTCCATAGAGAGCTTGTTCACAAGAGCAACATTACAAGCATTCACATACTCATTTGGATCTAGTTTATAGATGCCACCAAATCTAAATCCTAATGCAAGTATCTCATCATTCTTCTTGATAGTGCAAGTATCAACATTGAATTTTACATCAAGGCCATTATCAAGCAATTGGCCAACACTAATAAGATTCTTGGTAAGCTTAGGTACATAAAGAACTCTAGAGAGAGAAGAACTTTAGAGGATGCAAGCTTCAAGGGAATGTTCCCTATGCCTTCAATAGGACATTCAAAATCATTTACAGTGTATATTGATTTTGACTCCATCATAAGGTGCAATAGAAGAGAAAGAGTCCTTGGAGCTACACATATGTGAAGAGGCTCCACTATCAATATACCATAGGCCGTCCTTCTTGAAAGGAGTAGATGAGAAACTAGAGACCATAAGAGATCCCTCTCCATCACTTGCAATAGTGTCTTCCTTCTCATTGGTAATATTGGCTTGCTTGAGTTGATTCTTCTTTTTGAAGCAATTGGTGGCATAATGACCTTTCTTGCCACAATAAAAGCACTTGATCTTCTTTTTCTTGAGCTTGGATGATGAAGCATTAGAGGAATCATTTTCCTCCTCATCTTTGTCTTTGGATTTGACTTTGTCCTTGCTTGAGGATTGTTGATGTTGGTTCTTGCTCCTCCCTTTGTGCTTATCCTTGTCAAAGAGAGCTTTGCCATCATTATGAGTGAGAGAAAGCTTGTCCATCCTCAAGAGCTTGTACTCTTGTCTTGATTCTTCTGAAATTAGCACACTTTGGAGAGCCTCCAAACTTGGTACTTCCTCCTTAATGGCATAGGATTGGACAAGGTTATCAAATTCACTTCTCAAGCCATTGAGAATGACTTGAACTAGCTCATTTTGATTGATGGAATCACCAATGCAAGCAAGCTCTCTATGAATATCTTTTACTCTCAAAACATAACTAGATGCACTCTCATCACTCTTTTGGCTACTTTGAAATATTTGATTCCTAAGAGTGAGAAGCCTAGAGGTATTCTTAGCCTCATAGATAGTCTTGAGACAATCCCAAGCTTCTTTGGCTGTTGTACAAGTACCTATCTCCCTCAATATCTCATTAGAGACATTCATCTTAATGTAGTGGAGAGCCATCCTAGCTCTCTTTTTGTATTTTTGAACCTCTTGAAGAACTCGTGGTTCTTCTTCAAGGCCAAGAACTATGTCCATCATGTCTTGAAGGATCAAGATGGACTCCATCCTCATTTTCCAAATTGAATAATTTGAAGTGGTCAATCTTTCACTTGGTTCCAACAAGGATGAACCCATTGAAGACATTTGAAGTGAAGAAAACTCAAATGATGAACAATAAATGTTGTTACACACTTTCAATAGGATCCAATAATTGAGTACTATCTCCTCCTATGAAAGATCTTGCAACAATTTGTGAATTGATTCTCACTAGCTACTCAAATCTCTCTAAAACAAGATCTATTTCACATCAAATGATGGAGTATAGGCAAAGTTAGGATCTAACACTCTTAGCACGTGTGAAATACACTAAGAAACCAAATTTGACTCAAATACAATGATATTGCATGAAACAAAATGGCTAAGATCTCAAAATTGTGCCTAGATCACATATAGATGAGATTGGCAAGCATACAACTGTGATTTTGGATCAACCAAGCAATCTCTTGACCAAACCAAATGTGTCCACCCAGGTCTAGGTGCCCTACCTAACCCTCTTCAAAAGCTTATAACTTTTGATTGGCTCAACCAAATGGAATGAAACTGATTGCAACAGAAACTAGACAAAAATAGCTTCAAAACAAGCTATCAAGCAAGATAAATGGATCAAACATGAGAGAGAACTTCCAAACTGAAATTGGATGTTCCTCACACATGTCTGAGCACCTGATTCCGTACAGTACCAGGTCAGACCCAATCAATGTCCTTCTGATATCTTTTGATCCAAGATTGAACAAGGTAGCTAGGAAAATGGGCCTTGACAACTTCTAGCTCAAGATTAATGAAAATTTTTCACTTAGATGGATCAAAATGCATGGTAACCTTAGGTAGGCTCTGATGCCATGTTGAATTTCACACGTGTGGACTGTCCACTACATGTACTTGTGATCTCCTAAGGTATGTAGATGCACCAAGATCAAGACTAGATTGAGATTCAAGATCAATCTTAAATCCTATGGCAAAAACACACTACTACATGCATTCAATCAATGAGAAAGCTAGAAATCCAATAACTCACAAAATCCATGAAATCACCAAATCAATTAGCTTCAAAATGAGGAGTACAATGATACTAGTAGGTCCACGAGCTACCACTATGCTTAACTATGATTGGACCATATTTTGTCACATCTTGATCCTATTGGATCATTGATCCATGCACCTCTTAATTCTATTGGACTATATTCAAGCACACCTCAATTTCCTATTGGACCTCGCAAGGTTCCACCTCTAAATCCTATTGGACCTCTTGGAATTCATCAAACAAAAACTTTACACTTGTCTACACTCTAATTGGCAAGTGTCTAGCCTCTTACTCTATTTTGGCTCAATAGTGGCATTACAAGTGGAAATGCATAATTTGCCATCTATGCCAAATTTATTCCTATCAACATCCTACACCTAGATGCTTGATGTAAAAAACATAAGACCCCTATATCTAACATAGATAATCTTTTTCAATTCTTCACACTTACACCAACCTAATGGCAGCACACTGCCTCATCTGTCCTACGTGCAGACAGCGCCAGGCCTGAACCGCGAGAACTAACCGTGCTTACACCTCAAGGGCAGCACTTTGACTCATCAAGTCCCCCGTTCTACCGACCACCCCGACCGTGGACGCACCCGTGCTTACAGTGTGGGCAACACCTTGCACAGCAATTGTCTTGATGAACCCCAAACCGTGGCCATTTCCGTGAGATCCGCATAGCTGACCGGCCAGTCGGCTCTGATACCACATGTAGCGCAGGCATTCCAAAGGGAACCGAGAACCATGACTTAGCTTCCCAGCCTTCAACTCTTGCCATCCAAACCCACTTGACATACAAGCAGCCAACTCGCCAACAACGATCAGACTTAACCAACTTGAAGTTCCGAAAACCAACATTGAGATCCAACCTAGCGCCATGCCAGATCGGGGGTCCCGATGTGGGTGACTTCCCTCCAAGCAAGCCGCCCGACATACATCAAACTTAACCAACTCGAAGCTTCGTTACAAACGAGTAACATCCATTCCAAGCAAGCGGTCTGACTTACATCAGACTTAACCAACTGAAAGCTTCGTCACGAGCGCTAGAAGCCAACCTGGCGCCACGCCAGACTGGATAGCCATAAACAGGTAACGTCCACCCAAGCAAGCCATCCAACTCAGCCGACAGGTTAGAGCCCATTCCCCAAGAGCTTAACCCATTCACGTTCATGCAAGGAACACTTAGAACCACAAGCCGCGACAGATATGGAAACAACCAGTTCCTGGACCAAATGGTCCCGACAGCATACCGCTGGCGCCACGGACCGAATGGTCCCGACAGCATACTGCTAGCATCCCGGGATACGACCCTCAGCTATGTGCCAAGTTAAAAAATTTGAAAGCGGCCTTACAACTGGCGCTTTTACCGAACACTGAAACCCAGAAGGTAATCAGAGTCAGTTTGAGGAAAATCCCACTTTATTGATAAATCTGAGAAGGTTACATTTCAAGTGTCGACCCTAGTCTCTGGTGCGCTAGCATGCCAAGGGGAGAGCCATGACAACATTCCAGCAAGGGAGGCTGAGACTTGGTTGGAGCTCGCCTTGAGTCGCAACCCGCACTCCCCTATAGTATTGGTGTGATTCGGCACCCCCCCTCATACCAAGCACTCTACCCAAGCTGGTAAAGCACGTTTTTTCTCTCTCTAGGATTTTCTCTTTCTAGAAAGTCATTTTCTCTCTCTAGATTTTATTGATCCCCAGGCTTCCTTTAATCATGCCTAGATCGTGTGAGGTGATTGCACATCGATCTGAGCTCTCTGGACTTCGCTAGAACCGATCAAAGATTTTCAGCCATAGGAACTTGGCGCCGGCTGGATTCTGGTCACAGTGGCGCCGGGAGCGGTAGGGGCGCTGCTGGCGCCGGGGACATAGCTGGCGCCGGAAGTAAAGCTTGTAAAGGTAGCTTTACAACATCAACTAACAGACCAAAAAGAAAATAGACACTATTCTTCATCGATGGCGTACCTGATATTCTATATTTATTCTCTCGCTAGTTAAAACGAGGGACACAATCTCATTTTCAAATTTGAAAAATTTATTTAATGAGCATCATAGGTTGTTGAAGTCGTAGTTGCATGCATGTCATGCTAACTACACATTACTAGTAAGGTTAAGCTAAACTGGAATTGAAAGTCCGTCGGAGTTTTAAAGTCCGTCGGAGTTTTAAAATCCGGCGTTTTTTTTGGTCCTACGTGGCATTTCTTAGGCGGGCCTTTTGATGTTTGTAACTCCTCTAATGCTCAGTGCATCCAAACTTTCACTAAAAGTGAGTATTTTCAAGTATGCATGAAGGGGATTCACTTGTTTTTAAAAGCATTAATTCCTACTTGAAAAAATCTTATGTCAAGTTCTTTCTAATATGAGAAGAAACATGATTATAAAGAATAATGATTGACAAATCTCATTTTCTATGAGTAATTGATTAGGTTAAATGGGACATTTTTAAAAAGATTAATTTTTGGGAAAGCTTAAAAAGTATATCTTTGAGATAGTCTTTAAGGATAGAACATGATAATGTCTTGAGGAAGGAAAGTATGTTACATCCCTTAATGAGTGAGTATCGAGTTAATGGTGGTTAGCTAGATAGAGCTAGAAAGAGTTGATTGGTGTTTGATCTTGGATTAAGAGAAGCACTTAGAGTTAAGACAATAATGAAAAACTTGGATGCAACAACACTAACTATAAATCTATTAGGTAGGACATGTATTGCATCTAAGTAATCTCATGCACACTCAAGAGAACATGTCATGAGATGTGGCTATATAAATTTATTTATACATTTAGATTATATCTATCTTGGGCTATAGGATGATATGAGAGATCATCCAATGTAAGTGAAGCATACCCAGGTAGCAGGATAGGTCTTGGTGGTACGAGATGCCAAGGCTACTTAGAAGATCAATCTAGGATGTTGTGAGATTAAGAATTGAAGATGAGCTTGTATTGAGCTAGGAGATTGAGCCATGATTTGCTTGTCCAAACATTTAGTGTTTCTATGACAAAGTATGTATCCATATTATATTGGATCTTGTGGATACTTACTCTGTAATCATGGACCATCTTGGCAACACACGGGGATGGGCCTCGAGCGAGCTTTTTCAGAAATACAAGCGAGCTTTCCATCATGTTTTTTTTTCTTGCTTGGGAATGACATGGTGGGCTAGACTACTAGACATAACTGTGATTCTCATCTCAATGTTTGCTAACTAATGAATGTGTGAATTTCGACATGCACTATGTAAAATAAACAAGAATTACAATCAATATGCAATACAAAAAAATGAACTAATTTTGGTACAGGGTGGGTGGTGTTCATATAAATTGCTTTCATACAAAATAAATGATTTTTGTACAAACAAACCTTGTTCCTATACAACTTGCAGAATATTAATCTTGGCAAGAAAACCATCAAAACATATTTAAGAGTATGAAGTTCAAGTGGGGTTCATTGGTTTACTACATAATCTTCACAACATTCAACAATACAAGATCTCAAACTTATGTGTTTCAAGTGTTTTTAATCACTTGTTATACATGGATTAAAGTTGTCAGAAAATATAAAAAAACTTAATATATTTATTGCATGAATCTTAATTATTAGACCTATTTTATGACACTATGTACTTAGAACTTTAATGTCTTTGGTGCATAATAGTTAATGTCTAACCTTATTCTATGTCGCTGTTTACAAAGAAATTAATGTATCACCCCAAATATCATGCTTTACCATGTGAGAAATTGTCAACTAAGTACTTGGCTATTATTGACAATTTGGAGGCCACATCCTAAAGTAAACTTAGAGAAACATTTTTTAATGTTCATAAGCCCTAAAAATAGTAATTTTCTTATTTCTAGAGAGTACTTAGATGGGTCAAGATCGGATTTGAACCAAATGACTAGATACATTGAAACTAGTCACTTTATAACTAGGCTTTTTATAAGTACTTGGAAACTACCAATTAGGACAATGATTGGCAAGTGGCCAAATGACATTATTTCTGTTATAAATAGCTATACCTGTGGAGAAACTTATCAAATGTTCTTTCATTTGTGCAAAGCTTTCTTCTTCTATCCTCTTGACTTCTTCTATCTCTTCTCTCTTGATATTGGTGATTTTAGTGTGTAGAATGTGTCTTTATGTTAATAAGCCCTTAAAATAGTAAGTTTGCTATTTAGAGAGTACTTAGATGGGTCAAGGTCAGATTTGTACCAAATGACTAGATACATTAAAACTAGTAACTTTATAATTAGGTTTTTGGTAAGTGCTTGGAAACTACCAATTAGGGCAATAATTGGCAAGTGGCCAAATGGCATTATTTTTGCTATAAATGGTTGTACCTGCATCAATAAACTTATCAAATGTTATTTCTATCTTTGGAGAACTTTCTTCTAGCCTCTTGTTTTCTTCTATCTCTTCTCTCTTCATATTGGTGACTTTAGTGTGTAGAATGCATCTAAACTTGTATGAAATGAATTCACAAATGCAAAGGATAGTGTATGGCTGCTCTAGTCAATTGGTTCTTAGGTTTCATAAAGAATTCACTAGCCATTTGTATAGATCACTCTAATTTTCCAATCCACTAATAGACCTCCCAAGTGTTATGTCCATGTCCTATATATAGGATTCGACATAGTCCTAGACTTGGATACACGGTACTCCAGTACTCGACATTATTGGTTATGCCTCGTTATTTCAAACTAGAGCAGTGATGTAATTAATAACCTTGTGAGGACCCAGTCACACATATTGTGACGTGTAGATCTACTGCATGGGTTAGGATAACTATAGGCATGCGTAGATGATCAATAGCAATGAAGTGCACTTTGGGAATATTCTTGGATTGCATGGGCACATGCACAGGAGAGGCTAAGTCAATATATCCTAATGGGAACTCACCCTATTACCATTCTCATTGTGAGTTTTCATTGCGAGGTTACTCTCTCTACACCTACATCTTATTCCCTAGCACGTGGGAGATGCTATTGGAGATTGATATGTAGCATATGTATGGTTGGGTGGTTTGGCTCCATAGTCATTTCTTTGTGTGTGTCTTGCAAGCAATATCTTGGAGATGCTTCTCCTTACAGTGGTATCAAAGCAAGGCTTACGAAGATCGAAGGGATTGGAGCTATGAAGCTTTTTGTTGACACTTTGGTGGAGATCAATTTGTTTTCTCTTCTTGGTGGTGAACAATCTTCCGAGTGGGCATTCTGTCAGTACTTCGACTTGCATGTTACTAAGATCCATCATATTTTGGCTCTCCATAGCAATATGAGTGATTGTCAATTTTAGCTAGTTTATGACAATTTTTCAGAGTTTTACTTGTATTTCTCATATATTGTTGTAGATCTGAATTTCCAGCAAGTGTTGCTCCAATAATTCTTTTGTTTCTATTGTACCTTATCAAGGACTTAAGAAATCAATACACATAGCTATTGATCATGAATGTACTATTGAAGGAATTGGGAGTTGTCCCTTGAAGCTTTCATCTTTTAAGATTTTATCTCTTTCCCATATTCTTTTTGTTCCTAAACTCACAAAGAAATGATAAGTGTTGGAAAGTTGTTTGATGATGGACTTGATGTGAATTCAACATCAATACTTGTATTATTAAGAAAGGTGATGAGATCCTAGCATATGGATCAAATTATGGTAGTTTTGAAAAATTCTACATTAAGTAGAACCCCAATTTCAAGGTTTCAATTGGTCCACATGGCAATGAAAATAAGAAAAAAAAATAAAAAAGCATCTTTTTTATAAGGCCCTCGTCGGGCTCTAAGTTTCTTAAATGTATATATTGGTATTGCCCTTGTAGCTTTGACTCAATACCTATAAAAGCTTGGACTATGATATGGGAACCACGCATGCGCACACACACATGAATAAATTAAGATCCTACAAATCAGAGTAGCATGAACTAGTAAGCATGAAACATAAATCAAGATACTACGAAATAGGGTAGCATAAACTAGTAATCATGAAACATAAACGCATGGCATCACACACGCACGCGCACACACACTCTAAACCTAAAACCTAAACTCACACAAGGAGAAAAAAAAAAGAAAGAACATAGTAGAGTGCTAATCAAAACTTCCAAACCATACAATTATATCCTATTCCAGAATGTCACCACATGCTCCCTCCCTACACATTTGGGCTTTCTTGTGGAACTTATCGTCCAACAAGAAACATTTGAACCACGCCTTTAACGGAAGAAAACAAGGGCTACACACCTTCCTAGAATTGGGAGTGTTGGTTACCTTTAACTCTCTCTCTCTCTCTCTCTCTCTCTCTCTCTCTCTCTCTCTCTCTCTCTCTCTCTCTCTCTCTCTCTCTCTCTCTCTCTCTCTCTCTCTCTCTCTCTCTCTCTCTCTCTCTCTCTCTCTCTCTGTGCATGAAACATAACTAATACATAACACATAAATTATGATTCTGCAAATTAAAGTAATAGGAGTAAATTAAGATCCTACAAATCAGAGTAGCATGAACTAGTAAGCATGAAACATAAATCAAGATACTACGAATTAGGGTAGCATGAAATGGTAATCATAAAATATAAACGAATGGCATCACACACGCACACACACACACACACACACACACACACACACACACACACACACACACACACCCTATACCCTAAAATCTAAATACACACGAGGAGAAAAAAAAAGAAAGAACATAGTGGAGTGCTAATCAAAACTCCCAAACTATACGGTTATATCCTATTCCAGAATGTCACCGCATGCTCCCTCCCTACGACATTTGGGCTTTCTTGTGGAACTTATCATTCAACAAGGAACATTTGAACCACTCCTTTAACGGAAGAAAACAAGGGCTACACACCTTCCTAGAATTGGGAGTGTTGGTTACCTCTCTCTCTCTCTCTCTCTCTCTCTCTCTCTCTCTCTCTCTCTCTCTCTCTCTCTCTCTCTCTCTCTCTCTCTCTCTCTCTCTCTCTCTCTCTCTCTCTCTCTCTCTCTCTCTCTCTCTCTCTCTCTCTCTGTGCTTGAAACATAACTAATACATAACACATAAATTATGATCCTATAAATTAAAGTAACAGGAATAAATCAAGATACTACAAATTATAGTAGCATGAACTGGTAATCATGAAACATAAACGAATGGCATCACACATGCACACACACACACACACACACACACACACACACACCCTAAACCCTAAAACCTAAACACACACGAGAAGAAAAAAAGAAAAGAACATACTAGAGTGCTAATCAAAATTCCCGAACTGTTAATGAAAGAAAACAAGGGCTACACACCTTCCTAGTATTAGATTATTCTCCTACTAATCGACTAATCGACATTTTAGTCTTCGTCCAATTTTGATCCAGACCTGCAGCTTTTTTCGTGTTTTTACACAGTTTGCAGAACTACTTGGAAATGGCTCACAGGTGGCTCTGACGTTTATTGACATCATCGACAAACTGCGAAGACTTCAGGCACTTCGGTGACTTCGGAGCTTTAGCCACTTCAACAACTTCGGCCACTTTGGTAGCTTCAGAGACTTCGGCCACTTTGGCCATGTCGATTGATTGGCAGTTAACGTTCCACTCGAATTGAAGCTACATACTTGGCCTAACCGTTTAGCAAGTAAATTTTTGGGAATATTCAACTGGATGGATGCCAGCACACTATCCATTATGATTGCGATTTAATTAGTTGTCCTACTATTAGATGTTGCCGCATTTGCTTAAGTATAAATAGTTGCACATATTTCTACATCTCAACAATGTGATCAAGAGATCAACAAGTATTGAATATGGTATCAGAGAATTGATTTCCACAACACGGTATCTCTCTTAACATCGACAGACTAAAGTTCTAGATGGATTCTCAAAATAAAGTCGGTCTTATTGTAGACAAGCTAAATGGATCCAATTATTATTTATAAAAATTTAAGATGAAGACTTTGCTAATCACCAACGAGTTGTGGGATGTTGTTACAGGTATTGAAATAAAGCTCAAAATGGAAATCGAAGGATGGTAAAGCTTTCGCGCTTATTATCCTCAATATATCAGTTCAGATTGGCCACGTAGCTGAAGCCAGAACTTTGAAAGAAGTTTGGGACATCCTGAGCTCACTATATGATGTGAGAGACGTAACTACCTACCAAGTTACATCTTCGAAGAAAATTCTTCACACTCAAGGTGTCGAATAATGATTCTCTTCATAATCATATTAACCAGTTTAAGAATCGCTTGCAACAAATGGCCGTTGTCGAATCAGTCATAGACGATCAAGATGCAATTATGAATTTCAAGTCTGCCTTCTACATATGAGAACTAGGTGATGATCATCATGACACACTCAAATTTAACTCTTACTAGAGTTATCACTATGTTGTTGCAAGAAGATAATTGAAGAAGTCAAGACACTCCATCTACCTCTTTGTGTCATGCTCTATATGTCAACAAGGGCTCGAAACGACAGAAGCAGAAAATCTCCAAGAAGTTTGCATCGAATCAGAAACAAACTCAAAGTCAAGAACAATCATCAAATCTACATTCGTCGAAGAAGAAGATGTTTTGTAGGTATTGCAAGCACAATAACCATGAGATCCAAGATTGCCGAATTCTCAAAGCGAAGAATGCAGCCAAGCAACCTGATCAACAAGCAAATATAGTTATAGTATAAGGGAAGCTCCTTAGATCCTGCTTCCAAATCACAAACACAATGGATAACACACTATGGAGAAACCACCCAACCAAGTAGAAGCATCCTATCAAACTCTAGAAGCTTCACCCCCAAGCCAAGGAACAAGTAGCATGAATGTAGAGAGAGAGTCTGGCAATGAATCCACAACAATAATGAGGAGTAGGGCGAGTTTGGATCCAATATATAGAGCCAAAAGCTTTCTGGGCACATAGCCATGCATAGCCCTAAGTTCTCTATACATAGATTCACCTAGAATAGAGTCCTAAGCATGGAGCAACTATTCATAGAATTGCTATTGATAATTTTACACATTCATACACTATCTCATACCTTGTCTAAACTCCATTTAGTGTGTTCTGGGCCTCACAAAGATATTACTTACTTTCGGGTCACGTCCAGTATGATGTGGCATAACTAACAGCTTGCTTCACTAGAGTACTATATATCCAAGACTAGGAGTATATCGAATCCTATGCACTGGTCATGGACATAACATACAACATCTCCTAAAGTCGAAATGGATGAAGGCGCTTTTATGGTCAAAGACAAATACGCGAATTCGGATGATTCGTGGTTTCTAAATTCTGGAGCTACTCCACATACGACCAATCATTGTGAGATTTTCCATTCCTATACGCCTTACACACAAAGAAGTATGTTCATCTTGGTGACGATAGCACTCACACTATCAAAGGTGAAGGTACTATAAGATTAAGGTTCCAGCATGATCAATTCAAACTATTGTCAAAAGACTTATATGTTTCTAAACTCTCTACAAATATGTTATCAGTAAGTAGAATTACAAATTCAGGTCATAAGGTGGAGTTTGAATTTGATCAATGCAGAATTATTGATAGGAGTAATAAGATCCTTGCACTCGGCAAGAGGCATAGATACTTATATAGATTGGCACATTGTTATTCTGATTCTAGTCAAGCCTTGAAAACCTTTGTTCTTGTCAATAAATCATTACTATGGCATCATTGCTTAGGACAGTTGAATTATGCATTTGTTTTGAACATGTCCAGACAATTCCTAGCACTTGATCTCGACTATCCTTCTGAAAAAATCGATCTCCCTGTCTGTCATAGCTGCATCCTTGGAAAGCAGACTAGGATTCCTTTTAGATCAAGTCATAGGCATGCAACAAAAGGTCTATTAGATGTTGCTCATTCAGATATATGTGGACCTATGAAAACTCCATCATTGCTAGATGCAAAGTATCTCATTGTCTTTATTGATGAATTCTGTAGAAGAACAGTTGTTTTACTTTCCTTATTGATCACGGCTATACACCAAGCTCTTCAAATTCCAACGTTTACTTCAAGACAGTGCAATAGTCTTTTATCATTATCACTTTATATGTGGACGATGCATTGCTCTTCGGCAACAGTATCGATCTGATAAAAGAAGACAAGACAATGCTCCCATCCGAATTCGCATGACCAATCTGGACAAAGCTCATTTTTGCCTTGGTATTCAAATCCATAGAGACAAAAATCGAAAGTTGATCTACATACTCAATAGAGTTACATCTACAATATGTTAGTTAGATATAATCTGGTTAACTGTAAGTTGGCTCTCTCACCAATTGAACCAGGTCTTAAATTGTCGAAGGACCAATGTCCCCGAACAATCGAAGATAAGGAGCAGATGCCTGAGTATCCTTATCATTCAATAATAGGATCTCTTATGTACGCAATGATCTATACCAGGCTAGACATAGCTTTTGCAGTCAGCTCCCTAAGTCAGTTTATGACTAACCCTGGTATAACACATTGGAAGGCTCTTATTAGAGTCATGAGATCGAGTTACTATGGACTTTTGCATTTGTTATGGAGCAGTCGACAACGACAAACTCAATTTACTCAATAGTTATATAGATGCAAGTTGGGCAGGAGATGTAGACACTCGTAAATCCACTTCTGGATTAACATTCTTCCTCAACAATGGTCCAATTTCCTGGAACAGTTGCAAGCAATTCTCGATAGCTCTATCTTCTACAAAATCAGAGTATATCACAGCCTCACAAACTACAAAGAAAACAATTTGGTTGAGGAACTTACTCTCAAATATCGGTCTGAACCAATATGCTCCGACATTATTATTTTGTGATAATCAAAGTGCCATTGCCTTGACAACCAACCCTAGAGTTCACTCTAGGAGTAAGCACATTGAAATTAAGTATCTCTACGTCACAAGCAAAATTCTCAACAAAGAGGTCAAATTGCAGTACTGTCGAACGCAAGATATGACAATAGATATTTTTACCAAGGCATTAAGCTTGGATACGGAAAGCTCTGTGCAGAACTAAGTTTAAAGGTCAAGGTATTCATGGATTCAGATTAAGGGGGAGTGTTAGATTATTCTCTTGCTAATCAACTAATCGACATTTTAATCTTTTTCCAATTCTTATCCAGACTTGCAACTTTTTTTGTGTTTCTACACAGTCTGCAAAACTACTTGAAAATGGCTCGCAGGTGGCTCCGATGTTTATTGACATCATCGACAAACTTCGAAGACTTCGGGCACTTCGGTGACTTTGGAGACTTCGACCACTTCAACAACTTCGGCCACTTTGGTAATTTCGGAGACTTTGACCACTTTGGCCATGTCGATTGATGACAGTTAACGTTCCACTCGAATTCAAGCTACAGACTTGCCCTAACTGTTTAGCAAGTAAATTTCTGGGAAGATTCAACTGGATGAATGCCAGCTCACTTTGGATGGATGCCAGCTCACTATCCATTATGATTGCGACCTAATTGCGATATCATCAGACTTACTTCTATCCCACACAAATCTAGGATTAGTAACTTTTGATCTTACACTGTACTACTCATAAAGATTTCCAATTTCAAACCCCTTCTAGTTCTATATTGTTTAATATAATCCCTAGAGAATTTCTTTTATTCAAAAATTGTGCAACTGATAGATCCTATAATAAAATTTATCCATCACTTCACCCCTCCTTTTTAAAGAAATTTTTTGATTTCTTATAAAAATTAGCTAGAGAAATGACACATGAAAATACCTAAATCATGAAAAGTTAGTTATAAGTGCCTTCCAAAAAGGATTCACTCTATTATACACATGACTTTCTTCCAAACATTCAACATGAGTGATAGTAACCATTATCCATCTGAGATCTATATATGCACAAGAGAAAATCCGGGTTGAAGAAATTGAAGTACAAATATCTTGGAATGTCTCAAATTCCAAGTCTTAGTCATACAAGTATAAATTCACATGATGATAAGAATTCTTCAAAAAAAAAGTAATTTTCACGTTGGAAGGATCATATGAATTTAATCAGATATCTATGTTTGAGAAATTTAAAATAACTAAGGGTTCTTAGAAGGTGAGAAATAGCTTCAAGATTTTCCAATTTGTAAATTATGAGATACTATTAGGGATCCGAAAATACCCTGTAAAAATTAACCAATGGGTGTACTCATTAGTATCACCATTACTGTAAATACTAACCACTGGCCTACATATCACTCTCACACAAGAATTTTCTGTTGGAAGCAATAATGTCTCATACCATCAGTTTTCCCTCCAAGAAAGTTCTTTGCTTCTAGATCTGTTTACCAGAATATAAAAAAAAAATTACTAGCTATTCTATATCCAAATATAGGATCTTATCTTCTACTAATTCCAGAAAATACTTCAAGCTGTCGAGTTCTCTCATGTTCCTTAAGTGATTCACTATAGATAAAAATATCATCTAATAATACCACTAGGCATTGACCCAAGAATGGACGAGAAATATCGTTCATATATTGTTGAAAAAACACAAGTGTATTCATTAACCAAAAGGAAACCGTTTAAGACTTCAAAACAACCAGAGTAATACAATAATAGATGTCCAATATCTATATCAGAATCAGTATAAGGAATTTCATTCCTTCTAGAAGATCCTAAACTACCTTCTCCGATATTCCAAAGATCTTAAAAATCCATCCGGATTTTGCATACCATATAGGCACATATCTAGTATCCCAACCAAGCAAAGGAAAACCCATAAATTTTGTTTCTAATAATTAACAATAATCCGTTTATGAAATGGTGATTCAATAAAAAAAGGCCTCACACATGGTTTACTACCACATTTTCAACCCATTTTGGTTAGTATTAAGCTTACTAGTCCCTTCATCAAAGTGCATTATCTCTAAGGGAAAGCTTTTTCCAATACTAACAGCTTAAATGTGATCCATGTGTTAACTAAGTCTTTGTCCAACCAAATCATACAAAAAATTACCATCATTCTCATGGTCATATTAGATATCAACATGAATTCACCTAACCGAATTCAGAATTAAAAGATTCATCCATTATGGAATCATCCATTACGCAATTTTCCTAGACGGATGTAAATCCAAATTGCATAATTCATGCACATTTACTAACTCAAATGTCCATTTCTCTTCCTCCATTAGATTTTTTGGTCCCCCAAAAAACTTCATCAGCTAAGGTACAAGGAATTATTTTAGACATATATTAAATGCCAATAATAAGTCAGTTTCCTTTTTCACTTCACTAGCTTTAGCATTACTCCGTTAAGATCTATCGAATTAATGCAACTTATGAAAGACTTAGTATATAAATGGAAAATCTACAAAATTTGGATTCTAGTACTTCTCTTATTGTATTCAACAAAAATATGACAACAATCCAACAAGTGTGGGATGTACAATAATTGTGTCAATGATTTTACTAAGTTTTGTGTAAGCACATAGATCAAATGTAGAGTGAAATTCACAATCTATCTCTAAATTCTATGGCTAGCTCACAATCTAGAATGTTAATGATCAAGCTATAAATACTTTCACACGTGTGGGAAAAGTACATAAATGTTCAAGTATAAGAGAAAGCAATCTACTCGAGTTAGAGAGAGAATAGCAATACAAGCTTAAAAGTACAAATCCAAATTGACAAGAACATAGCCTCAATGCTTGATTCTTCTCATCAGGAACACCGTGCAGATTGAAGTAACTACTCCACTTGGCCAGCCAGTCCTCGACGACCTCAGGTTTCTTCTCCTTCTTCTCGTCCGAATAAATCTCCGATTCAAAACCAATATTGGGTGAAGACATCAATTTGACTTGAACTTTTATGTGTGGATCCTTTGGTATACATATGAGTGAAGATCAACCAAGGGACCCATCATAGTATCATCCTCACCATAACCATGATAAGATCTCTTTGGTAGAAATCTCTTGCCAATTCCACCAATTTGCCACTATTTCAATATGCTTCCTCCATGCTTGATGTTGATCTTGGATTTTTCATTTGCATGAAGATAGTTGCATCATAAATGTAGAAAACTGAGGCTTTTATGTCTCACTATGATCATAAAGATCATAGAGATCAAGATCATAAGATGAGCAAAAATATTGATCATCAAGATTAAGCATACTAGCTTGACTAGTCCAAATATTATGAACTTGATCCAAAATGGATCTAACCTTGATATCAAATGCTATCTTGATCTTTTTTAGGCAAAATACTTTCTCAAGGATGTAAGTGTCCACTTTGGATGTTCTACTTAATCTCAAGAGAAGTTTACAAAATGCCTTAAAACATGGCAAAACTTGATTTTTCAAAATATGAGTATCAAACTCATTCTTGCTTTTAGTAGATCCAAGAGCTCCATAATTCCTCAAAGCTTTGACCTTCAATGAGAATTTCATCTCAACATATGCTTTGAATAATAGGAAATAATCATGCACCATAGAACTTGAAGAAATAAGATATAACCAAGTGTCACTTGTGAAACCGTCAATAAAAATAGCAAAGCAAGTGGTATCTCCCTTGCTTATAGATGATGAAAAGTGAACATCTGATTGTTCCAACTCCGATGGATGTATAGTCTTGATGGAAGACATTGAGTATGGCTTTTTATGTGATTTTGCTATTGAACAAGTATCCTTGACCAAGGAAAACATAGATTTGAATTTGGAATGCTCCAATCTCATATGCCATAATTCCTCCTTGGAAATACAAGTCATCAAAGGCAACATCACAAGAACTTGTAGATCTAACTATCACTGCCCGAAGAAACCCAAAAATATTGAAAATGAATATGACAGATAGTTGAAATAAGAAAATTGATGTACCATTAATGTATATGCATTGTTAAATCATGGTTAACAGGGCTAACTAGAGTTAATTCGTAGCGCCAGATAGTTTAGTGTTTCAAACTTTTGCCAACACATATTTTCAGATTCATGGCTTTTTGCCTATGCATATTTTCATATTCATAGTTCAGTGTTTCAGATTTTTGCCTGCACATAATGAATGGCGCCATCAAGGAAGCCATGCTCCT
Source organism: Diphasiastrum complanatum (assembly GCA_029204225.1). Taxonomy (NCBI): domain Eukaryota; kingdom Viridiplantae; phylum Streptophyta; class Lycopodiopsida; order Lycopodiales; family Lycopodiaceae; genus Diphasiastrum; species Diphasiastrum complanatum. The sequence goes on along the minus strand of CM055092.1, from coordinate 32,318,382 downwards.
CAATAGACTATGTGTGTTCACAGATTCACTGAATCTGTGAACACAATTTTGTCTTTTTTTTTTTTTTATTGCTTCTGACGTTACAATTCGTTATGGATTATCTTCTTGTTAGAACAGTCAACAGCAGAAGCGTTTTTCAGTTTCAATGTATTTTCCAGTCTGTCAATGGGAGAACGGGTTTGATACTCAGCTACATGCATACACTAGCCATGTAACCATCTACAGCTCAAGAGGATCAGCATTTCAGAGTAGGGAGCAAACCTACACTAACTACTGAATCAAAGAACAATCAAGAACTAGATTAGCTACTGAAAACAAGATTCAAGAAACAAGAAACAAGAACAAGAGACAAGATTCCTAGCAGCATTATAACAATCTAAGAATCAAGAAACACTCATCACTTGATGCTTAGATTACTCAAGAACAATCAAGAACTGGATTGTAAGAAAATGTGCAAGATCTATTGCACAAACCAGCCTATCTAGTTTACTTGAATGCTGAATCCTACTTTAATCCACAACAAGAACTGAATCCTAATCCACAACTAAGCAAGAAACAAAGACACAAGATCCTAGTTAATCCACAATGTAAGGGAATCAAGCATGCTCATAGAAACCTCACTCAAGAGCATTGCCATGAACAAGGAGCTTAGTGTTCTTCAAGAACTCGTGGAGGATCCTCTTTATTAGATCAAGAGAACTTGAAATACAATCAAAAGCTCCCTCACAAGAGAGGGGGGCCCTTAAATAAGCAAGAAGGCTGCCCATGTGGAGCCCAAGTGGCAATTCCACCAAACTAGAAACTACATGTGGAATTTGCCCTTCCACTAGAGGTCACCATCAAAAGGTGGCTCACTCTTACTATTTTAAGGGGGGTCTACATTTATTACAATTATTCAAGGAAATGTTACTAGCTCCTACATGGTCATTCCTTCTTTGGGATACACCATGTAGGCTCACATAGTTAATCACTATCTTCCTAGCTAGTATTTCCTCGGCTCTCATGCTCGGCTCTCAGCTTCTTCTGCTCTCTTCCTTCTGAGACCTCCTCGGTCATGGGTGAGAGATAACTTGTGTCTTCAGCTTGGCTCGACATCTAAGGATTCTCTAAAATCTGCTAGCATTATCCACCCCTAATCTGTTGCAGGACCCACTGCAACACCGATGATGTCTTCTGCTTGGCACTTGAAAAAGCGTGGATCTTCGTTTGCTTTGGTAAATCCAGGTGCTTATTATCCACAGAATTTATTTGCCAAAATTGGAAGTCTCTCAACTGGCCACTACATACCAGCCCGCTTGAGAGCTTCCTGCGAGTCCTGCTCGTCTCGTCGTTGTGTCGTCTGCTTTCGCTCGTTCATTTTTCGTCCTAGGGCTTCAAAAACCTAGAAGCGGAGCTTACTTTTGAGACTGAGGGACCCCAGATATTCCCTTATCTTCTCTACGAAGCCCATCTCCTGCCATTCTTTCACCATGGTCACATAGCGTGACGACATGAAAGCCGCTCTGTAGTATAGCCTGGCCATCATTTCATGGTCTTCTTTCGACTGGAGGGCCGTATTTGGGTTGATCCTAATGGGATCCTTGCCTCGATCCCAAAAACACTCCTGCTACATCAGAAAGGCCATGGATCTGCAATACTCAGCACTTTTCTGCATGCAGATATCGACACTTGTCTTGTATTTGTGCCCGAAGTCGAGTAGCTGCAACCTCAGATCATCCGAGGTGGTTCTCTCTGAAATTCTCGGGATGACAGGCCAGTTTACCAAGTCTACTCGCGGCTTCTCCACCGGCCATGGGTTTTTGCATTAGAGTGGCATGTAGTAGAGATCCATTTGCTTCCATGTCGAGGCCTTCAAATACTCTTGAAGACGCCTGCTATCTTTCAAGACCTTGTTTCGCCAATCTGGTTGTGGTTGTAGTGCGGCAATGATCTCGGCCCTGGTGAAGTATTGGCTTTGATCGATGTCTTCTTTGCCTCCCCTCATGTTAGGAGGGTACTTTCTTTCAAATCTCTCTGATTCCCTTGTATCAGCCAGTTTACTTCTAGGTCGGGTAGGGGAAGTTGTCCTACGAGACTGGGAAGGCCTTGCCAGATAATCATCAAGGGCCTTGGTACCCGTGTCTTTCTCTTTTGCTCGCTCGCTTGTCGACGGCTCATCGCACCTGTGTCTGGCCTGGGCGAGAATCTTCTTGTCTCCGGTTGGTCGGCCAGGAAGTCATCATCGGCTCCAATGTTTGTGTTAGTTTCTGGAAGGTCAGGGATGGAATGATCTGGGGAGAGGGGTGTGGGTGTGAACGGTTTAGGAGGAGGTGGAATCAACAAGTTATACGCAGCACCGTGGGAGTGGAGTTGTTGGAGGAACTCGTTCCGTCGAGCTTTGTAAGTGGCAGTTGGACCTTTTGATGGGCCCATTATTTGGCTAGGAGGTGATGAAGAAAGGGGAGATGGAAGAATTGGGTAAGTTGGAATGAATGTTTCAGAAAAATTAAATGCGGAGTAGGAAGAAGGGTTAAAGTTGGGAGGGGGTCGGGGAATAGTTCTAGAAGCAGCGTCGGCTCTCTGGCCACCCGATCTTGAGCTACCGACTGAAGGTGGGTTTGCCCATCCTGATTCCCTGTTCCATCATTCCCATCATCGTCCCATGGCTTCGTTACGTGAGCACCTGCCTGGGCCTTGCACGCCGTGTCCCATAATTGGTTCACCTTGTCCAAGACTTGCTGCAGGGCCTTTGTTGTTTCTTCCGGCTGCTTATGGGACTCCAGGATGATCTTCTCTTGTTTCGCCATAATGTTTTCAATATTCTTCTTATCGGCCTCTTGCTCTTGGATCAGCCTTATGTATTTTTCCATCCGGATGGCTGAGGCCTGTGGGGCCTGGATTTGAATGTCCTCGAGCTTGATGGGAGGAGCATCGACTGTCATTGCACCTGATGATCCGTCTCGTACTTGGTCGATTTGGACCATCTGGTGCTTTAGTTCTGCTGGACCTCTTCCAGAGTGGATTTCTGCCTGGCCATCACGAATCTGGTTTCTACTGTCTCTTTTTCCTTTTCGTTGGCTAGCCTTTGATATTGTGCAATCTCTTGGTCTTGATGTTGGACCTTGCTCTCTAGAACTTGGTGTTGGCTCACCAACCAATGCATGTGGTAGCTCGTTTCGGATAGGCCAATCATTGAGCATTTGGCTGCTTCAGTGAGCTGTTCAGGGTTAGAGAGGGTTGGGTACTGATCTGAGTGTGAGATGGTGAGGCTAAACCAAAAAATAGGTGTGGTGTTAGAACTGAAGATGGAGGTGGAGGTGGAGGTGGTGGAGGGGCGATGTTAGTGAATGTTGTGGCGGTGGCGGCTATGGTGGTTAGTGGAGGTGTCTGACTTCTTCCTGGCTACGTCCCCTTTGCTGGCTCGTCGTCGCTTATTTCCATCAGGTCCGCAGCATCAAAATATTGAGATGTGTCCAATATGTGGACTTCTGGGCCTGTGATTGTTGATCTTGTGACTGTTGGACTGCTCCCGTGTCTTGGGGACTGGATATCCCCACTCCTCCCCCCCCAATAATTGTGCCGATAGTGATGTTGGTGGCGTTGGCGTCGTAAGGGATATGGGTAGGGTGATTGTTGCATCTGGTGGTTGAGTAGCAGAGTGTGATGTGATGATGGGTTGGACTGCTACTGACGTGGTTGTTCCATCACCCCCTCATGGACATGTGAGGGTGACGAGTGTTGTTGTGATGCTGTAGAGGAACTGCTATGATCCGAGGTGGAGCCATCGGAAGCTGATCCCATGGGTGATGTATTGCAAGCAAGAAGTTTCTTTTGCATGCGTTGTTGCCGGGTGTCAGGCAACTGGGCCTTGGAGGTGTCGGCCGCTTGAGGGTCAGATGTTGTTGCCGCTTGTGGATCCGGTTGTGGGCTTGTTTGTCTCTGTACCAGTGGTAGGATGCTGGTGTTGACCCGTTTAGGCTGTGTTCCCGATGGGTAGGTGGCTCGTGACCGTGCACGCTTGGACTTTTGTTGATCGATGGGGATGTCCCATGCCTTGTCCGCAAGCTGCAGGCTTTGTTGAAGCTTTGGCCTGTTATGTACCTGTTGAAGGGTGATATCTGTCAAGAGATACCCGAGCACTGTTGTTTGGTGCTTGTTCTTAATGCATTCATGAAAACAGTCCGAGACAAATTGTGCCCAGTCATAGAGATTTTGGGAATGCAGTCGTGAATCTGCCATCATGTGAAACAGGGACATGGGTACCCTCTGCAGCTGTTTCCTTGGCCGTTGCGTGTACTTGGTCAGATATGCACAAGCTGCTTGTAGCTGTGGGTCATTGATGGCTTCTACACGGTACCCATCCTTGTTCTTCCACTTGGGCACTGATGGGTCAATGAACTTGAAGTAGGTTGTCTCCTCAATTTTTTTCAGTGTCCTCGTCACAGCATTGGGTCCTCGTGGAAACCCAAAAGGTTGCAGGTCTGCCGATGCAAAGGAGAGGTTGTACACATAGTTCCTCACAGGGGGAACTATTAAGCTGCAGGACCTTGCTGTAGCATTGTAGTTTGCATAGACCATATGCACGAGATAGGGGCTTTGATACCCCGTGAGTACAAGTATTTGGAATTCAATTGCTTGAAAGAATGCGGTTGCATGTTGATATCAGTGTTTCATTTTTGTCAGATCCAATTGGGACAATTGGATGTCGAGCTTATGAGCTTCATTGTCATCAAAGCTGGTTGTAGGATTGGTAGACATGATGAAAAAACTGAAAAAGAAGGATCTGGAAAAATAGTCGGTTGAGATGGAAGTGGGGGGTGTCGGTTGAGATGGAGTGTATGGCGTCGGCTGAGATGGGAGTGTATGCCGTCGGCTGAGATAGAAGTGAGATAGATTGACAGGAAGGAGCGATGGTGGGAAAGAGGTAACTAGGGGAACTGTCGATGGGAAGTGGAGGTGTTGTGGGAAGATAAGTAGGGCGTGCAGAATGGGTTTTAGGAGTGGCGAAAAGAAGACTTTTGGTATGGGTGTAACGAAACGGAAGAGATGAAGAAATGTAAAGAAGGTAACTGGCGGGTGTTTGGATAGGGTAAAACAGTGGGATATGCAAAATAACTGGTGATGTTCAATAGTGTCACGGAATCGTTCTAAGAGCTTGTGTGACACTACCCCTCAGCGTGAAAATATGAAAAATGATGTGGTGCTCCTCTGGCGATCTAAGGTTCGGATATTGTCTGTGATGGCGCTCTTTGTGGAACTCAGATGAGGTTTGTTGAAAACAGGTGGGGATGGTGTAACACGGTGATGGATGCATTATATGAAAGAGCGCCAGGATCGTGGAGGGTGTTCGCAAAATTGACAGAGTTTTCTTTTGCCAGGAGCTCCAAGGTCGCACGTCGTTGAGGTGACAAAGTGTTCGAAATGGGAGCATTTATGGATGTCGTCGGGTCAGCGCGGTCGTGATGGGACATGTGTGTAGCGTCGGTTGAGATTTAAAGGGCATCACGTCAGTTGAGTTCTGATAAAAACGTGTCGGTCGAGATTGAACTGAAGGTTGTCGGTCGAGATGGAACTGGAACTCGTCGGTCGAGATGGAACTGGAATCTGTCAGTCGAGATGGAACTGGAATCCGTCGGTTGAGATTGAAGTGGATCCCGTCGATTGAGATTGAAGTGGATCCCGTCGGTTGAAATTGTAGTGGATCCCATTGGTTGAGATTGAAGTGGATCCCGTCAGTTGAGATTGATCAAATTTTCAATATGAAGGAATGGATCTGTGGTATGCAAGTGAAGAACTTCAAGGGTGAAAAAATATGCTTGAGGCACAGAGTAGAAGTTTTTTATAAAAAGAGTGTATCTCCAAGGATGTTTGTATGCTGAGATACCAGTTAGACATAGAGATGAGGTGGCCAAAGTGGGAGAAGCAGCTCCTATAGTATAGCCTAGCATTTGTTGACCTAGAACCTTCATGATCCATGAGTATGTACAGGAAGGAAAAAATGCATAGAAGGGACATAAAAAGAAGGTATGCAAAACTAGAAGTACAAGTAATATAAATAAAAATAATATAAAAAACAATAAACATAGAGAAATGTAGAATATGTACTAGGAAAAGATGTTAAATTGGGTCAACAAAGAACAACTCTTCGTAATACCGCCGTAGATGACCATCGTTTACGACAGTGTCTAGGAGTATCCCGTCAAGTGTTTGTGATTGGATGGCACCATTAGGAAATTTTTTAGTAATAATGTATGGCCCCTCACTTCTGAAATTCAACTTGCCGGGGTGCTTCTTTGATGTATAAAGAAGCACCTGGTCACCTAAGTGGAGATCTTTATTGCGTAGGTGATGGTCATGCCAGGCCTTTTGGGGTCGTTTGTTAACTAGTTGTGCGTGATAAGATATTAGTCTCGTCTCACATAACTGGGCTAACGTAAATAGCCTGATTTTGACTTGTTGTTCGATTGAAACCTTTTCACAGAGATCTGTTGAAAAGCTTTCGTAACTCTTAGCGAAGGTACTAAAAAATTCTACGGGCATTACCGCTTCTTGACCATATACTAAGTGGAAAGGTGTAACCCACCCAATGGCTTTCTTCGGGTTGGTGCGGTAAGCCCAAATAGCTGAGAAAAGTTTTGTTTCCCAATCAGAGCGACTGGTTTCAACTATCTTGGTTAGAATTTTACAGATCATCTTGTTAGTTGATTCAGCCTGGCCATTACACCTAGGATAGTACGGTGTACTTTTTCTATGAACGGCAAGGTAATATCGTAGGAGATTATCAATGACAGCATTTTAAAAATGCGTGCCGCGATCACTAACAAGCTCAATGGGACAGCCAAAATGGGTAATAATGTTTTTGTAAAGAAAACGTGCAACTGTTTTTGCATTGGTGTCCTTCGTTGCTCGAGCCTTTGCCCACTCAGTGGCGTAATCGGTGGCTATGAGGATGTATCGAGCTTGGGTATGTTTTGTTGCTGGACTAATTGGTCCAACAAAGTCAATCCCCCACTTATGGAAATCTTTGCCCTCTATAATGGGGGTCAATGGTGTGAAGTCTGCTTTGGTATTTTTCTTTGTGCGTTGACAGACATCACACGCTTTAATGACAACAAACGTGTCTTTAAACAATGATGGCCACTAGAATCCCGCTCTAAGGATAATCTTCGTTGTGGCTTCGGCAGAAAAGTGACCACCTCCAATGCCCTCATGAGCCTGAGATATTATCGGTCGTATCTCAGATTCATAAGCACATCGTCGAATAATGCCATCAACGCCCCTTTTGTAAAGTTGTCCCACAATTAACTGAAAGGGCGCTACTTTTATAAAAAATTTATTTTTTTTCGTTGTATTCAGGCCTTCTTTTAGTCAGCCTATTGTGAGGAACTGAGTGATCTCCTCAGCCCATAGGGGTGTGGCATCGATCTGAAAAAGGCATGCATCAGGAAGATCATCGTTGACTGGTGCAGTTGCTTTTTTAGCACTTGGTAGTCTGGAAAGGTGATCCACCATGAAATGTTGGGTCCCTTTCCGAACGACTACACGGAAATTAAATTCCTCCAAAATTAGTAGCCATCGAGCTATTCGTTTCGTCTTACAGGACTTATTAACGATATATAGGAGTGCTTGATGGTCTATGTAGAAAGCAAAGGTCTGGCCTAATAAATAATGTCGTAGTTGTTGTACCGCATAGACCATTGCCAATGCTTCTCTCTCGGTAGTTGTATAGTTTACTTCAGCAGGCACCAACTGCCTGCTTAAGAAACGTATGGGGAAGTCCTTGCCATACTCGTCCGGTTGTGCAAGGAGACCTCCAATGGCATATTTACTTGCGTCAGTATGCACATAAAATTCTTTCGTGTAATCTGGCAAGCGGAGTATGGGAGCTGTCGTGAGGGCTGTTTTCAACTCCTCAAAGGCCTTAATTCGTTCTTCGGTCCAGCACGGATCTACCACAACTAAATAAACAAGGTGTGCCTTGCCGGCATAGTCGATTATAAAGATGCGATAATAGTTGGTATGACTGAGGAAGACATATACTTCCTTCACTGTTGCAGGTAGAGGCATGTCCATGTAACCTTGATTTTTGACGGGTCGGTAGAAATACCGTCCTTTGATATTATATGCCCAAGTACAACCCCGTGGGTGACCCATATTTGGCATTTATCAAGGTTTAGTGAGACGCCAAACCTACGACAACGAATGAAGATTTTCTCCAAGGCGTCTAAGTGCGTAGCAGCGGAAGAATGTACACCTAGATCGTCGAGATAAATCTCCACGACCCAATGTAATAGATCTTGAAAGGCCAGTCGCATGACCCATTGGAATGTTGAGGGGGCGTTACATAAGCCAAAAGGCATAACGTTATAAGCGTAAACGCCGCTCTCTGTGGCAAAAGCCATTTTATGTTTATCTTCAAGGGCTATTTGAACAAGGAAATAACCGCTGAATCCATCCAAGAAGCTGAAAGCTTCAGCTCTTGCCATTTCCTCTAATATTTGGGTCGTTAAGGGCAAGGGGAAATGGTCTTTCTTTGTAACTGCATTAAGGTTCTTGAGGTCAACACAGATACGAAGCTTGCCATTTTTCTTGGGTACAACCACAATGGGTGATACCCAATCAGTATGTTGGACTTCATAAATGAAGCCAGCATCCAGCAATTTCTTAATATCCTCATCGATCCTCTCATGATAGACTGGGTTACTGGGGTAAGGTTTAGCCCTAACAAGCTTAGCATTGTCTTCTAGAGGAATCCAATATACTACTATTTCAGGGGGAGATTCCTTTCATTTTGGTATAATTCCATGCAAATACATCCCTGTATTTGCGTAATAAAGTTTCTAGATCAGACAGTTGGGTTGATGACAAAGTGCACCAACATGAACTATGCGATCTATGTCCTCGTCAAGATCTTTAAGGTTTAGTGGAATTGTCTTAGTGGGTCCTTCAAAGGAATTGGAACTTGGTGTAGGTTCCCGATGTGGCTGCGGTAACTGGATAACAACGTCATCGAATATAAAGTCTTTGAACTTCTGTGGAAGATCGAAATGTGGGTCCACAAAATGTTCTGGGACTTTAGGAATCATTTGAGTTGATTTTTTACCAAACATGGAAGCTCTGGAATCTGCTACTCAACCACCAGAAGCAGCTGGAAGAAACAACGAAGGCCCTGCATCAAGTCTTGGACAAGGTGAACCAATTATGGACACGACGTGCAAGGCCCAACCAGGTGCTCACGTAATGAAGCCATGGGACGATGATGAGAATGATGGAACAGAGAATCAGGACGAGCAAACCCACCCTTCAGCCGGTAGCTCGGGATTGGGTGGCCAAAGAGCTGATGCTGCTTCTAGAACTTTTCTCCGACCCCCTCCCACCTTTAACCCTTCCTCCTACTCCGTATTTAATTTTTTTGAAACATTCATTCCAACTTACCCAATTCTTCCATCTCCTCTTTCTTCATCACCTCCTAGCCAAATAATGCCCATCAAAAGGTCCAGCTGACACTACAAAGCTCGATGGAACGAGTTCCTCCAACAACTCCACTCCCCCGGTGTTGCGTATAACTTGTTCATTCCACCTCCTCCTAAACCGTTCACCCCCGCACCCCTCTCCCCAGATCATTCCATCCCTGACCTTCTAGAAATTAACACAGACATTGGAGCCGATGATGACTTCCTGGCTGACCAAACGGAGACAAGAAGATTCTCGTCCAGGCCAGACACGGGTGCAGATGTAGCGCAGGCATCCCAAAGGGAGCCGGGAACCACGACTTAGCTTCCCAGCCTTCAACTCTTGCCATCCAAACCCACTTGACATACAAGCAGCCAACTCGCCAACAACGATCAGACTTAACCAACTTGAAGTTCCGAAAACCAACATTGAGATCCAACCTGGCGCCATGCCAGATCGGGGGTCCCGACGTGGGTGACTTCCCTCCAAGCAAGCCGCCCGACATACATCAAACTTAACCAACTCGAAGCTTCGTTACAAACGAGTAACATCCATTCCAAGCAAGCGGTCTGACTTACATCAGACTTAACCAACTGAAAGCTTCGTCACGAGCGCTGGAAGCCAACCTGGCGCCACGCCAGACTGGACAGCCATAAACAGGTAACATCCACCCAAGCAAGCCATCCAACTCAGCCGACAGGTTAGAGCCCGTTCCCCAAGAGCTTAACCCATTCACGTTCATGCAAGGAACACTCAGAACCACAAGCCGCGACAGATATGGAAACAACCAGTTCTTGGACCAAATGGTCCCGACAGCATACCGCTGGCGCCACGGACCGAATGGTCTCGACGGCATACCGCTGGCGTCCCGGGATACGACCCTCAGCTATGTGCCAAGTTAAAAATTTTGAAAGCGGCCTTACAACTGGCGCTTTTATCGAACACTGAAACCCAGAAGGTAATCAGAGTCAGTTTGAGGAAAATCCCACTTTATTGATAAATCTGAGAAGGTTACATTTCAAGTGTGTGACCGACCCTAGTCTCCGGGGCGCTAGCATGCCAAGGCGAGAGCCATGACAACATTCCAGCAAGGGAGGCTGAGACTTGGTTGGAGCTCGCCCTGAGTCGCAACCCGCACTCCCCTATAGTATTGGTGTGATTCGGCACCCCCCCCTCATACCAAGCACTCTACCCAAGCTGGTAAAGCACGTTTTTCTCTCTCTAGGATTTTCTCTTTCTAGGAAGTCATTTTCTCTCTCTAGATTTTATTGATCCCCAGGCTTCCTTTAATCATGCCTAGATCGTGTGAGGTGATTGCACATCGATCTGAGCTTTCTGGACTTCGCTAGAACCGATCAAAGATTTTCAGCCATAGGAACTTGGCGCCGGCTGGATTCTGGTCACAGTGGCGCCGGGAGCGGCGCCGGCGCCGATGGCGCCGGGAGCAGCAGGGGCGCTGCTGGCGCCGGGGACATAGCTGGCGCCGATGGCGCCGGAAGTAAAGCTTGTAAAGGTAGCTTTACAACATCCACCCCACCTTTATAAAATCTGATGTCCTCATCAGATGTCAGATTAAAGTAAAGGTGTCTCCCAATTAAAATAACTATACATTTAAGCTACTTGGCACAGTACTCAATTTACTGGCCACTTTTTATTAACATTGAAGCTGGCACACCACAAGTCGGAGGCTCAGCTCTTTGTACTGAAAAATTACATAACTTGAAAATATATCTTTGTCTGGGAAAAGCGTAGATTTGATATCGCTTTCGTAAAACCCGAGAACCTTATTAACTGGTGACAGAGGCCTTTCTTTTGAAATGTTCGCCCCTGTCGCTTCTGACTTTCGACTTTGGAACTCCTTTGAGCTCCTGATTTGTCCTTGATGCACTTTGTGTTGAGCTCCCTGAGCTCCAGATTTGTTCAGTTCCGCACAAGTATCAAGGCTCCCTGAGCCGAAGGATTTATCGTTTGATTGCACACTTTATGGTCCACTTCGTGCCTTGTTGCTTCTGCACCTTGATTTCTCTCCTTGTCCCAGCCTGATCTTGATACTTTTCCATCTTGGCTCTTTAAGGTAGGCAAAGATTGAGTACTCCGCAATGCACCTCTCACTTAGCTTGGAGTAGCTCTTTGAATCAGCCCAAATGTAACCATTGACCTCGTGGGAAGCCAAAGGGTCGCACCAGTTTGATCCGCATCCGAACTATCTCTTCGCGTTTGAATGAAGCACCATGTCCGTCGCGCAAAACTTGACTTTCACAATTCCATCACTGGTCAGTTGCCTCACAGTCAAAACAAGAAGTGTACATCGAGCTTGGCTTCAAGTAGCTCTCTTTGAATCAGACACATGCACCCAGAGTTTGCACTAGTCCGATCTCAACGCGAACTGTCCCTTAGCGTTCGTTCGAAATACCAAGTCTCTCATGCAAGACTCAACTTTCTCAGTTCCTTCATTGATCAGCTGCCTTACACGTAACACAAGCCAGCGTACTCATATGTTTCCTCATCATTGCTGGTCCAGAGAAAGCCTATAACAAACTTTCCTTTCCACAACAAAAACTTGTCAACTTATTAGGTCCAAAGTTCGCCAGTCTCCTCGTGTGAGTATGGCTAGGTCACCTTGAATTTGCCCCCATTTTGATCAACTTTCATTCAAAATTTGCCCCAAGAGAGAGGTGTGTGTGATAGTTCCCCTCCACTTAATAAATCAGCTGATCGGACTTTAGAGTAGAGTTCTTCGGACAAAAAGCCTTTCCAACACTTTGCTTCCCATCTGCTAGGATTATGGCTCGATCCAACTTGTTGCCAATCTCTGAAGAGGATCCTAGTCTTTTCCCCTTTGAGGAAAAACCCAACTGATACTGGATATCACCCATGCTCAGTGAGTTTCAGTTCCGAAGGTGGCCGTCCCAAAATGAAGACCAACTGCTCCATAGAAGATCTCCCCTGAAATTGCCCTTTCCAACTTTTGACTTCCTGCTTGCGTCTGGTGGGCGTTGTCGCAAATGAAACTAACCCAAGAAATAGGCTAGCCATCCATCCTTTGCAAACATTGATTCGTTTCGTTGTCGTTCACGTGTGAGTACTTGAACTGCAAATCCGCCCCACAGATTCTGTAGTCCTTTTTATTTGATGGTATCAGCCTTCAAAAGAAAAGGTTCCTTCTCGAGCCATCAGCTCCTTGTATCACAAGCAATCATGCAAACCAGGCAAAGCACGAGTACTAAGACTCACCACGAATACATACAAGTAAGACACTCAGGCAGGTTTACTAACAAGTAACAAAGACAAGGTCCCCCTTTGAGATGGTCCTGCCAACGGACCTTTGCCTGGCCGCGCCCATACAAATCGATCACAGAATCAGCCCACATAGGACACCCCTCCAACCATCCGTGCTTTCACCATTAAGCAGCACATTGCCTCAATCACGCCCCACCACTTTTTGGTCGATAGCCCTTATAGCTAAACGATCGGCAGCTATCCTTGAATATACCACCCCCGTGGACGCACCCGTGCTTTCACCGTCAGGCAGCACATTGCCTCAGTAACGCCCCCACCAAATCTAGTCGATAGCCCTTATAGCTAAACGATCGGCAGCGTACCCCCCAATCGTGGACGCACCCGTGCTTTCACCGTTAGGCAGCACATTGCCTCAGTAACGCCCCCACAAAATTTGGTCGATAGCCCTTATAGCTAAACGAATGGCAGCTATCCTTGAATATACCACCCCCGTGGACGCACCCGTGCTTTCACCGTTAGGCAGCACATTGCCTCAGTAACGCCCCCACCAAATTTAGTCGATAGCCCTTATAGCTAAACGATCGGCAGCATACCACCCAAATCGTGGACGCACCCGTGCTTTCACCGTTAGGCAGCACATTGCCTCAGTAACGCCCCCACCAAATTTGGTCGATATCCCTTATAGCTAAACGAACGGTGGTCATCATGAATATGTCACCCCGCACCCCACAAGGCACAGACCGTGCTTACACCATTCTAATGGCAGCACATTGCCTCATCTGTCCTACGTGCAGACGGCGCCAGGCCCGAACCGCGGAAACTGACCGTGCTTACACCTCAAGGGCAGCACTTTGACTCATCAAGCCCCCGTCCTGCCAACCACCCCGACCGTGGACGCACCCGTGCTTACACTGTGGGCAGCACCTTGCACAATAGTTGTCTTGATGAACCCCAAACCGTGGCCATTTCCGTGAGATTCGCATAGCTGACCGGCCAGTCGGCTCTGATACCACATGTAGCGCAGGCATCCCAAAGGGAGCCGGGAACCACGACTTAGCTTCCCAGCCTTCAACTCTTGCCATCCAAACCCACTTGACATACAAGCAGCCAACTCGCCAACAACGATCAGACTTAACCAACTTGAAGTTCCGAAAACCAACATTGAGATCCAACCTGGCGCCATGCCAGATCGGGGGTCCCGACGTGGGTGACTTCCCTCCAAGCAAGCCGCCCGACATACATCAAACTTAACCAACTCGAAGCTTCGTTACAAACGAGTAACATCCATTCCAAGCAAGCGGTCTGACTTACATCAGACTTAACCAACTGAAAGCTTCGTCACGAGCGCTGGAAGCCAACCTGGCGCCACGCCAGACTGGACAGCCATAAACAGGTAACATCCACCCAAGCAAGCCATCCAACTCAGCCGACAGGTTAGAGCCCGTTCCCCAAGAGCTTAACCCATTCACGTTCATGCAAGGAACACTCAGAACCACAAGCCGCGACAGATATGGAAACAACCAGTTCTTGGACCAAATGGTCCCGACAGCATACCGCTGGCGCCACGGACCGAATGGTCTCGACGGCATACCGCTGGCGTCCCGGGATACGACCCTCAGCTATGTGCCAAGTTAAAAATTTTGAAAGCGGCCTTACAACTGGCGCTTTTATCGAACACTGAAACCCAGAAGGTAATCAGAGTCAGTTTGAGGAAAATCCCACTTTATTGATAAATCTGAGAAGGTTACATTTCAAGTGTGTGACCGACCCTAGTCTCCGGGGCGCTAGCATGCCAAGGCGAGAGCCATGACAACATTCCAGCAAGGGAGGCTGAGACTTGGTTGGAGCTCGCCCTGAGTCGCAACCCGCACTCCCCTATAGTATTGGTGTGATTCGGCACCCCCCCCCTCATACCAAGCACTCTACCCAAGCTGGTAAAGCACGTTTTTCTCTCTCTAGGATTTTCTCTTTCTAGAAAGTCATTTTCTCTCTCTAGATTTTATTGATCCCCAGGCTTCCTTTAATCATGCCTAGATCGTGTGAGGTGATTGCACATCGATCTGAGCTTTCTGGACTTCGCTAGAACCGATCAAAGATTTTCAGCCATAGGAACTTGGCGCCGGCTGGATTCTGGTCACAGTGGCGCCGGGAGCGGCGCCGGCGCCGATGGCGCCGGGAGCAGCAGGGGCGCTGCTGGCGCCGGGGACATAGCTGGCGCCGATGGCGCCGGAAGTAAAGCTTGTAAAGGTAGCTTTACAACAGCAGATGAGCCGTCGACAAGCGAGCGAGCAAAAGAGAAAGACACGAGCACCAAGGCACTTGATGATTATCTGGCAAGGCCGTTCCAGCCGCGTAGGACAACTTCCCCTACCCGGCCTAGAAGTAAACTGGCTAATACACGGGAATTAGAGAGATTTGAAAGAAAGTACCCTCCCAACATGAGGGGAGGCAAAGAAGACATCGATCAAAGCCAATACTCCACCAGGGCTGAGATCATTGCTGCACTACAACTGCAACCAGATTGGCGGAACAAGGTCCTAAAAGATAGCAGACGTCTTCAAGAGTATTTGAAGGCCCCGACATGGAAGCGAGTGGATCCCTACTACATGCACTCAAACGCAAAAACCCGTGGCCGGTGGAGAAGCCGCGAGTAGAGTTGGTAAACTGGCCTGTCATCCCGAGAATTTTAGAGGGAACCACCTCGGATGATCTGAGGTTGCAGCTACTCGACTTCAAGCACAAATACAAGACAAGTGTCGATATCTGCGTGCAGGAAAGTGCTGAGTATTGCAGATCCATGGTCTTTCTGATGTAGTAGGAGTGTTTTTGGGATCGAGGCATGGATCCCATTAGGATCAACCCAAATACGGCCCTCCAATCGGAAGAAGACCATGAAATGATGGCCAGGCTATACTACAGAGCGGATTTCATGTCGTCACGCTATGTGACCATGGTGAAAGACTGGCAGGAGATGGGCTTCGTAGAGAAGATAAGGGAATATCTGGGGTCCCTCAGTCTCAAAAGTAAGCTCCGCTTCTAGGTTTTTGAAGCCCTAGGACGAAAAATGAACGAGCGAAAGCAGACGACACAACGACGAGACGAGCAGGACTCGCAGGAAGCTCTCAAGCGGGCTGGTATGTAGTGGCCAGTTGAGAGACTTCCAATTTTGGCGAATAAATTTTGCAGATAATAAGCACCTAGTTTTACGAGAGCAAACGAAGATCCACGCTTTTTCAAGTGCCAAGCAGAAGACATCACCGGTGTTGTACTGGATTAGGGGTGGATAATGTTAGCAGATTCTAGAGAATCCTCAGATGCCGAGCCAAGCTGAAGACACAAGTTATCTCTCACCCATGACCGAGGAGGTCTCAGAAGGAAGAGAGCAGAAGAAGTTGACACTGTGTGCTTCTCTTCAACGAGAAAGATGATAATGGATTATGGGTGCCAAGAAAATGTTCAAAAAACTCTTGGATTTTGATGCATCCATCATTAAAAGGAGCATTTCAAAAAAGCAAAAGGTCAAAACTATCATTCTGATCTTATTGAAAGGCCAGAATTTTGGATTTCAAAACATCATCAGGAGGAAAATCTATTTATGAAATTCTAGTCCAACATGTATATATGCATTCAAAGATAAATTTGCAAGGATTCAACCGTTAGGGTCACAAAAAAAGCAACTATGAGGATTAATATTTTTGATACTTTGATTTTTGTCATTCATTAATATCTATTAGTAAACTTGCCAATCTGATCATTTTTCTCTTGCAGATTTATATCTATCCAACATAAATGAATGGAAGCCCAGTGGATCTTTAGCATGTGTGTTAGATGTTATTCACACTGATATTGGACAGCTGCAATATCGAGGTAGAACTGCAAAAGATATAGCTGATAGTGAGATCTTTTTTTGTGAGTCAATGTACATTATTTTCCTGATACAAAAGGAGACTTTGGACAAATAGTCCCAATTCCATTACCTAGTTTTGAAAGTAATAAATGGGTTGCTTCAGATGCTGCAGTTTCAGAATCATTTCGTTGCAAGCTATATAATGATGTAAAAAATTCATTAAAGATAAGCACGAGATAAAAAACAGTCAGATTGAGTTGGTTTATTTCTTTGAATATATTTGTGGATTTCTTTTCAAGTGTCAATGTACACAAAACCCCAACCATGTTTGTATGCAAAAATTTATCAGATAGTTTATTATCTGAACTTATGGATGAAGGCTGGGACAAAAGATCAGATGGAGAAATAGGATGCAGAATTAAAATGTCTTCCGTGTGCTTTTGTTATCAAATTGAAAAACAAATGTTGAGCTTATGCATCCATTATCAAAGATGGAAAAAAAAGAAGGTAAATGGGTGCCACTCGATTAAGACTTGGAAGCCAGTGGACATTCAAAACGAAAAAATATTAAAATTATATACAATGATGCAGTTTTGACATGTGTTGAGGTGGCAGAAAATTGGAGTCTAAATTACATCAGGCGGAAACTATTGCTCCTACAAGATGATATACTTTCAGACTTCAAATTCATTTTCAATGGTAAACTCATAAGTAACTATAAACACTCGATTCTTTATGAATAGTTTCTATCAAAACTTTCTCATACAATCTCTATACTAATTGTAACTCACTTTGTATTAGTTTTATGCAGGTATGTAAAAGACGAGCTCGAAATCAAATGTAGAGATATTGGCAAAACAATCCAACTTATAGAAGAACACTGAGATTTACTATCAACAAATATATGTCAATCATCATGTCTTCTTTTATCAATCTAGAAAATTGCATTCCAATATTACACTATGGACACAACTTGATTGTAAGAATCTATATTGATATCAATAAAATCTCATAAACGGATTGTTGACATGTAAGATTGTATATATTTTTTTTGATGTATCTCTATTTACAAATGAATTCCTATTGAGTAAGTTTTTCTATATTTTCTATAATAGTATCAGGAACTGTTAAGACAACAGTCCCCTCTTCTGTAATTTCGACTTCTTCTGTTTCGGGTCCATGCCTTTTAAGACAACATGCCTCTCTCCTATAATTTCGCCTTCCTCTGTATTGGGAAGGAAGTATATGTCTTTTTGATTGTATATAACAATATCTGCATCCTGAGCAACCTGAAAGGCTATTAAGGCAGGAGCAGCATGCTTTTTCGGGCCCTCAATTTTAGGCGTAACACTTACACCGTTCTGTACATAAGTTCTGATCAACTCTTGCCGACATCTATACACATCGTCGGGAGTGTACGGCTCAAGAGTGAACTGTCATCACAAAACACGTGAATGAGCAAATTACTAACAATAATAGTAAAGAAATAAGAATCAGAATGAAAGGAACTACAAATGAACAAAATACCTTTTCAATATCTATATACCACTCAAAAAAGAGCTTTGTATTGGATAGGACGAACCATGTGCAATTAAAAGCGTCATGTACACATTGCATATATTGAACAAAAATTAGTAATATTATGACATAAAATTTATTCATGCTATGATGATAGATTTAAACTAAAAAAATACATGCATATCAGAGATAAATTGTATATATCTTGAGAGATTTAATGGTTATCTCTCCAATTGAGGTCACCGTTGTCGGTATTTCCTGAACGACATCATGAAGTAGAGAATCAATTTCTCTATGTGTATTATCAGTTGAGTTTACTTTTACACAGAAAATTTGATACTCCCTCCTTATTTATTTTTACAAAAAGAATGTTCAAGCTCCAATGCCGACTGCAATAATCAAAATAAAATTAGAATCCATTTGAACAGGAGTAATAATCCAAACGCTTACCATGCACAGCCAAAAGATAGGAATGCTCAAAAAACTAGGACAAAAAGTCTTCTGCAGCACCCTATAAGGCCTGCATGGCTGTAACGGCAAAACGAACATCAAGCCCAAGTGACAGGGTGACATTCCTAACAGATCGACCGAAAGGAGCTCTAAGGATCAACAATTCAGTTGATCTTTGGGATTTTCTTATCTCCCTCAACCAGACCTACTTTTTGCCACATCTGCAGCCAATACCAAGGAGAACACGGGCATGGGATGGCTGTACAGAGGTAATGGCACGGGCAGTGGATTTCGTCCTAGCCATCATTCTCAGAATCAAAAGAAGTATTGAAAAAAAAGTTTGTGATTTGAATATCGAAACCAAGCGTAAAGAATGAAAACAAAAAAATGTGTGAAAAAAATGACTGAATATCGGTTTCAAGCGCGAGATTACAAGAGAAACAAAGAAACATGAAGATCCGCGTTCGAAAATTTTGATCCTGCACAAAATAGGACATCGTTTATTGGCCCTATAACTACCAACATCCTTTCTCCTTCTGATAAATCTCTTATCACATTGCCTACTTATGATATAGATAATAATTCTTTTTTGACACTATTGGATATATCGCTTTTTTTTTATTTCATAGAGGCCGAGTCTCTTTGTATTTTGAACAAAGAGCTTCATAATATAATCGATTATGATGCTAATGATCTTCTCCCTGGTGTTGACTATGTAAATAAGGATGAAGTTTATTAGGAAAAGATTGCTTGAAAATGGATGTGGAGGAAATGCGCCAAGAAAAAAAGATTTTCCTTCTGACGAGGAGTTCCTGAGATTTCAAAGCCAGCTTGGTTTTCCAAATCCAACTGTTTATTCACCAACCTTATTGACATTGAAAGGTGGACATAATATTGATGGAGAGGCAGTAATCGAGGAAGACAAAGCTGAATGTGTAAGTTTTGTATCTTATCTTGTACTAGTAGATTCGTAATGTCAATTTTATACTGAAGCTTTCTTTGCTTTTTTTTTTCATTTTTGAAAAAAAAATTTCTTGATGATTTTGCTATTCGTCGAGGTGGCCAGAAATCCTCTGCCGGAGAATTTTCAAGAGATCATGCACTGGGTCATTATCTGAAGTTTTTCAAGAATAATGAGATAAGTGTTGCCCATTCAAAGTTTCATCAACATGGTGAGACAATGCTTATGACAATCAAGGCACTTTCTCATTTTCTTGGAGGACATAATCTTAATAAGGTGCATAAAATAATGTTTGTAAAGAAAAATATTGCACTTAAGATTTTAGGATATGGTCCAGTGAATTCCATGCTCAGGTCATCTCATTTTGCATTGTATGCAGCCTACGTTGATCTGAGTAAGCATGAAAACTACGAGCTCTTGGATCCTTATGAGAGAAGGAAATTGTTGCATGATTCTAAATTGCAACTTTCATTAGAGAAAGTGTCGAAAGCAGAGTAGATATTGGATAACCGAACTTTGTAAACTTTTTCATTTAATATACAAAATTTCTTTGTATGTCTATTCCCACCATGTTGTGTACTTTTATGAAATGCCGCTCTTGCTTGCCATTGAGATTTTTCCATTCCTTGCGATGACCATATGCTAAGACTTCCACTATTTCTTGCAAAGAATGTCGAATGATGCTGTAATATGTGCTGCATGTCATAAAAACATAATCTAAATCAGTACCAAAAGTATCTAAATTAATTGCACATATTTGTCTATAGTAGTGTAACATCGAAATCTTACCATATAATGTGTTATATGATCAACACCCCATGCACTTCGAACTGCATCCACAAATTCACTGGTTGTTTTCTGTATCATTTGTATATCAGTATTTGAAAATTTATTTTTTCTCAAGTATTTCACCATGTTGTCTAATTTTTTCCAAACTTCTACTTTGTGTATACGAGTAGAACCTTCTTCTTCGAAATCTTGAGTTGCAACAATAATCTCTTTCCAAACCGAGTATTGAATCTTGGATTGTTTGCCAGAATAATTTGATAAAAATCTTCGAGCTTTGGATCCTCCAATGTTCGGCTTGCATGGAATATTTCATGTTTTACCTAATAGCTTGTCGTCTTTTTTTATTTTAACGTGGCCTTTATGTAAGCTTGCTTTAGACAACACATCCTCTAATATGGAAATAGCTTCCTTTGCAGATGCCTCTTGCTCAAAATTCCATGCAAACAAGATGTGAAGATATATTATTTTTTCTATTATACGCACCTCTACATGCAATGTACAAATATGAACATTCTGAAGAGAAATCGGTAGTACGAGTTTCCAATTAGGATCTTCTCGATTTCTTGATATTCCTGTACTCCTTGTCATGTCTTTTGTTGTCTTCATGCAGTACAAACAAGGGCATTTAGAGTTAGCTCCATGAAATACATTGAACATACATTTTATTGTCTTCAGATCTCCTGCTAAATGCCATTCTATGTTGAAAGTGCCAATTCTAGGAATATTGAGTGGAACTCCCTCGTGATTTTTTATGGTGGCAGGATATGACGTTATATTAAATATCCATGAGAGAATGTCATGGTCTTCTTTCATCACCTATAAAAGAAAACAAAAATTTGATTTAGCCTCATAGTATTAACACAGAGAAGATTTCCCAAATGAAATTCATATTAAAATGATTATCTCTATTGATTATGCGAAGGAACTGCTATGCCTGAAATGCTGCCAACCACTAGATATCATTTTCTGATTGAACACTGAAGTTGAGGCCTTCTGAGTCTTTGGAATTTGAAAGTGCTCCGTTCATGATCGTAAGACTGACTCTCTCCATCTTTTGACCTTTTATAATTTCAGACTTATCTAACTTGAGAACAACTACCAGCTTGTTATTGACATTCTCATTTGTAATACCATAAAAATTTATGATGAATGTTAGTAGCTGGTTAATATCAATAAATAGATTGTTGGAATTGTTATATGCTAGACATTCTCCTTTTGAGCAATACACTTCATTGATATGAGATGGATTACCCTGCATACCTTGGTTTAAATTTAAAAAAGAAGAAGAAGATGAAATGGTCATGGGATTAATAAATTTTTAAAAATTAACCTGTGCAAATGCCTCTTGTATCATCTTAAACATTGTTGCATATGCTTCTCTACTGATGCTAGAAAAATCACATGCCCCCGGAACCAATGTAGTGTCTATTATTTTTCCAACTTCATTCATAATGCTATCAGTAACTGAAGCCTTAATCTTTTTCATTTTATTATTGTTTAACATTGATTTCATAGATTTGAAGTCAAGATAGAACCTAGTGAGTTTCCAATGGAAATCTCATCGGCCAAATGGTCTTCAACAACCAATGCTGATCTGCATTGCAAACATAATGTTAATGAAAATATCAGTAGAAATTAGGACACTCATAGTATTCACAGCAGCATAATAAACAAATCAATAGAAAGTTGAAATTAATAAATAACAATAATAGTGATTATGAATGAATCAAAAAGTTCAAGCAATATTCAATACCAAATAAGTTATAACTTACTTGAATGCACGGATTCGCCTTTTTCTATAACCTCATCTGAATGATAGATCACATATATCCTTGGTTACCAGTCTTTTCCTCTTGTTGCTTTGAACCTTTCTGTTGAGCACATCCATATCTTTAACAAGAGATACACATGGATTGAAATGCAGTTTTTATCTCATCATTACTAGTTGTAAAATGATGCAAAGAAGATTTCAACCTTTGGATCTCCTTTTTGAACATCTCATTTTCTTCCAAACAAGTTTTCAACTTTGTAGATTTTTCTTCGCACTCATTTGATATTTTCCTTGATTCCTCTTCCAAATAATGTATTCTTTGCATTGAATGTGCATTCCCATAGAGCATCAAATTCTCACAGTAACCCAAAAAGCCATTTTTGCCATGACACATAGATTATTAATTGACTCACCGAATGAAAATCTGGATGCTGCAATGAATATGGATCAATAGGATACAATGTTCCTGATGACCATAAATCCACATGCTTTAGCTTTTCCTCCTTGTATCGGATCATATCAGAAGTTGACAATTTGGGTTGCTTTGAATTTTTTGTCTTGAGTGAAGCATATTCTGGTGACAGATCCACATGAAGATGATAAAGCTTTGTCATCAGTACAATAGTATAGTAACAAACAACACAACGACAATAACAAAGCTGGAGATGGCGACCCTGTTGGAGATAGAGATGGCAGGGCCCTCTTTGGGCCCATATTTTCTCTAATGAATCAATTTTCCATCTATAATTAACCCTAAACCATAACCCTAACAATGTTAATGATGACACGAATCCATTGAGAATGCAAAGGGGGCTAACTGGCTCTGTGATCGAGTTGTCTGTGTCAATTGGGTATCTCGCCTAAAAATGACAACACCAAAGAGGCATATGGTGTGTAGGCCGTTGACGTTCTTGAACCTTATGGTTCATCACATCGAAATGAGAAAAGTGTGTCTGCTACTTTAAACGCAATAACTCTAAAAAGTTGCATGAGATTCATTTGGATTCAAACAATTGTCCAAATGTAACCACTTTGAAGTGTTGAGTTCGAAGTAGCAACATCCTTTTCCTCTCTTCGATGCTACGAACCGTCAAACTCGAGGACTACTAAGGGCCTACACACCATAGTCCTCTTTCGTGTCTTCATAGAAGAGAAACCCCCTCATTACATACGAGTCACTTGTGGGGCCAGTGAGCCACTTCTTGCGCATGAGGGAACTCATGTATATCCACTTTTTCAGAGACATTCTTCATACCATGTTTACAGACACATGTTTTTAAATCTATCATTTTTATTCGTACATTTGCCAACCATCTTTCGATGCAGCTAGTTTTTTATGTAATCTTGAACCTTGACTAGTTATGTAATTGAACTGTATTTGGCCCTAAACCATGTAGAGATGTTTAATTTATTTATTATAAAGTGTAATTATTGTGGTTAACGTGTGATTATTGTGGTGTACTATAATTTATTCATCTATGGTTGAATGCAAAGAGTCACTTTTTTTGTTTGACCCTAAACCCTAAACCCATTTATGTCTTGCACTCATTGATTCTACATGGTTCAACTTTTTAAGAATATTTTTTATTGCTTGCAAAGATTATCCCCATCGTATCCTCGATGTCTTGTGACACATCTCCAAGTCACGGGCCTGGCCGCAGTCGCGGGTGGTCCCGTTTTCGTCCATGAGTGCGAGGTCCTCAATTATATGGATGGTATGTCCCCCTCGTGTGCAGGCAGGATCATGGAGAGACTACGGGCTCGTTGGGATGCATGGAGTTCAAGTAGCTTGTCCACATCATCTCGTTCTGAAGAGATCCAGTCCCCACCCATAAGTTGAATTTGATATTGTCGTAATTCATATTTTATTTGTGGATTTGCTTAAATTAAATTACAATCATCGATTTGTCGGTTCATGCAAAAATCTACCGTAAAGCAGTCTCCCACAAAAGAGGAGTACAAGTATGCATATTTCAACAACATGAAATCATTACTCGAATTATTGGAGAGACAAGGAGTGAGAATTGACTGAGATGGATATTCTGAGGTATGTATTATGGTCTCAACATATATTTAGACTTCACCACATTCATTTGGTCGGACACTTTACACATCTTCATTGCACGCAGATCTCGCAGTCCCAGTCTCATGCATCACAGTCACATGAGTCTGATGGCCCTAATTTTTTTTTTTGATTTTTTAACCCTCGAAATAATCCTCGGAATAGGGTGCCATTTTGAAAGGGATATACCAAAGGATATCCTTTGGTATATCCCTCGAAAAAGACATGTCAAACACAGCCCTTTAGAAGGATATACCGAGGTCCCTCGGTATCCCCGTGTTATAACCAAGACAGAAATGAGATGAAGAAGCCTCGATTACCGAGGGATATATCGAGGATCTCGTTCCGAGACATACTTCATGGTGTATGCCGAGGTTTGAAATCTTTTTTCAAAAACAAATTCTTCATAAAGGCCTCGGTAATAGGGTCGGAAGTCCTCCAAAATGTTGTAGTGAAGCAAGACTTTGCGATGTCGGAAAGTGGTGTTGTGAAGATAGGTCTAGCTCGAAAAGAAACGAATGTCTAGCTCGAAAAGAAACGAATGTCTAGAAAGAAAACTTTTCGTGCATGGTGGAATAAAGTATCTTCCCTCTTTCACAATGCATGACTACGCCTATCAATTTCAAACAAAACAATAGTGATATAAATCACGTTTGATCTTATAGTAACTAACTTTGGAACCGTCAGTACTACAGTGATTACGTAGCCAAACAATTAAGCATCGAAAATTATCAGACAAGTAATTAGTCGCGAAGAACTCCAGAAAACGCATACATTCTGAGACGAAACTGAACGCGATAAATGATAGTATTGATTCAAAATGAAATAGAAATAAATGAGTATAATAAGTTGCAGATCGAAGCTGCGTACTCTATGCCATCTCTAAGTGGCTAAAAATAAAAGTATGAATTAATGCGCAATGCTGATAAGCAGTAGCGCAACAACAATCTCTAAAACAACTCTAAGAAGTGAGCTAGAATGCTCTGGAGTGTTCAAGCTCGCAGGCTTAAGAGAGAGAGAGCTAACTATTCAAAAACTTCTAATAATTTTGATTTTCAGATGATTAAACCGTATGAATATGAACAACTATTTATACTAAGAAATTAGGTCGTCGATTGTGATCGCTAGTTGGCTGGTGATCTGCTGACATCCATCCGGTCCTTGTCATTGATTGCCGATAAGCGGTGAAATTGGCCGTAAACGTTCTGTCTACATAAATGAACCAAGATTGTAGCTCTGTAGAAATGAACTAAAACAGCCACAGATGACACTGTCGAGTTTTTCGTGAAAAAGGGCAAAAAAGGAGAAGGTGCCCTTAAATCTCATATAGGGTTGTCCCACACTTTGCTAGAGTCATTTCCTTAACATTTGAGGCTCTTTGGAAAAAGCGAAAATGCGACACTGTGATTTTACACGAGATTTCTGTCAGGCAAAAAATGCGAAAAGGAGACACCGCATTTTTCAACGGGATTCCTGACAGGCGAAAAAGAACACACTATCGTAAACTCTGTGTAATTCTGTAGACTGTGTAAAAACACTTGTAATTTTGCAAACTGTGGAAACACACGGGAAAATCCGCAGACTTGGATAAACAATGGATGAAGATTAAAACCGATTAGTTGATTGGTAAGAAGGAGAACAATCCAACTTGCGATGGGTCTTAGTATGTGACCGCAATCGTTGACTTTGCAGGAGCTTTCAGTTCGTTCATTTCGTTCAGACCGTAAGCAAGACTTTGCAGTTTACTTCAGTCTCTTTCGAAAGTGACCGTAGGCTAGACACTTACGGATCCTGGCGGTTCCTTGTGATGTCTTGCCTATTGAAGTTTTCCATGTATTTCTGCAGACTGTCAAAAAGGTAGACCTTTTTTGCAGATTCTTGAGAGAGTGACTTTTTTAAGAAATGAAGGGGGTGAAAAGGATGAGTATGAGTAAGATTAAACTCCAACATCTCTCTCTCTCTCTCTCTCTCTCTCTCTCTCTCTCTCTCTCTCTCCACACACACACACACACACACACACACACACACATTGCATTTTTGTGTTTAACAAATAGTTTAAGGTAAGAAAATGCTTCAACCATAAAAGCTCAAAAACAGCTCTCCCATCATACTACATACAACATCGTTAAGTGGGGAGAAACTGAATGCCTCGCCATGCCCCATACAAGGCTCAACGTAAAAACTCGTCTCTTCCATACCCATACCGCCTATTCATAATGTGTGTCTACTCAAAGTTTACGTAAATCAAAGGTCCATATTCAGTTTTGGGACCACCATTACCTAGTGCATAATAATAGGACCTCAATTTTTTTCTACAAATTTGATTGCTTGTAATTTATAGCCCTCAACTTAGAAATCCCTCATGGATGAAATCATGAAAATACTTAATCCTCATGGATGAAATCTCGAAATTTGGCCTCACGTATGGCATTTTGAAAATACTAGTAGCCTCCACAGATGAAACCATTGATAAATTAATGATGTCTATAATTTTTAAGGTTTTCATGACACACATTATATACGATAACGGGTGTTGGCCCATTTAAGGATATAATGGCTTGTCCTTACAACGAGTATGATGGCTCGTCCCCGCATCCGGCCGCGAGGACAAGCAATTACATCCTCACCATACTGTGGTGAGATGAGAGGAAGAGTCATTATATCGATATCATGGGCCAACAAACAATCCATTATCAGGTCCGTAGTAGTCGTGAGTAGTGATAGAGGACATGTGGCATTACGTCATTCATTGAGAGCACGTAGACTATGAGCCATAGCACAGGCTGCAAATAGATTTAGATCTTGACCATCTATCTCTCTCCTGCTACATCAGGTATCGTTCATCCGACGGTGGGCTACAGCCTTGCAACTAGGTTCGTCCCCTCGTGGCTCATCTTGCTACAGGCCGTAGCCCACCTCCTCATGAACGATACATAGTACATAACAAATTAAAGTGTAAAAGAGAGGTGTTAAATAAATAGTCCAATATCAAGGGTGGTGGCTAACTGCCGTTGGATGTCGTTGGATTTGGCGGGGCAGTTTTCATTTTCTGTTACAAAGAATCTCTCTGTCTCTCTCTCTCTCGATGTCTCGATTTCTCGCTCAATCTCTCGATCTTCTCTCTCGAGTTCGATCTTCTTTTTCACGCGCACGCAAAAGGATGAATGAATGAATGAGCATTCATTTCTTTCTTTCTTTGTTGTTGATACATCATTGTATACATTATAATTGATATTAAGCTTCGGTTGTTCCATTGGACGAGTTGCAATTGGAAATGGCTGCTGCGGCTGCTGATCAAGAATTTCGTTGCTTTGTGGGAGGACTATCGTGGAATACAACCAACCGAGGCTTGGAGGCAGCCTTCCGCTCCTATGGCAGCATCATCGAAGCGGAGGTGATTTTCATATGGACCAATTTGATGTGATTTGTTTTGACCAATACTAATTCATTCACATATAATATCTTGTGTTTTGCGCTTAGTGTTTCAAGCTTTTCTTGAGGGCTTGAAATTTTGCTTTTATCCTTTTTCGATAAGTGAGATGTTGCAACGTGTCGCTAAAGGATCGCCAGATGGCAAAGCCCATTGCTATCTAGCGACTGTACTAGCTGGCTAACATTGAGCATGCATTGAACATATTCAGTATTTGACACAAGTTTTATATGATTTGGCTTATTTTGGGAGACCGTAGTAAATCGCTCCACTAATATCATTGTGATCGTTACCCTAAATGTTTTTTATTTTTTGTTCTTCTAACGGATGTTCGATATTGATCGTACCGCTGGATAAGATTTGTAATTTGAGAATAGAGAACACACTGAAAGAGTCGAAGACTAAAAGTATTCTGTCAGTACACTTTTCTGTTGGCTTGCTCAATGTTCCCATCACACTGCTGAAAACTTTTTGTGGAAGGTATATTATATATTTGTTTAATTTCGTTCGAACTTCGAATATTTGGCATAGACAGTTGTCACAAATCTGTCATAAAGGCGTTCTACTATGTAACGCAACATAGTTAAGTGAAGTCCTTACTTAAATGACATCGAGAATTTTGAAATCTTTCTTTTAGACTTACTCTGGAACTTGATTCTATTTAAGATTCATTTTTACTTCATGTGATATAACCTGTGATCTGTCTTGCCAGGTGATTGTGGATAGAGACACAGGGCGTCCCAAGGGCTATGGATTTGTGACATTCGGTGAGCAGCGGGCTTTGGAAGCTGCCATAGACTGCATGCACGGTAAGGATCTTGACGGAAGAGCCATTAGCGTGAGCAAAGCCCAGCCTCGATTTGGAGGCAACAACGGGTCCCGTATTCCACCTTACAGTTCAGGTGGAAAAGGCGCAAGTGCTGGTGAGTGTTTCAACTGCGGGAGATCAGGTCATTGGGCAAAAGATTGTCGCAGTGGAGCAGATAATGACCGGTACTCCGTTGATAGATACGTTGGAACCGGTCGTCGAGGAAATCGTGATCATCGTTACAGAAGCAATGATCACAATGACAGATATCGCAGTAGCCGATATGTGCCATACGACCGCTCAAGAGGGGGAAGTCGTGTATTTCACGATGATGATTAGCAATGAATACCCTAAGATATTATTGATCACAATTCAATCATGAGACATATCTTATCTGTTTAAGAAGTCTTGTTATATTAGCTCTTCCTTGCTGTTGACAAAGCCTTTGAATAATCCAGCGGCAGGATTATAAAAAGGAGCAGGTTATGTTTAGTTTCACTGATCATCAATGTCTGAAATCTGGCTTGTCCAAGCCTGATGGTGAACGTGCTATGTAAGATCTACTTCGAACTTCCAAGTTACAAAAGCTTCTAATCACTTGTGGCTTGCCCTCACCCTTTTACATGGATGCACTCTTGGTGTGATGTTTTCTTTGAGGATTTTCAGGTATGAATATGGTTCCCATAGCAGGCCCTTCCACCACTCGAATGTCACTTTTGAGGCTTTTTTTTTTCCATTTTTTCTTGAAGAAGAATGAACCTTCATTGTAAAAGGTTCCCTCAAACGTTATCTTGATATTGTAGCCTAGAATCTGGGTCAAAAATACAAAGAAAAACCCAAAAAGTGACATTACATTAGGGAAGAATGTTTTGGGGAGTTTTCTTTCATATTTCAATTGAGAGGCATCTTAGAGGAGTACATATGGCTTAAACTTATTTCAAGGTTGATGACATATCCTTGAACTTGCATCACTTTTATTGAGCCAACTGAAGCGAGCCATTTGACAATGGAGTTGACTTCCCCATGTATTTGTTCTTTTGTGTGATTAAGTGGTCGTATTAAAAGATGCAAAATTTTGTGGAAATGATCGTTTGCAAAGTGCTAGAAACAAACAACTTGAAATAACTCATGTCTTTCTCACAATGTATGCATGATCAATGTCCTCCATGTAAGAGGAAGTGCAAGAGGAGTTCAATGTGGTGCTCGTGTAAGATGATTGCATCATGTGTGATGCAAGGGCAACTATAATCGCCTCATTTCATATCTCTCCTTTAAAGGTGCATTGCATGGTACATTACAGTTTGAGAAAAGCTTCTTAACCATCTTGGCCTTGCTTCCAAGCAATATTATTAGTTCTAAAAAACATATTGAATTTGGTACTCTTATCACTTCTATAATTAGATCTACAAGTTAACTTGTGTCAATGTGCATGAGCACTAACAATAGATTTTCGCTATACACGGTATCAATATATCACAATGTTCACCTTGTTGGAAAGGTGTGGTAATTGCACATTTTTATCTTTAGTCTTGTTGGAGAGTGAGATGTATGTAAGAGTGTGGTGCATATGAGGATATTTCAAAGAGTTTGTTCTTCTTTCCCAATATGGCCTCCTTGTTGTTGGGGCAAAAGAGCTAGATATAGAGGTAGGACCAAGTTGTTGTTAGAAATAAAAAATAAAAAATTTACGTCATCAGTAGTGTTACGACCATATTCAGTAAAGGACATGGAATAGTCCTAAGATGGTAGACCGGCTCTCCTGTGTTCGAGATTATTGGTCATGCCTAGATTTTATTCCACATTGAGGCCTATTGGTGACTAATGACCTTGAGAGGACCCAGACACTCTAATTGAGACATATGGAGTAGTGCATGTACGTGTGACTGATATAGGCAGGAGGAATGCATGAAGAGCTGTGATCTATTTATGGTTGACCTGCATGGGGATTGCATGGATTCATGCACAAGATCCTACTCTCTATATATTGAGATAGAGATTATGAAAAAACATTTTGTTTCTAATGCCAAAGCTTTGCTAGCTTTCAATTATGAACCTTTGACAAAAGGTGACACGACACGAAATCAGTCGTGCTCCACGAACAGCCAAGTACCATGGGGTACAGATATCTGATATGATATCATGACATCATCAAAAGTATTCTAGATCGTGGCTAATCTGCCACTCTTGTAATTCGCGATTAGTTATAGATGTTTAATTTTTCTAATCTATAAGTTACAAGACGCGACGCGAAATTGTTCGCGAACTATATACTTTCTGTTTGATGCATAATACAGTATGTCAAATGCTAGTAAGCAAGACAAGAAGAAGACACGAAAATATTCAAAATACAGTCCGCCTGTGAGCGAGACAATTTTGAGAGGATCAGTAGATTCCAAAGTCCGCTAGTAAGCGAGACACGATTCATGAGAGAACTGTATTTCTCTCACGCCAATGCACTGCGTGGATTTGTCATGCAGTGCTACTAAAAATAGTAAATTTGCCAGAGTGTATTTTATTCAAAATAAATCAGAAGCATTTGATGAATTCACAAAATATGTGAATTGGACATATACATGCACTGGCAACAAGGTGAAGCAGATCAAGACAGATCGAGGTGGCGAATACATCTCGAATTGCTTCATTGACTTCTGCAATGATCATGGTATCATTCACAGAAGAAATGCAGCTTACACACCCTGATGGAAGCTTCCAGATGCATGATGGCCTACTCGAAAGCTCCAAGAGTACTGTGGGCTGAAGCAGTAGCTACAGCTGCATACATCCAGAACAGGACAAGAAAGTCTGGTGTCCCTCACATGACACCACACGAATTATGGTGGGGTAGAAAGCCCAACCTGTCTCACATCAGAATCTTTGGCTACGCAGCTTATGCACATATTCTTGATAAGCTTCGAAAGAAGCTTGATGAGAAAGCTGAACAGGGATATTTGGTAGGATATGACAACAATTCGCCATACTACAGAGTCTACATGCCAGACACATGTCTACATGCCAGACACGAACACTGTGAAGATAGTCAGAGATGTCAGATTTGATGAGAGCAGAACAATGGCCAATGATGATCCTGTCAGCTATGAGGTTCTTGAAAGACACTACTATGATCTGCCACCAGTGACAGAGGGAGCAGAAGATGAACACAAAAACAAAAATTTTCGAGTTGTTTCGCTTTCGAGTGACGAATTAGAAGATGAAAAATTCGAGAAGCAGCCTACTGCTACAGTACCTATAAACCAAGATGGTTCTGGACCTAGCAGAGCAGACAAAGGCAAAGGCATTGTTGTCCCAGGAGGATCTCCTAGAAGTTCGATAAGACAACGAAGAGCGCCAACCAGATACATGCCAGACAGCTCTGCTTCTACATTAGAAGAGTTCTGTGGATTCAGTGGTTAACCACAGACTTTTGAGAAGGCAATTGAATGTCCAAAGAAGGACAAATGGATCCAAGCCATGAACGAGGAGATGGAATCCATGAGGAAGAACCGGGTATGGACGTTGTAGCCATTACCAGATAAGCGAAAGGCTGTGAAATGTAAATGAGTTTACAAGCTCAAGTATGGACCAGATGGGGATGTCTCGAAATATAAGGCAAGACTGGTAGCGAAGGGATTCTCTCAGAGATATGGTATTGATTATTCTGAAACCTTCTCTCCTGTCGTAAAACATTCGTCCCTACGTTTACTATTTGCATATGTAGCTGCTTATGACCTCAGGATCCACATTGTGGACGAGAAGACGACTTTCTTGCATGGTGAGTTAGACGAAGAGGTCTACATGGATCAACCCCCATGTTATGTCTCGAATTCACTTCCTGATTATGCATGCAGAATGCATAGGAGTATCTATGGTCTGAAGCAGTCAGCTCGACAATGGTACAAAAAGAAAGATCAAACCCTAAAATCCTTGGGATTCAAGCCACTAATGGCTGATTACAATGTGTATGTGAGAATTACAGATGGGAAGATCATCATTGTGGCTATGTATGTGGACGACACTCTGATACCCTGTAAGAGTGAGAAGCTGATTGCTGAAGTGAAGAAAGACATCTCGAAACATTTCGAGATTGTAGATTTGGGAGAAGCTAGGTGTTACGGCTTTAGGTATTGTAATTCCTTCAGTTTAACTAATTATCTCTTGTTTGTAATAAGCATTGGAGTATGTATGTAATCTCCCTTAGGAAGATTCAGATGGGATCATTAATCCCATCTGTTTAAAGATGAATTCCTTGAGCTCTACCCATGCCGAAATGGACGTGATGTACAACAAAATGTTGCAATTTTTGCCAAGGCTGGATGGGGCCACTGTAAATAGCCACCTGGAGATTGTTGATGCATAAGTAAGTATTTCTCATCAAGTATCTGATAAGTAATTTGATTTGTTTTTTTCAAAGTGCACAACTAACCTATTATACGTTTTGTGATTGAAGTCAACTCAACAAGATGATGGACACAACTATGGATGGTTCTCCATCCGCAATATACAGGACTTCTTAGAGTGGTACATCATGCAATCCGGGGTTCCAGATATACGAGAGGTAAATAGACTAGTAACTAAGTCATTTTCGATTTGGTTTTTCAAAAGTCAATTGACTCGGTTATTTTGGATTTGCAATATAAATGTCGAGCATTTACAATGAATGAGATATATGAGTTTCATCAACAAATGTTGGTGAACTTATTATCTCATGCAACACCCAGTCCAGCTGCAGAAACGGGAGGCCAATGAAGTCCACAACTGACACTAGTGCAGAGTGGAGATAATCCATATTAATTTGAGCTGTAAATAATAGATTAAATAGAGATATACATTTTTGATGTAATGGCATGTGAATAATTATGGGCATATAGAAAGATAGAGACAATGGGATACAAGCATCCATTGTAAAACACAATTTTGTAAATGGATTATTGCGATCCATTAGGAATAGATGTGGAGGTACTCTAGTACTTGGTGGAATAGATATGTGCACATCTGGTATTGGAAATTCAGATAGAGTTTTTAGATCTTTGAATTATCGGATGATGCGTTTAAAGATCTTCTTGAAGATCGGATCCTATATAGGGTATAGGATGGTCAGATAATCTTTTTGATTTTCTGTGGTGCAGGTCTAAAAGCAAAGAACTTTTTGGAGAGAAAATTGATGGTATGGGACATCAGTGATTTCAAAGGAGAATTCTTGGGAGAGAATGATCTGTAGACCAGTGGTTAGTTTTTACATTAATTGTAAAGCTAATAGTTGAAACCATTGGTTAAACTTGTTTAGGGTATTGGAAAGGTTATGAGATATAGATCCGGATCCCTAAATGGTATCTCATAAATTCCAAATTGAAAACCCTTAAAAACTATTTCTCTTTTAATTTAAGCCTCTACATTTTAGAAATTTTTTTAATACGAGACAATTGGATTGAGATTCATATAATTCCTTCCAGTGTAGAACAAGGTTCTGAAGGACTATTAAAATTATATGAACTTATGCTTCCATTTCAGTTTTGTAAATATAGCTCGAGAATCAATCGATGTTTTCAACTGATTAAGTAGAATTTAGACTTCTTGAGCCCAAGTGTTTATCTCTATTTGATAGTTGATTATTAAGAGTAATGTTTCTATCACTCGGGATAAGATATTTTATGATTTTGAGAAAAAAGTTCGGTTTGTAATAGTATTGGATACTCATTACTGACTTTTTTGAATCTTTGATATCTTATACGTTGTACATAACTCCAAATTTAAAAAAATTTGAAAGACATGTTTCTATGGTCATATAATACTTTTTAAAGTAAACAAATCGAAAAAATATTGTTAAAATCACGGTATTATAAACTCACGTATGATATTTCCAATTGTGGGGAATTTTATCAGCACTTAAAAGGGTAACTTTGAATGCACGTATCTATTTCTATAGATCTCCAAATTCAATTTTTTTTTATAGGCATGTTTCTATAATCATACAGGATTTTTAAGAGGCTAAAAATTGAATGTAAAATTCACAACAATGTAGTCCCATATATGAAAATATTGAAGTTTTATCAGTACCCTCACATGTTTGACACATCATATCTTACACATAAGTTGATCAAAATGAAGGTCTCAAAATTTTTAATCGATAAATGTATTTATGAAGAACACACCTGTGAAATGATTTGATGTGATTTATCATAGTTTATGAGATATGATTTTTTTGAATAAGTGCTTGAAATGCACACTTTTGTGTGCATTTTGAAACGACTAGTGTTAAAAGGGGGAGAAGAAAATGATAGGAATAAGACTTTTATAAGATCAACCAATTGCATAGATTTCTTTTGTGGAATACTGTATGTGTGCAATGGTGGAACTATCCAGTGGGAATAGAGGAAATCTCTAGTGATTGTTTTGAATAATTTGGAACTAGAGGAGTTTTGGGAATATTGAGTTGTGAGATATTCATGAATATGAGAAGTGTTGGTAAAGATTATACTATGGTTCAACTGATCGGTTTGCCAAGTACCATTTTGTTATGGATTGGATCAGTGGAATAAAGTTTTAATCTTAACCTTATGTCCAAAGATGTTTGTATGAGTTAGCCTAATCTTGGTTTGTACACTAAAAGTTGATTGGTTGACAAAATTTTGTTGGTAAAAGTATGATGGTTGGAAAACTTGTGATGTGGAATTATTCACTTCAGAGATTTCCCAAATATGTTAATTACTCATGAGAAATAGAGATTTTAAGTAGCTGAGTTACAAGATTCTCAATGAGATATGTGAGCAACATATGCAGACTTTGGAGGAATCTGCCAGATAATGACATATATGTTTGTGTACTGGGTCATAGTGAGATTATTCTTATATGTGCACGATTAATCTTGTTTGGATCTACTACGTATTCCTGGTTACTAAGGATATCTGGTGCACTTAACCTAGTTGTTGAACATAGACAAGTAGGTCTGGCTAAGAGAGATTAAGAAACTTCAGAGATCAACCAAATTGTTAATTCTAAAAGCTCCTTACGGCCGATCTATGAGGAATGTCATCATGTCGCTCGAGCTTCATGTTTGGTTCACTGTTATAGCCATGTAGGTCTTATAGGGTGCTGCAGAGGACTATTTGTCCTAGTTTTTTGAGGATTTCGTTCTTCTGGCTGTGCATGGTAAGCGTGTTACCATCATGCCCAAGGAATTCATAATTCTCAAAAGACTTCAGGAGCATTATTGAGGTCTTCATGTAGATAACGACATCACCTCTATAGATCTGCCTCTAGATAGATCAGACCTCCCAGCTCAAGGAGGAAGAGGAAGTAGGCTATCTCTAAAAAATCCGAATCTTGTAGGCCAGTTGCTTTCCTTCCTTCGAAATTCATCCCTACAAAGCGGCCCTTCATCGTCCTAACCACTAGTTTAGCATCTTAGGACTCTGAATCAAACTCAAGATCTGCTTTCCCTCCTCATGCTACTCGTCAACCTCCTCAGAAGGTTTCTTTGCTGAAGTTCATGATAACCCAAGAGGAGCTTGACAAGATAACAGAAAAGTCTATAAATATTATTTCCACGTCCATTGAGAATCCCTCTTACATGTACACAATCCATTTATGGGATTTTTATTGATATCAATATAGATTGTTACAATCAAGTTGTGTCCACAATACAATACTATATTGTAATTTTTTAGATTGATAAGAAACAAGAATCTTGTTTCAATTCAATAACGATGATGGACATACATGTATTTTTTGATAATAATTAGTTTCGCCAATATCTTTGCATTTGATCTCGAGCTCATGTCTTTTACGTACCTACATAAATTTAGCACAAAGTATATTACATCTAGTTTAAAAATTATATGAGCAATTTTTTAAAGAAACTATTCATAAAGAATAGAGTGTTTACAGTTACTTACGAGTTTACAATTGGAAATGAATCTGAAGTTTGAAGGTATATCATATTGTAGGAGCAACAGTTCTTGCTTGATGTAATTCAAGCTCCAATCTTCTTCCACCTCAATACAAGTCAAAAGCGCATCATTGTATATTTTTTATATATTTTTTTGTTCAGAATATCGAGTGGCACCCATTGACTTTTGATATTTTTCCATCTTTGATAATGGAAGCATAAGCTCAACATTATTTTGTTTTCTTATTTGATAATGAAAGCACATGGAAGACATTTTAATTCTAAATTCTATATTTCCATCTGATTTTTTGTACTAGCCTTCATCCTTAAGTTCAGATAATAAACTATTTGATAGATTTTTGCATACAAACATCGTTGGGGTTTTGTGTACATTGACACTTGAAAAGAAATCCACAAATATATTCAAGGAAATAAACCAACTTAGTCGGACTATTTTTTATCCCGTGCTTATCTTTAATGAATTTTTTACATCATTATATAGCTTGCAACGAAATGATTCTGAAACTGTAGCATCTGGAGCAATCCATTCATCACTTCCAAAATCAAGTAATGGAATTGGGACTATTTGCTCAAAATTTTCTGTTATATCAGGGATTCGTACATAGATTTATTAAAAAAGATCCTACAATCAGCAAGATCTTTTGTAGTTTTGCCTCCATATTGCAACTATCCAATATCAGTGTGTACTACATCTAACACACCTACAAGAGATCCACTTGGCTCCCACTCATTTATATTGGATGGATATAAATCTACAAAAAAAAAATGATCAAATTGGCAAATTTAGTAATAGATGATCATGAATGACAAATATCAAAGTATTGTAATATATCAATACTCACAGTTGTTTTTTTTGTGATCCTGACGGTTGAATCCTTGCACATTTATCTCTGAATGCATATATACATGTTGGACTAAAATTTTGAAAATAAAATTTCCTCCTGATGATGTTCTGAAATAAAAAATTATGGCCTTCCAATAAGGTTGAAATGATAAGTTTTGTCTTTTTGCTTTTTTGAAATGTTTCTTTTGATGATGGATGCATCAGAACCCAAGAGTTTTTTGAATATTTTCTTGGCACCTATAATCGATTGTCATCTTTCTCATTAAAGAGAAGCACATAGTCGATTGAGGAGCACGACTTCCTTGATGGCACCATTCGTTATGTGCAGACAAATTTGAAACAATGAACTATGAATCTGAAAATATGGGGCCTCCCCCGAGCAATCCTGAGAAAGGCAAGCCAGAAGAGCGCTTCAAAGACTGACAACATATCGGCCTCAAACTCTACGAATCATGGGACTCGATCTTCAACCAATTCCAAAAGATACATCAAACCGTCGAATTCTCCCATGTTCCTTAAGTAATTCCCTGTAGATGAAAATATCATCTAAGAATACCACTAGGCATTTACCCAGGTATGGAGGAAAAATATCGTTCATATACTATTGAAATAATTCAAATGTACTCATTACTAAAAGGAAACACTAAGAATTCAAACCAACCGAAGTCATACAATAATAGATGTCCAATATCTATATCAGAATCGGAATGAAATATTTTATTCCTTCCAAAAAATCCTTATTCGCCTTATCCGATATTCCAGAGATCTTAAAAATCCATCCGGATTTTGCATACCGTATAGACACATATCTATCCCAACCTAGGAAATGAAAACCCATAAATTTTGTTCCTGATGGATAACAATAATCCATTTATGAAATGGCGATTCAATAAAAAGGCCTCACACATGGTTTATTGTTAGATATTCAATCCATTTTGGTTATTAATAAGTTTTACTCAGTCCCTTCATCAAAGAGCACTATCTCTTAGGGAAAGCTTTTTCCAATACTAATAGCTTAAATGTGAGCCATGGGTTAACTAAGTCTTTTTCCAACCAAATCATACAAAAAATTATGATCATTCTCATGGTCATATTAGATATTCAACATGAATTCACCTAACCGACTTCAAATTTAAAAGATTCTTTATGGAATCATCCAGTATGCCTACAGGGATGTAAATCCAAATTGCATAATTCGTACACATTTACTAACTCAAATGTCCATTTCTCTTCCTCCCTTAGATTTTTCGGTTCCTCGAAAAACTTCATCAACTAAGGTACAAGGAATTATCTTATACATATAGTAAATGCTAATAATAAGTCAGTTTTTGTTTTTCGCTTCACTGGCTTTAGCATTACTCTGGTAAGATCTATCAATTTAATGCAACTAATGAAAGTATATACATGGAAAATCCACAAAATTTGGAATACATACTTCTCTTACTATATTCAACAAAAATCCACTTGTCAAATAAAGAATTTACCTCCCTTCATTACCATTACTTACTTCATTAGTTCAACAAAATTTCACCTTCAACAAGTATCTTGCCAAAAGCTTTTGCTTGTCAATTCCTAATGACTGAAATCATTTAGAATGCAACAGGCAAACCATTAGTATTTAACCATATGAAAAGGAGAACATATGGATTTTTTTTTCTTAAAAACTCCACAGACAAAATTTCATTCTATTCCTAGGGAGCACTCTTACTCCAAAGTTTAGCTGTTAACTAACATAGTACCAAAAAATCAAATTTTCGCTTACCAAGTACCGACTTGAGAAAAAAAAACTCTGTGAGAAAGTAATGCTGATTTCATTCCTATTCTTTGTCGGCTTTCCTAAACAACTCGGGCCCCGACTCCCCACACGAGTCTTTGCAAATTTCTCATAGATGCAGTTCATGGGAGCTTTGTCCTCTAAAACACACGATCCATTTACAATTGCCTTATCATTAGTGGATGGATTGACATACGTTATATGCTAATGAATAACATTCTTGTTTCTTGTATAAAGGGTCTATGCTCCTGCATCCCATGGGGTTGATTTAAAATTGGCTAACTCTATTTGTAAGCAATACAATAGACAATGCTAGATGCAAAGTGCTTCACGTCTAAACCTTTGGTTCATGGACGTCAATTTTTATGGCAACTTTAATCATTGAGTTTGAAGTTGTAACTTGTTTGTGAAGACCTACTTTCAACTTAATTATTACGCTCATTTGTAAACAAAGGTTTAGGGTTTCAATCTATATTTCTGCTTCTACAAGTTATTGTGGCTAGTTGAGTGATGTGAAATTTATTAAAGAATTTATTGATAGCAATGTCCGTAAGTCGGACCACTGCTATTGTGACCACGGATAGTGGCATGTCAATTGAGTCTTAAAAGGGCATGTGTATTTGTCAAAAAACTCAACATTCATTGGAGAGAAAAAAAACTACAAAATCATTTACCCCATTTCACATAGAAAAGTGAGCCCTCCCATGTGGCAATGACTTGGATTAATGGGGTAAGTGGAGATGCCAGGGAGTACTCGCTGGCATCCCCAGAGGGAGCCTTTCAAATTTGAATTTCTTAGGTGGGAGAACATCCTTGCGGCTCATATGGGTTAAAGGTGAGAGAATAAAAGTCTCCTAAATAGGCTTGTATGTGAAATGGAATTGATAGGAGATGAAGAGGACTCATGGAGGGGGTAAATGTGACTCATCGTCACTATTGACCCCCTTTGTGTGTGAAAACAACCTTAGATTCTATATCAATTGATGAATGTTTTGCTAATCTAAATGTGTTCTAATTTGGTGGCATGCTCTCAAGTGCATTTAAATCCTAAAATAGGTATAGCTTTGCTCAACCACACTGTACAATTTGAATAGATTCGAACAGTTTAAGACAACAATTGCACAAATACACAATCTATTCCATGCAATTGTCATACCCAAAAATACGTGTTTAGCATTGATCAAAATATTTCTAACAAGAACGTTGTGGCATACCACAAAGGCCTTGCCATTATTGTGGTGTTTTGAGATTTGTAAATTTTTTAATGAGAAATCACCATTCAGTAAGAATGGATGAAAATTATTTAGTTATTTTTTAACTTTACAAATAATAATAATTATTTTTGTATTTAGGTATTTATCATGTCACAATCTCAGAATCAATAGTCACAAAATTATGCATACCTTTTTAAATAGTAGATTCACAATATTGCAATGAGTTTTCAAAAGTAACGACAAATTTTATTATTAAGTATTTGTACTTTCATAGCTTAATATAAAAACTTAAAAATTAATGTAGATGATCGTCATTTGCACTGGTGTCATATTCTTCTTCAACTCTTTTGATGTCTGGCTTCTTTACAGATTTAACAAGGCAACAAGGGGTGTGAACCAGAATTGACCAAGGGGCAGTGCAATTACTTCTCCAATAGCACTCACAGCGTAAACCTTCAAGAGGCAACAAGCAGATTGAGGATCATTGATTTGTGCATGTAGGCACTTGAACACAACTATACAAGCACAAATCTGATTCTGAACATTTTGATTTCCTCAGGTTTAATTAGAGTAAGCGAGCTAGCAAGTGAATAGTTTTGTTGACCTTCTTCTTTTCTTCTCATGTATGTGCAGAAACTAATAGTCACTAGGGGAGAAAAAGCCATGTACTAGGGTTAAGCTTCAGAAGTTTGTGGCCCCTTTTTCTGTTAACCATTATAGGAAACGAGCTAATCACTCGTCACGAATTTTAAATTTTAAATTTTTTTATAGCGAGAAGCTTGATAAATACAGACACAAATACCTAGAGAAACATCTATTACCTGAACATAAAGTAGCGGACACCTTAAAATAGAATTGTCTCAGAATTTTGGAGATAGATTCAAAAGCTCTGAGTGCTCCTATCTTATAGCAAAAATTCCCACATCTTCCAAACTTGCATCCACTTCGACTTCAATGAACTCTACTCCGTTAGCGAACGATCTCCAACTTATCTTTGGACGGGTGCATCCACGTGTCATCTTCTGGAAGTTTGAAGCAGGTCTAAAATCTAGACTGTCAAGCTCATGCGTCATCTTTTTGTTACATGCATGGATTTTGTTTGCTGCTACAAGCTACATGTTACATGCTACTGAGCGTGTGCAAAAATAGTGCATGTATACAATTGTAGTTCTGCTATGCATGTATCGATGCTCGTGGATTCTAAGTATGTAGCATGCTCACTTTCATGTTCAACCCTTCACCATGGTGCAAACCTCAAACTTTAACCGCCTTTAAAAAGACTTCTCCATTGACCGACCTCAACACATAGTATTGCCTTTGCAATGCAAGGCCAAAAACTCCAAAAAAAAGCTTCCTAACTACATTCCGAAACATAATGTAGTCTATTTGAGGGAGCGCTATGGA
This sequence comes from Diphasiastrum complanatum, assembly GCA_029204225.1. Classification (NCBI taxonomy): domain Eukaryota; kingdom Viridiplantae; phylum Streptophyta; class Lycopodiopsida; order Lycopodiales; family Lycopodiaceae; genus Diphasiastrum; species Diphasiastrum complanatum. The sequence continues at coordinate 32,276,935 of CM055092.1, read as the reverse complement.
AATTTCAATCCATACTTATTCTTCCAAAATGAAAATGCAACTATGCAAATTCATATATTCATCCTCATTTGATTTGAATCACAATCATTGCAAGTTTTGCCAACAATCGCTGAAGAACTTGCAAAGGACGCTGATTGGGTAACTTCAATGCACTAAAAGAAAATCTTGGCAAGTAGCCTTGCCATTGACCATAAATACTAGGATTTGACAACTACCAACAAATAAGACAAGTGGGATGTACCATGTCTTTAGTTTTCTGAATTTCTAGAGAGAACTGCCCTCAATTCGGACATAGGGAGTATTATTCTACAAAATATTTTGTAATCAAAACTTGATGCAGTGCATAACTTCGCTAGTAAAGAGGATTAGCCATTCTTTAGTTGACCATTTTTTCCAATAACATATAAGGTTACAAACAAAAGCTAGAGTACACAAGAGTTAAAATGTTGAATTTCATATGGTATATGTGGAACCTTGAGGCATCATATCAAGATGCATCAAGGCTGTAGCTGCTGTTCGACGAGCTTCCACCGTCCCTGTTGACATCGTCATAACAAGGCTATGCACTGCCACTTGGGAATACTTTTTCTCTCGATATTTCTTGCACTTGTAAACCCTTTCAAAGAGCTTGACGGCATGCTCTGTAGAGCTGGGAGTCTTTCCAACAAGTGTGGCAGCTGCAGATATGATATCGTGTTTCACAAGAAGATCAACACCTCGCTCAAGCGTTTCTTCAATGGCCAATAAAGTAAGCAAAGCATCCACTGCACGTTCCCCACTCCTTGGATTGCCATTCTTGATCAGGTTGACAAGGTGTGGAACAGCCCCTGTTTCGATGAGGCATAATGTTGTCCTGATGCTGCATTTGCCCACATGCACTTTGCATTGCTTGTATCTCCTGACTCCAACTTTAGCAAGAAGCTTCTTGGTAGAAGGTAATGTTTCTGCCAAAGAAGGTGTACTTGTAGACAAATATCCCAAAAAAACAGCAGCATGCCTTTTGGTCTTGTCAGAGCCGTTGCTAAGAAGTTCAACTACCTGTGGAATAACACCAAGCCTTGCAAGTGCTAGCTGGGCCTGGAGAACAGCATTGTCCAAATTGGGGTTTGTAATTTTTGAGAGGATTGCAAGAGCGCACTCTTTTAGCTTTGGGGTACCTGACTCTAGACAGTGCGCTAACTTCTCAAAAGGGTTCTCCAAAACCATCAGCTGTTTGGTGTCAGTACCCGTTTTAGCCATCCCATGGAGAATCTCCAATATATATTCCACCTGTTCATTAGGCTGCCGTTCAATAAGGTTAAAAAGCAGACGAATCACCTTTCTTGAGGCTACAATAGCCTGTCGAGATTCTCGTTCTGCAGCAAGATGGGAAAGGAGGCCAAGAACACTCTGCTGACATTTAGCAGAAAGCTCTTTACTTTCCAAAAGGCAGATCAATTCATGCACTCCTTGATCTTTCAATGACAGCCTTACCGTGCGACTATTTTTTGCCATACACTGCAAAGTTCTCAAAGCGTATTCTTTCACCTCGTTGTCCACAGTTTTCAACATCCCTAGCAGCCGAGAAACAGCACCCTCTTGATCAATAAAGGCAGCACTATGACGATCTGCAGCCAAGTTTGCTAAAGTCGCCGTGACCTCTACCTTCAATTCCGAGAATATAGATGTCAGATACTTCACCAGGACAGGAATAGCCCCTGCTTTTGCAATTCTGACTTTGTTTGTGTCGATACAAGAAAGACTTCGCAGAGCTTTGGCAGCAGCAATCTTAGTATCCAGTGGTCCATCCTTTAACATCTCCAGAAGTGGTGGAACGGCCCCGGTTGCTACTAGGGACTCACTGCTGGATTCATTTAAGTTAAGATTGTGGACAGACATCGCCAGTTCCCGTCGTAAGTCATTATTACCTACAAACAAGAACGTCAGCTTTAACTCACCAAAACTTTGCTTTCAAATTCCTAAACCTCAACAAAAACTACCAATTAAGGTTACCCTGGAAACGTGTCCATGAAAAGGTTGCATTTTTTGAGCTATTTGTATATTATTCATAAATTTTCTATCATTTCTCATAATGTCCCCTCAATTATATTCATCCCCTACTCTCATACCTAAAGCAGATGCGCCGAAAAAACATGGAAAGCAGAAAGATGTAATCACTTTAACAAAATGGGACCTAGTAACTTTCATCTGCTAGTATTTAGATTGTGCCATTGCAGTGTGTCTGTGTCTTGAAAAGAACATAAAGGTAAGAAAGAGTTGAAATGAATCAAACCTTAAGGGTTCGGACCAGGAGAATATAGAGACCAAATGATAAGACCTAAAAATTATTCCAACATGCACAGCTTGCAGCTTGCAGTTCTGACCTAAGTAGATTCCATTTCACATGCCATCAAGTGCCAGTAACCTGCTTGAAGTCTAATAAAGCAATCTCAAATGGAAAATAAACTCTAAGTGCTCTTTCATCAGGTCTTAGATAGATGCTCGTGTATGATTTTGTCTACTGGAAATTTCTCTAACACACCCTTCTTGATTCTTTTGCACAAACTTGCTAGCATGCAGAACCATTGTAGTTTTGAAGATTTGATCTTCAAACGGAGAAAATTCGATTATCAAACACGTACCTTTGTTTAAACACTGCTTCTGACTTCCAGTCTCAGTTTTATAGAACTATTAACTATATCAATCCGACTTGGGAAAAGGTTTAACGTTGAATGCCTATCATTTTATTCACACAAGAGAAAACGGGAGATCAAACGGAGCTTTACAATGTTGCAGTGGATCGCGTTCCGCTGCAACAGCGATCCAGAACGAGCGTTCCAGACAGCGGAACGCTGTCCGGATCACTTTATTTATTTTATTCATTTTTCTCATAAAAGTTAAAAAAACAACCACTAAATGGCCTAAAAAAAACGTTAATAGGAGCAGAAATTATTTACATACTGCCTAAACAATTTCACACACCAGTAAATCATTGCAAAGCAATCTACTAGGTTTAGAGATTGAACCCATATACTCAAATGAAATAAGTAGTAGATTTGAGTTGGATATTAAAGTCAATGTCACCCTACAACATCACTGAGCTATATGCAAAAGCCATAGTTAGAGAATTAGCTGTTTGGGGCGATAGATCGGTTGCACATAGTTTTCATGGCATTACCTGAAGTCATAATTGAGATGATTGATTATTTATTCCTACATTAAGTTTCTTTGTAGCATTTCCTTTGAATATCATTGAAATGCTGAGCCTATCATACATTAAATTGAGACAGAAGATGACACTGATATGCATGGGTGAAGTAATTCCTAGGTGACCCAAGGGAAATGACCCAAATGACCTTTCCAAAAGCTCCCTATGAAGTCTCTCTCTCTCTGTCTCTCTCTCTCTCTCTCTCTCTCTCTCTCTCTCTCTCTCTCTCTCTCTCTCATGGAAAGTACCTTGCTATATCCTATTACATTATGACGCATTAATGATGGTTACAAGGCATAGAAGTCCTAAACTTCAAAGGTCATCCACCTTTGCATTTTTAGGCCTATTTCTCATTAAGGCACTTTGCAGATACACCCTCTTCTACCTCCTTGTCTTGCAAGTTACACGGTTTACGATGTGGATTAACTCAATCTCATCCTATGGACAGAATTGAAAGCTTCCTCTCCAAGCTTCACAGTTGCTTCTTCAACAAGCTTCTACCTTACACATATCTACAGCTGTTTATATGGCATGGACAATTTACTCTCTGCCATACCTGCGATGATGCTGACTTTTCGAAGGCTATGTACCTTCAACGCCCTATTGCTTCGACTTCTAATGCTAAAAATTACCTGGTAAGCTATCTTTCACTACTTTCTAAGCACTCAGTTGATGTTTTGATTGGTCTTTGCTGTTCCACAAGCGATTTTGTGCAGGTAAGGTACTATGTTTTACAGTCTGATCATGCTATGCTTAGCCCTCACCTACTGCTACTGTTTTCACATGTATTCGATACATTTTAGGGCGATTTGCATAAAGCCTTTTGAAGCATATGATTGCAACCTATACTGCAACTGTTTGCGCTCTTCAAAATGTCTGTTCTAATGTCATTTCAGCGATGGACTACCATGGATGAATATTCTGATTATCAGTAGGATTTTATGCTAAGTTGCAGCTTGTTTTCCCACTTTATAATGACTACTTTTATGCTGTCCTAACTTCAATTTGATCCAGTTTATATACATGTAATATAGTGCCATCATTTCCAAATGGTAAGGTCCTCTTTGATGATACATTTGTCGATATATCGATTTCTACAGAAGCTATGTTTATACGTAAAGTCTTTTCCCCTTTCTTGCATTTTTAGCATTCGACATTGAGAGGAACTTTGATACGACTGTTCTCTATGACTCGTACTTCATTTGGTTCTATCTCGACCCATAGATATACGGATTCACTGCAGGTATGAGAATTTGGTAGCCCGCCCAGTTGCCCCTTATCTGGGATCGCCCAAAAAATTGGAGGAGCCGCAAATGAGGTTCGAAGAACGCAACCCATCAGTGGCTCTTCGGAGAGATAGGATACAATCCTACCACACAGAACATTGTATTATTCAATAGAAATGTATGATGTCTTGTCTTATACTAGTGGAGAGCAACATTCGTTTGAACACCATAAGTGTTAACAACGATAAATTTGGCTCATTATAATATTTTGAAATTAGGGCTTCTGGGTTAGCGATGACTATTCACCTATACTGGGGACTTAATAATGTGAATTGTTTGGCTCGTTAAGCCCACATACATTGTGGGAGTATCATGGCATCATCATAGGAAAACACTTCGTCGCTAATCCAAGTACATGTTATAAACTAAATCTGGTTATGCATATGTTATGTAATTTTGATCCATGAGTAGATAATAGAGGAGACGATTTATGGTTTACTAGAAATGCAATTTTTAACCAATAAGATGAAATCAGTGTGTTTTTGTTCAAAACAAGTAACTTAGGATTTACTTGAACCTCTCCAAGTGTCAATTATCTGTTCTCAAAATTAGGATTTTTAGCTCGAATGTTCTTAGACAACATGGATTTGTGTAAGAGCTTTGACATTAATCATAAGGATTAGCACGGCATGGATTTGCCCTAATACCATAATGAATGTCCTAAGCTAACCGTAATGAGAAACAACAAAACCTATCCCCATTATGATTCGACATACCTGTTTCGACTCAAACATACCTGGAAAGCATGGATATGCTCAGGATGAATGATAGCAATGCGTAACCAGTTTTGCTTAAGCATACGATTGTAAGGGTTTGGCTCATACGTGCCCTAATACCTACGTATTTGTCCTTGTCAACAATGGTATTAATGCTTTTTGCCCGAGTAGGTGTTCAACCATTCTAAATAGGTCTTTGGATGGTATATGCCTAGAAAACATGGATATGCTCAGGAGTAGTAACATCAATGCATAATTTGTTGATTTATGCAACAAGCACAAGGGTTAGAATTGCATGGATTTTCCCTAACATTTGCGCTTATGTCCATACCAAACCTATTTACTATGCTGTTAATAATGTTAGGAATTAATGTTAATTTGGTACCCCTTATTGTGAGTTTGCACATGCCTGCGTGCTATAATAGGGGCCATTACTATTTATAGTAAATTCGTTTTTTTACTGCTTATGCATGTAGGTGGGCACTACTACTAGATTAGGATCTGTTTTACTACTTAGAAACTCATCTTGGGTCTTTACCCAATATAGGTAATACTTTTCGCAATTAGCTTTTGTTCTTTTGCTATTTGCTTTAGGCTTTTAGCTTTTCACATAGATTAGAGAAACTATATATGTAGGCTGGCGCCCTACTACAATTTATTCCAGTGTGTTAGAGCTTTGCTCAATTCTTTCTATAATCTGAATTCTCTTTAATCTCTATGCTTGGTTTATGTGAGTGCTAGTAGGAGTAGTAACTCCATCTAGAATTTGTATGACAAATTCTGACATGGAATCAGAGCAGGCTTTTTGGTGAGAGAGAGAGAGAGAGAGAGAGAAAGTTTGCTTTTGCAGGGTTGCAAGAAAAAGATTGAAGGAGACAGATCGTTGGTTGGCTGCCTGTTGGATCGCTGCCTAACCAGATACGTTAGCTAGAATCAGATCAGATCTGAAATTTGTTCATTGCTACAGGTTAGAAATAGATCGCTGGACTGTTTCACTGGCTAAAATTGGTTTACTGGCTGCAGGGACTGCTAGTTTCTGCCTGAATCAGATCGTTGAAAATATACTTTTGTTGGTTGATCACTGATGCTGGTGCTGGATTACTGTTGGCTGAAGTATAGTGACCTGCAGAATTTGTTCGCTGCCTACTGCAATTGTTCGCTGGAACTACAGACTTGCTACTGCTGACAGTTTGCTGTCTAATTTCAGATCACTGCTGTTTCAGATCTGATCGTTTCAGATCGATACTATTTCAGACTTGATACCTACAGATTGCTACTGTTTTCAGATTTTTGCAGGGTTTTTGAAGGAAACCTTGATTAAATTTGAAGAGATATTGATTGCTGAAAAATCAGACTATAAAGATCAGTATAATGGTAGGATTGAACGATGCAGTGTTGCCGGAGTCTAGCAAGCTAGATGGCACGAACTACAGTATATGGAAGTTCAAGATGCAAAATATTCTCCAGGATCGAGAATATTGGGAAATCATCACAAGTGTTGATGTACCTCTAAATACTGGCAGGGAGTTGCGGGAGTATCAGAGACGTAGAAGAAAAGCTCATCATATCATCAACTTGTCAGTTAGAGACATGATCATATCTCATATCAGAGATGCTGCTGGACCCAAGGAGGCTTGGGATATACTGAAGAACTTGTATGAGATGGTAAATCAGTCACGAATCTTGTTCTTGACTAATAAGCTACACACATTGAAGATGGGTACGGGTGAATCAATAACAGACTATTTTACTCAGGTGAAAGATTTGAGAGGGCAACTTATTGCGGTTGGAGAAAGTGTTCAAGATTTGGTCTTAGTATCCATTGTACTTAATAGTCTACCTTTGGCTTATCAGAACTTTGTAATGATGCTATCGTTACGGGAAACAAGGTCTCCTTTCGATGAGCTGAATGCCATATTACTACAGGAAGAAATGAGACGACAAAATATTGTCAACAGGGACGATTTCAAAGAACAGGCATTCTTGGCAAAGAAGCAAGAGCAAAGTTCCAAGAAGGGTGGCAAAGGGAAGAAGAAGATGAAGAAGAAGCAAGATATGGAGGAGAATCAATCAAATCTATCAGAAGATGGAAAGAAAGTGGTTCGAAAAAGGAAACTGCTTGGCACAATAAGTTCAAGAAAAAGTAGGATGTGAATTTTGCTGAAGAAGAAGAAGCATCTAATGCAAAATTGAGTGCTTTGGATCTTGAAGACTATGAGTTGTTTTCGACATCGACATCTTCTGGTGGTGGCTTCTCGAAGAAAGAAGACTATTGGTTTATTGATTCACGAGCTTCGAAGCATATGACACCTAGGCGGGAGTCATTATCTAATTTTCAAAAATTAGATGATGGATCAAATGTGAAGTTGGGAGACAACTACACATATGATATAAAAGGGATGGAAAAGAACAAGTTCAACTACCTTCAGGGAAGATTGGAGACATAAAGGACGTGCTTTAATTACCAAGAATCAAGAAAAACTTACTCTCAGTATCAGCTATTGCGAAGCAACACATGGTGGTGCTGTTTGATGAAGAGCGGTGTCTCGTCAAAGAGGAAGGATAATGAAGTAGTAGTTGAGGGCATACTTGCAGGACGGTTGTACAAACTTCAAGCTCAGGTGGTAGATCATCATGCAATTGTTGCGGATACTGGATCAATGAGTAAGTTATGGCACGAAAGGTTTGAACAGTCTTGAGAAAATACAACATGGTTACAGTTACAAGCTAAGATTCACTAGCTATGCTAGAAAGCAGGACTTAAGCTAGAAAGCAGGAAGAGAATGCTTAAGGAGGCTAAAGAGGAGCAATCATCATCAATTGAATAAAGGAATACAATGATGCCCTACTTATACCCTCTCCTTGAATCAAATGGAGGATTCAAAAAAGGGAAGGAAAAGGATTTGGAGGGAAAATAGTGCGCCCTCCCAATAGGAGGACCCCCACATAAAATCAACGTGACCAAGTCCTAAAAATATAACCAAATAGGGCCCAAGGCCAATATATGAATAAAAAGGGCCCTTAGGCCTGCTTATGCATAATAACAATTAAAGAATGGACGCGGCGAATGTAATGAGCCAAGTCCATAACTCTCCCCTGCAGAAAAACAAAGCCCTCCACCGGCTAGCAAGCATAATGACTATCTAAAATAATAATGTAAGCATGCTAAATACTGAAAAATCACGAACTAATGGAAATACTGATGGAGAGAACACAAGTCGTTACAACAGATACCCCAAAAGTATCATAACTGTGTAAAGCAAGTACTAAGCAAATACTACAATAAAGAATAGTCATAGCTAGCCGAATCATGAAGTAGAGGGAACATCTACAATGATATCTGTAGTAGAGGAAAGAACTAAAGCCATGAGGGCTCGAGCTTGATCTGCCAATAATGGTGTATGATAAAACACATCAATAGGCTCCCATGTGGCCTCCTCAACAGGACGACCATCCCACTGGATCAAAAACTGAATCTGCCGACAGTGTCGACTATGGTGAAGGCGAACCTGGTGAATGGCAGCTGGTAATAAGAAAGGGAACAGCTCAGGATCAACATCATGACGACGAAGGGAACATCTCGGCCGCGTCATCAGAAACCAAGCAATATGGAATAGCCAGGAATGCCAAGGATCGGAAGACCAGCACCAAAGAGTAGGAACATAAGCAGGATGACAGGCACGCTGTAACAGCATGGAAAAGCAAGCGATATGCCAAGAAACATGGAGCATAAAGAGATCATCCTGACAAAGAATAGCTAAAATGGAGAAATATGCACTAGCATGGTCAAAAGCCCAAGGTATTCATAAGGCCCATGAATGAGAAGTATCATGTCAGGATTAAGGACAACTTACACCTAGAGAACCAATTTTCCAAGATATTCCTATCAGACGAACCAGAATAAGTAGTAAGCTGGATGCGATCACGAAAATCACGAGCAAAATGGGGCTCAGGATAACCTGAAAAAGTAGGAGAAGGAAATCTTGGTGGTGCGGAGGGAAATCCAGGTGGTGGTACAGAAGACCCAAAAGGAGATTATAAGGACTAGCACTATATGAAGGGAGACCAAACGTACTACAAAAAGCACCTCCTGAAGATGAAGCAGGAGCAGGCGTACTCAAAATAGAAAATAAAGGTGCTTTACCAAGATGATGAAGAATGTCTGGGGGGATGGTATCCCCTCGTGGTAGGATAGTCTCAAGGCTAGAAAGAACACGATCAATACGACTCTCAAGATGATCCATGCGGGCATCAATATGTGTAAAACGATCATCTAAAGAGCTCTGCGGTGGGTTTTCTGATGAATAAGTCGCAATAGGGACTAAAGAAGAGACAAACCTGAGGGAGAGGACGTTTGTCGTCACCCCAACTAAGTCTAACTTCCAAAATAACCAAAAATGGCACAGAAACAACCAATCAAGATGGATAATAATCAAAAAATAAGGGGCTGAGAAAGTAGAATAATGAACAGCAAATGTGCAAGGCCAATAAGTAGAAGGGTTCTAACAAAATGGAAAAAGGAAGGAGGAGAGTGTGAGGCAGCAAAATAACAAATATGAGAGGGAAATAGGGGGCTGGAAAAAGAGCAGTATGTGAACAAAAAGAGAGCAAGTAGGTGCAAAAAGGAAGTACAAATGGGCGCAAGCAATACCTGGGTGGGTGCTGATCCGTCGTCCAATCAGTAGTGCCAACAAAGAGAGGTAAAAGCTGAAGATATGACAGAATAGATGCGCCAACCAGCCACCAATCCGAATCCTCAACTCGCGCCAAATAAGCTGAAAAAAGTGCTGAAAGAGGGCGCTAGACAGCCGACAAATAATCAGCAAAATGAGAAGCAAGTCAATGGGAAAATCCGTCGAGATTGGTGAGATAATAGGGCGCTGGGCAGCAACTACCAAGATTCACAATACGCTGAAAAATAGGCTGGAAAGGGTGCTGAAGTAAGGCGCCGATCAGCCTCCAATCAATAGCTGAAACGGACAGCAAGTCGGTGAAGAGAACCGCTGAAAATGAGACGGTAGTAGGGCGCTGGACAGCCTCCAATCAATATAAAAAATGGACAGCAAATCGGTGACGAAAAGTGTCGAAAATGATGAGGTAGTAGGGCGTTGGGCAATAGCTACTCTGCAAAAACAATGAAAATTTGCCGAAAAAAATCGATGAAAGTGATGGGTTACTGCTGAAAATGAGACGGTAGTAGGGCGCTGGACAACCTCCAATCAATATAAAAAATGGACAGCAAATCGATGATGAAACGTGTCGAAAATGATGAGGTAGTAGGGCGCTGGGCAATAGCTACCAAATCTGCAAAAACAATGGAAATCTGCCAAAAAAATCAATGAAAGTGATGGGTTAGCAGGGTGCTGGACAGCCTCCACCAAAACTGCAAAAAATGATGAAGAAATTGTCGAGAGTGATGGGCAGTAGGGCGCTGGACAGCCACCACCAATCTGCAAAAATGACGGAGAAAAATTGATGAAAGTGATGGGTGGTAGGGCGCTGGACAGCCTCCACCAATCTGCAGAAAAGTGCTCTGATACCAAGTTACAAGCTAAGATTCACTAGCTATGCTAGAAAGTAGGACTTAAGCTAGAAAGCAGGAAGAGAATGCTTAAGGAGGCTAAAGAGGAGCAATCATCATCAACTGAATAGAGGAATACAATGATGCCCTACTTATACCCTCTCCCTGAATCAAATGGAGGATTCAAAAAAGGGAGGGAAAAGGATTTGGAGGGAAAATAGTGCGCCCTCTCAATAGGAGGACCCCCACTCCAAATCCATGTGACCAAGTCCTAAAAATATAACCAAATAGGGCCCAAGGCCAGTATATGAATAAAAAGGGCCCTTAGGCCTGCTTATGCATAATAACAATAAAAGAATGGACGCGGCGAATGTAATGAGCCAAGTCCATAACTGTTATAGGTTTACCTCGAGTTGTTTCTGATCACAAGGTTTGTGAAGGTTGTCTTAGGCAAGCATCATCTGAAGAAATTTTTGCCTAGTACATTTAGGGCGAGAAATGTTTTAGAACTTGTTCATATAGATTTGTGTGGTCCTATGAGAACTCAGTCTTATGGGGGAGCAAGTTACTTCATGGTGTTTGTGGATAACTATTCTAGGAAGACATGGATCTATCTTCTCAAGAAAAGGGTGAAGCGTTCAAGCATTTCACATGGTTTAAGACACAGGTGTAAAAAGAAACAGATAAACAAATCAAGATACTCCGCTCGGACAAAGGGGGAGAGTATATTTCTACAGAATTTCAGGTGTTTTGCAAGGATCATGGTATAAAGAGACAATCTGCAAACACGGACACGCCTCAACAAAATGGCGCTGCGGAAAGAAAGAATCGGTCTATAGTGGAAACTACGAGAAGTATGCTCAAGAGTAAAAATCTTCCAAATATGTCTTGGGGTGAAGTAGTTAAGACAATGGTTTATCTTTTGAATCGAAGTCTTACAAAGGTTGTAGAGAATCGGACTCCAGAGGAAGCTTACATGGGTCGGGAACCAGATGTAAGTCATTTGAGAGTGTTTGGTAGTATTGCTTATGCTCACATACCTAAGGATTCCAAGAGCAAATTGGATTCTAAGGCGACCGAGTGTTTATTCCTTGGATATGATAGTCAAGAGAAGGGATATAGATTACATGACTTGGAGGGTAAGAAAGTCATCATAAGTAGGGATGTAATCTTTGATGAGGAGGCAACTCATAAAGATATAGAGATACCTTATGATAGGAATCAAGATGGAGGAATCTTCCAAGGCACATGCAGGAACTACTTCGAAGAGAGGGGGCGTTATGTAGTAAGAGACATACAAAGGATGAAGGATAGATGCCCACCACACATGAGGGACCTAGAGTATGTCCACAAGAGCCGTCTATCCATGGCAGGCCTGTCAAATGTACAAGGCACAATTCGAGTGCACAGTGTTCCAGGGATGTGGCAACGCACACACCATGAAGTAGCTACCAGGAAGGTAGCCAATTATTCTACTTTGGCAACCTCCCCTTTGCATTGGGGAACACTATTATTTTTAGGGTGATGATGGCAGAGAATGTGGCTTGTAATGTGTCATGGAGGCCCCCCATGCGGGAGGCTCTGCGCACCAAGTACTTGTGGGAGGAGTGCCTAAAGAAAGCGTAGTCTGGTACATGCTGGTTGGTTAGTTGCAGATGCTCCATCATGGCTGATGGATGGACAATACACGACGGCCGCACATCACTGACATTCTTGTATCTTGTTGCATGTGCATTGCTTTCCTTAGGGGAGTGGATGAATCTCAAGGAGTGAAATAGACAATGTACATTAGTGGCCAACTACAAGTGGACATGATTGAGGTGCATGTAGATAATGTGGTGCAAGTTATCACAGATGGCACAGAAAGGACCTCTCTTTTAAGGTGAAACCCTCCACTATAGGATAAATCTTTTCATCAAAGAGTTCTCTCTCATCTTAAAAAATCTTAGCATTTCTTGCTTATAAACCTTCATCCGTGAATTTGCTTCTTCACCAAAATGGCTTCCACTTGGGATGCGACACGTTCACCACCTTCACAACAAGCTAAAAATTTCAGCAAGAGCTGAATTTTTTGCACAAGGCCGCATGCAACAAATTTATCCACAAATTTCATCAAGGATGGTCGAAAAAGATTTGCACTTGGGAAACAAGGTAATGGATACATGACGAGAAGCTTTGCCTTGTACAAGGGCATTCAAATAGTTAAAAAACAGATAAAAACAAAGATTGTATTTCAGAAAAATAAGAGATTAAGTAAAACTCATTTTACCTAAGAGTGGCACCTCAGCTTTTAGCATATCGTAACAATAACTTACCGCTACTTCGGCAAAGCTAAAAAAAAGGACGAACTGCCACACTTCCCAACCCAGCAAGCCAAAGAAAAAATTCCATATTTGATTTCTTTTAGCTCATTTCTCAGTAAAAATATACGTTGCATGGATTTTCCTAACATACAAAATTGTTGGAGGCAGGGCCACAAGTTTCTATAGCCTATTTTGCGCAATCATCATCACGTTTTTCCTTTCAGAAGTGTGCACTAAGACACTTGGATATGAAGAAACTATCACGTTATGAAAAAAGCAATGATCTGTTTTTTATAACAATTACACTATTTCACTCAGGTTCCTGGGCTGAAGATTCACATTTCAGCCATTGAAGGATTTATGAAGCAAATAGAAGGAATTTTCAGCAAACATTCACAATGATCAGAGCTTTTCCACAAGGATACCAAAGTCCCTCTTTCGATTAGAATCTATATCTATTTATAAAAAAAAAAACCTATTGATATCTAGCCATAGCATTCTACTTTTGGCAGGAGTTGATCATAATCTGCTCTAATACCATATCGAACATCAGAGCACACAGCAATAAATTCAATACATTATGAGAGGAGAGGAGAGGAGAGAGAACACATAAAGCTTGAAAAGACTTATAAGAGTGTGAGAAACTGATAGAAAAAGAGAAATAGGTGCCAAAATGGAGGACTAAAGAGCATTAAAAGCCTTAAAAGATTGAATTTTTAGGTTTACACAGTTTCGCCGGCCGTGGATACTATGGGTGAATTTAAGCCTGAGTCACAATGTTTACATGAAGCTTTGGCAAGGTTAGGGGCCATGGAGGGCTTGCTCAAAGCCATAATGGAGCAGTTTGAGGCTAATGAAGCTATCTATGTTCAAAAGTGTTTGCATATCAAATATTGTTGCTGTTATCCATTACTTTTGAAGTCAAACTACATAAGTTTTCTTTCTATGCACCACGTCACCTGCCATCACTACAAATCGTCGATATTGGGCCCTATCTTTGGCCTGGACTCTTGTTGCACATGATTCGTGATATTCCTCGACAATATGGATGGCTTGGTTTTTCTTTCAATATGAAATACATTACTGTTCCTTATTACGGTAGGTTACCATTATCATGTCAATCTGTGGACACGCTAATAATTTAGTCCTGATTTGGTATTATAAAGCATCGCTACAGGTGTATGCCCCTGGCAGCAATGTCAATAGCTGAATCATTATATTATTGCTTCACGGAGCATAGGTTTCTGGATTGTTTTTCTGGCCTTTCCACAGTATACTCTATTTGTGATAATTCTCCTTTGGCAAACTGTCTAAACCCTCTCTATAGTGTTATTATAACATCAATTCATCATGTTGGACCAGTACTGTTTAAAGATGGAATTTTGTTGATTCTGTGTTTCACCTTCATTAGCATTCGTATCCAGCAAAGATTATTGTTGCATGATTCCAACATTTGGCTCATGTTGATGCTATTCTTGTTCCATACGGTATGATCTACAGTGTTGTCCACGCACATCATCAAATATTTTGTAAGAGCTACAATGTTCCAGCCATGTCTTTGGCACAAGTGGTTTGCATCATGCCCAATATATGGACTGGTAATGTACCCCTGCTTTCCAGCTTCTTCTTCAGCATGTATACTTTTGCCAATAATTTTCAGTAAATGCAATTTTGGCCAATGTTGTACTTTTGCAACTTCAGCATCTTTATTTTGTGGGATCAAGGTTTTCATTTTGCATCTACACCTTACTTTTGTTATATGAACACAGACTGTTTTTTAGAGGAGGGTTGATATAGGTACGGATCATAAACCCATACCTGTTAGGTTGTCACTTAATCCATATACTTTAGGGCCTGGGGTCCGTCATTTATTATTTTGCATGTATTAAAGCCATTTATGAGCCGTATGCTCATTATTGAGCCCTAGACTCTAGACCTAACTCATGAACTCATACAATATATATAGGCCTTGTGGCGTAATTATCAATGCTTGGTTGGTTACAGAGTAGCTAGCTGTTATTTGTGCGAATCACAATACAGAATGAACATGCGAATGCACAAAATTGTCAATCTTAAATGCATGTTGCATGTTTGAAGTCAGCCTTCCTATTTTTGTGCTGCATAAAGATGCACTCTTAATCTGGATAGACTTTGTCTTCAAATGAAAGCCTTGTTAGAATTAATGGTTAATTAATTAATTGTACAGGCCAGCCTGCGAGCTAGTTCAAAGGCCTATTTCTATTTTTAGTATCAGTCAAAGTCTAAGTTTGACTAGGTACCTAAGTACTAATTTCGCTAGAAAAGTATAGAATACTATTTTATGATTGTGCTAACATAGTTGCTATTCTTGAGACTTAGTAATTAGCATAACTGCTTTTACCACACGGTATAGTAGGCAAATAGCTTTTGCCTTAAAGCAAGTCCAGTCTCTATAAGAGCAGATGGGCGCCTGATTGCTACTTTAAGAACAATCACGAAGACAAAACTTGATGTCTAGGGAAGATTTCGAGCTGGGTTTCTTTACCAAGAATCAGGGTAAGAGGGGCAAAAAGAATGGAGGTAAAAAGGATCAGAAACAGGAAGGCAAGGACAATACGAAAAAAGGAGACAGTTCCAAGTCCAATCCAAAGAGAAATGGCGGTTGTAACTTTTGTGGAAAATATGGTCACTTTGCGTTTGAGTGCAAGAAAAAGAAGGCCATCCAGGACAAGAAGAAACAGTCAGACAACTTCATTGAAGACGAATACAAAAGTGAAGCTGTGAGATGCTATGAGTTATTCTCAACTTCAACATCAGAAAACTCTAAAGACTGTTGGTACATTGATTTGGAGCAATGCAACATATGACACCACATCGTGAGTGGTTCACACAGTTTGATGACAGTGGTGTAAATGCACATGTCAAGCTTGGAGACAATTCTTCTTACGACATCAAAGGTCGAGGTACAGTGAGAGTACATTTACCTTCAGAGAATATAGGAGAAATTAAGAATGTTCTCTTTGTTCCAAGTTTAAGGAAGAATTTACTTTCAGTTTCAGCTATCGCTAAACAAAATATGAAAGTTGAGTTTGATGATCAGAAGTGTCTTATTAAAGACAAAAACAAAGGTTACAAAGTTGTGGCCAAAGGATCTTTGGAAGGTCGACTTTACAAACTTGATGCATCTACATCGGATCATCAGGTTTGTGCAGCTTCTGATAGCATGGAGAGCAGGATGTGGCATGAAAGGTTTGGACATCTGAACTATAAAAGCTTACAGGTTCTAAAAGACAATAATATGGTAATAGGATTACCTGTATCTTCGGAAAAAATCTGTGACGGATGTGTTATGGGCAAGCATCGTCGTATGTAGTTTCCTAAGGATGGAGCATATAGAGCCAAGGAGATCTTGGAGCTTGTTCATACAGACTTATGTGGTCCCATGCAGAATGAGTCTATAGGTGGAGCATCCTACTTCATGGTATTTGTGGATGATTTTTTCAAGAAAGTATGGATATACTTGCTTAAGTATAAGAGTCAAGCTTTTAAGTTCTTTACTCAATTCAAATCACTTGTTGAGAAGCAAACAGGAAAGCAAATAAAGATTCTACGTTCAGACAAGGGAGGTGAGTTCATATCTACAGAGTTCTAGGAATTCTGCAAAGAACATGGAATCAAGAGACAATTTGCTTCGACAGATACACCACAACATAACGGAGTAGCCGAGAGAAAGAACAGGTCCATTGTGGAGAGTGCTCGAAGCATGCTACAAGGTAAGAACCTCAAGAATCATTTGTGTGGCAAAGCAGTTTGTACAATAGTTTACTTACTCAACAGAAGTCCTACAAAAGCAGTTCTCAATCGAACTCCAGAAGAAGCTTTCTCAGGTATAAAACCTAAAGTGGATCATCTACGAGTTTTTGGTTGTATTGCATATGCTCATGTTCCTAAAGATTATCGTCAAAAACTTGATTCAAAGGCAATCAAGTGTTTATTCCTTGGTTATGATGAAGAAGAGAAGGCATATTGCCTTTATAATCTTTCCAGTAAGAAGGTTATTATGAGCAGGGATATTGTGTTCGAAGAATATGAGTCTTCTAACCTAGAAGATCATGAGGAAGATGTATTTTCTCCTACAACAAAAACTTCGGTTATTGATGATGTTCAGGAAGATACAGGTCCATGTGATACAGCTTCTACACAAATTGAACCAAGGGTGAGTACACAGGTGGATCTTGGTAAACGTAAGGAAAGGTCAAGAGTATTTGATACATATTTTCCTTCTACGTCACCTACAAAGAAATTACCAAGATGGTATTGTGAGACTATACAAGATAGTCAAATGTTGGATAAGGGAGAATTGAGTCGACAAGGAGCTAAGAGATTGACACGATCAAGTGGAAACTATTGGATTCTGAGGATCCTTTATTTTATGAAGATGCTGCAAAGGAACAAGTTTGGAAGGCTGATATGGATGAGGAGTACAGTTCTATTATGAAAAACGAGACATGGGATCTTGTTAAACTTCCAGCAGATATGAAACCAATTGGTTGCAAGTGGATTGTTTAAGTCTGATGGTTCTATAGATAAGTATAAAGCCGGTTGATCTACTGTGACACCAATGATCAAGTTGCAAATATCTTCACAGAAGGACTTGGTCGTAAAAAGTTTGAGAAGTTCAGGACACTCCTAGGTGTAATTGATAATCAATTATCCATTAAGGGGGAGTGTTAGAAATAATGGTTAATTAATTAATTGTAGAGGCCAGCCTGCAAGCTAGTTCAAAGGCCTATTTCTATTTTTAGTATAAGTCAAAGTCTAAGTTTGACTAGGTATCTAAGTTAGTACCAATTTTGCTAGAATAGTATAGAATACTATTTTATGATTATGCTAACATAGATTGCTATTCTTGAGACTTAGTAATTAGCATAACTGCTTTTACCACATGGTATAGTAGGCAAATAGCTTTTGCCTTAAAGCAAGTCCAGTCTCTATAAGAGCAGATGGGTGCCCTCCTTCATGATTGATTCAATTCAGATCAACTTCAGTTCATTGTTCATGAAGCATAGCTTCTTACAATCTTTCTCCTTCCTCAATAAAGTTTCTTCTTCCACTTGAGTTTGGTGTTATTGTGTGAGTACTAATAAGATTTGTCTACTCCGAGTTTGAGAATCACTTAGATTCTATCAAGCCTATGTTATTGCGTTCTTAAAACTGTGATTGTAAATGCTATTCATGATTACAGACACATTTCGGTAACCATTGTGAAGGTCCAAGGAGCACTTTAAATTGCAAATCTGTCTGGTTCCACCTAAGAAATATCAAGCTTCACAATAGATCATCTAGAACATAGCGCAGATAATTGACAAAACCGACAACAATTATCTGCAAGAGAAAAACTTTCTTTTCTTCCATGGAAAAGAAAGTTGGCCCTTCTGTCTGCTAGGTTTGTTAGATCATTGCTTAGAGGGATCCTTTTGTTCAAAGGATTGGCCGACCACTTTAACTTACAAGGATATTAAAATTTTTGACAGTTGAACTTTCACCACAATGCAAGAACTTACAAAACTGAGATAAGCAAACTCTACCTAATTTAATGAAATGAAATGAAAAGTAAGAACACACAGTTCTATCTATTGAAAGAGAGCATGCATGAAGCAAAGCCTGAAATAGTACCAGTGGATAAGTGCATGACCAGTGGCTTAAAATATCCAGCCATTGCCACCTGAACAACCACGCGGGGATTACCATTACAAAGAACTTTGAGCAGTTTTTCAGCTTGTTCATTCTGATCCATAGAGCCAATGCTGACAGCACTTGTAACAATTACAATTGATCCTTGTCCAGCAAGAATGGCTTCTCTACCGGCCTGAACCTTTGAAATTTCCCAAAGTAACTGGACCACATCTCCGCCATCACCTTGATTCTTCGTCAACAAACGAAGGAGAACAGGCACCACTCCAGAATCTATGATGCCAACCTGGAGCCAAATCCAAAGCCCAGTCGATTTCAAGGTTTCAAATAAATCGATGAAAACATTTCTACAACATTCAACTGTGAACACTTCATAATCCCTTAATCACGTAAAAAGGTTTGAGTCCTCTACATTTTCATATTTCAAGCACTCAAAGAATGTTCTTAATGGACAACACTATGTAAGGACTTGAGCATTCAAAAAAAGTTTTCATTAAACAGCCCTATCTAAGGACTTGTCCTTTCTATGGTCCTGCCATTGAGCAAAATCTTTACAGTGGAGCTGGACTTAAGGAGTAGGGCACTAAGAAAGAGCACTTAAAAAAAAAATTCAGCTGCTAGAGGAAACACGCCCAAGTAAATGCTTTTGTACCAAGTTATGAACAAGATTCACAGATATGACATCACATTACCTCAGACAACCGTAAAAGTTGTGACAAAGTCACCTACAATGAGCTCCGAGACTTAATCATAACACAAGTTGTAGTTCCAATAGCAGCTACACTATTTTACTATGACGAGAACCCTCCAAAAATGTTTTAAGAATCTCCAATTACGGTAGATACCAACTTAAATGGAGAAGTGGCCTGCCTACTTATGAGCTACCTTTAAAAAAACTAATTACTGTACTCAAAGATAAAGATATGCCTTAAGGGCCGAATAGGCAACATAGGTCCAAAGGTCACATGCACCAAAACTTGGGAGTCTTCCCATTGTGAGAAATCATACACACAAACTAAAAGAGGTTCGTGTTGAAGAGTAATGCCTATTTTACCCCTTTGGCTAAGCACTAATTAAGTTGTAAGTTCAAGATGGCTAACATCTTGATGGACAAGAATTGCTGGGAGTTAATGGCAGGTAGAGAGCCTGTACCAACATCTGAACTTGAATTGAAGGACTACATAAACAGGATACAGAAAGCTCATAGGATGATCAATCTTTCTGTCAAGGACAACATTATTCCTCACATTTGCAATGCAAGTGGAGGCTTGGACTATTCTGAAGTCCATGTTTGAAACAGTGGATTCAGCCAGGCTTGTATATTTGCAAAACAGGTTACATATTCTCGAGATGGAAGCAGGTGCAACAATTGGTGATCACATCGCAAAGGTCAAGGACCTTATGGACCAGCTTGCTCGCTTTGTTGACAAAGTTGCAGGAGAAGAGCAATCTGGTGGGCTTCATCTATTCATCGTAGCCCTATCATTTGAATCCACGTTTGGTGGATGGTACATTGATTCTGGAGCCTCAAAGCACATGATACCTCATAGACATTGGTTCAACACCTATGAGGAGACGGGAGATGGTCAACAGGTATGCCTTGGAGATAACTCTACACATGAGGTGAGGGGCAAAAGCACAGTTCCAGTGCAGCTGTCATCAGGTGAGGTGAAGGTAATCAAGAGTGTGTTGCATGTACTAGGATTGGCTAAGAACTTGCTATCTGTTGGTGCCATTACCAAACAGAATATGCTGGCCTGTTTTGTAAAAGGCAAAGATCAAAGCTTCAAGGTGGTAGCCAAGGGAATGCAAGAAGGGGGTCTCTTTACAAGCTTTACACAACCATTCCTAGCCAAGAGGGCCTTGTCAGCAGGGGATTCTAATCAGGACAAGCTTTGGCATGAGAGGTATGGTCATTTAAGCTATCAAAGTTTACAAGTTTTGAACAAGCACAATATGGTAGTAGATCTTCTCTTCTTCAGATACATGTGAGGCTTGTGCACTAGGAAAGCAACAAAGGAAAAGGTTTCCAAAGGGAAAGGCTACCAGGGCCAAGGGCATTCTTGAGCTTGTGCATTCAGATTTGTGTGGTCCCATGCAGACCAGATCAGCAGGGGGGCGTACTATCTCATGACCTTCGTAGATGATTTCTCACGGAAGGTATGGGTTTATCTTCTGAAGCTGAAATCTAAAGCGTTCAAATACTTCAAACAGTGGCACACAGGGAAGAGGCTAAAGACTTTAAGGTCAAATAAGGGCGGTGAGTATATGACTGATGAGTTCAAAGATCTTTGCAACGCATGTGGGAGAAAGAGACAGTTTGCCGCTCCACATACACTGCAGCAGAACGGCGTGAGCAGAAAAACAGGTCTATAGTTGAGTGTGTGAGGAGCATGCTCAAGGCAAATGGGTTGCCAAATTCTTTTTGGGCGCAACTGCTGTTTTTCTATTGAATAGAAGCCCAACCAAAGCGGTTGAAGGAATCATGCCTGAAGAAGCATATAGTGGCAACAAGCCCAACGTGGGCAGCCTACGCGTATCTGGGTGTACGGCATAAGGACTTGCGGAAGAAACTTGATGCAAAATCCGTGAAGTGTATCTTCCTTGGGAAGGTGAGAAAGCCTATGTGCTATATGATCTCGAAAACAGGAAGAAGATCCTAAGTCGAGACGTCATCTTTGATGAAGAGCATTCACCCAAGATACATGAGCAGGAGAAAGATGGAACTTGAGTTCCTACCCTTGATTGATTCCACGGATGAGGATCCTAGTCAAGAGTCCTGTGAGCCTCAAGTGCAAGTGCAACAACAGGAAACCGAACATGCTAGTTCGATACCTCAATACCATCCACATCGCTTACCACTAGGAAGAAGCTACCTAGGTGGTATTGGGAAACAATCAAAGAGGGTCAAATGATGGAAGAAGGAGAGAGTAGTGAACAGGGTGCCAAAAGATCTCTTAGGTCTCATGAGAGACAAGAGGCTAACTTTGCTCTTATGTCCACTATTCTGGATGCAGATGAGCCACAGTTCTTTCACGAAGCCGTGAAGGAAAAGGTATGGCAACATGCCATGTAGGAGGAGTACGACTCCATTGTCGAGAATGACATATGGGAGCTCACTACATTGCCATAAGGGAAGTAACCAATAGGTTGCAAGTGGGTCTATAAGAACAAGTTTCATGCCAATGGAACAGTGGACAAGTACAAGGCAAGGTTGGTGGCGAAAGGCTACGCCCAATAGGAGGGGCTAGACTATGATGAGACATTCGCACCTGTTGCTAAGATGACATCTATCAGGACCATTTTGGCCATAGCCTCATATTTTGATTGGAATGGCCATCAAATGGATGTCAAGAGTGCCTTTCTTAATGGGCACCTATAGGAGGAGGTTTACATGGAACAACCGCAGTGGTTTGAGATAAAAGACAAGGAAAATCTAGTTTGCAGGCTTAGAAAAGCCTTGTATGGGCGGTGCCAAGGGCTTGGTATAGCCGAATTGACAAGTACTTTGCAAGGCAAGAGTTTGAGAAGAGTAAGTTTGATTGCAATCTTTATGTCTTCGGGAAAGGAGAAGACTTTGTGGTTGTTGTAACTTGTTCTCTATGTGGATGATCTACTCATCACGGGAAGTTATTGCTTGTGTTAAGAAAAATCTTTTTAGTGAATTTGAGATGAAAGATTTGGGTTTGCTACACTATTGCCTAGGAGTTGAGGTTTGGAAAGGGAAGCGTTGTCTTTTTATCTCACAGGCAAAGTATGCACAAAAATTATTGAAGAGGTTTAACATGCAAGAAAGCAAACCAATGGGCACACCCATGGATGCAAACAACAAGCCATCAAGAGATGATGGTCAAGCATTTGTAGATGAGACTCTCTATCGTCAATTGGTGGGCAGTCTGATTTACCTTACTACCACCAGGCCAGATATTGCTTATGCGGTTGGGATCGCAAGTCAATTCATGAGTAAGCCTACCGAAGCACATTGGAAGGCAGCCAAGCGGATCCTACGATATGTGAGAGGGACGATGACTTATGGGATTGGATACACTGATGATGGAGACCTTCAACTAGAAGGTTATTTAGATTCTGATTGGGCAGGTGATAGAGACGATCGGAGATCGACAACATACTATTGCTTTAACCTAGGTTCAAGGGCTATATCATGGTGCGACAAGTGCTTGAGAGCCTCAAAACTCTCATTCATTTCATTAGTCCATGTTATCAATGGACTTTTTTTGCGGTTATATTTTTTCTTCACCCCCTTAATCACAAATTGTCTGAGGTCTCGACCATTCTCGTACCTTACGGACTTTGTCATAATCGATTTCAAGACCTTTATCGGATATGACATGGCCCATGTATTCAAGTTTAGTTTGGAAGAACTCACATTTCGACTCCTTAGCATAGAGCTTTTCTTGTCTTAGAAGATCCAAGACAATACAAAAATGCTCTTCATGCTCCCGACTATAAATTAATATGCCGTCCAAATGCACCAGCACAAACTTTATCAAATATGGACGAAGAATATCGTTTATCATCTGCTGGAAAGTGGTAGGCGCATTCATGAGTCCAAAAGGTAACACTAAAAACTCATAATGGCCATACTTGGATCGAAATCCAATCTTAGGAACATCTTTGTTCGTGATCCTTATCTGATGGTATCCTCATCTAAGATCAATCTTGGAGAAATACTTAGCTCCATTCAGACGATCCATAAGATCATCCATCCTAGGTAAGAGATATTTGTTCCTGATGGTCAAATCATTTAACTTTTTAAAGTCACCACACAAACGTGTGCTGCCATCCTTTTTATTAACTAAAAGGATTGGTGCTCCCCAAGGGGGCTTACTAGGCCGAATATGGCCCATCCTAAGGAGTTCTTGTAATTGTTTAGAAATTTCATCCTCTTCCTTGATGCTAACCCTGTATGGAAAAAGAGATACAGATTGGCTTCCAGAAAGCAACTCAATCCAATGGTCAACACTCCTTTGGGGAGGTAAGCCATCAAGGAGTTTATCAGGAAAAACATCGCTATACTCTTGCCTAAGTTTGTTAAATATTATTCCTTTAGGTGAATGAACACTTACAGAATTATTTACAAACACATTCAAAGGCAAATGCGATAAATCAATATTTAGAATCTGAACTGCATGGTCATCCACATAAATTTCAAATTTAAAAAAACAAAGATAAACTTTATTACCAAAATCTTTCAAATATTTAACAACTTCTAAAGCAGAAACCATAGGATCAAAAGGCCTATTTACATCGCCTTTTAGCTCAACCAACGAGCCCTTATGCAAAAAGAAAATACTGTGTATAACATAATCCTTTCTTAGAGACTCATTTTTAAAATAAAACCATTCCTTTCCTAAGATTATGACTACGCTATCCAAATTCATAAAGCAGTTCAACATAATCTTGAATCTGAAGCGGCAGCTAAGGAACAAGCTGGTCCCAAGCTTGTCGATCTTCCCCCAAAGCTACTTTCACCACATATAAGTGATTACTTGGCGCGGTAGCTGCCTTGAAATTCTGCAACAGTTTAGCATTAATAAAGTTGTGTGGAACCATCATAGAAAAGAATAGTCACAGCTTGGCGTCCTACGATTTCAATTATACGAATGAGATCGTGGGAGCCAAAAATAGTTGTATTAAGACAACAATTCTCACATTTAGTGCTATCCTTAAAGGATAAATCAACAAAAAAAATACAAGGGTTATCTGGCGTTTTAGAATATTTAGGTTGCTCGCCAGATTTCTTTTGCTTTTTCTTCGGGCAATCTTTTGGAAGATGCCCCTTCTCCATACAAGAGAAACACAAGCCGCCGGTTCTCGCCTTGTCATAGTCTATGTAATCCAACTTGACTCGCTTTTTCCCGCCCTGGGAACCGGTGTCCTCTGTCCCGTTTCTTGAAAATTTTCTTTTCTTTTTAATCAGCCTTGGGCATACTTTGCTCCTTGCGAGAGGCAAAATGGATGTCATCGAAGATTTTCGCAAAGCCAGCAACATCTTCAATAGTCTGCGGTTGGTTACGCCACACTTCTAGCTGAAATTCTTTCGGAAGCCCCAATATAGAATGTAACTTTAACAGGGCATGATCGATTCGCGAAGCGAATTGGGACAAAATCTCCTAGAATTCTTGGATATAGGCATCTGATGGCCTAGTACCCATCTGCACGGTGGCGAAACGCCGCCAATGCTCAAAGTCATCCAATACCGGAAGAAAAGCCCTATCATCTACCGAAGCCAAGTACAAGGCGACTATGAGGTCCGCCTGGGAAGCTATTTGGTTACGACGTCTACTTGAGGACATGCAGATTGCTCAAGTTAGACCTACATTGTTGCATTGTGATAACCAAAGCTGCATTCAGCTTGCGAAAAATCCAGTCTATCATGCACGGACGAAGCACATAGAGGTTGACTAGCACTTCATACGGGAGAAAGTGCACAGTGGTGAAATTGAGCTAGTTTATTGTGACATCAACGACCAGATAGCTGATATCTTTACTAAACCACTTAGTAAAGATAAGTTTGAAAAGTTCAGAACTTTGTTGGGTGTCAGTTTAAATAAAATAGCCATCAAGGGGGGGTGTTGAAGAGTAATGCCTGTTTTACCCGTTTGGCTAAGCACTAATTAAGCTGTAAGTTGTACATAGCTCATGGGGCTTAGATACATGAGACCCCCCTTTTGTAAGTTGAGTGGCTCACTTGGCCAAGTAGCTATGGTTGACACCTAGACTTTCCATGCATGTACTTGAGGTGCTTGCCTCACAAGGGACTTGGAGGACCCACGCTCTCCTCTCTCTCTCTAGCAATTCATTTTCTCTTCTAACTTTTGGTGTTGTGAGATGCTTATGCAATTCTCCTTGTATGTGATGTTTTCCATAGCTAAGTTTCTCAAGCTTTCATAGTTGATCAAGTATTGAAGTTAAGATACTCCATAGCTAGGTCTTGCAATTTATCAATTCGATTATTAATTTCATAAAAGGAATGTCATTACATGTGAGACAAAGATATGGACAAAACACACTTGGTAAGATGGCAACTTAAGAGCCCATGCATACAAAAAGGGACATAAAAAAAATATTTAACTAGGATTTTGCTAACCTAACTAAAAGTAGTAATTAACCAGAATCTGCAAGAGGCAAAATTGCCTTTAACAACGCATAACATGAGAGATGTTTCCTAGTCAACCTTGTCATTACACCCTTTGGGGTTAACAAGCCAAAATGACTAGTTTTGGGTCATTGATTGTAGCTCGATCATACTTGTCTTAGTGGATCAACTAGGGAGGCCAATAAGGGACAAGCTTAATTGGGCACAAGGAAATTTGAGAATAAAGTGCACAAGGTTAAGTGAGGTAAGAGAGTGAATAAAGTTTTTTTTTCATGACGCTACGAGAGGCGACTAGGGTTTTACTTAAAACACAGCAGCTAGAGTTAGTGGCCATGGTTTGCCATCTACACCTCCATTCTATCAACGAAAGAGACATTCATGTCCTAGCATTCTATCTCTATGTGTGTGTGTGTGTGTGTGTGTGTGTGTGTGTGTGTGTGAGAGAGAGAGAGAGAGAGAGAGAGAGAGAGAGAGAGAGGTTGGTGTGCATCTTTTTCAATTCCAACGAGGGCTTGTAGTGAAGCTTGCATATGAGACTGTTATGTGTGCCCTTCCTTATTGTTCGGCCTGCAGGGAGAAGGAGAATGTTGACTAAGATAGGTTAGTGACATTCGTGGCTAGGTTACTATGTAAGTTGTATGGACTTTCTATAAGTTGTTATCAAGTATGGACTTTCTATAAGTTGTAACACCTATGAAGTGGAACAAGAGCAAATTCCATCGTCGGTGGCCAATCATGACAAGGTGAATCAATAGTGAAACATAGGGTGAAAGAACTATTATCTTTTTCTAAAAGTCGACAATTCTGATTTTCTAGAGAGAAGCTATTGCTAAAGGTCAACAAAGAAGGAAAATTGTTATGGATATCCTATCCATAGTGGTACACTTTGCTATGGTGCTCTTTTTATGCATATGTTGGCAACACCTTTTTTGATGTACATGCCTAAAAGCACTTTTACTTCACAATTTATGCTGGCCACAAGCCTCGACCACAGGCCCAACTACTACAAGTTAATTGATTGAGGTGACCTACAAAAGGCCGCACTTTTCTATCTCGACATTTCCAACTGTGGAATCTTGTCTTCTTGTGAAAAATAGCCTATTTTGGCAATGTAGAACTTTGTAAATATTGTGTATAATTGGGTTCCACACATGGAAGGCCAAGATGCCACGTGGCAACACACTCCTGATGTAGGTTAGGTCAAGTCAAGAGAGTTGGTAATTTCTATTTGGTGGTCATCCCTACTTTATAGGACCTACACCTAAGTTTAAGGTGAAAATTTGACCAACTAGCTACCTACCAAGCATAACTCTAGGATCTAGGCTAGGGTTTTATTTTAGGGCAAGAAGAGTGAGTTAACTTCCTTATTACATGCTGGAAATCCACCTAACTTCAAGAAGGAAGTCGAATTTACTATGTATTCCAAGCTCCAATAGTGAGAATATTTTTTGAGCTCACTGGCAATCTCAAGCTAGTTCACTATGTACATTAAATTTTTGTGATCCAAATGAAACCAAATCAATTTCTACTTGTTTCTCAGTTTGAAGGCCGTACTACAGCCTGTAGTACACACGTGTGGCTCAGATTTCAATGTTGATCAATGCTTTTGATTGTTAATGCTTGTTGTTTGTCAAATTGCCAATCTAGATCAACTTTTTTGTGTCTAATTTTTTGATAGATTGTTAAGCAAGCATCCAATCACTCTTGTGGATCTTTTGTAGATCCAATTATGGTCCTAAGGTACAGTATGGTATCAGAGCCAAGTACAAGAGCATAAGCCATTGATCTAATGCTAATCCATTTTTGGTGCTAAAAACTAGTATTGAGAGGACAAGCTAGAATCTTGATTTTGGTGAGGAGATTTGATCCCAAACTTGGTAGGGGTCCAAATCTGTATTGTCCACGTGTGGGCACCTCTGAACCTGCATTTAATGCATGGTATTCATTTGATTCAAAGAAATTCAACTTGTGAGCTTTTGATGTAATTTTTGGTGGAAATCTTAGGATAAGCTACCAAGATTGAGTGCCATTGATTAGATTTGACATAGGGTCATGAAAGCTAATTAATCTAGGCTGAAATCAGGTCCTCTTAACTTGTTTTACAGGTCTTGAAAGTACATCAAAAAGTGTGAGGGAGGTTTGGTCATGTTATTGTCCAAAAATAGCCAAAATTGGCAAGATTTGATTGTAAGTAGATTTCACATCATCTTATCTTCATTCCAACTTGTGAGGGAGTGCTAGAACTGAGATTATAAGTCCATTTGTTGGATTAGAAATCTAATTTGAGTGAAACACTACAAGAGAGAGACCTTAGTGAGTTTCTAGAGACAATCAAATCCATTTCTTGGCAAGATTTGTTTGAAAGTAATTTTCACTTCATCTTATCTTCATTCCAACCTTGTGAGGGAGTGATAGAACTGTGATTATAAGTCCATTTGTTGGATTAGAAATCAAATTTGAGTGAAACACTGCAAGTGTGAGACCTTTGTGAGTTTCAAGTCAATCAAATCTATTTCATGTTTGTAGAAGTCACTAGTAAGGTGAGATCTGCTGGAGCATACCTTCTAGAAGCTAGTGAGAGATTGAATTCTACAAATTATGCTATTTGGAAGGTTAGGATGGAGTCACTCTTGATGCTCCAAGACTTTTATGAGTTCTTGATTGAGGATGAAGATGAACCTCTAGGTGCACAAGAGTTAGCTAGATACAAGAAGAGATCTAGGCTTGCAATTCATTGTGTGAAGATGAATGTGAGCAATGATTTGTTGAGAGAAGTATCAGCATGTACTAGTGCTAAAGAGCCTTGGGAGTCCTTAAAATCAATCTATGAATCTAGTAACACTTCAAGTTCTCATGCTTAGGAATCAGATTCTGCAAATCATGAAAAGAAGTGAGGAGAGTGCACAAGATTATGTACTCAGAATCAAGTCTCTGAATATGGAGTTGGCTTCCATTGGAGAGAAGATTCAAGATGGAGAGCTTGTACAAATTGTTCTTAATGGTCTAGGAGATGAATTTGCAAATTTGGTTCAAAATTTTGCCATCCAAGACACTTTGTCATCTATTGATAAGCTCCATAGTGTGCTTGTGGCTGAAGAGTGTAGGATGCTTCACACCAAGGCAAGAATGAGTTCATCATCTTTGCAGGATGGAGATGAGAAAGCCAATTTCTCATTCAAGGGCAAAAAGAAGACCAATGGAAAGAAGAAGCATCCAAAGGAGGCCAAAGAAGAGGATGATGCATCAAGCTCAAAGGACAAGTCAAAGGACAAGAAAGCAAAAATGCTTCTTTGCGGAAAGAAGGGGCATTATGTATCCGAATGCTACAAGAGGCTAAGAGCAAAAGAGGAGGAGGACAAACAAGGGAACCTTGCATATGAAGAGGATGAAGATGAGGAGATCTCATCTTTGATGGCATCTACATCCACTCCAACAAGCAAAAGCAACTCAAATGACACTTGGTGGATTGATAGTGGGGCTAACTCCCACATGACTTCCAAAAGGACACATTCTCAACCTTACACTCTTTCAATGGTGCTAGTAAATTTGTTTCTTCAGCAAATGATCAAGAGTGTAAGATAGATGGTATTGGTACCATCTCATTAAGTTTAGGATCTAGCAAAAGGATGGATCTAGACAATGTCCTTTTTATACCATCAATTACCAAGAGCTTGCTTAGTGTTGGACAACTACTAGATGATGGTTTGCATGTTCACTTCAAGCATGGAGTTTGTTCCATCATGAAGAATGATAATTGCATAGCAAATGGTGTTAAACAAGGTAGTTTGTTTAAGCTGGATGCTAAAATTGCTATGGCAAAAGAGGAAATCATTCATTCAAATGTACACTCTTTTTCTCATGTACCAAGTAGTGATGATAAGATGTAAGAAACATTCTTAGATGTTTATACAAGAGATGCTTGGATCCATCTAGTATCTTTTGTGAATGAAAGTGAAATCAACAACCTTGGTGTCAATGATCTTGCAAAGATTGAGGAGGAGCAACAAAGTGATAGAGATCTTGAGGATCCACCTCAAAGATCAAGTGCTCCAAGAAGATCCACAAAGGCAAGGGCGGAGCCTTCAAGGCTCACTTATCTTGGCAAAGGTAATCAAGGGGAAGATTCTCAACCATTCACTTTCAACGCTTTAAACGAATTTCGTTGCTACTTTGACTATGTCAAAGAACAACAACTGTATAAGGATACAGTTTACATGCCAAGAATGACTGTAAATTCAACTCAATTTGAAGCAGCCAGCACAGAAAAGATCTGCGGTTGAATCCACCCCTCAATGTGCCTTTATTCTCATCCAAGGCCCAATAGGAATAAAATTAACCCTCTCTTGATGCCACACTGTTTGTGGACTGTGAAGATTAGGAGAGAAATGTGAACCTCGATTCTGTGAGTAAAACTGCTATAATTAAAACAAGTTCAAACCCATACCTCTGCACATAAAAACAAATCTTACATTCATCTTACAGTTACCTTTGACCAGATCTGCAAGATGGAATGAACTCCTAGCAGAATTGAACTGAACAAAGACTTCTGCCAAGATCATAATTGAAATCCGTAAAGCAGAGACCAAACTCGATCAGGTCAGAGATGTAGAATCCTGTATAGCAAATTTTAGAAATCCACTCTATTGAGAGTAAGTAGAGAGCGTAAGGTAATTTCCAAAGAAAAGTATTTTGGCAGCCCTCTCAAATGAGGCTTGTAGTCTAACGACATCAAAACCTTCAGTAACCTGTAAGGCTGGTTTTCACCTTTCCCCATTGCCAAAACTAATTTCCTCCCTCAGAAACGTTTCTCCCTGCCTTGTAGTGTCACAAAACCAAGTTAGGCACACATCCACAGGATATCATGCACAATAGAAACAATCTATAAACTGATATTATAATTCTCCTATCAGAACACAATAAAAATGACAAAGGCTGCCTTACAAGCCCTCTAACATGGGAACTTGGTAACTTTAGTTCTCCTGCAAAGAATCTCACAAATGCTAATCCCTAAATGACTAGAGGACAGGAACTATCGAAGCCTCAAACCTTGTATACAAAATTTCTAGTCCTCTCCTCCTTGGAACAGTCTAAAATGCTCAACAGGCAACTTTAAAAACATGGCCCTTCTAGACCTTGCTTAGGTTAGGAGCCAAGCTCATTATGGTAATGATTAGGTCTCTCCATTTTCAACACATGCAACCCAATTTGAACCCCAAGTATAACTATGGTTTTGTAGGGGTCCAAATGCACTTTGAATAGGCCCCAAGTGCAAGGACATCATAAAACAAGCTATAGTAAGGAATTAAAATACTAAAGGAAAGTCCAAACACAAGGCTTCACATATAGTAAGGGATTGAAATGCAGGGAAGAGAGAGAGCTTCAATTTTGCTTCTAATGCAAGTTTTTTACAGCTATTGTAAGTTTGATTGGCCAAAAACGTGGCATTGTCCACAAGCGCCTAAATTCCATGTTCAAGTAACTGTCAACCTTTAAAAAAACACTTGTTTAGGACAGGAGCAAATAATCTCCTACACATTTGTGCTTCGTATACAAGACCAAAAAAGAGTCTTGTCTGCTCAAACAGCCACATATTCAAACATGGCGACTTATTCCAATCTAATTGTGATTAAGCAAGCAATGGGACATACAACTAATTGTGTCCCATAAGATTATTATGGTGTAATGATCAGAGCTATTAATAAAGCCTTTTGTCCAATCAAAAGCCACCTTGTCAAGACACAAAGAATAAAAAATATACCAACTTGTCATTACAGACTTGTAGCATGCCATGTTACCGCAAAACTTCCACATATCAGAGTAGATAGAAAGAACTCACCTTATATTCATCTCCAAGTGCCGCAATGCCGCAGAGGAGTCTCAATATCTTCCCCTTCACTTCTGCTGCCGATGGTTTAAGGATGGCTACAAGCGGCTCCACTCCATCAAGTGAGACAACGTACCTTTTGTAGTTAGGGTTATGATCTATCAGCTCTTGAATGGTTTCTATTGCTGCCTTCAGCTCTGAAGGTGTCGCCTGTCCTCTAATTTTCTCAATGGCACTAGTCAGCTGTTCTTTGGACATTCTGTCAAAGAATTCATCCATAGCTTGTCTAAGATTCAGGTTGGGAATGAGCTCCAAGCTCACAAGCTCCACTCCAGTATCTGGGCAAGTCCGATGACCCCTCTCAAACCACTCCAAAATTGCTGATTTCTCGTAGGTGAAGCCACCCTCCACCACCACAGGATCCTGCATCACTTGGCCCGTAATGGGGCAAAAAAAAGAACTTGGTGGTGTAAGGGAACTCCTCCTTCGTACTGTGGAATCTTCAGAGGCTAATTTCCGTACATCCGCAAGCACTGCTCCGTTCTCAACCAGCTTGTATAGGTCCTTCAAAACCTGCAAGTCCTTCTCCCTTCTCTCTAACTCTGCAGATTCCTTGTCACGCTGGAGCTCCATCTTCAACTGCGCAGCTGTTGAAAGCGGCATCCTTAAGTGCGTTGCTATCTTCCGCAATAAGCTGGTTGCATATGCCTCGTCCGAAAGTCCCTCGGCAAGACCTGCTGAGATCGTCCTGGCTAACTCTTCATTGTTTAAATCAGAAAAGAACTTTACTTCAAGCAGCTTGCTTCGCAAATCCATCGTCTGATCTCTGATGTCAGAAGGAACGGCAATAGTGTCTTCAAGCAAGCTCTTCAGGCTGTCCGCTAAGTTTTTAGCTATAGTATGAATTTCTTTGACAAGATAGGTGCAACAATAAAGCAAATAAATTCGACTTCTTTTGGACCAACTCCTGGCATGGGTGTAGATGGCGTCAATGCTAGTGGCAAGACTCTGAAGAGCAGGTAGCGAAGGATGAGCTCTCAAAAAATCCTGCTGCTGAAAAAGGTAATCCACACAGGGGCGCAATTCAACCAAAAAATATGCAATCCTCAAAAAGATGGCCTTGTCCACCACAATTTCGTTAGCCAGCTTCTTTATTTCATCGATTGCACAGAGCATGCCCAGAACCAGCTCCACCGACTCCAGTTCTCTCCCCATTATCCCACAATACTCGATTGCAATGGCAGATGAACTCTCGCCTCTAAGTAAGACAGGCGGCAATATGCTCATTGAACAATCCTCTGGAGCGAGGACACCATAGATGCAGTCATGTCAAGAAACGTGTGCTTTCACATTGCCAGATGTGGTCTTTAGTGAGTAATGAAACTTCTACCCTCACGAGATGGAAAGCTTTGATGAGCAGATATGTAATGGAATGCTTCAGTGCAAGAAAACCTGACTAATTTAGGTTCGAGCATATAGAAAAGCTATGATATCAAATAGAGGTTGCAAGATGGAAAGCTTTAGTGGAGGTCCAACGTAAACGTGCCAAATAACCAAGCGTTTCTGATTCAAATAACGTGCTCTGACAAATTTCCGGCCTTCTTCCTCCTGCTCTTCCTCGTCTTTGTTGATGACAGGCTTGCAAAAACTGAACAAAACTCCATCGGATATCTTTTCCACTTGCAAAGAAAAATTAGCCCCCTAATGCGGCCACAAATACCCGCAATTTTTCTCAGATCATCACCCTACAAAACCATTCCACTCAGCAAGCGCTTTGATGGCATGGATCCCTCCGTTTAGGAAATAATCTGTTCCGTGGCGCTCGCAGACAAAATTGGCCGTAAGCTCTTACCATATAAGAAAACGTTCATCACCAAACGTAGCCATAGATCGAAGGTATTTTATCTTACCTGTAACATCGACATAATCGTTTCATAAGCTCTACTTCGTGTTATTTATTTAAAAAGGGCCTGACATATAATCAGCCTAAGATGCCTTGGAACCCCTCTCTTTCGAAGAAACCAAGTTTACCATAATCTATCCATGGGCGCTCAAAAACATCAGCAATAGCAGTAAGCCTTTAAAATATGGGTAAACATTCATCGCCAAGATGTAGGCATAGATCAAAGATATTCTATCTTCACGTTCTATAAGCTCTAGTAGATACTATTAAGAAAGATCTGACAAATATCAGCCTACAACACCGTTTCACTCACCAAGGTGTCAGCTATAATCCCTTCATTTTCGATGAAACCGAGCTCATAATAATCTGCTTATTGGCGCTCAAAGACACCAAACACAGCAAGTAACGACAAAGGCAGCAAGCAGCAACCCAGAATCTCATATCAAAACATATATTATTGCCTGTATCGTCGGCATAAATGGACTGAATCATAGATTAAAACATAATCGCTGCCTTTATCGTCGACATAAGTGCATAATCTTGAATCAAAACACAATAATGTTCCCTGTATCGTCCACATAACGCACTAACCACAGATCAAAACATACTATTATAGCCTGTGTCGTCAACAAGATTGTTCTGGAAGCGCTATTCGATCTCATTCACGATCGATGTGAGAAACATTAGTTTCTCGTTCATTAAGTTCTGCCATAACCTAAAAGAATCATCCAAATTTTTAACAAGCTACATTAATCTGAATCCTGCTTCTGCTTAGATTTCTGCCATGATAACATGATACGAACATCACTAAAATTTCTGACAAGCGACACGAATCTAAATCCTGCTTTTGCCTAGACATCTGCCATCATAATATTATACGAGAATCATCTAATTTTCTGACAAGCTACATGAATCTGAATCCCGCTCTTGACTAGATTCTGCCATGATAGTATAATACGAAAATCATCAGATTTTCTGTGTGAGACACAAATCTGAATGCTGCTTTTGCCTAAACTTCTGACATGATAATATTATACGAGAATCATCGAAATTTCTGGAAAGCAACATGAATCTGAATCCTGATTTTGCCTAGATTTCTACCATGATAATATTATACGATAATCATCAGAATTTCTGTGTGAGACACAAATCTGAATGCTGCTTTTGCCTAAACTTCTGACATGATAATATTATACGAGAATCATCGAAATTTCTGACAAGCTACATGAATCTGAATCCTGCTTTTGCCTGGATCTCTGCCATGACAATATTATATGATAATCATCAAGATTTCCTTGACAATCTACACAGAAATCTCGACAAATTGTTCGACAGAAAAAAGAAATGAAGACAGGCTTGAAGATCCAATAAATATTGTTATGGCTCACCTTTCGGACGTTCAACCCTCAAGGCGATGCAACATTAGCTGGCTTCATGGCATTATTATTCTCAGGACCACTTAGATATCTGCCGCGTGGCGTAATCCCACTTGGACAGTTTTGAATGGTTGACTTGGAGACACGTGGCTAAATCTAGACAGCGGAGGGTAAATCCAACGGTAAGAGATCTACATAGGTCCGTGCTTCTAAGATAACGCGGCTGCGACGATATGTCAACACACTCTTCTTGTCAGGTTGACCTAAAGGCAGCCTTCTCGACGGGGATTGGAGCAGCGCTATGATTTATGCCACCCGCTCAGATGTTTCCACGTGTTAATCTTTATAACACGTGGCACAATTTAAACGTCTATACCCAGATCCGACGGTGGCGAGCTGGAAATCGTGGTACCCCAATAGCATGCAGACCTTTGGTAAAGAAAGGTAGGGCCATCGATGGGACTTAATGGCAAATTTTAAATTATCTCGCTTGGATTCATGCCGCGTGGCATGTGTGACACTTGGAGTTTTTTGTACGGCTAATTAAAGAAAACGTGGCAGAATCTGAAAGCTAGTCGTGTAATCCAACGATGGCGAGTCTAGGCTACTACGTGCGGTTAAGGGACAGGTCTTGGAGCCACAGATACCTGGAGACTTAGGGTCAAATTAGACTTTGACCAAAGTCGAGTTTGCCTTTCAAAACTTCAAAGTCCAGGACAGCTCACCGGCCCCAAAGGCGCACCAGGATCCCAAGCCCCGCACCGCTGGATTCTCGCCAAGATCTGGCCCCCTTCTGCAGTTAGCCATTGACAGCTCTCCACGTGGCAGACAGCTAGTCGTGGCAAGCATCTTAGCAGGTGGGTCGAAAACAGTTTTGTGTCAATAAGTATTAGGCTTAAACATTTGCAGGTCACTTTATGGAAAAAGCATTGAGAAGCACGTGGCAAAATGGGAATGGTTGTAAGAAAATCCAACGGCAGTTGACTCAAAGGCCTGATGTGAGTACCAGAAAAACAATGTAATGGGATTGAGTGCCGAGGGCCATTTTACGTGTGGGTTTTTCTCCTTGCCTTGCAAAGGAAATTCTGTGTTGAGGTTATTCAATGGAGTTCGGAAAAAAGTCAGTGTTAAAAGGGCAAGTCATGATTGTGGCCTCAACTTTTTAAGTTTGAACCTTGGTTGAAAGCGCAACTACCCCACGTGCATGACTCTTTTTTCTGTTATGCTCCTCTTTGGAAATGAGTTGCTGACATCTTCATTGCTCGTTTGAACCTTGGTCGAAAGCGCAACTACCCCATGTGCATGACTTTTTTTTTTGTTCTGCTCCTCTTTGGAAATCAGTTGCTGGCATCTTCATTGCTCGTTTTCACGCCAGATTTAGGAGATTCAGCCATACAAACTTACTGCTGAATGATATCACTTTTGATGATGTAATGGTTAATTTTTATTGGCAACGTATTAAAAGCATTACTCTTTGGAACATATGGTTAGATAGAATTGTAGGGAATTTGGGAATGGTGATTTTATCATCACCCCACTACTCCTATTCAAAGAAGCTGATAAACTTATGCTTCTTTCATATTTTTTCTTCTATGTACTTTGTAAAAAATTTCTAATTTATGGTCAACCTTTTCAAGAGAGAAAAAAAAAAGCCCAACTACCCCACATGCATGCATGCATGGAAAATACAAACTACATTTGGTGAATACATACAAATTTGCATGCTTTTGTAGCAAAATGCAAATTGACATGAAGATAGACAAAAACAACTACTCTAAATGCAATTGCAGATGAGAAATATGCAAAAGCAAAAGCAAAAGCAATAAATATGTCTATCTCAACCCTTAACATGCAGAGGAAACGGTCTCACATGGTTGATGCGAGGAATGACAACTTTCTGTTTCATTGCCATGATGTTAATGATGCATGCACTATTAATGATGTTAATGATGCATGCACAGTTACTATTCTCATCCTTATTACCCAACCATTTTTTTGATTGGTGATGGTCTCTTGCATGTGGCAGGAGACATAACAAATGGAGAAGTCACATATTTACAAGTAGTAGATCGGCAGAATTTCAGCTCAGAAACTTGGGGGACTAAATCAAAACAGCTCTCTTCTTTCATTCAACGTGCACAATACTTTTATGTTCTAATTAAAAGCCCTTCAACACATCTAGCCTAGCTTGATGAGATCGCTATTGTAACTTTTTATGGGGATTATGTGAAAAAAAGTTTCTTCACATGTAGTCATGGCAATGGCTAGTAGTGTTGCATCGTTAGCTCAACCTAATGCACATCTAGAATCAGAGTTTAGATTGAGTTCACAACATAAGTTAATGAGGTGGAGCAAAGTTCAACATTGTAGATTGAGTGTTGCAACTGCAACAACTCCAGATGTGTCCCTCTTGAGCACGATGATGTCCTCTAGAAAGATAAGCTTAAATACTTTTCAATCTGATTTTTGGGCTCTAGAGTACCAAGTCGGACTTATTCAGTTCTACCGTGGCTTACCTTGTTTTTGTTATGCCATGAAGCATCACATAGGTTAGTCAAAGTGAGAGGAATGGCATCTCCAATCGTAACCACACTTAAGAGAGAAAAACTTCCAAAATAGAGAGTACACTACAAGATTTGTTGCGACTTCCGATGGGATTTTTGACATGAAATTGCGCTTTAATTTTTTTTTTTGAATCGACGCGAGCGTCGAAAAACGCGTCACAATAGGGTCGTCGAAATTCGTCGCTATGCGACGAGGCCAAAACCGGCAACCAACTTGCAAAACAAATTCTCAAAAAATATGCCACGTGGCCATCGGATTCCGACAGCCACGTGGGACGTCGGATTCTGTTAAATGCCAAATTATCCGACAGATTAAAATGTCAGAATTTGACATGCAAAAGTGTCAATCCATCGGAATCCGACAAAAAAAAAAAAATTCCCATCGGAATCCGACAAAATATATCTATATATATATTTAAACTTATGTACACTTTTGTATGCATGGGTGAGGGACCCCATGCATCCTCCTCCCTCACCCATGCATACACTTTTTTTAACTAAAAAAAGATGGGGAGGAGGATACATGTATGGGAAGAAAGCATGCATGGCCCTCCTCTCCATGCATCCATGCATATTGGCTAGCCTAATTTTTCAAAACCCAACCGCCTTTCCATTAATGACTAATGGCCTCTCTCTCTCTTTATTAGCCACCTTTTCATTATTATTAGCCACCTTTCCATTAATGCATAACGGGTCTCTCTCTCTCTCTCTCTCTCTCTCTCTCTCTCTCTCTCTCTCTCTCTCTCTCTCTCTCTCTCTCTCTCTCTCTATGTGCAAATCAGGACTCTTTCCTCACTCACTTTTTTTCTGTCTCTTTGTCTCTCTCTTTTTCTTTGTGCGTCTCTCTCTCTCTCTCTCTCTCTCTCTCTCTCTCTCTCTCTCTCTCTCTCTCTCTCTCTCTCTCTCTCTCTCTCTCTCTCTTCTCTGTGTTGTGTTGTGTGAATCCGGACTGGCAGGCAGACGCTTTGTGGATCACAACTGGCAAGAGCTGTTGAATATTGCGGCCTGCATGCTATCTGAACAAGACTACGATGTAGTCATTGATTCAGGAGCAACATCACACGTCACCTGCAACAAGAAAATCTTGATCGACTTCAAAGAACTCGAAAACAACAGAGCAGTGATTCTAGGTGATGGGAGCAGACACGATGTCAAAGGCATCGGGACTCTACAACTGTGAACACTGTCAGGTTAAGCAGAGCTGCCAAGAGCACTCTACGTGCCTTCACTGAGAAAATATCTGCTATTAGTCTCCAAGATGGCAGATCTTGGAATTCGAGTTTTATTCAATGACAATACATGTCACATGATCGAGAAAACAACAAACAAATTGTTGACGGTTGGATGCAGAGAAGGAAATCTCTATCAAGCCAAGATAATCAGCAATTCTAATAGCATATTAAATGCGTCATAGAATGAAGATCAGCTCTGGCATAGGAGAATGTATCATCTGAACATGAGGAGCCTGTATGACATGTGCAAGAAAGACATAGTCACAGGTCTAAAGATATCAAGACCCGATACTGAGTTCTGCGAAGCCTGTTAGAAAGCAAACAACATTGGAATCCATTCACACATGAGGGAAGAAGAGCAAAAGGAGTTCTTGAGCTCGTCCACTAAGATGTCTGTGGACCGATGAAAATGGATCTAACGTTCATAGATGATTATAGCCGGATGACTACAATCTACTTCCTAAAGAAAAAATCTGAAGTGTTTGACTCTTTCAAGAAGTTCGTGGCATTTGCGGAGAGACACACCTCAAAGAAGATTCAGATCATCAGATCTGACAATGGAGGTGAGTACAAGAGTACAGAATTTTTAAAATTCTGCCAAGAACAGGGGATAGAGCATCAGTTCACTCCTGCGTACACACCTAAATATAATGGTGTCGCGAAAAAAAAAACAGGACGCTAATTGAAGGAGCCAAATGCATGATGGCACAGGCTCGATTGCCAAGTCAATTCTGGACTGAGGCAATAGCTGCAGCAGTACACCCACAGAACGGATCAACAACGACAGCGCTGGAAAATAAGACACCGTACGAGATGTGGACAAGTAGAAAATCTGATCTATCATACGTACGTGTGTTTGGATGTGCAACATATAAGCACA
Source organism: Diphasiastrum complanatum (assembly GCA_029204225.1). Lineage (NCBI taxonomy): Eukaryota > Viridiplantae > Streptophyta > Lycopodiopsida > Lycopodiales > Lycopodiaceae > Diphasiastrum > Diphasiastrum complanatum. The sequence continues at coordinate 32,237,350 of CM055092.1, read as the reverse complement.
TTCCAAAAGAAAAAAGAAGCACGATGATAAATCAGAGCAAACAATCATGGTCGGGTACTCGAACGGATCAACCACAAAGAAGATTGTTTCCAATAGAGATGTGAAGTTTGATGAGTCCACATTCCCTGGACTAAAAAATGAAAAAGGCCATGAGATCTTCACATTGCTGCCAATTCAAGAGGGAGATCGAGGACAAACATCAAATCAGAATGTTGAGCCACAAACTCCAGAACAGCAAGAAGCAGAAGATCAGCCCCACGAACAAGAAACGTTCAAGTAACGACGAAATGAATCCAGAAAGTCAACGAAATAAAGAAGACCTCCAAATCGATACGCTGACAATCTTCAGTGGAGCGAAGCCATGCAATTCGAGTATTTCAGTGTCACTGAAGAGCCAACAACATATCAAGAAGCTGTCCAGAGTCCAGAGGGAGAATTCTGGAAGCAGGCAATGTCAGAGGAGATTGAGTTGATGAGGCAAAACGAGGCATAGACACTAGAGCCACTACTAGAAAACAAAAAGATCATCAACTACAAGTGGGTGTACAAGAAGAAAATGAAATCAGATGGCACTGTTGGCCATTATAAAGCAAGGCTTGTCGCGAAGGGCTACACACAAAGGTATGGTATTGATTATTTCGACACATATTCGTTGATGGTCAAGATGACAAGCATATGGCTGCTCCTTGCATACACTATACAACACAATCTGGAAATTCACCAGATTGATGTAAAGGCAGCCTTTCTCCACGGAGATTTAGAGGAAGAAATCTCCATGAAGCAGCATGAAGGATTTGAAGACCCCGACAATAGACAATATGTCTGTCGGTTGCAGAGATGCATTTATGGTCTAAAGCAGACATCACGAGCTTGGTACAAGAAGCTCGAGAGTCTTCTAAAGTCTCTAGACTTCAATCCTACACAATCAGACTGTAATGTCTACATAAAAAGAGTAGGAAAAGATTTTGTGATACTGACAATTTTTGTGGATGACTCTCTTATGATAGGAAACTCCTTGATGCTAATCAAGGACATGAAGAGTCAGATTTTTGAAAATTATGAAATCACAGATCTAAGAGAAGCAACAAAATGCCTCGGGCTGGAAATTAGAAGAGATCGAATAAAAGGCGAAATGCAATTGAGTCAGTTTGAATATGCCAGAAAAGTGCTGAAGCAGTATCACATGATGGACTACAAGGAAAAAGCCACATCAATGATAGTTGGAGCCAAGTCGACAAAGTAGGATTGCCCAAAAACGGAGGAAGGAAAGGACAAGATGGAAGGTATACGCTACCAAAACCTAATCGGTAGTCTAATGTACCTTACAATTTGTACCAGACCCAATTTGGCTTTCTCTGTTTATGCTTTAAGCCAATTCTCTTCCAATCCTGGCATGACACATTGGCAAATGACAAAACGAATCCTACAATATCTGAAGGGTACCCAAAATATGGGATTAACCTACAGAGCAGAAAACGAAAGAAAAGGATTCGAGCTGCATCACTACAGCGATGCAAGCTGGGCGAGCTGCAAAGATGACAGCAAGTCCGTAAGTGGAGGATGTTCAATAGCGTGCGGAGCAGCAATCAGCTGGATATGCAAAAAGCAAACCTTGGTAGCTCAATCCTCCTTCGAAGTTGAATATGTCGTAGTTTCAAAAAGGAGGACCATGCACGACGATGATGGATTCTCAGAGTGCCATTTATTTGTCCCAGGATCCTGTCTTCCATTCAAAGACAAAACACATACCTCTGAAGTACCATCACATTTGAGATTTGATCTCGAAAGGAGAGCTCCAGGTCTAGTACATCAAGTCTGAAGACATGATTGCAGATGTGCTCACGAAGCCACTCGACAAGTCACTCTTCGCAAAGCAAAGAAAGACAATTGGATTAAACGTGCAAAGCTGCAAGGTTCAAGAGGGAGTGTTAGAAATTGTGAACTCCTGCAACTTTGCCGCAACATGAAGCGAAGCGACACACAACAAAGGTCGAATGGCGAACAATTCGTGAAAGTCAACGTACTTCAAAAATCCTAAGACACGAAGCGAAGCGAATCTCGAAGGTCGAATGATTCGCGAAAGTCAAACATGCCTCCAGGACCAAAAGACATGACACAACATGAAACAAAAAGAACACGAAGGAAGATCTTTCACGCTACTAGCTGGCAGCTCAACGGGCGTGGAGTTTTGAACTTTACGCTCAACTGAAACAATTTAACTAACTAGTTGATTAGTGTTAACTATTCTTGTAATTCTCCACACAGTGGAGATATAAACAATTTTCTAGATCAACAGAATATACTGAGAAAAGTGTGAGAGTAGAGCAGAAAAGAGAAGAAGAGAAAAAATAGTTGTGCATGAAAGTCTGCCAACGAGCAAAACACAGCAATAGAGTAGAGTTTCAAGCCTCCAACGAGCGAGACATTGATCATCTCGCTCTAAAAATCAAACTGATAATATAGTTGCTCTCTCTTGTGCATCTCCTTGTCTTCCGTTGTCTTGATTGCTAGAATGATTTCTGTTCTATGATCTGTAGACGTGTGTCTAGGATCCTGCAAGCTTCCTTACAAGAAAATTAAAAAAAAAAAGAAATCTGTTCGCGAAACAAAACTCGTTCGGGACAATAGAGGCCAACGTTATCGTCGCTCCTTTGTTCAAATTCCAACCATAAAAATTTTTGACTTGCAAGATTTTAGACTGGACATTTGAGGGATTGGTGATTGGCGACAATGTGAGATTGCAGAGCACTACTTCAGATTCCAGAGTGATGTTGGTCCTTACGTTACTATGTCTAATATATATTTTTTTTCGCTAGCAATGTGCATTGCAATAGTATCGCAAAAGATTTTTGCATTTTTTGGGTCCCAAAACATAGCCTTGAAGGCTGGTGAGAGTCGGTGCAATCTCTCTCTCTCTCTCTCTCTCTCTCGTGTGCGCACGCGATTGGCCGTGGATCGCGTTCTCTCTCTTGGGCGCATTTGCTACTCTCTTTGAAGAAACCTTCCTCTATGCCTGTTGTGCAATTTTGTCGATTGCAACACTTGCAGCAGTTACAAGTGTGTCAGATAATGTACCTTAAGTCCGAGTAGAACTGGCGCTCCACTGATGGATGCAGATGGATCAAGAACAATGGACGTCCACTACAGAAGTTAGTAAGTAATAATCGTGAGGGACGAGAGGCAATTATCTGTAAAGTTTATTTTATATGGTAGTACACACTTCAGCAAATACCATACTAGCTATAAAGATAACTGTTGATTATATTGTAAAAAAATTACAGTGATATAGACTAAAACATATAAATTTCATAGATTCCGAATCTTAGATGAAGTATAAGTCTATGATAGATCATATGATGGAACCAGCTCCATAAATGAACACGCTATAGAGACTCCAAAGTTTGAAAGTTAGACCTTTGTTAGAATGACAAACTCCGAGAGAAGTCGGTTGCAAACTGGATTTTTTAAAGTTTAAACCACAGCTTTAAAGAGAGAAAGTTGCATTCATCGCTTTAGTTTGTGAAGAACTGAATGTAGAAGCCTTTCCTTTTAGAATTTGCAATTTCGTCTCCAAGTAATGCAGACAAAGGTGAGGTGGGAGGGATTGTTGGCTAGCTCTATTAGGCCTCAGGCTATCTGCAGCAGCTCAATTGAATTTTGATTTCTGAACCACATGCAAGAATATAATTAGGCTGAATTGTGTATGAATATATTATAGCTGTCTGGTTGGTTATTTCATATTCACATTGCAGCCTAGGCCCGTGAAACAATTTTAGACCCGTGAAACAAGGGGCTGTTATTTTCATTAGAAATTAGTGATTTGCAAGCAAGTAGCACTAAGGTATACTCTCCTTACTAATGTACACATAGGATTTTCAGGTTGTGTAAATCTGCATAATTAGATTCCTAAATGCTGCAAACAGTTAAGAGAGAGAGAGAGAGAGAGAGAGAGAGAGAGAGAGAGAGAGAGAGAGAGAGAAGACACAAGTTTTTTGAGATCCATACACACATTCCCAAGACTGCTTCACCGCGTCAAAACCATCTTGATCTTCAACACACACACCGCGTCAAAACCATTCTCACCGCGTCAAAACCATCCTAATATTCAAGTTGAAAGAAAAATGAAAATAGTGTTGACACACATTACTAGACTCTATTTAGTTATTTGTTTGGATTTCAATTATTTGTAAGTACGTGTTATTAATGCTTTTATCAATAAAAGTATTAAAATAATGACCTGAATTCAAAAAGTCATAACTACAATACTTTTATACTCTTCGAGCTGATTCTAGCAAGTATATGCATGACAATATTTGATTTCAATTTGACTAAGATTTTTAAAGATCATATCAAATTGATGAAGTTTTACGGCTTTTACGAAATTTCTTAACTTTCTTTCAAGTTAAATATCTGCTAAGTATGAGCTCTGATTCAAGTGATGTAAAAAGCAATACTGCTCTATTTTTTTAGTTCTTTGCATTGACATATGGATGATTAGTTTAAGGTATTCTTATAATGTGATCCATAATCAAGCATATATGCATGTTATCTTTTCTCAAATTGAATTGATACAAAAAGCCTAATTACTCAATTCTAAGCGAGCTAACAAAATTTATGTGGTTGTACATATTCCGAAACATTGATTTTGGATCCCCAAACCACCAATTTGTCTCTCACTCTCTTAATACAACTTTAAAACCTACTTAAGTTAATTTTTGATGTATTTGATTGTTTCCCAATGTTTGATATAAAACCTGATGGTTTGTTGTTCCAATTTTTGCAGGTGTTTTTGCATTTGAGAGAGTGATTCCATGACATAGACACTCCTGAGTGTGCGTGAAGCAACCCTCTATACATTATTCTGGAGGGTGAGAGCCAGTCTGCAAGAAGGAGGAGATTGAATAGGAAGCGACAAGCAGTGCGTAGGGCATTGTCGCTTGCACCTGTATTTCGTGTCGTTGAGGAGGCGACATGCTCGACCACAAGCTTGGTTTTAAACTTGGATAGCATTGAGCACATATTGACTATAAATGTAGGTGGTGTGGGTAGTTCAGGGGGGGTTGTCACGCCAGAGCATGTGCGTGACAATGCCATGTATAGAACTCCAGAGTTGGAGTCCAGGTCAGAAGCGAATAGTAGATTAGAGCAGAGGAGAAGAGCAAAGAGGAGGCTTCTCCCTCGCGAGTTGGAGCAGGTTCAGCAGGATGTTCATAGGGATGTAGTTGGTTCAGCCACCGTTGTGAGTGTTCGAAACGACTCGAATCTTTTCGAAGACTATATTTTTCTAAAGGATCGAATTTTTTCAAAGACTCAAATTTTTCTGAAGGATAGAACTGCCAACTTTAATTTTTCTGAAGGATCGAATGACCCTTTGTACTGTCAAGTCAAATTTTTCAAAAGACTCGAATTTTTTCGAAAACTCGCTTTTTCGAAAGACGTGATTTTTTTTTCAAAGACTCAAATTTTTCTGAAGACTAGAATTTTTTTGAATACTCTAATTTTTTCGAGATGTGCGAGATCGGCCACCATCCAAATCATCGGTCGCCACCCAGATCAGCCTCCATTGCCCGTCAATGACGGGCACTCTTTACTAAGATATATATATATATATATATATATATATATATATATATATATATATATATATATATATATATTTGTTTATTTATTTTTATCAAAATCCGACGGATTTTAAATGTGTCGAATTTTGACACTATTGAAAAATAGAAAAAATCTAAAAATTCTATGACCAGTTTTTTGCTATTATGATAGATTTGCATGACAATTAGGTAGAATGCCACAAAACACAATTGTTAATAAAGCCAAATTTATATGAATTTGCTTGCAACCACTACTAATAAGTGACTAAATGAAACACAAATGGCTATGGATTAAATTGCAATGCATCGTCAATGCAATGAAGTAGATAACAAAAGGATAAATATGTCATCATCTCAAAAAGAGAAAGAGCAAAACAAGAAAGAGAGTGAGGTGGAAGTCATTGGATCCATGTGCTCTTGTTGCGAGGTTGATGAGTAAAGAATTGAAATTCTATTGGAAGTAACAAGTATGCAAGAAACTTATGGGATCACTTGTGAGCATGAGGCTTACACATCCATAATTGGGGGCCCATTCAAAGGATGCATATGGGATGGAAGTGCGCATGTGACACCATCGCCTCTTTCTTTTTTTCTTTGTCTCTCTCTTCTTGCACATGTACATGCAGATTCAATATTCAAGCCTTGAAAAAGGGAAACAAAGTTTATGATGCAGCTCACCGGAGTGCTCTAACCCTAAACCTTGAAATGTATAAAAAATATTACATTAACTTAATCTTTTCTCTCTATAGATCTCTCTTCATGTACACGTGGATATCATTCAAGCCTCTAAAAAGAGATGAAAGTGTCATGATAGTACTATGTGTGAAATAAAGATGAAAAAAGGTTCATACTACATATAAGAGTGCTTAAAATCTAAACCCTAAAATCTACAAAGAACATAATGTTAAATCTATATTTTTATTGCTCTCTCTATCTCTCACACACATCCTTCTCTTCCTCTCTCACTCTTTCACAATCATAAAGGCCCTCTTATCATACCTCACTTGATTTTGTTGTGTTGTTGGTCTCTCCTCCAAACCTACAAAAATATCCAAAACATCATTAATCTCAAGAAGTGATTCCATCCTCACTTTCCACAATGAATAATTACTTGAGGTAAGCCTATCATTGGCTTCCAATATGACTCCAATTGAGGTTGCCATGTAGCAATGACCTGATCTTCTTTTTCAACCTGTTTCAATGCACAAAGCACTCCTTTGAACAGCAAAAAATGTTTTTAAAAGAAATCACAAAGATTTGAAACTATCTCAAAAATTCTCTTTTAGCACTTATACCAAGCAAATCAACACATAGAATCATGGAATCTTGATCAACCTATGATCTATCCTCAATCTAATAACTTTTGCCATTTCCTAAGATTGAAACACACTCAAATGAAGTCCATCAACCTCACTATCTAGAGGTCCAATAAAAATTAGGGTTTTGACAAAATCACAAAAAATTGACTATTCCAATTCTACATGCAAATGCTGAAAATTTGATATACAATCTATTAGCCACCATTTAGGCTGATCCACATTAGAGAAACTTAGAGCCCGAAGAGGGCCTTTAGAAAAGATGCTTTTTTATTTTTTTTTCTTATTTTCGTTGCCATGTGGATCAATTGAAACCTTAAAATCGGGGTTCTATGTAACATAGAATTTTTCAAATATAAATAAAACAAAAACTATTAAAATATATTGTTGTTTCGTCAGGCACAAGATAAAAAATAGTCAGATTGAGTTGGTTTATTTTCTTGAATATATTTGTGGAGTTCTTTTCAAGTGTCAATGTACACAAAATTTCAACGATGTTTGTATGCAAAAATCTATCAGATAGTTTATTATCTGAACTTATGAATGAAGGCTAGGACAAAAAATCAGATGGAAAAATAGAATGTAGAATTAAAATGTCTTCCATGTGCTTCCGTTATCACATTGAAGAACAAATGTTGAGCTTATGTCTCCATTATCAAAGATGAAAAAAAATAAAGATAAATGGGTGTCACTCGATTAAAACTTGGAAGCCAGTGGACATTCAAAACGAAAAAATATTGAAATTATATACAATGATGTCGTTTTGACGTGTGTTGAGGTGGAAGAAGACCGGGAGTCTAAATTACATCAGGCGGGAACTATTGCTCTTACAAGATGATGTACTTTCAGACTTCAGATTCATTTTCAATGGTAAACTCATAAGTAACTGTAAACACTCGATCCTTTATGAATAGTTTCAATCAAAACTTTCTAATACAATCTCTGTACTAATTGTAACTGACTTTGTATTAGTTTTATATAGGTACGTAAAAGACGAGCTCGAGATCAAATGTAGAGATATTGGCGAAACAATCCAACTTATGGAAGAACACTGAGATTCACTATCAGCAAATACATGCCAGGCAGGAGCAACTTGCTTTTGAGGGCTCTCAATCTTAGGCGCAACTCTTACACCGTTCTGAACATAGGTTCTGATCAACTCTTGCCGAAATCTATATACATCATCAGGAGCATACGACTCAAGAGTGAACTGTCATCACAAAACACGAGAATCAGCAAATTACAAACAATGATAGTAAAGAAATATGAATCTGAATGAAAGGAACTACAAATGAACAGAATATTACCTTTTCAATATCTACATCCACTTGTAAATCATACCACTAAAAAAAAAAGTTTCGTATTGTACAGGTTGAACCATGCACAACTAAAAACGTCCATTTGTTGTACACACTGCATATATTGAACAAAAATTAGTAATATTATGACAAAAAATTTATTTATGCTATGATGATAGATTTGAACCAAAAAAAGAACAAATGCATATCAGAGATAAATTGAATATACCTTGAGAGATCTAATGGTTATCTCTCCAATTGAGGTTGTCGTTGTCGGTATTTTTCGAACGACATCATGAAGTAGAGAATCAAATTCTCTATGTATATTTGCTATTGAGTTTAATTTTACACATAGAAAATTTGATACTCCCTCCTTATTTATCTTTACAGAAATAATGTTCAGGCTCCAATGCCGACTGCAACAACCAAAATACAAATATCGATAAATCCATACTTATTAAGACAATCCTTACTTATTAAAGCAATGTCGCATGCAACAATCCAAAATTAAAGCAACAAAAACAAAAGAGCAATCCTTACTTATTTTCATATAGAATCAAATAAAAATTAGGCACAGGAATGCATTCGATAAAATATACAGCCTTCTCAAAATCGGTTTCTTTTGCCTTTATCACTCCCATGAAAAATAGACTAACAACAAAAACTATACCATAGAAATCGGAACTAATACTATGCTGTAAAAAAAATTCTCTGGCTTCTACTATCACATTTGAAATTTTTAATGTTTTATTTTTCAGCTCGGCACAAAATTTGGAACCTAATCTAAAATTTTTACGTAAATCTGAAAGAAAAAAATCAAAATAATTGTCGAGAAGATCAATTTTATTAGCTAGGTAGGCCTCGTAGTGGTTATGGTCCGAATCAAAATAAACTTGGGTAGGATGATATGGAATTCTAACAAAAAGATTATGTACAAGAGCAGAAAGAGAATTAGATATATATTTACAAATTTCTCTGTTATTTTGTCGAGCCCCTCTTGGGTAATCAACACTTTTGGTGAAGAAACCTGTTGAGGAGCTGGACGAATAACATGAGGAAGAAGAGGTGATGATTCTCGATCTGAATCAGATTCTCCAGCATTTGACTCAGAGCTCAAGACGATCCTAGGTCTCTTGGCAGAGATAACTCTAGGAGGAAGGGAAGCAGCTGGCCTTCTAGATCTAGCTTTCTTGGAGACAGGCTGCGTCCTTTTCTTCCTAGAGGTAGTCGGCAAGTTGGTTCTATTCAGAGGCAGGTCTCTGGAGGTGCTGGCATTATCAACATGCAGACCAAAAAAATGGTCCCGAAGTCTTCTGAGAATGATGAAATATTTTGGCATGATGGTGACACGCTTACCATGCATTGCCAAAAGATAGGTATCCTCAAAAAACCGGGACAAAAAGTCCTCTGCAGCACCCTATAAGGCCTACATGGCTTTCATGACAAAACGAACATTTAGCCCAAGTGACAGAGTGACATTTCTGACAGATCGGTTGAAAGGAGCTCTAAGAATAACAGTTCAGTTGATCTTTGGAGTTTTCTAATCTCCCTCAGCCAGACCTGCTTTCTGCCACATCTACGGCCAGTACCAGGGGGAACGTGAACATGGGATGACTGTACAGTGGTTATGGCACAGGCAGTGGATTTGGTCATGGCCATCATTCTCAATTTTTTTTTTTAAAAAGAACGTTTTAACAAAAGCGTAGGGAATGAAAACAAAAAAAATTTGCGATTAGAGGGCGCTTGAGATCGATACCAGAACTGAATATCGATTTCGAGCGCAAGGTATACACAGAATATTTTCAGAAAGGAGATGCACGCTCGAAAGCGATATTGGAATAACAGCGGTATCGGTCTCGAGCACACTGTGAGAAGGCGGATGACTAAGCGGTGAGAGGACACGATTGAGAGCGATATTCTGCAAAAGAAATTGAATATTCCAAGGACTTATATATACGAAATTTTTTCACGTGTGAAAAATGGCCGATGACACGTGTCGTCATCTAATTGGTCCACGTGAAATGTCCGTACTTACAATGATGACTCAATTATGAGGCCACGTGGTTTGGGACACGTGCACGAATCCTTTTTCAATGCGTGTCACTCTCACACATGACAAATGTCAGATCAATTATTGTTTGTATGACGGATTCTTTCTGACCAATCATACGTCGACATGTGTTCCATTGTAACTCCTCCACACGTGTGAATTTTTTTTTTATAAATAGGTCATTTTCGGCTCGGATTTTCACTCAAATTTTTGATTTCTTGGCTGGATATCGATTCGAAACGCGCCATTTGCACTAATTACTTACTTGCGTCTGGAACCGATACTGCCTCGTCCTGTATCACATTCAAGCGCACCTTACATCTCATTTCTTTTCTGCTCTTTGTTCATGTGCTCGGATCTGATACCCTAATTTCTAATATCTCTTTCGAGCGCACATTGCCTTGAGGTTCTTGTCTGACCTACTGTTTGTGCCTAAGAGCGATATCTGGAATTTTACATCTGTAGTTTTTGTTTAAAATGTCTAATTTTGATCCTAGTTTTTTTATTCATCAATTTGATATTAGTGATAATTCGGAGTATTTCAAATCTTTTTTTTTCTTTTCTTTTTATTCTTCCTTCTATTACTGAGGGTCTTGATGTGGAGGCATTTTTAGAGATATATCTCAGATTTAAGTCTCTACTCAGTACTCCGTTGTTCAGATCTCAGACTAAGGACATGATTCATTATCAAGACCTAGTGGCACTCGACAAGCATAGTTATAAAGCTAAGCTTGACAGAATGTTCACCAAGTTACATAATGATTTCAAGTCTGTAGATGAGTGCCCAATTCACAATAAAAAATATAGATTTGTTGATTTTCAGTCTGCGTTTGTTTTTTTTCTTTTGTTAAATATTTTTGACGATTCGAAAATTGGCCTTTCCACTTCTGAAGTTGTTTCTTCTAGTGATACAAAGTCTGAAAAGTCAAAGATTGTAGATATAGATACTTTTTTTATTGATACGAGAGTTAATTTAAATGATTGTTTAGATTTTAATTCTGCTCGAAATAGGGCATCGTTTATAGGCCCTAGAACACCCATTACCCTTTCTCCTTCTGATAAATCTTTGATCACTTTGCCTACTTATAATATAGAAAATAATTCTTTTTTGACAATATCGGATATATTGCATCTTTTTTATTTCACTGAAGCTGAGACTCTTTGCATTTTGAGAAAAAAGCTTCATGAATTTTCGGATATAATTGATTTTGATGCTGATGATCTTCTCCCTTGTGTTGATGATGTACATAATGATAAGTTTTATTCAGGGAAAGATTACTTGAAAATGGTTGTGGAGGAAATGCGCAACAAAGAAGATAATCTACCTTTTGAGGAGGAGTTTCTCAAAATCCAAAGTCAACTTGGTTTTCCACAACCAACTGTCTATTCACCAACAATAATGACATCGAAAGGTGGACATAATATTGATGGAGAGACAGTAATCAGAGAAGACAAAGCCGAATGTGTAAGTTTTTGTATCTTATCATGTACTAGTAGATTCGTTATGTCAGACTATATACATGAGCTTATTTTGTTTTTTTTTTCATTTCAGGAAAAAATTTTCCTTGATGATTTCACAATTCGGGAGGGCAGAGATCTTCTGCTAGAGAATTTTCAAGAGATCATGCACTGGGGCACTATCTGAAGTTCTTCAAGAATAATGAGATAAGTGTTTCCTATTCAAAGTTTCATCAACATGGTGAGACTATGATTATGGCAATCAAGACACTGTCTCATTTTCTTGGAAGACATAATTTTATTAAGGTGCATAAAATAGTTTTTGTAAAGAAAACCATTGCGGTTAAAATTTTAGGATATGGACCAATGAATTCCATGTTTAGATCATCTCATTTTGCATTGTATGCTATTTACGTTGATCTGAGTAAACATGAAAACTATGAGCTGTTGAACGGAAGCAGAGTAAATACTTTTAAATTGTACTTTATAAATATTTTCATTTAATATGAAAAATTTTATTGTGTTTCTATTGCCTATTGGCTTGTATAAATTTGCATGTTTTTTTGAATTTTTTTATAATTCGTCGATTTTGTATTATGACAGATTTGGATTATTCTGTAAAACCATTGGAAAAGTTGTAGTATATAGCTGTTTTTTGTGCTAGTCCCACCATGTTGTGTACTTTTATGAAATGCCGCTCTTGCTTGCCAATGAGATTTTTCCATTCCTTGCGATGACCATATGCCAAGACTACCACTATTTCTTGCAAAGACTGTCGAATGATGTCGTAATATGTGCTGCATGTCATAAAAACATAATCTAAATCAGTACCAAAAGTATCTAATTTAATTGCACATATTTGTCTATAGTAGTGTAACATCGAAATCTTACCATATAATGTGTTATATGATCAACACCCCATGCACTTTGAACTGCATCCACAAATTCACTGGTTGTTTTCAGTATCATTCGTACATCAGTATTTGAAAATTTATTTTTTCTCAAGTATTTCACCATGTTGTCTAATTTTTTCCAAACTTCTACTTTGTGTATACGAGTAGAACCTTCTTCTTCCAAATCTTGAGTTGTTGCAATAATTTCTTTCCAAACCATGTATTGAATCTTGGATTGTTTGCCAGAATAATTTGATAAGAATCTTCGAGCTTTAGATCCTCCAATTTTCGGCTTGCATGAAATATTTCTTGTTTTACTTGATAGCTTGTCATCTTTTTTTAATTATAGCGTGGCCTTTATGTAAGCTTGCTTTGAACAACACATCCTCTAATATGAAAATAGCTTCCTTTGTAGAGGCCTCTGGTTCAAAATTCCATGCAAACAAGATGTGAAGATATATAATTTTTTCTATAATACGCACCTCTGCATGCAATGTACAGATATGAACATTTTGAAGAGGAATCGATAGTATAGGTTTTCAATTAGGATCTTCTCGATCTCTTGATATTCCTGTACTCCTTGTTATGTCTTTTGTTGTCTTCATGCAGTACAAACAAGGGTGCTTAGAGTTAGCGCCATGAGATACATTGAACATACATTTTAATGTCTTCAGATCTCCTACTAAGTGCCATTCAATGTTGAAGTGCCAATTCCAAGAATATTGAGTGGAACTCCCTCCATGTGATTTTTTATGGTGGCAAGATATGACGTTCTATTAAATATCCATGAGAGAATGTCATGGTCTTCTTTTATCACCTATAAGAGAATACAAAAACATGATTAACCTCATAATATTAACACAGAGAAGATTTCCCAGATGAAATCGATATTAAAATGATTATTCCTATTGATTATGTGAAGGAGCTGCTATATCTAAAATGCTGCCAACCGCCAGATATAATTTTCTGATTGAACACTGAGGTTGAGGCCCTCTAAGTCTTCAGAATTTGAAAGTGCTCCATTCATGATCGTAAGACTGACTCTCTCCATTTTTTGACCTTTTATAATTTCAGACTCATCTAACTTGAGAACAACTATCAACTTGTTATTGACATTCTCATTTGTAATACCGTAAAAATTTATGATGAATGTTAGTAGCTAATTAATGTCAATAAATAAATTGTTGGAATTGTTATATGTTAGACTTTCTTCTTTTGAGCAATACACTTCATTGATATGAGATGGATTACCAACTATTGTCTGCATACCTGGGTCTAACATGTCTTTTTTTTTTTTTTTAAGATGAAATGGTCATGGGATTGGAAACTTTTTAATACTTACTTGTGAAATTGCCTCCTTTATCATCTTAAACATTGTTGCATATGCTTCTCTACTAAAGTTAGAAAAGTCACATGCCCCCTGAAGCAATGTACTGTCTAATATTTTTCCAACTTCATTCATAATGCTACCAGTAACTGAAGCCTTAATCTTTTTCATTTTGTTATTGTTTAACATTGATCTCATAGATTTAGAAGTCAAGATAAAGCCTAGTGAGTTTCCAATTGAAATCTCATCGGCCAAATGGCCATCAACAACCAATGCTAATTGCATTGCAAACATAATGTTAATGAAAATGTCAGCAGAAATTTTGACACTCATAGTATTCACAACAATAATAAGCAAATCAAAAAAAAGTTGAAATGGATAAATAATAAAACTAGTGATTATGGATGAATCAAAAAGTTCAAGCAATATTTAATACCAAATAAGCTATAACTTACTTGAATGCACGGATTCGTCTTTTCTATAACCTCCTCTGGATGATAGATCACATATATCCTTGGATCATCAAGAACTAGCAGACCACCTACTAGGTATATTGACGAGTCTGTAGCCTATCTTGTTCACGAGTCGACGACTGTCGAAGAGACACTTAGTTAGCCAGATTCTGATTTCTAGAAAGAAGCTATGGATAAAGAGTATTCATCTCTTATCAAGAACCAGACATGGACAATTGCCGAATTACCTGCTAGCAAAAACGTAGTTGATTGCAATTGGATTTTCAAAGTCAAGTACAAAGCTGACGGAAGCATCGATAGAAGAAAAGTCCGACTTGTTGCCAAAGGATTTTCGCAAGTATACAACGTCGATTACACTGAGACTTTCAGTCCAGTAGTCAAGCATTCTTCTATTCGACTTTTATTATCATTTGCTGTTGCGACATATTTGAAAATACATCAAATGGATGTACATATAGCATATCTCAATGGAGTTATCGAAGAAGACATTTACATTGTGCAACCCGAAGTTTATATTATCGAGGGTAAACACAATCATGTGTGTAAACTCCATAAGGCACTTTATGGCTTGAAGCAATCTATTCGAGCATGATTTCAAAGGATCAATACTTTTCTTATTGATCACGACTACACACGTAGCTCTTCAGATTCCAATGTTTACTTCAAAGCAGTGCAACAATCTTTTAGCATTCTGTTAAAAGAAGACAAGACAATTCTATCTTCTGAATTCGACATGACCGACCTGGGCAAAGTTCATTTCTGCCTTGGTATTCAAATCCACAGAGACAGAAATTGAAAGTTGATCTACATTACTCAACAAAGGTATATCTACAATATGTTAGTCAGATATAATCTGATTAATTGCAAATTAGCTCTCTCACCAATGGAACCAGGTCTCAAATTGTCAAAGGACGAGTGTCCTCAAACAATTCAAGAGAAGCAGCAAATGCGTGAGTATCCTTACCATTGTATTATAGGATCTTTTATGTACGCAATGATTTGTACCAGGCCAGCAGATATAGCTTTTGCAGTTGGCTCTTTAAGTCAGTATATGACCAACCCGGGTGTAACACATTGAAAGACTCTTATCAGAGTCATGAGATATCTTCGAGCTGCTATGGACTTTCGCATTTGCTATGGAGTACTCGACAACGACATTGGTTTTACGGATACAAGTTGGGCAGAAGATGTAGACACTCGTAAATCCACTTTCGGATTTACATTCTTCCTCAACAATGGGCCAATATCTTGGAACAGTTGCAAGCAGTCTTCGATAGCTCTATCTTCTACAAAATCAGAGTACATCGCAGCCTAACAAGCTACAAAGTAAGCGATTTGGTTGAGAAACTTACTTTTAGATATCAATCTAAATCAATATGCTCTAACATTATTATTTTATGATAATCAAAGTGCCATTGTCTTATCAGCCAATCTTAGATTTCATTCTAGGAGTAAGCACATGGAACTGAAGTATCACTATGTTAGAAGCAAAGTTCTTGACAAAGAGGTCAGATTGCAGTACTGTCGAACACAAGAAA
Source organism: Diphasiastrum complanatum (assembly GCA_029204225.1). NCBI lineage: Eukaryota > Viridiplantae > Streptophyta > Lycopodiopsida > Lycopodiales > Lycopodiaceae > Diphasiastrum > Diphasiastrum complanatum. The sequence goes on along the minus strand of CM055092.1, from coordinate 32,221,397 downwards.
TGACATTGGATATTTTTACTAAAGCATTAAGCTTGGATGCACACTAAAAGTTCTGTGCATAACTAAGTTTAAATGTCAAGGCATTCATGGATTCAGATTAAGGGGGAGTGTTGGATTATTCTCCTTCCTACTAATCGACTAATCAAATTTTTTATTTTCATCCAATTGTTTATCCAGTTCTGCGGATTTTTTCTTGTTTTACACAATTTGCAAAATTACAAGTGTTTTTACACAGTCTACAGAAATACACGGAGTTTTGACAACGGTGTCGAGAATTTTTTCTCACTACAAAATCCGACACTATCGCCTTTTGCTATAGTCAATTTTCTCTTAAAGTGACACTATCAAAAATTGCAAGTAAAAATATAGTGTCGCGTTTTTTGCATTTTTCGCCTGTCAAAAATTTTGAGTAAAATTATTGTGTTGACTTTTTCGTCGGTCAGGAATTGCGCAGTGTCATATTTTTTGCATTTTTCAAAGTGCCCTAAATGTTAAGAAAATGACTTTGGCAAAGTATGGGGCTACCCCAATATTCAAAAAATGAGATTTTGCGACACTGTCGTATTTCTCACAAAAGTCGCATTTTTTGTCTGTGGCAGTTTAAGTTCATTTCTACAGAGTGACAGTCGCATTCATTTATGCAGACAGACTGTTTACGACCAATTGTCACCGCTTATCAGCAAGCAACTTTTGAGAAGAACTGGATGAATGCCGACAGACTCCAGCCAACTGGCAGTCGCATTCGACGACCTAATTACTTAGTAGAAATCAGTTGTTCATACATCTCATTATCAATATTGTGAGATTTGAGTATTATTACACCACGCTTCATATGCTCTTATTAAACAGATCATTCACAACCAGAAAGTATTGTAGTTAGCTCTCTATCAAGCTTTCAATCTTGAACTCTCTTGAGCATTCTAGTTCAGTCTTTTAGAGATTTATTTAAGAGTTGCTATTGTGCTATTGCTTATCAGTAGAGTCGTTTATTTCGGACTTATTCTCAGTTACTCAGAGATAACTTTATAGTGCGCGGTTTCTATCCGCTATTCTTTTGCGATCATTAGCATCTGATCTTGTTTTCCGAATCAATACTATTTTCTTATTGCATTTAGTTTGTGTTAGAATGCATGCATCTCTGTATTGCTTTTGTAACTGGTAGAAACTGTCTGGGAATTCAATACTTTATGTTTGGCTACGTAGTCACTTAGTATCTAGAGAAAGTTAGTTGCTAAAGATCGGATGTGATTCTCATCACTATTGCTTTGTTCAATTTTTGATAGGCGTAGTCATGCATTGGAAGTAGGAAGTTTCCGCTATTCCATTACTCACCTATTTCCGACATGGTATCAAAGTATTGATCTTCTTCAAGGCCTAATACTATATAGAGTGCAAGCTCTTATACTTGATATCTTTCGCGATATTAAGTTATTCTTCAGTTCGAATCAATTTGTTTCAGTCTTATTACAGACATGCTGAAAAAAAAGAAAGAATGAATGAAGTCCAAGTACTTTTTTTGTGAGGATGAAAGCATTGAATGATGAGTTGGCTTGCATTGATGAAAGCATTAAGGACGGAAAGCTTGTTCAAGTGATTCTTAATGGATTGTTGGATGCTCATGCTAACATTGTTCAAAGTATTGCTATTCAAAAGACTTTGCCAACTTTGATGGATCTTCAAGAGATCTTGATCAATGAGGAATATAGGCTTCAATCAAGAGGTGGATATCCCTACATCGACACTTCCAGAGGATGCTATATTCACAAAGGGCAAATTCAAGGGCAAAACCAAAATTAAGTGGTCTAAAGGGCAAGATCAAGTGGATGCTTCTTCAAGTGGCAAAAAGAAGGATAGATCAAAGCTCAAGTTCTTCTATTGTGGCATCAAAGGACACTTTGCAAGTGAGTGCTACAAGAAGAAGAGAGATCAAGGAGACAAACAAGGTATTCTTACCCTTGATGAGAATGGCTTGGATGTTCAAGATGCAAATGATGATGCTTTTGTGATGTCTTCATGTATACTTGCTAATGATGGAGATCTAGATCCTTGGTGGATTGATAGTGGAGCAAGTTCACACATGACTTTTCACAAAGAGTACTTCACTTCTTTGTTGGCATATGGAGATGACAAGAAGGTGATCTACACGGCCAATGATGGTGAGTGTGTAATCAAAAGAATTGGCACAATTCCTATTTATCTCTCTACAAATAGGAATGATCCCTAGCACTTGATCTCGACTATCCAGCCGATAAAATCGACCTCCCTATCTGTCATAGTTGCATCCTTGGAAAGCAGACTAGGATTCCCTTTAGATCAAGTCATAAGCATGCAACAAAAGATTTGTTAGACGTTGTTCATTCATATATATGTGGTCCAATGCAAACTTTGTCGTTGCTTGATGCAAAGTATTTTATTACCTTCTTTGACGAATATTCGAGAAGAATAGCTATTTATTTCGTTAAGCAGAAATTGGAGGCTTTCAACAAGTTTCGACAATTCAAAGAGCATGCAGAAATTTAAACTGGTAAAAGAACTAAATCACTGAGATCTGACAACAGAGGAGATCTTTCAGAGTATCAAATCAATTTTCATCAGCTACACTACTTAAGATCAAGCTTATAAGTTGTATGATCATGTTGATTTGAAGATATTTACCAATCGGGATGTCATCTTCATTGAAGATCAGTTTATCGACCTCAAAGGTAAGGGCAAAGCTCATATAACTGAACTATCGAACTCTCTTGAAGTATTGAATTCTCTAGTTCCAAAGGCGACTATTCCTTTTGAAGGTCCAATCTTGTCTACTCCCGATGAACAACTTATCAACAACACATCTGAAGATGATGATGTTGCAGTTCAGCAACTACAGCATAATGAAGATTATCAACTTCGAACATCACCCAGAAGATTAACAAAACAAAGTAGACCACCTATCAGGCACATCGACGAGTCTGCAACTTACCTTGTTCTCTTATTAAGAACTAGACATGGACTATTGTTGAATTACTTACCAACAAAAATGTAGTTGATTGCAAATGGTTGTTCAAAATTAAATACAAGGGCAGATGGAAGTATCGATCGAAGAAAGGCTCGACTTGTCACCAAAGGATTCTCTCAGGTACAGAACATGACTACACTGAGACCTTCAGTCTAGTAGTTAAACATTCTTCTATTCGACTTCTATTGTCATTTGTTGTTGTAGCAGATTTGGAAATACATCAAATGGATGTACAAACAACATATGTTAATGGAGTTATCGAAGAGGACATTTACATGGTGCAACCTGAAGGTTACAAAATCGAAGGTAAACACAATCATGTGTGTAAACTCCATAAAGCACCTTATGGCTTGAAGCAATCTACTTGAGCATGGTGATCAAGTTCCATGTCAAGAGATTTGATTCTTAGAACATATTCTTGTGCACTTTCATCACTTTTTCTCATGCCTTGCAAGACTTGGTTTATGAGCATAGGCACTCTTAACGTGTTGTTGGTGGATTCATATATAGCTTTTAAAGAATCTTAATCTTCCTTGGCTGAAGTGCAAGTGGCAACTTCCTTGAGACGATCATTACTACCATTCATTTTACACAATGTAATGATGTCTTGCCCTCTTGATCTCGTATTTCACCAATTTCTGTCCACCTACAGATTCATCCTCTTCATCTAGGTCAAGATCAAAGAGGTCTTGGAGCATAAGGAGTGACTCCATCCTCATTTTCCAAATGGAGAAATTTGTAGAATTTAACCTCTCATAAGGTTCCAAGAGGAGTATTGCTCCAATTGATTCCATCTTGCTAATGACTTGTACAATGGATGTACTTTTGACCCTCCCTAAGTTCTTTTTCAGAATTTTCCTCACTTGAAGCTCACTTGATATTCACAAAGACACAAGTAGCAAGATTTAAGTGATCTTGATTCAAAGAACTATCTTGAAGAATTCTACAAAGAACAACTCACACTTGATGGAGAAAATTTGATTCTAGAAGTTCACAAAGACTTCACTTTAATTGAATGACTCAAAATAGACTTCTAGCCTTCCAAAGGACTTTTAGTCCCAACCCTCTCACCCTCTCACTAAGATTGAATGGAGGTATGATGAGTTCACTTCAAATTCTAATCAAATTACATTAAAAAATCAATGATTTTGGCAAAACAATGACTTTTCTACACCCATTCTTCTTGATGATCCAAAAAAATCTGTAAAGCCACTTTTAAGGGCTTGTTCGCAGCACCTATCAATTGGATTTTATGACACAAAGTCAAATCTCAATAATGGCTAATGATCTTTGATGTTTTTATGATTTGCATCAAAAAACTCATCAAGATGATGTGCAAGTGTGTAAAGTATGGCTGTTGACCTCTACAAAAATTAGATCTCAAAACTTGAAACAATCACTTGGTATAGGCTTGCCCTCTCAAAACTAGTTCTTTAGCATCAAACTTGCTAAATTTGGGTTGAGCTTTGATCAGCAATTAAACTCTTGTACTTGGCTCTAATACCATGTTGACAGTATAGTGTTTAGTACCCTAAATGAATCTACAGAATATCCTCAAGAGTGATTGGATACTTGGTTTATCAATCTATTGCAAAACTAGCACTCAAATCTTGATCTAGATTGACAATTTTTATGTAATCAAGCAAGAACAAATTGTGATCAAAACACATGGGAACAGCTTCACACGTGTGAAGTACAGTCTACAGTACAGCCTAATAATATAGAATTTAATTCATCAAGTTTAGATTGCATTCCAATCAAAAAATCAAACACAAACGATGTAGACAAATTGTCAATTGCTCCAAAATCTCGATCTTTCTCTCATTGATTGAATGATTTGCAAGTACAAAGAAGATCCTATCCTTGGCTGGCTAAGTAGGTACAACAAGTGTTCAACAAGTGTTCAAGTACCAAAAAGTCATTAGGTTGACTTACTCAAGTCACTCTGACCTAACCATTAGGTATACCATCTATGGTAGTTAGATCAATACCAACTTCTTTGATTTTTTGGAGGTAGCTCCTAAATTTTAAGAAACTTGACCAAAATTCGTATCTAACTCCTATGATTAGGACCTAACTACCCTAGGCCTATCCTCACATGTGTGAACATGCTCAGACACATGCAGATTACAAAAATGTACAATAATCTATATGTTTATCAAGCTAATATTTGCCAAGTTTTACAAGGATGCTTTGGGTTGTAACGAAGACATGCATTTTTAGGGAAGGAGAGTTTGAGGAAGCTTCTCCCATCATTGATTGATGTTTCATTGCCTATGATTTTAGGGAGTTGAAAGTAGTGTTAAATGCAAAGTGGAGTTGATAGTGGTGCTAGAGTGGTAGTGTTAATGCATTCATAGAGTTAATGAAATAATTTTCAAGGAGCATCTATGGTAGTTGTTGTTTGTTTTCTCTTACTATTTGGAACTATGATGATTAAAAGTCATGATGCCATAAATGAAGTGACTAAGAGTGCAAGGTGAGTTCTTGAGTCAAAGTTTAGATGCATTGTAAGATTTTGGTTTGTAGCAAAAGTAGAATAATAAAATAAGAGCTGTTCTTTGAGCTTTAATCTCTCTTTATGTCTCGAGCTTATTTTAACTTTGACATACAATGCTGGACAATGAAAATTTCAATTTTTGAGAGCATTATATGGCATATTTTTCTTTCTTTTTTGGTTTGCCATGATAGTGTAAAGCTATTGTGATAATTTTCTGCAGGTTTGTGTGATTTTGAGAAAGAAAATGCAATTTTGAATATTGTTTCAAATTTTGAAATTTTTTTTTTTACCTCATTTTTCAACAATTTGAATGTCTCCTTCATGGAAGACCATCTTCTCGTGATCTACTAGACAACATTGCTTGTTTACATGAACACGCATCGGCTTTGTAGCACAAAGGGCATATTGCTCTTGCAGCCCATGGGCTCGAGCTTAAAAAAGCAAATTGTGTGCTTGTGAATTTTACATTAGGTAAAGGCCAAGTGTTGGCCTCACCTTGTTGGGCCTCTACCCTTAAGAGAGGACCTTAAAAGTGTTAAGCCCTCTCTTACGATGGACAACATCCTTGGCATTTCGACCCTTCCCTTGGTTTGTTTTGTCACCATTATTCCCTTCTTCACCCCTCTCAGCACTAGCATGCCGTTTTGCTATCCTACTTGGTCTCTTCAGATGTTGTTCCCCCTCGATCCAACCCTCCCCTACGTTTGCCGAACTCATCTCCTTTGGCTGCTCCTTCCGCCTCAAAGGTCCCTTTGCGCTTAAGAAGCTTGCGCTCATTTTCCTTGACTTTCATATCCTTTTGTCCTGGTCTAACACCTCTATTCTCCCCTCTGAACCCATTTGGACCTCTGCTCTTTTCCCTCCTGGTGCACCTCCCCTTTTTCCTGTCACATGTGGCTCTCCTTGTCTCTACCCTCCAAAGGCCTCAGACAATCCACATCCCTCCTTGTCAAATTCTTGCTTCTTTCACTTTTTTTTTCAAAGTGAGTCTTTTCCTCGCCTGTTTCTCCATAATATTGTCGCATATCTCGCCCTCTCCTCCCTTGGACCTTGACGGCCCCCCATGGACCAAGCTCTTCTGAGCTACCGTGCCTAGCACCTTCGTCAGAACCCTTCCCTCTTTCCCGATTTTTTCAACTCCCTCTGGTCGGTTTTTCATTCCCAACTTTCCTGGCGCAAAAGACTCTGTGTTCTCTATTCTCTCTCGTTGGGAAACTTAGGTACCTTGCCTACTGCATCCTTACTAAGTCCCTTCCTTTGCTTGCTAAATGGCCCTTTTTGCATGATTGCCTTTGCCCCCTTTGCAAGCTGGAGGAAGAAACTGTTGAGCACATGTTTTTCTACTGTTGGTGGAATTTGCCCAGCTCCTTCAACATTGGGAATTGACTTTTTCTCTGGGGGTTGACACCATTTTGTTGGGCGACTATCACATTATAGATCGCTCTACTTTGACCCTTTGGCATGTCTGCAGGCTTGCAGTACTTTGGCAGGTTTGGACGGCCACAGAACAAACATGTTTTTGAAGGCACTGCTCCTACTCTCTAGACTTCGGCATGTATCCGCATGGCTACTTTTTTTTTGCATACTACCCTAGTACTTTGGATTGCCTCCTTGCGTGGTGTGCTTAAAGTCCTTGTTTGTAAAGATTGTACAGGTTGCCTTTTTAGACATTTTGACTGACTTGGCCTCGGGTTGCCATCTTTTTTGTACTTGTACATTTGCCGAAATACAATAGTATTATCAAAAAAAAAAAAAAAGCCCTCTATAGGCCCGCCCCTCACTTTTTTTACAATTTTTCTTGATCTAGCTTATCGGCATGCTAGCCGAATCAGCTCCAAAAAAAAAATTATTTTTTCAAAAAGTTCTTCAAGAAAACTTCATTTTTTGAAATAGGAAATTTGGAAGGTAGCACGCCGGCATGCTAACTTTTACAACTTCAATAACAGTTTTTTAAAAAATAAAAGTGAACCTGTATTTATAGAGTAACAAAGTATTTTGTGATGGACCTATTTAAAATTTGATGGATAGTTAAATTTTTAAGTATCTATCAAACCACAATTCTTGTTCTTAAAAAATCATGTAGTGGCATAGAAGGGGTGACACACCATGTGCTACCATTTTGTTGGAGCATATCATGGAAGAAACTCGCAAAAAATCTACTCGCAAAATGTCAAAACCCCATCCCAATCATGGCATTCGTGATTTGCAATTCGTCATGAAAACATGGACGTCCCAAGTCATGATAACGGAGCCGTATGGCCTTCACCACATCATCCACATACATTTAATGCCCGGTGCACCTAAATGCCCATCCAAGAGTTCTAGTTAAAGCGAGTCCTATTATACCCACATGACAATATTTCTTGGTTTCCAAAACAAAGCTTGAATGTCAACCTAACCGACTGAGCCAACCCCCCGTTGGGGGTACCCACAGGACAATGGGGACGGACAGCCTATAACCCTAATCAGTGATGACGCGTCGTCGTGAGGAGGTCCCCAAAAGTCCAAAGGCCTCTTAGCCCTTGTCATTGGCATGGAGGTGACCATATACGTAAGGTGACCAATGGGCCATCATCTCTCTTCCTTTCTCTCTTCTTCTTCTTCTTCTTCTTCTATGTTCTTCTTCCGCATTTTTGCGGTTTGATCCAGCTTGTTGTATCTCCGCCCGCCCTATGTTTCCTCTCATTTCTTCCATTTCAGCATCCGCACACAACTGCAGCCTCATTGCCTTCTTGCCGTTGCAAGTGATGCATTTCCAAGGAAAAGCCGTAGTCGCAAAGTAATCGTGGGCTGTCATGGTTGATCCAGGTTTTTTGTCAAGGAAATAGCTTTTCTTTCCAAGTATTTTCTAATTATCGGTTTGATTTTTGCTGGTTAGTGCATGAAGGGCTTAAGGGACTCTTTCTGCGACTTTTTGATCAGAAAACGGCTTATTAGGATTTGCTGCTGGGGTTTATCGCTAGCATGAATTCTTAGCTGGTTTAGTTTTGTGTGCAGCATGCAGCTTTTCTTTGAAGCAGATTATTATCATCGGTTAATATCTGCTGTTATGTACGTGAAGAGTGTAATGGACTCTTTTTCCGACTTATCGATCAGCAATCGGCTTGCAAGGGTTTGCTCCTAGGGTTTCCTGTAGAGCATCATTTGTAAATCGACGCAGAAACCTTGGCAAGCTCTTGTTCTTGGAGGTAAATCTGGTAATAGAAATGAAGCCGTTCGGCTGAGCTTATTTTTGAGCTTGCTTAGAAGCTGCAGCTGGTTGTGTAATAAAGGGATGGCGTTACAAGGCAAAAGAAAGAGGGATTATGAGACAAACGGAACTCAAAACGGGGATGTGAGGTCATATGCAGAGACTAGGGATGCAAGGAATCCTGTGGTACAGCCTCCAGAGGTGGATTTTGCTCTATTGGAAGCTTTGGAGGGTTCAGCCGAAGCTGTGGAAGCGCTTGATCTCAGAGGACTGAAGAAGATGGTGCTTTCTTTTGAGCGTAAGTTGAGGGATAATCTTGAGGCACGCATGAAATACATGGAGCAGCCAGAAAAATTTGTTGAATCGGAAGTGGATCTAGACGAAGAGCTCAAGAAGATGCATGCACTGGCAGCAGCACCAGAACTGTATCCAGAACTCGTAAGATTGAATGCTGTCCCTTCAATTTTAGGGTTACTAAGCCATGAAAACACAGATATAGCCATTGAAGTTGTCAATTTGCTGAATGACCTAACCGATGAAGATGTGATAGGCGAGAGCGATGAGCCAGCGATAATTTTGGTTGATGCACTCATCGAAAACAATGCCTTGGAACTCTTAGTTCAGAATCTTTCTAGGTTGGATGAGGGGGATACAGATGAGGCATCTGGGGTCTTTAATACACTCTCAATTATTGAAAATATGGTAGAGGTGAAGACACTGGTTGCTGAGCTTGTGTGTGAAAGAACCAAGTTGCTCCGGTGGTTGCTCAATAGAATTAAGGTTCGTGAATTTGACAGCAACAAATTGTATTCAAGTGAAATCTTGGCAATTTTATTGCAGAATAGTAATGTAAATCAGCGTAGGCTAGGGCAGCTCAACGGGGTAGATACGATCCTGCAGGCAGTTGCGCTTTACAAGTCAAAGGATCCAAAGTCTTCAGAAGAAGAAGAAATGTTAGAAAATCTTTTTGATTGTCTTTGTAGTGTTGTAATGCCAATGGAAAACAAGGAGAGATTTGTCAAGGCAGAAGGTGTTGAGCTTATGATTATTATCATGAAGCAGAAGAGGCTTGCTTACGGATCAGCTATGAAGGCTTTGGATTTTGCAATGACAAGGTGTACGGCTGCATGCGAACGCTTTGTTGACGTCCTTGGCCTGAAGACGCTCTTTGCGGCCTTCATGGGGAAGGTAACGTCTGAGCAATTAATCATCGCTGGTTAAGCTGTTTGTGTATGGAATATTAGGGGCATTTATGAGGGGCATTCATGTATGGTATATTAGGGGCAACCAAAAACTATTTGAATCGTGCAAAAGAATTAAATATATATATATTTTTAATAGCTTATGGCTGAAATATTTTTAGGGGAGCAATGTTCAAACCAGTGTTTTGCCTCCTAGAAGTGCAATAGATAGGGCACAAACAAAAAAAGTCAGTAGCTATTTGGTTGTTATTTGCTCTGGTTCTCAGTAATTGTTAATGCTATAGCCCAAACTATCAACTCTATGGATGATGATCACTTTTGCAATCATTTCACTAGTGAATGCAATGTGCATACAGTTGGGGGCATAAATATTAGGCTCTTTTCGGCGCACATTTGGACCATTGTTATCTATGGGGGGGTGCAGGGGGGGCAGACCCCCCTTGCTACTGTTGCCGGGGGGGTCCATGGGGGGCCGGCGACAGCCACCTAGGCCCCCCCCCCGGCTGGGGGATCGGGGGGCAGCGCCCCCCGAAGCAAAAAGCGAGGTACAATTGCTCTACAGTTCTTAGTCTCTGTCCCACTGGGACCATATGTGATCGTAACGAACATGCTAGAGGTTAGTTTTGAATTTTTATCCTTGACAGAACCATTCATGGATTAATGCACCTGAACTGGACCATCTTGTACCCGAAACATTTGGCAAACTACACAATAATAATGCTCTTAATCAGAGCTTTCATCTGATACCCATATTGCCCCAAAAAAAAAACACGATTCTAAACAATGCTAGGAAAATTCCGAAATGAGACTATGAACTGCGATTCGGACCGCGATTCTGAATCGTAGTGCAACTATGAAATTTCAAAGTGCACCAATAATACTTACAAAAAGATTAACAACCATAACATTTTTTGACTCATTTATGTATAAGCAGAATGACCTTTATCAAAGCAAAATCTTTTAATGAAGCCAATTGTTGAGGAATTCAATTGCCTGAAGAAGTGATATTAGGGGAATCATTAAACAAATTAGCTAAACTGTAGTAAGAATAATAGTAAAACTGGAATTTATGACAATTACTTTCAAGTATTGCCTTATCCAACTTTGAGATTAAAAGACTTCCTCAAATTTACTTTGAAAAACTTGCAAAAACTCCAGATAAAACTTGATGTCCAATCTATATTTCTTCAGTGGGACTAATATTCTCCTATCACAATGCTCACAACAACTTGTGAAGAGATCACATGGAATATGCTTTAAATACCTATACTTTCCTTGCACATGAAATTTTGGACATAGAAGAAGGCATAAGGAATGCTTCTCTAAGGTAGATTTCAACAAAATGCTTGTGAAATTTATTGGATTTGAGACGAAGCAAAATTGTGATTATTATTGGCTTCAAAGCTATGAAGGGCTCTATTATAAAGCATGACACACAAAGAATTGAATCAAAAATGTGAAAGTTCTACTAGGACCACATGTTAAATTTACAGGCACATAATGGGTGTCGAATGATAATAGTACATAAAAGTTCTCCAACCATAGCTACACTGCTTTGTGAAACATATAGAACACGCTATATCCATTATATAGTATTGAAGCAAAATATCATATTAAAGTCTAAATTAAACCCTGATTTATATAATCAGATAAAAACAAACAGTAGATTTGTCATGTAGATTTTAATTCTTTGTTCTTTGATATGGTATCTAGTTTACGAACCTTTCTTTATGTAGGTATAAGTAATTCATACATTACAAGTGTTCAACATAAAACCATGTAAGCGCCTAGCCACTAGGGGTAAAATTGGCCATTTGCTCTAACACCCCCCTCTTAGTGGCTATTTTATTTATTGCAACACCTAAAGATTGTCTGAAGTTCTTAATCTCTCTTTACTAAGTGGCTTAGTAAAGATTTCTGCAATATGATCTTCTATGCCATAGAACTTACGTTGAATTTATCCATTGTGCACGTTCTCCCCGTATGGAGTGCTGGTCGAGCTCATTATGTTTTGTCCTGGTATAGTATATGGGATTCCTAGCAAGTTCAACTAGTTTTGGAGAGAAAAAAATTCTCTGACGCAGATTAGCACCTGTCAGCTTGGCCTGCTGACTTGGTGTCAGCCAAGATATCCTGCCTCATCTGGGTCGGCTGCCTCCCGTCTGCATTCCCAAGAGAGCATAAGTTGGAAGAAGCTTGCTTTTTGCATATGGCCATCAAGAGGGAATAGACCAACCTAGCAGTGGTAAGCTTGCCAGCAGGCCAGAGTGGAAACCCTTATTTGGTGGAGAGAGAGAGAGAGAGAGAGAGAGAGAGAGAGAGAGAGAGAGAGAGAGAGAGAGAGAGATCTTAGGTTTTGTTGTACTTTTGCCCTGCAGGTCCCTGTAAGGACGAAACATAAGACCGATAGGTCTATTGAGGAAATAGAAGAACGTGTCATTTCTTTGGCTGCTTCCTTGTTTGGTAAGGAAAGTCTCCTATCAAGACATGCCATTTTTTTGCAACCAAGCTTATGATGTGATTGACATTTTATCTCGTGTAGTGCTTGTCAATGCACTAATGAGTTGGGCCTACGTGATTTTTTGCTCTTCATCATCACCTCTCTTGCACATTCTCAGGTGGCTTGGCAAGAGGATCCAGAAGAGAAAGACTTCTCAGTAAATTCAGTGAGAGTGAGTATGAAAAGGTAGACCGTCTAATGGAGTTGTATCTGAGGTAAGTTGAAGGTTTAACCTGCCTATTATTTGGATAAATTCTGCTCTATTCATCAATCATCAATGTTGACTACTAGTCAATGGGAATTGTTTGAAACCAGTAAGATCTACGTGCTGCAGATATTCTAACCGGGTTAAGGCTGAAACAAAGAGGCTTGATGAGCAAGAGCTTGAAGATGTAGAGGTGGTTTTGCTGTTTTCTTCCTACCAAAATTCATCATGAATTGGGTCAGCGATCATGTTATCTTTTCTGCAATCATGTTAATTGAAACGTTGCCATAAGTCTTCAGTTATTATTGTGGATATAGTGAGCAGTCCTTGTCATTTTTTTGTCAGCAAACTGATTTTAGTTATTAATGCATGTCTCTAGTTGGACGAGGATGAAAAGTACCTAGCAAAACTGGAGGCAGGTCTGTTCACCTTGCAGGTTAGCCAGAAGTTTAATAAGACAAATTCTTTCTCATTTCCTTCATTAAGATGTGTTTTGCTCTTTTTAGGTAGTGTCTCAGATGAGGTTGCCTTTTGTACTTTGTTTATATTGCAATTGCTTTTCACTATGAAGTACTTGCCAAGCATTTTGCAGCCAAATTTTTAGGCTCTATTTCATGGCAGATACATAGTCACACTAATCTTTTGGCTCTGTGCAGTTGCTTGCATTAATATTGGCCCACCTATGGTGTTCTGAGTAAGTCTTACCAGATGTTAAGAATTACTTCTCTATTCGTGCCTCTATATCAGTCTTTAGACCTGAAATTTTAGCTCTGTTCTAGGCCAAGATGAGGATTTATGGTTTTCTGACTTTTTTGAAGCTAAAGTGCGTTTGATATTTGTGTTCTTTAGTTTTTGCAAAGCCTATGATTCCAGCACGTCTATCCAAGTAATGAAGTAAGTCTTAATGAAATTCTGATGGTTGATATTACTGCTTGATTTGCTCTTACAGGCATCCAGGAATGCAGGATAGAATACAGCTACTATTAAAGCAGCAGCGACTTACAAGAGATGATGTCAAAGCTATTTTGAAGGTTTGTTATTACATGTCCAACAGTCTTTGATTCTAATGTGTCAATTTTTTTTGAAATTTCAAAATTTCTCCACTTTTACTACGTTTGTTTTTCAAATTTTGAATTATTATTGGGGTTTTTTCAATTGTTTGGTAGGAGCTCGATTTGAACTTTTTCCAAAGTTTTCAAATCAATTCTAATATTGCTTCAAACCTCCTTGATACAAATTGCATGGGATGTATGTGTCGTGTCTTTCTTGTTCTTTACATTGATTTTACCAGGGGAGTAACTCAAAGATCACATGCAGATAACTAGTGCCATTTGCTTTGATCCTTTATAAGTATGCATTACTTCCTATTCTTGAATTTAGTTACACTTGCTATAATTTTGCAGGAGTACAATGATAATATTGGCGATGTTGATGGGCCAGAAGAAAGAGATAAACGACGAAGTAAAATCCAGAAGCTTCTCGATTTTATGTGATTGTTGATTTGCTCTTTAAACTTTGTATGATAATGGATTCATGGAAAACACCTGGCAATTCAAACTACATGTTCATTTGAAAGATACATTCACAGTTCTTTGAGAATCTGTACTATGGGGTTTTTGTGTCTAATCTAGCTTTGGTCAATAGTTGAGCTTGTGTATCTGGTCATGGTGATCACAGAAGGTATTGGCTATATGGACGAACCTATTAGAGTAGAAAACTAGTTTCTTGTCTCATCCTAGTTTCATCGACTATGACATTTCTCAGACCTCTCATTGTCTAAATAGCTCTAGGACAGTCTTGGGGCTTGCGTTTTTTTATGTAGGGGATCAAATAGAGAGAGTTCATATTAGAGGTCATTTACTGGTTGAGCTACCTAGCTATGTGGAAAGTCATCTGGGTAAGCCCACGTGACTTACTATTTTATCCATACAAACGGCTTTGACAATGAAACACAATGTTATTTGGACATTTGACGTCTGTTGAGAATCCTTGAGATCATGATCTACAAATCACATTATCAATAACTAAGCTTCAATATTTTGAAGTTAACATCTGGAGGTTGATTTTGTTGCTAAAGGAGATGAATAATTAAGTCTTATTGCACTAGTCAAATTCATGAGCTTCCTTTTCGGAACTTGCTTTCATAATTAGAGTCTGCCCATCATCATTGAAGAGGTCATAAATTTTGAACACATCCACAAACAAAGCATCATATGTTGAAAAGATTGCAAACAAAAAAGGATTTTACTCTATGGAAAAAGTCTGTTATCAAGAAAAGTAGCACTACTGTAGGGCCTCTTACGGAAGTTCTAGAAAGCATACCAAATATCTGTAGTTCTTGTGCGCGTTATTGCTTCTATACTAGCTTGGAAGCCCTAAGGGGGGGGGGGGGGGGGGTTTCAGAACGCTACTGCTAGAGTTAGGGTCAAAATCCCTTGTTCTTTTCCACAGTCTGCTTTTCTATAAGGGGTAAAGATCCCCTATGCTGATCCACAGTCTGAGATTTTCTAAAAGGGGTCCAGTCCATCTAAGATCCCACATACTTATCAATGGTCTATGAGCATTCGAAGGGCTCTGTGGGCCTTAATTTAGCTAAAGAGGCCACCTGTTCTGAACTTTCTTATACTTTCAAAACAATGTGGTGTATAATGTTTTGCAAAAGTTCCAATTTTTTTCTTGGCCCTCAATGTAGACACATTCATTTGGGTTTCCAAGGGGGGACCAAAAACAGTTCTCAATGTAGACATATGGAACGTTCAAAAAAAGTTTTGAAGTTGGTTGCAAGTGCTATGGTTAGATCTGGAGGGAAGCAGTGTGGAAAAACATCAATAGAGTCTCATGTTTGGGATGACCTTTTCTTTGTACTAAATGTTGCACCTGATGTCGCAGTATCTTGTGTTTTACTGATCTCGCTCGAGAATGAATAGAAAGGTCAGGATCATCTAGGAATTGTCAAGTTCCTCGTTTGCTCCAATTACTGCACTTACAAAATGCGTATGCCGAAGTTGCTGCTGCAAATGTCGTTTGTTAGACCATGATGCATACGCTGAAGGAATAATATATTTGCCCGGCTGTGAGATGCAACGACAAAGAACTTTTTGGTCTAACCAAGTTTGTTAATTATAATCAGTCCTATGTGTTTTACCTTGGTTCTAATATGGAGACTTCACGGCATAGAAAAATGTTACGCTTTTTTAAAACGACACTTACACTTTCATGTCTGTCTATATCATCTCACATTGAAAAACATTGCATTGTACTTAATACGAAGTTGTACCATGTTTGGTGATTAAAACTCTTGTAGCCAAAGCATATTGGTTACACATTGACATTGGTATAAGAAAATCAGGGTTAGGAGTAGCCATATATGTCTCCACCTTCACCAAATTCAAATTTCAATTCCATTATTGTTCATTGAAATGCTAGTATACATTTTTTTCAATTGAATAAAGTTAGAAATTGAAATTGAGGGGATTCCTTTTGGAGAATTTCAAATTATTATTTTGGAGATAGGTTTTAATAAAGATGGAACCTTTCATTTAGATAGTAACCACTCAAATTCAGGTGGTGTTACTTTTGCTCAGTTGTATTGTGGGTCCATTGCTAGGTTTAAGTTGTTATTGGACGTGCCATGTCGTCTAGACTATGGAATCCAAGTTGTCAAGTTTCTATTGGGAACACATTTGAGACTATAAAATCCAATTTGTCAAGTTTTTATTGGGAACACATTAGTGCCAGTTTTGTGATCCAAGATTGCCAAATGAAGACATCAATATTTGCATCATGATTGTAGAATGCATCATCATTATTATTGCATACCTAAGGAAACTATCTCAATTGTATCCATCAGATCGACAAAGAGTATATACATCATGGCTAAATAGTACAACAAGGGTTTTGATCTAAAGAACCAAGATAATGTTTATTGTTTGGAAGTCTGAAGTGAAGTGGTGGTATGACAATAGATACACAAGGTTCAGCTTAGTCACAAGAACCATGAACTTGTAGTAATTGGATGAATGTAATGATTTGCATTACGATTGTTGAACCATGCAAGCCCATCCATTGACAGAAAAAGAGGATGATCTATAGCATTCTAGATTATGAGCAAAGTTACATCTTTGAGTGAAATCTTTAAATGTAACATTTGTTGAACAATAATTGATACTATTATTGCCTCTAGGCATCAACATTTGCTTGACAATTTAAGCATGGAGCAAGAATGTTGTTGCAAAGTCCTATTAATATGATATTGCCATTGTGTCTTTAGAACTTTGCTATGAAACATCAGAATGTTCATAAGATAATGATACAACGTTATGGAGACCCAATTCCCATAGACCCACTCTTCTATCACGCCATGTCCTAGAAATGAAATAATCACGGTTTCAAATTACTTTAATGAACTTAGTGTGCCAAAAGAAAATGTTTTTTAGAGTAGAAACTCCACTTAGGAATGCATCCCAAATCAATCATGAATTCTAGATATATATGGGAAGAAAAGTATTTGAATGTGTACAATGGAGTCCAAGCTATTCGAAAGGGACCATGAACTTGAAGTAACACAAGTAAAAAATAAACTACATACATTTTGAGATAGTTGTGGAGACTAGGAATGCAATATAGTAGTAGGTAAGAGTGGTCCAAAAGGGTTGAATAAATTTCATACCATTTAAAGGGTCAAGAGCCAAGGATAAGCTTAGTTGGTTAGCTTGGCATCCAAAGTTTCTTTGGTCAAAAGTTCAAGCCCCCCTTGGAAACCAAAATGCATTTAAATGGCCAATGTAGGTTGAGGACTAACAAAAACCAGCCCAAATGTATAACAACAAACAATAGAACGACTCTAGACATACTCGTAGTATGGAAAGAATCCCCTCCATGTTATAAATGAATTAAGACTATGAACTAGAAAAAAAATATGAAGGATTGGATTTTTGATGTTTGACGTTTCTTTGGGCATTTTGCTTGCAAAATCACCAGAGAGGTCGTGGTATCCTCGACTATGTGTTATAGGATTGTAATGTTCAAGTGGTATACCAATTGAGAAGAAGTTGAAAATCTATCAAAACACTAACATATTCGTTATGCACTTCAAGAGCATGCACCTATGTGTGAAAAGTGGAAAGTTGAAGAGGTTGTCCATTGTCTACATACATGTTTATATGATGATAATGGTCTTTGATCTTTACCTATAGTACAATTTGCTTCTTCTTTGATATGGATGTACCCCATCATAGTGAGCTTGTAGCACATTCCTGACATCTAGAGCGGTACCATCCACTATCCACACATGATCCCAAGTTGTAACATAAACTTGGGCATGTATCGAGTCAAATGACACATCACTTTGATCGTGTATTAGTCTCTCACATGCATTTGGTCTGTACCTCATGACGCATATTTTATTGATTCTCAGGCTTCCTATAACCATGCCTCGATGGTGTGAGGTAATGGCGCATTGATTTGAGCTCTCTAGAACTTGTTTGAACCAATCAAAGTTGGCAGGCAATCAGAACTTGGTTCCTGTCATAACAGCATCATGAGTTGCACTGGCACCTATGGTGTTGAAAGTAGCATATGTGGGCTAGCATTAAGAGTGATGTTGGCATTGGTGGCACTAGGAGTAAGGTTGGCACAAGTGCCAGTTTTACAACATTTGCCTATCCTAACAAATGTAGAAAAATAAACAGCCAAAATGCCAGGAAAAAACAAGAAAGAACCATAGCATTTATGTTGATGACACAAAAGAAGCAAAACAAAGTACAATAGCCATTAGTTATTATTAAGTCTCAAGGATTTTGAGTACATGGAATCATGATTCATGTGAATTGGGTAGATGAGACCTAGATGTAGTTCATATTTACAAGGAGGAGTAGAGGATTCTCCAAAACACTCACTAAAAGATAGTGCATAAATAAAAAATTGAAAATTTAACTAGACTAAAATTTATGACTAGCCTTTGTTTGGTTGGTAAAACTTACATAAATGCCTTGGAGGGGTTTAAATAGAGATCTACCTTCAATTGATTAACTTCAATATCTTGTTGATCCCAACGAAACTCACATTTATATTTTTGACTACTGAAGTGCACCAATTAAGTTGAATGACACTGCCCCTACTTTAATATTTTTCCCTAAACATTCAGGCCTAAATGGATTGACAAAGTTGGAGAAGCCAATCCAGGTGAAATTTTTTGTAAAAATTTTGGCCATCAATCCATAAATCCATTGTCAAATCACATGTTGTCTTCATGAAGATGATTTTTCCATTTAATCAAGTATTTATTCTCTCTCTCTCTCTCTCTCTCTCTCTCTCTCTCTCTCTCTCTCTCTCTCTCTCTCTCTCTCTCTCTCTCTCTCTCTCTCTCTCTCTCTCTCTCTCTCTCTCTCTCTCTCTCTCTCTCTCTCTCTCTCTCTCTCTCTCTCTCTCTCTCTCTCTCTCTCTCTCTCATGAATGGTACCTAACTATAATTTACTATACTTGGAATTATAGCAATGCTGGGTATATGGTCTCTTTAAGTTTCATTTCTAAGGCAGGAACCTTGCCTATTTTGAAAAAAAAACCTCCACTTGCATTAGAGGCAGTTTAGATGGTCAAGATCATCCATATGTCATCCTACGATTAGGATTGGTTACCCTTTCTACAAGTCACCAAATGGATGTTAGCTCTCAACCTTATCACCTACGTGAAACTTCACCTATATAAGGGTGACATACTCCTTTCACCACTCTTCTTCTCTCTTTTCTCTTCCTCTCTTTGGCAAAGCAGGCTTGGGAATACATCGCCCAACTACTATCGATTGGACATCGATCTACAATACTCCCGGTAAGTGGTTTCTACACTTGTTCTTTCATGCATTTGGAAAGCACTAAACAATAGTATGTTGTTACAAATAGCATCATTTTGATCAGCGTTAGAGCGTGGCCCAAACATCATCTTTTTTGCATTTCAGTTGGCTGTTTTCTACATATAATGCAATGGTTTATGCTTTCCGTCCATTGCTAATCAAATAGGACATAATGTTGCTAATAGTAGTGATGCAATGATGATCCATCACTATGGATTATTGGCATATACTTCTGGTTTTTATGAATGATAGCAATCTACCCATCGTTGACTAGCGATGATGCTACATCTCTTTATATGTTGAACACAATGTTATGTAAACATATAACATAGCACATTCATGCTTTTGATATGGAAGTGGACAACGATGGTGAACCATTTTGAAACACACCTTTTTGATGATAGTAATGATTACATTTAGTTGAAAACTTATCATGGAGTCCATTGCTGCTATCCAATGATGAACTACCAATTCTTCTGCTAATATGTGTTCTCTTGTCATGAAGAGCTCTTAGAAATGAATGCATATTGATAAGACATGCTATCATTTATGTCTCTTTCAACATAGCTGTGACTCGTTTCGGATATTAGTCCTATCATTGCATTTGGATAGACAGCAAGGTATGTGTAAAACTTTCACTCTTTATCTTCAAATCAATGCAAGACGAATGTAATACTTTGCAATCTATCGCCAAAGCTTAAGTGAGTAGGATTTCAGGGAATTGGGTTGTAATAATAACACCTTTCTCGGGCTTGTGATAACTCAATGCTATATATAGACTCAGATCCGGAGTAAATCGTTTCTTAAGAAATTCACGAGCAAACATGACCTCTTCACAAGATTCACTCGCGTCTACTATTCAGGTTGGTGCTTCTTACATATCTCGGTTGCTTTTACGTAAATGGCAAATACATTTCAAATAAATACGTCGGCATTGTAAGATACTATTAATGGCATTTGTACTTTTTAGAAGAGTGGATTGATTTTCAATCAGTTTTAGCATGTCTCTTCTCCATCAAGCATTGCCTTAACATATAAAATCATTGCTTATCGTAAGTACTATTGCAACCCTCAATTAACAAGAAATGAATCTATGGTTTTGCAAATGGACAACACATCTGCAATACATCTGACAAAAGACCCTATGTTTCACTCAAGGATGAAACACATTACGATCAAGTACCACTTGATAAGAGATCTGATCGGGAAGAAGATATTGCAAACTACTTTCACTGGAACGAAAGAGATGGTTGCTGACATTTTCACAAAGGCCTTAGACAAAGGTCTGTTAGAG
The DNA here is from genome assembly GCA_029204225.1 of Diphasiastrum complanatum. NCBI lineage: Eukaryota > Viridiplantae > Streptophyta > Lycopodiopsida > Lycopodiales > Lycopodiaceae > Diphasiastrum > Diphasiastrum complanatum. Next base: position 32,200,661 of record CM055092.1, on the reverse strand, counting down.
AAACAGAGGAGCAGTCTTGGAGTCATCAAGCTATCATGCTTTGAGAGAGAGCTGAAGAAACAAAATGTTTCAATTGCCAAAGCTTTGCTAGCTTTTCACCCTAATTTTGACACAGAAGACACACGAAGCAAAAATGTTTGCGAATAATTTCATGACACACGACATGAAATTGTTTCACGACACAAAATTATTTGTGCTCCACAAAGGACCAAGAAGATCAACCAAGTACCATGGGGTACAAATATTTGATTAGATATTGTGACATTAGCAGAAGTACTCTAGAACGTGACTAATCTGCCCCTCTTGTAATCCATGATTAGTTATAGATGTTTAATCTTTTTGATCAGGGAAATTACACGATGCGACATGAAAAAGTTTGTGAACTATATATTTTCTGCTTGATGCATAATACAGTAAGACAAAAATATACAGAATACATGTCTGCCTGTGAACGAGGCAATTTTGTAAGAGGATCAACAGATCCAGAAGTCCTCTAGTAAGCGAGACACTATTCGTGGGAGAATTGTATTTCTCTGACGCCAATGCACTATGTTGATCTGTCACACCGTGCTTGCAATCAGAAGATCAATAGATAATATTGTAGCTGTTATGCACATACTATTCCAAATGATTGTATGATCTCGAATGAATATTTGTCTGTTATTATTCGTGTATCTCATTTACTTGTTTATTCAATTCCTCACATTGGTTTAATCTTGTTAATTGTTATATTAATCTATAGCGTAGATCAGCAGTGTCTATCTACATTTTGGAGGATTTTAGGAATGATATAGCTGACAGTGACCAGCAATCATATATGAAGTCCACACGAACTGATTTTGTTCGCGAATGTTTTCGCTTCGTGTTTCGCTTCGCATCATTTCGCTTCGCTTCGCGATCACTTGGCTTTCAGCATAAATCAATTTTAGAGCTCATTCAAGTTTCGTTTAGCTTCCTTCGTTTCGTTTTGTTACAGAGCCTGATTGATCTTTTTGCAGATTCTTCTCGTTTCGTTACAGAGCTTGATTGATCTTTCCGCGAATTCTTCTCGAGCAAAAATTATTCGTGATCAAAATAGTTTCGTGAATAATTTCACGAATCGTTTGAGAGACTCCCATTAGTTCATCACCAAAAATTTATTGGAATTTCAATTTGCACTTTCCATCACTATTACCTACACAATTCACACTAAATGGTATTGTTGTAATCTTCACGACCACCGCAACTAATGTATGTATATACACAATAAATTAGTTGATAAGAAAAAATACAATAACAAAAATATGACAAGAGAAGAGTTGAAGATCAATCAAAGATTAGCAGAAGCATGAATCAAAGTTCCTCCGTGAACTCCAATGTATCAAACTATCTAATTCCAGAGAATCAGATATCATTAGAGAGAGTGAAAGTTATTCCAGAAGTAGAGATATTATTCAATCTATAACGAGCATAGTAGAATTACAGCACATAGTGCGTTAGTACTATGAACCATTCTCGGGAACAGAATTGTGATCTAATCATTGTTAATACAACAAGCTAATACACATATTCTCTATTTTTTTATGTGCGTTTACACTACTGAATGCTTTTTGATAACTTATTTCTTTGCTACTGATACTCGTTTCTACGGCTCATACAAGATATCTTATTCGAAGGAAGCATGGATGTCATTGACGCCTAACTGTATCGTTGCCTTCATGGTTGTCTCACGCACCTACAAAGATATTTCTCTTGTCGATCTAAGAAATAGTTTGAATCAACAATTTGTGTAGATCCTATAATAATTTGACGTTGAGTTTTCTCTTGTTTAGATTTTATATCCAACAAGAGTGGTATCAGAGCTGATAAGTAATTAATTCCTAAAGCCTATACACCCCAACAAGTGGCATCAAAGCCAACAAACAAACTATCAGAACCCAACAAGTGCTATCAAAGCCTAGTCCAAACTGTTACAATATTCATGACTAAATAACCATTTCTTAGATTGTTCAATATGGAAGGTACATCTTCAAATATCCGATTGATTAATAAGTTCAATGAAGATGATTTCCACATTTGAAAATTCAAAATGGGTATGATATTCATTGAAAAAGAACTATGGAGAGATGTCAATGGTTCAATAGCCAAATTGGTTGAACCTGACATGCTGACTGCTTGGGAAGCTAAGGATGGCAAAGTGTAAGGGAAAGCTCCTCAATATTCTGCTTACAAGACAAAACAATGGAGAAAACACTATGGAGAAACCACCCAACCAAGTCAAAGTAACCAATCAATATCTAGAAGCTTCACCCCCAAGCCTAGGATTAGGAAGCCGGAGAGTAGAGAGAGGACCAATCAAACTATCCTAGAGTAGGGTTGCACTTGATAAATCTACCTGCACCTCTTAAGAGAGCCAGTGAGATCCACCTATAATGCTGACAACATACCTATACAACATTGTCAACATTTCTCTCTCTCTCTCTCTCTCTCTCTCTCTCTCTCTCTCTCTCTCTCTCTCTCTCTCTCTCTCTCTCTCTCTCTCTCTCTCTCTCTCTCTCTCTCTCTCTCTCTCTCTCTCTCTCTCTCTCTCTCTCTCTCTCTCTCTCTCTCTCTCTCTCTCTCTCTCTCTCTCTCTCTCTCTCTCTCTCTCTCTCTCTCTCTCTATATATATATATATATATATATATATATATATATATATATATATATATATATATATATATATATATATATATATATATATATATATATTCTATTACTTTCCGCATTAACCTAATGAGTTTTTTATTTCATTGTGCAGGTTTTTTTCTATTGAAAGACTGAAGGTCCATATAGAATTCATGGTATGATCACTCCTGAGTGTGTGCGAAACAACCATAACTCTGGAGGGTGAGAGCCAGTCTGCAAGGAAGAGGAGGTTGAATAGGAAGTGCTAAGTGGTGCGCAAGGCATTGTCTTCACCTGTAGTTTGTGTTGTTGAGGAGGTGACATGTTCGACCGCAAGTTTGGTTTCAAACTTGCATAGTGTCATGTTGGAAAGAGGTGATAATGCAATAACAACAAATTGAAGCTTGTGAACGACTTATTCAGCGCAACAAAATGGAGCTTGCTTTCCTAATGCATGACTACACCTATCAATATTGAACAAAACTTAATGACAAAAGTCACATTCAATCTTATAGTAACTAACTTTGAAATCGTCAATACTACAATGATTACGTAGCCAAACAATGAATTATCGTATCAGACAAAAGCAATATCAGATTTATCAGCTACAAAACTATCACAAAGATGCATACATTTTGATATACTACTGAATACAATAAAGGATAGACTGATACAGCATGAAATAGATGATGATGATAAAACCACATACTCTAAGCTATCTTTGAGTAACTGAAGATCTCTGTTTGAATTTGCACTTCTGCTAATAAGCAGTAAGCGCTAATAGCAAAACTTTAAATGAACTCTAAAGAATTGAGCTAAAATGCTCAAAAGTGTTCAAGCTTGAAAGCTTGAGAGAGCTGCTACTTGATTGAAAATAATAGAAATATGATCAGCTATTTATACTAAGCAAAAATGTGGCAAGTCCAATAGGATAGCTAATTAGGTCATAGATCTTAATGGCCAGTTGGCCATCATGAGCAGGCATCCATCTAGTTAGTACTTCCTAGAAATTGAACGATTTTTGAGTATTTCTACAGACTATGTAGAAACATGCATAAAACTGCAGAGCTAGATAATGTAGTGATGAAGATTAAAAATGATTAGTCGATAAGCAGGAGAATACTCCAACACTTCTCCTTAATCTGAATCCTTGAATGCTTTGACCTTAAAACTTAGGTCTGCACAAAATTTCTTGTGTGCATCCAAGCTTAATGCTTTAGTAAAAATATTCGCAGTCATATATTGCGTTCGATATTACTGCAAGTCAACCACTTGTTGAAAACTTTACTTCTGATATAGTGATACTTAATCTCAATGTGCTTATTCCTAGAATGAAATCTAGGATTGGCTGATAAAGCAATGACACTTTGATTATTACAAAATAGAATTGTCGGAGCATATTGATTTAGACTTATATCTGAAAGTAAGTTTCTCAACCATATTGCTTCCTTTGTAGCTTGAGAGGCTGCGATATACTCTGATTCCCTGGAAGATAGAGCTATCAAAATTTTCTTATGACTGTTCCAAAAATCGGACCATTGTTGAGGAAGAATGAAAATCTTGAAGTGGATTTATGAGTGTCTACATCTCCTACCCAACTTGCATCTGAAAAATTCACTCAGAATATTGAGTTTGTCGTTGTCGACCCCTCCATAACAAATGCAAAAGTCCATAGTAGCTCGAATATATCTCATGATTATGGTAAGAGCCTTCCAGTTTGTTATACCAGGATTGGTCATATACTGACTCAAGGAACTGACTTCAAAGGCTACGTCTGGTCTGGTATAGATCATCGTGTACATAGCTGATCCTATTATCAAATGATAAGGATACTCACACATCTGTTCCTTCTCTTTGATTGTTTAGGGACACTGGTCCTTTGACATCTTGAGTTCTGAATCCATTGGTGAGAGAGCTAATTTGCAGTTCATCAGATTATATCTGATTAAGACATTGTGAATGTATCTTTGCTTAGTAATATAAATCAACTTCTACTCTTTGTCTCTTTGGATTTGAATACCTAGATAGTAATGAGCTTCGTCCAGATCGGTCATGTCGAATTCGAAAGATAGCATTGTCTTAGCTTCTTTTATCAGATCGATACTATTGCTGGAAAGCAATGTGTCGTCCACATACAAAGTGATAATGATAAAGGAATGTTGCACTGACTTGAAGTATACATTCAAATATAAAGAGCTTGGTGTGTAGCCGTGATCAATAAGAAAGGTATTGATCCTATAAGATTCATGATAATGAACGTGTTCAAGTGATCCTGAATGGACTGGGAGATATGCACTCCAACTTGGTCCAAAGTTTTGCCATTCAAGATAGTCTACTTTCTATTAACAAGCTACACAAAATGTGCTTGTGGCCGAGGATTGTAGAGTCCAACATGCCAAGATTAGGATGAGTTCCTTGTCCTTGCATGATGTGAAAAAACAAAATATTTCTAGTGCCAAAGCCATGCTAGCTCTCTACACAGATTTTGACTGAAAAGACACAAGAAACAAAATTGTTAGCGAACAATTTCGCGACACACGACATGAAATTGTTTTGCAACACAAAATCCTTCTTGCTCCATGAATAGCCAAGAAGATTAGCCAAGTACCATGGGGTACAAATACTTGATCAAATATCATGACATCGTTAGAAGTATTCTAGATCGTGGCTAATCTGCCAATCTTGTAATTCGCGATTAGTTGTAGATGTTTAGTCTTTTCTAATCTGTAATAGGTAGCAGTGTGAAGATCTCATGGCATCTTTCATCTTTCAGTCCAGGGAATGTGGACTCATCGAACTTCACATCTCTGTTCAAAACAACCTTCTTTGTGGTTGGGTTGTAGAGCCTGTACACTTGTGTTCCATTCGAATAGCCGACCATGATTGTTTGTTCTGATTTGTCATCGAGCTTGCTTCTTTTTTCTTCTAAAATGTGCTTATATGCTGCACACCTGAACACATGTACGTATGACAAATCAGGCTTTCTACATGTCCACATTTCATACAGTGTCTTGTTATCCAACGATGTCATTGTTGATCTGTTCTACAGGTGTACAGGTGCAGCTGTTGCCTCAGCCCAGAATTGACTTGGCAATTGAGCTTGTGCCATCATGCATTTGGCTCCTTTGACTAGCGTTCTGTTTCTTCTTTCTACTACACCATTGTATTTTGGTGTGTATGCAGGAGTGAACTGGTGTTCAATCCCCTATCCTTCGCAGAATTTTGAGAATTCTTTGCTTTTGTATTCACCTTCGTTGTCAGATCTAAAGATCTGTATCCTTTTTGAGGTGTGTTGCTATGCAAATGCCACGAACTTCTTGAAGGAATCAAACACTTCGGATTTCTTCTTTAGGTAGTAGATCGTGGTCATCCGGCTGTAATCATCTATGAACGTCAAAAAGTACCTCGAACCTGAGAGCGAATCCATCTTCATCGGTCCACAGACATCAGAGTGGACGAGCACAAGAACTTCCTTGGCTCTTCTCCCCTCATGTGTGAATGGATTCCAATGTTGCTTTCCTTTCTGACAGACTTCGCAGAACTCAGTTTCGGGCCTTGAAATCTTGAGACTTGTGACTATGTCTTTTCTGCTCATGTTGTACAGGCTCCGCATGTTCAGATAATACATTCTCCTGTGCCAGAGCTGATCTTCGTTTTCTGATGCATTTAATATGCCATCAGAGTTGTTGATTATTTTGGCCTGGTAGAGGTTTCCTTCTCTGCATTCGACCGTCAGCAACTTGTTTGTCGTCTTCTCGATCATGCGGCATGTGTTGCCGTCGAACAAAACTCGAATGCCAAGATCTGCCATCTTGGAGACAGATAGCAGATCTTTTTTGAGTGAGGGCACATAGAGTGCTCCTGGCAGCTCTGCTTGGCCTGACAGTGTTTGCAGCTGTAGAGTGTCGATGCCTTTTAAATCGTGTCTGCTCTCATCATCTAGAATCACTGGTCTGTTATTTTTGAGCTCTCTGAAGTCGATCAAGATCTTCTTATTGCAGGTGATGTGTGATGTTGCTCCTGAATCAATGACTACATCGTAGTCATGTTCAGTGTATCTAGTTGAAGCTTCATCGAGTATCGTGAAAGCTTCGTCACCTCTATCAGCATCCTTAGATGACACTCCAACATTGGCTTTTTCAGTTTTGTTCTTTCTTTTTGGGTTGAATCTGCAATCGTATGTAGAACGTCCCTTCTTCTTGCAGTGCATGCAAGGTATTGCTGGATTGAACCAACATTTGTTGGCCGTATGGCTTGGTTTGTGGCAATGATCGCAGAAAGAAATTGTTGATTCGAGGACTTTGTCTTTTCAAATCTTGGCTTGTTCTTGTTCTTCTTCTTTCCTTTTTTGAAGAGAGCCTTCTCTTTATCACTGCTTCCCTCTCCTTCGTCTCTCATCAGTCTCTCATCAGCGACAAGACTAACTACTTTGTCGAATGTCATATCTAGTAGAATCAGTATGAGCATTCTCAGCGGCTGATAGGACGTCGGCAGAGATTTCATGAAGTACATCAGCTGCTGTGGTGCTGGGAACTGGTGCTCCTGTCCTGATGCAGCGAGTTGAGCGAAGATCGTTCTAATCTTCTCAACGTGCTAATCCAACTAGTTCCCATCCCACCGTATGGATTGCAGCTAATTGTGAAGGTGCATGACTGAAGCTGCAGTCCTCAGTTCATACTTATGTTTCAATCTTTCCCACGTTGCATGGCTGCTTTTGCAGTCTTCAATCTGCATGAGTAGATCTTCATTTATGGACAAAACGATGATCGCCATTGCGCGCTCATCTTTTCTGATCCATTTAGCTCTCCTCGGGTCTCCCTCTAGAGGCTGCACCTCTGAGAGTTCGGTCACCAACCAGATGCCTTCGCCCTTCAGAAGTGTTTTGATTTTGAATTTCCAGATTCTGTAATTTGCGCCATCAAGACTGATTGCTACTCTTGTCTGGATTGTTGTAGTCATATTGTGTTGTCTAGAAGAATCACTGCTGGGATATCAATAATGATAACCTGTGAGCTCTGATATCGTGTCGTGAAAGCGAAACTGTTTAGTGTCGCAAAAGCGAAACTGTTTCTTTTTTGTTTTCATTTTTGTATTCGCGAACGATTTTGTGTCTTTGAATTTTCTTTTGCGTGGAAGCTTACAGCAACCTAGACACATGACTACACATCACAGAACACATTTCATTCTAGCAATCAAGACAAACATCACAAGACAAGGAGATGCACAAAAATAGAGTGACTATAATATCAGTTTAATTTTAGAGCAAGATCGTCAGTGTCTCGCTCGTTGGCGGAATGACACTCTGCTCTTTCGCTGTGTTCTGTCCGTTGGCAGACTTTCATGCACAACTCTTTCCTTTCTAGTATTTTTTTTTTCTGCTCTACTCGCTACATCTCTCTCTGTCTCGTACAGTAATTCTGTCTATTCTCTTTTTATGATCCAAAAAAGATAGTTTATATCTCCACTGTGTGGAGTTTACAAGATAGCTAAACGCAGAATCACAAGACTAGTTAACGCTAATCAACTAATCAGTTACTCTCTGTTGTTGCCACTCGTTTCAGCTGGGCGTGAAGTCTACGACTCCAAGCCCATTGAGCTGCCAGCACAAAAGGTTCTCCTTCGCTTGTTTCGTTTCCTTCGTTTGCTTTCGTTCTTTTCATTTCTTTCGTAACTTTTCGTTTTGCGTCCATTTGTGGTTTGCGATTTTGGAGGTTTGTTTACAATTCGCGAATGATTCGCGAATCATTCGTGCTTCAAGTCAAGGGACGTTTACTTTCACGAATTGTTCTCGTTCGACTTTCGTTTCATGTTCATGTTGCGGCAAAGTTGCAGGAGTTCACCATTTCTAACATTAGTGACCAGCGATCATATCTGAATTCCTGACAAACTGATCTTGTTCGCAAATTCTTTCGCTTCGTGCTTCGCTTTGCGATCACTTGGCTATAAGAATAAATCAATTACAGAGCTCACCTAAGTTTTCGTTTCGTTTCATTTTGTTTCGTCTTGTTTTGTTTCGTCTTGTCTCGTCTCTTACAAAGCCTGATTGATCTTTTCACGAATGCTTGTGCTTCGTTTCATTTCATGTCGTTTCGCGATCTCTATGCTTTCAGCATGAATCAATGTCAAAGCTCGTTTAAGTTTCGCTTTTCTTTTCTTCGCTTCGTTTTCTTCTAGATTTCGTCTCCTTTAGCCCTCTATATATGTGATAAAAAATTTGGAGGACAATCCAAGTCCTCTCCAGCCTTAGCTCTTGTTGGCTATAATAACACAACAGCAAATATTTAAGTTTCATAATCAAATAACATTTTAGGCCTGAACATTTGAAACATAACAACAATATTTTAAAATTACATGCTTATGTTACAATTCTGAAAAGCCAAAAAAAATTCAGAGAGCGCTTTCATTGAGCCGGGTAGTTGGATAGTTTTGTTGCGCCTTGACCCAGCTTGAACAATTCAGCTGCTTCATCATAACCTCTTGAATTCGGATAAACACTTTATGACTGCAAAATATAAAAGTGATTAAAAAAATAGCTACTGATTAGAAATGACACACCTACTCGATGTAGTGCATCAAGTTTGTGTAAGGAATTCGATGCAGTGCATCGAGTTGGTGTAACCAACTCGGTGTAGTACATCAAGTTTGTGAACCAATTCGATGCATTGCATCGAGTTGGAAGGTCCACATTATACGAATAAAAGCATAAAATGATCTGAACATTGAAAATAACTCACTTCTTAAATTCAAGGTGCATTTTGTCCATGTTGAGCTCCTTTGCAATGACACGGGATAGCACCGACACAATGGTGGTCTCATCCTTGATTCCTTGAAGAGATCTCCACCAATGCCCCCTCATATCATCAGCAAGCTCCTCAATCTGAAGATCAAGTTTCTTCGTAGTCGTTTTCGACAAAGCCGTGAGAACAACTTTTCCCTTAGAGACTTTCTGGCCCTTCTTGGGACTTTTCTATCTCATCCACAACAACTCCAACCTCCAACAAACATTGGCGCAGTCTTTGCTCCACATTCGCCAACTCTTTTTTTGGGGTTTGCTTCTTTTTACTCTTAGAAGTGATAAAAGTACTCATGTTCATGTTAATTCAGCATAAATTTTTATTTTTTAATCAATAATAGAGCACATAAAGAAGCTTGCCATGATCTATTTATAAAGATTAAATTTATTCATTTTCACAGTATTTTAACATAAATTTACTAAAATTGTACAAATGATAGCTAGTAAGCGTTCTTGGCAAAATTTGAAATCAAATGATCTACTTTACAAAGAGTAATTAACTGTAATCCAATAATACCCACCAACACTGTCGTCGTCACACTGAATCTGTTTTATTTTAATCCAAACTCGATGCAAAGCATCGAGTTGCACACAACAACTCGTTAGAGTGCCATGAGAATGTGTAAACCACATTCCAATTTGATGCACTGCATCGAGTTGGAGCATCAACTCAATGCACTGAGTTGGACACACCAACTCGATGCACTACATCGAAATGGTCAACCAACTCGATGCAGTGCATCGAGTTGGACACACCAACTTGATGCACTACATCAAAATGGTACTCCAACTCGATGCAGTGCATCGAAATGTTACTCCAACTCGATGCACTGCATCAAGTTGGTTGACCATTTCAATGCAGTGGATCGAGATGGACCACATTTTCAATGCACTGCATCGAAATTTTGCAGAAACATTACTCAAGCCTAAAAAAACGGTGGCAAATTTTTTTAACTCTAAGTTTCTGCTGATAGAAATTCACATAAATAAGACCACCGACATACTTGTTGGTCTTCATTTTATAGAGACAAAGGGCAAAGAATGCAGAGCAGGATCTTCCGCCTTCAGTCACGCCTTCGCAGCCGCTCGACGAGGATCTTTGCAAGAGCACTCTTCTCTCCAAGAAATGTCATGTGCAAATGAGAATGGGTGGGCTCTTTTATACTTTCACCCTTTCCAAATCTAGAAAGTTGCCTTGTCAAGCTTAAAATGATTTTAAAAACTTTCATTTTTGTCGTGACATGCACAATATAGATTTTTTATATTTTTTCCTTCGATTTACAGAGACCCCATTGAGAATTCATCATCAGCCTCTCGTTTTTATCATATGAAGGAGCGCCGGTGGTCGGTGTAAACAACATATCAAAAAACGTGTTAGGAAACGTGTCAGAGAACACGTCAGAGAACATGTCAGGGAACGTGTCAAAGAATTTGTCAAATCTTGTCTGTAGCGAGAACAATGGGATTCTATTATTCTCATATGTTGATGTTCCGTCATATTTACGACCATGTTTTGGCGATAAACCAATATTCTCTAACGATATATTATCATGTGGGTTGGTTGGTTCTGACAATCATTGTGCCAATGTTGATACTCCATTTGAGAGCATGGAAGTTGACATGCTCACTGATTCAAGCAGCAATCGGTCAGATAGTGAGACTGTCGGCTTAACTAATGAGAAAAATGCTTACCAAGAATGTTCGCCAATTGTATTTTGTCACTGAAGGCATTCCTTTGGTCAAATTGTTTAATAAAGTTAGGGAAACAAAAGATAAAAAAAATGGAGAACATTTTATTTAGGTCTGAGTCCTAGTGAGCAAGACGTGTTTCTATCCTCACAATTGATATCTTGTTTAAAAAAAACATTTGACTATAGTCTGGGGAATGACCTTGTTTGTAGAGGGGCATTTAAAATCGTGTTGAGCCTCGACAATTCTTGACCAGAGAGGATGAAGTACATAATTAATAAGTTCGTTCATATCCATCCATCTCCGAAAATTGTGGGTGATGTTGCACAACACACATTGTTATGGATGGAGAAATATTTCATTGCGAGGTAACGCCAACAACTTGATCATAGAGAGGAATAGGCAGCGGAATGTCAAAAATAATGCATCACCGTAAAAAATGCTTTGGGTCTCCAGAGAAGTATTTTGGCATTGTCATTGGAAGGATGGATAAAAAAAAGACACAATTGCCTCACTTCGCACGGCTACCAAAGGATGATCACGAAGAAACGATGATTCAAGCACATTTGGTCGGTTGCTTGATATACAATGAAATTGTTCATCCCCGAGTATTTTTCACATATCCTAACGTGCATAGTGATCCAACTTAACCGTGACTATTATTCATCATGTTTTATCTTCATGGTGAGGATCGCTTCCGGCTATTTTATATGTTCAGTTGGACAACACAACAAGAGAGAATAAGAATCAAATGGTCTTGGGTTATTTGAATATGCTTGTGGAGAAGGGCATTTTCAGAAAAGTAAAGGTTAATTTTCTATTGGTTGGACACACACACGATCATATAGATCAAATGTTTAGCACTTTCTCTAAAAAGTTATCGCGTCGAGATGCATTCACACTTCCTGTAATGATATCCATCATAGAGGAAGCCTACACTCCTAAGCCAAGCATATTTCATCTCAAGGAGACCATTGATTCAAGGAGTTTGTGAAGTCTTCAAGAGAACTATGTTTGGAAAAGTTAAATGACATTAGCTACTAGCACTACTTTCTTATTAAAAAAATATGGAAAAAGAGGTGGTGTTAATGTATTGGAAACAATTGTCGACATGTAAACAATGGCTTCCGACAGATGGTTTGAAATTCTTGATACATGTACCAGTTGTTCAAATGAAGTCCGCAAAGCATATGCCTATCCAAAGAAGTTAAAGCCTGCTGAAAAACAAACAAGACCTCTTGATTATCGGAAGTGCATAGAAGAGCATAAACTTCTAATCGAGAAAGAAAAAAATATGCGAGAGATCAGGATACTAAATGGTGGGATACATTTCATAAGGAGCAAATGGTGATATTAAGTAATATTGAGGACGACAAATGGGAACTCCCATTTGACTTCGTGTGGCCTGTCCATCAAAGTATTATCGAAGCAGAGCAGGTACAGATAATAGAACATCAAGAATCTATTAGAGAGACCAGAGAGATGTATCTTGGAGCAAGGTAGTCAACAAGCAGGAGGGACAGACTAGCCCAGATGTGGAAGGGTGACCCGCAAGATATCCAAGAGGGTACTTTGGTAGCTACACTGGCAACAAATGATGATCTCAGTCACCCCTTTTGGATCAGAAAAGTACTCACACTTCATCGAGACATCACATCTAAGATTAAAGACATATCTGTGCATTGGTTTAAAACATATCACATTGATCCATTCAAAGGTAGGTATAGCCTTGAGATGGTCCGGTAGAATGCATAAGGGAAGAAGTGAAAAACAAAGAATACTCCAAATTATTCTTTATTGTCTTTAGAGGAGGTGGATATTTTAGTGTATGACTTCATGCTCACCACAACATGTCATTTGAGAAAGTCCACTACTGAAATCCTAAAGCAGAAAATTCTCGTGATGTGGGACCGTCCTCACGTACCAGAGGAAGTATGGGAAACTATGAAAATTACAGCTTGCATCGTGAGGAAGGCAATGTTTTAGTACATAGTGAAGAAGAGGATGCTTCTTCCACCACTTCATGATATTCAACACCTTTAACTACTGAGAGTGATGGGATTGATAGTGACTAGCATTTGGACCTGTATGAGTCCAAAGAGTTTTAAATATCGCGTGTGTCACAATATATAAGTAATTACTTTTTTTGTTTGTCACTTTTATATCATAAGAGTATGAGCATTTTAAAAATGTGCTTTTTTAAACTTGGTACTCTTTGAATGGAAATGTTCATGCAAGTGGTCTTGAGAACCCATAAAAATGGTATAATTGTTATTCTTGTCAAGAATAAAAAAAAAGTCTCTTTTTTAATGTATTTTGAAAAACACTTTACGCATGCGTAATGCTTTTTTGTTGACACCCATAAAAAGAGGTCATTTTTTAAGTATCTTAGGGAATATTCCAAATGTTTTCCCTTAGTTGGAAAAATTACCCATTCAATAGGGAATTGTGTTTAATGGGAAATCAAAGCTTAGTTGATTATATCCAAGATTATATAGATCTATTGTCTAAGTTGCTTGCTACTCGTTCTTACTGCCATTTATTTTAAGTCTATCCAATGAGTGCCATTGGATTGTGCTCACATATGTTGAGCATGCAAAATGTATTCTTAAAGTGTATGATTTTACCATGGTGGACTCAACATAAGAAGAAGAAAAAGTGTACTTATGATATGTAACTTGTAGGGTTGTCAAGTAGAGATAATATTTTTTTCGTTGGAAACTGTTGCATTAGAGGAGTTACAAACTCCAAAAGGGCCATCTAACGAATGCCACATAGGATTAAAAAACTCGTCGAATTTTGTAATTTTGATTCAATTTTTGGTCCAGTTTAGCTTAACCTTACCAATAATGTGTAGTTAACAATAGACTATCATGACGCATGCAATTGGACTTCAAGAACCTATGACGCTCATTAATTAAAGTATCTTATAACTTACATAGTCAGACGGATTTAGCTGATTTTTTTCTTATTTGTATGTCCAGATGTCTAAGTTTCATCTACATATTGTTCTCCCTGTTGAGGACGCTCCGATGACATGTTCAAAGTTAGTAACGTAGTTAGTTAGATTGGGGCTGAATGAAAAGCATCTCAATGCATGCAATTGTGGAAAAAGTATAAAAAGGACCAAGAGTGGATCCTAATCTGATCCTCAAGAGGGATTGGTTGTCAGATTACTTGATGTGTACTTTCTGGTTTCCCACGTGTGAAACCCTGTCTGAGTACGGACTCCAACCTGAAAATCAAGTACACATTGATAGCACCTCAAAACAATCAAAACAAATGTAGACAAGTGGAGAGAATCACTCAAAATTGCTTCCAAAAGCAAGATTGGTGTCTCACAATGATTATGGCCAAATGTGGCTCTATATATACAATAAGTGGGAGCTCGTGGTACTGATCATCCCTATGATCCCACATGTGTGAAGGTGCTTTGTCATATGATGATTCATCATGCAAAACTGACACTTGGACAAAACCTTCTATTTTGAGCACTTTTGGTCCATTTTCCTTCTATATGGAGATCTACTTGAAAATCTTCTAGAAGTCAAAATTCATCTACTTCAGCTTATTCCACACATGTGAGCTGTCCTCTACACATGGGATGTGACACCTAACCAAAGGAGTGGCTCATGCAAGCAATAGATTGATGCCATGTGTCATATGTCTAGAAAACTAGTTTTTGGCCTTTTTAGCCACTAGAACTTGACCTAAATCATATGTACAACCTATATGATTATGGTATATGACAAGTACACTATTTTCACATGTGGGAACAGGCTCCACACATGTGTGTTTATCTATATACAATATTTTTGGCCTCTACCAAGCTTATTTTTGCATTTTTCACACTTCTCCTCAAAAATCTAGCTTGGTAAATCTAGCTTGATGGAAAACATGATGATCTTGAACTTGACTCCATGGGCTGAATTGGTCTTTGCTGGTTCAAAAGGTGTGAAGATCAGCCAATGAGCTTGATGTTGATCTGAAATCACCATATCCATGATAGTGCTTCTTTGATGTTGACATCTTTGATGAACTTGAGAGCTTTGCACCATCCTAGCATCTTCGAAATTGATTCCTTCCAAATTTCATCTAGATGCTTGACTTTGAGGCTTGCTCCTTCTTCATGTGCATGCTCCTCCATGAGAAAATAAAGCTTTCTTCTTGACTTATTAGGATCACAAAGATCTAACATCATGTTACCATGATCTAGAGAATTTGACTTATCCAAATTGGCAAGACTATGCATGCTATAATAACAAAGTGTTTGCATCATATCTTCATGCTTGTTTACCATGCTAATCTCAGATCCAATGAGTTAATGACTAGTCACTTGGAAACTTTGCTTTGATCACTAAGAAAAAAGCACACAATCTTTGAATCAAATCACTAAAGAAATTAGATGCAATCTCCTATTGGACTCATCAAATACCAATGACTCTTTCTTTTGAAAGTTGAAATGGATATGAAAAAGATTTGACACCTAGATTTTCCTTTTCACTTGACTAGTTCTCTCAACACTTGAGATTCTTGAACAAAAGATGGGTTTTGTTTCAAATACATGAAAATAAAACTTAATTACTTCTTTTGGACTCACTCTTGACCCAAATAATCTCGCACTTGAGATTTAGAATGAATTTGATTTGATTGACAACAAACTATACCACCAATTTTTCACAAAGCTTAAAAAATTAGACAACTAGAGATTCACAAAGATCTCAACCATGCATGAATACTCAAATATGGACTCCTCATTCTAGACATCCAATGGGATCTCAAATTGACACAAAGAAAGTTGAATAGAACTAATTTGAGTTTCATACAAACTATGTCAATTTTTGCTCAATAAATTGATTCAATCACCCCTATTGGATTCCACCAATTACTCTACCTCTTAAGACTTGGAATGAAATTCAAAATCAAAAGTGGTGATTTTTCTCAATAAGATATTGTGCTTCGAAGAGCTAATGCCACTTAGAAAGATTTGATCACCTAGGAAGAGACAAACTCTCCACCAATAACGACACATAATGAGCTTCTAGATCTTGCCCTCTACAAAGGAAGGAACTCTTAGAAAATCGGATCTCTCTCTACACATTTGCCATAGACACCTTAATGACTCTTTTCAAACCTTACAATCACTCAAACAAACTGCAGATTCCAATGTCTACGTCAAGGCAGTGCAACATTCTTTCATTATTATCACTTTGTATGTGGACGACACAACAAATGTGTGAGAATCCTTATTATTTGATAATAGGTTCTCTTATGTATGTGATGATCTGTACTAGACCAAACATAGCTTTTGCGGTCAGTTCCTTAAGTCATTTTATGACCAATGTTGACATTACACATTGGAAAGCTCTTGTTAGAGTTATGAGATATATTTGAGCTACTATGGACTTATGCATTTGTTATGGAGCAGTCGACGACAAACTCAATATTCTCAATGGTTACATAGATGCAAGTTGGGCAGGAGATGCAGACACTTGTAAATCCACTTCTGGATTTACATTGTTCCTCATCAACGGTCCTATCTCATGGAACATTCGCAAGCAAACTTCGATAGTTCTATCTTCTACTAAATCAGAGTACATCATCATAGCCTCTCAAGCTACAAAGGAAGCAGTATGGTTGAGAAACGTAATTTTAGATCTCTATCTGAATCAATATGCTTCGACAGATTTATTTTGTGATAATCAAAGTGCTATTGCTCGATCAGCCAATCCTAGATTTCATTCTAGGAGTAAGCACATCAAAATTAAGTATCACTATGTCAAAAGCAAAATTCTCGACAAAGAGGTAGGTTTGCAGTAACGTCGAACACAAGACATGACATTTGATATTTCTACTAAAGCGCTAAGCTTGGATGCACATCAGAGATTTTGTGTAGAACTAAGTTTGAAAGTCAAGTCATTCATGGATCCAAATTAAGGGGGAGTGTTGGATTAATCTACTATCGAGAGTAATCCATTCGACTAATCTGCAATTTTATTCGTGTTTCTACACAGTCTGCAGAAATACTCAAAAATTGCTCAAACAAAAGACTCCGACGTATCCGATGACTTCGACAACTTGCTGGAGAAGTCGGAGAAGTCAAAGGAAGACAATTAATGTTTCCACCTGTTATGAAGCTTACGACTTTGCTTAACTGCTTTGCAAGCAAATTTACGAAAAGGCCTTAGTGAATGGATGACAGCGCATTATGGCTAGCTATCAATTGTGACTTATGACCTAATTAAGCTGCCCTAATTTGATAAGCTTAAATTGCTTTAGTATAAATAACTGATCATTAGAGAAGTACAATGAGAGAGAGAAAGGACTCATAGAGTTCTACTAGTGTTATGTTTTGAGTGCTATTTAGTGCTTACTACTTATCAACGGAAGTGCATCAAACAAAGTTACCAATTACTCAGAGATAGTTTAGAGTACACGGTTTCATCCGCTATTGTTTTGTGCTCATCATCATCTGACTTTGTACATGCTACTTACTGAATCAATCCATCTTTTTATTGCGTTTAGTATCATGTCAGAATGTATGATTTTCTATAGTTATCAATAATTGATAAATCTCTTATTGTTTCGTTTGATTTATACTGCAATATTCTATACATTGCGCTCACTTTGTAATTGTTTGGCTACGAAATACCTTCAGTACTAATGATTTCAAAGTTAGTTGCTAAAAGATCAAACGTGACAATTGTCATGATAGCTTTGTTTGATTTGAAGCTCAAAGTGCACGGAAGTGAGCCAAAGCGAAAAGAGGACCAGCCAAAGGATCACCTTGATGAGTACCAGCTGCAGACTGGATAGTAGAAAGATCCCCAGAGCGCACATGGTGACTGAAAAAGAGAGGAGTCTCAGTAGCATAGAACAACTGGACAAATGGGATAAGTTGAGCCAACTCACCACCAGCCGCGCGCAGCTCCTGAAAGATCGCAGCTCTAGAAACAGAGTTAAAAGCATTGGAAACATCCACTTGGAGAACAACCCAGTTAGGATGGAGATCAAGGGTGGCTCGCAAACCATGAATGACAGCTTCACAGCCGCCAGGAGTAGAGACGCCAAACTGATGAGGGGATAGAAAAGAGGCGAAAATCTGTTGAAACTGAAAACAAATAGAACGACTAACAAGACGGGTGAGGACTTCACCAATAGCGATGGGACGGACGCCACCCGAGGCTTTAGACATGGCGATTAAACGAGACACAGACAAAAGACGTGTGACAGAAGAAGGAATGTGACCAGAGGCGATAAAAGAGCATACCTGAAAGAGTTAAACAAAGCCACTAGCAGAGTCCTCAGGTGGAAAGCAATCACGAAGGTGTTCATAGACCAAATCGGAGGGACCACCAACAGCAAGACGAGGACTACGATGGAAAGCAGGAGAGAAAAAATCACGATCAAGCACCAAGTCAACATCAGACACAAAGTCCTCCACAAACAAGGGAAGAATGTCTTCAAAAGCAGGATGCAGAGCTTGGAGAGCAGCAACAGTATCAATAGAAGAGGGAGCGGGTGTGAGAGGAGCTAAAGCTCGAGCTGCACGAGAATACTCACCAACTTGCCCAAGATGTAGGGTGCGACGAAGGCGATGGTGGAGAGGTGGGATGCCTTGAGGCTGAGAGTCCTGTGAGTTGCGAGCAGCAAGTGCCTGACAATGTGCAAAGTGTTCATCATGAAGCGTTTTCCAGTCTCCCGATAGAAAGCGACGAAGGCGAGCACGAGTTTCTCTATGACCAGCATCCCCACCCCTAGGAGGAAGGACTAGACACCAAAGGGGAAAAAGAAGAAACAGATGCCAAGCCGCAATATCAAAGGGGTCAATAGCCAAGCGATCAAGAGGAAGGCGCCTAACAACTTGAGTTTCATGACGGAGGGCGAGGGGAATATGAAAGTAGAGCCTTGGACGAGGGAAGTCCAAGTGAAAAGCTCTGAGGACGTCAAGGGAAGAAATCCAAGACCAAGCTGAAGCAGAGGGTGAATGGGGTGTAGAAAGAGGAGGGTGATCTTGAGACGACTGAAGCAGCGCAAGACAAGAACCAGGCTCGGTTACCCATTTCTCGTGGAGGTGTGGGTCTTCTCTCTACGGTTTCTTCTGCACCTGCAGCTTTTCTTGGGAGCTGGGCTCTTGTCGCCCCTGCTTTGTCTTCTCAGTTTCTTTTTGGCTTTTGCCCTCTCTTGGCGGATTGCATTGCTCATGTGGATAGCGGTTCTCTGCCTTTCCAGCACCTCCTCATCGCTGCGCGAGAGCTCCTCCCCCTCTCTGCCCAAGCTTGTCTTCCTCCTTTTGAGCAACTCCTCACTTTCAGCTCAGATCACCTGCAAGAGACCCTCTTGGAGCGCGTGCACAAGCATACCCTTTCCAGCATGCTCTCTGAGGCTCCTTCGGCGTTGCATCGAGCTCGACTTCTTTCTTGTGCGGGTCCTGGTGCCGGGGCTTGGCTATCAGCTTGGCTTGTTATTCCTTCCTTCCGGTTGTCTTCGACCATCTTCACTACTGCTCTTCGTCTTCGCTTGGGGCTTCCTCATCCTTCGGTCTTGGGTCTTTCCAGGTGTGTTTGTGGTCACCCTATTGATGCTCTTGCTATCCACCTCCTCCGCTGTCCTTCTGGGAGTGAGCGCACAACTACACATGATGTTGTCAGAGATGGAGCGGCCGCTATAGCCAGATATGGAGGATTCCATGTCCTCAGAGAGCAGTCTCATGTACTTCCTTCTTCCGCGTCCCACTCTTCCCGCAGGCGTGTTGACATTGTCCTCTCTTGGGATGGGCTTCGTACTTTGGCAGATGTTGTTGTTGCTGATCCCACGCGTGGTGACGTATTGCCTCGCTCTGCCTTCACACCAGGGGAAGCGGCAGACGTGGCAGCACAAGAGAAGGAAAAAAACTACTCCGACAGGCACCCCACTGATGCTCTCCTTCCCTTGGCTATTGAGATTTACGACACCTTGCATCGACGCTTTGAGGATTTTCTTCGCATGTGTTTTCATCAGGCGGCAAAGCGTCAAGGTATTCTTGGTTCTATTCTCGTGGCCTCTTTCAAACAACGTGTTTCCATTGCCCTGCAACGTGCTCAGGCCCTATCTATTCTGCAACGGGCGACGGTAGCTGGGTCTGCTACATCTCATCTCCCTTCATTAGCCGACTCACCACCTCTTCAATTTTCTGATATGATGCAGTCAGTTGGCAGACTCCCACATAATTCATCATAGTTTATGCACTTTTATTTTTAATGCCAAGATTTGGATTAATCTTAACTTTACTGCAAGCTTCGCTCTTGTTTGAGCCTACATTTGTTTAAACTTTCCCTTCGGGTGTATATATCTTTTTCATCAATGTACCTACTACTTTTTCCTATGAATAAATGCATCAAGGAGTTTGTTTCAAATATGTTTTTGATGGGCTTGACGTGATGTGACTCGACACAAGGTAGCATTGATGATGTAACTTGATTAGACGGGGTCAGATTCCAACAATAATGCGACGAGTAGGCCACACATTGCACACCCAACATAACCCCTCCCTGTCCCCCACTCTCTCAAATTATCCATGGTGGCGCCTAGGCAGGTCATACCACGTGGCAAGACCTTATTTGTTGCCTATGCAACAAGCCAATAACTTTTCTAAACCAGACTCTAAATCTGAAACATTTTGAAACCTTTTCAAAGTGGTCGCTTGACTCTCCAAAGAGCCACATGCCCGGTCTCATGCCCGCCAGGCAGGCAGGCAGCAGGTGATACTGGACGGGTGACCAGCCACGTGGCAATGTTCTATTTGGGGCGATATATCTCAGCCTGCGTACCGAAGCAGCCAGCCAATAGGTTCTCCAAAACGCACTCAAACGCCGAGTTTGGTCGAGGCCTTTTTAGAGCGGTTGCCCGCGTCCAAAGGGGCCGATATGCACAACGCTGGCTTTCTTCGTCTCGTTGCAGCAGCGCCAGAAAATATTATCGCATCATCGATCTCGATCGTCTTCTCGCCTTTTATCAGACGATCCGATTCTATTTTTCATCTTATGTTCTGGATCCGATCCGAATGCCTGAAAAAATGCCATCTACACATACAATCGCCTAATGTTGAGGCATCATAGAAATATTCTTTTCCTAATATTTTTGGCATAGCCTGCAATATCCTTTATATTTCGGAGGGTTTCGTTCTGCCGCTGTTATAATATTGCGTTTCTGTCAGCTGCGTGACCTAAGGGGTTTAAATTTGTCTTCCCAGACATGTCATCTTCCGTAGTCGGTAAGTTTCTGCTCATTTTGGATGCATTTCTAGTTTATAGTTTCTTAATATGTTCAACGAAGGTTTGCATTATGTTCTATATTTTGGAGAATTTAGTCCTGCCGCTGTTTTAATATATAATTTCTGTCAGCTGTGCGACCTGAGAAGCTTAAATTTCAACTCGTTTTGGACGCATTTCTATTTAGCCTGCATCATTTTATACGTTGTGGATGATTTCGTCATGCCCCTGGTATCTGATTTCGTTTCTGTCAGCTGTGTGGCATAAGAAGCTTTAACGTATCTTCACAGACATCTCATCTTTGGTAGTTGGCGAGTATCTACTCATTTTGGATGCATTTCTAGTTTGTAGGTTTCCTATTTTTTGTAGATGGAGCCTGCTTTATCCAATATTTTTCGGAGAATTCCGTCCTGCGGCTGCCGTAACATTTCTTTTCTGTCAGCTGCGTGACCTAAGAGGCAAATTTGTCTCTACAGACATGCCATCTTGCGTCTTTGGTGAATTGGCACTCATTTTGATTGCATTTCTAGGTAAGATACTACGTGTCTGGTCTTGGATCTTAATAATGCATTGGCTCCGTTCTGTTATGGCCTTTGCTCAGGACTACCAGATTGTGCTGAGAACGTTCTTGTGTTCTTGGCTACTAGTATTATAATTATTATTGTCTTGCAGCAGCTAGTTTTACTGTGTACAGTATTGTACACTTGCCTAGATTGGAGCACAGGTTTTAAGGTATTCCTATTCTGCGTTGGCCAGGACTTGAGCCTGCTCATTCATGTATAGCATTGTT
Organism: Diphasiastrum complanatum; assembly: GCA_029204225.1. NCBI lineage: Eukaryota > Viridiplantae > Streptophyta > Lycopodiopsida > Lycopodiales > Lycopodiaceae > Diphasiastrum > Diphasiastrum complanatum. The sequence goes on along the minus strand of CM055092.1, from coordinate 32,178,493 downwards.
AGAAAATTTCTATTATATTTTGAGTTGCGCATACCTGGCAGAATATGGCATCAGTCTGCAATAGGACTTTCCTTGGGTACTTAATTTTCTCGAATATGTAGTCCACCCTTACAAAGAAACCATCCTTATCAACTCCCCTAATGTGGAGGACTCATGTCTACTTTTTTGCTTGTAATACATTAGTGCCAAGGAGGTAACCTAATATGTTTGTTGTCTTTCAATGTTAGATTTTCCTCTCTTGTATGTCCTCATTCATTGGAGTTTAACTCCTGACCTCTGGTTGAGAAAATGAGGTCTTCACCAACCACTTAGGACATGCCGGTTGACTTATTATCAAGGCAAAAAGGTAGCTAATATGTTTATCATCTTCCATGTTAGATTTTCTTCTTCGTCCTCATTTGTGAGCCTTATTGGAGTCCCATTCGTGAAATTTGGTAGAGGAAAGGAGGTCTTCACTGACCACATAGGTCGTTTTGAATTTTCTCGGTTGACTATTATCAAGGCAAAAAGGTTGATTCATCGAATGAAGATTGATCATCAATAATTTTCATGGCGTAGATGTTTACTTTTGAAAAGCCGCATACAGAATGTCTTAAAAATACGATCTTTACTTGATATGAGATGAGCTCGAACTCTTTTCAAATTCCTGTTACGAATCACAATAATCTTATTCTATAGCTGCTAGAAAATCTGCCTTAATTTTAAGCTATTTTGTTAAAACTTTAGCAAGTGCTTTACCCTGGATCATGCATATCGATTTTACATTCAGTTGGCTTCCAAATATCTTATTTGGGTCTTTAAGTTATTCAACAATTTTGATTTGGTGGTGTTGAACCGTGAGATTGTATTTGTACATTTCACACCCTTGAAGTCTTGGAGGTTATGGCAAGTTTATTGTTGATTAGTAATTTCGTTTGTCAATATGTATATTCATCTTGAGGATTTCGTTGACATTTTTTCATGCTAGGCATTGAGGTCAAAACTATTTGTGTAGAGAAGGCCATTGTAGATTTGTGGTTATGAGAATCTTTTTATTTAAAGAAATCTGCTTTAATCTCAAATTTGCTATATTTTCCCGTGATGAAAATCATTTTTTCCTGTTTTACAAAGGAAAGGGAGGCGCCTCCTTGCACTGAATCTGTGCGCCCATCCCCCCCCCTCTCCAGAATTTTGTACCACACAAGGAAGCTCACCTCCTCGGCTCTGCCGTGGGAAGGGCCTTCCACCTCGGGCTATCCTCGGCCAAAGGCCCTGCCTTGGTGGAACACCCTCGAGGGTGACCTTCCCCCTCATTATTTTCTTGCACCAAGCTATATCTAGATATTTTTTTTAGAAATATTAAATCTCTTAGTCCATCTTTTGTTGAAATGAAGATAATCATTTGTATTCGTAATCTTACAAATGGTTTATTGGATGCTAATATTTATGAGAAGATTTGAATTTTTAATAATCTACCTTATGTGAATGCAGTTCCTAGAAACTTTCGTTTGCTAGAAGAGCTTGAACGTGGTGAGAAAGGACTTGGTGATGCATGCGTAAGCTTGGGAATGGATGATTCTGGGGATGTTTATATGCGTTCTTGGACAGGCACTATTCTTGGGCCAAGCAATGTAAGTGAGTTGTGTAAATAATCTTAATCTTTTGACTCTTTGATGGTATGCATAGTTTTTTTGGAATTTGGAATTGCAGATAAATTCCACTCTTACAAACAAGTTTATTCAATATGTGTTGTTTCAATAGTTTTTTCACTACCTGACAAGCCAACTATTTTTTTGTGCTCGCTAGATATGGGATGTGTTTTTTGCACTCATTGCCATTGTAGAATCACATTTTTGTGCTTGCTAAATCTAGCTATAGTCAAGGCTTGTAGGAATCAAAATTGAGCAAGTGGAAAGAGAATAGGGAATCCAAGGAGAAAGAAGAAGATCAAGGATAGAAGAGGAAGATCGGAAGGAGAGAGAAAAGAGAGGAATTACAAGAAGAGAGAGAACAAGACTTAGAAGACATGAGAGAATATGAAGGGAAGTGAATCCATCAATGCTGTCGACCAAGAGGGAGGAGATGTGTATGGAGGTTGGTGAGAGGGTTCTAACGGTACATTAATGTTGCAAGATAGAATGGCAAAATGGGATTTCAGGCCCATGTTGTGAATCTTTGAAGTTATTTCTAATTCTTAACTCTCCCATATTCACAAAAGAGATGGTCTCGAATATCGTAAGGGCTTCTATGTGGGTAGGTTCTTGAATATCGATGCTACAAATCTTTTACGGGTTATAACTGTCAAATTCCAAGGCCTAGCTATGGAGTATCATAACAGCATAGTAAGCACACTATGAAAGCTTCAGAAAACCAGCTATGGAGTAGAACACAAAAGCAAGAGAGAGAGGACTTCAAAGCTCACACAACATGAATGAATATTCAAAGTGTAGTAGGGCGTGGAAACCCCTCCAAAGTTTGGGCTACATATAGCATGTTATGTATAGAGGTGGTGTCTTGCTAATTCTAGCTCTAGAACCCACATGGGTCCTTAACCTACTTGATTCACTTGCCTAATTAGCACAAGTGGGGTGTACTATGTACATAAATGTTTTACCCCCATGTCTTATGCACAACTTACAAGTTACAAGTATACAAGCCTTGAAGGGGCAAAATAGGCATTTATTTCAACACCCCCCTCAATGGCTATTTTGTTCATACCAACACCTAGCATGCTACGAAACTTTTCAAATTTTTCTCTACTAAGTGCCTTAGTAAAGATATCTACTGCTTGTTCGTTGGTATCACAGTACTCGAGCTGAATTTCTCCGCTTTGTATCTTCTCTCGTAAGAAGTGTTGATCCACCTCAATATGCTTCGTACGAGCATGGTACACAGGATTTTTGGCAAGCTGGATGCAACTCTGGCTGTCACACTGAAGAATAGTAGGACCATCCTGTGGAATCTGCACCTCCCCAAGAAGTCTCCTGAGCCATATTGCCTCGCAGGTAGCTTTTGCCGCTGCCCTGTACTCAGCCTCTGTCGATGATAAGGTAACTGTGGGCTGTTTCTTGCTACACCAAGAAATGGCCCTTGAACCAAGGTTAAAAGTGTAACCTGTGGTCGATTTTCGATCATCCCTATCACCTGCCCAATCCGAATCAGTAAAGCCTCCAAGTTGAAGCTTTCCGTCATCTGTGTACTCAATCCCATAGCAGGTTGTCCCTTTGACATACCTCAAAACCCTCTTGGCTGCTTTCCAATGTGCTTCAGTTGGAGAACTCATGAACTGGCTTGCTACACCAACCGCATAGGAAATGTCTGGTCTCGTAGTGGTGAGATAAATCAGGCTACCCACAAGCTGCCTATAAAGAGTCTCGTCCACAAAAGGAGTGCCATCATCTCTGGATGGGTTACTGCTGGTATCAGTGGGCGTGGAAACGGGTTTGCAATCCTGCATGTTGAACCTGTTCAAAACTTCACATGCATAGTTGGCTTGGGAAATAAACACACAGTTTTCCTTTTTCCAAACCTCCAAACCAAGACAATAGTGGATTAAGCCCAAATCCTTCATCTCGAACTCATTTGATAAATGAGCCTTCACCTTTTCAATAAGCTGCCCATTGTTACCCACCCCAAGTCATCCACATAGAGAACTATCAAAACAATGTTCCCATCTTCCTCCTTCACGAACAGGTTGCAATCCGACTGACTTTTTATAAATTGCTCCTTGGCAAAATAGTCGTCAATACGACTATACCAGGCCCTGGGTGCCTGCTTCAAACCATATAAGGCCTTCTTAAGCCTGCATACCATACTTTCCTTGCCCTTAGCCTCAAAACCTTGTGGCTGTTCCATGTAGACTTCTTCAGCCAACTGTCCATTAAGAAAAGCACTCTTCACGTCCATTTGATGGACCTCCCAACCAAAAAATGCAGCCAATGCTAAAATCAACCTGATAGACGTCATCTTAGCTACCGGTGCAAACGTCTCATCATAGTCCAAGCCCTCCTTCTGTGCATAGCCTTTAGCAACCAGCCTTGCCTTATGCTTTTCGATGCTCCCATCAGATTTGTATTTGGTCCTGTAGACCCACTTACAGCCAATAGGACGCTTCCCTTTTGGTAACTTCACCAAATCCCATGTATCATTCTTGAGAATGGAGTCGTACTCCTCTTGCATAGCATGTTGCCATACCTTCTCATTTGCTGCCTCAATGAATGTATGTGGATCTTGTGAATCCAAAATAGTAGTCATAAGTGCATAGTTTGTCTCCTGGTGTTCATGCTGCTGGGCTTGCCTTTGAGACCTCCTAGCCCCTGGATTGCTGCTCTCTCCCTCATCCAATATCAAACCATCCTGCACAGTTTGCCAATACCACTTGGGAAACTTCTTCCTTGCAGTTGGTGATGAAGACGGTGAATAGGACTCAACAAATTTGCCCCTTTCCTTCCGCTTCCTAGCTTCCTCGGATTCTTCCTCTTGATCACTCATATGATCATCCTGGGGCCTCCAATATATGGATGTGGGTCATCAAGTATTGGCACAAATTCACTTGTACCATCCTCCATCTCAAGTTCCTCTATAGGAGGCGTTTGATCTTCTTCAAAGATCACATCTCGACTTATGATCCTTTTCTTGCTAGTAAGATCGTAAAGTCTGTAAGCTTTGCTTTCTTCACTGTATCCCAAGAAAATACTCTTTGCTGATTTTGCATCCAGCTTCTTCCTGTTATCCTTGGGAATATGGGCATAGGCCGTACAACCAAATACTCGCAAAGCGCCTACCTTGGGCTTAATGCCGCTAAATGCCTCTTCTGGTGTCTTGCCTTCCACAGCTTTTGTTGGACTTCTATTCAACAGAAACACTGTTGTGTGCATTGCCTCGCCCCGAAAAGAGTTGGGCAACCCCTTTGCCTTGAGCATGCACCTTGCACACTCCACAATAGTTCGGTTCTTTCTCTCTGCTACGCTGTTTTGCTGAGGGGTATGAGGAGTTGTAAGCTGCCTTTTGATCCCATTGGCCTTGCAGAATTCCACAAATTCTGTCTTAATGAACTCTCCACCACCGTCTGACTTGAGCATCTTTATGTTCTTTCCTGAATGTTCTTCTACCAAAGCTTTGAAATGCAAGAAGTACTTGAATGCTTCAGATTTTGACTTCAAGAAATAAATCCAAATCTTGCGTGAGAAGTCATCAATAAAGGTCATAAAGTAATATGCCCCCCCTGCAGATTTTGTTTGGGTTGGCCCCCACAAATCTGAATGTATCAAGTCAAGTATGCCTGCTGCCCTGGTGGTGCTTTCCTTGGGAAACTTATGTCTTTGCTGTTTTCCCATAGCGCAAGCCTCGCAAACTGAAGAGCTTGGCTTAACAACTGGAAGCCCCTCCACCATATGATGCTGGTTCAACACCTGCATGCTTTGGTAGCCAAGATGTCCATACCTCTCATGCCACAACCTATCCACATCCCTTCCTTTTGTTGTATAAGCATGCTGACTAGGGATAGAAGTGTATAACCTGTATAGATTATTTTCCTGCAATCCTTTGGCCACAACCTTCATATTATCACTCAAGTCCAACACAAGACAAGAAGTAGCATCAAATTCTACTTTCATATTTTGTTGAGTGATAGCTCCTACTGAAAGAAGATTTTTAGCAAGTCCTGGTACATATAAGACATTCTTAATGACTTTGACTTCTCCTGATGGAAGCTTTACAGGTACTGTGCCCTTTCCCTTGACCTTGTGTGTTGAGTTGTCACCTAGGCACACCTCTTGTCTATCACTAATCCCCACAAAGGTATCAAACCAATCCCTATGAGGGGTCATGTGCTTTGAAGCACCTGAGTCAATGTACCAACCACCTGTTGTAGCTTGTGAAGCCAATGCAACAGAGAATAACTCAGCTTGCCTTATGTCACTCTGCTCCTCTCTTGCAACACTCTCAACAACATTTCCTCCTTGCTTCTTTGTGCCCTTCTTTTGGTCTGCAAGCTTCTTCCTGCACTCAAAAGCAAAGTGTCCATATTTACCACAGTAATTGCAATTCTCCTTCCTTCGAGGTGTGGAAGAAGTATTCGAGGAGGGTTGTGTTTCTGACATCTGCAAGTTCTCCAATCCTTGCTCAAGTGTTTGTGGTGTTCCTTTGTTCTTGCCTTTACCTTTCTTTTTATCCTTAGCTGGATTTTGCTTCTTCTTAGAAGCAAAGGCATGCTCCTGGAAATCTTCTCTCTTGGAGAGATTAACTCTCCTCATCTCCTCCTGTAACAAGAGACCATAGACTTCCTCATAGGTAGGGATCTTCTCTCTCACTGATATCATCATCACAAAGTTCTGATAAGCATATGACAAGCTATTCAGAACTATTGGCACCAAGTCTTTGTCAGCAATAGACTCTCCAAGTACAGAAAGCTGATATCTAATATCCTGAATCTTAGTAAGATGATCAGTAACTGTCTCCCCTGTCTCCATTCTGAGAGTATACAACTTGTTCTTCAAGTAGAGAAACCTGGTTGTACTTGCTGTCTCATACAATGCACAAAGAATGTGCCATGCATCCACAGGCCCTTTAGCTGACCTGATTAGAGGAATCACATTATCCCTCACTGACATGTTGATGATTCTGTGTGCCTTTTCCCCTCTCTTGATATAGTCCTTAAGTTCAAGTTCAGATGTTGGAACAGGCTCCTCACCTGTCACAAGCTTCCAACATTCTTTGTCTTCAAGAATGTTCTTGATCTTGAATTTCCATATGCTAAAGTTAGTGCCATCAAGCCGGCTGGCTTCACTCAGCATGCTCTCTGCAAGACTAGACATAGCTGGATAGAAATAAAACACAAAAGGCAAACTGGGGTTTTCACCCAACTAGGGTATGCAGCCATTTGCTCAATAACCCTCAGCTTCTGGATTTGAAACTATCCCCATGTATGGCTGTCCTAGCCCTTGTCCAAGATCCACTCAGAACTTTCACTGAAGTCCCCACTGTAGAAAGCGCCCTCCTACAGTCCTGGCTGTCCAAAAAGACTCAAAATTTTTTGTCTCAAATTAGAAACTTTTTTGGCTCCCTGTACTCCCCTTGCCAACAGTACTCCAACCATGCAGATAGCACAGAGATCAGATGCCCCTAGAAAAAGTGCTCCCTCCTCAATCGTAAGCTGCTCTCCAGGAATGGCAGGAATCTGATCAAAAACAGGTCCAAGCTTTCACCACACCACAGGCATCATAACCTGCTCTGATACCATGTCAAATTCCAAGGCCTAGCTATGGAGTATCATAACAGCATAGTAAGCACACTATGAAAGCTTCAGAAAACCAGCTATGGAGTAGAACACAAAAGCAAGAGAGAGAGGACTTCAACTCTCACACAACATGAATGAATATTGAAAGTGTAGGGCGTGGAAACCCCTCCAAAGTTTGGGCTACATATAGCATGTTATGTATAGAGGTGGTGTCTTGCTAATTCTAGCTCTAGAACCCACATGGTTCCTTAACCTACTTGATTCACTTGCCTAATTAGCACAAGTGGGGTGTACTATGTACATAAATGTTTTACCCCCATGTCTTATGCACAACTTACAAGTTACAAGTATACAAGCCTTAAAGGGGCAAAATAGGCATTTATTTCAACAATAACTTCATGATGAATTGGTTTAGGGTAGATCTTAGTATAAGCGGTAAATCTCTGTGAATAAGCTAGGAATGATTATATGAGATGAGAGATATTTGATGCTTCAATATGGGTGGAAATATCTTTTAATGGATGACACTCTTGTTGGGGAGGTTCACGAGCTTCAAGTCGTAAATTCTTTTCATAGCAACCCTGTTCTGTTTGCTAGAGATGATTACATTTTTGTTGTGAAAGTGATTGTTCTTTTGGTTTCATTATGTTTTCTAATAGAAGTGGACTACGTGTTAATTTAGTGATGGAGAAGGTGACAGAGATTCAATACCTCGCTAAAATTTTCAAAATAACCATGCGGTCCTCACAAAGTGTTTCACTATTCACACTTTGTAGAGGTTGTGAAATGAATGTTGATATTGTACTTTTCATGTTCATGTTTCCATTGTGTAGAGCTCCATTTCTTCAGAGATTTTACTCTTTACACTTCCTAGGATTCAAGGTCATATGTGAAAGTTACAGGGATTTGAAGATGAAAGGGTATATAAATTAAAAGAGTCTTTAATCAAGGGTTAAGTGTAGGAAATAGAAGCCTAAGGATGCAGGATCTTAACTATTCAATATCACAAAGCATTCTCAAAGGAAAGAGAGAGATGGCTATTACCCTCTTGTAGAAACTCGTGGACAGCCAAGGAGAATAGGCAGTATTGCTTACAAAAGTGTCTCATACAAATGGGATGCACACATATATATAGTCCAAGATGGCTATCTAACTTCATGACTATTGGCTATCCAACTACTTGACTATTGGCTACCCAACTACTTGACTATTGACTATCCAACTTCCTATAAGCTACATAGAAAGAATAAGGTACCTCCAATATGTCAAGTTGGAGTACTTAATGTCACAATTAGGCTTAGTGGACCCATGAGTCCCTACCAAGTTAATTTCATACTAACTTAGCTAACTCTAAGTTTAGTAGGCCTAATATAATAAATGACCATGGTTACACAACTCTCGACCTTTTGGGTCAAAGTAACCTATGGTAATGTAAGCAATTCCATTTACATTCCAACATTAAGTTCCTTAATGAAGGGTTGGGTGTAGACCCTCAATCCCCCTACTAAGGGGTCTTCTTACTTCCCCCTCTCTCTCTAGAATTTGGTTTGAATCAAGCGATACTAACAATTTATGACGATTGTTTGTTATAATATGCGACTAGAATTTCTTGGCATTGATCTGTAAAGTTTTGTTCCACTTTGAGGTTGTCACTTTCATTGGTATTAAGCTTTGGCTAATAGAATGTGAGTGAATGTTGTCATTTCTTCTCAAATCACAAGCACTTTTTTTTTTTTGGGTACAATTTGAAGGATTCAAAAGTTTATTCAATCAAGCAAGTGTACGTAAAAGTTCAATGTTAGGTCATTTTTACTCCACCTGTTGAAAAGAAAAAAGCTAGTAGCTGTCACAAGGCTCAACATTGAGTAAAAGATTTGAGGATCCGATTATATAGAAGATTGATCAGAGATCATGGAGGTGCTAGCGGCTCCTCCTCGTATTGCCTTGACAAGTAGGAAGATACTTCTTGCTCAATTGTCAATAAGTTTTGCTTCAAGCTTCAACAATTTTAGTGTTCTACACATTAGGAATTCTTGTGTTCTAAAGTTTTCAGCTGAATCTTCAATTGTTAATAGGCTTTGCTTTGGCATATTTCTCAAGTATTCTGTTTTTTGTAGTGTTTTGTTGTGGCGCTCAATAGAATCATTTTACTAAGAGATTAGAAAATGAAGTTCCAATAATTGCTCATATTCCAAGTTAATATCAAGGTTCGTAACAAATAAATTTGAGTAAAGGAAAATGGAAGAGAGAATTCAAGGAGAAAGAAGAGGATCAAGGAGAGGAGGAAGATCGGAAGGAAATAGAAAAGAGACAGGAACTCTTAGAAGAGAGGGAAAGAAGAGATGAGAGAATCCAAAGGGAACTCAATGCAATAATGTTGTGTATCACCAGAGTGAGGAGATGTATAGGGAGAAGGGTGAAAGGATTCGTATAGTTGTGAAAGGTTGCACGATAAGATGGCAAAATGGAAATTTAGGCGTATGTTATGGACAAATATTAGACGAGGCCTTCTACAATTTGATTTTACTTGAAATGTAATATTTTAGTAACCATAATTGAGTTTTCCTGTTGCTTCAATTGATTGAGTTAACATTGCTTAGAATATATGTGATGCTTTTCACATGATGAAGTATCACAAATTTGGAAGAGTTATCATTGATTATTTCAATCAATAGGTCCAATATTTTTCAATCGAGCTTATGTCATGTAATTTGTAGATTGATTTTATTATATAAATGATTAGGAGTCATAAGACAACTTGATCAAAGTTTGTGATGGGTCAACATCGTAGTTGACAATGTTGACTTTGTGTGTTAATGTTTCAGTCTATGCATGATGGTCGCATATACCAGCTGAAGCTATTTTGTGACAAAGACTATCCAGACAAGCCTCCGAGTGTGAGATTCTATTCACGCATCAACATGGCTTGCGTCAATCATGAGACTGGAGTGGTAAGAGAGAGAGAGAGAGAGAGAGAGAGAGAGAGAGAGAGAGTCTGATTTATGTGCTTGTATGTTGTGGTGGTAAATTATTAGATTTACTTTCAATATTGGAACTTAGACTGTTTTACTTTGATTCATAACTTATTTAAAGTATTTGGTACAACTAATTATGTGTTGTGTTTCTTTTCTTTTAAAGCTTGAAAAATCCGTAAATAAATTCTTTCACCCATTGCTTTGCTTGGTATTGTTGTTTCGGAATCAGGTTATTCTTTCTACTAAGTCATTCATCCAAACGACTTACATGGAATACATGATGAACTTTGACCTCATTTGGAAGATCTAGTTGACAAGCTACTCTGTTGATTTTCTTAACATCCTAGTAAGTTCTGCTATATCTTGGAGATAGCATATGGCATTTCCTAGTTTGAAGTACTTTAGAATCTTTTGGGATCTTTAGATACACTCAAGTTTTGACTTCAAATTTTTGAGGTGAGTGACCGCGGTTAGCATAAAACTGATCTCTATCGTGAGTGGTTTTAATGCTTTCTTTGGCCATTGCAGCATTCCTTGCATATCCTGCAAGCAGTTGACTACAACTTGCACCGGAAGTCCTTTGGGCCCGCCATGTGATTGAAAGTCATACATCAACATAAAAGGACTGAATTCAGTGACAAAATGCTTCACATTTTGTGCACGAATCCAACCATTGGGAGATACTTATCCCAATTAAACTTTGTGTGAGATACATTTTGGTTGATACATTTTGTTTGCCCATCGGATTCCAGGTAATCCGAAGAACTTAGACTATGGCTGTTTCAAGTATTTCAAAAACTTACTACATACTATAGTTTTTGAAAAACTAACTGCTAGAATTCGCCAATGAACTTGGAGTTTCAATCACTAACAATGTCATTTGGCAGCCCATACCATGTGAACAACATCTCAGTCTTAAGGTCTTCACTAGATCTAAAATTTCTCGCTAGGACATTAAGCTAGATGCGATTGACAAACCCATTGGTCTGAAAAAGATTTCAAAGTTACAAATACAAACTGGATTGGATCTCAGCAAAGCATCATTGATCCATCTCTCTAATTTGACTCAACATATTGACCCCACAATTTGATGTACTCTATGATACATAATCTCAAACTTGAACTCATGAATGATCTGCCCTTATGCCCTCTAAGGTCAACAACATATGCCCTCTAAGGTCAATCATCACCGTGAGATGGTACCATACAAATAATGCCTCTATGTTTTCAATTTATGAATGACTGCAGCAAGTTCCTTCTCATAGGTAGAATACGTACATTGAGTAGGATCTAGCTTCTTGCTGTCAAAAGCAATTGGTCTGCCATCTTGATAAAGGATTGCTCCTACAACATAGTCGCTAGCATTTGTTTCCACCACAAAAGGCCTATTAGGATTGACTTTGTGTAAAATTGGAATAATAGGTTACACTTGTTCTTCACCCCCTTAATAATGTTTGATAAGGGCAATGCTATTGTAGCATAGTTCATAATGAACTTGTGAAAAAATCCTATGAAGCCAAGGAATGATTCCACATCACAGAGTGTTTGTGGTCGTGGCCATTCAAGTATCTTACGATCTTGATCATAATCAATCTCGATGTCGCGATCAGATATGATACAACCCACGTACTTGAGTATGATCTAATAGAACTCACCTTTCAACTCCTTAGCATAGAGATTTTCTTGCCTTAGGAGCTCTTAGACAGTTTTAAAATGCTTGTCATGCGCCTCAAGGGTTAACATGTTATCCAGATACACAACCGCAAATCTCCCTAGGAATGGACGAAGAATGTAGTTCATCATCTATTGGAAAGTGGTGGGTGCTTTCGTGAGCCCAAATGGCAAAACCAAGAACTCCTAATGGTGGTACTTGGTTCAAAAAACTAGACTCTAGTCTTCATTCCTAAACCTTATTTGATGCCAACCCAATCTAAGGTTCATCTTGAAAAAATACTTTGCTCCATTTAGATGATCCTTTAGATCATCCATCCTAGTTAAGGAGTGTTTGTTCTTGATGGTCATTTTGTTCAACTTTTTACGGTCGACGCAAAGGCATGTGCCTTTGTCCCCTTTGCTAACAAAAGGACTGGTGCACCTCAAGAGGACTTACTAGGCCGAATGTGACCCATCCTAAGATACTCCTAGAGTTGCCTAAAAATCTCATCCTCTTTCCTTCAAACTAACCCTATATAGAAACAATGATACAAGGGCATTATTGAGAAGCAGCTCTATTTGACAGCATAGTTATGGGAAATGTTTTCCACCTGGGAAACACAATGCCCCCCCCTCTGAAACAGGATGTTAGAATAAGAAATGTAAATGATGTAACAGCCATAGGTTACTATGACCCAAAAGGTCGAGATCTGTGTAACCATGGTCATTTATATTTTAGGCCCAAGTTAGTATGAAACTAACTTGTAGGGACTCGTGGGTCCACTAGGGGCCTATACATGTGAATTAAGTACCTAACTTGTTATTTGGGGTACTTAATTATTTTATGTAACTTATGGTAGCTAGATAGCCATTAGTGGACAGCCAACAGTCATGAAGGTAGATAGCCATCTTGGACTACTTATATGTAGCCATTCATTTGTATGAGACACACTTTTGTTAAGCAATCTACTGTTCATATTGGCTGTCCACAAGTTTCTACAAGAGGGTCATCTAATCATTTCTCTCTTCTCTTTGAGAATACTTTGTGTTAATGAATAGTTTTGATTATGGATTCCTACATGGTATCAGAGCCATTTTTCAGAATTGATTGCTTGCTGGAGGGCACCCAATAGGCAGCCACATTTCTCCTCTTTTGGTTCATAAAAATCAGAATTTTTCTAATTTTTGTGAAAAGAGAACTGTTCAGCTCCTTGTTTTTTGTGCAGGAAATTGCAGGGAAAAGCTTGGAACCTCCACTCATTTGGGAGCCAGCAGTAGGGCGCCCATGCTCAACTAGTTTTCATGTGATTGAAATTAGATTACATGCTTCAAATTTCAGATTTTCTTCTTGGAGGAGGGCGCCCATCTACCTTGAAGACAAATATGTTTTTGACACATTTTTAGTGGCTGAAATTTTTTTGTTTTTGAGCCTGGAAGAAGGTCCTACCATCTGCTCCATTAGCATATTGAGTGCACACCATTTTACCACAAAAGTTCTGGTTGTGGTTTTGGCTTCATTGGAAGCCTGCATTTTAGATTGTATTATGTTTTTTCAGCAGAATACAGCCACCTATATCTTCTTGTGAATGAGCTATTGCATGTGGTGTATTGCAATCTATAGTGCTCATTAATTCAGCTTTGACCTTGCTGATTTTTTAGTAGATTTTGGCCTGGAATCTGTTTTTCCCATCTACTATGAGCTGAATTTTCAGAAATGGCTAAAGAATCTGAATCTAAAGGTTCTTTGTTCAATGAAGATAGGTTGGATGGAACTAATTTCTCCTTGTGGTGCCACATGATCAAAAACCTCCTTATTGCTAAAGGTTTGTTTGAAGTTGTAAGTGGTGATGAAGAGAGGCCACCTAGTTTGGCACCTACTACACCGTCAAGAGCTACTTCTTCAACACGTGGAGGTGTCTTCCGAAGAACAAAAGAAGTGGGATCGACGTGACACACAAGCACATTCGGTCATAGCGCTATCCGTGAAGAGATCAATCCTACCTCACATTCGATCATGCAAGACTTCCAAGAGTGCTTGGGAAGTACTTGCCAAGATGTTCCAAGTGAAGAATACGACGAACGTGCTTTTTCTACGTAATCAACTCTCAACATTGAAGATGCAAGAGGGTGATACGCTTTCAAATCACTTAATGAAGATCAAGGATCTTCGTGAAGAGCTTCTTAGCATTGACGAAATTGTCGAGAACTCTCAATCTGTTTCAATTACTCCTAATTCACTTCCTCATTCCTATCTTCCATTTGTGTCTACTTTAAGCATATCTCTTAGGGGACAACAAATCTCCTTTGAAGAGCTTGTTGGCTTACTTCTCCAAGAAGAGCAAACAAGGATTAATTTTGGTGAACAAGAAGATCAAGCCTTCTTCACCAAAGGCAAAGGAAAGGGCAAGTGGAAAGGTAAGCCTTCTTCTTCCAAGGATCAAAAATCCAAGGAAGGCCAAGATCAAGGATCCAAAAAGAAGGGTAAGTGCCATTATTGTAAAAAGTTTGGGCACCACATAAAGGAATGTAGGAAGAAGCTTACTAAGGATAAAGAGAAAGGTATTGATACAAATACAGCCATGATTTCATTAGAACATCAAAAGGAGGATGATTCTTTCAATGGTGATTTTGCTTTTGTCACTAACAATCTCATTTCTAATCAAAATGAGATTTCTATCACTTCTCGACTTGCTAGTTTTTCAGCAGAAAACAACACTACTTCAGCTTTGCAGGTTGCTGTTTTTTCTTCATTGATTGGGTGATTGATAGCGGAGCTACACGCCATATGACTCACCATAGAGACGTCTTCACAAAGCTTATGAAAATCAAAGATGGAAGCAAGGTTCAAGGTGTTGACAACACCTCCTATCCAATTGAAGGTATTGGATCCTATACCACTCATTCTTCCCAATGGAGAAGAAAAGTACATTGGAAATGTACTTTATGTTCCTAAGATTAAGAAAAATCTGATTTCGGTCTCTACAATCATGAATCAAGGATTGATTGTAGAATTTAAGGAAGACAAATGTCTTATAAAAGACGTTGGCCACTCGAAGTTTTTGCACCAATTTCGAGTCAACAAAACTATGTGTAGAACCATCATGAAATAGGACATTCATACATAGAACCCACGGTTCTCAGAACTGTGGGTCTTGGTGGGAACCGTGGGGTGAACCGTACCACGGTTCATGAACCGTGGTACGGTTGTTGTAATTAATTAATTTCTTTTTTATGACCCTTTGCCCCACCAAAACCTCCCACGGATTTTTGGCCCTCATTTCCCTGTTTCTGGCCTCATTTCACTTGTGGCACTGTTTTTGGCACTCATGGAAGTAAAAAAAAAATTAATTTATTAATTAATTATTTAATTACCACGGTTCACCACGGTTCTGGGAACCAATCTTTGTGAACCGTACGGTTCTTAGAACTGTGGTGAACCGCCACCGGTTCATTAATTCTATGCATTCATAGCTTGGCACCCTACAAAGTTATTCATCTAGATAAGGCTATGGATGAGGTCTTCATCCCAAAAAACAGTTGTATTAAAATAACAATTTTCACAAATAGAACTATATGTTCAGAATAAATCAGCATGAGAAATACTAGAGCTACTTGGCATTTTAAAAGTTTTAGGTTGTCGTCTAGTCTTCTTATGCTTCTTCAGGAAATTCTTTGCTAGATGCCTGCTCTTTATGTAGGAGAAACACAAGTTGCTGGTTGTTGCCTGGTTGTGATCTGCATGGTCCATCTTGATGCTTTTTTTGGCCTTGGGAACCGGTGCTTGTTTTGTCCTTGCCCGAACTTTTGGAAAACTTTATCTTTATGCTCAACCTTGGGCAAATTTTGCTCCTAACAGGCACAAGAATGGGTTTTGTTGACGATTTTCACGAAGCGATTTGCATCCTCGAGACTCTGTCGTTGATTGTGCCCATATTTCTTGTAAAAAATCTTTAGGAAGCCCCAAGATCAAATGTAGCTTGATAATTGTGGGGTCGATTCAAGAAATGAATTGCGGCAAAACTTCATGAAACTCATGTATATAGGCATCTAACGACATATTTTCCATTTGTATAGTGGTGAGCCGACAATAGTGCTCAAAATTGTCGAGGATTGGCAAGAATGCCGCTTTAAAGGCATCTTGGAATGCATCCCATGTGATAAGGGTATTAGCCCTTTTCTTAAGATCTTGCCATCACGTGCATACCTTATCGCACAAAAACATGAGAGCAATAGCAATTTTGGTACTATCCGACGAATTGTGCATTGAAAAAAGGCTATTCCATTTATCCAACTAAGATAATACCACCTGGTCCTTTTTGCCCAAATTAAATTTTGAGTTAAATATGAGGTCCCAACAATTTTTGAAGCGAAGTGGTCAATACTGCAATTTATTTGCTTAATAGAAGCCCAACAAAGGGCGTGGAGGGAAGAATTCTAGAAGATGTATTTTTAGGTAAAAGCCAAATTTGTCTTATTTTTGAAACCTTTGGTTGCATTGCTTATGGCCATGTTGAAGATGAAAAAGGCAAAAACTTGGTTTGAAATCTAAGAAATATATTTTCTTAGGGGATCATGATCAATACATATTGTTCACTTTATCTTGACACCAACAAAGCCATTATATCAGGAAATGTCATGTTTGATGAGGATGACTCTTTGTATTTCAGAAAGGAACAAAAAGACAAAGAAGCTGAAAACAAAGGTTTGACACCTGTTATTGATGTCCTACCATACAAAGAGGATCAAGAGATTCTAAGCAACGAAGATGCCACACAGCGAGCAACATGAAGATGATGAAGCAAGAAAAATCAAGACCATGCCAACTCTATGGGACACATGGATGCCACCATCATCACCTCCAAATAAAGTCCCAAGATGTGGACAATTGAGACCTTAAAAGATGCAAAAGCATTTGAAGGAGAATCCAGCTCTCAAGAAGCAACAAGAAGATTAAGACCAAGGCAACTAGTGCATGACACCAATTTTGTCTTGATGACAACAATTTCGAACACTCACGAACCTCAATCTTTTGAGAAAGCTAGAAAAGAAGAAGTCTAGCAACAAGCAATGCCTTAAGTTATGAAAATGACACTTGGGAGCTAGTCAAGTTGCCACAAGGAAAGACCCAACTTCAAAGCTGATGGAAGCATTGACAAACACAAAGCAAGACTCGTTGCAAAAGGATATGCACAAAAAAGGCATAGATTATGAGGAGACTTTCTCTCCCATTGCAAAAATGACCACAATCCGAGTTGTTTTCGCAACTTCTTATTTCGATTGAAATGTCTAGCAAATGGACGTGAAAGCAATCAGCCAAGTCATGAATGAACCAAGAGAAGTTCATTGGAAGACCACAAAAAGAATACTTCGCTACATCAAAGGCAATGATAACTTTGGCATAGAATATAATGACCACAACGAGCTAAAATCCCAAGGCTATCAGATGCAAATTGAGCTAGAGACAAAGATGATAGAAGATTAGCAACCCGCTACACGTTCTCATTGGAATCAGGTGCAATTTCTTGTAGTAGTAGGAAACAACCAACAATTGCACTCTCCTTGACCGAAGCTGAATATTGAGCAGCCTCATAAGCCGCTTGTGAAGGATGATTTTCAACTTGATCAAATTGCTCCAACAACCATCTATTGTGACAATCAAAGGTGTATACAATTAACAAAACATTCTGTGTTTCATGCAAGAACGAAACACAGTTTCATTGACGAGTTGTCTTTGTTAAAAGTGCAAAAGCCATTATCACAACCAAACACATTTGGAAACCGGCATGTTTGAAACTCATTGCAGACATGGCTCCCAAGTACCTTTATTTGTGTATTCACATTTCATTGAATCTTCCTAAGTTCCGTTCTAGCGTTGATGTTTTTAGCATTGATCTTATTTTGCCAAACTTTGGGAGTACCCAATTGTGTCCTTTGATGCTTAGTTGTAGAAAGCCCTTCTTTTGAAATAGTTGTCTTAGCTTTGTCATACATGGTCATAGAGTTATTGACAATGGTCTGCATCAAATGGTCAACTTCCATTTGTAGAATTGAAGGTAACATAGGCTTAACATGAACAATCTCAAATGGTGCCTTACAATATTATCAGAGATGAACTTATTCATGGTAAAAAAATTGTCCCATAAAATCTTTTGATTATGAGTAGCGAAGAAATATAATCATGGGCTATTGGTCACTTAAGTCTGACCATTTGCTTGAGGATGATAAGTAGACGAAAAGGGCTGTTTTCCAATTAGCAAACTTATGCCTGCCAAAAGTTACTGGAGATCTTAATATCTTGATTAGAAACAATAGACTTAATGTATTTTGCGATAAAAAATTATGTACCTTAAGAAGAGATGTGTTGTCCTGATAGCCTTTAAGTTCTTTTTGCAAGGAGGAAAGTGAACTTACATGGAGTCTTACCTCAATTGTACTTAATGTTCTGACTGGGAGATAAAATGCCACAGTGTCCTGTTTCATTTTTGGTTGTAATATTGCACAAATCTGGTTCAAAGCCAATGAATCGCCGATTCTAAATCAAATGGCAATCGGCCGATAAGTGTGTGCAAGGGGAGAGAGACACTGTGGATAGGGGGGAGAGAGTAGAGAATTAGGGATTGAAGTAGGTGTAGGATAGTGAAGAATCAAGATGAAGAGTGTTAGGAATGAGCTTAGTGGTCTAGGAGCAGATTAAAAAGGTTAGGATGAGTTTAGGAGTAGTGAGAGTAGTGAAGGGGTGAAGAATCAAGATGGAGAGAGTGAATTCAACTTAGAACTTAGTAGTTAGCGTTAGAAGTTAGAAGTTAGGATAAATTTCTCGTAGATTTAGTTTTTGAAACTTGAAAGAGGCTCATAAGACAACGGTGAATAGGGAGTTAGTAGAAGTTAGAAATTAGAACTTAGGGTTTAAGGTATATAGAATCGGGATTTGGGATCATCATGGAGGCAAGAGATCCCGTTTTGGAACACATGACGATTCTTGCAGGAAATGGCAACTCAGAGACAGAGAGTTGGACGTGTGAGTATCGCAGTGTTACCTGCATAGGTGGTCCTTCGTGGATATGAGCACACCTGCCGGGGATACGTGGCTACGTTTCAACTTATCATTGATGCTTATTCTATAACTTGAATCCTGAGATTTATGTCCGGATACAAGACACAAAAAAGTGTGCAGATTTACAAACCTTACAATTTTCCAATTTACTTGTTAAATGGGCGATTTGAGCTGGTTCAAATCAGTTGAATTGGTCCAATTCGATTTGATTGGCTGATTCAAATCGGGCAAGAACCATCTTTTGTTTGAAAGAAAAGCTTATCCACATGTTCAAATTCTTGTGCAATTTTCTTCTTTTGGTTTGCACCCATTGTGGACTAAGATGTGTTCAATTCCCATAGTTTCTTGAATGTCTATAAGTTTTGAAGGGTTTTCATGACTGTCTTCGTTTGGAATGCTTCCAACATACGCCATAAGGAGGATCATTTGAGAAGCATTAGTTGTACGACTTTGAAAGGGTTGTAGTTTCTAATTAGTAACTTAAGATACAAATTCTTTTCCTTTACCTTGTTTCACAATGTTTCAAATGTTTGATGGTAACACTGCATGGAGATGCACATGGAAAGCATTATGCAAGTTCCAATGTGAAGGCCCTAGATAAGACAAAATCATTGACCAGTTGTGGAACTTCCAAGGGACCATAGTAGATAAGTGGAATGGTACTATTTGTGACCTGATTGTCCATTGATTTGTAGATGCAAGGAAGGAAATTTAGCATCATATTTAAATTGTCAGAATAAGCCCACCAAAGGTTATTAATAATTTGACATCTCGATCATAGACTATTGACTTAGGTGGACCATGCATAAAAATATGCTTGATAGATTCACCCTCACGCCATGAGCCAATTCTGATTCAGAGATTAGACAGATTAAATAATAGTGGTCATAACAGCACACATAATCAAAGCAAAGGAATGTCACACATAAATACTGTGTTCAATTCCCATAGTTTCTTGAATGTCTATAAGTTTTGGAGGGTTTTCATGACTGTCTTCGTTTGGAATGCTTCCAACATACGCCATAAGGAGGATCACTTGAGAAGCATTAGTTGTACGACTTTGAAAGGGTTGTAGTTTTCAATTAGCAACTTAAGATACAACTTCTTTTCCCTTACCTTGTTTCACAATGTTTCAAATGTTTGATGGTACCACTGCATGGAGATGCACATGGAAAGCATTATGCAAGTTCCAATGTGAAGGCAATCCTAGATAAGACAAAATCATTGACCAGTTGTGGAACTTCCAAGGGACCATAGTAGATAAGTGGAATGGTACTATTTGTGACCTGATTGTCCATTGATTTGTAGATGCAAGGAAGGAAATTTAGCATCATATTCAAATTGTCAGAATAAGCCCACCAAAGGTTATTAATAAATTGACATCTCGATCATAGACTATTGACTTAGGTGGACCATGCATAAAAATATGCTTGATAGATTCACCCTCACGCCATGAGCCAATTCTGATTCAGAGATTAGACAGATTAAATAATAGTGGTCATAACAGCACACATAATCAAAGCAAAGGAATGCCACACATAAATACTGATCCATCCACATTGTCCAGACAGGCAATCACAATGCAAAGGTGTGATTTTGAAGTAGTTCCAGAATTTAAGAATGTCGTATATACCATCAGCAATGGAAAAGGACTCTAATGTGCAACAAGATTCAACCATATAGCCCAATAGCAGTAAATGACAGAATATCTAGTCCACGTCATGTGCAGTGACCAAGAGTGCTTGGAATGGACATTTGAGAGTAGGAAACAGTACCGGACACGCAAATGGACACGATTGTAGCTAAACACACGACTAAGGCTAAGCAACGGCAAGAGATTTTTCCATGGAACTATAGACGAGCCAGGAAAACCACTTAGTTTGCAGAAGCTAGCAAGAGTAATGGGAAACATGCCAAAATAGGTCCAAACTGGAAATTCCTTGGAATAAAGAGGGGTTCTATGCTTGCTAAAACCTGGAACTACAAGTACTAGTAGTTTCAAATGATGCAGAATGTGCATCCTCAGATCTTTGTACAGAACAAGTCTACAATCTAATGCACCTCTCAGGAGTAAAAAACTCCCAACATAAAGCTGCATGAATAGTTCAGACAGCATATCTGCAACAACTCGAAAACCAATGTTTTCCATTAAAAGAATATAGACCCAACAGTTGAGCAAACCTGTGACTATAATCCATGAACAGGAGACTGCTTAGGGATAATCCAAAGGGTGAGTTGTATTGTGTATAAAGGCAAGCTTTTATGCTTTTTAATGATAATTTGAAATCTATTCTTGCTTAGTGAAAATAGCAGGCATATCCTTGAAAGCAGTTCTTAACAAAATGCTTTCAGAGCCAAATGGTTTTACTTTCTTTCTTGTAGGTTCAGAGTGAATCCATTCCATATAGTCAATTTTGTTAAAGGTGAATGTAGGAATTGCGATGCTTTTACCTCCTCCACTTCACAATCTACTAGAGAGAAATATTCCCTAAACTTCCTAAGTATAGTACCCTCAGATGCGTCTGCAGACAGAGTCTTAACTGAAAATTTGGCTTTTTAGCAAGTTTGCATATTTTTGTTGTTGTAGTTACTTTCGGTGCTTCTAGAATTGTAGCTGTCTATTGCTGTATATCAGTATAACTTGCTCCATATGTAACATGCTCTGTACCTTTTGTTGCAGATTGAGCCTAGGCATTTCTCTATGTTGGCTAATTGGCATCGTGAATACACTATGGAAGATATTCTGACCGAGTTAAGACGTGAAATGAGTTCACCTCAAAATCGAAAGTTACCTCAACCACCAGAAGGAGCCACTTTTTGATTGGATTTTGCAGTGTGTAGTTATTGGGGAAAATGTGCTAATTTTTGGGGAAAGTCAATACTGTTACCCAACTGGTAACTTTGTCCTTGGATAAACCTGGACTTTCACTTGCATTCTTAGACCTCTATATAGTTCCTGGGAATGTCGGATCATGCTCCATGATGAATGATCTCGATTTTCAGAAAGATGATATTTTATTTTTTCACAGATTAGCTTTCAATTTGGTGTATAAATGTGATGGCCCAACTTGTTCATTGAGGTTAGTGCCTGATGATAAGCTTGGAAATGCCATTTTGGTTGTCTAGTAAATTATAATTTTGATGGAAAAACGCACAAGTATCTAATGGATTGGAGCATCAAAGCTTATTTTTCCGTTCACTGCAGTCCTTGCATTAGTTCGGCTTGCATTTGTCTCTATCTTGCTTATCTATGCTATACTTTTTTCAGCTAGGCCATTACTATTAAAATGCAGGGACCAAGTGCATCTGTTTTGTCTTTACTGTTACATTTGAGTGAGAATTGAAAGGTTACAGATGCCTTTGTGTTTGCTATTGCATCCAAGTGCAAACAGTTGGAAGAAAGTGCAGGGTCTCTGCTGATGAGTCACGACCACGAACAAGGATAATCACAAGTTCGTGATGCTGGTTCTAAATGGGCTTTTTTTCACATTACGATCCTCACACCTTGATAATTACTGTGGGCTCCTGCAGTTCGTTTGACGTAGATAGTTGTAGTGCTGAATGCAGAAAGGACACTTAGGATAGTGCTTGGATCTTAGTAAGCATGCAATATAGCTTCATTCCAAGTTTCACTTACTTCAGCAGCGCTTGGTTTCAACGATGCTTAGAAGGTGACCTATTTTGTTGAGCTG
Organism: Diphasiastrum complanatum; assembly: GCA_029204225.1. Taxonomy (NCBI): domain Eukaryota; kingdom Viridiplantae; phylum Streptophyta; class Lycopodiopsida; order Lycopodiales; family Lycopodiaceae; genus Diphasiastrum; species Diphasiastrum complanatum. The sequence continues at coordinate 32,155,903 of CM055092.1, read as the reverse complement.
ACTTTAATCCCTTCTACTTTAGAAAAGGTTATTGTCACATGTATTACTCACAGCATGTATCCAGTTGCTAGTTTCTTACTTGATCTATTGCCGTCCATACAAAACCAGCAAGGTACTGTATAATCAGCAGCTTGTTGCTGTCTATTTTTGGTTTTCAGCTTTCAGCAAATGTACATTTTATTAGAGAAAGTGGTACTTCTTTGAAAAACAGATTGGGCCTCAAAAAGCTCTAAACATGCCCACCCATGCCCACTTAGAAATTTGCCTTCTCTAGCTATTCAAAATTGACCACAAATTATGCCACCTGTCAATTATGCCACCTCCTATAAATGGCGCAAGCTCCAATGCAGGAGGCGTTGGAAAATTAATACCTTCCTGCTGCTAATCCTCGCAACCAACCGTGCTTTGTACTTGTTGAGTTGCCCAAGGCCCCGGAGGTAAGATGGTAAGGCCCCAATTACCGAAGCAACCAGTTTCCTCACGGATACACTTTCTCACCATCACAGGGCCTCAGGGCCTGCGCAAGTGCCTCCCCCCTGCCCTTTCCTTTTCCCTTGCTTCCCCATAAGACGAATCTACAGCCAAAAGGCCATGCAGTGTCGTGGCCTAGAAAATGCACCATCTTTATTTTCTCCCAAGTTGCCATAGCTTAAGGCTTTAGGCGCACGAGAGTGTGTGTGTGTGTGTGTGTGTGTGTGTGTGAGAGAGAGAGAGAGAGAGAGAGAGAGAGAGAGAGAGAATGTGAATGTGGCCTAGAAAATGCACCATCTTTATTTTCTCCCAAGTTGCCATAGCTTAAGGCTTTAGGCGCACGAGAGTGTGTGTGTGTGTGTGTGTGTGTGTGTGTGTGTGTGTGTGTGAGAGAGAGAGAGAGAGAGAGAGAGAGAGAGAGAGAATGTGAATGTGAATGTGGGCAGTGCTACACAAAATGGGATTCTAGCATTTTCATTGGGCCACGTAGCCCTAGACAAGAGTAAACTGGAAAGTGCCGGTTCGCAACCTGTTGGGACATTCAGAATCGTTGCATTCAATGAGCATTAAATGTGACATGAAAGGAGGAGGCGCTGGAAAGCTCTAGAAATCTCTGGCATCGTCGTTGCCATTGTCATCGCCCTGCCATCGTGGTTGCCGCTGCCATCATGTTGGCTTGCTGCAATTTGCATTTCCATCTCGTTGCCTTCGCTGCCATTGCCATCGTGTTGCCTTGCTAACATTTGGCATTGCCCTTGTCATCTCGTTGCCTTTGCTGCCAGCAAAACGTGGTGCTGCCAGTGCCAGGGAAACGTTTTGTGCTACCTTTGTTGTCAGGGAAACATGGAGTTTGTTGTAGGGTCCTGTTGGAAGGGATAGAGCTATAGATCAGTGAATGTGCAGTATCCACAAGATCATCCACATCGCGTGCTTGAGTGCTGATATTTTACGGTTTTTTGAATGTTGAGATGTAGCAATAATGTGAGTTGAGAGAGAGAGAGAGAGAGAGCGAGAGAGAGAGCGCAGGTGGACGTGTGTGCCCAGCAGAAATCTTGACGCAGTGTAGAAACGTGCTTTGTGCATGCAAGAATCGTGCTTTAGCATGCAACTACATCCAACATTGTAGGATGTCGGCTCAACTAGATCAATGGTCGCAATTGAGAACATCCAATAGCCTTTGGATTGGAGGCCGCCATTGGATCAGGAGAATTAGAATCACACTTCATGTGCACGGACCCAAAGGGTAGAGAGCCTTTCAACTTAATTAAAAAAATTTCAAAGTGGAAGGGATAAAGAAAAAACCCTGGTTTCCAAAATTAGAATCTGGTCGCCTTAAATGCAATCACCTTGACCCTATTCTTGAGCTAATCTCTTATTAATTACCCTATTGATCATATCTACTACTAGGCTTATTGGAACTATGTTTAAGTGCCACATAGGCAAGATAAGTGAGCTTATTCTAGATGTAGCGAACCATTTTGAGTGCATAAAAAGAGGCCCTTTTCAAGTCCAAAAAGATCATAATTTTTGTAGGTTGCTAAACTTGTGAGAAGTTTAGTAACCTTTGGGAGTATTGCTACACAATCAACATTGATTTTTAAATAAAATCCAATTTGACCAACTCTCATCAAATTCCAAAATGGTACAAATGGTTGGATTGGATGCACAAGATTCTAAAAAAGCTTAAATTATCAATTGAGGACAATGTTAGCGTTGCTCTTAGCAATTGTTGTAGCACCAAATGTGGAGTGAATACTTTCAATGGTGCTTTTTAAGATAGTAGGGGAGTAGAAGGCATGAATGGTATGGTTGTGAGGACCCCTACCCTAGAGCATGGGCTCAAATGGCCTGTGAGGCCCCATGCTATTGTGCTTTACTTGGAATTACTTGGAATAAACAACTGAGTGTTTTTTTTGGTTGGTTGAGCATAATGCCCTACTCAAGTATTTGGGATCCTATGGGCAGCTCCAGGGATATATTTGTCCCATAATGTCTTTGGATATTTGAACTAAAAGAAAAAGCAAAGGTCTTTACATCTAGGCATCATGGAGTTCTACTTTCATCTCGTGTAGAGCTTGAAAAACAAGGCATCCACAACCAAGACTAACTTTAAAAAACAACACATTGACATAAGACTCCTAGCATCCCAACACATCATCACAATGCATAGCATAATTTTTTTGGGTACAAGTTTTGAGATTGGAAACTCTTAGTAGTATCTTTGCACTGGGCAAAAACATTTGAACACATTGCTGTGAAAAATGCAAAAATAAGTTTGGTAGAGGCCAAAAATCTTGTATATAGATAAACACAGATGGGTGGAGCCCGTTCCCACGTGTGAAAATAGTGTACTTGTCATGTACCATAATCATATATATTTAATTAAAGTTCTAGTGGCTAAAAAGGCCAAAAACTAGTTTTCTAGACATATGACACATCACATCAATCTATTGCTTGCATGAGCCACATCCTTTGGTTAGGTGTCACATCCCATGTGTAGAGGACAGCTCACATGTGTGGAATAAGCTGAAGTAGACGAATTTTGACTTCTAGAAGATTTTCAAGTAGATCTCCATATAGAAGGAAAATGGACCAAAAGTGCTCAAAATAGAAGGTTTTGTCCAAGTGTCAGTTTTGCATGATGAATCATCATATGACAAAGCACCTTCACACATGTGGGATCATAGGGATGATCAGTACCACGAGCTCCCACTTATTGTATATATAGAGCCACATTTGGCCATAATCATTGTGAGACACCAATCTTGGTTTTGGAAGCAATTTTGAGTGATTCTCTCCATTTGTCTACATTTGTTTTGATTGTTTTGAGGTGCTATCAATGTGTACTTGATTTTCAGGTTGGAGTCCGTACTCAGACAGGGTTTCACACGTGGGAAACCAGAAAGTACACCTACCTTCAATTAATGATTGTTCTTGTTAGGATTTTGTGTTTAGAATTGATCTAGATTGATCTTAATCTCAAGTAGTTTGATAGATCAAGTAATCTGACAACCAATCCCTCTTGAAGATAAGATTGGGATCCACTCTTGGTCCTTTTTGTACTTTTTTCACATGGTATCAGAGCCAAGTACAAGAGGTTTTGTTGAAATTGATAGGGTTAATCCAAATCAAGGTCAAAATTAGCAGTTTTTTGAAAACTAGTCAAATTTTGTGTAGCGAGTTGGATTTGATAGCTATCCTCAAAATTTTTGGTCCAGATCTTGTTGTGGACTGTAGGAACCCTTTTCACACGTGTGAGGTTGTACAGCTCCGGTTTTGGCTGAGAAATTTCAAAAAATTGTAGAATTTGACTCACATACCCAATTTGAGTGATTTTTGGTGCAAAATCAAGCATTTTCTATAGTAAATCTAATCCTTTGATTAGTTCTTGGATTAGATCAGCCAAAAATCAAAATTGAAGCTTGAAATAGGTGCATTAATTGATCTTCTTTGATTTTTTGAGTGTATGTTGAAGTTAAGAGAGATTTTGCTAAAAATCATAGATTAAGGAGTGATATGCAAGGTGAGAGGTTGAAATCCATTGTACCATCACTCTAGATTTGTTCAAGAGTGATAGGGTCAAGTTTAGAAGCATCAATTTGCTAGAAAACATCTTTGGATCTGTCCTCCAAGTGAAACCTTTGAGAGTTTCTAGTGCATATAGAGCATCTATGCAAATCTTTTATAGAATTTGACATAGATTGGTTTCAATTGAGAGTTCGTGATGGATAAAAAAAGTATTGATCCTTTGAAACCATGCTCTAGTAGATTGCGTCAAGCCATAAAGTGCTATGTGGAATTTAAATATATTATTCAGTTCACATGATAGTTTTGTTTGATTTTTGATAGGCGTAGTCATGCATAAGGAAGAAGGATCATTTCGTTGCGCTCGATAGTTCGTCCATAGACTTCAACTTATCGACTCTTCCACTCTTCTGTTCCTTCTCCCAATATGGTATAAAAGACATATCATGACATACTTTTCATAGTATCAGAGCTCTATACTCTTCACAGTATTAGAGCTCTATCTATTCTTCAACAAGTGTTACAAATTTTAGTATCAGATAATTGATTTTCAATTGCAGCGTCACATGGTTTCATTCTTAAGTCATCAATTTATCGACAGACTAACTTCCAGATGGATTCTCAAAGTAAAACCGGTCCCATCGCAGACAGATGAATAGCTTGCTATTTGCTAATGAGTTGTGGGATGTTGTCACAGGTGTTGATCAGAATCCATACGACATAGCTGACTCCAAATGGAAAAGCTTTTGCGCTTATCATACTCAATATATCAGACACTCAAATTGGCCACGTATTTGAAGCTCAAACTTCGAAATAAGTATGGAGAAATATCTTGAGCTCACTATACGTGACTTCCAAGTTGCATCTCAGAAGAAAATTCTGCACACTCAAGATGTCAATGGTGATTCACTTTAGAATCATGCTAACCAATTTAAGAAGCTCTTGCAACAAGTGGCCTGTCGGATCATCCATCGATGATCAAGACACAATTATGACATTGCTATCAAGCTTGCCTTCTACGTATGAAAATTGGGTGATGATCATATCGACACACTCAGATTTAACTCTTACTAGAGTTATCACTATGTTGATGCAGGAAGATAATCAAATAAGTCAAGACACCTCTTTAACTTCATCATCTCACGCTCTATATGTCAATAAAGGCTCTAAGTGACAGAAGAAGAAAAGCTCTAAGCAAAAACCGACACAACTGATAGAGAGTCAAGAGCAATTATCAAATCCATAGTTGAAGAAGAAGATTTTATGTAAGTATTGCAAACGCACTAATCATGAATCCAAAAACAGAATTCTAAAAGCAAAAATGCCAATAAGCAGCCAGATCAACAGGCGAATGTAGTCGCAGTATTATCTCGTATAGTTGACATGGATGAAAATGCATTTATGGTCAAAGACCAGAAGACAAGTCAATAATTCTTGATTTCTAGATTCAAGAGCTACTCAACATATGACCAATCATTGTGAGCATTTTCACTCCTATATGTCTTATAATACAAAGAAATATGTTCATCTTAACGAAGATAGTACACACACTATTGAAGGTGAAGGGCACTATAAGATTGAAGTTCCAACATGATCAAATCAAACTACTATCAAATGCTTTGTATGTATCTAAACTCTCTACGAATCTGTTATTAATAAGTAGAATTATTGATTTAGGTCATAGAGTAGAGTTTGAGTCTGATCAGTGCCGAATTATCGATAGGGCAAGTAAGATCCTCACACTCGGCAAGAGGCATGGATACTTATATAGACTGACTCATTGTTATTCAGACACAAGTCAAGCCTCGAAGACCTCTGTTTTTGTCAATTAAGCATTACTTTGGCATTATATATGAGGACACTTGAATCATACATATGTGATGAACATTTCAGACAATCCCTAGCACTTGATCTCGACTATCTTTATTTTATTTTTTCCGAAATACGATCACAAAGATGGTCTGGCAGATATCTCAAGCTTCTAAAAAATCGAATTGTCATCGGAATCATTTTCACTCTTTTACCAGATATAATTGCCGGTTCTTCATAAGAAATTTGGTTTGCACAGTAAAATTTCATAACATCCAAAAAGTCTTTTAATGTCTCATCAAATCGTAGGAGAATTCGTGTGTATTTCTCAAACTTGTCATACAAGCTTTTGAGTGCCACCTTTCCTGACAGTGTCCCAATCATCTCACTGCCAAGTACTCCTCTCAATCCGAAATAGAATCTGCACATTCTCTTTTTTTGTTCAGGAGAGAGTTTGAGGCCCTTGATATATCTTGGTCGTTCACATTCGATCCAAAGCAAAGAGTGCATCCACGTTCCATGATCTTCGCCAAGGTACTCTTCTTTCTCTTACTTTTCGGTTCAAAATTCAATCAGTCAGATTCCAAAATGTAGCAATTTTGATCTCAGAAAATGCAGATTTTTGCATGGACAAATCTAAACCGTGATTCAAAAGTAGCTGGTAATAATCTTCGTGTTCTTAACGCTTCAACAGCCACCTCGTTGCAAGCACAACAAAAGTGTTGACCGTCAATTGGTTCAAAGCGACAGTTTTCCAAAAACCGATTTTTAGATAGACCATCTAACTTTGAGCCTAGTGCTAAATCATCTTCCTTCGGATACCTATCAGCATATACTTCTTTATTAGTCTCCATATCCCATGTTTAAAAAGTTTTAAAGGCATTCTCAAAATCTTCAAGATTGTCAGATTGAACGGTTGTTTCGGCACTTTTTCGATAGACTTGCTTATGGAATTAACCATATGACATGTGTCAGATTGACACTAATCCAAGCTCCCTCCATTTTTTTGCTTATTCTGAAAAAAATTGTGGAGGAAGTTATCCGCCGTGGCGGATACTTCTCAAAAATCTTCGAATATTTTGAAAAAATGCAAAAATAACATCTGGAAAATAAATTTTGAAAATCAAAGAAATTCCAAAAAATCCTTGAAAAAATTTCAAAAATCCTCGCAAATCCCGAAAATCCGCGAAAATCTCAAATATCCAGAAAAAAAAATGTGAAAATAAAATCTCGATTTTTTTTTTTTTTCAAAAATCCTGAAAATTTGGAAAAAAGAAATTTCACTTTTTATTTTTATTTATTTTTTAAACAAAAATTTTGGAGTACCTACGACGGATGGCTTTCCGAAAATCTCCAAAAAAATCCCTAAAGTCCGCGAAGATCCCGAAAAAATCCGCGAAGACCGAAAAGAACCCAAAAAGACTGGAGGAAACCATCCACCGCAGCGGATGACTTTCCGAAAAGATCCCAAAAAGACTAGAGAAAACCATCCGCCGCGGCGGATGGCTTTCCGAAAATCCCTGAAAAAATCTCGAAAATTCGCGAAGATCTTGAAAAAATTCACGAAGACCGAAAAGATCCTGAAAATATCTCGAAAATATCCTTGTGGAAAATTCTGAATGAACATCATGTTAGTGTCTACGGTTTTTATGTGACACCAACGTTTGCGACGCGTTCATAAGATTAACCAAATAAAAAGAAAACATGTTTCTTGTTCTTAAAACAAGTGGCTCTATCCTGTAAAAAGAAATAGAGTCAGAAAGATTACAGTTTTAGAATGGAAGCACCTGAAACACAACTTTCGAAAATTAGAAATCAGATCCAAGACGTTGATGCACAGCAAAGACTGGAAGTATAAGGATGAATACGGATACATTTTCTTTGAAAGATAACTCGAGTGTTGGTACAAACATGATTAGTACGCAGAGTATTGAGAAGAGTGGTGAGACTTTTAATTATGTTGTGCCAATGGGTATTCAGATTTTGTTGTGCTACTGCACTTGTATTTTGATATCTAAATTTCGATCTTGCTAGACTAGCTTTAAAAATATCTAACATATTAAATCAGACCTCTATGCAAAGACTAAGCAGAGGAGAAATCTCTTTTTTCAGATTATCTTGCCGTATTGCATATATCTTTTCAACATAGGCAGTAAGCTGCTGCTTGAACAGAAGAGCAGGGTACTTTGGTTCTACTTGTCTTGAGATGTCAAATCCAGTAATAAATCTGCCATTCGTAGAAGCAAATCCCGTAGTAGATGGAGATGATCTAAAGCCCTAATTTCAAAAGATAAGTGTCATGAAAATATTGCGCGGATTTTAAAAAAAGATACATGTGCAGTCATGCATTAACTAACCACAATGTCTAAACCAAAGAATGTAAGGCCAATGCAAAATCATAAAACCGTAACAATGTGCAGCATAACATTCTTTCTATAAGAGAATCAACCTACTAGCCCCACAAGCTTTAAAAGAAAGTAAACACACACTTACTTGAGTCATTCTTCCGAAAAGAGTAACTGAACTAGGGCATCGCCGTTGAGTACTGGCCCCCACACCGCTTGCTTTAAGTGTGCGTTGCAAAAAAAATAGCAAAGTGGAAGTATTTAATATCTAGTAAGCTTGGGCATCACTACTATCCTGACTCTGCAAAAGCCACAAAATAGGTGAAGTATGAGCTATTAGGCAATGAAATGTTATCGAACTTTGATGAAGTGACAATATTAATAATACAACAATGACCAGACTCTTAACTTTTGAAAAAAGATAGAAGGAAGCAAAGCAACCATGCTCAATGAGACAGATATGCAAGTAAACAATCAAGAAGGAACACAACTGAGCTGATTTTTTCTTTTAATCACCTCCCTAATACACATGGTTAAATGACACGCAATCTTTAGAAACTTGTCATGATATGATGACAATCTCCAATTACAACTTCATGTGATGAAATTAGCAAAAACGGATATGTCAACACCATAATAAATTTGTAGAATAGCAAAACAACTGATACAAGAAAAAAAAGGAGAATGAACAATTAGTTAAGAGATTTTCTCTTTTACAACAAAATAATTCTGTAGAAGAAGTTGAAGAACCCACGGACAACAAATCATTTCACAATAGCTTGTATGGAAAACACAAGTTGGAGAGGGACCATCCCGAAAATTCTAGAGGAAGCCATCGCGGCGGATGGCTTTCCGAAAATTCGCGAAGATCCCAAAAATCAGCGAAGATCCCGAATATATCATGAAAAACTCCTGAATATATCCAAGCACTACCTGTCAAGCTATTTTAGTATATGCGGGGATTGCCTATCAAGTTGCTCTAGAAGGAAATAGATTGCTTGCTCGTTTATCACTATTTGATGTAGTATTGTTTTTTTTAAGAAGAATTTATTATTTCTTAAACTGACTTTATTTCTAAGAAAAACCATTAAAAATCAATTTGTGACAAAACAAATTTGGATAGGGGTCCATCCCCAAAAAAAATATCAAATTCCAATTTTTTCTTCAAAAAAAATTATTATTTCTCAATAAGACTATGTAGATAGTTGTCTCTTAGATAAAGTTTGATAGTTGGAATAAGCTTGAATGAAACATGGCCCCTAGATAGATAACAACTTCATGTAATGGGGAAAGGGTGATCTAGTGAGAATATCACTTGAAAATCCCTTAAAAATGGCCAATGCCATCCAAAATGTCCAAAATTAATGAAAAATCAAACTTTATGTCGAAGTAAAATAAAAAATAAAAAAACTCTAAAAAAACAAATTCGAAACCTCAAAAAAACCCGAAAACCCAAAAAAACTCAAAAATGTGGAAAACCATCCGCCGCGATTGATGGCTTTCTCCACAATTTTTTTTCTCAAAAATAGAAAATCCCGAATAAATTCCGAAAACCCAAAAATCTCGAATAAATCCCTAAACTCCCAAAACCCTGAAAAAATCTTGAAAATCCCAAAAAAAAATCCAATAATGTGGAAAACCATTCGCTGCGGCGGATGGCTTCCTCCACTTTTTTTTTTTTTTTGTTTTTTTTTCAAAAAAAGAAAATTTCAAAAAAATTGCGAATAAATCCCGAATATATCGCAAAAAATCTTGAAAATCTGAAAATCTTGAATACTTTTAAATTAAAAAATCCTAAACCCGCGCAAACTCCCAAAATATTCCAAAAATCACGAGAAAATCCAAAAAAATTCGAAAATTGTAGAAAAACCATCCGCCGTTGCAGATGGCTTCCTCCACAATTTGTTTTCCAAAAAAAAAATCCCAAAAATTCCGAAAAAAAATTGGAGGGGGTCTATCCGCCTAGGCGGGTAGACACCCCTAATAAAATTTCAATGCTCATTTTTTTTTTAAATTTATTATTTCTCAAACATACTTTATTTCTGAGAAAATCTATAAAAAAAAAAATTAAACTTTTTTTGGAGGGGCGTCCATCCGCCGTGGCGGATGGACCCCTTCCAAAAAATTTTCAATATCCAATTTCTTTTATTATTTCCATCCGCCACGGCGGGTGGAGGGGGCCAACGGAAATTTTAAAATCCAACTAAAAAAAATATTTAAGACCCTCTACTTATGTTACCTTTAGTCACTCTCCAAGATTGATTATGGGATAATTGGTATTCCACGTGTCAACACCGTGTGCATTTATTATTTTAAGCTAAATTTCTTTTTTTGTGGCCTTTAAATGAGAACCCATTTTTAAAAAAAAAGATTGGCAACAATTGTTGAGAAAAACACTATTTTAAGCTTCTATATATAGCTTGGAAAAATTCCATGCTTAACTGAATGCTTATGAGATAAATATATGAACTTAATGGTCTCTCCTCATTCCTCCTTATAACTATATTGCCAAAACCTTGAAACAATATATTGCCAAAACAAAAAACAAACTATATCGCCAAAAAACTAAAAACTAAAAAAAAAAACATAATAAAAAGAAAATTACAGAAAATTCAAAGTTAAAAATAAATAGTAAAAATTAAAAAATGAATAACAAAAATTCAAAAAATTAAAAAACAAATTTATAATAAAAATCAGAAAACTATAAAACAAATGTAAATATTAAAAACTAAATATAAAAACTATAAAACAACTATACATATTGTGATTTTTTTAAATAAAAAGTCAAACAAACTTTAAAGTAAATCTAAATATAAATATTAAAGTAAAAAAACAAACTAAAAAAATCTAAAAATGAATAATAAAAAAAAGAAAAACTATAACACGAATCTGGAAATTAAAAAATGCATAATAAAAAGTCAAAAAAATATAAACTAGATCTAAAAATTGAAAAAAAAAACTATAAAATAAATCTAAATATATATAGAGAAGTTAAAAAAATAAATTAAATTTTTTTAAAATAAAGTAAAACCAATCTAAAAATTGCAAAATAAAGATTAAAAGGTAAAAAAAAACTATACAATAAATCTATATACTCCTCATCCCTTCATTTATTCTATATTATTATAGAGAAAAAAAAATTTAAAAACATAAATATATTGTCAAATCCTTGAAAATGCAAAAAACTAAAAAAAACAATCTAAAAATTATAAAAATATAATATAAGAAAAATAAAAAATAAAACTAAAAAATAAAACAAACTCAAAATAAAAAATAAATAATAAAATTTTTAGTAATAATAATAAGAAGTCAAAAACCTATAATTTAAATCTAAAATTTTAAAAAATAAGTAATAAAAAATAAAAAAATAGATATAACGAATCTAAAATTAAAAAATGAATACTACAAGTTGAAAAAACTATATATATATATATATATATATATATATATATATATATATATATATTTGAACTTATGTACACTTTTGCGCATGGGTATGGATGCACCATGCATGCTCCTCCCCTCACCCATGCATGAGCTTTTTCTAACTAAAAAACTTGGGGAGGAGGATGCATGTATGGGGAAAATGATGTGTGGCTCTTCTCCACATGCATGCATCTAAGGGCCCCACTCCAAATTCACATTATCTTTTACCAACACACATAGTGTTTTGAAGTGCATGTACATACTTTCATGGTAAAAGGTGTTAAACAAATGAGACTTTAATTATCAAAAATTTGAAGGGTGCTCTAAGAATTTTTTTTTTATCAGACTTTCCATGGGAAAGGTTGAAATAAAAATGTATTTTTATGAAGTCGGCCTCCATTGCCCGTCAACGACGGGCACTCTTTACTAGTATATATATATATATATAAACAAAGGGTCTTATAGCGCTAAAGACAAAGGGCTCAAGGACTAAGACCGAAAGGCCAAGGGCGATGAGTGAAGGACCAAGGGTTAATGACTAAGGGCCTTGGGGCTAGGACTAAGAGTTACGGGGTAAAGACAAGGACCAAGAGCCATCGGCCAAGGGATAAGGGCCTAGCCAAGGGCTAGGGGCTAGGGCCGAGGGCCGAGGGTTAAGGCTAAGGACCGAGGTTTAAGGGTCAAGGGCTAAGGTTAAGAGCCAAGGGATAAGGGCCTAGTGCTAAGGCTAACGCTCAAGGGTAAGGGCTAATGCACGAGGGCTAAGGGCTAAGGGCTAAGTTCTAAGGGCTAAGGGCCAAGTGCTAATGCTAAGGGCGAAGGGCTAAGGGAATAGGGATAAGGGAAAGGGCTATGGACTAAGGGCTAAGGGCTAAGGGCCACCGACTAAAGGACAAGATCCAAAGGCTACTGTTTCATAATTTTGTTATAGTTTTATAATAATTTTGCTAATTTTACTTTCAATAGCTATTTGGCACTATTTATTACAGTTTCATAATATTGCTAATTATACTTTCAATAGCATTGCAAATCCTAACGTAAAGTGTACCTATATTATTTTTTCAGGGTTATTGCATGGACTACTCAAAAGACGACGTTCCAATTGTTTTATTTTTTTGGAAAGAGGAGGTTGCATTTGGAAATGTCTTAATTGCTGAATCAAACGAAACATGTTTTTTCAGAGAAGTTGGTACGAATAAAAGTGTGGTCCTAATTTCAAACGTGTTTAAAATGGATTGTCTCTTGCCATACTCTCACGGTGAATTTGATCGCCTAGGAGAAGTTCACAACTATATTTCCATCGATCCCATTGCAAAAAAAATCTTGTGGGACAATGCAGATATTATTGACATGAATGAATTTGTTCTTGCCAACTGTCCATTATATAATATTGATGACGTTGTTGATTGTATGGATTTTCAAGGGGTAGTAGTTTGCATTTCTAAATTCAAAGGCTACTATCCTAGTGAAAAAAACTTGCTTGTTATCGTGAAGTTGACTTCAATTACAACAAAAGGAAATATTGTGAATGCCATGGTAGATGACGGAGATCCTTTCTACAAACAAAACCAAACAGTGATTTGGTGTTTGTCAAAACTGTCTTTGCACTCTAAAAAGAGAAAACATGTATCGTTTACTGAACCATTAAGTGAGTGCTTTACATATTATTCTAATGGTTCAAAAAGGAGCAACATCAAGAAAATGTTGGCCCGCCAACCTGGTGGTTCAAAAAGGGGTAGCATCCAAAAAACATCGACAAGATCAGTATATAATTCAGGTTATGTAAGTGGTGTAGAAGATGTCAAAAACAGATCTGCTGACTGCAATTCAACAAGATCATTGACAAGTAACTATAATTCGAATATCTTGACAGGAATCGAAGATATTTCTCATAGTCGTAATATGTCAAGATCAGTGTATAACTCAGATATCTTAGCAGATGTCGAGAATGTGGTTACTTGTAATACATCTGTATCAGCATACAATTCAGATATTCTTACAGGTGTGGAGGATGTTGGAGAGGCTGTTGATAACAACAAAAATAAAAGATGTCATTTTCAAATCGGCATTTAAACAAATTGTACACCGAATTCGTCAATTTTGGCAAGTGCAAATGCATCCACCCACCATAATTTAGATTTTTTGGAATTCGATTTCGATGGACATGATTACACAAGTAACATATTACATGATGCTAATATGACAAACAATCCTACAAGATCAAGATGGTCACGAGCAGATGAAGTTTTTGAAGATCTACAAAGAGAGCCTCAAGTATGTCCAACATCCTTTGGAACTCCTCAGAGTTTCAAAAGAAAGCGTGTGCTTGCTTATGTTGCACCAAAAAAGGCAGAACATGTTTTATCGTCAAAAAATATAAGGGAAACATTGATGCAACCATGCTGTAATAAGTTGTGCATTCGACAAATCACTTACAAAGAATGTGAAGACTTGCGACTAGATGTGTGGAGAAAATGAGGAGCTGACAAGCATAATCAGTTATTGCAGATGTTCAAATGTTTTTTTCATAGACGAGAAATGTCAAACACGATGTTTGATATTATGAAAGAACCCAAATTGTGCTTCAAACCTACATTGGATGGTAAAGTTGTATGCATAAAAGCATATCAAAATCTTTTGGGAATCTCCCATGGAATATTTTGGCAAATAATTGCTAGGGCACGTTATTCCATTGTGTACAAGTTTCATGGAAACACCGACACATTCAAGCAACGTGGACACTCTTCAAAAGGGATAGCGCTAATGCGTGGGATTTTGGAAAAGCACGCGTTGCCTCAACCACATCTTCAACATAAATCAAAAGATGACCTTGTTATTTGCGAACATCATCTCCCACTTGGCATGCATAAACATGATGTCTTCAAAACTATAAACACACATCTTAAAGATACGTGTATTCCTGAAGTTTCAAGATCCACATTGTACAAGATGTGGAAACAAGAGTTTGGACATGTCAAGACTCCAACAAGACAAAGCATGTCCAAATGCAAAACATGTGACGACCTTACAAATGCAATAGAGACAAGACCTGACGTAGGATGCATGATCGCCATATTGCATTGAGAGGTCGTCATCTACATCATGTTTTTTATTTCAAAAAATTTTATGCATATTGAAAAGAAGAGTCAAGATCCCATCATGAGTAGTCTTTGTGTCTTATCATTGATGGAATGGATCAAAATAAAACAGCATTACCCCAGTTCAATAAGACTCCTCCCATATTAGAGAGGAATCAATTTTTGAAAACACATGTTTGTGGGGTATTGCTATGTGATGTTTGGATTGATACCTTGCATGCTCATGATAGCAATCAAGTTGCCACATCAATAATGTGAGCAATAAGAAAGGTACAAGCATCACGTGGTAGCTTACCTCCGATCTTACATATTCAAGCTGACGATTGTTGGAGGGAGAACAAGAACAAATTTATTTGTGGTCTTTGTTGTATGTTAGTGGCACATAACATCTTCCAAAAGGCAGAAATGAGATTTCTTTTGGTTGGCCACACACATAAAGATATAGATTAGGTTTTCAGTGTCATATCCAGGCCTTTGCAGTCCAAATCAGTTCACACAATGCTAGATATGCTAGCACAAATTGGTGAAAAGATAGGTGGCAGTCGTATTGAAAGCATTGAAGTAGAAATACTGGAACGAATGGCAGACTGGAAACAATTTATAGATCTTTGTATTGCTCAAGGAAATGACGGCTTAGAAGGACACACCAATCCTCACTATTTTTGTTTTCAAATGATGAAAGTGAGCCAATCATGCACTGGAAATACTATTCTAATGATGGAGACAACGCATAGAGTGAACCTTTTAAACTGTTGCAGCGTGTGCTTTCAAAAGATGAAGCCATCTTGCTAGCATTCAGGAAGGATCTGGATCCAGACGAAATGAAAGGAATAATGTCCTTTATTGATTATTTGCGATTCATGAGCCAGAAGTTTCCAGAGTACAAGGATCGCAATGATGCATGTGTGGTGGAAACCACAAAACTTGTCGAATATCTTTCCAAAGAAAAAATGTTATCAGAATCAATGTATAGCCAAGAGGCTTTTTGGCCACAATCCTTGCCAACCACTTTCAATTCATCTGTATCAATTTTGATCAATGAGGTCCCTGATGTCATAGAGTGTAGCTAGAATGTCCCAAGCATCCTTGGTAGTCTATGCAGATCGGATATGATTGATTTGGGAGTAATTAATGTTCAATGTGATTAAGGCAAATGCCTTGTCGTTGCCTCCATTTGGTGATGCTAGTTGTATCAACCTTTGGCTTGACTTCAGTTTGAAGAAACCAAGAGTTTCTATCTTTCAAAGCCTTAGCATTTCTTCTTAGTTTTTTCCTTTGCTGTTTTTCCGCGATTGTGCATTTTGAACTAGTTTCGCACAGTCTACGTTTTTGAACTGTTTTGTCGCACAGTTCGCTTTTTTGGGTCATGAGAAAAATTCATCCCTAGGTCTAAAACACTTAGAAAATAAATCTGAGAATTTTTCCCGACACTGTCGCATTTTTTGCATTCTCACTGTCCCTAAAATGCCTTAGAAAGGTTTAGACCCTTAGAAATAAGAACACTCACTCTTAGAAAAGTGACGTTTGCCCAAAAAAGCTACAACTGTCCTTAAAAGGAGGACACCTACCCTTAAAGGTGGGACACTAGCCTTAAAACTGTTCAGTTTTTTCGCCCTTCGGCTTTTTTGCCTTTCGGGAAAAAGCGATACCTGCCTTTAGAAATGGTTCCTGTCCTTAAGTCACGTTTTTTGCCTACCCTTAAAAAGGGACACTGCCCTTAGAACTGGTTTCTGTCTTATGTCGGTTTTTTCGCCTTTAGGAAAAAAACGACACTATCGTCAAATGCCCTAAAAATCCTTTAGGCCTACCTTCAGCTTTTTTGCTTGTTTGCGAGAAAGGCGACACTAAAATGCGAAGGTGCCCTTAAAATTCCAAAGGTGACTTTCTGGCATAAACCAAAGGTGCCCTTGAAAGGTAGCGCTGCTCTTAAAGTCGCAAAAAACAAAAAGCGAAGGCTTGCAACGTGAAGGCCAGAGCACAACGGACAGAAGGCGGATGATTCACAGAGGACAATGAAAGAAAACTGGAATCAGTTTTGTTTAAGGCTAATGCATTTCTTTTGATTAGATCTTCTAACTTAATCAGTTCCCTGGATTGATCACATAAAGGGATCGACAAAGGATACTGAAGACAGTCACGGACACAGATGGACAGTCTAAGATAGCTCCAGAGTGAGTTTACACATTAGTAGTAGCTAGTCGTATCATTCGTGAGAAGAGAACATCTCTCTCGTGCCAACACACTGATATGGGAAACAGACAGCGCTCAAGAATTGTACTGTAAATTCATCTTTGATAATAGAAGCAATTTTCTCAATGTTCTGTTCAATAATGTGTATGATCTACAATATCAGAATGCATGCTATTAGTAGATAAATTTCCGCTGTTGTTTTATTCGACATTATCTGTTGTTTAAAGTTTGAATTTTACAATAGATCTACAGTAGCTGATCTAGGGCTTGGAAGAGAATTAGACCGCAGTCAGTAGCAGTAGCTACTCAAGTCAGTTCTATCCGGGCTGTCGATACTTACCATCACAGTTCCATCGACAATGTCTCACAGTTCCTTGGCTAGTAGAACAACTCTCATCTTGAACTTCCAGAGATGGTAGTTCTCTCCATTGAGCTTGTCAATCAGAGAAGAGCTAGAAGTAGAATCCATTCTGGTATAGTATCGATATTGTTGGTAGAAACAACAGTAACGGATTACTCTTGGCTGCGCACTTGTTGAAATGAGGTCTTGGTAAAAACAAGACTGGTAATTCGCAATGAATATGCAGATTACTGAGCCACCCGCTCTGATAAAATTCCAACAAGCTCACACATGTAGGAATAATCCTCAAGTGTGAAAGATCTTATTAAGCTTTGTGAATAGCACATAACCTGATTCTAGATTGAATACCATGATCTAGTACAGAATTTTATGGCTAAATCACACTCTAGCATGCTAAGAATCAAAGAATGATAGCTTTGATAAACAAGAGAGAAAAAGTACAAGAATTTAATGCATTAGCATAAGCCTCTACTCGAGTTAGAGAGAGAAAAAGAGAGCAATATTCAAGCAAATGATAGTGTACATCCAAAATAACATGGAATAGCTTCAAGGCTTGGTTCTTCATCAAAAAATATGAGAATGTTTACACATATTTATGGAGTTTGAAGTAGCTCGAGGTAGAACCACATCCATTCAACTTCCATCCACATCTATAAGTGAAAACTAGAGTATTAGTGACATTTGTCACGTCTCATGCATGCATTTCTACCTACTTTTATCAAGTGTCAAATATTCAACTAGAATTGTACAAATCATCATGCATGTGTCCAATTCACTTTGTGCATGCCTTACATGTCACTATGGAACACTTACAAACATTGTATGTGATATGCCACGAGTTTCTACAAGCCTATTAATGACATTTCTAAGTCTACAATCTATATGCAAGTTGTATATTACCAACTAGACTTGAAGACCCCATGTAGCTCGAGTTCCTTCTAGGCCAAATTTGGCATTTACATTATGAAACAACAAACTCACATAGTAAAAACTTTGTGACAAGCCTAAAGTCAAGATAGATGATTTTTCATTTCTCAACACTCCTCCTAAAAATAATCTATGTTGACTTGAACATGGATCTTGGTATTATTCCAAGATTGGCTCTATGTTTGATGAAGGAATTTTTGCTCAAAGGTTTGGTGAGCAAATCTGCAATATGTGTTGATGTGCTCCAAGTAGATTTCCCCTCCAATGAGCTTCTCTCTCACGAAGTGATGTGCAATCTCGATGTGTTTGCTCCTTGCATGAAATATTGGATTGTTGGCAAGGGCTTGTGCTGAAGTATTGTCACACATGATCAAAGGTGGATCATCTTCCTTTATTGTCTTTAGCTCCACTAGCAACCTCTTGATCCAAAGCACTTCTTTTGTTGTAGTAGTAAGTGCCTCATATTCAGCTTCACAAGATGAGAGTGATATGGTATCTTGCTTTTTGGAAAGCCAAGATATCAAATTTCCTCCAAGACATATGACATACGCACTTGTAGATTTCGATCTACTTTATCACTTGCAAAATCCAAGTCAGAATAGACAACTATAGAAAGATCTTCACTTTTATATAACAAACCATAATCATAGGTTGAAGATATGTACCTAAGTACCCTTTTGGCCATTTTCCAATGATGAATAGTAGGATTTTGCATAGCTTGGCTCAGCTTCTAAACACTAAAACTTACATCAGGCCTAGTTATAGTGAGCCAAATTAAGGAGTCTATAAGACTCCTAAAAAGAGTGATGTCCACGAAGGATCCTTCATCCCCTTTGTTAGGGTCTTTTACAATTTGCTCCATAGGAGTATCATTACTCTTACAATCTAGCATATTAAACTTTTTTAACATTGAAAGAGCATACAAAGTCTTGACTTGTACTTGTTGATTGTGCCATCTTGATTATATTTGACTCAAAAAACCCATTTGCAACCAATGGTGTGCTTGTTGGATGGAAGATCCACAAGGTCCCATGTCTTGTTGGCAATCAATACTTCATATTCCTCCTTCTTGGCTAGAAACCATTCTCTTGAGTTGAGTGCATCATATACATCCTTTGGCTCTTCATGTGAAACAAAATAAACACAATCAGTGGATTGAGTTCCACTTGCTTGCCTTTATCTCCATATGTAAGTCTCTTAGGCTCGGATCTTTCTCTTTGTGATCTCCTTGGTGAAAAAATTCGAGGTGACTCCTCCTCAATTCTCCGCCCCATCTCTCCATGATAATCTTCAAGGGTGATGATAGGATAATCCTTTTGAGAATCTTTGATCTCGGCCTCTTCAAAGATGTATTTTTGATTCTCATGGAAAATACCATCTCTACTCTCAAGTGTAATTGAGGTAGAGGGAACATAAATTCTGTATGCCTTCTTGTTGGATGAGTATCCAACCATGATCCCTTTGACTAAATTTGGATCATCTCTTTTCCTTGTTTCCAAGGGTACATGAACAAAGCAAGCACATCCAAAAACTTTAAGGTGATCAACCTTAGGTTTCTTCTTAAACAAGACTTCATATGGTGATCTTCTTGTAAGTGCATTGTGAGGTGATCCATTGCACAATTAATTGCTTCTCTCCAATATTCAATAGTCAAAGAAGCTTCAACATGAATTGCTTTAGTACATTCACATAGAGATCGATTTTTTCTTTTAGCAACTCCATTTTGAGATGGAGAATAAGCACAAGAAAACTCTCTCTTAATCCCTTCAGCCTCACAATAATCATAGAACTTGTTGGAGATGTATTCACCTCCTCCATCACATCTCAAAGCCTTAACTTTGAAAGAAAACTGTTTCTCAACATAATCTTTGAAAACTAGGAAGTGTTCAAACACCATAGCTTTGGAAGAATGAAGGTACAAACAAGTATATCTTGTAAAATCATCAATGAAGGTAACAAAACAAGTTGCACCACCAATACTTTTTGAGGAAGAAAAATGAACATCCGAGTGAATTGATTCCAAATAATGAGAAGTCTTAATAGAAGACTTTTGATATGGCTTTCTATGTGATTTTGCAATAGCACAAGCCTCACAAGGCTTGATATCCTTTGAAAGTGATCTTGGAAGGCCAATAGCCTTATCATTTTTTATCATAGAAACCATAGATTTATAGTTAGGATGCCCCAACCTTCTATGCCATAACTCCTCCTCAGACATAAGAGCAATTTCACAAAAGTTTGCATTCTCATAAGAATTTAACTTAAAGATGCCACCATATCTAGATCCATTAGCTAGGATCTCATCATCTTTCTTGATAAAACAAATATTGGAATTGAATTTTACATCACAACCACAATCAAGCAACTTTCCAACACTTATCAAGTTCTTTGTAAGCTTAGGAACAGAAAGAACATTGGAAAGTGATAGAACTTTACAAGAAGCAAGTTTCAATGGAATGTTGCCAATTCCTGCAATAGAGCATTCATGATCATTTGCAGTATAAATAGATCTTATAAGCCCTTTATAAGGTACAATAGAGTCAAAAGACTCCTTTGAACAACACATATGTGAAGAGGCTCCACTATCAATGTACCAAGCTCCATTTTTCTTGAAGGGTGTTGAAGAAAAGCTTGACACCATGAGTGATCCTTCTCCATCACTTGCAATAAGGTCTTCTTCTTTCTCATTAGAGAGATTTGCCTGTTTGAGTTGATTTTTCTTTTTGAAGCAATTAGAGGCATAGTGCCCCTTCTTGCCACAAAAGAAACACTTGACTTTCTTCTTCTTGGTCTTTGAAGTAGAAGGATGAGTTGAGTCATCCTCTTCACCATCTTTGTCTTTGTTGAAAACTTGAGAAAACTGGTTCTTGCTCCTTTATGCTTGTCCTTGACAAAGAGTGCTTTGTCACTTCCAATATGCTCGAGTTTGTTCATCCTAGGAAGTTTGTAACTTTGCCTAGCTTCTTCAGAGATGAGAATTCCTTGAAGAGTTTCCAAATTAGGCAACTCTTCTTTTATGGCAAAGGATTGAACAAGATTATCATAGTCAAAGAAGGCTCAAAAGTGTTCAATAACATCAAACTTTGTCTTGATCTTCAGTTTCTTGTGTTGAATGCTCAAAACAAGGGATTAAAAATCAAGCAAAATTGAATCAAATCAAAAAATGGTCACTCGGATTTTTGTCCTCTACCTACCCTCTTTAAGAGCTTATAACTCTTGATAGACACATCAGATTGATTTGGGATCAATTGCAATGGAAAGTACACTTCATAAGCTTACCATTAAGCTATTAGATCAATATCTTTGGACCAAATATGAAGGAATTAAAGAGGTCTGAAAATCTTTGATTTTCACACGTGCGGAATTCCAGAATTCCGTACAATGTCAATTCTGATCTGAAAATCTCGTTTCTATCCTCTTTGGTCCAAATGCTTTTCTAGAAAGGTAAAGAAAAAGTGATAACTACTTTTTTGCTTGAATTGGGCTCACAAATTCTTGAACAAGATAATAGCATGCAAAGCTTAATTTGGCTCTGATACCATGATAAAATTCCAGCAAGCTCACACGTGTGGGGAATGATCCTCAAGTGTGAAAGATCTTATTAAGCTTTGTGAATAGCGCATAACATGATTCTAGATTGAATATCAAGATCTAGTACATAATTTTATGGCTAAATCACAATCTAGCATGCTAAGAATCAAAGAATGATAGCTTTGATAAACAAGAGAGAAAAAGTACAAGAATTTAATGCATTAGCATAGGCCTCTACTCAAGTTAGTCAAGCTAATGATAGTGTAGATCCAAAATAACATGGAATAGCTTCAAGGCTTGGTTCTTCATCAAAAAATATGAGAATGTCTACACATATTTATGGAGTTTAAAGTAGCCCAAGGTATGATGAAAGCAAGAACAAGTGATTGATTGCACATGGATGCTTCCAGGGAATGACAAATGATTTCAAAGATTCAAATGGAAAAGATCACAAAAATAGATTATGTAGTAATGTGTATTTAACAATAAAGAGTAATAGTTGGCAACAATAGCTGGGTGCAAGTGGGAACGAGTGATGGATGTGTCAAGTTCTTAACATATGATACAATTTTTTTGAAAATTTTTCATTTCCAAGTCAAGAACGTTCACCTCTCTATGTGATAAATCTTGGTGAATGTAAAGTTGAATGACCTTTGAGAAGGTTCATGTAACGGTTTGGATAGTCTACAAGGGTTTTGTGAGATTGGTGAAGGTTACTCAAGGCATGAATTAGCTCTGAGTGAAATCAACTCTTGCAGACATCATTAGACTTCTTGGAAACTCTCACAACTTTGACATATGAATTTTCAAGATATTATGAAACTTGATGAGGGTTATGATACTCAAAAATATACATAGTGGGGGGAAGTTTTGAAAACAATTTTGTCCATTTTTGAGCTATGAACTCTTGTGGAGCTTATTGGGACATAAAGTCTACGAAGGTTCCTATGGGCAGAGTTTAGAATACACATGACTCACCTAATTCAATCACCACGTAGCTATGATTTCTAGAATAGGAGATTCATGTAGGGTTAGGTCTATACCTAATTACCAATTTATTAATCTAGAAAAGATTGTAGTGAAAACCTAAGAATAGTTGTTATAAATTTTATTAGTGTGCAAATTCTAATGCTTGAATAAAGTTGTTGAATTATTAAATCATCTTTTACAAATAATTTTCTACCTATGATAGACAACATGCACAATGTCTACAAGTATAAATACTTTCTAGAAACACTGCACCAACATCCATTGCATTTGAAGGGAGTTAGTGGAGGGCAAAAGTTTGTAGTTCTAACTATGTTTATCATGCTCAAAATTCAAACTTATTGCTCACTGTCTGGATTTTGATCCTATACTTAAAAGAAGTCAGTATCTAACCTCAAATGATAAAAGTTACTTATGTCATTGAGGGCCAATCCAACTAGCATATCATTCATTACAAATCTATAGATCTCACTTGAAAGGCATAAAAAAAACTAAGCAATACTTCTATAATCTGAATGAAACTAAAACACATTGCTTTCAATAGATATGAAGAGGCTATAAGTCCCTACATGCTTCAGCTTTCACATTTTACACATTTTTGTTTATTCTTCTACCTCCCAATCACAAGGTATCTGATATAGATGATCAAGTAAAAAAAAAAATTGTAATAGGCAACCATAAGCAAGATGAAAAAAACAAAATCAAAGACAAAGTTACTCAAGCAAGTCCATGATTAAAAAATTCCTGAAAATTTATAAGTACTATATTAGTCAATGAAACACAATAAAGTAACTATCATCATTGACCATCTACTAATGGACATTTGTTGGATCTCACCACAATACACTATACAATTAGGGTTAATAAGTGTGAGGGCACTAGCATTTTGTGTGTATAAGCCCAACCTAGTGAGCACAGCTAGCCAGGCATTACAAATTGTAGCTTAGAAATAAGTGACTTGGGCAATAGGACTAAATAAAATATAATAGAGACCGAAAGTCAAGTTTAGCTTAAGACCTAAGTTAGCAAGTTGGAAGGGAATCACATGAATTATGTGAAGGCTTTTGACAATTCAAGTGAAATCGCATAAATCATGTGAGAACTCACTTAACTAAGCTAAACCCACTAGAAAATTAGTGAAGAGCTTGGATTAGAATCCTTGCCATTTTAGTGAAGTCGCCAATCAAAAGGAAGATCTAGGGCCTTCCCCAAGAATAAAAAGGCACCTCTTGTACTCATTTTTCATGTTCAACCAAGAGGAAGAGACTTTGTCAAAGTGCAATGTGTGAACATCCTTATGTCCTTGTCTCTCATGATCTTTTCTTAGTTTTGTGCTTTGCTGATGGTTTAAGGCTTGTTTGTTTTTCTAGTTCTTGTTCTTTCTAAGAGAGGTGAAAGAGAGGAAGGAGTAAGCGCCTCCTTGGCTTTATTATTGCTTGAATATCATGGTTGGTTAGGTTGCTCGAGTGTCGGTGTGGTCGAGAAACTTTAAGGTTTTACTAATTTGACAAGGGTAAGGTGTGGGATCACCTGAGTGGTCAAGGTGAAAGACCACATATAATTATCAGCATAAACACTATTTAGTATTAATATCCATGCTAGAATTACTTGAGCTGCTCATCAAATTATTAGATCAATTTCTAATCAATACAATAAATGGCACATTGATCATCACTATAATATTGAACACATTCATCTATCTGTTGACATTGTTGAGGAAAAACAAATATATCACTCTAATTTGTCCAAAGCTTGGTGGAGTCAATAACAAAATAGTCATTCTCATCTTTCCTCATAGTTGCATTAGAACCATTGCAAATAAACTTGAACCATTTTACATCAAATAGAAAAAAGTTAAATCGTCGAAATCCAACTTCCAATATATCATGGGTTGTTCGCTATCAATCAAATTGAGAAGAAATCACATTGGTGCCGACCATGCTTGCTCGACTCTCTTGAGTAAAGTTTGCCATGACTCCACAATCACATGTGTTTCTATTTTTAGTAATGTGCTATGTACGAAAATGTTGTTACATGGGAATGGTTTAGAATACATATATATAGCTTACATGACAATCGCATCTGCTTGCAAACTCCTCTCTCTCTCTCTCTCTCTCTCTCTCTCTCTCTCTCTCTCTCTCTCTCTCTCTCTCTCTCTCTCTCTCTCTCTCTCTCTCTCTCTCTCTCTCTCTCTCTCTCTCTCTCTCTCTCTCTCTCTCTCTCTCTCTCTCTCTCTCTCTCTCTCTCTCTCTCTCTCTCTCTCTCTCTCTCTCTCTCTCTCTCTCTCTCTCTCTCTCTCTCTCTCCCTCTTCCTCTTTATTTTTTGGGGCTTGTCCAAGGGCATTGCTTAGCCAATCAAGTGTCATGTCCTTGGGGAGAAGAGCAAGCTCGTGTGGGTATGGTTATCTTCTATGCCCTCTCCTAATTATAGCTTGATCAGTTGTTCTAGGAGCTTTGGCTTCTCCGCATCTCAAAATCCACTTTTGCATTTCTTGATTGTTAATGCAAAACTTAGTCACCTTCTCCGTGAAGGCCTCACTCATTGTCTTTACCACTCCCTTTCGTTGAGGACTGGACACTTGTTTGAAGAGTGATTCTGGGTACATATGGGACGACAAACATTGTCTCGTCGAGGATATTGCTGTTGATATGGCTTTGATTGTGGCACTATTTTGAAGAGCCTTTAGTTTTTGGTCAAATTGGGGCTATGAGCTGTTCCATCTACTACTTATGAAGGTTCACAATTTGTTCCATCAATGATTCATTGGATAAGCTCGTTGAAGCTGAGGTTGATGCAATTCAAGGAGTTGAGTCATGATGCAATGTAGTTCCGGGTGTAGAATCATCATCTAGTCCTTCATCTTCTTCTATTATTGCGTCTTCCATAGCCTCGTGCAATGTGGCATACTGCTCCCATCTTTTCAGCTCTTTTTGGATGCTTCTGAGTAAGTGTTACATCCATATTCAGCTAAGGATTTGGAATAGTCCTATGGTGGACCGGCCCTTTGGTATTCAAAATTGTTGGTTATGTGAAATTGTCAAAATCATGCTTGATCTAGGCCAAATCTATGTACATATCATAAATGCACATGTGCGTATCCTGTTCCCATGTGTGAAATAAATGCACTTGTCATTTAGAATAGTCATATAGGTTGTACATATCATTTTATTTGAGATCTAGTGGCTAAAATGGCCAAAATCTAGTTTTCTAGCTATATGCCACTTGGCATCATTTTATTGGTGGGAAAAGCTATTTCACATGGGTAGGAGTGGTCTCACACGTGTGTAGGACTTCTCACACATGTGAAAACATCAGTAGTAGGTGAGATCCCACTTGTAGTAGATATTTGTGCAAGTCCCTATAAATTAGGAAAATTGCCTCAAATCAAGGGAGGTGGCTATAAGCTAGGAATCTTGGACATGTGCCATATTGATGATTATTGGTGGATCCTATGATGACTAGGCACTCTCACACGTGCCAAATCAGTTGAGTCAGCAGCAACACTTGCGTATATATAGAGCCTCATTTGGCCATAATCAACAAGCAAGCTAAATCTTGGTTTTGGAGCATTTCTTGAGTTCTCTCTCTATTTGTCTTGTGATTTTATGTATCTATTGGTTTCTAAGATTAGTGTAGTGACGAGTATAGCCACAAGAGAAAATCTTCCAACCTATGAAGGACTAGGTGGATTGTTTTTGCAAGAAGAGCAATGTCAAGAGAACTTGAATCATCGTAAAAGGAGCTATGATCAAGCTCTTGCAGTTAGAGGACGAGGTGGAAGATTTGGCCGTGGAAAGTATCAATCGAGAGGAGGAAACTCAAGCCGAGGATCATTTCAACAATTTTATGAGCAAGTCAATGATAGTCCGAATCGAGGTAATTGGAATCAAGATCGAGGTCAAGGACGCGGCTATTCAAGACAAAATAAACCTGGAAATTGTAGGTACTTCAACAAATCTGGTCACTGGGAGCGTGAATGCTTCAAGAAACAGAAGGAGATGGAACAAAGAAAAGACAAATGACAAGCGAGAAATTATACTGATCAACACCAATTTGATGACTATTATTATGAAGACAATTCTACTGATCAACATGAATAAGATAATGATCAATATGAAGATGATACAGCTGAGAGTTCAAAATTGTTCATTATAGCATTAATGACAAGTGATGAAGCCCAGGATACCTGGTACATTGATAGTGGTGCATCCAAGCACATGACTTCAAGGAAAGAGTGGTTTTCAGAACTCAAGAAAACTGACAATGGTGATGAAGTTGGACAAGTTGATGACAAATTGCTATCTGTTAAAGGAGTTGGAGTGGCACCAGTGAAGTTAGCCAACGGGAAGATAAAGCATATAAGCAATGTGCAATATGTACCTGGCTTAGCTAACAATCTACTATCTGTTGGGACGATGGCTGATCAACAACTCAAGGTTGAGTTTGACAGTGACAAATGTCTTGTCAAAGACATCAAGAATCACTACAAAGTGATTGCTACAAGAGCTAGAGTCAACGGGAATTGACTCTACAAATTGAATGCGAGATCTTTTACTCAAGCTATGGTAAGCATTGTTGATAGTCAAAGTGATCTTTTGCATCAAAGGTTTGGTCATATCAGTGCTCAAAGCTTGCAAATCCTTAAAAGAGGTAATCTAGTTGTTGGATTGTCTGATATCTCTTTTGAAGGAAAAATTTGTGAGGGTTGCATTTTGGGAAAACAACAGAGAGAGAGAGAGAGATTTCCCAAAGATGGAGCAAGAAGAGCCAATAGCATTCTTGATCTTGTTCATAGTGATTTGTGTGGACCAATACAAACTAGGTCCATTAGTGGTTGTTACTATTTCATCACATTCATTGATGACTATAGTCAAACTACATCTGAGGAAAAAATTCTTCACACTCAAAATGTCAGATGTAGACACTATTTCCAACCATCTCAACACATTCAAAAATCTAATGGAGCATATGACTGCAACAGGATCAAATATTGAAGATTCAGATGCAGTGATGACTCTTTTATGAAGTCTCCCTGATGCCTATGAAACATGGGTCATGGCCATTTCGACCCAGCAGCAACTAACTTTATCCAAAGTCATCTATATGTTGTTACAAGAGGAGATCAGAAGAAATGCTTCCTCCTCAGGCTCAAGATCTGATCCTCAAGCTCTTTACACAAAGAAAAATCAAAAGTTCAAGTCAAAGAAATCCACAAAATCTGATTATTCTGGAAAAAGGAGCAACATGCAGTCAAGTTCAAATTTTAACTCAGGTTCGAATTTTAGGGTCGAATTTTAACTCAGGTTCGAATTCTGGATCAAGGTCGAGTTCGAATTTTCCTTCATCATCTTAGCCAATGCAAGTACTATAAGAGGACTGGTCATCTCATTAAGGACTACAGATCACTCAAGTACAACAATGAAAAGAAGAAGCAGTTTCAACAACAAGCAAATAACACTGTCTCAATTAATTTTGGACTTTTTAATTTATTTAGGACTATTTTCTACATATGTTACCAAAAGAGCCAGATAAGAAAAACAATAAAAACTTACTAATTGTTGAAGTGGGATTTTCTCAAGTTCGAATACAACTATAAGTCAAACAAGACAAATTTGATCAACAAGTCACAATTTAGTTTCTAAAATTTATTGATGCTTTTGTCCAATAGCTATGAGCACCTAATATAATTGTAAATCATTCCAATTGTTAGATCATGGGGGTTATGGTGGATGTTTTTGGGAAATCAAATATAATCATGTCCAAAATTAGTGTTGATCCGAATAACATAGACAACTTTTAAACATAAACATTGATATAGAATTTCAAAAGAAACATATTAAACATAATTTGATATTTAAAAGAAACATAAACATCACTGAATCATACACTACTTTGAACAAGTTGTATTATAAGAACTCTCATAGAAACTTAATCACAATGTGTCATTCGCCGCTAAAAGTGGTTCATATTTATAATTAATGGTCCTGGGCCAAGCCCTACATTAGTCAAGAGACTATTACAAAAGATGCACAACTCTGGTGCAATTCTAGACAAATTTGTAGAAGTGTAGACTTTTAGACTAGTGATTTACTATTTCAATATTCTAAAGGTTGAGAATTAGAAACTATTTTCAACCTTTAGAATTTCTAAAAGCCATTAAACTTTCTACATCATGATTCCTCATGGTCTTACAATACACATGTTATGGAATATGATTTACTTATAATAGGGTGACATGCCCACACCCTAGCATAAAAAAAGCCGGCTTTCTACAAAATTGCCAAGCTGGATTTACAACTGAATTTATAGAAGGAATTACACGTCTTTTGGAGCCAAATTTGGACTTGTTGCAGATTTAGAATTTGCCAACACTCACTAAATTAAATACATTACAAGTCCAATAATTATGGCGACAAAGATTGTAACCAGGACTCTACAACTACAATCATGAACTCTACTCATCAATATCAGTTGCACATTCATTAGATAATTTGGACATGTATTCTTTGATGTGTGCCACTGATATTTCCGAAATAGATATTGATTTTTCCACAGTATAGCCATGTGCTTTAATTGTCTTTTTCGTCTTTGATTTCCATGCATGAACAATTGTATCTACATCCATATATTGTGGTCCATCGTTGTTCGGAATCCATTCTTTCTCTAAGCAATTTTTGTACAACTCCGAGTTGTCAACTTGTCCCTAGTTTCTACACCGTTGATTTGATTTTGGTTCATACCATAATGCTTTAAACTCTGTGGCCAAGCCTTCTGAGTTTTTCTTCACTTCGACAACTTTTGCCACCCAAATAGGTATGGAACCCTCCACAACATCTTCATCTGGAGGCCGCATTGCAACGAACTTGTCCAACACAAAAAAACTTTTGATAAAGCAAAGGAGCACAAGGAGTGGTGTGAAGCTATGGAAACATAAATGGAAGCTATATTGAAAAATAGGATGTGGAACTTGGTTGAGCTACTTGATGGTAAGATGCCTATCACTTGCAAATAGATATACAAGATCAAATATGGAGCTGATGGGCAACTCAACAAGTATAAAGCACGGTTGGTTGCGAGAGGATCTGAGCAGCAGGAAGGTATTGATTTTGAAGAAAACTTCGCACCCGTAGCTAAGATGGTAACTATATGTTCTATCATTGCTATTTCTGCTTTCTACGATTGGAAGATCCAGCAAATGGACGTTAAATCTGCTTTTCTTAATGAAGTGCTGGATGAAGAGGTGTACTTAGTACAACCTCAAGGATTTGTTGAGCTAGGGAGAGAGCATCTCGTTTGTAAGCTCAACAAAGCCATTTATGGATTGAAGCAAGCACCACGGGCGTGGTATTCTTGCATTGATGAACACTTCAAGCGAAGGGGAATGATAAAGAGTGATGATGATCCTAATCTTTACATTCTAAGGCAAGATTCAGATATAGTGCTCATTGTGTTGTACGTGGATGATTTGATTATTACAGGAAGTAATGAGAGCTTAATTGATGAAATAAAATCAGATCTTTCCAAAGCTTTTGACATGAGTGATCTAGGATTGATGCACTATTGTTTTGGCATTGCAGTATGGCAAAAGGAAGACATGGTCTTTCTTACACAAAGCAAATATGCACGAGATTTGCTTTATAAGTTCAATATGCAAGATTGTAAGCCTTTGAGTACACCTATGGATGTCAACATGAAGCTTACTGCATATGATGAATCTAAGAAAGTGGATGCTTATTTGTATAGACAGTTGGTGGGTAGTTTGATTTATTTGACATACACACGACCTGATATTTCTTATGTTGTTGGTGTTGTTAGTCAATTTATGCAAGATCCTAGTCAAGCACATTGGAAGTCTGCTAAACATATGAAGACGATGACTCAAAGTGGAAATTGAAAGAATATAAAGCTTTCGCGCTTATTATCCTCAATATATCAGATACATAGATTGGACACATAGCTGAAGCTAAAACGTCAAGAGATGTTTGGGACATCCTGAACTCACTATATGACGTGAAAGACATAGCTACTAAGTTACATCTACGAAGGAAATTCTTCACATTCCAGATGTCTAATAATGATTCTCTTCAGAGTCACATTAACCAATTTAAGAGTCTCTTGCAACAGATGGCCGTTGTTGGATCAAACATAGACGATCAAGACGTAATTATGACATTGCTTTCAAGCTTGCCCTCTACATATGAGAACTGGGTGATGATCATATCAACACACTCAGATTCAACTCTTACTAGAGTTATCACTATGTTGCTGCAAGAAGACAATCGAAGAAGTCAAGACACTTTGTCTACTTCCTCCTCTCAGGCTCTATATGTCAACAAAGGCTCTAAGCGACATAAGCAGAAAAGCTCCAAGAAGGTTACAACGAATCAGAAATAGACTCAAAGTCAAGCACAATCAGCAGATTCACAATCGAAGAAGAAGATGTTTTACAGGTATTGCAAGCGCAATAACCATGAGATCAAGGATTGCCGAATTCTCCAAGCAAATAACGCAGCCAAGCAACCTGATCAACAAGCAAATATAGTTTCATCATCTCCCCAGGTCGAAGTGGATGAAGGCGCATTCATGGTCAAAGATCAAAGTGCAATTTTGGATGATTCATGGTTTCTTGATTTTGGAAAAACTCAACACATGACCAATCAACATGAGATTTTCAACTCCTACACATCTTATAGCACGAAGAAATTTGTTTATCTTGGTGACAATAGTACTCACACTATTGAAGGTGAAGGTACTGTAAGATTGCGATTTCAACATAATCAATTCAAGCTACAATCAAAGGTCTTATATGTTCCTAAAATCTCTACAAATCTATTATCAGTAAGTAGAATTATAGATTTAGGTCATAAGGTAGAATTTGAATCTGATCAATGCAAAATTATTGATAGGAGTAATAAGATCCTTGCACTTGGCGAGAGACATGATTACTTATATAGATTGGAACATTGTTATTCTGAGTCTAGTCAAGCCTTGAAAACCTCTGTTGTAGTCAATAAAGCATTACTATGGCATCATCGCTTAGGACACTTGAATTATGCATCTATTTTGAACATGTCCAGACAATCCATGGTTCTTGATCTCGACTATCCTTCTGGTAAGGTCGATCTCCCTGTCTGTCACAGATGCATCCTTGAAAACAGGCTAGGATTCCTTTTAGATCAAACCATAGGCATGCAACAAAAGATCTATTAGGTGTTGTTCATACAGATATATGTGGACCTATGCAAACTCCTTCATTACTAGATGCAAAGTATCTCATTACTTTTATTGACGAATTCTCCATAAGAACAGTTGTTTATTTTATTAAACAGAAATCAGAGGCTTTCATCAAATTCAAACAATTCAAAGAGCGTGCCGAGAATCAAACTGGCAAATGAATCAAAGCACTGAGGTCAGATAACAGGAGAGAATACATCTCCACCGAATTCAAGGAGTATTGTCTTAACAACGGCATTGAGCAACAAGACATTACCTCCTATTCGCCTCAGTCAAATGGTCTTGCTGAGAGAAAGAATAGAACCTTAGTTGAATCAGCAAAGTGCATGCTATCACATGCGATACTTCCAAAGTGCTTCTGGACTGCAACTGTTTCAACAGCAATCTATATTCAGAATAGATGTCCTACTAAAGGTCTCTCAAACAAAACACCATTCGAAGTTTGGTCAGGTACCAAACCTTCTTTATCAAACTTACGAGTTTTTGGATGTACTGCTTTTGCGTAGATACCTCGTGATCTTAGGAAGAAGCTCGACTTCCAGAGTATCAAATGTGTTTTCATCAGCTACACTACTTCAGATCAAGCCTACAAGTTGTTCGACCCCATCGAGTCGAAGATATTCACTAGCTGGGATGTCATCTTCATCGAAGATCAGTTTCAAGACCTCAAAGGAAAAGGCAGTCCCCATGTAGCCCACCTGTCAGATTCCCCTGACACATTGAACTTTCCAGTTCCTCAATCGACTATTCCCATTGAAGGTCCAAGCTCTTCTACTTTTGACGAACAAAAAATAAACAACAAATCAGAAGATGAGGATGTTGCATTTCAGCAACTATAGTATGATGGAAATGATCAACTTCCTCTATTATCCAGAAGATCTTCAAGAACTAGCAAACCACCTAACCGGTATATCGACGAGTCTGCAGCCTACCTTGTTCAGAAACCGACGTCTGTCCAAGAGGCACTCAGTCAGGCCTGATTCAGATCTCTGGAAAGAAGCTATGGATAAAGAATATTCATCTCTTATCAAGAACCAGACATGGACAATTGTCGAATTACCTGCTAGTAGAAACATAGTTGATTGCAAATGGATTTTCAAAGTCAAGTACAATGCAGATGGAAGTATCAACATGAGAAAGACACGACTTGTCACCAAAGGTTTTTCTCAGGTATACAACGTCGATTACACTGAGACCTTCAGTCCAGTAGTCAAGCATTCTTCTATTCGACTATTGCTATTATTTGTCGCTGCAACAGATTTGGAAATACATCAAATGGATGTACAGACAACATATCTCAATGGAGTTATCGAAGAAGACATTTACATGGTGCAACCCGAAGGTTATATTATCAAGGGTAAACACAATCATGTGTGTAAACTCCATAAGACACTTTATGGCTTGAAGCAATCTACTCAAGCATGGTTTCAAAGGATCAATACTTTCCTTATTGATCACGACTACACACCTAGCTCTTCAAATTCAAATGTTTACTTCAAAGCAGAGTCTTTTATCATTATCACTTTATACGTGGATGATACATTGCTTTTCAGCGATAGTATCGATTTGATAAAAGAGGACAAGAAAATGCTATCTTCCAAATTCGACATGACCAATCTAAGCGAAGCTCATTTCTGCCTTGGTATACAAATCCACAGAGACAAAATAGAAGTTGGTCTACATTACACAACATAGGTACATCTACAACATGTTAGTCAAATATAATCTGATTAATTGCAAGTTAGCTCGCTCACCAATAGTGTCGGGATTTTGCAAAAAAGACGACAATGTCCTTAAATCCCATTTAGGAGAGCTCTACACTTTGCCAGAGTCGTTTCCTTAACATTTGAGGCACTTTGGAAAAAGCGAAAAATGCGACTACATATTTACTCGTAATTCCTGACAGGCGACAATGTCACTAAAATACGAAAAAGGCGACATTGCATTTTTAACTTGTAAATCTTCACAGGCTAAACATGCGACACTGTTGTCAAATTCCGTGTATTTCTGCAGACTATGTAAAAACACTTGTAAATCTGCAGACTGTAAAAGAACACCAGAAAATATGCAGAACTGGATAAACAATGGATGAAGATTAAAACCGATTAGTCGATTAGTAAGAAGGAGAATAATCCAATAGACCAGTCCATCCAAGGAGAACCAAAGCAAGGGGGCTGAGGTGAAGGATGGCTCTTCAAGTTCAAAATGCAAAGGCAAGAAGGACAAATCCAAGGAAAGGTGTTTCCTTTGTGAAAAGATGCATGAGGCTTGGAGTCTCACAAGGACTTACAAGATTTGTCTTCAAAAGTCCATTACCACACATTTCAAACCTTTAGAAGTTTTTCATTTGGAAGTGTATGGTTTGGTTCAAGATGCAAAGATAGATGTCACTTTCACTAATGCAACTTGGATTTAAATCATGTCCTTGGAAAACATTTTGCTTGGAACTTTAGATAAGTTCAAATTTATTATTATGATCCAAGAGAAACCAAGCAAGATTAAGGAGGAGCAATCAAAAAATGAAAATAGTTCCATTTATGCTCTCATGACATCTTATGAAGAACCATTTTGCTTTGAAGAGATTTTTGTATCTCAAGGGTGGATTAAGGCAATACTAGTTGAGTGTGATGCCTTAATAGATAGCAAAGCATGTTTTCCTTGTAAACTTACATTGAATATGAAGTCAAGGAAATGGAAATGTCTTCATAATGTATTTTCTTTTGGTTTCAATAAGATCAAGAATGATGTGTTCATTCATAATGTTAAAAATTGTAAATTTTCAATCTTAGAGGCAGGTTGTAAACTTCTTATGAAAATAAGTGAAGCATCCAAAGTGGACACTTATATCCATAAGCAAGTAGTTAGCCTTATTGAGATGGAAATACTTTTTGATTTCAATATAATAAAAATCATGCCAAGTTGTGGTGATTTTTGGACTTATGTTTCTAGCATAAGTAATCTTCATGATCATAGGAAGAAGTGCACATTGTATGGTCATGGTTGTTGTGATCATTATGAGATATGGAGGTCTCGGATTTCCATCAAGGAGGAGCACCAAGAAGATGATCTTGAGGAGTCATCTCAAGGTTCAAGTGTGCCAAGAATTGAGGTGGAAGTCCTTCTCAAGTTATGATTCCAAGAATAATCTCAAGAGACATGGCTGAGCCCATGTGGATCACATTTCAAAGAAAAGAGGAGCACATTTCAAGTGGTATATGTCTTATGCTTGCTTCTCTTATGTCATTTGATGAATCGATTTTCTTTAATGAGACTTTTGCATCTCAAAGTTGGAGTAAAGCCATACTAGTTGAGTATGATGTCTCTCTTGAGAACACAGTTGATGTTTTTAATGGTTTGAAATTGATTTTAGATCAATTAGGATGCAAATGGTTATTTCATCAAATGTGTGCTCTTGAGTCTTGCAAGAGCAAGAGTGATTTGTTCACTCATAGTGTAAAAAATTGTCTTTTTTCATGTATTGAGGCAAATTGTAAACTATTTATGAGATTAAGTGAATCATCCTCTAAGGAAACTTATCTCCATAATGAAGTATTTAGCCTCATTAGATCTGAGATTAGGATGGCAATCAAGCATGAATATATGATGCAAACTCTTTTTTATTATAGCATGCATAGTCTTGCTAATTTTGATGAGATTAATTCTCGAGATCTTGGTAACATGATATTGGATCTTTGTGATCCTTATGAGTCAAGAATGACTCTTTATTTCCTCGTGGAGTTGCAGCTATTTTTAAGGAGTAGGAGCTTTTGGATCAACCATATGTTTCAAGGATGGGACAAATCGATGGAAAAATTGATCCATTGGTGCAAATCTCTCGAGTTCATCAAAGAAGTCAACATCAAAGAGGCATTTTCATGGATATGGTGATCTCAGATTGACATCAAGCTCATTGGCTGATCTTCACACCTTTGAACCAGCAAGGATCCATCTTTGAAGACCAATTCATCCCATGGAGTCAAGCTCAAGATCATAATGCTTTTACCAAGCTAGATTTTGAGGAGTGTGAAATTGTCAACATCATGCTTGATCTAGGCCAAATCTATGTACATATCATAAATGCACATGTGTGGATCATGTTCCCATGTGTGTAATAAATGCACTAGTCATTTAGAATAGTCATATAGGTTGTGCATATCATTTTATTTGAGATCTAGTGGCTAAAATGGCCAAAATCTAGTTTTCTAGCTATATGCCACTTGGCCTCGTATTATTGGTAGGAGAAGCTATTTCACATGGGTAGGAGTGATCTCACACGTGTGTAGGACTTTCACACATGTGAAAACATCATTAGTAGGTGAGATCCCACTTGTAGTAGGTACTTTGATAGGTTTTCACACGTGTGAAACCAGCAAGCATTAGTTTTGATCATATTTGATTGTTCTTGTTAGGTTTGTTGATGTAGATTTGATCTAATGCTATCTAATCTTGTGTAGATTGGTAGATCAATCTAATATAACACCCAATCACTCTTGTGGACCTGATTTAGATCCATTCTTGGTCCTTTTTGCTGTACTTTCACAGGTTACGCTTCAATTTAATTCGATGTCAATGCCAGTTTGTAACTAATAACCTTGAGAGGACCCAGACACTCCTATGGGGACATGTGGAGTAGTGCATGGCTTGTGACGTTCGTATGCATGAGGATTGCATGGGCTATGTGATCTATGTTTGGACAAACTGCATGGGAGGTTGCATGGATGCATGCACAGGCTTCTTACCCCTATGTATATGGGTAAGGACACACCCTCCTCCATTTTAAGCTTTTGGCTCTAGGTTGCCAGTTTCTATCCTCTCCTCAAGTATTCACTTGTCATGGCTTGGGGGTGAGGTGTTCAGATACATCTCAGTTGGTGGATGGGTGGTTTGGCTCCCACTAGTCTCTATGTGTGTTGATCATGTCCACATCTTAGTAGTCTTCTTGAGTGAAATGCAAGGATGTTCAGATTAGCAAATGGGCATTATATCCTCCTCCTATATGAACATGGAAAATGGTACAAGAGACACCTTTTTATTCTTGGGGAAGGCCGTTCCCCTGATAACTAATTGGCTATTTACAAATGGCAAGGATTTCAATCCAAGCCCTCCATGCCAAATCGAATGGTTCCAAATGGAGAAGGGTGAACTCACATGAATCATGTGAGTTCCTTTTGGAGTGAGAGGGTCCTCACATGATTCATGTGAATTTCTCCAACTTAGGCATTTTTTAATATTTTATGCCCCTAGTCACTTATTCCTAAAAATTATAAGTTCTACAAAACTAATTAGCATGCTCATTGGGTTGGGCTTATACACGTACAAAGCCAGTGCCCTCACACTTATTACTCTAGTTGTACAGTGTACAGTGGCAGGGCCCACTTGGTAAGCTTAGCCAACAATACTTTAGTGGTGAGACGACCCATTAGGTGTCCAACAACATGAAAAATTTTGAATGATGAAATTCAATTGCAATTGTGTTATCTATTCATTTTATGGTGCCTGTACAAATACAAAGAAATGAGCATTAAAAAAACATAGAAATACTATGAGATTTAAAGCATAGTATTTCTAGGAACAATCTATGTCAAAGTGGTGACTATATACCCCTTTCCACTATTTATTGGATACAAATGTAGCGGGCTATAATGTAAAAGCCCAAAAGCCTGTATTGTAGATTGATTTACTAGGTAAAGAACTCACGAAGACGACTTTGGTTGGTAGCAACTGCCTATCGAAAGTTTTTAACCAAATCAAGATAGAGCTAAGCCCTCCATCATGGGTCTAATCACCACTAGTCTCCTAATTGCCACAGTCTATTCATAAGGTAGTATAGTTTCTTAGTCCTATATCTAGACTATCACCACTTTTCACATGTGTGGCATTTCAAAAATGGCTACAATGGTGAAGTTACAACAACAACAAATTTGTCTCATCAGCTTATGTGGTTTAGTTAAGGTTGTAGGCATTTCCTAGTCTCCACTAGCTACATATATGGTTATACGACTGATCAGCCTCCCCAAATGCATTAGAGTTCTTCCATTACAAAGACATTCCAATATGATGTTTCCTTGACATACTTGTTAGTATGTTCTTTGGCAAAATTAATGAAATGAGCACAAATGCTCATTTCATTTCATTGAAATTTGGGGTCCTTGTCCAATTACAAATCTCACTATAGTCCAAATTTTGAGCTGGGAAGACAAATTGGACGCTAGTTTTGACAAAATTAAAGAGTACTGAATCAAGGGTAGCTCATTGATCACATGTTATACAATGGCAATTGCGAGTAATAATCTGCGAGTTCAGTGAGTTTTTTATTCTAGAATTTTTAAATAGCCATGTTTAGAGTTTTGATTAAGAAAAATGTGAACTCAATGCAACAACAACGCATTTGAAATTGCAATATTCAAGAATGAAGACAACAAAATGAGCTTTTAGGCCATATAAAAAGTTTTATTATTTTTGAACAAAGAATAATAAAACTGCAATATCCGACAACAAAGATGATATAACAAGATCTGAGGCCATATAAGAAAGTTTCATTATTTTCGTCGTCTTTTGTGAGAGGAGGAGCCTCCAAATATTTAAGAACACCAATGCTAGTCTTGGTCTTGTTATTGTTAGCTGAAGAGATTCCATATGAGAGAGGTTAGCAAGCAGGTGGGAAAAAAAAAAAAAAAAAAGAGCGTGGCATGCCACATTATACCTAGAGTTATTTGTTGAACCATGGAATGTTTATAAGACGAAGTTCTT
The DNA here is from genome assembly GCA_029204225.1 of Diphasiastrum complanatum. Taxonomy (NCBI): domain Eukaryota; kingdom Viridiplantae; phylum Streptophyta; class Lycopodiopsida; order Lycopodiales; family Lycopodiaceae; genus Diphasiastrum; species Diphasiastrum complanatum. Next base: position 32,117,248 of record CM055092.1, on the reverse strand, counting down.
TGGGACATGCAATCTCCACATTGCATGCTTGTGTCATGCATTATTGCAAGAGAGTATTTAGACCAAAGGACATGCATAGTTGAGTTAGACTCTAGAGTTGAGATACGTGCATGATTGTGAAAGTATGCTATAGTAAAGTTCAACTATCATCTAATAAAGGATAATCCCAAACCCTTGAACACTTCCTTTAGCATCATTCAACCTGATCTTTGAATAGTTGGATGATTTGAATCCGAAGAAGAAGGTTAATATGTGAAGTGGATAGATTCGAGAAAGGACTATCTTTGACATTAGTAGACAAGGGTTCAAAATTAAAACTAGAAATGAATTCATGTTCCTTCATTTTTAAGTCATGAAATTTGTCTTCTGAAAAACTACATCTTCTTTGCAAGGCAAGGGCCGAAAAGGACCTTGGCAAGTAGTCGATCAACACACGGAGATATGTTCCAATGTCCTTACAACCCAAAAGCAACAATTTCCTTACACACACACACATGCACTCATGCACTGAAGTCATTTTGATCCATTTCATCAATCTAGCCTATTTGATTGAAACCATGCATCAATATTGTGTTACTTTGAATCATTTCTTCAATCTAGCCTACTCGATCCAAACTATAAGTCAACATTGGCGGGTGCATATCTGTTTTCTCCTCCAATGACATAATGGACATTTTTTGTCCCTTTTAGACCATTAGTGCAGTTCAGCCCATGTGACCATGGCAAACAATATGAACAAAAGCATGTGTAACTGATGTACCTTTTTACATTATGGTGGGATGGCTCCCATTAAGTATTATGGAAGGAGCCGGGCACAGGCCATTCTGCCTGGTAAGGATTTCCAAAAAAATTTGGGCGAGGCCCGGAGGGGCCGAGCCTAAATTTTTTTGGAAAGCCGAACCGGGCAGAATGGCCTGTGCCCGGCTCATTCCATTGCGTAATGGAGTCTTTGACTTTTCCACATGCCATTTACAAAGCATAATCAGCAGTGTGGGTTTTTTTGGACCAATGAGAAACTGCCATGTGGCAGTCTGACGTGCACAGTCTGACGCGCGTTTGGAATGTGCTTCAGAATTTTGAAATTTTTAAAAAAAAATCCAGTGACATTTTATGCTTTTTAAAAAGCCCAAAAATTGGGCGTAATCAGCACAAAGAATCCATTGCGTGTGGCTTTACTTTTGTTCAGTGGAGGTCAGGAGTTTGATCCAATTAGCCACACAAACAGGACATTCAAGAGACACAAAAAAAGAGTTTTGAAAGCATGAAGAATGAAAGATAGCTCAATTCAATTTAGTAATTTCATGAGTGGCTATTTTGACAAGTTTTTGCCAATGAACTTTTGGCATCTGGGCAGTTGCTTGCTTGTGAATCAATCTTCACTCACAGCAACAAAAACCCATTCTATTCTGTAATTAAACAGTGGTGAATCAATCTTTTGCAATAGGCCCAGATGATTGAATTGCTTCCACAGGGACCAATGCCAGGTCAAAACCTAATCTGGTCTGTAATAAAAATTGGTGAATTAAAGCTTTGCCTTGGGCCCAGACAACAGAATTGCTTCTTGAGGGTACAATGGCATGTCTAGCAATGGAACTCTACCCCTAAGCCTATTGATTAGACCCAAATATGTTGTACCTTTGTAGCACCTTCAGTCCTTGTTGGCACATCAATGCAAAGCAATCAGTTCAGAGAAGCTACAGATGTAGAATTCGGCTTAAATTACGGGCATTGAGATGGATGGATTGGCAATAGCCTTGAGAGTAACCTGGATCCAGCAAAATTTGTTAATTTGTACAAAGACCACTTGTTATAGAAGTGGATTTTTGTAGAAATGATATCTGCAATAGACAATCGCTCATGGCAGGCAAAATTTGTTAAGGCCAAAAGATGACCTTGAAAGCACAAAGGGGGGGAGATTACAATGCAATGTTGCATGTATCTCATCCTGTCTCTGTCTCTGAAGAATCTGTTCTCGCTTTAAGCTTTTGACTGGTGCCGAAGAGGCCACTGATTTGCTCCAGCCTGCTCACCACCTCTGTCATGGATGGCCTCTCCTTGCCTTCCAACCTCACACATTGCTCGCCCATTTCAGCCAGCAGTGCAATTGCCTCAATCTCCATGGGTTGGGGAGGGTCTGCATTTGGATCAAGAATTGTATGAAGCTCATCAGCCAGTAAGATAGGCACTGCAAAATCCACTAGACTGACAGGGCCTTGGTTGCTCTTGAAGATGGCCCTCTTGCCAGTTATGAGCTCCAGCAACACCACCCCATAGCTATATACATCACTCTTGGGTGTCAATTGCTGCAGCCTGTAGTAGGCTGGATCCATATACCCAACTGTGCCTGCTGCTGTGAGAGAGAGATGAGATTCCTCATCCAGTGGACCCATCAAAGAGAGGCCAAAGTCAGAAACCCTAGCTGCCCAGGTTGCATCAAGCAAAATGTTTGATGATTTTATGTCACGGTGGATGATGGGAGGCACAGCATAATTGTGAAGGTATTCAATCCCTTTGGCTGCTTGTAGAGCAACCTTCGTCCTCATTTGCCAGGATTGGAACGGCGAAGGCTTCTGCTGCTGCTGCTGCTTGGATCCAAACTCGTGCACATGATCATAGAGTGTGCCATTGGGCATGTAATCGTAGACAAGCAATCTTTCTTCGTCCTCGGCGCAGAAGCCGACCAGGCTTACCAGATGCCTGTGGTGCAGCCTTCCCAGGAATTCAATCTCACTCTGGAATGCTACCTCCTTCTCTTGGAATTTCTTCGCATTCGGTCGAGTTTCGCCTCGTTTGATCGCCACCTCGCGTCCGTCAGAAAGGTAGCCATGGTACACAATACCAAAGCTCCCAGCACCGATCTTCTTCTCATCACTGAACCCATCTGTTGCCAACGAAAGCTCACTGAAACTGAAGGATTCCGCGTGCCCTAGGCTTCTAATGCTTCTGATTCTGCTCCTCCTCGAAGCAGACGATCCAACTATGGCCGAAGAGGGCACGTGGGTTTCGGTCTGTTCTGAGTGATGCACTTTGCATCTCTTCAAGCAGCCACAGAGACGCCCACAGCTAGAGAAGCACCACTCATGGCCAAGGCAGCAAATCAATAGCCCCAAAATCAATGAAACCAACCCCATAAACATGCCAGTTGACCCCAAAACTATCACCACAATCATGACAGTGTGCCTGTGATGATTTGCAGAGGCAGCAGGAGGGGATGAGGAGCACTGTGTGTCCCCCATCAGCCCACATGCTGCAGATTCATAAAACCCAACTGGGCACACCTTGCAAGCTACACAAACCTGCTGGGAAGCACCTCCACACACAGCTCCTCCTGCTGCTGCTGTCCCATTGAAAGAATAGGTTGCTTTCGGGCATTTGGAAGCAACACAGAGCCCTGGGATGGCTTCAATTGGAAGTGCTTGAGCAGCAGCAAAATCTCCACCCCAGCAGATGACTGAGAGGTTGCTCTTACTGATCCCACATGTGTAGTCGTCCCCTGCAGCCAGGGATGTGAAGCTGATCCCTTTGGGCACATCGAGCTGGCTACTGGCATTGTCACCCCAGCACAGGGCCTCGTGGGTGCTTTCCAAAAGGCCACAGCTGTGGGCTGCCCCTAAAGCGAAGGAGACAAACCTGCTACCTTGAGGCACTTGGGTTTGGCCTGCCCTGTCGTCCCCCCAACAGAAGGTAGTGTTCCCTGTAAGGCCACAGAGGTGATTGCCCCCTGCTTGTAAGGAGGAAAACTGGCTAGTTGTGGGGTATCCCTGCTGAATAAGGGCATTGCCTCCCCAGCAAAGGATGTTGGAGTTTGAGGCCGTGATGCCGCATGTGAAACTGCCACCAGCTGCGATTTGTGAAAAGACAACGCCAGGAGGTGGCGTTTCCTGCCCATGTGAATTGTTCCTCCAGCACTCCGCAATGCCATCCTCTCTGATGCCGCACAGATGCGACTCCCCCACTGCGATCTGTGTGAACCTTTTGCGAGAGAGGCGAGTTGGCCGCGGGCTGGTGGCGAGAGTCCAGCAGAATGGCTTCCCCGATGGCTGCCTCAGGCCGCAGAAGAACCCCTTTCCTCCTGCCAGGCCTGCGTAGGAAATCTGTGAAAGAACAGGGCTGTTCTGTGAGGGCGAGCAGGCTATGGACTGCTTTGATCCAGACAGGATTGCACATACTGATGCTGCTCCTGCTGCTGTTGTGCTTTCTGTATCAGAATTGCTGAAGCTTGCAGCGATTGGGGTCATAGTCCCCAAGGCATTGCCACAGGGGAGCAGCAGCGAGCATGGCAGCAAGAAAACAAACAAGAACACTGTTGATCTATAAACCAGAAGCCTGTGAATTGTCCATGTAGAAGCTTTGCTGATGTTGTTTACATGTTTTCTGTGATGTTTTTTCGTTCGACCAGCCAGATCTGTGTATCTAAAACTCCAAAAATTTCCGGCAGAGGATTCAAATTGACAGTGTACAGACCTTCCTGTTATGTTTTGGGCCATCTAGAATTAATTCTTTGAAGCTCCAGTAATTCCTCAGCCAACAATGCCATTGATTGGATCACAACATAGCATCGAGGACCCAAAACCCCAAAGGTGGAAGAGCTAGGAAATTGACGGTCACCACTCGATTCTCAGTTCTGATACAAGAGATAAGTTACCTCAAACAAATCTTCGCAGAGGGGATTTTCACAGCAGCAGCTGCACAATTGAAGAAAAGAGAGAGCCCAATTCACTTTCTATTACATCAAAAGCAATCAGTTATCTTGTATGTCCTTCCTCATATGCACCACCGATTAAAGCCCAATGTGATTCACTTTCTATCGCTTTAAGAGCTGTAATTTCTCTTGTATGCCGTCATATTTGCTGCAGATTGGAACCTAACCCCACAGGAAATGAACTCCCTACAACCAGCAACCCAGTTATTCCACAAATTCTGTCATAAACAGAATCAAAAATATGAATTGATGTATATTGATTTGGGCCTAAAAAGCCTGCTTAGTCGAGCCTACAGCAATGAGCTGATGCAGCTAAAGATGTGCAGTGATTCCAGGATGGAAAAGTGCAAGAAAAGAGCAGGTGAAAGCCCATATAGGAAGACAGAAAAAGAGCAAAACCCAAGTGTATAATTGCAATTCCAGGCTGATCTTTGGAGGAGGAGGAAGAATGAATGCAATGCAGCAGTGGAAATGAGAGAAATCGGAAGAAGAAGCAGAAGAAGAATGAAAACACTGGGAAGACTGACATGGTCTGGTCAGCCAGGGGGGCGAGGTCACCGTTGGATTAAATCAGATGCTGCCACGTGCTCCAGATTGACCGTTGAGACGAGTCCACCTGGCAGATATGCCACGTGGAGAGAATCCAAGTGGTTAGAATTCTAATCTGTCGTGCCAAGTACTCGGGTTCTGTCTCTCGGCAGAAAAACACGTTTTTCACGTAAATCCAGCCACGCGGTTTCCCGCCCGCAGTTAAAATCACAGCGCTCTAACCGTTGGATTTGGTTTCATCGATCTAAAATCGCAAGTCTTCAACGTCTTAGAAAAAGCCACGTGGCATAATTACACGTGGCTAACATCCCAGCGCGCTAGCGTAACTCACGCCCTGCGGCACAAAGCCACACGAGGTGGCCTGCGCAGAGTTCCGAGGGCCGTCGTTCTAGAGGAGGCGCATCCATCAAACAAGGAAGCGATACTCGCCTGATACAGTAAAAGATTCCCATGTCCCCAAGGAATATTCGTTTGCTTCCAGACCGAACGCGTATTCTTTTGCCTACAGAATATGTGAAGAAAGAGTCCTTGGTCACCCTTGACTCGTATTTGGTCCACGGTCAAGACCTACCCATTTTGGGGGTCCTTTTTGACCATTTTACAAATTTTTTGTTGTTCCCATTTCCTACACATGGTCATCTCACGCCTCCCCATGGGCCTTGAAAAGTTGGGAGTGTGATGACGAGCGATCCTATGTAAGGCTGCGCAATTGCCATGAAACCTAAAGAAAACGAAAACATTTTATCTTTATTGCGTGTCGTCTTTTGTTGAACTCGTTCGAGTCAAATTGTTAAAGAACATCTTTTTTTCTTTTCTTGTATGAATTAGTTCGAGTCAAAACATTCATTACACATCAAAGAGGGAACGGGTCGTGTCAAAAGCATATAAGCAACAAGCATCTAATATTCAATCGGGACTCATGTCACATTCAAGGTCCCCCACTCATCCAACGACAGAGTTTGTCTGAGATATCTTTGCAACATCACCTAAGGCTCAATCACCCTTGAAGCTTATTGCGACATTAGTCCACTAGCATAGACCCAAGAAAACATCTTTTTACAAATGGTTTTTTCTATGGGCCACGCTCTTTGACAATGTATCTCATTCTATGACTTATTTATGGAGATTATACAGCAAGTATTATGCCAATAAGATAAGATTTTTCTTAAGGTTCAATCTCTCAACAATAAAAGTCCCATCTTGAAACAATATCTCTTTATTTTTTTACACCTCCTTTACAAAACAATGTGAAAAGTGAAACACAAATATAGATAAAAATTCATATGGATTTTTTCAAAATGCACACAATTCTAATGACACATGATTTCCTCATGAATTAAGGGCTGTTTCAAATTAGCATCAAGTCCCTTTTGTTGGAGTTTAATCTTACTCCTCATCCTTTACACCTTCCTTATCTCTCAAGTAAATCACTCTCTCAAGCATTCTGCAGAAAATACACTATCTTTTTACAGTCTGCAGAAATACACGTAAAGTCCAAACAGCCAGAACCGCAAGATGTCAACGCTTGTGAAGACTCACCGCCAGAAAACCGCAAGTGTTTGGCTTAGTGTTACTTACGAAGTAAACCGCAAAGTCTTCCCTACGGTCACTTCCGCAACAAGCCCGCAAGGACTCGCATACGAAGACCTACGGTCTGAATGAAGTGAACCGCAACAAGTCCGCAAGGACTCACATACGAAGACCTATGGAATGAGCCTACGCAGCCGCAATGTCCAGCCTACGGTCCATTGCGATAACAAACCGAAGGCACCGCCAGACACCGTAAGTTACTGCTTACAATCACCTATGAAGTGAATGAACGGCAGCAAACCAAAGGAAACTGCCATGACATGATTACGGTTGCATGCGGTTTCAACTTCACGCTCCTGTGCGGTAGACTACGGCTCCACATTTTCAAGCTCCCGACACATATGAAGGAGATCCTTCTACTGTACATCTTCACATCTTCACGATGCACCAATAACCGATCTACGGATCAAGTACAAGGGCTGTTAATGATCTTTTAATCTATAAACTTAGAATAATAGAAGATCATCAAGCAGCTATATAAGCAACTGAACGATTAGAAGGAAATATTCGATGGGATGATCGATCAATGTATTCACAGAGATCAAACGACCAAAAGCGGCCTTCTAGTAGCTAACTCCTCAGAGTTAGTGATCAGTTAAGAGAGAGTAAAGAGTATTATGAAAGATAGCACTCATTAGCCTCTGTAAGTAGGGTCATGCGCATTGCGCCATTGTTTTGTGATTTGATATCGTTGTTACTACAATACCATTTTGTACAAATTCACGATTTTTCATATTAGGTGTATTCATGTTGAATGTTTGATGTCTCTCACTCTTTCTCTCTATCATTGGAACCATAAATGAAGAAATGTATGGCAGTCATTGATGCCTGATTGTTTTTTATTCCTTTTTGTCAGTAACAGAGAAGAGAACGGCTGTCTTAGACGCCTAATCATTCGCATTCTCTTTGTGGTTGTCCTACACTGACATCTAATCAAATCATAACTGCTCTGCATCCTTAGTCTCTAAAGTAATCCAAGATCCTTATTCATCAGTTTTCAAATTGTATCATTGTTTTCTTTCTTTCTACAAGTAGATTATCATTGAAATAGGATGATCTTTGGTCCTTACATTGGAATGATCATGCACAAAACATGTGGACACAAAGGTTTCCAGAGCAAATGATGTTTCATCTTTTATGACTATTCAAAATATTACAAAAATAGTTATCCAATGAAATTGCTTTATCAACAACAAATGTAGATTTCAAAGCATCCCATTTCATTGTCTTGTCATACAAAGTAATAAACACCATGAATCTTAAAGCTAAGAAACAAGTCACCTCATGTCTACTGATAATTTCCAAAAAGTATTCAAAGATAGTAGACCCTCCAATGCTCACCACCCATGCAAGATGCACACTTGAATGGACAATTTGCATGCAATTTGATGACTCGGCCATTGTCATTGAGGACTCCCTTGGAACTCTCATGCTTTGAGGCTGATCCACAAGATCTTCCTCCTTTTGATATGCCTCCTCAATGCAAGCACTTTGCCAAGATCTCCTCTTTTTTCAGCATTTGCATGTAGATCTGGAATAGTCAATCTTTTGTGATTTTGTCAAAACCCTAATTTTGATTAGATCTCTAGATAGTGAGGTTGTTGGACTTCATTTGAGTGTGTCTCAATCTTAAGAGGTGGCAAAAGTCATTAGATTGAGAATAGATCATAGGTTGATCAAGATTCCATGATTCTATCTGTTGATTTGCTTGGATAAGTGCTATAAGAGAATTTGTGAGATAGTTTCAAATCTTGGTGATTTAATATAAAAGCATTTGTTGTTGTTCAAATGAGTGCTTTGTGGATTGAAACAGGTTGAAAGAGAAGATCAGGTCATTGTTACATGGCAATCTCAATTGGAGTCATGTTGGAAGCCAATGATAGGCTTACCTCAAGTAACTATTCATTGTAAAAAGTGAGGATGGAGTCACTTCTTGAGATGAATGATGTTTTGGATATTGTTGTAGGTTTGGAGGAGAGACCAGCAACACAACAAGATCAATTGAGGTATAACAAGAGGGCCAAGAAGGCTCTACACTTTATAGAAATGAATGTTACCAATGAACTTCTCAAGGAAGTTGGTAAGTGCACATCATCTTTGGAAGCTTGGAATTCATTGAAGAAGCTTTATGAATCCAAGTCTACTTCTAGAGTGTTGACTCTAAGAAGGCAAATCTTTTCTTGTTTGCAAAAGAATGAAGAAAGTCCAAGTACTTTTGTTTTGAGAATGAAAGCATTGAATGATGAGTTAGCTTGCATAGATGAAAGCATTAAGGAAGGAGAGCTTATTCAAGTGATTCTTAATGGCTTGTTGGATGCTCATGCTAACATTGTTCAAAGTATTGCTATTTAAAAGACTTTGCCAAGTTTGATGGATCTTCAAGAGATCTTGATCAATGAGGAATATAGGCTTCAAGCAAGAGGTGGATCTACATCGACACTTCAAGAGGATGCAATGTTCACAAAGGGCAAATTCAAGGGCAAAACCAAAAGTAAGTGGTCTAAAGGGCAAGATCAAGTGGATGCTTCTTCAAGTGGCAAAAATAAGGATAGATCAAGCTTAAGTGCTTCTATTGTGGCATCAAAGGACACTTTGCAAGTGAGTGCTACAAGAAGAAGAGAGATCAAGGAGACAAGCAAGGTAATCTTACTCTTGATGAGGATGGTTTGGATGTTCAAGATGCAAATGATGATGCTTTTGTGATATCTTCACGTATGCTTGCTAATGATGGAGATCTAGATCCTTGGTGGATTGATAGTGGAGCAAGTTCACACATGACCTTTCACAAAGAGTACTTCACTTCTTTGTTGGCATATGGAGATGACAAGAGGGTGATCTACACGGCCAATGATGGTGAGTGTGCAATCAAAGGGATCGGCACAATTCCTTTCTCTCTCTCTACAAATAGGAATGTTCATTTGGAGGATGTCTTGTTTATTCCATCTATTACCAAGAATTGGCTTAGTGTGAGTCAAATGCTAAGTAAGGGCCTCAAGGTGGAGTTTGATGGAGATGCTTGTTTGATCAAAAGGAAGGATGTCTTGATTGGAAAAGGTAAAAGACAAGGGAAGTTGTTCAAACTTGATGCTTGTGTTATTGCTACCAAGTTGGATGTGTTGCAAGAGAGCAGATTTCTATTCAAGAGGTTTGGCACAAAAGGATGGGACACCTCAACTTCAAGTCATTGGAGGTAATGGCAAGGAAGAAGGTTGTGATTGGTCTTCCAAGCTCCTTAAGTAATGTCAAGCATGTTTGTGAGTCTTGTGCTTTGTCTAAGTCACATAGACTACCTTATACTAGATCTATTTCTAGATCTGCAAAGCCTTTTCAACTTGTATATTCGGATATTCATGGATTTACTACAATCAGCAATAGTGGAGCTAAGATGTATGTAATATTCATTGATGATTTTAGTAGATTTTGTTGGATCTATCTACTAAAGAGCAAGGATGAAGTGTATGATGTCTTTGTCAAGTTAAGAATGCAAGGGAGAACCAATTTTCCACAAAGATCAAGTGCTTGAGAGGTGACAATGGTGGTGAGTACATATCTAACAAGTTCAAGGCCTTTTGTATACAACATCAAGGACCCCACAACGAAATGGAGTGGCTGAAAGGAAGAATAGGACTTTATGTGAAAGTGCTAAAGCTATGAGGTTAAGTGCTAGTCTTGACAAACCATTTTGGGATCAAGCTTTGTTGTGTGCCAATTTCTTGTGCAATAGGTGGCCAAGTGCTATTTTGGATGGAAGGACACCTTATGAGATGCTATTCAAGAGGAGGCCGAGGGTCAACTTTCTAAGAACCTTTGGATGCACATGCTATGTCAACATTACTCTTGATGATAGAACCAAGGAGGATCCATCTTCAAGAAGAGGTATTTTTGTTGGATATAGTGAGGTGAGTAAAGCCTATAAGGTTTACATTCCTTCTACTAACAAAGTGATTGTTGGTAGAGATGTCATTTTTTATGAGGGGAACATTCCAAAGGTGTCTTCAAGCATGATTGATGGTAGAGTGGATGAATCTAACATTCTTGATGTTGATGAGAAGGATCCTACTTTGGACGGTGGTGATGATGGCCTAAAATGCTACATAGAGGCCAATAGTGACTTTTATGTACTTATTAGGCTTATGTCACGTGGCATCCCCATGCTAAAGGGGACCTTTGCTTGTAAAGGTATCACTTTCTTTGTAATAATGATTGCTTTTTCTTTGAGAGCTCTTTGCTTTATGTGAGCTCTTTGCTTTATGTGAGCTCCTTCATCACTCTATTACTTGTGGATGTTGCTTCTGGTTTTGATGATGGGCAATTAGTCAATGATTGCATCTCTGATCTGTACTCTCCACTAGATCTGAATTTCCACATAGAATGTTAACTTGCTATTAGAGCTCTCATTGTGGAGGAACGTGCACAATCGTAGCTCTTGGAAGAGCAGTTCCATCGATGGTAGCATAAAAAACGAGCAACGGTAAGGATGTCATACAGGGTACAGGATGGTCCAGGATGATTGGTGATGCAAGGCCCTTTGATTCAGTGCGGTACGAAGCTGATTTGTAGAATCAAAGTAAAAAAAGAAAATTCTATCATATGCAGGCTATGAGGTAGCCCACAAGAAATACTGATAATAGAAGGAATTCTTAGTGAACTAATGAGTATCTAGTGCCGGGAAGAGCTAACAACGGTTGTTGGATAGACAGGGCAACCATAACAATCCAATTCTCAGTATTTGGAGCAGAAAAAGCTCCAAAAACATGTAAGGATTGGTTGAAAACTATCAACCAAGGTTTTTTCACATCAAAGAGGTCTTGTTGTGCGTCCGGAATTAGTTAATCTCTTGGTGAATGCATGTAAAATCACAGTTCATATGGAAAAAGTCATCTTAATAAAATTTGAAGCATACACTTACTTGTTTATGCATGGGAGCACAAGCATTGGAGTCTCCAGTCTGACGTATTTAAGCATATCAGCATGCAGGCTTTCAAAATCAGGTAAATCAAATGCAGCCATATATTGTAACGGAAACAATGCGACATCTATAAAGAGTGGGGTCTAAAAAAACTCCATCCAATATTGAATGGCCCCTCCTCCTACATTGTCGCCTAGCATGTCGTCCTTACTTTCTAATTAACCTGTATCTAGTTTACTAAGGGGAAGACCTAAATTGGTCTTCGACATCTTAAAATTGTATCTAGGATCTAGAGCTTTTAAGATATGTATTTAGCAATTGGTCATAATGTACATATTTAGGAAAATTTACAAATGGAAGTGCAGGGCATGCAAGAAGTGATATAGATAAACCTCTGAAATAATTCTGATAGCTATAAATATGTATCTAAGCAAAGAGAAGGGTGATAGATAGGTGTTGTTGAGTTGAACAATCTGTATGCATAGAGTGATCAAATGACCAAAAGGTCTTAAGTAACTAGCTCCTTAGAGTTAGTGATTTATAAACAGAGAGAGAGAGAGAGAGAGAGAGAGAGAGAGAGAGAGAGAGAGAGAGAGAGAGAGAGAGAGAGAGAGAGAGAGAGAGAGAGAGAGAGAGAGAGAGAGAGAGAGAGAGAGAGAGAGAGAGAGAGAGAGAGAGAGAGAGAGAGATTTAGAACTGTAGCTATTGTTTTGAATCTGTAAATAGGAATACGCGCTTATAAGTGTTACTATATTGTGTTTCGATTCTCTTATATATATATATAGATTCGCTATTGTTCAATCTTTACGTTCTTGATTGAATGCAATTGTCTCTCTCACTATCTTGCACACAAACACGGTTTCCAGAGACAGAGAATTGCATGGCTGTCCAAGACGCCTAATGCTTTGCAATCCTTCTGTTATGGCAGTCACAGACTCCTACTTTGATATTCAAAGGGATAACAAGCTTTTGATTCCGTTCCCTAGTCAATCCACATTTTCGAAATCACAGTTACTACTGTGTTCATTATTTTCTTACTGCTGGTAGAAGCATTGTTTTACATCATAATCGCCTCTCGTGTTCTGCTTCCATCACGTCCGCTGCAATTGTAATCAATTGTAGACCAAGAATTTCACATCATACACCAACTGAAGTGGTATCAGAGCCAATGTTCTGGTCTTGAACGAGCAAGTGGGGGTTTCCTTCGCCCTGTGCTCGCTTGAGTGGGGGTGTTGGAGGATGCAAGCTATGCACAAAGCGGCTGCGTCCGAAAAGGCACCAAAAAGAGTGCATTCATCCCATAAGCAAATGGAGGCTATAACAGAACCCACATATAAGCTCATTGTAGACAATGTATCATTGTCCCCTGGTACCAGCCCTTTTGGAGTCAAAGGGAAATGATGGCAGGTGGCTAGGTAGTGGGAATGGGATCCTGCACACGGTCCACAGGCGCGCACGACAGGCCACATCGTCTATTGGACCGCTCTCCGCTGTTGAAAAAACTTTGAGTTGGTATCAGAGCATTGGTTCAGTGGATTACTAGAGTCCAGGATCTTTTTCCAAAACTGTTCTAAATTGTTTGTGTATAATTTCGATCACTATGGAAGGCACCTCAGAGATCCGCTTGATCAATAAATTCAACAAAGATGACTTCCACATGTGGAAGTTCAAAATGAGGATGATCCTGATTGAAAAGGAGTTATGGGAATACGTTAACTGTTCTATAGCCAGATTGGCAGAACCCGAACAACTCCCAGCTTGGGAAGCCAAGGATGGCAAGGCTCTTGCCATTGTATCTCTAAACCTTAAAGACACTCAAATTGCTCATGTATCCAACTACACTACTTTCAAAGAAGCATGGGATACACTCACTAGCATCTACGAGACCTCAGATGTCTCGACTTGCCTCTTCTTGACGAAGAAGGTACTAACACTCTGAATGAGTGAAAGCACCTCAGTCAGTGACCATCTGAACGAGTTCAAACAACTAATGAACCAACTAGCTGCAATAGGTTCCCCTATATCAGAAGAAGACTCTACCATGTCTCTTCTTGTCAGTCTTCCATCCTCCTACAATAATTTAGTGTTGCTTCTGAGCAATACCCCTGTGCTGTCTCTCCAAAAATTGACAGCAAGCTTGTTGTAGGAAGAAGTCAGGAGGAAAAGCTTGTCCACATCTACGAGTTCCAAATCCACGGCACTCTATTCAAACAAGCAGCAATCCAAGACTCAAGAAAGGCTTCAAGGATAAGAAGACAAAGGCAGAACAGTCAGTGGCATCACAGCCACAACAACAACAGTATAGTCACTCATCGTCCAAGACCAAGCTATTTTGCAGATATTGCAAAAGAACCAACCACAACATCAAGAACTGTCGCATCCTCAAGCACAGTGAAGCAAAGAAGAAGATGCAGCAGCACCAAGAAGGGAACTCTGACATAGTCAAAGGATCTCAAGATGAAGAGAAGGCGCTGATGGTACAAGATCAATCCAGTAGAGATGCCCATCGCTGGTATCTCGATTCAGGTGCTTCTCAGCACATGACGCCATGCAAGAACCTCTTCTCTACACTCACAACTATAGAATCAAAGGACATTTGGTGACTCCAGTTCATGTGGCGTGCACCACCAGTTTACTATGAGCTATACTCCACAATAGAACGGAGTAGCAAAGCGGAAGAATCGCACACTGTTGGAAGCTATACAATCCATGACAGCAAATTCGCATTTGCCTCAAACCTTTAAGACAAAAGCTATCTCTACGGCTTGCTATCTGCAAAATTACTCTAGCACCAAAGCGGTTGATTCCAAGTCACCGTTTGAAGCCTACTACGGTTACAAACCAAGTTTGAAACACCTGTGTGTCTTCGGATGTCTCTGCTATGCACAAGTGCCATCTAATCTGAGAAAGAAGCTGGACATAGTAAGCTGTAAAAGCATCTTCATCGGCTATTCAACTTCTCACAAGCCATATCGTGTCTACGATGTGGTTACAGACTAGATCTCGATCAGTCGTGATGTTGTCTTCCTTGAAGACAAATACTACGATTTCAAACAGAAGCAACCAATATAAGAGACTGCCATAGCAGCTCCACCTTCTAGCGATAGGCTACGACCTATGACTGTTCAAGCAACGGAATTCGTCCCAATGGCTCCACTTACCGTCGATGGGCCTAGACCCACGATTGTTCAACCACAAAATATTACGGTCCCAGTCATTCACCAAGGAGAATCGTCTGATCAAGCACCTGCAGTTCGAAGATATGTGAGACAACAACAGTAACTAGACCGATTCATTCCTCAGGCTTTCATCAGTCATGACGAATCTGCCACCATAGCAGAATCACTGTCAACGCCCGATGCAGACAAATGGAAAGTTGCCATGGATGCTGAGTATCAATCTCTAATGAAGAACAAGACTTGGAGTCTTATTATTCCTCCTACAGGTGTAAAACCAATTGATTCTAAATGGATCTTTAAGTTGAAGCTTAAGCCAGATGGATCTATATCCAAATGAAAAACTAGACTGGTAGTTAAAGGTTTTGAACAAGTACATGGGATAGACTACACTAAGGCCTTCAGTCCAGTAGTAAAACATCAGTATCTTTGTACTCTATTGGCTATATCTGCTGCAAAAGATCTGGATATTCACCGAAGGACATCCAGATGGCATTCCTACACGAATACATACAAGAAGATGTCTACATCTATCAACTAGAAGGTTACATCCCTCAAGGCAAGGAGCATCTACTATGCAAATTGAACAAGGCACTTTATGGTCTGAAGTAAGCTCCAAGGGCCTGGTATGATAGAATAAATCGTTTCTTGTTGCAGCACGACTTTACCTCATGCACCGTAGATTCAAATGTGTATCTAAAACCAAAGGGGCCAAGCTATGTTATAATAGCACTATACGTTGATGATTCCCTAATCATCAGCAATTCAAATCAATTGCTACAAGAAACTAAATCCTTACTCTCGTCAGAGTTTGAGATGACTGATTTAGGTCCAGTCCATTACCTACTTGGAATGGTGATTCACAGACATCGTGCAAGCAGAAGGATCACCATAAGCCAACAATCCTACTTAATTAATGTACTTCGAATATATGGCATGGAGGATTGCAAGCCCATAGACACTCCTATGGATCCAGGATGCAAGCTATCCAAAGATATGTGCTCCAGAACAAACACAGATCAGCAAGAAATGCGCAATTACCTATTGGCTGATTCTGAAAAATTCCCAAGATACGCAGACAGAACAACTCAAGAGCACCTCTCACCCTAGACCGAGGAGATCTCTGAGAAGACGAGACGAACGAAGACTGAGAGCCGAGTATGAGAGACGAGGAATACTAGTAGTAATGACAAGCAAGAACTGTGTAAGCCTCATGGTGAATCTCGGAAGATGGAATGATCATGTAGGAACTAGTATTTCTAGGCAAATGTAATAAATGCAAGTAGACCCCTCTTAAAAAAAAGTAGAGTGAGCCACCTTTTGATGGTGACCTCTAGTGGAGAGCATTATTCCACTTGTAATTTGTGAAATGTGGAAATTACACTAGGATGCCACCTAAGGAGCTCTCTTGTTTATTTAAGAGACTCCCTCTTTGTGAAGAGGAGATTTTGTAAATGTATTAACTCCATGCTTAAATGAGAAGATCTTCCATGAGTTTTGATGCATTCTTGAGCTCCTTGATCATTCTTGTTTCTTGAGTGATGCATTAATGATCTTGCCCTTCCATTTCCTTTGTGTGTGGTTGTGGACTTAGAGTGGATTAGTTTTCTTGCTTTCCTAGTTGTGGATTAGTTTTCATTTCTTGTTTGTGGATTAATGTAGGAATCAACATTCAAGTAAACTAAATAGGCTAGAAATGTGGCATAAATCTTGCATATCCTTCAACATTTTAGTTCTTGATGTTCTTGGGATGTCCAAAAATCAAAAGACTAGTTGGTTTCTTGATTCTTGGACCTCTAAAATGTTGTAGATTAGTTCTTGTTTCTTGTTTTATCAATTTATGCAAGTATAGTAGTGCTTAGGATCTGATTTCAGTTCATTTTGCAGCAAAGTAGAAGAAGATTTCATGATTGTTCACCTGAACTGCATTCTGGTCATTTGGTTGAACGTTTTGGTTACATGAGGGATTGATTGCATGTGACACGGTTCAAGAGAGACAGACCTGAGTTGTCCTCTAACAGGCAGGACAAAATATTACAAAGATAATCCATTCCTTTTGCTTGATTTTGGGCTTTAACAAGCAAGAACAATTGTAAGTAAAAGAAAACTAGTAAACAGATTCTAAAAGTGTAGAATCTGTCGTCAACATTACCCTTATCAGTCTATCATAGGTTCTCTCATGTACTCTATGATTTGCACGCGACCTAATCTAGCATATGTTATAAGCACGCTATCGCAATTCATGCCCAATCCAGGCCTACAACATTGGAAAGCTCTACAAAGAGTTCTGAAGTACATTCAATCCTCAAAGCACTATGCCTTGAGTTACAACAGAAATATAGAAGCTGCACTCTCATTGATTACCTATTCTGATTCAAACTGGGTAGGAGACATAGATACCAAAAAATCCACCTCTGGCTACATTTGCTTTCTTGCAGGAGGACCCATTTCATGGAATAGTAAGAAGTTGAGATGCATTTCATTATCCCCTATGAAATCAGAATATGTCGTAGCTACGTCAGTAGTGAAGGAGATTTTATGGCTTAGAAGACTACTACAAGATCTGAGATTCCTACAAATTGGCCCAACTATACTCCAATGCGACAATCAGAGTTGTACAGCTCTGTCATTGAATCGACGAACTCACACAAGGACCAAACATATAGAGGTTCAACTTCATTTTCTCAGAGAGAAGGTTCAAAACGAAGACGTTGCACTAAGTTACTGTCACACCGACAGTATGTTGGCTGACATTCTGACAAAACCATTGTCAAGGGACAAGAATTATTAAATCTCAATGTGAGTCCAGATTCGTAGCAGCAAGCTTAAGGGGGAGTGTTGGAATTCTAATCTTCTCCTACTCATCCCTTCGCCCTCCTTCTACTCTCAAAGAGTTCTATATCTCAGAATCAGTCTGCAGAATTACACACAAAGTTGAATCATGTAGAACCGCAAGGTCATCGCCAAATTATGGTCTGACCGAAGGAAACCGTTAAAACAACATTTATGGAGAAGCATGACTCAAACCGCAAACCGCAAGAAATCGAAAACCACAAAACCAAAGGGAGTCATTAAAAACCGTAGGTTACAATCTACGAGCACTTGTGAAATCATCAATGGCAAAAGTAAAATCTCGTCGACCACCGCAAGTGACCTTTTTACGACCTCCTACTGTTGATTGATTCTAACGAATCCCCAAGATACTCGAACAGAGCAACTCAAGAGCAACTCTCACCTTAGACCGAGAAGGTCTCAAAGAAGACGAGACTAATGAAGACTGAGAGCCGAGTATGAGAGCCGAGAAATACTAGCTAGGAAAAACAAGTAAGAACTGTGTAAGCCTCATGGTGAATCCCGGAAGATGGAATGACCATGTAGGAACTAGTATTTCTAAGCAAATGTAATAAATGCAAGTAGACCCCTCTTAAAGTAAGTAGAGTGAGCCACCTTTTGATGGTGACCTCTAGTGGAGAGCAATATTCCACTTGTAATTTGTGAAATGTGGAAATTCCACTAGGATGCCACCTAAGGAGCTCTCTTTCTTATTTAAGAGACTCCCTCTTTGTGAAGAGGAGCTTTTTGCATTGTATCTACTCCATGCCTAATAAGAAGATTTTCCATGAGTTTGATGCTACACTAAGCTCCTTGACCATGATGGTTCTCTTGAGTGATGCCCCTATGATCATGTCCTTCCATTCATATTGTGTGTGGTTGTGGATTTAGAGTGGATTAGTTTTCTTGCTTTGTAGAGTGGATTAGATTTCTTGCTTTCTTGTGGATTAAAGTAGGATTCAGCATTCAAGTAAACTAGATAGGCTGGTTTCTAGCATAGATCTTGCACATTTTCTTACAATCCAGTTCTTGATTGTTCTTGAGTAATCTAAGCATTAAGTGATGACTGTTTCTTGATTCTTAGATTGTTAAAATGCTGTAGGAATCTTGTTTTTTGTTCTTGTTTCTTGTTTCTTGAATCTTGTTTTCAGTAGCTAATCTAGTTCTTGATTGTTCTTTGATTCAGTAGTTAGTGTAGGTTTGCTCTCTACTCTGAAACGCTGATCCTCTTGAGCTGTAGATGGTTACATGGCTAGTGTATGCATGTAGCTGAGTATCAAACCCATTCTCCCATTGACAGGCTGGGAAATACATTGAAACTGAGAAACACTTCTACTGTTGACTATTCTAACAAGAAGATAATCCATAACGAACTTTAATGTCAGAAGCAATAAAAGAAAGAAAAGAAAAAAAGCTGTGTTCACAAAGGCAGTGAATCTGTGAACATTTGGTGTCGTTCCACAGCTCCACGGACATTACACAACTCAAACCATTCTGATCTGTGCTCCACAACCATTGCTCTCCGCACTTCCATGCTTCCATATGAGAGCACACCATTTTCAAACCGGCTTATCGCAAACCGCACTCCTCAACAGACGCTTCACGCTCCATCCCCAGCTGAGCCACAGTTCCATCTCTCACACCTCAACCTATGCGCTACAATCTCATCTCAACCGATGACCTCCAGTTAGATCTCAACTGACGCCCATCTCTCAGATCTCAGCCAGCGACTTTCAATCCTATCTCAACCCACGGCCTTCAGACTTATCTCAACTGACGACCATCAGTCTAATCTCAACCGAAGCCCATCAGTTAGATCTCATCCGACGCCCGTCTCTCAAATCTCAACCGACGGCCTTCAGACTTATCTCAACCAACAGCCATCAGTCTAATCTCAACCGAAGCCCATTAGTTAGATCTCAACCGATGCCCATCTCTCAGATCTCAACCGATGGCCTTCAGTCCTATCTCAACTGACGACCTTCACTTCCATTTTAGCCGACGCCCTCCACTTCCATCTCAGCCGACGCCCTCCACTTCCATCTCAGCCGACGCCTGTCTGAGATCTCGACCGACGGGTTCACGTCCGATCTCGACCGACGGGTTCGCGTCTGATCTCGACCGATGGGTTCGCGTCTGATCTCGACCGATGGGTTCGAGTCTGATCTCAACTGACGGGTCTGGGTCCAATCTCGACCAATGGGTCTGGGTCCAATCTCGACCGACAACGTTCCTCACCATCTCAATCGACCCACTCCATGCCAAACCACATAACTTTCAACCGACACCTCTGATTGACATTCCAATTGAACTACCATCTCCCCATAGCCTTAGAGACTGAAAGGAAAAAAAAAAAAAAAAAGAGGCATGAGAACAAAAAAAATCTCAAAAAATAAAACTCATACCAATAGAAAGCCCTTTTCATATTGAGTCACCACCTTCACTTCCTTCAACACCCTAAAAAATCCAAAAATACCATAAACACATACCCACCACAAAAAGACACAACAGTACCCCATAAACCAACATACAGATCCTCAAATCCCAAACGATTATCCATATGAGATAAGGTCCCCTACAACTGAACAGATCGGACGTCATAAGTTCTACAGAATGCAGGCCCAAACACACGAGCCATCCACAAACCCATTCGAGAGCCAAGAACATGATAGAGCTGAGTCCTCACGAGCTAGAGCCCATTTTTATGGTGTTGACCCCTCCCAGGCCAGAACCATCCTTAATGGAGTTTCTGCTACCCACAGTGCTCATCTTGAGGGACGTACACCCAAGCTAGATCTACCAAAGTTTGACGGTAGTTCGGACCCTCAAATATTTTTGCAAATATTTGAGAATGCATGTGATGTATATGGCGAAACATCTCCCGATGCTATGGTCCAACTGTTTTCGATGACCATGATCGCTAAAGCATGTGATTGGTTTTCAACCTTGATCATGACGAAAAGACAGATTGGTCAATTTTAAAAGAGTCCTTTATCAAGCGTTTTAAGCCCTTTCGCTTGGTAGAGAGCCCTTTCGTCAAATTGAGTAACATCAAGATGACAAAAGACGAACATGTACAAGACTATATCGAGCGTTTCAAACACCTCAAAAGTCAAGTACAAGAACAGCCCTCCAAACAGATGCTCATCATATGGTTCTTAGTCGGCCTTCCAAGATGGATTAGACGTGAGCTTAAATCCAATGATGAATATACGAGCCTAAAGTTAGCTGTGTCTGATGCCATCAAGGAAGAAGACGAAGGATCAGATATTGACGAATCTAGGGAAAGGCAAGCACCACGTGCTCCTGTCCATGAGTCGAAGCTGATCGAGGACACCCGAGGTCAGCTTTGGAAATCACAGCTGGCATTGCTTAATAAGAAACACCAACTTCAGATGGAGAAACTCACCAATAGGTTTCAAGCTACCCTGAAGTCTATCCAAGGCAGTATACCTGGTCAGTCAAACCCTGCACAGGTACCTTATAGACGAAAAACAATATGGTGCCCACACTGCTAGGCTACGCATCCTGTTGATGCTTGTCCTTCATATCGACCTATCCAAGCACATACAGTTCAACAATATGAAGAACACCCATCCCAATCTGAAAATGCCTTGCCTTATCCTGACTATCCATCAAAAAGTCCAGACCCACTAGCCATACAAGATGGCTATGCAGTTATACAAGGGCCACTGCACACCAGATGCTTCATCTGTGGTGAAACTGGCCACTTCATGGCTGATTGTCCAGTCAAGACCAAGTACCATCCTGAGTGTCCAGACTGTATAAGAAAACACAGTTTCAAAGACTATCCAAAACAACCAACTAAGATCCTACATGCCCGTCACGTCACTTATGAATCACAATAGGATCTTCATGACAACAACACGAGCACCATAGCAACCACAGTTAAACCTGCTGCTCAATCGAGAAGTTTCTTGTAAACTTCTACTACATCACCGTCCAATACACCACCTCCATAATGAAAAAAAACAATATGAAATGAGTCCTTGTCGAAAGAAAGTGAATTATCAAAACTAAAGACGTTTCCTGATGAAACAATCCACTACTTCACTATTGGATCTTCCATCTAGTGAAATATTCCGTCATTTGCTACAATGTCCAACCACGAGCAACCTCCACAAGGAATTGACAGTTTTTCTCCCTTTCTACAAACTCCAATCTATTTGTCTTTCCACATGCAAATAAGATCTCCAATGTGCCAATACACAATACATCTAGGATTCGGAAATCCATTTGGAGATTTGGTTTTGAATCTCTTGTTCAAAGACGTCCTTAGGACATAGTACCTCACCCATACCTGCATCTCACACTATATCTCACAACATCTGTTATCCATGATGATAGATTTAGTGTAACCAACCCTACCTTTTTTTGACAAGGGCATGTCAGAGTAAGTCACATTACTCTACAAAATAGAAATATTGCAACTATCAAGGTACATTATCAATGTTGATGAATGCAAGTTTTGTTCAACAAGTGCCATACAGTTCTCACTATCTGTAACGTTTGTTTATTTCCTTGTTTCTCTTCACCTATTTTGTGTGACTGATTTTTGCATGAGGAATAGCTACTGCACGAGAGTCTTCTGTAGAGCATCTCCAGAACACATTTACATTCATCTATCCATTTTCAGATTACCATATACAGTAGTTTCAAATTTTTGAAAACTATAAGAAATCGATGACAAGTTAGAGTTGATTCCTGCACCTCATTACCATATTATTCTTTGAGTCAACTATAGCAAGATCGAAACAAATTTAGTTAAAATTTGTTCAATCTTTAGTCCAGTCACATGTTCAACGAATTTCACCTACGTGTTCCACACGCCGATCCAATCCTGAGCATGAACAGTCACCATCAACAACATCCCCACCAATAGATTCTTTTGGGGGGGAGAGAGTGGATTTGCTTGGATCCACTGGAGCAGTTACGCTGCCAGCAACAACACCAACAAGATCGACAACGAAGGTCACAAACCCAAAGTCGACAATGACAAGGCTAAGAAGACAGATGGGCAATCCAAAGCGACTCGATCAGAAGAAGTACCCTAGTCACGACGAAGATCCTTCAGAAAGGGAAACACAAGCATTGAAAAATCAGTCTCCTTCTTCAACCAACCTCTTGCCATACTTCTGCGCCCATTCTCATGTCTATCGTCTACACCATCTACCGTTGTCACCTACCACCCTCCCTTCCATCTGTTTGTTTATCATCAGTTTACTGTTCTTCTGAGAAATTTCCAGTTTTTGATAGTCTTACTGAAGCAGCAGATAGATCATTGCAAGTGTCTTGTGGAGACCAACTACCACCTATATTGGTTGTTCAGCCGAAAAAGACCTACAAAAGCAGGCGAAGCAGCTAGAAGAAATAAAAAGAAAGATCTAGGAAGATGAGGAGGAAAAGACAAAACTTAAACAACAGATGAGTCAGATCGATCTTGATCAAAAGAAACTCTCTGGAGTATTGATAGTTAAATCCCCTCTTATGAAGCCCAAAGAGATCCAAAAGTAACGGATCAAAAGAAAGAGCTGCAGAAAATGAAAGATGAAGACATCCATGAACCTGCAAATAAAGCAAGCTCCTCACCCAACAAGTGGTGGTCGAAGCTTGACATTGCAAGGGTCCAAGGCTGCAATTGTAGAACTATCAGTTCCTTCACCTTGTCACCAAGCCTTCATCATGTTTCCTCACCTTTACCAAACCGTCCATCCAAAATTGTTTCTACCAACAAATTTTTGATGATGAGTCCATCCCCTTGAGACTGATAACCAAGATTTGTGCTACCTATCAGAAAAGAGTATCGACAAGACTGGAACTTCAACTAAGAGAAGAACCACAGAAACACCCAGAGGCAAATGGAGGATACAGACCTCTCAGAAGAAACCAAAGATGGAATCTTCCAAGAAACCAAAGATGAAACCGTCAATGGCAGATACAAGTGACAAAACAAAGCGAATCCCCAAGATACTTGGACAGAGCAACTCAAGAGCACCTCTCACCTTAGACCGAGGAGGTCTTTGAGAAGACGAGACTAATGAAGACTGGGAGCCGAGTATGAGAGCCGAGAAATACTAGCTAGAAAAAGAAAAGTAAGAACTATGTAAGCCTCATGGTGAATACCGGAAGATGGAATGACCATGTAGGAACTAGTATTTCTAAGAAAATGTAATAAATGCAAGTAGACCCCTCTTAAAGAAAGTAGAGTGAGCCACCTTTTGATGGTGACCTCTAGTGGAGAGCAATATTCCACTTTTAATTTGTGAAATGTGGAAATTCCACCAGGATGCCACCTAAGGAGCTCTCTTGCTTATTTAAGAGACTCTCTCTTTGTGAAGAGGAGCTTTTTGCATTGTATCTACTCCATGCTTAATAAGAAGATTTTCCATGAGTTTGATGCTACACTAAGCTCCTTGATCATGATGGTTCTCTTGAGTGATTCCCCTATGATCATGCCCTTCCATTCATATTGCGTGTGGTTGTGGATTTAGAGTGGATTAGTTTTCTTGCTTTGTAGAGTGGATTAGATTTCTTGATTTCTTGTGGATTAAAGTAGGATTCAGCATTCAAGTAAACTAGATAGGCTGGTTTGTGGCATAGATCTTACACATTTCCTTACAATCCATTTCTTGATTGTTCTCGAGTAATCTAAGCATCAAGTGATGATTGTTTCTTGATTCTTAGATTGTTAAAATGTTGCTAGGAATCTTGTTTCTTGTTCTTGTTTCTTGTTTCTTGAATCTTGTTTTCAGTAGCTAATTTAGTTCTTGATTGTTCTTTGATTTAGTATTTAGTGTAAGTTTGCTCCCTGCTCTGAGACGCTGATCCTCTTGAGCTATAGATGGTTACATGGCTAGTGTATGCATGTAGCTGAGTATCAAACCCGTTTTTCCATTAACAGGCTGGGAAATACATTGAAACTGAGAAACGCTTCTGCTGTTGACTGTTCTAACAAGAAGATAATCCATAAAAAATTGTAACGTCAGAACCAATAAAAGAAAGAAAAGAGAAAAAGTCGTGTTCACAGAGGCAATGAATCTGTGAACACCTACAAATGACCAGAGTCAACTCTCCTAAACCGTTTTTTAGACATAAGCTACCTACTTATGGTCATCAACGAAGTCAACCAGTGACGATGACTTACGAGTTCCTACAAAGTCAACTAACAATGTTTGACCCATCTCATCGTTTAGCTCCGTAAGTGATCACTTACAATTATCAATGAAGGAAGCAAATGATCACCTACAAAGCAAACGATCAACAGCTGATCGAACGACCAGCGGTTGTTCAAACGATTGCAGACAGACTACGACCATCACGGCCTACATCTTTGCACTACGATGCATACGAGAATACGTTACTTTGTACTTCTCCTCCTTCACAACGCTCCAATAACGGATCTACGGATCTTGCTTAAACGGCTGTTAATCATCTTGTAAACTGTAATTACAATAAATCAGAATTCTCTGACAGCTATAAATATGTATCTGAGCAAAGAGAAGGGTGATAGACAGGTGTTGTTGAGCTAAACAATCTCTATGCACAAAGTGATCAAACGACCAAAAGTTCTTAAGTAGCGAGCTCCTTAGAGTTAGTGATTTATACACACAGAGAGAGAGAGAGAGAGAGAGAGAGAGAGAGAGAGAGAGAGAGAGAGAGAGAGAGAGAGAGAGAGAGAGAGAGAGAGAGAGAGAGAGAGAGAGATAGAATTGTAGCTATTGTTTTGAATTTGTAAGTAGGAATACGCGCTTATAAGTGTTACTGTATTGTGTTCTGATTCTCTTTTATATATATAGATTCGCTACTGTTCAATCTTTATGTTCTTGGTTGAATGCAATTGTCTCTCTCACTATCTTGCACACAAACACGGTTATCAGAGATAGGGGATCGCATGGCTGTCCAAGATGCCTAATGCTTTGCAATCCTTCTGTTACAACAGTCACAGACTCCTACTCAGATACCTAAAGAGATGACAAGCTTTTGATTCTGTTCCCTAGTCAATCCACGTTCATGAAGTCGCAGTTACTACTGTGTTCATTATTTTCTTATTGCTGGTAGAGGCATCGTTTTACATCATAATCGCCTCTCGTGTTCTGCTTTCGACCAAGCATTTCACATCATACACCAACATGGTCATGTCATTTTGTTAGTGATTCCTAGTTTGTAGGACCTAAATTCTAGATTTAAGGAAAAAATTAACCAACTAGCTATCTACCAAGCATGACTCTAGGAAATAGACTAGGGTTTCATTTCAGGGAAAGAAGAGTGAGTTAACTTCCTTATTACATGTTGTAAATCCACCTAACTTCAAGAAGGAAGTCAAATTTGCTATGTATTCCAAGCTCCCATAGTGAGAAGATACAATATTTTTGGAGCTCCAAGAGAAAACTCAGATTTTCTCTCTATGTATTGTGATTGTGAATGATTCCAATGAAACCAAGCTTTGGCACACATCAAACTCTGTCTACAGGCCATAGAGCAGCCTGCTTTCCACACATGTGAACTCGGGTTTCAATTTTTGATCAATGCTTTGATTGTCACTACTTGTTTTCTATCAAACTGCTAAACTAGATCTTGATTTGTTGACTAGTATCTGATTGAGTGCCATTGATTAGATTTGACATAGGGTCATGATATCTAATTAATCTAGGCTAAAATCAGGTCCTCTAAACTTGTTTTACAGGTCTTGAAAGTACATCAAAAAGTGTGAAGGAGATTTCGTCATGTTATTGTCCAAAAATAGCCAAAATTGGCAAGAATTTAATTGTAAGTAGATTTCACATCATCTTATCTTCATTCCAACTTTGTGAGGGAGTGCTAGAACTGAGATTATAAGTCAATTTGTTGGATTAGAAATCTAATTTGAGTGAAACCCTACAAGAGAGATAGACCTTAGTGATTTCTAGAGACAATCAAATCCATTTTTTGGCAAGATTTGTTTGAAAGTAGTTTTCACTTCATCTTATCTTCATTCCAGCTTTGTGAGGGAGTGATAGAACTGTGATTATAAGTCCATTTGTTGGATTAGAAATCAAATTTGAGTGAAACACTGCAAGTGTGAGACCTTTGTGAGTTTCAAGTCAATCAAATCTATTTCTTGTTTGTAGAAGTCACTAGTAAGATGTGATCTGCTGGAGCATACCTTCTAGAAGCTAGTGAGAGATTGAATTCTACAAATTATGCTATTTGGAAGGTTAGTATGGAGTCTGAGTCACTTTTGGTGCTTCAAGACCTTTATGAGTTTTTGATTGAGGATGAAGATGAACCTCTAGGTGCACAGGAATTAGTGAGATACAAAAAGAAATCTAGGCTAGCACTTCATTGTGTGAAAATGAATGTGAGCAATGATCTTTTGAGAGAAGTATCATCATGTACCAGTGCTGAAGAGGCTTGGGAGTCTTTAAATTTGATTTATGAATCTAGCAACACTTTGAGAGTACTCATGCTCAGGAATCAGATTTTGCAAAGCATGAAAAGAAGTGAGGAGAGTGCACAGGATTATGTGCTTAGAATCAAGTCTCTAAATAGGGAGTTGGCTTCCGAGAAGATTCATGATGGAGAGCTTGTGCAAATTGTTCTTAATGGTCTAGGAATGACTTTACAAATTTGGTCCAAACTTTTTGCCATCCAAGACACTTTGCCAACTATAGAAAAACTTCACAGTTTGTATTAGTGGCTGAAGAGTGTAGGATGCTCCATGCAAAATCTAGGATGAGTTCCTTGTCTTCGCAGGATGGTGATGAGAAAGCCAATTTCTCATTCAAGGGCAAAAAGAAGACCAATGGAAAGAATAATCATCCAAAGGAGGCCAAAGAAGAGGATGATGCATCAAGCTCAAAGGACAAGTCAAAGCAAAAATGCTTCTTTTCTGGAAAGAAGGGGCATTATGCATCTGAATGCTACAAGATGCTAAGAGCACAAGTGGAGGAGGGCAAACAAGGAAACCTTGCAAAGGAGGACTAAGTAGATGTATTCTCGGTTTTCAACTGAAGGTTTATGCGGGGGAGAAGAAGGAGAAGAAACCTAAAGTCGTCGAGGACTGGCTGGCCAAGTGGAGTAGTTACTTCAATCTGCACGGTATTCTTGATGAGAAAAAAATTGAAAGTGTCATGTTGTTCTTACACGACAAACCGTCATTGTGGTGGCGAGATTTACCGGTGAAGCCAACTACTTGGGATGCATTTGCGGAAATTTTCAAAAAAGCTTTCATATTTATTGATGACGTTGACTACTACTTGAAGTTCGTGAACTGCAGGATGGGTTTAAAGAGTTTAGACTCTTATATCCAGGAATTCATGGACCTATGGAATAGGGTTCCATCATTTGATGCGAAGTTGACACTTTGGCAGTTTGTCATAGGTTTGCCAGCTAACTATCAGAACTAATGCAAGTGAAATGTGCTTCAGAGCCTTGAGGATGTATTCCGGATTGCGAAAGCATATGATTCCATAGTGGTGGCATCCAGGAAGCAGTTTGCGCAAATTCCAACCACTTTGAAAACCAAGAAGGGTAAGAAGCACGGTCCAGACCAAGCAAAATATTTTGACGAATTAGATCAAGCAGCGGAACCCAAGAAGCCAAAGAGAAAGAGATTTAAGAAATCTATGTCCCGGGAAAAGGCTAAGAAAGAGAACTTATGTTTCGTCTGTAAGAAGCTTGGACATATGATGAAATTTTGTCCAGAAAGGAAGAAAGTGTCTGCTCACATGATTGAGATCCCAGGAGGCAATGGTAAGACTTTGGAAATTAACTTGACTGATTGTGAGTGTGAATGTTCTTTTAGTACTACTTCTTTCTTGCCTAATGAACTTTTCCGTTTAATTGATACAGTTAAATATCAAGAAGTGAGTATTT
The DNA here is from genome assembly GCA_029204225.1 of Diphasiastrum complanatum. Taxonomy (NCBI): domain Eukaryota; kingdom Viridiplantae; phylum Streptophyta; class Lycopodiopsida; order Lycopodiales; family Lycopodiaceae; genus Diphasiastrum; species Diphasiastrum complanatum. The sequence continues at coordinate 32,088,615 of CM055092.1, read as the reverse complement.
TATTGGACAGTGGTCCAACTCATAATTTTATTAATTCTCGTCTTGTGCAGAAAGTCAGCTTGGAAATTGAAGCCAGCAATCATAAATATAAAGTTTATCTAGCTTCAGCAGCAGAGTTGGAGACTTGGAACGTAAAACTCCCAAAGCTCCCAGTTTTGATGCAAGGACATACAGAAATAGTTAATTTTCATGTTTTAGACTCAGCCCCTACCGATTTAATCTTAGGTTATGAATGGTTATTTAGTAAATCACCTTCTTTGTTAATTGATTTTGAGAAGCATGTTCTCACTCTCAAGGAGGGTGATAAGGTAGTTACATCATTTGGCAGTAATTTTATACGACTGTTGGATCAGATTTTTACAGTTAATGAAATGGAAACATTGGATTATTCTGAGTATGAAGTTTTTTCAATATGTGCTATTCCAGTGGTGGATGTTCTTGTATTGAATCTAAATGGTTGTGAATTCTCAGCAATTCTTAACTCAGTAAATTTAGATCATGAACAAGCAGTGAAAGAATAGATCATAAATGAATTTAGGGATGTTTTTCCGTCTGAATTACCTCATGGTTTACCACCGTCTAGGTCAGTAGACCACAAGACTGAGTTAATTCTAGGAAGTCAACCTGTCTCTAGACAACCTTATAGGTTCTCTCAGAAAGAGGAGACAGAGATTTCAAATCAAATAAAAAACTATCTGAAGATGGGACATATACAACCTAGTAAATCACCATGGGACGCTCCTGTTCTTCTTAAAGCGAAGAAAGATGGAGATTTTCAGATGTGTGTGGATTACAAGGGTCTTAACAAAGTGACTATAAAAAATAAATATCCATTACCCAAGATTGATGACCTTGTAGATTGCTTGGGTGGAGCACTGTATTTCACCAAGATAGATCTCAAGACAGGGTACCATCAAATAAGAATTAAGTTGAAAGATGTCCAAAAGATAAAATCTCATTCTAGATTTGGTCATTATGAATTCTTACTGTCGCCATTTGGATTAACGAATGCTCCAACAACATTCCAGCAAATGATGAATGATTTGTTTCGTCCATATTTGGGGAAGTTTGTCGTTGTATTCTTAGACGACATTCTCGTTTACTAAAAAATCCTTAGTGGAACACGTAGAACACTTATAAATTGTCTTGATGAAACTCCGTCGAGAGTTACTCTATGTTAAAGAGTCCAAGTGTGAATTCTTTAAGAAAGAGTTGCTTTATCTTGGTCATAAGATCACAGTAAATGGGATCAAGATTGACGAGGATAAAATCAAGATTGTGATTGAGTGGCCAATTCCGGGAACTGTGAGGCAAGTAAAGTCATTTTTAGGTTACACTTTTCTTCAAGAGATTTATTGAGGATTATGCTAAGTTAGCAGCACCACTTAATAATCTGACAAAAGGCTTTGTTAATAAAAAGAAAAAGAGGAATCAACCTAGTCCGCCTGTTGTTTGGAGTGAGGAATTGAATCAATGTTTTGAGAAACTTCAAACAATGATTGTTTCAGCTCCCGTGTTACAGATTGCAAATCCAGATTTACCTTACGTTGTGAGAACAAACGCAAGTGATGTTGTAGTTGGAGCGGTTCTATTACAAATGGATAGGCCACTAGCGTTTGAGAGCAAAAAATTCACTGGTCCTCAGTTGCATTATACTTCGTAGAAAAAGAAATTGTTTGTTGTAATCCATGCAATTAAAACCTGGAGACACTACTTGTATGGCAGTAAGTTTGTAGTGTATACAGATCACTAGGCTCTTAAGTATTCTTGTAATCAACATGATTTTCGGGGGAGAAAAGCTTGATGGACTGAATTGATGCAAGAATTCGATCATGAAATCTGTTACATAAGAGACAGCTCTAATCAAGTTGTAGATGCTCTTAGTCGGGTCGATGAACTGAACGAGTTGTCATTCACCCAGATTTCTACGGATCTATATCTTTCGCTGAGAGGAAAATATGAATCAAACTCCCATTTTGGTCACATTTGGAACATTGTTCAGACTGGAAGAAATGTGGACAGTGTTGAGTCAGAAACACAGGGGAGTCAACTAACTAAGAAAGATAAGAAGATTGTGGATCAATTCACCATTCGAGATGGATTACCATTTTGGAATGGGAAAGTTTGTGTACCTGGTGATGACATACCCTGTGCAGGACATCCCGGTATACATAGGACTCTGGACTTGGTTAAGAGAGAATTTTATTGGCCAAAGCTCAAGCCATATGTCAAGTCATAGGTTGTTAAATGCAAATCGTGTCAACTAGCAAAGGCTAAACGCCATAAGGTTGGTGGTTTGTTGCATCCGTTAAATATCCCTGATAAGAAATGAAAAAGCATATCTATGGATTTTGTAGTTAATCTTTCAAAGACCCAACGACAAAATGATTCTATTTGGGTTGTAGTGGATCGGTTAACTAAGTTAGTTGCATTCAGTCAAGTCAATTATAAAGGCTTTTGAATTAGCCCAGATCTTTGTTGAAAGATTATTTCGGTTGTATGGTCTGCCCAGTGATATTGTTAGTGATAGAGATCCTAAGTTCACATGTCACTTTTGGTCAGCAATATTCCATAAATTGGAAACTTCTTTGAGTTTAAGTTCTTCTGATCATCCTAAATCAGATGGCCAGACAGAAAGGACCAATCAAACTATGGAAAATATTTTGAGGACATATGTTTCTCACAGGCAATCTCATTGGGAAGATTATCTCCCACTAGTTGAGTTTGCATATAATAGTAGAAAACATTCTGCTACAGATTATAGTCCTTTCTTGCTTATGTACGATTTTCAACCTAGATCTTCAGTAAATGTTGAGACGAAATCTGTTAAGATCCAAAAGGTTGTTGATTTTGTGCATGATATGCAAGAAATGTTGCAAGTGGCTAAGGATAGTATGGGAAGTGCTCAAGATAGAGCTAAACACTATACCGATCTTAAGAGATCATTAAGAGATTTTAAAGTTGATGACTAGGTATATCTTAGGATTCTAAAAGATTCTAAGACATTACATACAAGGAAACATTATAAGTTGTCTACCCGTAATTGTGGACCTTTCGAGATTGTACATAGAATTGGTTCTTTGGCGTATAAACTCCATCTTCAAGGAAAATCGACTGCACACTCAATGTTCCATGTAAATTGTTTGAAACTAAGTTTACATGATGGTGATATAGGTCGATTGGATGAGGATTTATCCCATTTGAAAAATTTGTCGCTTAGTGTACCTTTGGAACCTGAGAAAGTACTCAGAACCAGAGATAAACAATTGAGAAATCGTTCTATCTCTGAGTGCTTAATTTGGTGGAAGGGTTGTACTGAGGATGATGATTCGTGGGAGAGAGTTGATAGCATAGAGAAGAATTTCTCAAAGTTTAGTTTCTAAGGATAGAAACAGTTTAAGGAGGGAAGAATGTTATGTCCATGACCAGTACATAGAATACAGTATACTCCTAGTCTTGGATACACGGTACTCTAGTGAAACAAGCTGTTAGTTATGCCACGTCATACTGGACGTGACAAGAAAGTACCTAATATCCTTGTGAGGCCCAGAACACACTAAATGGAGTTTAGACAAAATATGAGACAATGTATGCATGTGTAGAGTTATCAATAGCAGTTCTATGAGTAGTTGGTCCATGCTTAGGACTCTATTCTTGATGAATCCATGTATAGAGAACTTAGGGCTATGCATGGCTATGTGCCCAGGATGCTTTTGGCTCTATATATTGGGTCCAAACTCGTCCTACTCCTCATTATGGTTGTGGATTCATTGCCAGGCTCTCACTCTACATTCATGTTTCTTGTTCCTTGGCTTGGGGGTGAAGCTTCTATAGTTTGATTGGATGCTTCTACTTGGTTGGGTGGTTTCTCCATACTGTGTTATCCATTGTGTTTGTGATTTGTAAGCAGGATCTAAGGAGCTTCCCTGACAGAGAGAGTAACAAGATTTTACATAGTTCCTCTTGACAAGTCAAGACCAAACCATTTGAACACTTCAATTTATAGCATAACAGATAAAAAATATAGTTGTATAAAGTATAACAGTACAGAGTACCATAAAGCGAAGCAAGTTCTAAGACACCCAGCTATTACCTGCCACCATCCCACACAACAAAACCGTACAAGTTAGTTGCGTGAGGAAGATAGGTGTCATAGCTGAGCATCAGTTGTTATCCATGTCCAAAACAAGATTCACTACTTTATCAGCTAGATTGAATTAACAACAAGTATGTCCAATCTTCCCAATCGTTCACTTTCTAAATTAGCAACATGTTCCACTCTTTAACGAAGCCGTATCAGGGCAGAAGCCATACTGATCAGTAAAAGAGCAAAAAGGAACATATTAGGTTCACAAGTGCATTCTATATGTAAGCAAAGACTATTTCATAAACAATCTGTCACCAAAATGGCGTTGGCATAAAGAATAGAGTCAGTCCAAAACCACTCTCCCTTTGTGTTGGCAATTATGTTACCTTGAGAATCCACATCGTAATAAGGATTTGTGGATGACACTTCAGTAGGGGCGGGAGCTGTAGTCACTTGTGAGAAACCACCCTCATCTTGGCTAAGTTGCAGTTGTGCTCTCTGCTCGGGAGTTAATGATGCATAAAAATTTGAAACATAATCTTTTGAGCTTTCACCACTACCTGACCCCGACTACAAAACTTTAAACCCTAATATATTGAAAATGAAGTAGAAAAGAAAATCGACTACAAAACTTTAATGCATATTAGAGTGGGACTTTCATACTTGTGATAACAAAAAAAAAAGATAGATGTGCATTTAGAACCTGCACCAAGATGCAAAAGAATCATATAAGTGACAATGTATAAGAATAGTACTATGTAGAAATTAAAACATGAGAATCATACAATAATCAGAAGATAAGAATCATGTTATCTAAATATCGAAAGATAAGTATCTAAATATCGAAAGATAAGAACCAACGTATTGTTTTTGGAAATTGATTAATTTTATGTTATTTGTGTTGAGGTCTGTTAGCTTTATACGATTGTTTTTTATTATAATATTCGTCAATCTCTATACATCAATTATGGAATTTGTTTCATGTGTGTAACCGATAAATTGAATGCCATTCCACAGAGTTGATTCATCCGTGTTTAATTACAATCAACGTCAAGTTTTGATAGACATGAGAGAACAAAGAACGAGTTCAATTGGAAAAAAGAGTAATCAACTTGATTCTAATGATGATGATGATGATGAGGTGCAACACGATGAAGAAATGCACAACATGTTTGAATCTTACTTTGAAACAAATGAGAATGATGCTATGCATGCATCTTCTAATAAGAATGAAGATCATGAACAATTTGAGATGGATGAAGATGAGGTTCTATTGCGCAAGGAGGCGGACACTCCTTTGTATCCAGGAGCATCCATTTCGAGACCAGCTACGTCAATTCTTATTCTAAACCTTCAAGCAACATACAAATGGAGAGACCGTAGTGTCACATCATTATTCGGGTACTTAATGCATAACACAAGTATTGTACTTTATAGCATATTTACATTAAATTGATCTTGTTTTTTTTTTTCTTTCTAAGAACTCACATTGTTATTTTTTCAGGTTGTTGCATAGAATACTTGATACCCAAAACACGAAAAGAAGCACGAAAGATGATGAACGTGTTTGGGATGGATTACGACCCAATACATGCATGTCCTGAAGACCATGTTCTATATAGAAGTGAGCATTCAGAAAAGTTTCAATGTCCAACGTGTAACACGTCACATTATCGAGATGACGTACAAGGGGATAAAGTGCCACGAAAAGTGTCACGACATTTAAATTTCCAATTGTCCCATGATTGCAACGTTTATTTTGATGTAAATCTTTGGCACAACTAATGGATTGGCATGCAAAAAATCGATCTATGGATGATGTGAGTACCAAGTGACTCACCTGCATGGAAACATATTGAAGACCAATGGCCCAAGTTTAAAAACGAACCTCGTAATTTGAGATTTGGCCTAGCTATGGATGGCGTAAATCCTTTTAGCGTTCAAGTATCAACTTGGTCCACATGGCCACTTGTGCTCATTAATTTATAATATACCTCCATGGTTGAGTATAAAAATGTGACACTTGTTATTGGCTCTATTTAAGGCCAATAACATGGATGTGTATCTTGCACCTTTGGTAGATGAATCGCGCATTCTTTGGAATGGTATTCACACTTACGACATCTTGAGACCTATACAACAAAGGAACTTTATTGTTTGTGGAATTGTAATGTGGACGATGCATGACTACCCTAGTTTAAGTGAATGTTCAGGTATGTAAATAATATATCATACAAATCCGCCTTAGGGTTTGGCATTTGAGTACATTTGACTAATTGAGCTTATCTCACATTTGGTTTATGAACTATACAGGTTTTACCACATCGGCTTACAACACATGTTACATTTGTGGACTACATTTGGAGGGTCGACATAGCACAAACATGTTAAAAAAAAGTGGTCTACAAAAATCATCGCAAATACTTGTCGCTTGATCATCCTTTTCGAATAGGAGGTTTTTTGGGGGGCGAGGAGATAATCCTTTAACTACACCACCACCCTCACGCATGGGAGTAGCGGAATGACATGGTAAATGGCTTAAACATCACGACGTCAATTCTTCATGGAATGAATCCATTCATGGTATGAAACGGTTGTCTATTTTTCATAAATTACCCTATTGGAGGATTTTATTGATAAATTATCTATTGAATCCTATGCACATATTCAAAAACGTCGGTGAATCATTATGGAACCACATCATTGGCATAAAAGACCACTTCGTAGCTCGTAAAGATCTACAAGTGGCCGATGTGAAAAGATCGTATTGGATTCAATATACTATAGGTGGAGATGAGATTTTACCTAGCGTGCCATGGATTCTTACAAAAGAGAAACTCTCTTATGTTAAACATGTCATAAAACAAACGAGAACTCCAACAGGCTATGCACATTCTTTATGCAAATCATTTACCAAAGATGGTAAATGAAGTGGATGGAAATCACATAATTGGCATAAGATGTTGCAAATCACAATTTCACTTTCTATTCAAGGTCTCTTCAATGATGACGTACGAAGTACGCTTTAAAATTTATCATCGATGATTAGGTATGTATATTTTTTTAAACACTTATATAAATATGTGCTATTTCAATATTTTTATGTGCTAAACAACTTACTGTTATATTAATCTTGCAATAAAAAATATTGAATTGGATTCCATGAAAATCCAAATGATCAAAATGGTTTGTTTGTTGGATTGAGATTTTCCAACTTCCTTTTGGATATACAAGTTCATCTTCTAGTGCATTTGGTCGAAGAAGTATCAATTGTAGGACCTATGCACAAGAGGTGGATGTTCTACCTTGAGCATTTTATAAAAGTTTTGAAAGGCTTTGTGAGACAAAAGGCAAGGCCAGAAGGTAGCATTGTAGGAGGTTGGCTTGTACAAGAATCTTTGTTTTATATCATCGAAATAATCTCACAATTGCATCGTACAAGTCCAAAAATGTGTTGTGAAGAAGAAGATGAATGTGTTAAGGGTGAAGTACTACAAGGAAATGGTGTGCAAAAGAGACTTTCACCTCAATTAAAAGAGAAAATTGACACATTCATATTATATAATTGTGGACAAATGGAAAAGTGGATTTCAAGGTATGAAGAAACCAAAAAGGAAAGAAATATAACATTAAAACGAAAAAGAAATATCAATTGAATTAGAAGGAGAGCATTGGAGAACGACGAACCTTTGGAACCTTTATCGTTGAAATGCACTCGTGAATGGTTTTTTTGATACGATGCTAAAAGCATCCGAAAACGGAGAAGAAGTGACCGAATTAGAATGGGAATTTGTTCATGGATGTGGATGGAAGGTTAGTGTAGTATTGTCTTTGTCAAATTTTGTTTTTATACTATTCATGATCAATATATAAATAGTATTTTTATTTACATAAATTTGTTCGTTTTTGTATTTTAGTATAAATCATGCATTGCCATGTGGGCGTATGGACATCATTATCATGTTGAGAGAGTGGACAACAAGCGACGTACATATGATTGTGGTATAATGGCCAACTTTCAACAAAAGAGTCGTTCTAGTACGAGGGACGTGAATATCATTTCGGACAACCTAGACTATGTTGGCACATTGCAACATATTTATGAAGTCGATTACAAGACTAACGACAAATTCTTTATTTATGACGTAAAATGGTTTAAGATCATCTATCGTGGAAGCAACGCTAGGATTGGGAATTTTAATTATCTACATTTCACTCTTTTATATTAACTAATTTCTAGTGTATGTCATAAAATATGACATTGCTTTGAACAAAATGAAAGTGATGAATTACATTTGACTTTATTAGTATGTTAGATAACATATTCCAACAATCAAAAAATTGAAGCAACATGTACACACTCACCAGTAAGCTCAAAGCTTTAGGGCAAGCTTGTTTGCTCTTTCAACACTTGCTGTCTTTCCTTTTCTTTAAATATCTTTGTCACATACACAAGCAATTAAAAAATAACACTATATTACACAATTGAATCATTATTGAAACAATATAATATGTGCTTGTGAACACATTATAGAGATTGAAGAATTTAGGGTTAATAGATTCAAAGCATAAAATACTAGTAATATGCTACAACACACATGCCAAAATGCAAAACTCTCTCTCTCTCTCTCTCTCTCTAACAATTTGCTGATCTTAAACGACAGGTTGTTGGTACCCTTCGTGACAAATTCTAGGAAGAAGAGGAATTTGACGAGAAGGAAATTCATAAGCACATGAGCTTATGGATTAGGCATCGTCGTGATACAGCTCGACGAGCTTATAGGGACGGACAATCCAATCCCTCCTGGTGTTCAAGAAATGATTGGAACCATGTAAAAACGAATGAACGAACACCAGATAAATACAAGATTCAGAAAGATGCCACGGTCGCTAGGATGCATGGGATAGACAATCCTAGGTTGGGCTCAAGTGGAAAGGCGGGCATGTGATTGAATTGTTAGTGTAGTTTATAGTTGTTATGTATTGTTTCAGTTTGGTAGGCTTTAGTTAAAAAGCCTCTCTGGGGGCTTGTCCCGGGCCGATAACGAGATTGGTAAGCAAGTAGTTTTGTTGCTTTCCTAACCTCTTTGGATGAGCCTACAAGCGTAGATCAAGCAAGGAAAGAAGAGGAGTGGATCCAAGCAATGGATCTTGAGTATCAAGCTCTTATGAGGAATGGAACATGGAGATTGGTGGAGTTGCCTAAGGACAAGAAAGCTATTGGATGCAAATGGATCTTCAAGGTGAAGACAAACGAAGATGGATCTATCAACAAGTACAAGGCAAGGTTAGTGGCAAAAGGATATGCTCAACAACGAGGGATTGACTATGATGAGACCTTTGCACTCATGGCAAAAATGGTAAGCATTCGAGTCATCATTTCACTTGCTACACTTTATGGATGAGATCTATGGCAAATGGACATTTCAAATGCATTCTTGAATGGTGATCTTGAGGAGGAAGTGTATATGGAGCAACCCAAGAGCCATATTTCATCAACAAAGCCAAATCATGTGTGTCTTCTAGAAAAGAGTTTGTATGGCCTTAAGCAAGCACCAAGGAGTTGGTATTCTAAGCTTAACACTTTTTTACTCTCTCAAGGCTTTGTTATGAGTGAGTATGATCATTCACTTTATTATAGGTGCGCTGGAAATGATGTTACCATCTTGCTAATCTATGTGGATGATATCATCTTGAGTGGTGGAAACAATCAAGATGTTGATGAGATCAAGATTGCTCTTAAGAGGGAATTTGAGGTGCATGATCTTGGCCATTTGCATTACATTTTAGGAATAGAAGTGATTAGATCTTCTCAATATACTTTTATTTGTCAAGAGAAATGTGCTAATTCTATTCTAGAAAGATTTCATATGGTAGATGCAAAAGCTATTGATACACCTATGGAATCTAATGTAAAGCTAACTATAAGAGGTAATGAAAGATCCTTCGAGGACATTACTCTCTATAGGAAGCTAGTTGGTTCACTCATCTATCTAACCATTACTAGACTTGATCTAAGCTATTGTGTTGGAAGATTGAGTTAATTCATGCAAGATCCTAGTGAGGAGCATTGGAAGCTAGGAAAGCAAGTTTTGAGGTACATAATTGGAACTCGAGATTTTGGCATATTGTATGAGGGAACATCACCTAATCTTTTTGGATTTTCAGATTCGGACTATGCTGGAGATGTAATGGATAGGAAATCCATTAGTGCTTATTGTATTTTCATAGGTGATGGAGCTACATCATGGATGTCAAAGAAACAAGCCACTATCTCATTGTCATCTAGTGAGGCCGAGTACAAAGCTCTTACACATTGCACAAAGGAGATGGTATGGATCAAGAGGATGATCAAGGATCTTCACTTGCTGGATTTTTCAGAGAGCCCAATCATCTTTTGTGACAGTCAATCAGCCCAAAGAATGGCATCCAATCCTATCTTTCATGCTAGGAGCAAACATATTGAGATACAATATCATTTTGTGAGGGAGCAAGTCATTGCAAAGGAGGTGGAGCTTCAACATGTGTCTTCAAGGGAATGTGTAGCTAATGTCTTCACCAAAGCATTGGAAAAAGACTTGTTCATGAAGCATAGGACTTCACTTGGAGTATTATCAAAGTCTATGCTAAAACTAGTTGAAGAGGGAGTGTGGAAGATTCAACTAGTTTCATCACATTTTGCAATATTTCCATATTTGGCATATTGAGGCCAAAACTTGTTATAGACTTAGAGGTTGACTTTTCAAAGTTCATTAGTCTAAATTTCATTTAAATAAACACTTTTTGAAAGTGTGGGAAAGTTAGAATGCGAGTTTGAGTAGATTCAATTTGAATAGTTGGGTACATTGAATCTAGACCCAAAATTAGTAGGGTTAGCATTTTGGTGGGAAAGCCAAGTGGCCAAATAGCGTTTGAACCTGCTATAAAAGGATGTAACTCATGGAGAGAGCAATCTTCTCTCTTATCTATCTCATTTCATGCTTATACATGGTTCTCTTGGGTTCTACTATCCATTGGTGCACTATCTTGGTGATTGCTTGCAATTCTATGTATAGAATGATCTATACTTGTTATTTTTGGATCCACACATGTGAAATACAGTAGCTTGCTGGTTTTGTACGGACAAAAACAGTATATAATCATTTCATTCAAGTTTGATCAAGTTCTATTGGCGTTTGCATCTCAATTTGTGTGTAGATGCTGATTTTTCTACATTGGTGAGATTGGTAGTGTATTTCTCTTTCTAACCAAAGATCATTTAAGTAGATTGGATCTTAAGGATCTGAAATCTTTCACAGTCCTTCCCAATACAGAGGAAGGCGATATTATAGCAGAGAGTCCTATTGTTTTAAAAGGCATAGAATTCCTTCCCGAAACGGAAGGAGAGATTATAGAAGAGAAAACTGTTGCCTTATCAGTTCCTAATACTGATATTGAAAATATAGAAAAATTTTCCGAATAGAGATTAATTTGTAAATAGAGATACATAAATAAATAAAAAGATACAATTTTACATGTAAACGACCCGTTTATGGGATTTTTATTGATATCAATATAGATTCTTACAATCAGGTTGTGTCCATAGTGCAATACTAGAATGCAATTTTCTATATTGATAAAAAGACATGATGATTGACATGTATTTGTTGATAGTGAGTCTTAGTTTTCTTCCATAAGTTGGATTGTTTCGCCAATATCTCTGCATTTGATCTCGAGCTCATGTCTTTTACATACTTGCATAAAACTAATACAAAGTGAGTTACAATTAGTATAGATATTGTATGAGAAAGTTTTTATTAAAACTATTCATAAAGAATTGAGTGTTTATAGTTACTTACGAGTTTACCATTGAAAATGAATCTAAAGTCTGAAAGTACATCATCTTGTAGGAGCAATAGTTCCCGCCTGATGTAATTTAGACTCCAATCTTTTTTCACCTCAACACATGTCAAAATTGCATCATTATATATAATTTCAAGAATTTTTTGTTTTGAATGTCCACTTGCTTCCAAGTTTTGATCGAGTGGCACCCATTTACCTTTATTTTTTTTCCATCTTTGATAATGGAAGCATAAGCTCAACATTTGTTTTTCAATTTGATAACAAAAGCACATGGAAGACATTTTAATTCTGCATTCTATTTTTCCATCTGATCTTTTGTCCTAGCCTTCATCTATAACTTCAGATGATAAACTATCTGATAAATTTTTGCATACAAACATCATTGGGGTTTTGTGTACATTGACACTTGAAGTCCCGTGCTTATCTTTAATGAATTTTTTACATCATTATATAGCTTGCAACGAAATGATTCTGAAACTGCAGTATCTAGAGCAACCCATTCATCACTTTCAAAACTAGGTAATGGAATTGGGACTATTTGTCCAAAATCTCCTATTGTATCAGGAATGTACCTTGATTCATAAAAAAAGATCTCATTATCAGCTAGATCTTTTGCAGTTCTACCTCGATATTGCAGTTGTCCAATATCAGTGTGAATAACATCTAATACACCTGTTAGAGATCCACTGGGCTCCTAGTCATTTATGTTGGATGGATATAAATCTACAAGAAAAAAATGATCAGATTGGCAAGTTTACTATTAGATATTTATGAATGACAAAAATCAAAGTATCAAAAATATCAATACTCACAATTGTTTTTTTTTGTGATCCTGATGGTTGAATCCTTGCACATTTATCTCTGAATGCATATATACATGTTGGACTAGAATTTCAAAAATAGATTTTCTTCCTGATGATGTTCTGAAATCCAAAATTCTAGCCTTCCAATAAGATCGAAATGATAGGTTTGACCTTTTGCTTTTTTGAAATGTTCCTCTTGATGATGGATGCATCAAAACCCAAAAGTACTGATTATGACTTAGTGTACATTGGTCAAAATTCAGATTTTCAGATGATCAATGTCTTTCAGCATTTTTGACCTATGTTGTTCGACATTTTTCAATCTATGTCAAACTTCATGTATTTCTGCAGAATGTGCTGAACTCTGAGTGTTTTTGCAAACTATGCTGAACTTTGTGTATTTCTGCAGATTTGATAGGTCCTCATTAAAAGAAAAATTAAGTGAAAATTCTAACAATTATCACCTAAATAATTTCTCATTTTACATTGTATGATACTTTTTCTCCTGAAAAACATAGAAACCGCTCGAATTGTAGAGTTTTGACAAAGGGAGATGGCTGGGCAGATCATGCAGATAAGGGACAAATATATTTTATAAATGAGCTTTCACATATACATTGAACATTATCCTTGGAAGAGTATGCTGTAATAGGAAAGGACAATGAACTAGAGAACAATCATGAAACTACTACCGACAAAGAATTCTAACTAGAGAGTATTTGCCATGAAAATGTTGATTTTTTTCAGTCAAATAGCCATCACTATGTATTTCCTTTGCATAATTCAAATTATGAGGCCACTTTTGTTGAACTTTGCAAAAAACTCACTCATAATAGAGTTCACTTAGAAAAAAGTTGTAAGTTCGGACAAAATTCCAAATCCACAACACCAAAAGACACGCAAGACAATCAATGTGGGAATAAGACTCTTGAAATAAAGAGAAGCATTGTTGTATGATTTATAGGATTTCATTTAAGTTGTGAACCCTATGACTTTACAAAAATGAGAGTGGCAACAATCTATTGAAGGTGAAATAGCAAAAGCTTTGTGTACAAAGACCTTCAAAGAGATACTCTTTTATCCGCCATTCCTTCAGACAATATAAAGATAAATTTCTATTCAAAGCTATTCTGTAACTCTTCAAAGAAGGGTAAAAAGAATTTTACTATTGCTAGCAAATTAAATGACATATTGCTTGATTTGCTTGACAAATCTACAAGCGAAGCAAAATACACCCTCTGTGAACCAATGACATGGTTGCAAGGATCCAAACTTAGTGGTTTTCTTTTTGATGTTCTTGTTAAGTCGTTCAATAGAAACTTCGTCTTCATGATGGCACTGACGATGGGTGTCTTTAAGATTGGAAATATAAGTCTCAATTGTTTAAGTTGGTGCGTGTGCCAAAATTTGTACTATTTTCAAATTGGTTTTTTGTTCAATGCTATAAATATTAATGCCCCATGTTCAGCCACGCCATGTGCTAATTCATGGAAGTTGCTTTTCCCCTTTCAAGTCTTTCTCATCTATTATTGTTTGTGGGTGACTTCAATATGTATCTTCATCTTTTAAACCACATTACCTTTGCTGAAAGACTTGTTTGGGATTGCTTTGTCGATGATTTTTATCTAATGGGTGTTCCAAACCTTTGTCATTCGCCTAGACTCCACACTAATAATATATTCCTCATGCTTTATATACCTACTATAACTCAAATCGAGGGGACTTCACCTTAGAGACTACATTGTTACTTGCTTTCCATACATCCTAGAGAAGGGAAAAAGCTTAAACTTCGTAAAATCTTAACTCAATAGCTAAGGCATATTCATCTATCCATTTTAAGGTTGTTAATTACTACTCTTGAGCTTGTTTTGATTAAACTTCATTGTTCAAACTTCAAACTTTAAAGTTAGTCTTTATTAAACTTCATTGTTCAAACTTCAAACTTTGAAGTGAGGAAATAAGATGTAAACAAGAATCATGCATGCCACATTTCTATGACAAATGTTTATTGCATTAATTACATTCAATCATATCATACTTAGTGACAATATTCTATTTCACTTAGGGTTGTTTCATACTTGTTGGCACCCCAAGGCGGATGACATACCCCTCACCTTTTCAAACTTGCAAGACAACGAACCACTCTTACCGCGAACAACTAATTACTCTTAGAAGTAGCAAGGATCTCAAATATTCGATTATGCTTAGTTGGGAGTGGAGTTGTCATTGGACAAGTCCGCTCGACACGGAATGTACCCAAGTCCAAAATAACCCATGGCCTTTCCCTGCATGGCAATGGGCATGCGCAAGTTGCTACCTCACATGCTGTGTAAAGGCATGTCAACTGTTGTTTGATAGAGGTGTTGGCCCTCTTGGTTCCTATTAAAGAATGGACTTGTCGGGCAACAACTCTGTAACCACCTTTAGGTTTAAAAAAACACCACAAATTCAGTGTCATCATGTGTGGCATGTGGTGTAGCACATGGTGGTTGTCTATTGAGCATTCACTCCAACTCTTCTATGAAAGTCAACAAGGCAAGACAAAAGGGCTGCCTTCGTGGCTGGCAGCATGGATGATATATACATATATACCTCATCACATTCAGAAACATCCTCCTTTTTCCTCATTGGTCTCTACCCTTTCCTCTCACACTTTGCATTTTGCATACAAAAGTAGACAGAGATGGCTGGATTGCCCATCTGCTTGCCTTTTCATATAAAGGCAGGGTGATTTTGTGTGATTGTTTTTCCCTTGTATTTGCTTGCTTCTCCTCCTCCCCTTCAGGCTTCCATGCTACTGCAGTCTGCTGTCTGCCACCACTGCTGGCTGCTCCTTGTCCTGCTTGTAACTCTCTTTCTAGCTAGAATGTGGGTGTACGAATGTAGGTGCTAGCCTCTAGGCTGCCATTCCGTTTCTCTTTTTTGCCTCTCAAAGCTTCCCTTTCTTCTCTTTTGTTTGTTTGTTTGATAGGCCAACTGGGTTTTTGTTCCCAGCAGCTCAAAACTTGGCAGGGTTGTCATCTGGGTTGTCCAATCAGCTGTTAACTGGGGTGGGCTCTCTTACATTCTGTTCGATCAGCGAAAAACTGAGTGGGGTTTCTTCTATCAGCTAGAAATTGATGTGGGCTTTCTTCTGGTTTGTTTGATCAGCTGAAAGAGAAGTGTGGTGGATTTTCTTCTCCGTTGTTCAGTCAGCTAAAAACTGAGTTGGCGTTTCTTCTGTTTTGTTTGATCAGCTAAAAACTGAGGTGCGTTTTGGTCTGTTTTGTTCGATCAACAAAGGACTGGTGGGTTTTCTTGTGTTTTATTCGATCAACTAAAAACTGGTTGGGTTTTCTTCTGTTTCAGCCAAAAACTGGTTTAAAAGGAGGCCAGAAGAATGGGCATACAGTATACACTATTGCCTATGGACTTTGTGAGCTTATGTGTTACTTATTTTTAGCTCAAAGTTGCTCTTCTCCTGCTTCAGATAGTCAGCTGGAACTACTTCCCAGCCTAGCTTTGCTGCTTCTCTGAGTAAGCTTACCTCCTCAACCTCTTACTTTTTGGTTGTTATTTGCTTTGGATACTCTTTCTTCCTCATTCCTCATTCCTGCGTGGCAGGGTGTATTGTCTGAGGTCTCTTAGCGAAGATAACACTTGGGGGTTTTCTATCAAAATATCTCCTGCTTTCCTCTATTACTTTATTCTGTTCTTCTGTCTTAGTTTGTCTGATGATGATAGCTGGTTTTAGCAGGAAACAATGCAGGGTTGAAAGTAATGCACAACCCAACTCTGTGGATCTTAGCTCGCGTGCCGAGAGCAGTGGAATGAAAATGGAGTCTCCTACAGTGACATCTGTTGATGGATCATGCATAGGTTCAGGCCAAAGTGTGAAGGTACAGATTTGCCAAGCTGCATCACACAACAGCTCTCAAAATGAGCTCTATCTCAAAGCTCATGACTACATTGGTCTGTCTGAGGTCTCTTCCAGGCCTATGAGAGCTGAACAATCTGCCATGCACGAGGAACAGCAGAAAATGGTGGTTGGGGAGACCATCAACCTCAACCTTCAGGAGACAGAGCTGAGATTAGGCCCCCCCAAGCGTGGGCCCCCTTCCCAGCCAAAGCAGGAAACTGCTTATGCAGCCATGAATCGGAAAGAAGATGAGCTGCTCAATGCTGCTTCTAGGCAGTCTTTGCTGATGTCAGGTCCAAACTATCATGCCTCTGTTCAGAAAGATAGCAGGTTTTGTGAGAAAGGGCAAACTGGACTCATTTCAGCTAGATATATGAAAGAGCTGGGAAGCGAAAGCTTGAAGAGAAGGTATGCAGAGGACAATTTGCAAGTCTTGGATCTTGGCATTGGTCTCTCCTCCCAGATTATGCCTTACCCACAAGAGGAGGTTGGGGAAAACAAGGTCTCCTGCAATGGTGGCAGAAATCTCCAAAAGTTTACCCGGGATTCTCAAGAGCAACTGAACAAAAATCAAGCGAAGACCAACCAGCAAGTGTTGGTTTCTTTGGAGCCCTTTGAGGATGAGCAGAAAAAGTCTTTGGCACCGCAAAATGCGACAGGACATCACCCGCAGGATACCGAAAGCTCAAGGCCGAAGCAACTGCTCGGTGGTAGTGCGTTGGGGCCTTCCGAGTATGGGCTGTATGGTCACTCCACACCTGTGTTTCCAGAGAGAGGATTGTCTCATTTGCAGGAGCTCAGTGCTGCCCACAGGTTCTGGCAAGCAAGGATGATGCTCAGAGCTGCTGACAGTACCTACTTCCCTAGAAACTATGAGCTTCCATCACCCTATTTCTCTCAGGAGTTGGACACAAAGACAAGCTTTGGCGCAGCTCTGAACTGCACCACTGCAGTGAGAGCCATGCCGAGCACACCGAGGAATACTGTAGCAGGTGCTAAGAGGGTCTTTTCTGAAGCAATCACTGATGGTGCAGTGATGCTGAATGGAGCTGCCAAGGTAGCCAACTCTGGAGTCACAAATGCTGCAGACTCTGAATCCAGAGTATTCAGTCAGCAGCTGAAACACCAGCAGCCATTCTCTTGGAGTTCTACCAAACAGCCTCTTAAATCATGGCCACTAGGGTTGGATCACCCAACTGGAGCAGAAGCAGCCTTTGGGCCGTTCCCTTCTCCTGGGCAAAGTCCGATCAAAGCAGATGCCAGCATTATTTCCCCTCGGTATCCCTACGATTCCCCGCCAGAAAAATCTTCTGCTACTGGGCAAAAGCCTCCATCTGAATCTGGGCATGGTATACAACAAGCTCAAGCTACTGCAGACGATGATATGATAGCTTCCGCTCCGAGGTCCTTCTCTTTCCTTCTTAATGCAGGTTTATTCACATCCATCTATAATGCACCCTAGAATGCAGAGCTCCTGTCTTAACATTGTTTCTCATGTGTACTTGATTTTGCTGTGCAGAGCTCCTGTTGGTTGGCCACCAGTGCAATCCTTCAGAAAGAATAGTTTGCCACCTCCAAAACCCAAAAAGGCTGTTGAAACCAAACCTGCCCCTGTTGCTGCTTCATCTATTCCTACTCCAGTGGCGATGAAGTCAGAGTGCTTATTTGTGAAAGTGTACATGGATGGTTTACCCTTTGGCAGGAAGGTGGATTTAAGGACTTATGACGATTATGAAAAGCTTTCTATGGCACTGGAGGAAATGTTCAAAGGCTTCATCAATGGTAATACTTTCTCTAGCTCATTTGCTTTACTTCAACTAATTGGGTTTGAGTCTTGAGATAGCATTACCTTCTTTTATGTCCAGATCTTCCGGCTTACTTGGGCCTGCGATCTGTTGCTGTGTGAAACAGGTCAATGTGGGGGTAAAGAGGCTGCATCCTCCACAAACGGAAAGAAATTGAATTTTCTATGTGATTCTGAATATGTTATTACTTATGAAGACAAGGATGGGGACCTAATGCTTGTGGGTGATGTCCCTTGGCGGTAATGCTCTGCGAACAAATCTGGTTGCAATTGTTTTTTCAAATTAATGAGCCTTTTTTGCGTGGGTTTTTCAAGATTTTAAATCATTTTGCATTCCAGACCCGAAGTCTGAAAAAAAAATAGAATGGATTTGAACCGACTGGGAAGTATGATGTGTCAAACATTGATATTTGTTTCATTGGTCTTAACTTCTGTTTTCCTTATTTGCTTGTTGCTGAAAGGATGTTCATAGCAGCTGTAAGGCGACTGAGAATAATGAAAGGATCAGAAGCCATTGGCCTAGGTGGGTTTCTTTATCCAGCATTTCATGGATTCTACAATGTGTTTAAATCCTGTGAACAATAGAAGTGAGCTAATTTGAGACATGGTCTTGTGGTGTGTAGCTCCCAGGCTCTCAGATAATGCCAAGTGATTATAGCACGTATTCAATGCCTGATTGTGAACGCAATGGCAGGGGCTCAAGAACAACAATTCGATTCTACAAATCTACATGTTTTTTGTTTTTCAGTGCTTTGATTTCAAGAAGAGTGATACATATAAACCAGTGCCAGACATAAGAATTAAGTCATTTTTTGGAGATTTGAGAGACTGCTCACAAGGTAGCCAAGCAGCTCATATTTATATTTTCCTGTTTTCCATCGTAGTCTATAAATTCCTTTTGGACCACAATGACAAAGCCATTTGCAAGTTTCCATTGCATCCACATGACGCAAGTTTTGCAAATTGCATTGTGACACTCTTCAAATTAGTTGGTAAGCTAGTATGCAATAGCCTATTTACTTCGGTTTACGTATATATGAAACTCATTTCTCAACAATTAACCATTTGCTTGCAAATATTTCAAAAACACAAAATTCTACAACAAGTCCTGGTAATCATAGCACTTGGTATGAATGTGATGTGTACAAAGCTAAGATATCTGTCAACAAAATTGCCCCCTTAACTACTGGTAAAAGTAAATGCAGTCCATTAAAATTGATGGGTTAAAAGCAAATGCAGAGGTGAACATACTTCCAGTGTCGATTCCACAGATACATGTTTCTTTGTAAGTATGTTATTTTCTGTTATGATCATCCTCCTTATTTGATGTCATGTTAACCCACCCTCTGTAATAGTTGGTCCTTGTTTACTCGGCCCTTATGTCTATCAAAGGTTGACTATAGCAGAAATGTTTGAACTAGTGTGCTTCTAGCAAGCTTGTTGCAATAAGAATATACTATGTAAATCTTGTGCATGAAATTTGGGTTATGCAAAGAGGGGTTTGCGGAGCATCCATGAGACATGATGTACAATACATCATGAAAAAGAAAAAAGAAGTATATTTTGAAGCATATATTTTGAAGGCAATATTGTACTACATAAAAAGCTTGTCATGATGTTTTGAAGAGTAATCTGTTATTTAAAAATGTAGCAATTGATCTCTCTAATTCTATGCAAAGAACATCTATATACAACAAGGAAAATCCATAAAGTTATAGGCAATGACCTTGAGAAAGTACAAGGGTTTATCACGAGACAAAAAAATCATTTTGGAATGTTGAATTTTGAAAAGAAAATAGTTTTGCATCTTGTGCTCTTGGATGTTATAAACTATTTCGATATGTCAAGACAAAACAACTATATATGTATTGTTGATAGGGTAATACATAGAGTGTGTACCCAATGAGTTCAACTACAAGGCATACGAGCATTCCAATCGAAGTTATTATGATGGAAAAAGAAAAATTCTATTCTATTTGAACAAGCTTTGATAATTTTCTAGAATGGGATGGTCATATTTTTTCCCTCTTTAACGAGAGTCATTCTATTGAAGAGCTATAAGTTTTATGTTATGATATTTTATCTATCTATGTGGGTCGGAGAACAAGTTGATTTCATAGTTTAGGTTGAGCCTATAATGAATCTATTATAGGCCGACAATTAAACCGATTCATTATGTGAATCAAAGAGTATGCACCACAATCATTGAAGATGGAGGGTTGAAATTACAAGATTCGAAGTTCACTCTTGCTTGGTTATTTGTAAAAGAATTCATTGCAACATTCTAGTAAGGAGAATTGGAATCTTTCTAGTAAGGAGAATTGAAAATGATGCATTTGAGGATCTTGGTTCAAAACGCAAATTGTGTCTTGTGGGAAAAGTGGGATAAGATGACATTGGAAGATTGGTTAACCTCAAATGCTTGATTTCAAAGAAAGCTGAACATGCATGAGAATGTTGTATTATTTTTCAAAAATAAAAGAAGGCTTGTAAATGATTAGTGAGAAATTAAGCATTCATTGCAAGGAGAAGCTGTGGTTTTCATGGTTGACAAAGAAAATTACATGAATATGCATGAGCAATCTTTCTAAGGTGACACATTGGATATATCAAAGAGACGATAGATTCTAAACTTGGGCTGATCAAAAGACAAAGCTGTTTCATCAAACATTTGATAGATTGAATGCTAAATAAGAGAAATTAAAGAGGAGTTAGAGATCTTGATGTGTGTTGGAAATGGAAAATACATCAATGGTACAATATATAGAAAATTTACTAGTTTTGTTAAAGTGGATAGGTTTATGTTTGATTGATACAATAATAGATCGAAAGTGGAGGATGGGTTGACCAATTGGAAAGATAGAGTGAAGGCTATTAGTACTTGTAAGATTGATAAACTGAGATGGTTTGCATGGAGTGTAATCAAAGTCAACCTCACACAAGACATTTCTCAATTTGTCAGTATTTTAGATCTCAAAAACTTTATTATATTGCAATTTGGAAGGGCTCAATTGAGGTTTTTGTTGCAAACTCCAAGCAATTTGTTTATTGGAGATGCTTGGACAAATTTCTTGTAGGTGACTAAGCTAAGTAGCATTGTTGTTATTAGAGAGTTGTGCAAAGTAACATTGAAGGAAAATTGGACTACATGAAATAATATCAATAACGAGTCTTCGGATCTTAGCAAATAAGATAGTTTATTCTAAGAAGGATAATGCAAGGCCCTAGAATCAAAGCTACACTTACAATGAAACTTTCAAAGTTCTAGTGGTGAAGGACAACTAAAAAATGTTGGTGTTTATGTTTTGAAATATTGAAAAAGAGAGTACCAGCAGGGATATGATATGGTAAAGTAATTTGACAAGTGTTTATCATGTCTTCTTCATAAAGCATGAAGTTAATAATGAGCACTAAAAGTGGATGTCGTCAATGATGTCCATCATCTTCCAATTATGAAGGGAGCTTGTTCTCTTTTGATGCATTCAAGCATGACATTTTTTTTTTTCGTAATCTCGTGATCTCTGTGAATTTCCATACCGAGTAAGTAATGGACTGGGCCTAAATCAGCAGTCATCAATCTCTTGAGAAAAGAAGCAAAATTTTAGGGAAAAATCAGAGTTGCAAACTAAGGAAAATTGAATGGCTAAGATAACCATTCAAAAAGGTCTTTCATCTGAGCAAAGTGGAGGCATTCTACTATTCTCTGAGGCAAGATTACATAATAGTTAAGGAAATGGTAAAATGGAAGTCAGAGAATGTTGAGAAGCATACTTAAATTATGACAATGTTAGAGAGTCTTGTTTGCATCTTTTCAGTTAAGTTTTGTCATGAGTATAGGGTGTTCTTTTAGGATATAAGTTGAAGTATGTATTATACAGAAACAAATTTCTTAACTACCACAAGTTGCAAATTTTGCTTGACTTAGAAGTGGAAAACATAATTGGTTTATGTGAAAAGACAAAATTCATATACTTGTATTTTAAACTCAATGCAAGAGAATGAAAAGGTTTTATTTCCCATTACATTTTAAGGCACCCAATTATCTTTTGAGGTGTTGTGTCTACACCCGTCTTTGTATTTACACGTGTTTCGTAATCTTAGTGTTTCAGACTTACTCTTATGTTGGGTGATCCCTAATCATCATTGTGACATTGTTTGAATTACACTTTGAGATTCTATGATTGTTTGATAAAAAGTTTTCAATATCCGGCACATATCTCTAGTTGCCACTAGTGTCCTCATGAAACAATCAACTAATCGACTTCTTATCCTTTTTATGATTTTTTCTATTTAGCGGAAGCTTTTTAAGTTGTTTTGCATGTTGAAAATAAATGCCACATAATGTTTGTTATTATTCTATTTGTAGATGCATAACTTACATTCTTGTCTTTCTTTGATGGTCAGATGTTTAAGCTTCAAAAATTGGGTAAGAGAAGTAGATAGATTACAAGTTATGGCACGTGTTGAGAGACAAGGTTCATATTGTTGAGATAACATTTCTTTCTTGTTGGTTGACATTTGGACACCATGTGCATGCCTTCATCCATGTACTTCAGAAAGTTAAGTGAAACTGCACTTGCTCAGTTCCTTGGAAATAGGTGATTACCTTAGAAGCTTAATTATAATAATGTGTCAGAAGTCTTTGCATATTACTTTGCACACTAGCGTTAAGTGGTGTATTTGCAACTCATGCGCACTACTTTCAGCTTTTACAAATACTTTTTTATTTATGAGTTCCAGACGCTTAACTAAGAAAAGACTAAGAGAATGATCAAATCAAACATATTATCACAAAGAAAAGTGAATGTATCCCTATGTGTTGGGAGATTTGTAATGCTCCAAGTAAGAAAATTGACACAATAGGAACTTGCAAGTTAAAGTTTGATGTGACAACATACCCAATCTACTACTTGACTACATCATACTTATTAAAGACAAGGATGTTATGAATTTCATAGAAATCATGAAATGCCAATTATTTTATACCTATTGAATTAATGTGTATATATAGTCCACTATAAAATGAATATTTGAAATTCCAATAACATATCTAGTGCACCAACTTCAATAATTGTGATGCCTAATGAGTACGAGACGACTAAGCATGATCTCCAAATTGGATATCAATTGTGTGTTCGTACTTGTCATCATGAGGTACATATATATATAAGACATAATAGATAGCCACTAAAAGCTGGATATTTGTGGAATTTTATGTTGCAAATGGCAAATTTGTTCTCATTTTTTAGGTATATGAAATAATTGTCGCAAGTGGATTTAGAATAGTAATCTTCTCATGCAAGTCATTGATATAATTCTAGCATAACACATACAACAAATACATTCTTCACTCTACCACATTAAACACATGTGTGTCATTTTCTTGGGTTCTTTTCAAGTTTATAATCATAAAGTCAACTTATAGATTCACATAACATACTACAAGTATTGTTTATATTATCCAAACATTTACATAATGCATACATTTCTTGTTGTAAAAGCATAAAGTGAGGGTCATACTCTCTGCAAGTTTGTTTACATAAAAAAGCGGTTGGAAGAACCTATGAATATATAAATGATTTTTTTTGCCCCACCTTGTAAATGGCAAGGGTATTTGAAAAGCTTCCCTCAAAAATTGAGGTGGCACATTTTGGAAAATAGTAAAGTTCTTGTTGATTTGCAAATTGCAATGAATTATCTCTCTCTCTCTCTCTCTCTCTCTCTCTCTCTCTCTCTCTCTCTCTCTCTCTCTCTCTCTCTCTCTCTCTCTCTCTCTCTCTCTCTCTCTCTCTCTCTCTCTCTCTCTCTCTCTCTCTCTCTCTCTCTTCTTTGCTTCCTTTTGATTCTTGCTTTTTGCATGGCTTTTTGGATCATTGGCATGGAAGAAACCTTTCATTTTGTTGCTTTTTGTATGTCCTTGCATCGCATGGCTTGGAAGCAAGAGAGCTTCCGTGCCACAATTATTGTTCCATACACTTGATTATTTTGGGAGTCAATTACATTGTAAATAGATGTTTACATTTGTAGTGGTTTTTTTTGTTGGAGTTAATCTTCACTCTTACTCACCTAAATTCATTTCCTGAGTACTATATTCTCTCCCAACAACGACAACAGCCTTACTCGCATAAGTCGAACAGTATGTGCATACATTGACTTTGAAGCAAAGCATGATCGACTCGACTTCATCATCGACGACTTCACCAACTCAACCGAAGTCTATCGACATCCTGACTTTGACTCCATTGACATCTTCTCAAGGGCGAACAAGTCAACTTGACTCATTCAACACCTTCGACGATTGTCGAGTATCACTAGTCAAAATGGAGCTCATCGTTGGCTCTGTACACTGCAGACTATGACACCGCTCACTATGTAGTAATTGCATCACTTCACAAATGTTATCCGCACAATTGAAATCTTCACGTCTACTGCAACTGATGTGTATATACATACAATAAATCAATAATGAGATAGACACACTCATAATCTATCCATAAGTAGTAGATGAGTCAATAATCAGTGGTAGCATAAATAAGAGTTCCTTTGTGAACTCCCTTTGTATCAAACTATCTGATTCCATAGAATCAGAGATCTTTAGAGAGAGAGAGTGAAAGTAGTTCAAGAAGTAGAGATAGTATTCACTCTATAACTAGCGTATTAAGATCACAACACAGTGCACTATTACTGTGAACCATTCTCAGGCATAGGATCATGATCTGATTGTTGTGTTTAAATAGCTTAATATAGATCCCCCATTTTCTTTATGTGTATTTGCAATGGGGGTGACGAATGCTTTCTGATAATTCCTTTCTCTTGCACTGATACTCGTTCCACGACTCATTCAAAATATCTATTTCGGAAGAAGCATGGCTATCATAGACTCTAAATGTTTCGCTCCCTTAATGGTTGTCTTTGACACCTACAAAGATATTCCTCTAGTCGATCTAAGTAATAGTCTGAACGCAAAAATCCTGTCATAATTTAACGTTGAGTTTTTCTCTTGTTTAGATTTCATATTCAGCAAGAGTGGTATAAGAGTTGACAAATAATTTTTTCTAAACAATATTCCATCATACAAACCCAACAAGTGGTATCAGAGCCAAAGTGTCCAAACTATTATAGTATTCATGACTATTTTACAATTTCTTAGATCATTCATTATGGAAGGTATATCTTCTGAAATCCGCTTGATCAATAAGTTCAGTGGTGATTATTTCCACATGTGCAAATTCAAAATGAAAATGATACTCGTTGAGAAAAAACTTTGGGAATACGTGAATGGTGAAGAAACTCAATATTTCTACTCACAAAGCGCTTTTGGCTTGTGAGCCATTACCTGCAGAAATACATGAGATTTCACTCAGTCGAAGTAGCCAAAGTCCCCTAAGGCAATGAAGGCAAACCAGTCCCCAAAGGCCGAAGTCCTTGACTCAGCCGAAGTGTCCGATGTCCCCGACGAGGACTCAACCCCAGCTAAGTGACAAAGCCAAAAGTCGAGCAAGTTGACTTTGAGACTAGCCATGTCAAACGTCGAGTATGTCGACTGTTTTAGCTTAAAATATCTTGTAATGCTTAGCTAATTAGATCTTGTAATCAGACCAAGCATGCTATATGTATTGGAGATTGGATACAGACACATATAGAGAAGCATACGTAGAGTGTGTGTGGAAGTAGTGGATGAGTGTTAGTCATGCAGTAGTAGACACAGATCAGCACACTCACACTTACATAGAATTAGTAGTAGCTAGTTTCTATTCGTGAGAGAGAATACCTCTCTTGCACCAACGCGCTGATCTGGGAAACAAACAATGCCCAAAAGATCATTGTTGTATACTTGATTTTGGTAATATAGAAAGGTAACAATTCTTTTGCTCAATGTATGCAGTCTTTGAATGTTGTGATGCTTGTTTAATTTGTAAGTAGATACACCTCCGCTGTCATTTGACATTATCTACTATTTAAAAACTTGTATCAGATTAGCAATAGCCATTTGTCGTTCAGAGGATGTCTGATCGCAGAATGAAGCAGTAGTTTCCCCCGGACAGACCGGCTGTATCAAATACGAAGGCAGTTGCCCTCTTTTTGAATAAGCAACAGATCTAGAAAAAAAAAATCTCAAAGGACAAGAAGACTAAAGCTGAGCAAACTGATTCAAACCAACAATCACAATAGCACAATTGACAACATCAAAAGCAGAAAACCAACCTCTTCTGCGAGTACTACAAGAGAACCAATCACGACAACAAGGACTGTTGAGTTCTCAAGCACAATGAAGCAAAGAAGAAGATGCAGTAGGAGGGGGGAATTGATTTTGCCAGAACCTCTCATGAAGACCCAACACTAATAATGGTACAAGATCAAGAAAGTAGAGATGCCCTTCCATGGTATCTCGATTTTGGTGCTTCTTAGCACATGACTCCATGTAAGTTCTATGGAGAAAAATGAATCATTTAAGATCCATTAAGATATCTTGATCTTTGGTTAGAAAGACAACACAAAATTCATCAATGCCAATGTAGAAATCCAACATCTACTCAATGATAGAGATGCAATCTCAACTAGATCTTGATCATACATCAAACATAAGATAATATGAAGTTGTTGTCCGTACAAAAATAGTAATCTACTGTATTTCACACGTGTGAATCCGAATATAGCATAAAATGAGCATTCTACACAAAAGATTGCAAGTGCACCAATGGATAGATTAACCCAAGAGAACTCATGCATAAGCATGAAATGAGATGAGGGAGAGAGGATGCTTCTCTTCCCACGTGTGTACAACTACATATAGCAGATCCATGACTCATTAATAATCTTGGTGTCTCCAACATTCAAATTTGTATCTACTAAACTTGACCTCCTACATTTCCATCACTTTCCAAAAGTGGTAATCCAAATGCTTTTAAACTAATATAACTTTCTCTTCAATTAATTTTAGCATAGACTTTGAGAATACTACAAGTGAAGTCCTATGCTTCACAAACAAGTCTTTTCCCAATGCTTTGGTGAATATATCAGCTACACATTCCCTAGAGAAAACATGTTGAAGCTCCCACCTCCTTTGCCATGACTTGGTCCCTCACAAAATGATATGCCACCTCAATATGCTTGCTTTGCATGAAAGATAGGATTGCTTGCCAACTTTTGGGCTGATAGGTTGTCACAAAAGATAATTGGACTCTTTGAAAAATCTATAAAGTGGAAATCACTTACCATCCTCTTGATCCATAACATCTCTTTTGCACAATGAGTAAGTGCTATATACTCGACCTCACTAGATGACAATGAGATAGTCGCTTGTTTCTTTGACATCCATGATATACCTCCATCACCTATGAAAATACAATGTTCACTTATGGATTTCCTATCAATTGATCTCTAGCAAAGTCCAAATCTGAAAATCCAAACAAGTTAGG
Source organism: Diphasiastrum complanatum (assembly GCA_029204225.1). Taxonomy (NCBI): domain Eukaryota; kingdom Viridiplantae; phylum Streptophyta; class Lycopodiopsida; order Lycopodiales; family Lycopodiaceae; genus Diphasiastrum; species Diphasiastrum complanatum. The sequence goes on along the minus strand of CM055092.1, from coordinate 32,060,762 downwards.
TGATGATCCCTCATACAATATGCCAAAATCTCGAGTTCCCATGATGTACCTCAAAACTATTTTCCCTAGCTTCCAATGCTCTTCACTAGGATCTTGCATAAATTGGCTTAATCTACCAACACAATAGCTTAGATATGGTCTTGTGATGGTTAGATAGATGAGTGAATCAACTAGCTTTCTATATACAGTAATGTCCTCGAAGGATCTTTCATTTCCTCTTATAGTTAGCTTTACATTTGAATCCATAGGTGTATCAAAAGACTTTGCATCTACCATATGAAATCTTTTTAGAATAGAATTAGCACATTTCTCTTGAAAAATGAAAGTAGATTGAGAAGATCTAATCACTTCTATTCCTAAAATGTAATGCAAATGACCAAGATCATGCACCTCAAATTCCCTCTTAAGAGCAATCTTGATCTCATCAACATCTTGATTGTTTCCACCACTCAAGATGATATCATCCACATAGATTAGCAAGATGGTAACATCATTTCCAGCAAATCTATAATAAAGTGAATGATCATACTCACTCATAACAAACCTTTGAGAGAGTAAAAATGTGTTAAGCTTAGCATACCAACTCCTTGGTGCTTGCTTAAGGCCATAAAAACTCTTTTGTAGAAGACACAAATGATTTGGTTTTGTAGATGAAATTAGCTCTCAGGTTGCTCCATGTACACTTCCTCCTAAGATCACAATTCAAAAATGCATTTGTAATGTCCAATTGCCATAGATCCCATCCAAAAAGAGTAGCAAGATATATAAGGACCCGAATACTCACCATCTTTGCCATGGGTGCAAAGATTTCATCATAGTCAATACCATGTTCTTGAGCATATCCTTTTGCCACCAACCTTGCCTTATGCTTATTAATAGATCCATCTTGGTTTGTCTTCACCTTGAAGATCCATTTGCATCCAATAGCTTTCTTGTACTTAGGTAGCTCCACCAATCTCCATGTTCCATTCTTCATAAGAGCTTGATACTCAAGATCCATTGCTTGAATCCACTCCTCTTTGTTCCTTGCTTCATCTACACATGTAGGTTCATCAAAAGAGGCTAGGAAAGCAAAGGTAGTTCCAGCAACCACTTGCTTACCTTTCTCATCATATGTGAGCCTTGAAGGTGTTTGTCTTTTCCTTGATGTTCTCCTTGGCTTTTGACTTGATGAAGGTCCTTCATCATCACAATCTAAAGTAGGATCCATCACATCAACATCAAGATTGTTAGATCCATCCACACCATCATTACTTGAAGACACCTTTAGAATATTCCCCTCATAAAAAATGACATCTCTACCAATAATCACCTTATGAATAGTAGGAATGTAAACCTTGTAGGCTTTCCTCACCTCACTATATCCAACAAATATACCTTTCCTTGAAGATGGATCCTCCTTGGTCCTATCATCAAGAGTTATATTGACATAACAAGTGCATCCAAAAGTTTTAAAGAACTTGACGCTTGGTCTCCTCTTGAATAGCATATCAAAAGGTGTCCTTCCATCCAATATAGCACTCGGCCACCTATTGCATAGAAAGTTAGCACACAACAAAGCTTGATCCCAAAATAATTTTGGAAGATTAGCACCTAACCTCATGGCTTTGGCACTTTCACATAAAGTCCTATTCTTCTTCTCGGCCACTCCATTTTGTTGTGGTGTCCTTGGAGTTGTGTACTCCCTCTTGATCCCATGCTCATCACAAAAGTCCTCAAACTTGGTAGATATGTACTCTCTATGAACGTTTTTAGATCAATTAAGACCCAAACCTACAAAATGATCTTGGGTTAGAAAGACAACAATTCATTAATCTTGCCAATGTAGAGAAACCAACATCTACACTATGAATGAGATGCAAACTCTAATAGATCTTGATCAAATATGAACCAAAAAAAGTTTCTCTTCGTACAATAATAGTAAGCTATTGTATTTCACATGTGTGGATATGAAAATAGCAATAAATGAACATTCTACACACAAAATTGCAAGATATCACAAGTATAGTGCACCAATGGATAGTAGAACCCAAGAGAACCATGAAGCATGAATGAGGTAAGAGAGAGAGAATTGTATCTCTTCCCATGGCGGGTTTAAATCTAAATTCAAACTTTGGTTTCCCTCCATAATGAAACCCTACTATTTATGTGACTAGATTCAATGTCTCTACTACTCAAATTTGAATCTACTAAAACTCATGTAATATGATTTTTCACACTTTCCAAAAGTGTTTATTCAAATTCTTTTAGACTAATATAACTTTGAAAAGTAAAACTCTAAGTCTAATATGAAGTTGGCCTCAAATGTGTATATGGCAATTTATCAAACTATGACCAATCTTGACTAAACTATCAAACTAGTTGATAATTTCTCACACTCTCCATCATTGTCACTCCTCAAGCACTTGATCTTTGTGGAAAATTGGTTCTCCCTTGTATTCTTGAACTTGACAAAGACATCATACACTTCATCTTTGCTCTTTAGTAGATAGATCCAACAAAATCTACTAAAATCATCAATGAAAGCTACATACATCTTAGCTCCACTATTGCTAATTGTAGTAATTCCATGAATATCCAAATGTACAACTTGAAAAGGCTTTGTAGATCTAGTATAAGGTAGTCTATGTGACTTTGACAAAGCACAAGACTCACAAACATGATTGATTCTTTTGAAATAACTTGGAAGACCAATCACAACTTGCTTTCTAGCCATTACCTCCAATGGCGTAGTTGAGATGTCCCATCCTTTTATGCCAAACTTCTTGGATAGGTATTTGCTCACTTGCAACACATCCAACTTGGTTAGCAATAACACAAGCATCTAGTTTAAATAACATCCCTTGCCTTTTACCTTTTGCACACTCACCATCATTGGCCATGTAGATCACCCTTGTCATCTCTATATGCCAACAAAGAAGTGAAGTACTCTTTGTGAAGCTTTCACGTGTGAGCTTGCTCCACTCAATCCACCATGGATCAATATCTCCAACAATAGAACTCAAACATGAAGACATCACAGAAGCATCATCATTTGTATTTTGATCATCAACACCATCCTCATCAAGAGTTAGATTACCTTGCTTGTCTCCTTGATCTCTCTTCTTCTTGTAGCAATCACTAACAAAGTGACCCTTGATACCACAATAGAAGCATTTCAACTTTGACCTATCTTTATTTTTACCAAGAGAAGAAGACTCACCATGATCTTGTCCTTTAGACCACTCGCCCTTACCTTTGCCCTTGAACTTGCCTTTGATGAACATTGCCTCCTCACCATCTTGAGATGTCGATGTAGATGCACCTCTTGCTTGAAGCCTACATTCCTCATTGATCCAGATCTCTTGAAGATCCACCAAACTTGGCAAAGTTTTTTGAATAACAAGACTTTGTACAATGTTATCATGAGCATCCAACAAACCATTAAGAATAACTTGAACAAGATCTCCTTCCTTAATGCTCTCATCAATGCATGCTAACTCATCACTTAAAGCCTTAACTCTCAAAATAAAGGTATTAGGGTTCTCTTCTTTCTTTTGAGTACCTAAAACTTGACATAGAATCTTGTAGCCACCATTGAGGCCCTCCTAATGCATAAAAAAAATGGCCAAATCTATTAAATCACTTGTGATATTGGAATTGATCAAGTTCATCAACCTATTTTGAGTTTTGACCTACAAACGATCACTTCTACATATGCATAATACTTGATTTTTGAGTAGAAACTAGTCTAGCATGCTCTAGAGATAGAAACTCCTCCAAATCCTTGATGAATGTGGTTGATCCTTTCATAACCTGGAACACAAGATCTGATACCATGTGAAGAAAAATGAATCATTTAAGATCCATTAACATCTTTTGATATTTGGTTAGAAAGACAACACAAAATTCATCAATGCCAATGTAGAAAATTAACATCTACTCATAGAGATGCAAACTCAACTAGATCTGGATCATACATCAAACATAAGATAATATGAAGTTGATGTCTGTACAAAAACAGTAAGCTACTATATTTCACACGTGTGGATCCAAATATTGCATAAAATGAACATTCTACACACAAGATTGCAAGATATCACCAAGATATTGCACCAATGAATAGATGAGCCCAAGAGAACTCATGTATAAGCATGAAGTGAGATGAGAGATAGAATGCTTCTCTTCCCACATGTGTACAACTATATATAGCAGATCCATGACTCATTAATGACCTTGGTTTCTCTCTATAACAAAAACCCTTTTAATGATATGAACTATATTCAATGTCTCTAACATTCAAATTTGAATCTACTAAACTCGACCTCCTACATTTCCATCACTTTTCAAAAGTGGTAATTCAAATTCTTTTAGAATAATATAACGTTGAAAAGTCAAACTCTAAGTCTAATATGAAAATTGGCCTCAATTGCCAAATAAACAATATGGCCAAATTTATCAAACTTGCAATCTCCCACAAGTTTCTATTTGAAGAACTCACGCTAGTAGATTCGAAGTATATTTACTTTGGTGAATCTAGTACACATCAAATTGAGTCCAAGATTCCATATGCCTTCATCTTCGAAATGGTAACTCAACATTGCTTAAGGACTTACTTTATGTACCTAAGTTGACAAACAATTTACTTTCTATTAGCAAGCTTACAGATTAGGACTATAGAGCCTTGTTCAATTCAAGGCAATGTACTATTTTAGATAAAGATTATAAAGAAATCCTCTCTGCAAAAACTATAGCCGACAGATCCCATCCGACACCCAATCCAGAGAAAATCAGAAAAAGCCAAAATTTCACAAAAAAATGGTCAAATCGGATTCTGAATTGGATTTCGATCACAATAAAGAGATACCAGAAATGCCAAAGGCATTGAACCTCATCAAATGTGAAGATGATACCATGCTCCAGTGGTACACACAAGCTGAAACTCTTTTCCAAGAGCTAGGTTTTGACATTCCTAAGTGGAAAGGACACCAGAGCCTGTACCTCATGTTCCAGGCATACGAGACATTTGACGACAAGCAGATGACGTTCAATATCGAATCGCAAAATTATGGTCTAACTACCTATCTGGCTGGCAGCAATCTCACAGCCTTTGGCTTCCCAAGTGGACACAAGGGAAAACCCATGAGGCTGACCAACATGGCTACAATAGCCATATGCTAAGTTCCTCGACACGAATTTGAACAAGTGGAAGAACAAAGATGGCATTCTGCTAGAGGCAATCAAGTGCAAAGAGTTGGCAGTTGCCTGTGCATACCTAGTGAATTATACACACACGAGGAAGGCACACCTGATGAGAATCCCTTCCAGATCTTTGCCATGCTGGGATAATCCTACGAGAGCGCCAGTAGAACATGTACAATTGGATCGGGATCATCTCCAGATCATTAATTAGGGCATTGAAGAAAAGAGCCCTAGTCACATATTTGGGCTATATATACTTTTTAATGTAGCTAAGAGTCAGAACCAGTTGGACTTAAAGCTTGTCTTGGTCCCGAGAGATGCTGCTGCTAGTAGAGGATACAAACCTTCCACAACCTCTTCATTAGACACATTATCATGACAACTTGCTTATGCTTCACATGAGCTCATGACTAAGAAATGATAGGAGAGATAGTCTCCACAAGCCTCTAGACCTGTTGCCCAAGAAAGAAGAGAAGAATGGAGGGTCATGAAGATGTCCCATCAAGTAGTGAGGACAATGAGGACGAAGAGGAAGGCAGCCAGTAGACAAGACGAACCAGAATACGAAGATAATCACCTGTCGCATCCACACCCCAACTCTAGTTGATGGACACTTAGTAGGCACAATCACCACAAGTGCAAATCACCAGCTAGGTCCAGGTCCCAATCACCATTCGGGTCCATTCAAGTGATGACATCACCCACACACATCCAACAAGCAGTTGATTCTGTGGTGGCAATCCAACTACAGCCACAGGCAACAGTTTTAGGGGAGGGAGAAAGGGAGCTGCCTACAACCACACAAGCAGCAGATATACTTGCAGTCGAGGCAGGAGAGAATACTGAAGTGGCACAAGCAATAGAAGATGTTCACGAAAGCTCGAAGGCCGAGAGAAAAGCAAAAGACCTCTCTTCTTTAAAGCAAGATGGCTTCATCGATGTAGACGCCCTTGACTACTTCGATGAAGGCAACATTGTGGAGGAGATGGAGACAGTTTTCGAGGAGGTTGCACCAGTCTCACCACTAATCTCCGCTCCTACATTTACCACCACCACCACTGTTACCATCTCTCCACCCCCACTGTTACAATTCCTACCACCTCCACCACTACTATAAATACTCAACTAATTGTCCCATTACCTTCCACTTTTTCTCAATTTTGTTTTTCGACCTCCCACCGTCTATCCACTGAGTTTATCACCCTTCCAGCCTATGACAGTTTATCCGAGAGAGCCCAAGAGTCCCTGAAATTGCATGATGAGATCTCATACCACCTTCATTGGTTGGTGGACCAGCTGATCCAACAAGGAAACGAGCTAAGAGTGGCAAAGCAAGATCTGCAGCAAAGAGACGCAGAGTTGCAAACAGTCAAGAATGAGATGCAAAAAGAAAGAGCCAAAAGACTGGAAGAGCAGACTCAGTTTTCAAATCAGCTCCAAACTGCAAGAGGTGCAAGACCAGTTTGAACAACAATTAGATCTCCTGACCCAAAAAAATAAGAGTTGAACTGATGCGATGACGACGGTCAACACAAGCAACCTATCAGATTAGAAGACATAAAAGTACCCATTCCACCTTCAAGGACATCAATAAATATGGAGAAGTATGTCTCCCTAATTCAAAAATTTGAAGCCTTGAAGAGGAACTATAAGAGTTCAGAAGAGAAAACAATAAGAGGCTATCCGCACTTCGAGAAAGCGTCAATAAGATCCAAGAGGAACTCCTCCAGTCAAAGAAAAAAATTGACTTCATCTAGAGTATGTCCTATAGACTTGATGCAAGCGTATCAGTGCTGAAAAAAGATGATGACAACGATGATGCTGGAGCACCTGTGACTACAGCCGATCTATCAACCAACAGGGTGTTGGACTTGGCATGTTGTTGTGAAAATGCAAAAATCATGCTTGGACAAGGCCAAAATCTTGTATATCGGATAATCACACATGTGTGGAGCCTGTTCCCACGTGTGAAATTAGTGTACTTGTCATGTACCATGATCATATATGTTGTACATATGATTTAAGTTCTAGTGGCTAAAAAGGCCAAAAACTAGTTTTCTAGATATATGACACATGGCATCAATCTATTGATTGCATGAGCCAAATAATTTGGTTCGGTGTCACATATCATGTGTAGAGGACAGCTCACACGTGTGGAATAAGCTAAAGTAGACGAGTTTTTGCTTCTAGAAGATTTCCAAGAAGATCTCCATATAGTAGAAAATTGGACCAAAAATGCTCAAAATAAAAAGTTTGATCCAAGTGTCAAAATCGCATGATGATGACAAAGCATCCTCACACGTGCGAGATCTTATGCATGATCAGTACCTCGAGCTCCAAAAAGTGTATATATAGAGGCATATTTGGCCACAATCAACATGAAACATCAATCTTGATTTTGGAAGCAATTTTGTGTAATTCTCTCTATTTGTCTACATTTGTTTTGATTGTTTTAAGGTTCTATCATAGTGTACTTTATTTTCAGGTTGGAGTCCGTACTTTTAAAGGGTTTCACACATGTGAAACCAGCAAGTACATTTACCTTCATTAATGATTGTTCTTGTTAGGTTTTTATGTCTAGAATTGATCTAGATTGATCTTAATCTTATGTAGATTGATAGATCAAGTAAATCTAACATCCAATCCCTCTTAAGGATCAAATTGTAAAGCATTGAAAAAGATTATCTATGTTAGATATAGGGGTCTTATGTTTTTTACATCAAGCATCTAGGTGTAGGATGTTGATAGGAATAATTTTGGCATAGATGGCAAATAATGCATTTCCACTTGTAATGCCACTATTGAGCCAAAATAGAGTAAGAGGCTAAACACGTGCCAATTAGAGTGTAGACAAGTGTAAAGCTTTTGTTTGATGAATTCCAAGAGGTCCAATAGGATTTAGAGGTGGAACCTTGTGAGGTCCAATAGGAAATTGAGGTGTGCTTGAATATAGTCCAATAGAATTAAGAGGTGCATGGATCAATGATCCAATAGGATCAAGAGGTGACAAAATATGGTCCAATCATAGTTAAGCATAGTGGTAGCTCGTGGACCTACTAGTATCATTGTACTCCTCAATTTGAATCCAATTGATTTGGTGATTTCATGGATTTTGTGAGTTATTGGATTTCTAGCTTTCTCTCTCTACCCGAGAGCTCATGATGCATTTTCTCTCTCTACCCAAGGAGAGCAGCTTGTTTTTACTTAGATTATTTTTTGAATAATTCCCATAGTGTGAGTGAGAGTTGGAAGTGATTGAATGCATGTAGTAGTGTGTTTTTGCCATAGGATCTAAGATTGATTTTGAATCTCAATCTAGCCTTGATCTTGGTGCATCTACACACCTTAGGAGATCACAAGTACACATAGTGGACAGTCCACACGTGTGAATTTCAACACAGATTAGGATCCACTCTTGGTACATTTTGTACTTTTTCTACATGGTATCAGAGCCAAGTACAAGAGATTTTATTGAAATTGATAGGGTTGATCCAAATCAAAGCCAAAATTAGCAAGTTTTTGGAAACTAGCTAATTTTTGTGTAGCGAGTTGGATTTGATAGGTATTCTTAAAAATTTTGGACCAGAACTTGTTGTGGGCTGTAAGAACACTTTTCACACGTGTGAGGCCGTACAGGTCTGGTTTTGGTTGAGAAAATTCAAAAATTTGTACAATTTGACTCACAACCCCAATTTGAGAGATTTTTAGTGCAAAATCAAGCATTTTCAATAGAGAATATAATCCCATTAGTTCTAGGATTAGATCAGCCAAAAAATTAAATTTGAAGCTTGAATTAAGTGCATTAATTGATCTTCTCTGATTTTTTGAGTGCGTGTTGAAGTTGAATAGAGATATTGCTAAAAATCATTGATTAAGGAGTAATTTTGCAAGTTTGAGACTAGAATCTAAATTTCCATCATTCTAGATTGGTTCATGAGTGATAGGATTGTGTCTATAAGCTTTCAAATTGCTAGAAGACTTTAGGTTTAGATCTCTTAGAGAAACCATAAGAGTTTCTAGTGCTTTTTCACATTCAAAAATGGCATCGATGGGTGGTTTTTTGCTTGAAGCTAGTGAAAGGCTCACATCCACTAATTATGCTACTTGGATAGTTTGAATGGAGTCTTTGCTTGTACTTCATGATCTTTATGACATAGTACTTGAGGTGGAAGTAGAACCTCAAGGAGGAGTTGAGTTGGTAAAGTACAAAAAGAGACATAGTGTTGCATGTAAGTAATGAACTTTTGAAGGAAATCTCATCTTGTACCACATCCAAAGAGGCATGGGATTCATTAAAAGCAATTTATGGATCCAAAAATACTTCAAGGATACTCATGCTTAGGAATCAAATCCTTCAAAGCATGAAATGAAGTAGTGAAAGTGCCCAAAATTATGTCTTTAGGATCAAATCTTTGAATAAGGAGTTGTCTTCTATAGATGATAAAATCAAAGATGATGAATTAGTTCAAATCATTTTTAATGGATTAGGAAATGATTATTCCAATCTCGTTCAAACCTTTGCTATTCAAGATTCACTTCCTAGTATTGAAAAACTTCAAAGTGTGCTTGTAAGTGAGGAGAGTAGAATGCTTCATATCAAAAGTAGGATGAGTTCCTTATCTTTGAATGATGGTGATGAAAAAGCTAACTTTTCCTTGAAAGGCAAGAAGAAAAAGTTTCCATCCAAGAAGACTCAAGACATGGAGATGGAGAGCAAAGATGGAGCATCGAGTTCCAAAGGCAAGAGCAAGAAGGACAAGAATAAGCTAAAGTGTTTCTTTTGTGAAAAAAAGAGACATTTTGCATCCGAGTGCTACAAGAAGAAGAATGCCCAAGAGAAGGACAATCAAGGCAATCTTGTGCTTGAGGAGGAGGAAGAAGACAATCTATCTTTGATGGTATCCTCACCAGAAACATCTAATCAAGACACTTGGTGGATTGATAGTGGGGCAAGCTCTCACATGACACACCAAAAAGACTACTTTTCTAGTCTACTTTCTTACAATAGTTCTAAGAGGTTTATCTTTACTGCAAGTGATCAAGAATGTGAGATTGTAGGTGTTGGATCCATTCCTTTATGTCTAGGATCATCTAAAAAAGTAGATCTAGACAATGTTCTTTATGTACCTTCAATTACAAAGAACTTGTTGAGTGTAGGACAACTTATGGATAGTGGATTAGATGTACATTTCAAGCATGGAGCATGTTCTATCTTGAAAGATGAAAAATGTATTGCTAGTGGTTTCAAGCAAGGGAGGTTATTCAAATTGGATGCTAATGTGATGGTTGGAAGTGTGAACATGGCAAGGGAGGAGCTCACTCAAGTGGAATTATGGCACAAAAGGTTAGGCCATCCTAAGTACAAAGCTATGGAGACCATGGTGACAAAGGAGCTAGCAAGTGGACTTCCCAAAATCATATCCAAATGTGACAAGCTTTGTGAAGCTTGTGGACTTTCCAAATCTCATAAGCTACCTTTCAAGAGATCTTTGACAAGATCTGACTTTTCTCTTGACCTTATACACTCATTCAATTTCACATGAATCAAATGGTGGAGCTCTTATGTATGTCACTTTTATTGATGATAGATCAAGATACTCTTGGGTTTATCTCTTGTCTAAGAAAAGCGAAGTTTTTGAGTCCTTTGTAAAGTTCAAAACTCTCGTGGAAAAGCAACTTAATACTAGCTTGAAAGTATTAAGAAGTGATAATGGAGGGGAGTACATCTCCAATAGGATGAAAGAGTTTTGTGAAACTAATGGCATTAGGAGAGAGTTTACTTGCACATATACTCCACAACAAAATGGAGTAGCTGAGAGAAAGAATAGGACACTATGTGAGTGTGCTAAAGCTTTGAGATTAGATGCATCCCTTCCTATTTTATTTTAGGGAGAAGCTATTTTATGTGCAAACTTTCTATGTAATAGAATGACTTATAGTGCCATCAAAGGACTTACACCTTATGAAGTATTGTTTGGCAAAAAGCCAAATCTTAGTGATTTGAAAGTTTTTGGATGTACTTGTTATGTACATATTCCTTTAGAAACAAGGAAAAAGGAAGATGCCACTTCTTTCAAAGGCATCTTTGTTGGTTATAGTGAAAGTAAGAAAGCTTATAGGATATTTGATCCTATTACCAAGAAAGTTGTTGTAAGTAGAGATGTACTTTTTGATGAATCTCTTCAAGCCAAAGGAAAGGTGACTTCCAACAATACTCAAATTTTCAAGGAACATGCTATGGCCGAGGAGGAGCTTCATGAAGATGAAGACCAAGTGGAACTTACTCAAAGTCCAAGGATGCCAAGAAGATCAACAAGGACAAGGATTGAGCCATCAAGGCTCACTTATAGTGACAAAGGGGAGCAAAGGGAAGATTCTCAACTACTCAACTCTTATACTTTCTTGACTTCTATGCTTGAAGAACCAACTAGTTTTAAGGAAGCAAATAAGTCTCAATATTGGAGGAAAGCTATGCAAGTAGAGTTTGATGCACTAATGGAAAATCAAACTTGGAAGCTTGTTGATCTACCTTATGGAAAGGAGCCTCTTACTTGTAAATGGATATATAGACTGAAATATAATCAAGATTGCTCCATTCATAAGTATAAAGCTAGACTTGTAGCAAAAGGTTTTTTGCAAGTCAAAGGCATAGATTATGATGAAACCTTTGCACCTGTTGCAAAGCTTGTGACCATTAGATTAATCATATGTCTTGCTACTTCTTTCAAATGGGAGCACTTCCAACTTGATGTGACAAATGCTTTCTTGAATGGATTCTTGGAAGAGGAAATCTACATGTGCCAACCCAAGGGCTTCATCAAAGATGGAGAAGAAGACAAGGTGTGTTTCTTGAAGAAGAGTCTTTATGGACTCAAGCAAGCACCAAGAGCATGGTACTCTAGGTTGCATTCCTATCTTATTTCCATTAGATTTGTTGTAAGTTCTTATGAACCATCATTGTACTACAAATGTAATGATGGAAAGATCATTATCTTAGTTTTATATGTTGATGACATTATACTCACAAGAAATGATCTAGATGGCATCAAAAATGTAAAAATTTCCTTGTCTAGTGAATTTAGAATGGTAGATCTAGGACTTCTTAAAGTTATACTTGGAATAGAAGTCACTAGAAGTAATGATTTTACTTTCTCCGTTCTCTAAGTAATCCACAATCTTGTCAACACAGTTATCACTGTTCTTTCATTATTGTTTTCATCTATTTGTATCTGTTAGAGCTGATAATCTCTATACATTGCCAAACAATTATTCCCAAAAGGGTTGAGTCTACACCTACTGTAATCACCAAATCAACACAACAACATCTAACTAAGAACTGCAAGATCCTACAAAGTGCTTTTTACAATTATCACTCAACAATTGTAAGAAGAACTTCTCAGGGAGCCAAGTACAAAGCAACATCAAATGTGAATGGTTATGATCAACCACTAAGCCATGCACATCTACTTGTATTAATCACAAAACCAAACCTGAAAGAAGGAAGAATCAACAAACACATTCATACACAAGTAACCAAACTAAATGCATGAAGATGGAGCATAGAGTGAAATGCAAATGGTAGGATCTTCAATTAACAAGACAAGAACATCTCCTTACAAATCATATGCTTTGGAAACTCGTGGAGAAGGCTCTCCTAAATACCCACGAGTGGGTGAACCCATTTCTATAACATTTTGGGTTCCACCTCTTGATTTACACATAATTAGGGGCCCATCCCTTCACTTACTCATTATTAGGAGGCCTCTTTATCAAAAATACATCTCAAGTTGAGAGGGACCAAACTAGTAGCTCCCACATGGTTTTTCAAAAGAGGGAGCGTTATGAGATCCTTCTTGCCATGACCTGATAAGTCCATGCCCATAGCTTCATGCATAATTGTCAATCAGTTCTGAGCAGTTTGTGCCGATCCTACCATTGCCATTGCAACAATTCAATGTGGGAAGGCGCTAGTTTGTTGAGCTACCTTGTGCAAAGCATGAGAAATGAGAGCTTAGGAGTTGATGCTACAAATGCCATCAGCACAAACTCTTCTCCCAACTTTGTTGATAGCATTTTTCTTTCCTTTTGCTACTCCAATGCTCCCCTATATATTTACTTCCACTTATTAGTGTAATTATTTCTTCCGCCAATAGATGCCTTGTGTGTTGTCTCTTGGCACATTCAATACTATGGTCTACTCCTACTCGGAGCCTCTTGCACGGATGGGCATTGAGTTGTAACTTTTAATCCTACAAATTGATAGGCTTTTGATGTGCGGTATATTTGCTTGACCGATCAAGTTGAAAACTTGATCCCTCTTCCCAAAGGCTAACTAGTTTTCATTTTTGTTCCTAATCATAATGTCTCAGCAACTCTAAATTGTATACAACAGTAGTAGTTATTTTACTATTTATGATCCATTGACTTGCACTATTGACTTAGGAGTTGATAAATTGACAACGTAACAACCTAGTCCTCTCGTAATTGTGTCCAGGCAAAAGCAGAATGACATTGGATGCATGATGAGTCGAAAGCTCTTGAAGCTTTCAAAAAGGAGAAAAAACATGCAGAAGAACTCATTCACTATGCTAAGGTTTGTGTCGTCTTGATTTTGTTTAATACAAAGTCAATCATCTTGCAATAATAAGAACTGATAGATGGATTGTTCTTTGTTACCTAGCATTCAATCCAATATCGCTCAGGTTAAAGCATAAAAAGTAATGTTAAAAGGCTTACAAGATGCTCTCAAAATCAAAGCTCATGCAAAAAACGAGACTGAAAAGGACATAGTTGATGCATATACCAGAGTTGAAAGAGTATCCGTACATGCATCTTTTTGTTTTTTTGTACACAAAATTCCCTCTCATAGTCTGTTCAAGTTCACATAAATTTGAAAAGCAATTATTAAGAATGCATGCATGCATGGAATACGTATGTTTCATGGGTATGAATGAATTCCACAATAAGTTCTTCATGAAAACCAATTCCATGTAGGCTCTAGGCTGAATTAGCTCAATTTTTGGCCTTACCTTATAAAGGCAATGCCATGTGTTCAAGTCGGTCAACGAGAAAGTCAATTTTAAAGGAAATGTTTAAAATTTAACTCTAGTTACTTCTATTCATTTAAGTTGGTCTTTCATTAATTTCAATATATTAATTAATTTTGATGAAGGAAAGAAAATAACTCTTATTCTATTTCTATATTTATTTGAAAAGAAGAAACAAAAGCATTGCATTGATTTTTTTTAGTAATAGTGGCTATGTGTTGCATAGGATCAATTGCCTCAACATAGATTGGTATTCAATGTCTCGACCAGTTACTCTTTTAGGTCCAACAAAAGGACTAAATGCTTTTTGAGTCTTAGAAGATTTGCTCTTTATGCACGATTTCTTTACGACCAGGGTATGAACCTTCTCATGACGTGTCAAGCCCTTGTAAAGATAAGTTATTTGTTGTATGTGATGATTATTTGTATGGTCTATTTTGCTTAATGTAATGCTAAATTTATGATTGAGTTCATAGCATTTTATCACAGCATTTTCTTGGCTAAGTGGGAAGATCTACTTTTAAGTTATTTTTACAGAGTTTTTTTGGCTAACATAACTTATTTTTTTGTTTGGATTTTGTTTTTATTGTATCATCATTATCATTATTATCATCCTCATTATTTATTTGGAATTTTGTGATAATTTATTTGAAAATATATTTTTGTTGTTGTCGATAATGTTTTTTTTTACAGGATGTATACAAAATGTCTTCCATATATTGGATAAAGAATTCATTGACTTTTTAAATATGCATCCTGGAGACTCGTGATTGATAGTTGGCGACGATTATTTAAAATCTTGAATATTGAAAAGCGAATATCTTGAATATTGTAAATACTAATCGTAATTATTGTGAATATTGATCATGAATACTTATGAATATTGATCGTGATTTTGTGAGTACTCGCCATCATTATGAATACTGATCGTGAATACCGATTGTAAATACTAATATATTTTGAATACTGATCTTGCAAAAAAGCTAATAAATGCATTTGTCTAAACCTCAAAGAAAATATCGTAGATCTATAGGCAAATTGTTGCTTTGTGCAACTTCAAATGTTAAAGACAAATTAATATCAGATTTGCTATTATAAAATACAAACTTATCAAGAACATAGATATATTTCATATTCAAAATTAACGACAATATGCAAATTAAATATGAATCACTTGAAAAATGCATTAAATCCTATTTATCATATCATGCTCTCATGCTACTTAACTTACATAGCAACAGATTGATCCTATTGCATGCAAAAGCAAAGAATCTATCATTCGTGTACTCATCTTCTTCTTATTTTCCCGACAACCATAGTGCATATTACCAAGTTAAATACTTAACCCTATAGACTTTGTCGACCTCAAAGATCTGTGGCAATTTTCACTTTCATCTAATCGGTGTTAGATTGGAAAGCAAAGGCTCTTTTCTAGGACAACTTTGTTTAGTTAATTGTGTTGTCTATTACAAGTTTAGTTAATTGTGTTGTCTATTACAACATAATAATAATCATCCACAAGTTTTATCATGTCAGATCTCTTATGTGAACTCAATAACTTCTTGGTATTTAGCAATTTTAGATTTACAAGTCCAAACTCGTCTTTTAAATACAAAAAGACAAAAGTTGTGATGTAAGAGATTGAAGTTTCTAGTACTTGTATTGAACTTTGTTATTATCTATTAAAGTTTTAAATGTATGTATTTGAGTATTATTGTGGTATTATGTCACGAAGGCTTGTTATAATGCTGAAATTGTTGGACTAACCCCTCCAAAAAAAAACAGCACACAATCCATAAAACATTTGCCTGTAAAAGTTAGGAACAACCATTAAAATTTTACTAAGCTTTTATTTGACATTCTTTTAATCTTCACAAGAAGTTAAAATACGACACTATGACATGGCAAGGCCTTTGTGGTACAATACATTATAGTGATTATACCACATTGTTCTTGTTGAAGTTTAGAAGCATGTCCATAAAATTAGTTCACCCCAAGTTTAGTTCAAAATGAAAGCTGCCCATCATGATTCATGAGAAAATGGCCAAGGAATAAGTCTTGCTTAAATTCTACTTGCATACATAGCATATTTGGGAAATAGATTGTAGTATCACTATATATATATGGTCAAAGCACACATATATCTTGTGACTTTGAGTGTGCAATGGCAGGTCGGGACCGTGTGGTTTGTTCCACATTGGCAGTCAAAAGAGACTGATATCCTCTGCACCTGCAATTGAGGAAATTTTTTCTTTGAATCATCTAAGAATAAATAGGGTGGACCGTCGCTATATCGTAAAAAAACTAATCAGGATATTGATCGAAAAAGTAGGCGTGACTACCAAATTGCAGGTGCCAGTTTCAAATTTACGGTGGCCGATGCAATGGATCCCTTGGAGCAGATCCGCTTTTGACCTTTCATGAAAATCTTTCTTCTATTTTGTTTTCTATAAAAAACTGAAGCAAGATTCCCCACTCTGTGCCATATAGGCATGAAACGTGCTCCACTTACCTTGCATACCTTCATGGGATATCATTGGCGGCTACAAAGCTCTAGAAGCTCTTCCAAACAGAAGGGGCTGAGCATGCTTTCCTTCACTCCTTCTATATTGCATAAATTGAGAACATTTAATGCTATATACAACCCAGAGAAGGATTGCCGACATGGAACCTCCAGACACTAATATAAGTCCTATCCAAACCCACCGGGTGTATCTTTGAAATTGAGGACAATGACCGGTTATTATTTGTTTGAAAGTAGTGCGAACGAAGTCACAGTTCTCCACGCTGATCAAGAAAGGAACATTCACATACAAACCATTGGCGACAGAAACAGTTTCTATAAGCTTATGGTATGCCTCCTGCGTCAACCGCCCAGTTGACGTACAGGTCCCATTAGTAGAGGTACATATAAAATGCGACCAATTCTGCAACAATATACTGTCATTAGCCTTATATGCAGCAATAACATAAAAAAGAAAGTTGATATAGACAAAAGCTAGCACTGGTAAGTAGTTCAAGGGCCTTACCGCAGGTGCAGTTTGGAAATCGACTTCGTTAGATGGACAAGCTTGCGGTGTATATGCGGGCGCCGGGCCATATGGACTGCATAAATAAGGCAGTGCAGGTCCAGACTGGTTGAAGTAAAATTGTGCTCCAGGCTGAAGAGTGTCGTCGAAAACAAAGGTAATGGCCTGATTCACCACCGTTACTACTGAGTTAGTCAGATCCTTGCTTTTGTACAAAGTCTGATTTGCTGTCTGTTGGTCGACACAGGGCAAAATGTCATCCAGGTTGGTCTGAGCATCAGGGTTGATAACCCATTCTTTCATCGCAAGACATGTGTCGCCCATGACACTACAAGGTTGTAAATCTTGTTATTAATCTATACAAGCTCATGGCCATAAAGGATAAGTAGCACATTCTATGATTAAGATATAGCCTGCAACAAGAATTTGATAAAAAACTTATTTAACCCAAGTTCCAACATAGCTACTACTTCCACGTACATAATGGCCTATAGAGCAAGGGACTTGAGCTTAATTGATACCAAATGTAGTTTGCAAGAGCACAAGCCAGTAAAGGCTGCAACCCACATTGCCTGGTGTTGATCCAAGGTTATGTGGTCAGTTTCATATAGCTTCCACCTTAAGGCATCGTTACGTGATGAAGAAAGCGAGTGGACATTGTCATTTGACTTCAAATAAACTGCATGGGAACCTTCAGAAAATGACTTTATGGAGACCTTTGAATGAAAAAGGGGTGGCAGAAAGCAGGCTCGTATCCATAAATTCCCATGAATGGGTTCCAGTGGCTGAATGCTTGGACTATTATAAGAAAACTCCAAGATTAGGAGATACTTTCCATTCAGCCTGTTTCTTGAACATAGCCAATGCTACATGCTCAAAAGTCATAAGTTGCTAGCAAAGGGGGGAGTAAATTCCCAATCAGTCAATGTTCTAACCAAACTCTATGGAGGATTTTGCATTTATGAAGAATTTAAAGACATGTTGGAGCAGATTTTACATTTATCCTAGAAGTATTGAACGTGGACCGTAGGCAAAAAAAAAAACGTGACGTGGAGTGCAGGAACACCTCTCACTCCTATAAGGAAAACACCAATCTAGTACATATGATCAGTTAGTTGCCTTCATGACAAGTGAAGTTTCTACCTACACAACATCAGTATTACTCACCCTACGTTGAATGAGGTTCCTGGATTTATATCCTTCACACATGTTAAGACTGCTATTTTCATTCTTAACATGCACATCGGTCATGATGAGAAGAAAATTTTTTAGCTCCTACCAGAAAATTCTCTTATTTATACTCTTCCTGTCTTAGAGCAAAACAGAATGATGAAGGATTAGGAACATAGAGGAATAAGGATGGACTGCCACAAGGAGGCTTGCAATAACTTTTATTCAAATTAGTCATTCAGATACGGAACTTCAGGTTGTGATGCGCTCAACAACGTTTGGGAATAATGTACAGGGTCTGTTGGATGCTTGTGCCTTCAACAAAAGGAAGGTATAGCAGATGAGGCAGATACCGATGCTTGGAACTGTCATTATATCTTTCATGACATCCTCATTACATCTCTTCTATGACATCAACACCAAGGAGACTTACTTGTCTAGAAGTATAAATGCGCCACATACAATCCATGTTCCAGCTACAAGAAGCCATCCGGTCCACACCAAACTATTTGACACAAAATGAAAAGCTCAAAAATTAGATGGTTCAAATAAAATTCCACACTGTATGGCAAATGCTGAAAGAGGAGACGATAGACGACCTACACGTAAATGAGCGATCGAAGACCACAAGCTACTGATACTGCAAATAAAGGCCAATTATGAGCATGTTAGGTCCCTCTGAAAAACTATCATTCATTTTTCGCATTGAGCATCATCTAAGGATGGAATAAATAGTGTGCACATATGGAAAATAACATTACTCTGCTGTATGCAGCACAATGTGATTTGGCAACTAATGAATGCATTCCAAACAAGCAGCAGCATGCACAGAACAGCTTTTTAATTTCACACCTATGATGCGGTGTGCACGCGAGAGAGAGAGAGAGAGAGAGAGAGAGTGCATGTGTGCATATGCGTGAGTGTGCCTGTGTGTTAGGCCTTAGCCTTTCTTGCAATTTTGTGCAAGCATTGGCGTGTGTGTGTGTTTAGGCCTTAGTTATTCTTGCAACTGAACAAAATTCTGAGTGAGAGTGATGTCTTACAAAGGCCTAGGAGCACAAGCAGTAACATAATCCCAGATACTGCGATCATGACTAATCGCCTGCAGCCATTATCACCAAATTCCAATAGTACACGTAAGTCATTCATTTACAACCTCTTCCAAAGAAAACATCGTGATGAAAGTGCGTAAACTCGACTAACGTCCATACTTACAAAGTATCTATTGCACGCCGGATTATATGTGCATTTTCCCCTGTTTGTTGCTCTAGCTGATCAGCTGAGGAATTTAGTTGTAAGCTGAGCTGGTGAATTCTCTCAATGTCGTTAGCAGGAAGAGCTACATTATCTACATTGATCGAAGCAGCTTCTGTTAAAATAGTCGAGACGTTGTGTAGGTTATCAACTGTGTAATGAGACTGGTTCACAACATATGCCAGGGTATGAAATAGTTCGTCATTGAACTCTCCTTGGCCTGTGTACACCAGTCCACAGCCAGCTCTACAAGTCAAATGTAACACATATAAGTTTCAAAAGCCCTTTCAAACAACGTTTTCAACAGACTTTTTTACTCAGCGATGACTTTGAAAGCAATTATCCAAGTAAACTGATACAGTCAAGGATTCCCTCAAATTTTTTGAGCTAAAAGAGCAATCCATTCCATGGAGAGAGAGTTCACCAGCCTAGTCAGCCATAGGTCCCTATTGAAAGTTTACATGCTCATAAAGCTTTTCAACTGTGGGTAAGAATGTTGACTGACGTGGTAAATCAGAAACAAAGATGTCAAATTTGTTCTACAGCCAATCTTACAATTGTGTTTGGTATGCTCACGCTTTATATAAAACAAACGTTCTTTCTAGTGATCTTTACTGGTGGCAAGGTTCATTCACCATGAAGGTCTTTAGAAAGAAAATTCTCCATACATTATAGTTGCAGGCATTTCAAAAGTAGCTGCTTGGACTTCAGCCTCATTGGTTTGATTTTACAGTAGTTACTAGTATTTGTAATCAATTGACTTTAATATGTTATGACTTGGGGTGTGGGACCTATTGTTCAAAGTTGAAACTATTCATTAAGCTTGGGCCTATGGGGGTGGTCTCAATCCCAGACCTAAATCGGGCCTCCAGTAGCCTTTCAGTTACTTGGTTGATTGCTCATAGACATAGACTAGGCAGCATTTACAATGGAGATTCGTATGTTAATTATTAAACATCATAAGTCAGCAAGAAGCAGCATATTTCATCCCCGTTCTTGATCGTTGATCAGTCTATCATTGTTCTTTGTTTATTTGACCAGCATGGAGTCATTGCTCTTCATTTGAATTAGTATTTTAATAGTTATTCTGCTCATAAGTTGGTTTCACAGCACCTCTTCAGCATAGAGGGTTTAGGATCCACTTTATATAGTCGCTAGATTCTCAGAGACAGTAGACGCTACATTTACTTGGATCACATTGGCAATTTTCCGAGACAAGGCTAATTTTAAAGTTTCAGCTCCAATTTCTTTTGAAGTGTTTAATTTTTGTATCTGATAGTTGTATTGAGTTCCTCTTATTGACTTCTTGTGAAGAAGGCAATTTTTCTGGTGAAATCTAGCCTGGAAGATCAATCAAGGGGATTTTAGTTTCATACTTTCTTAGAATAAAGTTAATCTGTTTCCTACTGTGGAGTGCTCCTGCACTTTACAGCTCGAAGGTCTATCAAAATCTGGTTGGATCATTTTCTTTCCTACGATAAGATGCTTGAGAAATCACTTCCAGCTATAACTCAAATTCCTACACAACAAAAGATCACGTATTCCAATTTTTTGGGTAGTGAGCACCGCATATTCTTCACCTATTGACATGACTAATTGGAGGTGATTACGTGCTGAATTATTTTCCTACAATGTTACTTGTCATTTGAATATTGAGATTGGTTGTCTAGTTGCTTGCTGAAAATTTTGCCAACAGTTGATGGTGCTTTAATGTCTCAAACTCTTGAAACAGGGTATTTCTCTTCAATATTTAGTTGTCTTTGGTTGCTGGAGAATTCAAATTGCTTTTGTAGCATAATGGAGAGCTTGAACACCTTCTGTATTCCATTTTTGTCCTCATTTAGATGCTGTAAAATGTTAGCCACTCTATGCTAAGGAATTTCAGGTCCACAACCTTAAAATATGGTTTTATTTGCCCCAAATATTGTTGGGTTTTTGCTGCTGGAAATTTTAGATTTAATTCACATCTCTCAGCATATGGTTTTTTTTTTTGTTAAAAAAACGTATTTTTTTAAATTTTTTGTGGGAGTCCCGTTTCGGAACGGAACGCATTCTGCTCCGGAACGGGCAACTAAGGTTTCACTAGATACATTTGAGGCATTGACAAAAGACTTGATAGATCAACTTATTTGCTATAACAGTTTGGTTCCCTAGTCTAGGCAGTTGTCAGTTCATTCAGCTGTACTGCTAGTTCTACATTCTCCAATAATATGTTATGAGAGACATAAATGTACTGTTCAAAGACTTGAGAAGGTTTCTAATGCCAAGGGATGGACAAAGTTTAAAGGCCGACGCCTTGTCTTACTAAATACGATCAAATTTAGTTTCGTGTATAGTAAAAAATATCTAATATTGTTGGCATCCTCATCTGAACGTCTGATAGTGCATTTTCAGACATTCCATCTTCATCTACACATTATCCTCCTTTCTCCAACTATGCATTGTCTCATAGGACCGTCTTGCCTGGAGGCATGCCATCTCATATATTAGTTGCACCTTGACAGGTCTGATGCATTCTGAATGGAGAAGTGCTAATAGTAAGAGAGTGATCAGGAATATTATCTAGAGCAACAAACAATCATAAAGATTATGTCATGAATACATAAAAGTGCAACAGGTCACTATAAGATATATCACAAAAGTCTACCATCATGGATTTTTAGCTAGGCCCAACCTGGAAATTTCCTATCCATACTCATTGCTTTATCTTCTATGCTTCCACTGTAAGGATCTCCACATGAAGATCTACCTAGATCTTGTTGCATGTGAAACCAAAGGACACTTGTGGAGCCAAACCACCCAACCAACAGGAAATGGATAGTCAAATCCCTAACCGCTTCACCCCCAAGCCATGGTGATTGACTGCTATTATGCAAGAATAGGAAATCAATTGCTTTTGATAGAATTTGAGGATCCAGGAGAGAATATTCTCTATCTTTTGGAGATTATATAACCTGGTGTTGAAGTTCCAGGTGCCGTGGTATGGCACCTGGTATGACACGGGTGTCGTGAGTGCCGTACACCCACGGCACCTCTTTTTTTGTTTTTTTGAAAAAAAATTTAAGTCATTTTTTAAGCAAAAAAACCAAAAAAAAAACAGGTACCGTACCACGTGTGCCGTGGTACGGCACCTGTGCCGTGGGGTACTTTGCCTAGTGTATAAGATACAAAGAACAATAATAAAATTAATCTCTGGAAAGTTTGTGGCTGACAGGCTTCATCACAAGTTCCCCCTCATGTTCCTATTTTTCCATGTGTTATTCCATGGCCCATTGCAGGAACAATTGCATATGGAAAACTAGATAAGTAAGTTGGATGATTGTTTCTATAATCATTCCGTGGATGACGTGGAGAAGACCCACTTTGCAGTTTCTAATTTGCATGGACACACATTTCTTGGTGGAAATATAGCGTTATTCTTTGGCAGGTGAACTTCCTCATAATTCTTGAGTGGTGCAGCTTCAATGTCAAGATACTTGCTACTCTTAATGATCAATAATAACGAATTCATAGAATTGAGTTTCAACATGCTGGTTAAAACAAAGTTCTGTTTCTGACAATATTCAGATATTTTGGGTTAATATACACCTTAAATAAAATCTCACAACAGCCACTCATTTAGGTCATTGATAGTCAGAGTGAGTCATGGACCGTCTTGTATGGTTCAAGACTGTCAAGCAGTACCTCAAGGAGAATGGCCAGTCTATGTAGCTGATGACAGGCAGCTATGGGTTGAAGGCTGGGGGACATTGGCATCATCTAGCTTGTCAATGGAAGCAAGATCTTAAGAGTTATCAAGAAAGCGCTATATGTCCCTAAGCTCAAGAAGAATCTAATCTCCATAGGTCAAGCTGTAGACAGGGACTTGCTTACCACATGAAAAGGACGAATGTCGCATGAAGAACAAGAGTGTGATGCACGCTAGTGGTATGCACAACAAAGAGAAGCTGTATTGACTTTTGATAGAAATTCTAAAGCCTACAAGTCGAGTGAATCAATGTTTCATCAAAACATATTTCATTCAATGAAATTACATTTCAAAAAGCCTGTTTGAAACGGATTTTAGAAATCTAGAAAAAAAAAATCCACCTAATGTGTGTGAAAGTTTGGCATATTAAACTTAAGTAAGAACTCAGTACAGAAGAGTAGAATAATAGATAAATTGTGCATGTGTATTGTGTGATGTATCTCAATGTCTCATTTAGTCCTTGGTCAACTAAGTGTGTCAATTATCAATTGTTTATACTGTCATTGTATAGAGCTATAATCACTGTCTAGACACTTAAACAACACTTCCTTTAAATAAAGGTCAGGATTGAAGAAGCCCAAAAACAAAACACTCTAAAAAGGTTTTGCCATTTCTTTCCCGACAAAGCCGATACTTCCCCATTTCAAACGTGTTGCAAAAGGTTCTTTGAAAAGGTCCACGAAACATGGGAGCGAATGTTGTAGCACTGTTTAACGAAGCTGAAAAGAGGATCAAAGCATCAATGGCATTTGATGGTAGCAAGATCCAATCAGCTAGCAGTGGACTTAATAATGAAGCAAAATAGTCGTTTGGGACTTTTGCAACAACAAACTCACAAGATGCTACAACAAGTGAGGTTGAAGCTGAAGCAAAGCCCTCACCAAACATCAACACATTATATTCCAGTGTTGCAAAGAATAGCATTTAGCTATGGCTTGAGAGACTAGGCCATTTGGACATGGTAACAATTGAAAATATGGCAAAGCAACAACTTGTTCACAGCTCGACCAGAACAATGAAACCTTCTGTGAAGTTTGTGCATATGGAAAGTCTCAGAGACATGCAATCACAAGCAAGAAGTCGAGACAACGAGTGAAACGAGCTAGAGATTTTTTCCACTCAGATGTATGCGGCCCTAGCATCAACTCTACTGGTGGATTGAGATATTGACCTTTTCAAAGATGATAATAGTGGCTATCAATTCATTTGTTTCATGAAGAGCAAATCAAAAGTCTTTTCCTGTTTCAGAAACTAGAAAAAGACATCCTCTTTGAGATTAAAGCCAAGATCAAGAAGATTACATTAGATAAAGGTGGAGAATTCTTGAAAAGAATCACTTACACAGTGCTGGCATCAAGCACGGGCTCTTAGCCCTCTACATACCTGAGAAAAACAATGTTGCAAAAAGGGATAATAGAACTCTCGCTACAAATGCTAGAAGCACGTTACATTTCAAGGGTTTACCCTTAGACTTGTGGGAAGAAGCAACGAGGACATCAACATATGTTTTCAATTGCTCTTCTATAAGAACCTTGAATGACCAGACTCCATAAGAAGCATGACAAGGTAAGAAGCCATTGATTTGACATCTATGAGTTTTTCAGAGTGATGATTTATGCACATTTCAAAAACAATCAGGAAGAAGCTACATGCCAAGAGCAAAAAGCTTTATCTTCATTGAATACTACGAAGCCTATTGGCTACGGGATTTGATGGAAAGAAAGGTCAGAACCAGCCGAGATGTGCTGTTTGATGAGAAAGTGGCACAAGCAGCCATCAAGGCACCATGCTGCCCAACCTCACAACTGTCGATCCAATCACTAAGGAAGAAAACAACATCATCACAAGCTTGAAATGGTACTCAACATAATTTCCTAGAGGCATAAATAATTAATGAAAAACCAACAAAAGTAGGAAGATCGATTGAGCCTGAAGCATTGATAAGTCTTCATGTATTGAATGACCCTTCAACAAAACCTGGTCTTCATACTGCAGCACCTGGTTTTGATACTGCAGTAGGGCAACATAACTAATATTGGAGGAGTTATCAAAGGCCCTGAAGACCTCCAAATCAATGTAACCCAGCAACAAGTTCCTATGCCTGCTTGGTATAGATGACAAAGCCTGTAAATTACTATGAGGCCAAGGACTTTACCTCAAGGTAGAAAAGCCATCAAATGAAAATGGGTCTACAAGATCAAACATGATGCAAATGGAATGATTGACAGGTGCAAAAGCAAGATTGGTCAAATTTGCATTAGATTATGATAGACCTTTGAAGCAGTGGTGATGTTTGAGTATTAATCACAACATCTCAAGGCATTGGAAAGATCACTACAATCTATGTAGATGATGGAATTGCCTGCAACACTCATCAAAAGAAGCTTGATGAGATTGTCAAACCTGTTGGAAAACATTTTGAGATAAGAACGACCAACGTAAATTGCTAAGTTGGTCTACAAATCAGCAGAAACAGGTCAAAGTGTACTCTCTTCGTCACACAAGAGAAGTACATTGAAAAAATCGTCGAGAGATTTGGCTTTGAAGAAAGCCATCCACTATCAACACTAGCAAATATTGGTACAGTCTAAGTGAAGAAGCAGACAAGTTGAATGTCCCTTATCAAGAAGATGTGATAGGCCTAGTGTATACAATGACTGGGAGTAGGCCTGACATTGCATTTGCATTAAGTAATGTAGTGAAATATTGCATTATTCAAGATGAGTTCTAATACCTAAAAGATAAATTCCCATTAGCCCAATGCTTCAATGGCAGCAAGAAACTCAACAATGCAGCCATTGGCTATCGTGATGTTAATTACACAGGAGATCCAGATAAACGAAAATTCAGGACCGACTATGTCTTCTTCCTGAATGATGAAGCAATCACATGAGCGCAGGCAAGGAACCAATCGCATGGAGCAGGCAACTCAACAAATGAATGCCACAAATAGAACAAAAGCATAATACGCATTTGCAACAACCAAGGAAGCCGTTTGGCGAAGAAGATTATTGGATAGAATCAGCTTCAAGGAAGGAGACCTACATTGTGACAACCAATGATGCATTAGATTGGTGCACGAATACTGAGTTTCAAAAAAGAGTGAAGCACATAGATGTGCAATATCACTATCTGAGAGAGAAGCAGGAGCAAACTGAAATGGATATTCAGTTTATCACCAACAAAGAAGAAGTAAAAAACATCTTTATGAAGGCCCTTATTAGAGAGAGGTTTGAACACTTCTTGTTGGAAAGAGGTGATAATGCAATAACGACAAGTCGAAGTGAACGACTTATTGAGCACAACAGAATGGAGCCTGCTTTCCTAATGCATGACTACGCCTATCAATATTGAACAAAACGATAGTGACAGAAGTCACGTTCAACCTTATAGTAACCAACTTTGAAATTGCTAGTACTATAGTGATTACGTAGTCAAACAATAAAGTATTAAATTATCAGACAAAAGCAATATGAGATTATCAGTTACAAAACAATCACAGAGATGCACACATTCTGACATAATACTGAACGCAATAAAGGAGAGATTGATTCAGCATGAAATAGATGATGATGAGCACAAGACAATTGCAGATAGAAACCCATACTCTAAGCTATCTCTGAGTAACTGAAGATCTCTGTTTGATTGCACTTCTGCTGATAAGCAGTAAGTGCTAATAGCAAAACTTTAAATGAACTCTAAAGAACTGAGCTAGAATGCTCAAGAGTGTTCAAGCTTGAAAGCTTGAGAGAGCTGCTACTTGATTCAAAATAATAGAAGTACGATCAGCTATTTATACTAAGAAAAAATGCGGCAAGTCTAGTAGGACATTTGCGCATAAGTGATACATCCAAAAACTCGCAAGTTTGATAGAGAAGGTTTGGCTTTACCATCCTTCGACTATCATTTTGAGTTGGCTGTGTCGTCTTCAGGCTTCTCATTTGTACTTGTGACAACATCCCACAACTCATTGGCGATTAGCAAGGTCTTCATCTTAAATTTCCATTTAGCTTGTCTGCGATAAGACCGGCTTTACTCTGAGAATCCATCTGGAACTTTAGTTTGTTGATATATCGATGACGTTAAGAGAGAGATACCGTGCTGCACTAGAATTGGAAATTAACTACCTGATACTGAAATTTGATACCACAAATTGAAGAATATAATACTGTGAAAAGTATGATACTGTGAAAAGTATCAAATGATATCAATTTGATATCACAAAAGATATCAAGTATTAGAGCTCTGGTATAACAGATCGCTCTGATATCATGAAGGTACGCTCTGATATTATATATTAGAGCTCTGATACCATGTTAGAAAGAGGTGATAACGACAAGTCGAAGCTTGTGAACGACTTATCGAGTGCAGCAGAATGGAGCCTACTTTCCTAATGCACGACTACACATATCAATATTGAACAAAACAGTAGTGACAGAAGTCACATTCAACCTTATAGTAACCAACTTTGAAATTGCCAGTACTATAGTGATTACGTAGCCAAACAATAAAGTATTGAATTATCAGACAAAAGCAATATGAGATTATCAGTTACAAAACAATCACAGAGATGCAAACATTCAAACATAATACTGAACAAAATAAAGGATAGATTGATTCAGCATGAAATAGATGATGATGAGCACAAGACAATTGCAGGATAGAAACAACAAACTCTAAGCTATCTCTGAGTTACTGAAGATCTCTGTCTGATTGCACTTCCGCTAATAAGCAGTAAGCGCTAATAGCAAAACTCTAAATGAACTCTAAAGAACTGAGCTAGAATGCTCAAGAGTGTTCAAGCTTGAAAGCTTGAGAGAGCTGCTACTCGATTCAAAATAATAGAAGTATGATCAGCAATATTGAGCTAGAAATTGTCAAGGTCCATTTTACTAAGCACAAATGCGGCAAGTCCAGTAGGACAGCTAATTAGGTCGTAAATCTTAATGGCCAATTGGCCATCATGAGCTAGAATCCATCCAGTTAGTACTTCTTGGAAATTGTGTGATTCCTAAGTATTTCCGCAGACTGTGTAGAAACATGCATAAAACTGCAGAGCTGGATAATGTAGTGGATGAAGATTAAAAATGATTAGCCAACATTCTGCACATAGTTGTGTTTTGTAAGTTCAAGAATCGATAAAGGAGAAATACTATATATGCTTCTTGATTGGGAGTGGTGAGAATATACAATAAGTATGCTTAATATGATTGCAAGTGGTAGGATAACCTTCATCAGAGTAGCCGTTATCATTCCTATGAGCTGCATTACAAGAAAAATGAGCCTAAGTGCAAAACAATGTCTGCATAACGCAATTATGAAATTGTTCACGAGCTCTTGTGACTATAAGCTGCCTTACAAGCTCTTACAAGTTCCTCTAAGACTCCATATTGAGCCGTGTATCTTGCAGCTATTAGAAGGCAATTGTACACAAGAAGCCATTGAGATAGAATGCTCTTATCAGCTCTTCTGTATGAGCTCTATTACGAGTCATGTTACGAGCTCTTCCAAGTCCTGTTATGAGATCTTATGAGTCCCTCTACAACTCTTTAAGTTGCATTATGGATTCCTATGAGGTCTAGGACTTCGTCATGAGTCCTCTACAACTCCACAATGATTCACCTAACGCAACTTGTATCCTATGAGTTCAGAAAGGGACCAAAAGGGAAGTTGGCAGATTATTCACGAGAATCGTGACAGAGGGAGAGAAACTCTTATCTAATGCATACAAGCCAATAAAAAATATATGTGCATGAAAGGAGGTAGCATCTCCATGCCAGCAAAAAAATTGCATCCATTGCTCAAGCAAGTGAATTTATGCATGGATCAGGTGAAGCACTCAATTGTTAGAAAAATAAAAGAAAAGCCAACTCTGATAACTAGACTAATTAGATTAGTATCCAAATTTCCAAGAGATGGGGCAAGCTATTGCTCAATGTCATATTAAATAATGTCTAACACTTCTGCATTCAACATAAACAGTTGAAAAGCTATTTTTCTAATAGCAATAGTGAAAATAGAAGCTGCAATGTAGCTCGGGTTCCACTAACCTGCAATACAGCATGTTAATTGATCTGAAACCATTCAATTCAGGCGTCTGTCTATGACAGACATCCAGCTGAGTTTAAAGGCATCTACGACAGCTATGGAATAAGTGGTAAACACTAGAATCTGCGACACTTATATGATGAAGGATAGGGCACGTAGAAATCTGCAAACTGCTAAATCTTACAGGTGCATGAAATGAAACATTCATAAAAACAGTATTCAAGGAGACAATGCAGTGAACCATAAGGAAGTAGTCAAAACAAATATGGCTGATTTTTATATAAAGTGCATATACTGCTTCAAGAGAACTGAGCTAGAAGGACTTGACAAAAATAGATAGAAATGTGTCGAAAGACTTATGAAGCAATCAACAACCACCTTTGTCTGAGAGGGATCTCTTATTTATAGTACAATGAAGCAATCAACAACCACCTTTGTCTGAGAGGGATCTCTTATTTATAGTACAGACATCTAAATCACAAGATTGTAAGTAGTGCATAAACTATTATTAAACTCTTGATGTTAAAATAAATATGTAAAACTGTTGCATTCTTTCAGAATCTGCTGTGAGCAGTCGTGAAACAATATAGTCTCGAAAAATGTATCAAAATCTACACAATCTTGAGAAATGAACTGTTTCAAGATTTACACAGTCTCAAAATCGAGTCTCAAAAAATGAACTGTATCAAAATATACATTGTGTCTTAATTGAGTCTCGAAAATGGAATCTAGGACTCAAACTCGGTCTCAACTCGAATCGGCTAGATTGCAGATTCGAGTTTGTGTATTAAGGATAATTGACCCTATTTGGAGATTCGATATATATTGTATGATAGAAGTTGTACAATAGTCTTACTGCCTCGCCACTGGTAGCGTGTAGGTACACTGGGTCACCTACAGTGACACACCCGGAGTAGCGTATTTTGCACCACAACTGCCATAGCAGTGGTGGTGCATAGCCATCTAATTGGAGATGGGAAATGATACCACTATTGTTCAAAACAATGGTATCATTGCCCACCCTTAGATGTGTGGGCCACCACTGCTGTTGCAGTGGTGGTGCGGAATACACTCTCCCGACACACCCAACCTGAACTGTCAAGTGCCTAGGTAGATTGTCAGGTGTGGCCCTCATGTGGGTCACCTCCCCCTAATGGCAACTTGTCCTTTCCCTAGGGGGTTAGCATCCTTCTTTTTTGTCTCCAGAAGACCAAGAGCGGGCCAAGAGAGAATTTGAGCTTTGGATATTTGGAACAACATAGGTGGAAAGAATGTCCGCAAAACTAGCTGCACAACTTGTATAATCTTTAAGTAGACTAGATGGAAGAGCAGAGTCAAGGTGTTCCATATTTGATGAATGCTTTTGTGGCAAAAATTGTGGATACAGCTCCTCCAATGACATTGTCGTGATTGTTGCAACATGGGTATCAAATTTCTAACAGGTCATTTATAGTTATGCATAGAAACTTGTGTGGTAGTGAGATGTTCTGATTCTATTTGAGGGTTGATCCTCACAAAATGTCAAAAATTCAGCTTTGGTGAAAAGGTTGACACAACCGCCTTTGTACTATTACATTGTTAAGATGGTTGTGGTACAGAAGTTTGGGATAGGACGGTTGTGGACATTCCATTAACTATTCAAGGTTTACAAAAAAGTTGGGTAATGAGATGTAATCTGTTTGGTGTGATTTGTTGTTGTGTTGTGCATTTGTTGGCACTTGATGAGGCAGCCCTATGATGCCTGGGATACTCATGTGTATGAGTTTTAGTATAATAGTAGGCTTCATTCCATCAATGGCGAGAGTGGGTTTTGACATTTAGTGAGTAGTGTTTTATGACTTCTAGGAAATCTTCTAATAGAAAAAAGGTAGTGTATGGCTAGGTACCTTATGTTGCCTTGTTTTAATTGAAGTCTTTGACAATTCCAATTCAAGGTGCAACAATAATTTAGCCACTTGGCATACTCCCTAGCTGCCAAAGTTTTTTATGAGCATTAAATTAAAGTTTCATCTTTCAAAATGGAGTGTAACAATGACCTAGAATACTTGGCATACCTTCCCAGCTTGCTAGGGGGGTATCAAGGGCATAAGAACAAATTTTAGATCTCAAAATGTGATTGTTGCTTGTCATACCTCTCTAGTTAGCTGGGGGCTGGGGGGTACACTAGAGTTTTTGTGTAGCATGAGAATGAATGTCCTTGTTCAAAATGTGATGACTTTGACACTATATGTTTAGCCCTAAATCTTGACTCTAAATTCAACACTCAAAATATAGAAGATATCATATAAACTTGGTAGAGGGTGGTATCTATCCACACGCTACCTTTGTTGGTCCTAGAAATCTCACATAACATACAGAAAACCTACTCGCAGAGTGACAATTCTTGGTGAGAGGGATGTGCCTTCTGGACTACACGAATGCATAAGATACATTGTGTGTATATGCATGTTTGCATATTGGTACTAATGAGAGTAGCATATGGCATGCACAAAATAAATTCCAGTTAGTCTAGAAAAAGAGATGAGGGAAGAGTTTGCGGATGTGTTTGTCAATAATCTACTATCTATATGACCTCCTAGGACAAATATAAGATCAACTTGATTCTCGGATCTTATCCTATCAATTAGCCACGTTACAAAATGAGTTTGAGAGAGGAAAAAGAAGTGAGGACGATAATGTTTTGGCCAAAGGGCAAATAAGGCCTAGCTTCTTAGTCTTTGCCTCTTCAATCATTCTAGTGAAGAAGAAGGATGGATCTTGGTGTATGTGTGTTCGTGAAGAGGATGTGAACAACATTGCCTTTTGAACTTGACTTGGTCACTATGAGTTTCTTATGATGCCATTTGGATTGACCAATGCCCCAATACTATTGTGATGTTGATGAATTATGTGCCTAGACCTTATTAGGGTAACTTTGTCGAGAGATTTATTCATGATAATTTAAGTACATTGTAGGAAGATATCTTGCATGTGACCTATATTAGAATTGTGTTGTCAACTTTGAGGAAAAATGTTCTATTTCATAACAATAAAAGACGTACATTGTCTTTAAAAGAGATTGAATATCTAGGTCATATTATGTTTGTTGAGGGAGTAAGACTAGACCCAAAGAAAGTAGTTGATATTCTTGCGTGGCCTAGGCTAGCTGATGACACAACATTGAGTGAGGCCTTTTCTTGGATTATTGGTTCTTACAACGAGTTTGTCAAAAGTTACTCCAATATTGCAGTGCCTATGACAAATCTGTTGCAAAAGAATAAATGGGAGAGTGGATGGATGTTTAGCAATGCCAAAGCTTCCATGAGTTAAATCAAGCTGGGTTGACAAGCTACGGATAGACGTACTTTCAAAATTGTGGACGCTTGAAAACCATTTCCCTTGGATACTTGTGAGAACTCCCAAGAGGATCCTTAGTGTAAGAATGTGGAGCAAGAGGTGAGCCATGCCTATGTGGAGTCTCAAGAGGAGAGCTCTAGTTCCTTGTGCTCTCACTTACGTTAAGTGTACCAATCGAGGATGATTTGGTAAAAAGGAATGGAAAAATTCTTATCCCAACTTGTGAGCAGTTGCGCAGGAGAATTTTGCAATTATGTCACGATAGACATAATTCTGATGATCCCAGTGTGGACAGGATTATGAGTGGATCCTACATAACTCTTGGTGGCCTGACTTGAGGCAACAAGATGATGGTACCAAGCCTGAATTTCCTGGTTGGATAGCTAGGGAATAGATGACAAGGAGCTTTCCATGAGACAAACAAGCCATAGGAGGTCGAGCTCAATTCAATAAGTTGTGGCACAACCTTGAGGAGAAAATGTTCTTTTACTGAAGAGAAAGTAATCCCATGGTCATTTATTGGGAGCAAAATTACTGTCAAGAGACATTTTGATATGGAAAGGCAACAATATGTATGATAGGGTCCTTTCCTAGAGAGATTTTGGCATGTAGAAAAAGGGTTTAACTTAAAGGACATTTGTATTGTTGATCTTCTAGCTATTAACTTTTCCTTATAGAACATAGGCTATTTGGAGCTGCAAAAGATGAGGTACTTATCTTCCAGCAAGTGACAAGTTGGTTAGGACTTCATTTCCTCTGCTCGAAGTCAGGCAAGGTACTTGATGTACTCTATTTTGTCTCATAAACACTGCTGGGTCTTCTGTGGACATTAATTAAACATTTCATTTCATCTCTTTCTTTAGGTGTGTTGAGCTACTGGTTTTTATACATTCT
This sequence comes from Diphasiastrum complanatum, assembly GCA_029204225.1. Lineage (NCBI taxonomy): Eukaryota > Viridiplantae > Streptophyta > Lycopodiopsida > Lycopodiales > Lycopodiaceae > Diphasiastrum > Diphasiastrum complanatum. The sequence goes on along the minus strand of CM055092.1, from coordinate 32,027,055 downwards.
TGAATTCAGCACCAACTTCTAACTTATCCTAAATTAGCACGGTAGTGGACTGATCCTTGTTTATTACAGTGAACACTTTTTTGTGATATTCTATAACTTGTGTTACCTCATACCATGGTTTTATTATTGTAAGTGATCAGCTTATTGTTTGAATTACACTAATTTATAACAGAATTTTTTGCAGCAAAGTTCTGAGTCTTGTACTTACATGGCCGTCAGTGAAATCAGTAACAGTACAAGAAGAGGAAACCAAAAGGAGAACTGCTTAAGCTGGCTGTCTTCTTTTTCCTGAGGCCTGCAGCAGCAGCAGCAGTAGCATAAAACTAATCCGAAAGATAGCCATAAGAATGCTATTAAAGCCCCTGGTAGTCCTGTGAACATGACCGACTGCCCACAGAAGGAAAGAACATAAGGTCAGAGACTAAATGAACACAATGTATACAGCTTACAATCTTGTGTGCCTTATGGTTAAGTAAATCGGAGTTCGCTCAAGGGAATACTCTAGCTCACCGTCCAGTAATGTTTGTCTCGAATGTTCCATCCCTTCTTGTATATGTGAAACTTATTCAAGATATCTGGTCTTTTAGTTCGATTGGCTGCAAGTATCAGAGAATAATTCTTGGCTGGATCTGCCGAAGCATCTGTCGGTGAAGGAGCTATCTGATCGATAATCCTTTTGACGCTACCTGGCTGCCCCTTGACAACAATGGAAGCAACCGAGTATCCACCTACAGAAACGAGCAATTTGTAAGCAATATGTTTTGTTATATTGCAATAATATCTAATAGTGGTAGCTTTCATTATGTACAATGCATGCTTTGCTAAGATTGGAGCACTACAGGTGTTATTAAATACCATCTTTCTCTGCTTCAAGAGATTCAACATCTGTCCTCACAGTTTGCTATCAATATCGTGCACACAATATAATGTGCGAAACTAATCTGTAACCAGCCAAGAGGACAGAGTTAAGGTGATAGGATAATTTTTCTCGCCGCTGTTGGATGTTTCCAGAGACATTCAGATTTCCCACGTCTCCATCACTAAACATTGAAAATTTTCCGAAGTGGCAGTTCTGACTAGTGGCAAACATCCAAATGGAAGGGAGTAAAGAAGTGTGCCATTAGTGCCCATCGGTGCACATTTTTTAATCAAATAGCACTGGTCAGTTCCTAATATAAGGCTGAACAAAGAACATTTTGCAATACCAATTTGCCCCATACTCTATTCAGCCATCGTTGCATTTTCGTACTTCTGAATTTTTATAAAGATAATCTTAACCAGTGCCTCCGCCCGGACGGGTATCTGCTCAGCGATGCGTAGGGGATATAACCTGGGTGGAGAAGCCCAATCCAAACACGCTACACCGTGACACCACGCAGTGGGCCGATCTAAAATTTTAAGACAGGCCATGCAGGACATTTGTAACTAGGCTCCAAGCACATAGTTACTACTCCCTAATTTATCGTTTATCCCGCTCTATATACTTTTAGCAGCTTACTCTAGAAGCTAATCAGCTCTGACGATCCTTGAATTACTTTTTTCAAAGGATCGGGAGAACAAAGTGCACACACGCATCTCGATCATGAGTTTTAAGCTCAGTGAATTTTACTAAAAGTTTTCGTGGCAACCAAAGTAAACTATCTTGTCAATTATTTTTCTCTCTGTATGTCTTTTATTCTGCAAGTGATTGGAGTTTTGAAGTCAAGTAGTTGAAAGAAAACTAGCCAACCATTGGAGGGCAATCGATAGTTTCATTTCCCTCCAAAAAAAGAAATACGGTAACAGACGATTATGAAGCGGAAGGGACGATAGTACCTGCATTGGTCCACAGTACTGGCGACAGCTCGTATTCATCCGTACACTTGGATCTAGAGGCGCACAGAACCACTGCAGTGAACATCAACAAAAACTTGAGACGTGATGTCTGGCTTCGGCATAAAGATTGTGTCAACATCCTCCAAGCTTCAATTATTCTGCTGCTTGATCACAGCTGTCCGTAAAGGTCACACACCGAGAACGACAGAGTCCCTTTATATATTTTAGCGCAGAGGGAGACAGTCGAATTCCGTCTCATCTGTATATAAATTTCCGTAGGCAGGAATTGTGAGGCGATGTCAATCCACAACTTGAAGTGTCGATATGAAGGCACAGATGATTGTTAATCGACGACTTTGAAGATGTAGATCCTCCTGGATTGCGGCAATACTGTTATATTTAATAACAACGGACACTGTTACCAGATTTTGTTACTATTGAGTAAGTTTTCATTCGGTTGTCTCAAGTGCCAGGAAATTTCGTATACTAATGAGTGCTATATGTGGCAGCTGCAAAACAACCTAAATCAAAGCATATCAGCTCAAACGACGAGGATCCTTCACCTTTCACCGATTTGGTCAATTCGGATCTTCTGCAGCGCAAATGCACCGCGTGAAATATATAACTCTTTCTGCACATTTGCTTCTGGACGTAGTGTTTAGGAGATCTCGAACGAGAATGCAGCAAGGCTTCGAACTTACCACAACTTTTAATAACAATTGGCTATAAAGATCTTTAAAGATTATAAAGCCAATCTTTATAACGATTTTTTATTTACGAGGAAAACATTACAGATTGACGAATTCTTAATTAGAATCTTGATTCACAATTATTTCAATCGAAACGGGCGAAGATTGTATTCGCAAAAGCTCTCACAATAAGCCTCTCCAAGCAACACAATCAATAATGAGCTGCTGATCTCACTCCGTTCTTGAATCTTCCCTTTCTCTCAACAATCAATATCTGCAGATTACTCGCTTGCGCATCGTTGTCAAGCTAACACAATGAGATCTATGATAGGAACCTCTAGATCTGATCCTTTTACCCTGCAATTACCAAAAACGATTCATTAAACGCATCAAGTTACCCTCATAAATACACAATTAACATGCAGCAGCTGATAAAGCGACAGATCTGAGCAAACTCCCTCGATCTATCGATTCTGATTTCTGTGTTGGTGGCTACTTTCTTGGCATTGCTCGATCATGCTCCATTTTTCTCGTCGTTTTTGCTGCTGCTGCTTCTTTTCTTTTCTTTCACTTCTTCTTGTACTTCCACGCCGATGCCGATGGTCATCTGACCAACAATCCTGGCAGTCGCCGGGTATTCTGCCGTGTATGTGGCTAACTGTCTCAGATCTCGATTGATTGACATAAATGGGCATATTTAATAACAACGCTTTTTCGGGCCCGGGGGGAAACCATGTGACGGGCTAAATGGCACCATATATCACTCAGATGTTGCCATGTGGCACGTGGACTCTTTTCAGTGGTTAATCTTTAAAACATGGCAAAATCTTAAGAGTTATGAAGCCTGATCACTTGGCCATATGCCATATTTGCCTTTTGGACTCTTTTCAAATCTTTTTGCTAGTCTAGCAAGTACTAAATAGCATCTATAAAATGCAGAGCAAACTAAAAGCCTAGGCCCTATAGCAATTGAGATGGGAGTCCCCGAACCATAAAAAACCCACTAATTAGGTGTAGTCCATATCTTCCAAAGAATCGAGAGATTGCACACATGCCAAAGCGTAAGAGAGTGAGTCAGTCATCAAGACAGAGTTAACAACAAGAGGTGGCATCAAGACAGAGTTAACAACAAGAGGTGGAAGGGATCCCGATGACTAAAAAGGTGTGTGAAGTCAATCCAAAGGTCTATGTGGTAGTAAAAGAATATGTGCTTCACATGAAGAGTCGAGGACAAGCTTTCAACTTTCCATGGTCGAAGGAGAGACAATGGTAAGGTGCAGACTAAGAGTGGACAGAGGCAAATCTACAAGGGAGCGCTCATTGGCAATTAATCTCATGTCAACCAACATCTTGAAGGACCCACATGAATGAGCTAGCAAAGAGAATCAAGACCTTTGCAGGTCGAGGCTAGGCATAGCTGAGGTGAGTGGGTAGAAGAGGGAGGAAAGAGAGCAGAGGTTCAGATGGACTCAACGAGAAGGAGAGAGGTCATGTCCATCAACCAAGAAGGGATCATAACTCGAGAAGGGTGGAGCAAAGGCTTTTCAAAACGAAAGACCCCTTGGGAACCACCAAAGCCAAGCAATTTGTAAAAGGGAGGGATGATTGTAGCAGAGGACATGAAGGAAGGAAGAAAGAAGTGCCAATATTGGGAGGGGTAGAGGAGGGATGACAACTGGTGGAAGATCTAGGATGTTGAGGCCGTCATCAACTATGGCAGCCGTGCAGGCAAACCAGGGTAGCAAGGGGTATTTGCTAGCCCAAAGAAATTGATAAAACAACTTGGCAACAGTGTTGATAGGGCGGTAGAACGCGAACGGAGAAGAGAGAAGAAAATAGCTGCGGAACGACTCTCCCGTTATTATGAGCTGCTACGTGCAAGAACAATCTAAAAGAATGTAAATGCTAAGTTATAGTCACAGCTCAAGCGCTCTGCCCAACAAAATCTTAAGAAATCAATTCATACTAAAAAACAAATGGATGAATGAGTACAGTCTGCCGAAGAGATTAGATATGGTGTGTGGTATTACTGCAAATGGATCTTAATAAGAAGTTCAGATCAGAATATCAAAGTGCTAAAGCAATAATGCAAGTTCCTCAGGCGTCAAAGACATCCATTGTCTGATCAGAAACTGAGGAGTCATAGACGTCTGTGTTCTGATCAGAGTGAGTAAACGAGCGTGATCAAACATAAGTGAAGTGCATTCAAATCACAATAAGCATTCATCTACGTTATACACAGATAGAAAAGTGTACTGCTGCTATATTACACTGAAGCACAACAATAAGTTACAACCAGAATGGTGGCGTAACTTGGAGGCTCAAAATCATTCGTCTCATGGACGAAGCATCATATAGAGTATGTGATGAAGGTGTATTTATACACCAGATCTATGTATCTAATTACAACAAATGTTTGTCATCTAACTAAGTACTTTGTTGTACTTAGGGAGTAGTTGAACTACAATGACAAAGTAACAACTGTACTTTATATACATGGTCAAGTGACTCGGGATCGGTGACGTGGATGAGAACGTCGCGTATTTTCTCTCACTTCGCATATTTCGGGAAGTGGCTGGAGACGTTTCTCGTTGAAATAGATGACCTTCGCATTTTTCTCTCACTTCGTATTTTTTGCGAAAAAGCCGAAGGTGTTAATTGTTGAATTGACTTTTTTGTCACACTTTTGCGAAAAAGGCAAAAAAGCCGACAAAAAGTTTACTTCTTTAAAATAGTTGAAAAGAAGCTACTTATCAGGAAATAGTGACTTTCTTGAAGTTGTCGAAGAAGTCGGACACTTCAGTTGATGAACAAAGTTGTCAAAGAAGTTGGAGACTTCGGATGTTGAGTGACTTGATTCTTGAAGAAGTCGAGGATGATCAGGCCTTTGATGTTCTTCAAGATGCTTTGACATTCGAATGTAGAATTAGACGAGAATGGGTACCCTTTGATGTAGATTATCCGAAAAGTTGATGAAGTCGACTTTCAAATAGTTCGGCTGATTCGATTCGATTTGATTCTGTGTAGAAATTGCAGGTTGTCGAACTGCTTGCAGAAACCCGTGTAGTTTACCAGGTACTTTTTTGCACACAGAATGAGAGTAATTTTGCAGAATAGCAAAATAGGAAACTTTATGATTCCTGTATGTCTCAGATGAGCATACAGAAAAATTTCTTCCGTATAAAATGATACTGGATTTATGTGCTTAGACTTGCCATGAAATCTGGGATTCAGCGACAGTGAAATACAACTCAAGTTGTCACACAAAATGGTGGTAGCATTGAACTGAGTGTGATGTAGGTCGTGAAGTAATAACCTGATCCATATAGCTTTTTTTGAAGCTTGACATGTTACGATGTACTTTGCCTCTGTCGAAGAAAGCGCGATTGATCTCTATTTTCTTGAGTTCCACGAAATCAGTCCCCCCTGCCAAATAGAAACAGAACCCGAAGGTAGATTTTCTGGTGGAGACTGTTCCTCCCCAATCTAAGTCAGAGTAGTGTCACATGACGAGTGGGTCGATAGCATTTCCATCATAACATAGAATGTGATCTAAGCTTCCTGGTTGAGGTTGCACCCTTGGTGCTGCATCTTCGTCGTTGTCATCGTCTTCAATTAGAATCTCATGTGTCACTATCTCCTCTAGTGCAGTGTGGTCAGCATGTAGAGGTCAGGCGAGAAACTCCATTTTCTAGAATGTGTCATCATCCAATGGTATGTCAGACTCAACTTTTTGGATGGAAGAACCAATAGGGGAAATGGTTGGAGTGGCGGAGGTGTGTAGAGGAGGAGAGATGAGTTGTTTGAAGGAAGCAATGTTAGGAGAAGTTGTGTCAAGAATGGAAGGAGGTGTAGGGGGTGACAGGTTGATAATGTTCATGAAAGCAAGGGTCCTGGGAGATAACTGGGAATCTCGCGGGGGGGGTGGGGGGGAGTGAAAATGGAAGAATCAAGGAAAGAAGGGAGAATGGACGGGACGATAGTGATGGAAGGGGGGGATGTGCAGGCTAGGATGGTCGTGGAGGATGAAGGGATTGGGGCAATGGGGATAGGAGTTGGCGCAACAATGGTGGTGGATGTGGAAGAAGTTGGGGCAGGAAGGGGTGGTACAGTACGACAAAATGTGCTGCTTGAAGGAGAATCAACAGAGAAAGAGGTGGCGCGCATATGTTTGCTGGATGGGGAGTCAGTTGGAAGGGTAGGAGGTCGACAATTGGTGATGGAATGGTTGTGGTTAAGACTTGGGAATGGTGAAATCCTCAAACTTTTTGTTCGAGGAGGGTAACGACAAAGGCGGAGAGAAGTGGACCCGCAACAAATTTCTCACGTGACAAAGAAAGAGGTGGTGCGCATACGTTTGCTGGATGGGGAGTCAGTTGGAACGGTAGAAGGTTGATGGTTGGTGGATGGAATGGATGTGGCTAAGACTTGGGAATGATGAACTTTCTGTTCAAGGAGGGTAACGACAAGGGCGGAGAGAAGTGGACCCGCAGCGAATTTCTCACGTGAGTTGGGCTTTATGGCCCTCTTCAACTCAGAAATAATAAAGGCGTGCCAATCATAGGGCATAGCCTTATTGGCCGAGAAGTCCTTGGGACATTCCACAAGTTGATGGAGGAGGAGGGACTGGATACGCTCCTTTTGCAAACTTCCTACGGCTGGGCGGCGGCTCGGATAACTAGATTGATGATGGCTTCAATCAAGTACCCATCATTCGTATGAAGTGTGGGCACTGAGGAATCCAGAAAGGGGGCGACAACTTTAGAGGCGCGTCGATGTGAAGGCTTCGGTCTATCACTAGACACTATTTCAATGGTAGCCAGAGATGCTTGGTTCACACGCACTCGGTGGGTGGTTCCTTGGTATGGGATATAGAATCTAGATTTGACGTCATCCCATGTCCCGAGGGCACCATGGTGACAAAATCTATGAAGAGGGAGTAGATGAAAAGCATTAGGTAAATGCCCATTATTTTTAGAAGAGGTTGGGCGGTCTGGATCCAAGGGGCGATCTGGGAGTTAGTGGGCAAGTCGTAGATGTGGGTGGATGCATAAATTTCGTGCCGAGCAATTAGGGGATTATCGATTTCGTCGGATGGGATGGATGGCTGGTTATCTGGGTTGGTGGAAGAGGCCATTATGGTGATGGGGATGTTGGACTGTAACTCGGTGAGGTTGGGCTATAAGCTCGAGATGTTGGCCTATAGCTTAGCGAGGTTAGGCTATAAGCTGGAGATGTTGGACTATAGCTTGGTGAGGTTGGGCTATAAGCTGGAGATGTTGGACTATAACTCGGTGAAGTTGGGCTATAAGTTGGAGATCGGGTAAGGTTTGGGTGGGTAAAAGGTCAGGGAAAGGCGAAAAGGGCTCAAAAAAGAGAAAAAACAGTGGATTTTGATGGGATAAAGGTGGAACAGGTGATAGATAAGTGCTGAGGATGGTGTGTATGAAGTTTGAGAGCATTCGAAGAAAGTCGGAAATTTGATTGAAAATTCGGCAAGAACTTACTGTGTAAAGTGACAAATGACTTGAATTTCTTGCTTTTATATAGAGGAAAATTAGAGTGCATGTTAGGAGAAGTGCACTTTCTAGTGTTTAATTCCATACCAAATTTTGTAGGGACCTTCTTCACAATTTTATAAGACCCCAGAGAAGTCGGCAAGAGTTCAGAAGCCGATTTGACTGCCATGTGAGAGTTCTAAAGGTCATGTTGTTGGAAATAGTGAACTCTTGCAACCATTCCTTAGCATTCTTCGAAGGCCAAAGGCCGAAGGCCGAAGGCGAGGGCGAAGCAAAAACCAAATGGCCGAAGTGGTCGAAGCCGAAGTGGTCGAAGTCGAAGTGCTCGACACCGAAGTGCCTGACATCTGCCCCTACAACCAAATCCCAAAGTGTCCAAAGTCGAAGTCACCAACGTCATCGACATCGAAGTGGTCGACGAGGACTCAAAACCAAAAAGCCAAAAAAACCAAAAGGCCAAAGGTTGAAGGTCGAAGGCCGAAGCTCAAAGGCCCAAAACCCCCCTTATAAGAGGGTGGCTACCCAATAGATTAGCATTAAACCTCTCTTGCAATCAGTTGCTAAACTATCTTGTAATCTCATGTGTTGAGATAAATATAGGATAGAATGCGTAACAATGTAGAAGAAGTAGGAGGAAGTAAATATACTTTAAGAGAAGAGCAGAAGTTGAGAGCAATGTTAGCGTTATGTTAGCATTGTTAGCTATGCATGAAAGTCTGCCAACGAGCAGAACATAGCAAATTTCTGTAAGAGGAGCGATAGGCCACCAACGTGCGTGACACTGATCAACTCACTCCAAAGAAAAAGAAAAATACAAACTACTTCTCAGTTCTTCCATCTTTGATTGTCACTTCGCATCTGTCTAATTGAATGCTTCAAAGTTTGTGATCTATAGTTGCTTGTCCAGGATCCTGCAAACAAAGAATTCCACAACAGCCCAAAAACGAAACAAAATTTTACATGGTATCAGAGCGGATTCTATGATATGTAAATCGGCATGTAAAAGCTGCACAATTTTAATGTAAAAATGGCTAAAAAACGCCAATAGATAGAGGTTCCAGTTAGAATTAAAGTAGAATCATTGTGCTATTGTACTGTGGGTCCTATCAGTCGATAAGGATCAGTTGGCCTCGCCACGAGGCAAGTCAACGGGACACGTTGAGTGAACAACTATATGTACAATGTAATTTCATTTTGAGAAATACAGTTGCTATGTGAATGCAGCCATCAATCATATTGTTGCATCTTCTTCGTATCAATTCATGTAGCTACCCAAGAAAAAAGTTCGGCGCACGAGCAGGCTAGTGACCATAGAATAAGCTCCTTTGTAGATCGACGATGGTGATTTGGAAAAGGGAGCACCATCAGATCAAAACTGATCGTTGGATCTCCTTAAATCCACTTGAATTTCAATGGAAGGGGCTTGAAGTGCAATTCACATAGCAACTTCATTCAAAAATTTCAAAGTGAAAGTTGAGTTGGGCCCCAAGTTCATGAAAGGTGAAGTTTCTTCACTCTACAAAAATAGTTCAAAAACTAGAAAAGTCTCTATTTTTGGGTCCTTTGTCCATTTTGACCCAAACGAAAGGCTATAACCTCCAAACGAAGGGCACTTGGATTGTACCTGCAAGTACGGTACAACAAAACAGAGTGATTGCAGCGGATTAAGTGTTTGGAGTGCACCAAAAGTGATTTCACCATTCCATTGGGCACATAGTTGGGAGTTGACAATTGAGTGCATTTTGGAAGGTGACGTCGATTTGGCTTTCAATTTGGTGGAAAAGCAGCGAGTGGCCTAGTAAGGGAAAAAGTGTCGGTCATTATTTTTTACTTTTGACATCACAGTTGGCCTCGTCATACTGCTTTTAGCCTACGATAGAAGTTTCAAGCAGTTTTGCGATGACAAATATGGGAGAGTCCATTCTGAGTGAAAGTAGCAAATTGGATGGGATTTCCAACTATGTTGTGTGGAAATTCAAAATGAAAAACATACCGATGGAGAAAGATGTGTGGAAAGTTGTCACAGGTGATGAGAGAAAGCCGCCAAATGAAGTGGATATCAAAGTGTTCGACAAAAAGATGAGGAAAGCTTTGACCTTCATTAACTTGTCAGTGAAGGATCACATCATTACCCATATTTGTGATGTTGTTACACCCAGACAGGCATGGGATGTGCTCAAGGAGCAGTTCGAGACGTCAAATCCGTCAAGAATCATGTTTTTGCAGTCAAAACTGAATAGTGCCCGCATGGAGCAAGGAGAGCACATTCAGACTTATATGACCAGAATAAACACAATGAGGGATGAACTACATTCTATTGGTGAGCGCATACATGATGTGGAGCTAGTGCATAATGCATTGTGCGGCATTGCAGAACCCTATCAGATGTTTGTGAGCGGAATAGCATCAAGAGAAAGATTGCCAACCTTTGACGAGCTCATAGAAATCTTGATGCAGGAAGAGCAACGATGAGAAATGGTGAAAGCTAGACGTCAAAATACTGACGATCGGGCACTTGCAACACGCCAAAAACAAGACAAGAGCAAGGGCAAGAAAAAATCTTAACAAAAATTTGCCAAGACTCAGGAGGATGAGGGATCTTCCAGTAAGACCAAGAAGAAAGGCAAGTGCTTCCATTGTGGTAAAAAGGGCCATTGGAAGAGTGAATGTCGCAAATTCCTGGCGGAACAAGACAAGGGGAAACCAAAGCAAGCATGTAACCTTGTCGATGAGGGTGAGATTGAAAACTCTAGCATCTTCATATCTGCATTGTCATCTAATCAAGATGATCAAGCGTGGTATATTGACTCGGGAGCCACAAGACACATGACAGGTAACAAGAATTGGTTCAGTAGCTTGAAAGTGTTGGATAATGGAACGTCCGTTTCACAAGCAAATGGTGATGTGTGCAAGATCAAGGGGATAGGCACCGTTTCAATCCAACTACCTAATGGCAAAAGCAGGATGATCATGGAGGTACTTTACATACCAGGTTTGAAGAAGAATCTACTTTCTGTTGGAGTCATTACTGATCAAAAGTTGAAAGTAGAATTTGCCCATGATTGTTGCCTTGTGAAGGATGTGAACCAAAAATTCAAAGTTATTGCGGATGGAGTAAGGGAGCCTATACTAAATTGTACAGGTTGAATGCTACAATCAAGGGGCAACATGGACTCATATCATCCATTCCATCGCAAACTGAGTTGTGGCATGAGAGGCTTGGTCACTTGAACTTAGAAAGCCTCAGTTTGATGAGAAAATTGGAGATGGTAACAGGATTGTCTACCATAGAAGACCACTTGAAATTGATGTGCGAATCATGTGTATATGGGAAGCAGTATCGAGAGAACTTCAATAAAGGTGGTGTTGCAAGGGCAAAGAACATTCTGGATTTGATCCACACAGATTTATGCGGGCTTATGAGGACTATGTCCTTAGGTAAAGCCTTCTATTTCATCACCTTTATTGATGATATGTCAGGTAAGACACAATCTATCTTCAAAATAGAAGTCCTACCATTGCCATACCAAAGATAACACCTGAAGAGGGATTCACGAAGAAGAAGCCAAAGGTGAGCCACTTGCAAGTCTTTGGATGTAAGGCCTTTGTACACATTCCTAAGGAAGAGAGACGTAAACTTGATGTGAAAGCTATCAAGTGTATATTCCTAGGATATGATGATCGTGTGAAGGGCTATAGAGTTAAAATAACAATGATCGACTTATACGGTGCTTTCTTATTTCGACGGCACCACGTGTGCTTAGTTCTAGAGTTATCGGGCCATCTTTCTTTTACGAGCCCTTTGAGTGCTTTTAAGCAACTTATCTTTGTACTTACTCAATCACTTGAATATACAGTTTGTTGAGAGCAATTATGTTGTCTTGTCTTGTTGCACTTGACGTTGTGCTGTGGTGATTGATCCGGTCGGGTGTTTTAAACTGTGTTTCTTAACTTGGTATCAGAGCCTCTTGGTGGCTTGAATCACCAGACAAGAACAGAGAGCTGCGAATTCACGACGGTTTGTTGGCTAGGAAGCACAAAACCGAGTCTGTGGAGATTCGTGGAATAGCTCAAAACTGTAAAAAGATTCAGAGGCAGGGGATTGTCAGCTAAATCAGAGGGCAAGCAAAAAGTGAAGCTGGAAAATCTTCTGAAGGGTTGCTTGGCATGAGTGATTGGTTTGAATCCAATCGAACACCGTTTGAAGAGCGGTTTGGAGCAAAATATTGCCTGCTGTAGGGCGACCTCAGCCAGATAGGAGCTGCAAGTGAAAGCTCAGGGAAAGCCTGAGTAAAGTCCAAAATATCCTTCTCTCCATAGTTGCTAGGGTTTCAAAGAGCAAAATCATGGATATTTCCTTGTAGGAGGACATTTTCTGAGTTGAAAGTTGTTGAAGATGGGCGCCCTGGTAGTGCGACCCAACAACAAGGAGGCCGCGACTGGCCGTGGAGAAAGAGAACAACTAGATCAATCCACAGGCAGCAGCCATAGCTTGTGAAGAGAAAGGAAGATCCATCGTGAAGAGAGAAGTTGCGTGGAGAAGAGGAGGAGAGGTCGTGGCACTTCGCGCGCGCCCAGTTCAGCTAACATGTTAGCGGCCCGAAGTGCCTGGTGCTTCAAAGGCCCTTGATCAACGCGCAGAAGCGTGGAAAGCCGTCCGATCTCGAGTCACACAGATCGACGATGGTGATTGCACATCAGGTGGGTCGTTGGATCCGTTGGATTGATGTGAAAAAGCCTGAAGGGGTCTGAAGTGTAAAGTGCATTGCAACTTCATTAAAAATCTTTAAACTGAAATAATTGTTGGGTCCTAAGTTTTTGAAGGGTGAAGTTTATTCACACTGAAGAAACAGTTCAAAAACTAAAATTGCCCTTATTTTCACCCCCTTTAGCCTATTTTGGCCAAACAAAGGCTATAGCCTCCAAACGAAGGGCACCCTGACTGTACCTACAAGTACGGTACACCAAAACAGAGTGATTTCGACGGAAAAAGTGTTCAAAACATGCCAGAAGTGATTTCACCATTCCACTGGGCAGGTAGCTGGGAGTTGGTGACGAGAAGCATTTTGGAAAGCGACGCCAATTTGGCTTTCAACTTGGCGAAAGAGCGGCGGGTGGCCTGGTAAGCCAAAAATTGCAGGTCATTATTTTTTATTTCTGACATCACGATTGGCTTCGGCATACACTTTATAGCCTACAGGTGGAGTTTCAAGCAGTTTGGAGATGGCAAACATCAATGAGGCAATTTTGGACGATGCAAGCAAACTTGATGAGGCTTCTAACTACAACATCTGGAAATTCAAAATGAACAGCATTTTGATGGAGAAAGAGTTGTGGGAGATCGTGACAGGTATTGAAGTCCGGCCAAATACCACTCCAGGTGACATGAGGGCCTTTGATAAAAAGGCGCAGAGAGCATTGTCCTTAATCAATCTTTCAATGAAAGACCATGTAATCACTCATATAAGTGATGCCACAAAGGCTAGGGGAGATTGGGAAGATCTTAGAATGCAATTTCAAACTTGCAATCCAGCTCGGGCCATGTTCTTGAAGTTGAGATTGAACGCAGTAATGATGGAAGAAAGTGAATCAGTGAGATCTTTCTTCACAAGGATAAAGGAGCTGAGAGATCAACTTGTGGCAATTGGAGAACCAATTAGGGACGTTGAATTGGTACATACCACAATGAGCGGTGTCTTGGAAGGGCTACAGATGTTTGTGAGCGGCATTGCTTCAAGGGAGAGGTTGCCTACTTTTGAAGACTTCCACAGAATCGTATTGCAAGAAGAGCAGCGTCGTGAAGTAGTGAAGTCAAGGCAAATCCCACAGGAGGATCAAGCCTTGCTTGCTAAAGGCAAGCAGAAAGGATGAAAAAGGATTCCTAAGAAATCCAAGGATGATGATGATGAGGGAGAGTCGTCATCAAAAGGAAAAAAGAAGAAGAAAGGCAAATGTTACTATTGCCACAAACTGGGTCATTGGGCACGCAAGTGTTACAAGAAGAAAGCGGACATAAAGGCAGAAAAAGTGACTCAACAAGGCAACATTGCCGAAGATGATGGAGAAGATGACGAGACAAGAGTCTTGTCATCGGCATTGGCATTCCAAGTTGATGATGGTGCCAGATGGTTCATAGATTCAGGCGCCACAAGGCATATGACTGGGAAACGTGATTGGTTTGAGAAATTTTCACCAATCCATGATGGGGATAAGGTCACTCAAGCCAATGGAGAGGAATGCCAAATACAGGGTGTGGACAATGTACTTGTGCAGTTTCTTGACGGTAAAATCAAGAACATCCCTAATGTGCTTTATGTTCCTGGACTCAAAAAGAGTTTGCTTTCTGTTGGTGTAATGACAAATCATTATCTTAAGGTTGAATTTGTCAAGGATGGATGCCTTATGAGGGATATGAACCACAACCATAAAGTGGTGACGAAGGGTTATAGAGATAGTAACTGTGGCCTTTATAAATTGGATGCTGCAAAACCAGGAGAATATGGTTTGGCTATCTCAACAACATCTCAGTCTGACTTGTGGCACAGAAGACTTGGTCATTTGAACTATGGGAGCTTGAGATTGATGGCGAAGCTGAAGATGGTAATAGGGTTACCGACATTGTAGGATGATCATCATGCAATATGTGAAGGATGCATCATGGGAAAGCATCACAGGGAGACATTCAAGAAAGGTGGAGCTGCAAGAGCTAAGAAACTGCTGAAACTCATTCACAGCGACCTGTGCGGCCCAATGAAGACCATGTCATTGGGGAAAGCATATTATTTTATGACTTTCATAGATGATTACTCTAGGAGGACATGGATTTATTTCTTGAAGAAGAAATCTGACGCTTTTGCTCGCTTCAAGGAGTTCAAGACTTTGGTAGAGAACTAACTGGATGCATGCATCAAAGTGCTAAGATCTGATAGAGGGGGCGAATACAAATCTGATGATTTTGAGGACTTTTGCAAAGAACACGACATCAAAAGACAATTCACACAGTCACACACGCCGCATAGTAATGGTGTAGCTGAAAGGAAAAACAGGACTATTATGGAGAGTGCACGCTCCATGATGAAGCAAATGGGCTTGACCGATTCACTTTGGTTGGAAGCATGCAGTGTGACAATGTTCTTGCAAAACAGGAGCCCTACAGTTGCGGTTCCAAATGTGACTCCCGAAGAAGCATTTATTGGAATAAAGCCAAAAATCGACAAGTTTCATGTCATTGGATGCAAGGCCTATGTACATGTGCCAAAGGAGGAGCGAAAGAAATTTGATGCCAAAGCAATCAAGTGTATTTTCGTCGGTTATGATGAGAGGACGAAGTCATATAGGTGTTTTGATCCTGTAATGAACAAGATTCACATTAGCAAAGATGTGATCTTTGATGAAACGCATAGGTTTGAAGATGAAGACCATGCAAGTGGTGAAAGCATCAGAAGACTTCCCACAATTTTGGAGGAAGAAGATGAAGAAGATGCTCCACAAGATGATGCACATGAAGACGAGAGTCGAGAGGGCGAGTATGAAAGGACACCACCTATTCAAGAGCCTAGGGGGAGGTACTTGCCAATAGGAGCAATAGAGGAGAAACTGATTGGAAGTAAGAGACATTACTTAGACACTCCTTGGGATACATACTCTCCACGTAGTGTATCACTTGAATCTAAGATACCAAAATGGTATGAAAAGATCATGAAGGATGCAAAGCTAAATCAACCAGGATCTAGAACACAAGGAGAAGTGAGAAGATCAACGCGGGAAAGGAAGTCTCCCGATCGTTATCATGTGAACTATGCCCTAATGACTGACATTTGAAGTGTCGAAAGCCATCAACCTTTGATGAGGCAAAAGATCACAAAGAGTGGCAAAGGGCAATGGAAGAGGAGATAGAATCCATCCACAGGCATGATACATGGGAGTTGGTTGATCTACCACTTGAAAAGAAACCCATTGACAACAAATGGGTGTTTAGAACAAAGTTTCATGCGGATGGCACGATAGCAAAGTATAAGACACGCCTAGTAGTGAAGGGTTATGAGCAAAGCAAAGGAATTGACTATGAAGAGACATTTGCTCTAGTGGCTAAGTGGACTACGCTACGCCTTATCATTGCCTTAGCATCTCATTTTGGGTGGAAGATCCATCAAATGGATGTGAAGTTTGCATTTTTGAATGGTGACTTAGAGGAAGAGGTTTATATGGTCCAACCGCAGAGCTTCATGGCAAAAGGGCAAGAACAGAAGGTATGTAAATTACACAAAGCACTTTATGGCCTTAAGAAAGTGCCACACGCATGGTATGGACGCATTGATAGTTAATTTCTTTCTCATGGGTTTGTAAGAACAAATTCAGATCCAAACCTTTATGTTCTTATAAATGATGACAACATTGCCTTGATTGTACTTTACGTTGATGATATCATTGTCACGGACAATGATGAGAACCTCACTCGTTCTATCAAAGCCAACTTATGCAAGTAGTTTGAGATGACAAATTTAGATCTTATGCACTATTGCTTGGGTGTCGAAGTATGGCAAACTGGCAGTGATATCAGGTTATGTCAAAACAAGTATGTGGGCGAGATATTGGAGAGATTTCACATGACAGAGTGCAAACCTTCCATCACCCCTTGCGAAGCTGGTAAGAAATTATCTCGTATTGATGATAGTGCACATGTTGACGCTACTCTATTTCGTCAGCTAGTTGGGAGTTTGATATATCCTACGACTACACGTCCTGATATCTGCTATGCTGTAAGTTTGATTAGCCAATTCATGTCATCACCCACTATGGACCATTGGAAAGCTGCAAAAAGGACTTTGAGGTACGTGAAAGGTACACCTAAGCTTGGCTTAATCTACAAAAGACAAAGTGTTTTATCTAAGTTGCAGGGTTATGTTGACGCTAATTGGGTAGAAAGTATAGATGATAGAAAGTCAACAACATGTTATGCCTTTAATTTTGGTAGTGATTGTTTTTCATGGTCTAGCAAGAAGCAAGATACTATTTCTCTTTCTTCTACATAAGCCGAATATAAAGCATTAAGTTCTGCTACCCAGGAAGCTGTTTGGCTACATAAGTTGTTATGTGAGATTGGCATGAAGCAGGTAAATCCTACTGTTATTTTCTGTGACAGTCAAAGTGGAATACAATTGGCTAAGAATCCTATCTTTGTGCGTGAGAAGTTGCAATCTGAAGATATAAGTATTGTACATTGTTCTATGTTATTACAAGTTGCTGAGATATTTACAAAAGCTTTAAGTAAAGAAAAGTTTGAAACTTTTAGAGCCAAACTTGGCTTAGATCTGGTTATGTAAAAAGCCTTTACTTGTAATACTATCATGGAGGTATGTTCCATGAATAGAGTAAACTCTAAAATAAAGAGAGACGTTGATCATTGTGGGAGAGAGTTAAAATAACAATGATCGACTTATGCAATGCTTTCTTATTTCGACGGCACCACGTGTGCTTAGTTCTAGAGTTATCGGGCCATCTTTCTTTTACGAGCCCTTTGAGTGCTTTTAAGCAACTTATCGTTGTACTTACTCAATTAGTTGAATATACAGTTTGTTGAGAGCAATTATGTTGTCTTGTCTTGTTGCACTTGACGTTGTGCTGTGGTGATTGATCCGGTCGGTGTTTTAAACTGCTGTTGATTATTGAGTGGACAATGGTGCCAAAAATGTATGCATCCCATTCTCTGTGGTATGATCATCTTCCAATTCCTTGTGAGAGGCTGTTCTGAAGTAAATCATGTAGTTTTAGTCTTGTATGAAGTAATGTTATGAATTATGGCACCCCAGTAGAGTCATTGGGGTATTTGTTACCTGGTCTAACAATGAAATCATAGCAATTAATGGTAAGGAAGGCAGTGATAGTCTACATCCGGAATTGTCAACAGTCCTACAAGATCAAGAAACACCTGAATCCATCATTCTAGTTTGTAGGTGTGCAGGGACTTGTGGACGCCGGTGATCCATCGTTGGTCGATCCAAGCTTGAAAACGGCTCGTCTAGGGATGGCCCAGGAGGGCGGCTCGGTAATACACACGAGCTATTGGCAGATGATCTTCCATGCGATCTGAGGCCAATGCCTTATTAGGATCAGAAAATATTGGTGGGAGGAAGTTATCCCACTTGGTCTCTATACCCATGATATACTCCAAGTCCCGGGCGTAAGTTGCTGCCGTGCGGACTATTGGGTCTGGACAATTGAAATATTCATTAGAAAATTTGCTGAGCCCTTTGCTCTCAGCAGACACTTTTTTAACTCATGTTGGTCAGCATCATTCAGTTGCCGATATTGATTCCCTGGGTGACTATCAGTTGGTTACCGGGAAGCAATAGCTTGCCAAAGGCTCAAGGTGCAGCTCTTCTTTCCATTTAGAGTCAGTTGCTGCTTCTCTTTCACCATTAGTGGGTCCTCTTCCTCGGTTGATTTCTGACTTATTGCATACGTATTTTGTTGTATTTTTAAAACCTACATCTCTGGCACAGCGCGCTCAATCTACCTAAGCAGTGTGGAAACAACTACCCAGAAGAGACTCACGGACAACCATCAAAGCCTCGAGTGAAGCAACACAATTTCCCAATCAAAATCGTTTTTAAACCCTTGACATCTTTGGGGAGTTAAAGATCAAAAGCATTTTGCAGTTTTGTCAACAAATCATGTAATAAACCTGCTTAAACGCTATGGCATCAGAGCTTAAAGATTGATGGCTCGAGTGGGCATGTGAGATCAGCTGCCCTGTACCTCAAATGACCTATTGAAGCCTGCTGCGACTGGATTTGTATGCTAAGAGACTATTATAAATGTCTGCCGATCTGATAAATGCGTGGGGGTTCTGGCAGTCTAGCCAAATCACTGAGGGAGCCATTAGCAATCAACCAAAGAGCAATGTTTTAAGGAGCCTCATGAAGCATCAATCCCTCATTAAGCAATTCTAGTGGGCGATATTACAGAGGATTAAGCAACGAAGAGCACCCAACACACATACTGTTGGCGCCTATTCAAAACGATCTGCCCACAAAATCAGATAAGTAGGCAGCATCCTTAGAGCACTTCACACACGGATTGTAGGGCCGGCGGGCTTTAACCAGATCTTGTGTCTGCGGCCAACAGAGAGTTTTGACGCACACCTATACTGAAAAACATCCTTGTCAATGACAGTCTGATTTCAACACGTGTGGGATCTTGTGGTGACTGATGCACCCAGGCGCCGTGGAAGCTTCATAGCGAGGGAGTCTTCATTTTTCTCTTGGAGAAGTGACTCAAAAAGCTTAAGCACTCCCTGAACAAAACAATAGCCAAAAGGGCAACGCCCCTGCCCCGATGAATGTGAAGTGGAGCCTCCACGTGCTCCTTGGAAATGATGATGGTTCAAACAATTGGTGCCACGGATCGGCAGCCGAGCTCCCTCTTCCCACTAAGTGCAATCTGACAGCAAGCGCTAAGGTATATTTTCTCTTATTCTGAGTATGGGAATCAATATGTGCATGTTTTCGCTCTTTGATCATAAGCTGTAAAATGACTAAGAGAATGATGAATGGTATGCCATGAGTCGGCGGGTCTCATTTCAAATACATAGCTATAATAGTTGACGACTCATCGTCTTGATTCTAGAACCTGGATGTTGCCCGAATGATGGATATAAAAGCTAACATAACATTTTCATCATGCATTTATGACATCATTGCTCTAGGAGTGGTTGATACTTGCATCTCTGTTGTTACTTCATATGATGAATAAATTGGCTTTGCTAGAATCCCAACCTCTTGTAATATAGAGGTAGGGTTAACAAGCACCCGGTGAGGCGGAATATCTCCCGGGCCTAGAAAATAAAAAAAAACAGTTGTTTCATTTTCATGCCAAACCTAGAACACAATTCATAGTGGTTCGTTGGAACGTACGGGCACTACGAGATTCACGAACCCTGACACCCAGGTCCACTCACTAGCATCATGCGCACACTAGCTAATTAATGAAGAAGTGAAAAATCAGCCAAGCCTAGATGTCAAACTAAAAAGATGAATCAAGGCAGCACTTGAAAAAATCTATTAGCATTGGCCCAATTACAACCCCGCCAGAAATACCTTGCGTAAAGCCACAAAACTCGATACTGGAGTTCTTGGCCCACCTTCCAAAAGTAACAAATATGGAAAAGGGGGAGTTGTAACAATAAGCTACTATGGGATGAGAATTCAAAAGTGTATCAGATCAGTCATACTATGAGATTTGGGAAATCGTTTAGGTTAAATAAGTGGGATCATGGGTGAGGTTATAAGCAACTTAATTATCCATGCCAGAAAACCCTATGTAGTTCACTCCTAAAAGAAATATACTAGCCTTCTAAAAAAACAACATGATTTGGAATCGATAGCCATAAGACCTTATGCACCCCATATCCTAACTGGGTCATTTTGGGGATATGCAAGTCATGATCCAATCTTTATGAAAGCCATGGGTTATGGGAAAGTGATTAGCTGATGTATGCTATGAGACCCTATGATGAGCAAGTAAAAAACAATTCTTGGAGTTTAATAGGATTAGTAGGATCCCAAGAGTGATTAACACCGAAAAATGAAATGAGAATCTAGAGTGACTTAGACTAAGATACAACTTGTCTTTGAAGGACATTGATAGGACCATCATTCTAAGAGTCAAACTCAGTGATAGATAGAAGAGTGCACGTTGGAGAGAGTGGAATGTTCTAAAAGTTCAAGATCATCTCAACAAGATCACCTTAGAAATGTTGACCCAATGTATGTGAGCTCCTCCACAGAAGTTTGCCTATCATCTCCTATTGGTCATCTCTCTAAGGGCCTGGAAAACTTTCATTGACCCAAGAGTACAGAGTATTCAGTGGGGCCCCCAGGATTGGAAGTGGTCAAATTCTGATTATCCGCATAAGGACAGTGTGGGTCCTTTCTCCACTAAGGCATTTTGGCTGGACCAATCCCTGGTCAAAATTTGTCCGAACATTGGTGCGTTTGTCGAGAGTGTAGAACTTGTGAAAGAAATATCGTTGGAAAGTATGTGCCCATTGGTTGGAGAAGAGTTTATCCATTCTACACCTTTCTGATGAAGTTGATCCATTAGTAGTGAATTCCACCTAAACCCATCATTGTTGAGCGCCATCTATCCCATCAGATGCTAACATTGGTGCATCTCTCTGCCGGGAGTCTAAGAAAATATTGTTTCATGGTGTTGACCTACAAAGTATAGTAAAAAATTAGTCCGTTGGATCATTATGCTGTCAACTGTAAACCAACCTTGGACTGTTATCAATTGAATAGAGCCTAACCATTCTCACTGTTATGAAGAAGTTGATCTATGAAGCCCACACATTCTTGAGCATTACATGACCCGTCAGACACTAACATTGGTTATGTTGTTTAGGGGGCATGCCTAAAATTTTAGTGGCAAATGTCATACATTGTTTCAAAAGGCAGGTTGACGTGGTTAGCATCACACAGTGATGTGTGCTGATCCCACTAATGGAATAGCATAGAGCCACATACTTAAGCAATCCTATAATCTACAACCTTTGATATGCTGACAAGATGAGATTTCGAATTGATTATGAACCAAAATATCGTAGGCGCACTTGTTAGGACTGATGAAGGTCTCATACCTAAAGATGATAGAACTCCTAGTTGGAATGTGGAAGCTCTTGTGATACCCATTACTCGAGAGGAATTGATAGAAGAATAGTGTATGAAGTAATGGAGATTGATTACTTGATAATAATGAAACGCTTCCCGTGGGTCGAAAAGCTCTTTTGCGAACTTTTAGCCATAGGCACGTCTAATGAGAAAATACCTACATTTGGGGATGATTTGGAACCTCTGTAAATCTGCTTGAAAAGAGATGATGAAATGCCCCCTCTAGAATTTGATGGTCAAGAGACTCTTTGTGAGCCTAAGGGACAGATAGATACCCATGAAGTGATGACAGAACAAGAAATTATTGAAATCATAGATGCATTCTTAGAGAACATTGATCACAATGAGATTGCAAGAGACGACCCTATGCCAGGAGAGTTAGATATGGAAGAAATTGATTTGGAAGACAAACACATCATAATTGAAGAGCCCGGGATCGAGCCACAACTAGAGTCACAACTAGCTGAAGAACCACAAGTGGATCTAGAAGGATTTTCATACTTGAAACTGAAGCTCACCATGGAGATGTCATTGCAAGATACGAGCATATCATACCTTGGGTTTAGTCTAGATATAGATGAGAGTGCAACATTAATAGTAGGTGAAACACAAGAAAGTCTACCACTTGATCTCACAACGCCAACCCTTCTTGAAGATCAAGAAGATGTTGCAGCCGATCTACAACTAGCAATAGCACTTTCATTACAAGAATTGGAAACATCCATAGAGACATACATAGATGACATCCAACAAACGACAGACATAGGAGATTCCTTGTATGACAATGAGAATGAGATCCGTACTCCAATTGAAACTTATAATGGTAAATCTGAGTGGGAAACCATGCTTGAAGATGAAATTGAACTAGATCCAAATGAGGCAATTTGTGATAGAGGAGAGAGTGAGGAACAGACCTAGATGATGGCACAGTGTCCGAATGAGAGAGTAAGTCAGAACGTGAGATCGAATCAACTTTAGAACCAAACATGATGAATCAGGATGCTAAAAAATTTGAAAAAGGAACCTTAGACTTGACTTGGACTCAACCAACTGTACGGACACCTAGCTGTACACTTGTCACACAGATGGCAAAGAATAAAAAAAATGGCGGAAAAATTAAAATGACGAGTAATAGCTCTGAGCGCCAGCAATAAATTATCACTCACCGATCACCAGGAAGATGCCTCTGAGCTTGCTGATCACTCTGCTCTGATGGCGAGTAAAGTGATTGAGAAAAAAGTGGCAAAAAGTGGTTTGGTGAATAAAAGGTGGATGGGCGAGTAAAAATACTGATGGCGAGTTATAACTTTATAACTCGCCGAGCTCACAAAACATAGTCTGGACTTTGCCTAGCACTCTGAAAAAGTGGCGAATAAAGAAAATGATAAAAAAGTGGAAAAAACACAGTAGGCGAGTAATAAACTTGTCAAAAAGATAGAAAATAACTAAAACATACAAACTAAAAATTCACGCCTAGGACTGTTTAGCACCGTCTCCCCGGCAATGGCACCCAAAAAATGTTGGACCCTTTCTGTGCCTCCCTAATCGGTCAGATCTAGAGGGCAAAGAAGGGGTTCTGTCATGTAGTATCGGGCTTCATGACAAAATAGGAGAGGGCTAAATGACAAAATAGGAGTGGGGATCTAGGCTTGCTAAGGTTGTCAGTTTTAGCTTCGGATCGGATCGTGGAATAGCCTAGATTGTTGCGGCGTTCATCTCGGATGCTATCTCTCTTTTTGGTCTTTTCTTGGTTTCATTTATTTGTGCTTATCTAGGCATTCTTGGCTCTAGATCTTCTCCTCGGAAGATTGGTCTTTTCAAGGGACGTGAACAGTGAAAGAAATCCTACCTATAGGTCTTGGTGATCACTCCATGGTTTTCTTAGTGAAAGGGAGAAGAGAGAGAGAGAGAGAGAGAGAGAGAGAGAGAGAGAGAGAGAGAGAGAGAGAGAGAGAGAGAGAGAGAGAGAGAGAGAGAGAGAGAGA
Source organism: Diphasiastrum complanatum (assembly GCA_029204225.1). Classification (NCBI taxonomy): domain Eukaryota; kingdom Viridiplantae; phylum Streptophyta; class Lycopodiopsida; order Lycopodiales; family Lycopodiaceae; genus Diphasiastrum; species Diphasiastrum complanatum. Next base: position 32,003,377 of record CM055092.1, on the reverse strand, counting down.
GAGAGAGAGAGAGAGAGAGAGAGAGAGAGAGAGAGAGAGAGAGAGAGAGAGAGAGAGAGAGAGAGAGAGAGATGGACAGAGTTTTATTAGGAAGAGTAGAAGAAGAAGAAATACAAGGGAAATGGCTCCCTCTTATAGATTAAGAGTCAGATTTTTACAAGTTATGAAATCATAGATCTAGGAGAAACGACAAAGTGTCTTGGGCTGCAGATCAGAAGAGATTGAAGAAGAGGAGTGATGCATCTGAGTCAATCAGAATACGTCGAAAATGTGTTGAAGCAGTACCGAATGCTGCACTGCAAAGAAAAAGCCACACCAATGATAGCTAGAGCAAAATTGTCAAAGCAGGACTGTCCAACGACAGACGAGGAGAGACAGAAAATGGAAGGTATACCATACCAAAAATTGATCGACAGTCTGATGTATTTAACAATCTATACCAGAACCAACCTGATTCATGATATCCCTCCGATATCACCAGGGACAACTATTGGCAAAGTAGGGATTTATAACTCGCCTTTAGAGTTTTTTCATTTTTTGTTCAATATCTTTACTCGCCATCAGAGTTGAGGCCTGCACACATACTGATCTATCTTCTGAGATCTCGGCGAGTTATAATTTATTACTCACCATCAGAGCTATTACTCGCGCCCCCATTAGTGTGTAACCTTCATCTTGTGCACCTGTGATATCCATTTGTAAAATCCATCTGTTGCATCCATTTTTTAAATTCACTTGTTACATCCATCTATTTCTGTGATTCTTTGTTTTTGTTATTCGTATTTTTTCATCCATACTGATCAAATTTTCTTTACTCTTTTCTTTTTTCTCGTTTCAAATATATATATATATATATATATATATATATATATATATATATATATATATATATATATAGTTTTGCAGCTTTCTGTCCGATGGTCCCGTTTCTCCAAACGAGATCCGTTTCAGGTGTCGTCCGTTTCGGCCAGCGGACAACCTCGATAGGAACCTCTGGGAGCAGACGGGACGAGGGCCGGACGGACGGCAGGCCCGGTACGTCCTTCCGAAGTTCGTCGTCAAACAAGGCTTCGGGGACACTTTGCCGGGATGGGACCTGAAAACATTCGGAATTAATCTCTTATTTTTTCTAAAATAATTATATATATATATATATATATATATATATATATATATATATATATGGAAGGCCGCCATTGTGTTGGCACTGAAGCAATTCAACACACAACTATCTCTACTACACTCCACTATCTAGCTATGGCGACTCCACTTGCATGGTTGTCTGAAGAAGTACAGATGTTCTCTGATGAAACTATTCAACAATACACTTATAGAATTTAGAACATCGTGAAGAGTTGTGATCCACCTCTACTTGCAAAAATCATAATGATGAACTACTATGCCGGACTGTTGTGATGCCACGCAAATGTCAAAAATTGAATATCAATATAAATATGGCATGATATACTCGAAAATGAAGATATGAGCTGGCTAAGTATAAATCATGAAGAGGCCTAAGTCATTTTTTGAGAATATATCTCCTAGGTACTTGACTTATAAACTAAGGGCTAGACCTTTAATAGGAAAAGACATTGCCTTGGATAACCCATAACTAGGTCGTCCATACGAAACGACTAGTTATGAAAAGACATGTTAAACTAGAGTAACTTTAACTCATAGTTAAGTATACCTCTTATGGTATAGTTGAACGTATTTTCAGTTTAATTATTAACTAGACCCTTTCGCGGGAGCGACGCACCTATTGTTTAAGAGGTGTGTTTGTTCGTCCTGTAGAACATATATTGATCTCACACTTCAGTCTCAATCATCGAGAGAGAAGAGTTTATGCTTATTTAAGAGATTGAAGAAGTGAATAGAGTTCTGTGAGTTATTCTCCCTTATCTCTGTTCTCCGCACTGCTGAGTGTGAGTGATCTTGAGTCTACTAACAATCTCTAACGCATTTCATGAATTACTCTCTAATCAGACAGACGCTCTAGTGCATTACAGTTGCTTGTTGTGTTTCCGTAAAGCATGCTCTAAAGAACTGTCTTAAAATCATCTTATTCGTCTGTCGCGAATACTTTCTTTTCCTCTCCTTTGTCAGCATCTGATTTTGATGAATCGCTACTTTTAGATTCCGAGCTTGAAGAACTACTACTGGAATCAGAATCAGAATCATCATCGTTGTCACTGGAATCAATCTTAGACTTTCGAGATTTCTTCGTTGATTGCTACTTTCGCACTAATTTCAAAGTCTCGAAATTTTCTGCATTAGCTATAACAGCTGCTAAGGAGTTCATGTCCCCTTGTCTGCAGTATCGATCAATTTTTGGTGGTAGACCAGCCAAAAACCATTTGATTTGCATATCCACGGGATATACACCGGTTAGTTTTCCTATGAGGTTTTTAACCTTACATGTATATTTGCGAAGAGATTCTTTACTCTTCTTATGAACATTGTTCAGTCGTCCAAGAATTCTAGATTTGTAACCTATCTCTCTGAACTGGTTCAGAAACACATCTTTCAACAGGTACCAGGTTCCTACACGACCTGGTTCTACCTGACTATACCAGATACGCGCCTGCTTTCTTAGCAGACCAGGAAAAATTCGTAGTTTGTCTACGTCAGTTCCCTCATTATTTGCATTGGCTATTGACTCAAATTGTGAGACATAGCTATCTGTATCATCGGAGCTGGTCCCTTTAAAATAATCATATTTAATTTTAGAGATAGAAGTGAAGCGTGCAACAGGACCCTCCATACCGAAGCTAATTAGGAGTTCAAGTAACTGAGCAGTGATTTCATCTAGATTTCTACGACTAGTACTTTCACTATGTCTTTGTAAAAACTCCTCTCTAAGCTTTCGGTATCTTTCTAATCTCGATTCTTTATCTGACATACATTAGAGATGGAAATGGATCTTCAGATTTCTTACAACTTTCCTAAACTATCCCCGACAACGGCGCCAAAAATTGGTATATGTCGTGCTATACCAATAGGTTTAATATAGATTTTGTAGTGAAAAGTATCGTTCTCACAAAGGATAGCGTTAGAAAGTTATGTTTTTGGTGTAATTATGGCAGGTGGTTTCGAATGTTACTGGTTGTCGACAAACATTAAAAAACAACCAGTATTACTTATATTTGGAATTGGTAATGTTAATGAATTCAGAACAACAATCTGACCTCTATCGAATTGAAGGAAGCGTGTTTTACAAATGAAATGTTATTAGAGTAGTACAGCAGACTACACTCTGGCTGACTAAGGTGTCAATAGAGAGTCGAAAATGGTTCGATGTATTCGCGACTGCGCAGACAATTAATTAATCGAGTTCGCAAACTATTCGTTCCTAGACAATAGTCCTCAACAACTAAAACCCAACTTAATGGTTAAAGAGCACGAATGGTTTTAGAGCACGTTAGAAACTTATGTCAATGCCAATCAAGAAAACAGATCAGAGACTCAATTCAAAAGACATGGACTTTCATCTCATTTGTATACATATAACTTAATTCAATGATCGTGCTAGACTGCACAAAGATAGTCATTATTTGAGTGTCGAAAAGAAAATATTCGCGATAGACAAATAAGATGATTTTAAGACAGTTCTTTAGAGCATGCTTTACGGAAACACAGCAAGCGACTGTAATGCACTAGAGCGTCTATCTGATCAGAGAGTAATTCATGAAATGCGTTAGAGATTGTTAGCAGACCCAAGATCACTCACACTCAGCAGTGCGGAGAACAGAGATAAGGGAGAATAACTCACAGAACTCTATTCACTTCTTCAATCTCTTACATAAGCATAAACTCTTATCTCTCGATGATTGAGACTGAAGTGTGAGATCAATATATGTTCTACGGGACGAACAAACACACCTCTTAAACAATAGGTGCGTCGCTCCCGCGAAAGGGTCTAGTTAAGAATTAAACTGAAAATACGTTCAACTATACCATAAGAGATATACTTAACTATGAGTTAAAATTACTCTAGTTTAACATATCTTTTCATAACTAGTCGTTTTGTATGGACGACTTAGTTAAGGGTTATCCAAGGCAATGTCTTTTCCTATTAAAGGTCTAGCCCTTAATTTATAAGGCAAGTATCTAGGAGATATATTCTTGAAAAATGACTTAGGCCTCTTCATGATTTATACTTAACCAGCTCATATCTTCATTTTCGAGTATATCATGCCATATTTATATTGATATTCAATTTTTGACATTTGTGTGGCATCACATACAAAAATTGGTATATGTCGTGCTATACCAACACGTTTAATATAGATTTTGTAGTGAAAAGTATCGTTCCCACAGAGGATAGCATTATAAAGTTATGTATTTGGTGTAATTATGGCAGGTGGTTTCAAATGTTATTCTGGTTGTCGACAAACATTAAAAAGTAACCAGTATTACTTATATTTGGAATGGGTAATGTTAATGAATTCAGAACAACAATCTGGCCTCTATCGAATTGAAGGAAGCGCGTTCTACAAATGAAATGTTATCAGGGTAGTACAACAAACTACACTCTGGCTGACTAAGGTGTCAACAAAGAATCGAGAATTGTTCGATGTATTCACGACTGTGTAGACAATTAATTAATCGAGTTCGCGAACTATTCATTCCTAGACAATAGTCTTCAACAACTAAAGCCTAACTTAATGGCTAAAGAGCACGAATGGTTTTAGAGCACGTTAGAAACTTATGTCAATGCCAACCAGAAAAACAGATCAGAGACTCAATTCTTCAGACAGGGACTGTCATCTCATTTGTATACATACAACTTAATTTAATGATCGTGCTAGACTACACAAAGATAGTCATTATTCGAGTGTCTAAAAGAAAGTATTCACGACAGACGAATAAGATGATTTTAAGACAGTTCTTTAGAGCATGCTTTACGGAAACACAACAAGCAACTGTAATGCACTAGAGCGTCTGTCTGATCAGAGAGTAATTCATGAAATGCATTAGAGATTGTTAGTAGACTCAAGATCACTCACACTCAGCAGTGCGGAGAACAGAGATAAGGGAGAATAACTCACAGAACTCTATTCACTTCTTCAATCTCTTACGTAAGCATAAACTCTTCTCTCTTGATGATTGAGACTAAAGTGTGAGATCAGTATATGTTCTACGGGACGAACAAACACACCTCTTAAACAATAGGTGCGTCGCCCCCGCAAAAGGGTCTAGTTAATAATTAAACTGAAAATACGTTCAACTATACCATAAGAGGTATACTTAACTATGAGTTAAAGTTACTCTAGTTTAACATGTCTTTTCATAACTAGTCGTTTTGTATGGACGACCTAGTTAAGGGTTATCCAAGGCAATGTCTTTTCCTATTAAAGGTCTAGCCCTTAATTTATAAGGCAAGTACCTAGGAGATATATTCTCAAAAAATGACTTAGGCCTCTTCATGATTTATACTTAACCAGCTCATATCTTCATTTTCGAGTATATCATGCCATATTTATATTGATATTCAATTTTTGACATTTGCGTGGCATCACAACAGTCCGGCATAGTAGTTCATCATTATGATTTTTGCAGGTAGAGGTGGATCACAACTCTTCACGATGTTCTAAATTCTATAAGTGTATTGTTGAATAGTTTCATCAGAGAACATCTGTACTTCTTCAGACAACCGTGCAAGTGGAGTTGCCATAGCTAGACAGTGGAGTGTAGTAGAGATAGTTGTGTGTTGAATTGCTTCAGTGCCAACACAATGGTGGCATTCCATATATATATATATATATATATATATATATATATATATATATATATATATATATATATATATATATATATATATATATACATATATATTATACATATATTTGAAACGAGAAAAAAGAAAAGAGTAAATAAAATTTGATCAGTATGGATGAAAAAATACGAATAACAAAAACAAAGAGTCACAGAAATAGATGAATGTAACAGGTGAATTTAAAAAATGGATGCAACTGATGGATTTTACAAATGGATATCACAGGTGAACAAGATGAAGGTTACACACTAATGGAGGTGAGTTATACTGGGCGCGAGTAATAGCTCTGATGGTGAGTAATAAATTATAACTCGCCGAGATCTCAGAAGATAGATCAGTATGTGTGCAGGCCTCAACTCTGATGGCGAGTAAAGATAGTGAACAAAAAATGAAAAAAACTCTAAAGGCGAGTTATAATTGGCAAGTAATAAAAAGGGCGAGAATAAAAAAAATGGCGAAAAAATTAAAATGACATGTAATAGCTCTGAGCGCCAGTAATAAATTATCACTCACTGATCACCAGAAAGATGCCTCTGAGCTTGCTGATCACTCTGCTCTGATGGCGAGTAAAGTGACTGAGAAAAAAGTGGCAAAAAGTGGTTTGGTGAATAAAAGGTGGATGGGCGAGTAAAAGTACTGATGGCGAGTTATAACTTTATAACTCGCCGAGCTCACAAAACATAGTTTGGACTTTGCCTAGCGCTCTGAAAAAGTGGTGAATAAAGAAAATGACAGAAAAGTGGAAAAAACACAGTAGGCGAGTAATAAACTTGTCAAAAAGATAGAAAATAACTAAAAAATACAAACTAAAAATCACGCCTAGGACTGTTTAGCACCGTCTCCCCGGTAACGGCGCCAAAAAAATGTTGGACCCTTGTAAATGATGAACGGGGGGACGTACCTTTGTAAATGATGTAACGCTGTAAACGCTTCAACACCTCCAAAGAAACTAGCGCTTCAACACCTACAGGAAACCAAGAAACCAACCTAGCGCACTATTTCTTGAGGCACTGACATTTTTCAATTAGCGTTAGCAAAAGTCCAACACATTCCTAGCTGAAACTGAGACACAGATTACAATTGCTAATTCTGTCTTACTTGAGCGCACTCTCAAGAAAAACATCATTGACAGGCGGCCGACAATTTGGGTGACGGCTTGTGGTCAAGATGTGTGGATGATGCTCAGAGCGCAGATCTACTTAGGCATCCTCCCCCTCCCTGTGGTATGTGGTGGCACAACATTCTTTTTACTTTCAATTTTTTTTGCGAGACGACGCATTGCGCGTGTCCCTCCATGTTGCCGAGAGTGAAAAATGTAAAGGGGTTTTGTGCCAAGGCCCACCTCCCTCCCCCAAAAAAATGGGGGAAGACATGGGTGGGGGAATGTAGCCCTTTCCCCCACCCTAAAAAAAAGAATGTGTGGGGAGGCTAAATCCACCCCTTCCTCTCCCCCCACTCCCGTCCACCCCCCCCACCCATAGGCCTGCCACGTGGAAAACCATCTAGGCTTGGGATTGGCCATGCAGCAAGCCATGTAGGCCTACCATAGGCTTGTGTAGTAGGCCACATAGGCCAACCTATCATATGTTGCCACATGGCAACCCACGTAGGCCTGCCACATGGCAAATCATGCAAGCTTGGGGTTTGCCACATGGCACACCATGTAGGCCTACCCATAGGCTTGTGCTGGGCTATGTCATGTAGGCTTGAGTGGACCCAGAGAGAGAGAGTGGGCTCGAAAGCTGACATGTGGCAAGCCATGTCGACCTACCATAGGCTTGCATGGCAAACCACATAGGCATGGCACAGGCCTCCTATCTGCTATGCAAGGATGTTGCAGATTGCCACATAGGCTTGCCATAGGCTCGTGTGGCAAGCCAACCAAGCTCTACCACGTAGGCTTGAGTGGACCTAGAGAGAGAAAGAGGTGGGGCTCGCAAGCTACCACGTGGCAAGCCACTTAGGCCTGCCACGTGGAAAACCATGTAGGATTGGTACTTCCCATGTCGTAAGCCACGTAGGAGTACCATAGGCTTGTGTAGCAGACCACATAGGCATGTCAGAGATTTACTATTTGCCAATCTTGTCGTAGGCCACCACGTGAAAAGCCACGTAAATCTACCACGTGGCAAGTCCTGCAAGCTTAGAGTTTGCCACGTGGCAAACCACGTAGGTTAACATAGGCTTGTGTGGCAAGCCAACTAGACTTTGCCACGTAGGCCTGAGTGGATTTAGAGAGAGAAAGAGGTGAGACTCAAAAGTTGCCACGTAGGCCTACCACAGGCTTGTGTAGCAGGCCACATAGGCCTGCTATCTACCAAGCTTGTCATATGTTGCCACGTGGCAAGTCACATATGCCTTCCATGTGGCAAATCATGCAGACTTGGGGTTAGCCATGTGGCAAGCCACGTAGGCCCATTGGCATAGGATGGCAAGCCAACCAGGCTCTGCCTACATAGTTTGCTATCTGCCAAGCCTGTCGCACACTGCCACATGGCAAGCCACGTAGGTCTGCCACATGGCAAATCATACAGGCTTGAGGTTTGCCATGTGGCAAACCATGTAGGCCTACCATAGGCTTGTATGGCAAGCCAACCGGGCTTTGCCACATAGGCTTGAGTGGACCTAGAGAGAGATATATATAGGTGGGCTCGAAAGTTGCCACGTGGCAAGCCACGCAGGCCTACCATAGGCTTGCATGGCAGGCCACATAGGCATGGCATAGGTCTGATGTCTATCATGCAAGCATGTCGCAGACTACCACATAGGCTTGTCATAGGCTTGTGTGGCTAACCAACCAAGCTTGCCAAGTAGGCTTGAGTGGACCTAGAGAGAGAGGGAGTTGGGGCTCGCAAGTTGCCATGTGGCAAGCCACGTAAGTATATCATGAGAAAAATCACGCAGGGCAAGCCACGTAGGCCTATCATAGTCTTGCATGGCAGGACATATAGGCATGACATAGGCTTGATGTCTACCATGCAGGCATGTTGTAGATCTTCCACATCGGCTTGACATAGGCTTGTGTGGCAAGCCAACTAAGCTATGCCACATAGGTCTGCCATGTAGGCTTGAGTGGAACTACACAGAGAGAGAGAGAGAGAGAGAGAGAGAGAGAGAGAGAGAGAGAGAGAGAGAGAGAGAGAGAGAGAGAGAGAGAGAGAGAGAGAGAGAGAGTGTGAGGGGCCCACCAGGCCTGCATTTTGAAGCCTTCCCAACCCTTCATAGCCGATTTTTTCTTAATAGAAATGCATTTTTATTTTAGCCTTTCTTGTGGAAAGTTTGATAATTTAAAAAATCCTTAGAACGCCCTTCAAATTTAGTGAAATCCTTGATAATGAAAGTCCCTTCTATTTAACACCTTTCACCATGAAAGTATGTACCTACCCTTCAAATCACTATGTGTGTGGGTAAAGGGTAATTTCTACGAGTGGGCCCCTTATATGCATGCATGGGGAGGAGGGCCATGCATGCCTTTCCCCATACATGCATCCTCCTCCCCATCCTTTTAGTTCAAAAAAGTGTATGCATGGGTGACAGGAGGAGGATGCACCATATGCATGGGCCCCCCTCCCATACATATGCACACTACATGCATACAAAAAGCTATATATATATAGACTAGTAAAGAGTGTCTGTCGTTGAGGGGCAATGGACAACTGATGATCTAGGTCGACGGTCTAGTGGGTATGCCCGTCGTTGACACGGCCGACGATCTGGGTGATGGGCGGTCCTAATGTGGTCTAAAATGGTCGGAAGTTGACGGGCGACCAATGGTTTGGGGGGTGGCCAATGGTCGAGATGTGCGGATGATGCTTGTGGTGCGGATCATACAAATATGGTGCGGATTTAGGATTAGGAATGTGTGTGTGTTTGTGTGTGTGTGTGTGTGTGTCTCGATGATTGGCGACTAGAGGTCAAAGGTATCAAAGAATGTGTTAGTACGAAATGTGTGTTTGTATGTGATGTATGCAGGTTTAGGGTTTTGGGAGCCCAACAAAGGTTTGTGTGTGTGCGTGTATGTGTATGTGTGTTTGCACGTTGTGTGTGCTCCTATTGGCCCGCCAACAGGAATAGAAATGATTATGAAATGAAAGCACAGTGATAACTACATGTATAAGTGTGCATGTGTGTGTGTTGTGTGTGATGTGTACGTGTGTATATGTATGTGTGTTGTGTGTGTGTGCACGTGTATGTGTATGTGTGTGTGTGTGTGTGTGTGTTTGCATGTGCATATTTGTACGTGTAGTTGTGTGTGTATTGTGTGTGCAAATGTACTCAAACTACTCAGATCTCTGATCAATGTGTTATTTATAAGATAGATACAATTTGACAATAATGTCATGAGCTCCATTTGATTCTTAACTAGGGTAATAAAAGCATACAAAGATAATATTTTGTTCACAAGCAAGCACCTAGATCATGGTATTCAATACTTTACTTTCATTAGGATTTGTGCTAAGTGACTATGATCCTTCTATGTACTTAAAGTTTGATGGTAGTAATATTGTCATTCTTCTCATCTATGTAGATGACATTATTCTTAGTGGAAGTTGTTTGATGCTAGTTCAAGAAAATAAGGATGCATTAGGAAGAGAATTTAAAATGCAAGATCTAGGAGAGATCCATTACATTTTAGGCCTTGAGATTGTTTTTCATGAAGAGTATGCTTTTATTTGTCAATCTAGATATGTCTTTTCTATGTTGAGAAAATTCAATATGCAAAATTGTAAAGGCATATACTCCCATGGAGCAACATGTAAAAGATCTTATTAAAGGTGATGAAAGATCCTTCAAGGACATCACACTTTATAGGAGTCTCATAGGCTCTTTAATTTTGCTTACTATCACTAGACCCGATTTGAGCTATTGTGTGCACAAATTGAGTCTTGTGATGATATTGATGGTGAGAGAGCAAAAACTCACCCTTTAAAGAATTTTCTAGAGTCTTATTACAAGAGAAGTTGTTTATGGACATGTTGAGAGGCAACAAGGTGATGTTTTCTTCGTCGATGGTCCTGGAAGAACTGGAAAAACATTTCTCTACAATGTAATATATCTTATGTTTGCGCGAAAGGGTGGATAGTTTAAGGAGTAGCATCATCTGGCATTATTGCAGCATTGTTGATGAAGGGTGGTAGGACCGCACATCCCGACTTTTAAGACCAACCTGTGTGGGGGACATCCACCAGGTTGCAATGTGTTTAGAAACTCAACAGGATAAACATCAGCATTATTACCATCAAAGACACTATGATCGCTATAGTAAGTGCGTGATGTGCCAGGAAACATGTCAATTACACGCATGTTAACCTCGATGACATGGTCATTAATAATGTCAATATTGCTCCAAAACATAGTATTTTTATAGTTATCACATATGTTTTGGAAAGTGCATGCAATTAAATCATCCAAACTTTGTGATTGTATACACATTGTTCCTGAAAGAGATATTGCCTCAATCCCATGATCTAAGAATATTGGAACTTTACCATCTCCGATTCATAATAGGTAGTCAGCAAAATCGCTCTATTAATCTCTTGCGCCATCGGAGAAAGACATTACCCTCATATTTATCTTCAGTGGACTATGGATGCACTTCAATTTCCTTCCAAAGAGAAGAACATTTCAATGAGGTACTTACTATTTGCGCTCGATTCCCGCGACGTACCACGAGAAGTATTTGGCAAAAATCTCCTCTTAGTACAGTTGGTATCCCGCCAAACAACATGTCATTTGTCTCCCATAGAATTCTGTCCACGCACTCCAATGCATGTCTATGCATCATTGGAACTTCATCTCACACAATTAGTTGACAGGCCATTATGAGTCTTCCCAGCTCAGATTGTTTCGTTATATTGCATGTTGATGTTTCATGCATGTCATTTGGAGGTATTTTGAACCTGGAATGTGCGGTCCTACCACCCTTCATCAACCTGCAATGCCAGATGATGCTACTCCTAAAACTATCCACCCTTTCGCGCAAACATAAGATATATTACATTGTAGAAAAATGTTTTTCCAGTTCCTCCAGGACCATCGACGAAGAAAACACCACTTTGTTGCCTCTAAACATGTCCATAAACAACGCGATAAAAAATGCTTTGCTGATCGCCATTCAAACGGTTTTTGTCTATCTGAACCTGCTCCATATTTTCACCCAAGAATGTTTCTTCATGAAATAGGAGCGAATACTCCATGTCAATTTTAGGTAAAACAAACCCATAATTTGATAGAGATTTTTCAACTACTTGCATATGTTGTTCCACATCGCAGATAGCTCTATCAATAAGAACTTGGCCAATGTCACCACCAACGACATCCTCAAATTCACAAATATAGTCATCGACCAAGTGCTCTTCGATGTTTTTCCAAAGTTCCAAAGGATCAGCAGGAGCACACGTCAACAATATAGTTGCAAACATAAGCCGAAGTTGTGATGCAGCTCCCCATGCAACAGTGTAGCGCAGGCATCCCAAAGGGAGCCGGGAACCACGACTTAGCTTTCCAGCCTTCAACTCTTGCCATCCAAACCCACTTGACATACAAGCAGCCAACTCGCCAACAACGATCAGACTTAACCAACTTGAAGTTCCGAAAACCAACATTGAGATCCAACCTGGCGCCATGCCAGGTCGGGGGTCCCGATGTGGGTGACTTCCCTCCAAGCAAGCCGCCCGACATACATCAAACTTAACCAACTCGAAGCTTCGTTACAAACGAGTAACATCCATTCCAAGCAAGCGGTCTGACTTACATCAGACTTAACCAACTGAAAGCTTCGTCACGAGCGCTGGAAGCCAACCTGGCGCCACGCCAGACTGGACAGCCATAAATAGGTAACTTCCACCCAAGCAAGCCATCCAACTCAGCCGACAGGTTAGAGCCCGTTCCCCAAGAGCTTAACCCATTCACGTTCATGCAAGGAACACTCAGAACCACAAGCCGCGACAGATATGGAGACAACCAGTTCCTGGACCAAATGGTCCCGACAGCATACCGCTGGCGCCACGGACCGAATGGTCCCGACGGCATACCGCTGGCGTCCTGGGATACGACTCTCAGCTATGTGCCAAGTTAAAAATTTTGAAAGCAGCCTTACAACTGGCGCTTTTATCGAACACTGAAACCCAGAAGGTAATCAGAGTCAGTTTGAGAAAAATCCCACTTTATTGATAAATCTGAGAAGGTTACATTTCAAGTGTGTGACCGACCCTAGTCTCTGGGGCGCTAGCATGCCAAGGCGAGAGCCATGACAACATTCCAGCAAGGGAGGCTGAGACTTGGTTGGAGCTCGCCCTGAGTCGCAACCTGCACTCCCCTATAGTATTGGTGTGATTCGGCACCCCCTCATACCAAGCACTCTACCCAAGCTGGTAAAGCACAATTTTCTCTCTCTAGGATTTTCTCTATCTAGAAAGTCATTTTCTCTCTCTAGATTTTATTGATCCCCAAGCTTCCTTTAATCATGCCTAGATCGTGTGAGGTGATTGCACATCGATCTGAGCTCTCTGGACTCCGCTAGAACCGATCAAAGATTTTCAGCCATAGGAACTTGGCGCCGGCTGGATTCTGGTCACAGTGGCGCCGGGAGTAGCAGGGACGTTGCTGGCGCCAGGGACATAGCTGGCGCCGATGGCGCCGGAAGTAAAGCTTCTAAAGGTAGCTTTACAACAAACAGCTTCTTTCAAGAAATCGTGCCACTCAGTGGTATCATTAATAAGCAATCTTCTTCTGCACACGTCTCTGAATGTTGGTAGTATCTCACCATCTATAGATCACTTAAACAATCTTTTTTGGTTCTCTTGGTTCAACAAGATTCATTGGTTGTAAACATCCTTTGTTTCTAGGTTGTTTCTCTTCAGGTTCATGATGAGCTTTCAGCAACATAATGACAACATCATCCAAAGTATAGCATTTGAAATGCTCGAGCATATAATGCTGGACTTCTTCTGATTGTTCTTTTTCATAAGATTGATCTTGGATTTCCGTTTAGCTTTCTTGGCGGGAATCCATCGTGGAGGTGATGACTTTCTAGAAGATGTACTCTTCTCGGAAGGCAACGACTTCTTGGATGGTGTAGAATGCAAAAATGAGTGAAAGCCACTTGATCAAAATTTTGCAATAAACCATCAAGAGCAACTTCAAATAACAGTGCAAAGAAATGACAACATTATTGTTATGGTTGAGGTTGGGGAAGATTGGTGTCTCAATCACACTCGATCAGAATTAGACATGTTGCAATTCGATCTACCTTAGTACTATCAATTTCGATTGAATGGTGTAAAGGTACGTTATGCCATATGGAAATTTTCATTTTTCTATTTCTTAGTGAATCACTTTTCTATTTTCATTTTTTTCTATTTCTTAGTGAAATTTTTCGACATGATAGTAAGGATATAAATGAACATAAGAATTTCTCTTGTCCAGGTAAGAGCAAGGCATGAAGAGCATATAAAATGCAAAGACATAGAAACATCCATCGAAATTGAAGATCCATAGAATTTGAACAATATATTGTTGTACTATGTCATATAATTTTTTGTATACATCATGTTTGATAATATATGAACCACTCAACTTGAGTAATGATTGTTCAAGCTAAAGGTTTTTCTTTTCTATAATCTCTACATCCATTTCTCCAGTCGGAAGTAACTTTGGTGGAGAACACTCTGTAACTGCAACTGGATATGAATTTTCAGTAACAAGTTTTATTGTCTCCTGTCGGAAATGTATTATCTCCATTGGGAAGATCTGCAAGCATTTGAAATGCAAAAGACAAAAACAAAAATACATGTTATTAATCAAGAATAAGCTATTGAGAATTATAAATATCTTATTGTGATTGTGAATTAATAGATTACCTCTAGCAGATTTGGAAGCTTATCTTGTAGTGCAAGCCAATTAAAAAGATATTTGGCATTGTATATCGTATACCACCCACAGGTAACAAAGTCAAGGTGCTGGGAAGACTTTATGTAGTGTTCAAATATATACGAAGGCTAGAAAATAAAACTTTAACTTAATGGAATATCAGATCAACACGCATGAGATGATATGGAAATCTACAAAAGCTAACCGATATCAGATAAATTTAAATGGAATATCGGATCAGTGCACATTTAAATATCAAATTATGTTTATGTTTCTTTTAAATATCAGTGTTTATGTTTAGTCTATATTATTCGGATTGACACTAACTTTGGACATGATTATATCCGATTTTCCAAAAACATCCACCATAACCCCCTTGATCTAACAATTGGAATGCTAACTTCATCTGAATTATAAGTTCAATGTATATGATACTTCACAAGAATCAATTTTTTTTTGGATTTAAATTATATTAGGTGCTCATAGCTATTGGAAAAAAGCATCAATCAATTTTTGAAACTAAATTGTGACTCATTGATCAAATTCGTCTTGTTTGGCTTATAGTTGTATTGAAATATAGTCTTTGTGGATGAATTTGTAACCTCAACGGATCCTCCAAGTTGTCATGAGTAATATTTTGCCAATTTATGCCCTACCAAATCATTGATGCCCTTTTTTTTGCCCTGTCAGCACCGCAAAAGTTTTTGTTGCCCTCCAACTCTACTCGCCAACGAGTAGAGCTGGAGGGCAAAAACTTTTGCGGTGCTAGAGACTAAAATTTTTTGAAACAATATTGAGACTTGACTTTGCTAAGCGAGTATAGAATTAGACATTTTTTCTTGCCTTGCACATTGCTGGGCGTGATTCGCTTCGGCTCAGCTATGTCTTTGACCTTGCCATCGCAAGTTCTTTCTCAATGTTTATGTGAAGCGTAATTTGAATTTGTATGTTATCAACACTTAATGATAGCAATTTCTGAATGCGTGTATCACTCTCTCTTTCTCTCTCGATCGAATGTTGCAACTCTCTAACCTTGCCATCGCAAGTTCCTCCTCAACATTTATATGAAGCGTGATTTGGATTTGTATATTATCAACGTTCAATGGTAGCAATTTCTGAATGTGTGTATGCTCTCTCTCTCTCTCTCTCTCTCTCTCTCTCTCTCTCTCTCTCTCTCTCTCTCTCTCTCTCTCTCTCTCTCTCTCTCTCTCTCTCTCTCTCTCTCTCTCTCTTCTCTACCTTGATCAAATGTTGCACCTCTCTAATAGCAATTTCTGAATGCGTGTATCATAAATTAAAGCCAATGCAAGGCATCCGATCAATGATAATCTCCCATGTGAAATTGTAAAATTTCTGTCTAGCACCAAGTCGTGTGCAGTTATGGCAGCAATGACATCCCATGGCCAGAAGGCCAATTTCTGACAGTTGATTAACCATGCTGCAGTTGTTGTCGGTTGACTTTTATTTGTTCATGGGTTGGATTGACTCAGCTTTTCTTATAAGAATATTTTGTTCACAAATTCAGGAGCAACATCTGCTATGTGATTTGTTCCGTAGTTGTTATGTCTACAAGATTGTGTGCAACCAGTTGTCACTATTGAAACATACTGGTCCATGCAAGTCCCTACTGCATCTCTACATAAAACGGGATAAACTACCACAAATTTTCCAGTATAACGTATCCTCTCTCTCTCTCTCTCTCTCTCTCTCTCTCTCTCTCTCTCTCTCTCTCTCTCTCTCTCTCTCTCTCTCTCTCTCTCTCTCTCTCTCTCTCTCTCTCTCTCTCTCTCTCTCTCTCTCTCTCTCTCACATTGTGTAAAGATTAAGCAATCTGGAACGTTCCAAAAATTGGATTCAGAGTTTTGTAAATCCAATTTCAGCTATAGTTCTTATGATGCTACTTCAGCAATAAGGATTTCAGAATTTGTTATAGTATGTTTGCTTCTTTGTTTGAGATTAGAACCATAGTAAAATACCATATAATTGACGTATTATATAAATATGTATAATACAATGTATTATACGATTTTGATTACTATATTTTTTCAATAGTTTTGTTTATTGAGGACATAGATGTGAGATAATTTTGCTTAGTGTTCATCCCTTCAAACATAAAAATAAGAAGAAAATTATGAAGAAAACCGTGTTATATGATGCAACTATGATTAGAACATTCTTTCTTTCCATTAACATTTGTACATGAAACAAACATATAACAGCCCACATTTTGCATTATGATAAATTTTCTACTTTGTGTAGCTCCCCACTCCCTTATGCTAAACACGAATGTAAACGAGCACAAATTTGTGGAATCAAACGAGAATAGTTCAATTGATAACCTCAGGGGCAAGCCGAGCCTCCAAAGCAGGATTGGCTCCAGCAGGTGGATCGACAACAGTGGTAGGCAGGATTAGCAGCAACCCATGTGATTGAGGATTTCTTGTAGCTAGATCCGCTCAGAGCCGGATCAAAAAAGGAATCTGAGATCATTCAAGATCCTCAGTCGCATGCTCAATCAGATTGTTCTACCTCCCACATCCTTTGTTAGGTATATGATATGGTTTTTATGAAACGTAGAAGTAATTACCTCAGTTGGATCATTCTACCTCTCGCATTCTATCCAGAGCCAACAAATTAGCCACGTTGTTCTGTCCAGAGCCAATAGATTAGCCATGTCTCCCCCCCTCTCCCCCTCTCTCTCTCGATCGGACAGGTGAGAGTGATGATGCACACCCGTACTCCACCCCAACATGCATCCCGACCCATGTGAATCGGCCGCCACATAGACTATTTCTCGCAACCCAAAATATTGGTCGAAACTCAATATTGGCCAGTGTAAACATGCGGTCGCATTTGACTTCGTTCGCCATCTGTCAACGACCATCAACTTTCCTCCTAAACCATCGGCCATCCAAATCATAGGCCGTCATCCAGATCGTCGGTGGTCGCCCGTCAACGACGGGCATACCCACTAGATCATCGGCCAAAATCTAGGTCGGAAAATCATCGCCCGTCAATGACATACTGAATTTTCAAATCATCGGCCGTCACCTAGATCTGCCGCCATTGCCCGTCAACGATGGGCACTCTTTACTAGTATATATATATATATATATATATATATATATATATATATATATATATATCTACGAATATATAACCATATATTATCTCATATGTGATTAAGGTTTTTAAATTAGAAAAAAAGTTTAACCCCTCCTCCCCATGTTAAATTAAATTTTCTAAATTTAAGAAAAGGTTAAATCCCCTTGTCCACCCGCTGCGGCGGGTGGGTCGGGGGGAAGGGAATAGGAAAAAAAGGCTTTTTTTATTAGAACCCCCTCCCCTCCCCCCTCTCCGCCCACCCGCGGCGGCCGGTGGGGGGCGGGAGATTCAAAAAAAAATTCTTATTTTAAATTTCTAGCACACCCCTACCCGCCGTTTTTTTTTTTTAATTTCTCCCTCCAACTGCAAAAAATTTCTTCGCAAAATTTTTGCAAAGCCTCTCGCACAAGAATTTCTTGAGCTCATGGTGAAATTTTCGAGACAAGCGCGAGTCGCAAAATTTCGTGACTCGTGCCTTTGCGAAATTTTGTGATGCAGCCTTTCGTGAAATTTCGCGACTTGTGCATGTCGCAAAAATTTCGCGACTCGCGCCTTCGCAAAAATTTTGCAAAATTTTGGCAAATCGCGCATTTGTGAAATTTTTGCGATAGACTGCATCGTGAAATTTTCGCGAAAGCGCGAGTCGCAAAATTTTCACGATGCCTTTGCAAAACTGCCTGGCGCGAGTCGCAAAATTTCGCAAATCGCGAGTTCGCAAAATTTTTGCGAAGGCATTGTGAAGTTTTTGTGACTCGCACCTGTCGCAAAAATTTCGCGATGCCTTCGCCAAAATCCTCTCCCCCCCCCTCACCCTCCCCCTTCCCCGCCCACAATGCCCTTTTTTTGGGGGGGAGGGGGGGGGGGGGAATTTATGAACAAGCATTTAAAACATTAAGTTTTTTTTAACTTCTCCCCTGTCCACACTACTTAACTTAGAAGATTAGATTTAACAAAAAAAGACATGGAGAAAGCCAAAAAAAATTGATATTGTAGGAGCAAAAAAACTTGGAGCAGGTGGTAATTCACTCTGATATAAGAAAGCCTAAAAATTTCAAAAGACAATGTAAATAAGCATTGTAGGGGTGTTAATTTATGTTTTTTTGCTATTGTCAAATGCCATAAAGATTTAATATGGGACAAATGGGTCTCTCTCTCTCTCTCTCTCTCTCTCTCTCTCTCTCTCTCTCTCTCTCTCTCTCTCTCTCTCTCTCTCTCTCTCTCTCTCTCTCTCTCTCTCTCTCTCTCTCTCTCTCCCCCGATGTGTCGCTTCTCTCTCTCACCTCTCTTTGTCCCCCTCCTAGCATCGCTTCAAATACGTTTCAGGGGGTGATTCAAGATCAAAATCATCCCTCTCCTTCACAAATCTCCTCTCTCTCTCTCTCTCTCTCTCTCTCTCTCTCTCTCTCTCTCTCTCTCTCTCTCTCTCTCTCTCTCTCTCTCTCTCTCTCTCTCTCACCCTCCGTCTCCTTCCCCGCTCCCTCTCTCTCACCTCCCATCTCTCCGCTCTTCCACTCTCTCTATCAACTCTCTCCATATCCTTCTCCACTCTCCCTCTCATCTCACCTGACATCTCTCTCTTGACACTATCCCTCTCAACACTATCTATAAAGTCCTCAATCCAAGGATCCTATTCTAAGCATGCCAATCACAAGAAACACAAGGGAACCTGGTGGTGGACAAACCAACCCAACCAAACCTAGAACGAATGGATCTAGCCCCCAAGCTATTGATCAATTGCTCAAAGAAGAATGAGGCATTACGCCAGCAGCATTCTGCCACCGATCATGTATCAAGCATACACTAGTGAGAGCCCAATAGGTCTCCAAAGCCCATGCACCACTAACACCTCACTGGACACCTCTACAGCCTATTTGGGCCACGTCATCCAGTTCCCCAATGACTCACTAATAGACCTATACAAATCCACCATCAAGTGTTTAGGCCTACAACCATTAATTATGACCATGTACACATAAGGGCCACAAATCCCTTATAGTCACAATTAACTTATGGGTTGTCGGTCTATTGGTCCTTAGCATGGACACGCTACCCGAGACCAGTAATGGGCATGACATTCTGCCCCCCTTATTCAAGTTCTATCCTCAGAACTTAAAACTAGGAAAGTTCCTCCTTAAGCTTCCTTTCTGTTTCCAGGAATCGTCATCGTCCATACATCCCTTCCATCGAACCAAATGCTCGGTAACGATACGATTTCTCAATCGTTTAGTTTTTGTATCCAAGATCTTTTCAAGTTCAAGACGAGATACACCCGACGATTCATCCAACAGGTCCAACTAAACTCCAGATCCAATATGCTCTCCTTCATGTAGACTCTTCTTGAGACAATTTATGTGAATTACGGGATGCACTTGTGATCCTTCCGAGAGTTCCAATTGGTAAGCTAAGGAACCGATCTTTTTCAAGATCTTATATGGTCCTTTAAATTTTAGGGGACAATTAATAATGCTTGCCGGTACGCATTACACTCGAATCCTTCAGGATTCTCAAAAATACCCAATCCCCCATTGGGATGTCTCTCGATGATCTTTTCAGACTTGCATAATGTTGGTCCCCATCCTAGGTACACTAGACATTCTCACATGCAATCCGTAGCATTTCCTGCATATCAAGTAGGAAATTCGCTATTTTCTGAAACTTGATCGACCGAGTCTCAACCGCAATGAGTGACCTAGGTTCAAATCTATACATAAGCATAAACGGGCTATAATCAGTAGCCGAATGCTTACTATAACTCAATCTCCGTCAAGGATAACATACTCTCCGAGGAGATATGAATACATATCTTAACTAATCTTTTGATCACGCAAGTAATCCTTCTTTTAAACGATCAATATAACTAGAATCTGAACTATAATTCATCGGATTCTTGTCCTATAATCAAAGAAGGTAACTACCAATGATTAGAAGAACTTTAAGATTAGAGTCATCTCTAGTTTAGCAAATATGGCCACCAAAAGTGATCAGTGGACTCGAATCACGAATGTTCATAATGTCACTTTGGTAATCTGTAAAGCCTAACTAGATACTCTAATTACTTGGTCTTTACCCAAATAAACATAGTCAATCTGGTAAGATGGCCAGTCATTAACAAAATTCCACTATCTTGTTTATTCATCTGGGGTAATCTACCATGAGCACAATCCTCTCCTATGAATTAGTTATTTCCTAGAATCTGAGTTATGATTCACCAATCCTAACTCTCTAGATTTTTGAGACCATACCATATCATAAGAGTGTATTACAATTCTTAAAAGACACATGAATTGTTCTTGAAAGTCCTTTCCATCTAAAAAGTTCGACTTTTCCAACTCACACTCGGTGTCAATAAAAGGATTGTAATCACAAGAATACCCTCACTTTAGATATGGCACAAATTGTCATTCCAAAGTTACGGTCCCAATCTAGAATACATCTAGATTTTCTCTTAAGTTCTAATCTAGATTAACTTAAGATTCAAAAGAACTTTAGTACATGAAGCTTTGACTTTTGGCAACCTACAACTATCCAACTCTCCTGAGTCCTCTGGGATAGCATTCCATCTTTTTTGAAAGAGAAAAGATAAGTCCCAAAAGTTTTCGTGTATTCTATGCACATCCATCAGTAAATGAATCGAAAATGACTCATAAATGATGTGACTTATAAGCGATACCTCTCAACAAGAATTTTTTCCACTTGTTGCTCACTCCACTAATCTTCTCAAAGAGTGTCGAGATTCTATATCACACAACGGAGAACTCCCACACAATTCACGATTTTCACTTGAACACCAATCAATGGCAAAACCGTGCTCAGAATTGGCTCTGATACCAATATAAAGTCCTCAATCTAAGGATCCTATTCTAAGCATGCCAATCACAAGCAACACAAGGGAACCTGATGGTGGACAAACAAACCCAACCAAACCTAGATCGAACGGATCTAGCCCCCAAGCTATGGATCAATTGCTCAAAGAGAAATGAGGCATCACGCCAGTAGCATCTTGCCACCGGTCATGCTATCAAGCATACACTAGTGAGAGCCCAATAGGTATACTTATACCCTCCAAGGCCCATGCACCACTAGTAGTGCACTGTGACACCTCACTGAACACCTCTGCAGCCTATCTGGGTCACATCATCCAGTTCCCCAATGACTCACTGATAGACCCATACAAATCCACCATCAAGTGTTTAGGCCTACAACCATTAATTATGACCATGTACACATAAGGGCCCCAAATCCCTTATAGTCACAATTAACTTACGGGCTGTCGGTCTACTGGTCCCTAGCGTGGACACGTTACCCTCGACCAGTCATGGGCATGACACTATCTCTCTCTCACCTACCATCTCTCTCTCAACACTATCTCTCTTTCAACACTATCTCTCTCTCTCCTCCCGTTGCTCTCTCTCTCTCTCGATCCACCATCACTGATGCCTCTCTCTCTCTCTCTCTCTCTCTCTCTCTCTCTCTCTCTCTCTCTCTCTCTCTCTCTCTCTCTCTCTCTCTCTCTCTCTCTCTCTCTCTCTCTCTCTCTCTCTCTCTCTCTCTCTCTCTCTCTCTCTCTCTCTCTCTCTCAATTTTTGCAAAAGTAGGCTTCCGCAAAATTTTCGCGAAGGCAGGCATCGCAAATATTTCACGAAAGCAGGCTTCGCAAAATTTTTGTGCACAAGCTGCATCGCGAATTTCCAACGACTCAAATTTTTGAAACTTTTTTTATATTCCCCTCCCCCCACCCACCCGCCGCGGCGGTTGGGGGTCGTTCCAAAAATCCGAGTCGTCAAAAATTCGAGTCTTTCCAGAAATTTTTGCGAAATTTTTTTTGCACTGCCTGCCTTCACGAAATTTTCGCAAAAGCATTGCGAAGATTTCGTGAAGCCTGCTTTAGCGATTTTTTCACGACTCGCGCCTTCGTGAAATTTTTGTAAAGGGCACCCTTGCAAAATTTTTACGAGAAATTTGCGATGCGGCCTGCACACAAATTTTTGTGAAGGCGCGAGTCACGAAAAATTCGCTAAGGCGCGAGTCACGGAATTTCACGCGCAGGCTGTATCACGAATTTTCGACATTTTCGCAATAGGGAGCCTTCACGAAATTGTGAAAGCAGGCTTCGCAAAAAATTAGCGATGCAGCCTACACGCAAAAATTTTGCGAAGGCGCGAGTCGAGAAATTTTGCTGCCAGCTGCATCGCGAATTTTTGATGACTCGAATTTTTGCAACTTTTTTTTATATTCCCCTTCCCCCGCCCACACGTCGCGGTGGGTGAGGGTTGTTCAAAAAATTCGAGTCATCGGAAATTCGAGTCTTTCCATAAATAGTGCAAGAGAGGTGTTCTCTCTCACGAGTGAGACTAGCTACTACTAATTTTCTATATCTTGGCATGCTACTACTGTGCATTTGTGCATAGTGCTTCGTCTGCATCTCATGTGTATGTATTGTCTCTCACGATGATCCTATATATAGGAATGAGGAGACATGATTAATCTAATCTAGACTAATCAAAGATAGCATTGTGCTAATTACAGCTGGTTCTTGTTGCCAGTCATTTTCATTAGCCGCCTTTGTGTCTTCACGTTCGGGATTCACTTTTTGAAGGTGTGTGAAGTTACGAGCTATTTGGTCCTTCTCGAAAAATGCAAAAAGGCCAAAGGTAGGCCGGAAGAACATGTTTTTAAGTGTGATGTAAAAAACCCGACAATGGGCTAAAAAAACAATTCCAAGTCATTCTAGACTTAGTATCGCATTTTCTCAAAATTGCGAAGAAGTGCGAACTGTGCTAAACTTAGCATAAAAATGCATCAGTCCGAAAATAAATGTAAGGAAAGACATAAAATACTAAAGCTTTGAAATGTAGAAACTTAAGGTTTCTTCATAACCAAGTAAGTGTATACTTTTTAGATTTTATTAATTTGATTTTTTCATATGAATTGTGATTTTACATGCATTCTAAAAAACATATTGTTTTCTAACTGTAGTGGCCACTGGAGCTTATATGTGCTATCTTTATATGTCAATGATGAGGGTGTGTGTAATCCATTTTGTATGAAGATGAACTCTATTACACACACCGACAAAACAGTGAGAAGCCAGTTAAGAAAACAGTTTAAACACCCGGCCGGATCAATCACCATAGCACAACGTCAAGTGCAACAAGACAAGACAACATAATTGCTCTCCACAAACTGTATATTCAATTGATAGGTAAGTACAAAGATAAAGTTGCTTAAAAACACTCAAAGGGCTCGTAAAGAAAGATGGCCCGATAATTCTAGAACTGAGCACACGTGGTGCCGTCGAAATAAGAAAGCAATGTATAAGTCGATCATTGCTATTTTAACTCTCTCCCTCAATGATCAACGTCTCTCTTAGTTTTGGAGTTTACTCTATTCACGAAACATATCTCCATGATAGTATTACAAGTAAAGGCTTTTTACATAACCAGATTTAAGCCAAGTTTGGCTCTAAAAGTCTTGTCGCGACATACCAACAGTAAAATGATTGATATTTGTAGTATAAACGGTTATCGTTCCTACTAGAGAGCAATAAAAAGGCTAATACTGTCATTACTAGTGCAAAACCAGAAATAACTAAGAATGAACGGAGTGGAATATAAAATGTTTGCAATCTGGTCATCAACAGATGTTCAACAAGGGGCTGCCAGAACAACCTTTCAAAGAAAACAAAACACCCAGGAGAAAAATACTGAATACTTCATTATGGTTTTCAGATTCAAATGGGAGTGAACTCAAGAAAGCAAATACTTCGGCAAAAGGGAAAGCCACACAGTGTTTCCATTATCTTGACAGTAGCTTATCATGAATCTAACTCCTATGATCTGCGCAAATCACAAGATTGAAGGCTAGAGACACTTCACTAGACAATTCCAGTCCAAACACTGTGTATAGGCACAAACAATACATTGCCATAAACTTTCCATTACCAAAATGAATCACCATGAAAAGCACAGAAGGTATTCACAGTAGAAACAAGTTGTGTGATTCAGAACACTCAGATTTACATTATCTGTATTCCCCATTTGCAGAGTACAAAGATATGTGCAATACAGTCTAGACACTACAAAGTAGAGGGATTGCTACACCTCTATACAAGAATCTGAGAACACAAAGGTTCTGATCTTGTAGAAGAATAGCAAAAGCAGTAAATCTACATTAAAGCACCAAAAGAGCTTCTGAGCCTCTGTTCTACATTGTGTCTGAATGAATTACAATGGCATAAGATTGGCATAATATAGCCATAGAGATCCATGCTAGAGACTGTGGGCTTTGATAACTGTCTGCAAAGAGAGAGCAAATAAATATCTGACATCTGAAAATAAATGCCCATGAGCCAATGGAATGCTGCCAACAAATAGCTGACATTTGGAATGCAAGGTCATTGCCTTGTGCAAGGAAAACATTCGTATGAAGGATGAATGAGGGTCGCTGGCCATTTGCAAATTGTCTTTGAATCTGCAAAACTATTTCTTGAAGGTGTGCGAAGAGCCAATAGAAGTTTGCCACAGCCTTCTAGACTATCGTTGGAGGTCGAATGGCTGTCTGAAAACCCCCTGTAGAAGAAAGAGAGGTGGCCGTTACTAGATCGTTGAGGAGGTATGTAGAAGTGCGTTGAAGACCTGCCATAACTGTCTGCTCAGTTGTTGTCCTGGAAGAAAACCGCCTGCTGACTTGCATGAGAGGAAGAGAGCGTTGCCTTCGCTGGTCTTACTAGAAAACCCTGCGACTGATGCCCGAGATGGCTGGAGGTGCATTTGTGGCTTGCCGCCTTCTAACTTACGTGGACAAGAACCTCTCTTCGCTGCCTTGAGAAAATGTGAAGAGAGAGAGAAGAAGTGCGAAGGTTGCCCTTGAAGAAGTGCGAAGCTGCCTTTAAGAAGTGCGAAAACTGTCCTTCAGAAATGCGAAGGTGTCAAAAGGTAGAAAATCCTGAAAAATGCAAAAGTGGGAGGCTCTGGCTGCGTGGAGGTGCTTTGAGATAGGCACTAAAGAATGAATGAGGCTCCGAAAATCCCGAATAGTGCAAAATGTGCGACAATGGCCCTTTAGATTTGTAGTGCCTTCCCTTTGGAAATAGCAGTTTGCCCTTAGAAAATGCGAAGATTGGCGGGCTATAGTCAGCCGCTAAAACTGCCATTGAAACTTTGGGAACACAATGACAAAGCAAAGGCTTAAGATTAAGCAATAAAAAGCCAAAATTATTAACAAATTGTTGAAACCAGATCACCACATATTCTCCTCCTCAAGTGTGTAACGGCTCGCAAACACTGAGAATAGGAACCGGTGTTGAAGCTTTGAAGAGAATCTGACTTGCCACAGTCTGCAGCCTTTGACAAGCCAAAGCATTGATTGTACATGTTTTAACAAATAAAACTTCAGCATATATTACTTCCAAAAGTCAACACCTTTCGACATGGTTATGAGCAGATGTAAAATGGAAAATCAACTGTAAAAGCTTGGCTCTGCATCATAAAAATTATGTGATTTTCGACAGCAGCACCGACAAGTTGTTAACTATGAACAGAGCATAGAAAGATCAGCATTTGTCAGCAACAGTCTTTAGACAACATCGGCACATCTCGGATAGCACCAAAGACTTAGAACATGCTTTTATTTTAGCTTGAAGATCCTGTAAAATATTGAAACTAAGCAAAACAGAGAAAGAAAAATAAAAATCCGATCTGGAAAAGCATAGATATAGGTTTGCTTACGGAAAACCAGAATCTTATTGACATGACGAAGAATCTTCAGGCTATAACATTACAAAAACTTAACACATTTTACAAACTGTAAATAATTTTAGGAACTCTACAAAAAATCGAAAATAGAAAATCAAAAGTGAAATGACGAGTCAGGGTGGGCGAAACTCAGATTTCACTGTTCCTCTTCTGAAATGCTTGAAGAACCAGAACAATAACCTGTGAATCTGAAAGAATATCACAGAACATCCTATTTGGCATTTCTCCCCGACAACGGCGCCAAAATTGGTATATGTCGCGGCATACCAACAGTAAAATGATTGATATTTGTAGTATAAACGGGTATCGTTCCTATTAGAGAGCAATAAAAAGGCTAATACTGTCATTACTAGTGCAAAACCAGAAATAACTAAGAATGAATGGAGTGGAATATAAAATGTTTGCAATCTGGTCATCAATAGATGTTCAACAAGGGGCTGCCAGAACAACCTTTCAAAGAAAACAAAACACCCAGGAGAAAAGTACTGAATACTTCATTATGGTTTTCAGATTCAAATGGGAGTGAACTCAAGAAAGCAAATACTTCGGCAAAAGGGAAAGCCACACAATGTTTCTGTTATCTTGACAGTAGCTTATCATGAATCTAACTCCTATGATCTGCGCAAAGATCACATCTTTGCTTATGTGGATCTTGTTCATTACAGGATCAAAACACCTATATGCCTTTGTTCTCTCTTCAAAAGTAGGTAATCTCTCCCTCGAAGCAATGCCGCTCACAAACATCTGTAGCCCTTCCGAGACACCGCTCATTGTGGTATGTACCAATTCAACGTCCCTAATTGGTTTTCCAATTGCCACAAGTTGATCTTTCAGCTCCTTTATCCTGGTAAAGAAAGATCCCACCGATTCGCTTTCTTCCATCCTAACTGCATTCAATCTCGACTTCAAGAACATGGCCCGAGCTAGATTGCAAGTCTAAAATTGCATTCTAAGAGCTTCCCAAGCTCCCCTAGCCATCGTGGCATCACTTATATGAGTGATCACATGGTCTTTCATTGAAAGATTGATCAAGGAAAATGCTCTCTGCACCTTTTTATCAAAGGCCATCATGTCACATGGAGTGGTATTTAGCCAGACTTTAATACCTGCCACGATCTCCCGTAACTCTTTCTCCATCAAAATGCTCTTCATCTTGAATTTCCAGATGTTGGAGTTAGAAGCCCCATCAAGTTTGCTTGCATCACCCAAAATTGCCTCATTGATGTTAGCCATTTCTAAACTACTTGAAACTCCACCTGTAGGCTATAAAGTGTATGTCGAAGCCAACCGTGATGTCAAAAATAAAAAAAAATGACCTGCAATTTTTGGCTTACCAGGCCACCCGTCGCCCTTTTGCCAAATTGAAAGCCAAACTGGCGCTTTCCGAAATGCTTATCGTCACCAACTCCTAGCTACCTGCCTAGTGGAATGGTGAAATTACTTCTGACATGTTTCGAACACTTTCTCCGTGGTAATCACTCTGTTTTGGCATACCGTACTTGTAGGTACAGTCAGGATGCCCTTTGTTTGGAGGCTATAGCCTTTCGTTTGGCCAAAATAGGCTAAAGGAGGTGAAAATAAGGGCAATTTGGGTTTTTAAACCGTTTCTTCAATGTGAAGAAACTTCACCTTTCAAAAACTTGGGACCCAACAATTTTTTCAGTTTGAAAATTTTTAATGAAAAGAAGGCCTATTTTGTCTTTCAGTTCTTCAGGGCCCTTTCAAAGTCCATCTAAGGGTTATCCTCCATCCTGTGGCCCATGTTCCTCCCTGAGAATTCCATCTTGGTCGTTGATTTATTGGAGGCTTATTTCAATGGCACAAAAAGTATATGGGCATTAAAGCCCGCTCCTCCACGCACCAAACACCTTCAGCCTCTACAGTCTAACCTCGCTGGCCGCGTGCGACGTTTGAGCCTTCTTCCTCCTTCTCTCTCTGCGATGGCAGCCCCAAGCTTCTATATTCAAGCTATGAAAATTTCTGATTGCTCCACTCCTGCACACTGGCTGATCAACGGCCACCCACGGCCTCTCCACACATTCACAATAGTAGCAACACTTCTAGCTCTTCACCGCTCTGAAAAATCTTGTAAATGGAGAAAGATCTTCAATGTTTCCTATTGAAACCCCAGCCATGAAGGAAGAGAGACTTCTTGGGCTATGCTCAGGTTTTCTCTTAGCTAATGTTTTGCAGCCTTCTATTGCACTCAGGTCGCCCTACAGTCAGCAATTATCTGCTTCAAATAGATCTTCAATTGGCTTCAAATTGAATCCACACTAGGCAGCCTTTCTACGGAGTTCTATGCTTCCGTTTGGCTTCTCATTTCAGCCGACAATCCCCTGCCTCTGAATCTTCTTATAGTTTCGAGCTATTCCATGAATCTCCACAGACTTGATTTCGTGCTTCCTAGCCAACAAACCGTCGTGAATTCGCAGCTCTCTGTTCTTGTCCGGTGATTGTAGCCACCAAGGGCTCTGATACCAAAAAGTTAAGAAAACAGTTTAAACACCCGACCGGATCAATCACCACAACACAACGTCAAGTGCAACAAGACAAGATAACAGAATTGCTCTCCAAAAACTGTATATTCAACTGATAAGTAAGTACAAAGATAAAGTTGCTTAAAAGCTCTCAAAGGGCTCATAAAAGAAAGACGGCCCGATAATTCTAGAACGGAGCACACATGGTGCCGTCGAAATAAGAAAGCACTGTATAAGTCGATCATTGCTATTTTAACTAAGCCTATCATAAAAGTACTGGAACTCTTTCTAGTATCATATCATGGTACCAAAAGAGCCAGATAAGAAAAACAATAAAAATTACTAATTGTTGAACCGGAATTTTCTCGATCTTAGAATCAAAGTAGCTCACTTGGAGTCGCCATACATTGAAACAAGAACCTTTTTTTCTAAAAAAATCAAAAGCTCTTTACCCTCCTACTCTATGTGTCAAACTTGCCTAAAAATATATATTAATTATTCAAGAAAAATATGGGCAAAATATTTTCAAAATTTCTCTTTTTTACAGCTTGATGTCGACTAGTTTTAATGATTTTTCTAGGAGAGTACATCATCATAAGGATGTCGTAGAGTAGTTCCACCCTATTACACTTCAAATTAAATATTCATACATATATAGATTGTTTACCTAGATAATATAGAATTAGCATTTTGATTTTTTTTTGAATGGATGGAACCACGTTACCAAAAACTTGGCCCCCAACATCACAAGAGAAGATTGCACCTACATGTGCTTCTATTGAGACGTAGAAAAAGAAAATAAAACAGTAATTGTAGATTGGAATTTAGTTTATAGGTTCTACACCAAGAACCGAGCTTGCCCTACCACTCTCGACAAGTTCTGAGTATTAGGACTTACCTTAATATGTCTCTCACTTCTCAAAAGTAATCTTCTCAAAGTCATAGTGATGTCTAACTGTTTGGCCATTTTTAGCCATGGTCTTTTAAACCATAAGCAACAAGGGTTAGGTGTATTAGCTAAGTCTATGAATGTAAAGGACATCATAAATTCCAATCCAGCTGACAAAGTTGGCCTACCTCAACCACTCTACTTTATTTTAAAAATTAGAATTGATGTAAAGTTTAGAACCAAACCACGTAGATATGAACCAAACCATGTAGAGCATGATGGCCTCAAAACACAAAAATGAGACAAGGGAGCACCTCAAGGTAATACTCTAATGTGAAGGGCTAGGAGATAAGGTGAACAAACAAACCTAAGGGCTAAGGAGCTTGGGCCTCTCAAAGCTATCAATATATATTTTCGGATGAGCATATTTTGCACCTATAACAATGGTGGTGCAACAACCATCTAATGGAAATAGGGGATGAGGCCACCATCTCTTCAAAATGGTGGAATCATTCCTCACCCTTAGATATGTGAGACAACACCACTGCCACAATATTGGTGGTGATGCCAAATACACTCATCTCGTATTCGACACAACCACTACAACTACATAATGGGCTCCCAATAATCCGAAGGTGAGAGTGGGTGATACCACCATCTCCCTAAATGCTATGTTCTTTTCTTCACCCTCAAATGGCTGGCAGGGGGAGCCCACCAGTGTCGTTGCAACAGTGGTGCGAAATTCAAAATCCAGTGATCTCAGTGTCATTGCAAATCCTGTGATCTCTCTCAAAGCACCAACTCCGAGTGGCATTTAGCTCCACCCCATATATGCCTATCTAATATGTCTAATAAGGATATACTCTAAAAAGAGAAAGAGAGAATGTCAGAGCCCGTCCACATCTAAGAAGAAGAGGTGAGTATCTACTTTTTGGGTGAAAATCCAAAGCAACTTTCATAACTTATATTTTACTTAATTTGAAGGGTGCAAGAATGTTTTTTGAAAAATTTTTCAATTGAAAAGGCTAAAATAAAATTGCATCTATATAAAAGAAAAATAGGTTGCGAAGCTCTAAGAAAATTTCAAAATGCAATCCAATAGGCCCAATATTCACATTTGTGCATGAAGAAAGACTAGAAAAAGAAAAGGGAACAAATGGGGTAGGTGTGACTCATCATCCCTATTGGGCCTCCTTGTGTGCAAAACAGCCTGAAAACTTAAACCCATTTTATCGTTATCGTCAAGACATTTCTCTCTCTCTCTCTCTCTCTCTCTCTCTCTCTCTCTCTCTCGCGTTGGAGTTTTTCGACCGATAATAACCTGCTTCTCACCTTACATCGATACCTGGATATGGATGCCTTTATAAGAAGCCTCGCTGATCCTAATCTCAAGTTCTGGTTCGTGTTCCTCAGATTATTGCAGCTGGTTGAGCGTTCTAGGTACGATTTTGATAACATATTGGCGCTTCCGTTTTATTGTAGTGCCTGCAGGTCTGCGGTTTCGTGATTATTCGAATACTGTTTTGCGATATTGTAAGGTTGTTGCTGTTGCAATGTTTGGCGATTTTGCTGCTCTCGTCATTGAATGATCTTTTGGCAATATCGTGCGTTTTCTGTTTCGTGATAATTTGCTGACGGTTTGGCAATATTGTACCATTTTTTTCTGTTTCATGAATTTATGTGGTTTTTGCAATATTGTGCAGTTTTATTGTTTATCGATTGGATACCGTGTAGCAATATTGTGCAGTTTTACTGTTGCGGTGTTGTGCAATTTAACGGTTTCATGACTGAAGAATCTTTCTGCAATTTTGTGCATTCTTACAGCTTCATGATTGAATGACGTTTTTGCATTATTGTGCTATTTTACTGGTCTACAAATAAAAAGTAAATGTTTGAACTTTGATGTTGAATACTGTTTTTGTGATATTGTGCAATTGTAAAGTTTTATTGTTTGGGTTGTCGAAACGTCTCTTTCATGTTATGTTGTTGCCTTACAGACCTGTCAGAAGTAGCCTTTCCAATGCAGCTCGTTCGTTTGATATTATCTTCGAGAACGTAAAATGACGCAGTTACTTGGAAAACGAAGTATCTACTTGAAATTGTTCAAAAAGCAGCAAGAAGATTCGAATCCCCTTATTTAGATATAATCTGTAGTTGGCATTTTGTAAGGTGTAGTGTTATTCACTAACGGCAGGGGTTTTTTCATGTACTACGATCTGTTTCTGATCTTGTTTTGAATAAGAATAGATTTCCTACTCGGTAGATTGAATGACCTGAATTCTAAGTATTCTACGTTCTCAACATCCTAAAACTGAAATTTCTCCGTTTTCCAGCTGCTTGTTTTCATGCGGCTAAAGAGGTCCTCTACAATAGCGCCATTCTTCTCATATGCTGTGCTATATTCTTCATTTCTACAAACGTCGATATTCTCTGTAATTGCTGTTCAAGGATTGCATTAAAGTCTACCTTTTTCACCTTAGGTTTTTACCATTCACTGCTATGAAAACAGTTGTAGTTGCTATATTTCTCTGCATGATGATGTTGATGATATTTAGAGCTAGACGATATTGATGATGTCTGTATTGTATGTTTGTTGCAAGCTTGTGGAGCCATGAAGGGGTCACATAGACTCGCTCCTCTGATCATTCCCACGTTTGTCCTGCTAATTCTTGGTATTGCTGTCAACGAAAAAGTGTGTATTGCTGGGATTACCAGCAAATACATTCGTCGACCGGAGGCATCTGTTGACTTGCCAATTGACAGTCCATATTTTGCTGTCCCACCTGGAAATAATCCTCCACAACAGGTCTCTCTGTCTCTCTCTCTCTCTCTCTCTCTATATATATATATATATATATATACACACACACACACACACACTATAGTTGCGTTTTGCTCGCACATGAAGGGCATCGACAATGATCAATTACTCACAAAAAGTGTTTATATATTTTTGGAGTTTGTGTTCTTTTAAAATCTAATTTTTTGGCAACAAAGAGTGACATTTTTGTTGGCAAAAGCATGACATTTTTTACGGCACCTCACACATTATCTCTCTAAAATAGTGTTATACTATATAGATATATATGTCACACACAAAAACTCAAAAACACTTTCTTTTTTTTTGACATTAAGCGTCGTAACTTGTCTCACACACAAGCGCACACACACATAGCGCACGCATATTTTGGCAAGTAGTTGCCTATATTATGAATTGCATATGTGTGCTTGTTGTCACATTGTAGAAATATAATGGCTCATTCTTTAGGTTGTGTGCTTCTTGTCACGTTGTAGGAATATAATGATTGGTTCTCTTGTCTTGGGTGGCATAGAGACAAAAAGAAGCCATTATATTCTTACAATGTGTCACAAACACACTTTGTCAAGCATAATATATAATCTGTGCCACAAAAATCTTATTAATAATTTAATCATCTCACATGGGACAAGCTTAATATAGAGCTTGAATATGTGGGGCCCAGAAACAATTATGGTCCATGATTTCATGCGGGAGGGCACAAGCTTGGTATACAGCTTGAATATGTGAGGCTCACAAGTAGCTATGGTCCATAGCATCATGTCACATGACAAAAACATTAGTCTAGAGCTTGGATATTTGGGCCCAAAGACACATATGGCTTAAGACTATGTGTCACATGGACCTACTTAGTTTTAAAATTTTGTCATTTTGTCATTGATCCTTGAGAGGATTCCATATTTTCAAGATTCCATCCATGATGCTTCGTATTTTGAGGGCTAAAAATTACAATGACACACATCATGTACACTTTGGGTCAAATGCCAAGGTCAAGCCAAGAAACCCAAGGCTACACATAGCACCCCAAATTTGACACTTCCAACTCATCACTAATACTTGTAACAAATCATATGAGACTAGTGGAGAGGACCTCTCTCTCTTTTATGAATGAAGTCTTGTTGTTTGTCTCACATAGGTGCACCTTGAACTTACTACTATGTGTGAACACGAACATTATTATTCTTATTTATGCTAGTATGATCATATGAATGATCTTATTCAGATCTTATTTAGTTTCAACATTATTGTTGATTTGTTGTTTCTACTCCGGTACTCCCACTTCATGTGCTATGCTTCTAAAACCTCAAACACTTCCATATGGACTATGTCAAGAGATGTCTCTTTAAAAACCTGCACATGGACGATGCTCTGGTCCAGCTCTGCATCTTCAAAGGGCTGCACCTTGATCCTTAAAAGAGAGCTTGAAAGCGAAGAAGCTCTTCTAGAGCTTCTGCACACAAATCTTGATGGCCATTGTGATCTTCTTTCTTCTTCTCATGATCTTCAGATGCCGTTTTCCAGCATCCTTGGGGAAAGTGACCAACTTTCCTAAGTAGTTACATTTGCCATTTTTATCAGAATCATCCATTTTCCATGGTTTGGATTTTGTCAACAATGCCACTTCTTGAACTGAGACTCCGTTCTCTTTTCTTCTAGACTCTTCACGAAGTAATCTAGCAGACATGTATTCCATGTCTAGATCATTTTGTCGACTTTCTAAGAAAACAATGAGATTCTCATAGGATTCAAGGAGACTTGCAAGAGGTTACGACAATATCTTACTTTCTGCATAAATAAAGATGATTTGAAAGGCTCCTTGTCTCAAACAGATTCTCTAGAATTGCCCATGCAGCTTTAGCAGTAGTTGTTGACCTAGCATGCATTAACTGCTCATCATTTAAGTTGAGACAGATTGTTGGAAATGCTGTATATTCACACTTCTCATGAATCTTCAGTTCAGCAAGGCTAGCATTTTCATCTGGAGGATGTGGATTCACAACTATATCCCAGAGTTCTTTCTCCTCTAGAATCATTTGCATTCACACCTCTTAAGTTGTTTAAGGACCATTTTCACCTCAGCTGATTTTCAAGAAATTTTTGACCACAATGCATGTCAATGTTCTAGAAATCGGATAAACACATGTTTGTAAGGTTTAACACTTAAACATGAACTGTTTAGGCATGCATTGAATGAAAGTCTTATGCTTGTGGTCCATTGAATGGACATCATCTTGCACATATGTTATAGATACTTTCTCATTTTGGATCTTGAAATCTGTGAGCGTGACATTCAAGCACTATAGTAGTGTTATAATAGGCAAGCAATGTGGCGGCTAATTTGCCACATCAATTTCCTCCTAGTTCTGGATTATACTAGTATGATATATCTGCAACATCACTTTGCTGAGTTAATGACGTCTACTGTAGTTTGGAATTTGCTTGATAATTTGTCATAAAATAATGCTCTGCTCTCAAACATTATACAAACATGCTTTATAGGTTATTGTTTAATGGGCCCACATGATTTGAGTAGTCATAATCTAGGATAAGGACCGCGCCTAAAACCAGAAACAACAATTTCTTACTTGTCTTATGTCGAGCTCATGATGACAGGTGCATCTCACTCAAGCTGATCGTGATGGACAAGCAGTAATTGTTTCATGGGTTACACCATTAGCAGCACTGAGCACAGTGAGTTATGGACTCAACAAAAGTCAATACGATCATTCTGTAACGGGTACCTTCACCCGTTACTCTTTCTACAACTATACTTCTAGATATATCCACCAAGCTACTTTGAGAAACCTCCAGGTGAGACATCATGTAAACTATGCCATTTCTTTCTATCCTTAGTAGTGCATTTGTCCCACCAGCTATGCTTTCTAGTAGGAGCAAGCTAAAGTGATGAAATGTAAAACTCATTTTTTTTCAATGGAAAAGTAGGGACTCATTTGTTTGGCATTGCTCTTTAGTGCTAGCCTTCATCATGACCAAGTTTGTTTGTCACCTTTGTAGAAGTGATTAAAATCAACATTGTACAAATATATGAAAGCTATTGTGGACATATGTTTGTGCATGTGACTTGCATCTACTTTTGCGCTGATGACATGAGTAGGGATGTCGTAGCATTTGTTTTATGCTATGCATGATGCTTCATATCTTTTGTAGACTATTGTACATTGGTTGTTTGTAATTTATTGATGAATCATCGAGAATAATTAGCTCTTTGTTTTCGTAAGGATATTCTTGCTGAATGATTGATTTGGGATTTGTGTGAGGTGAGATAATTCTCTTTCTTTGAAAAGTGAACTGACCTCTCAATAACACTAAATCCAGAGAAGCAAAAGCTTGAGGGACATCTTAGGTGCAATCATGGAATAACAAAGTAAACAAACTTAGCAAAGAAAAAGAAAAGTCCATTGGAATGTATGGCCAGTACTCTCCCATTGGCTCTTAGGGCTCTCAAAGAGCCCCTAGACTAGAAAAATGAAAGCTGTGTTGCCCTCTCCACAATTCATTCATTGTACAATTTTAGGTGTAAACCAAAGTTCCCCACGACACAGGTCCCGTGGAGTCTGAGTGCCGTAGCAAGTGCCGTACCACGGCACATGTGTCGTGGTATGGCACCTATATATATTTTTTTTAATTTTTTGAAAAGGGGCATTTTATGGTTTTTTTTAATTAAAAAAAAAGAAGTTATGTAGGTGCCGTGGGTGCCGTGGCACTGAAAAGGTACGGCACCCACGGCACGTGTGCCGTACCAGGTGCCGTACCACGGCACCCAGAACTTTGGTGTAAACATTCTTGTGTGTATCAATGCTTCAGGTGTGGTTCTGCTATTGATCTTTCCTTGTCAATCTCATAAAAATTTATAGCATCAGACTACCCACAAGTACTTTTCTATTGGTGCAGTTCGGTACAACTTACTACTATCGGGTTGGATCTTGGGTTGGATCTGGATCCTCTTATAGAGAATTTTCGTTCACGACTCCACCACCTGTTGCTCCAGATTCACCGTACATTTTTGGAGTCATTGGTAAGCAAGCTAGTATACCATTTTCATCATTGGAGGGTACATATTGAAAAAACTTAGAGCTATCAAGAGTTTCGGTAGATAATCTGTTTACAATGCGTCCACACTACTAGTATTCACACTAAGAAGCAAAATTTAAGAAGAATATTAAGAAATTTTTTCAATCATGTTATAGTATGGATGATCTATTACTGTGCAATATGATGTTTCAATTTAAGTGAACTTAACTTTTTTTTTTTTCATGATAACTGTACTTTCTTGATGTCCAAAAGTCAATGCATTTACAGATTGCTAGAAACATTTTTACAGAAGACCTGTTGAGTGCCTTAAACTGCAAAATGGAACCTCCAACAATATTCAAACTACATTGTCGACAACATTTTTGATGAACTATAATCAGGATAATTGGATATGCATTGTTGTTCTTGATCGCTTCTAATCTTTTTTTCATTTGAGGCTTTCCTAATATGCCTAAGATGCTCGTTCCTCTTATCTGTTTACAAAGTCTTCATTGAGTTAGTTTAGAGGGTTGCAACATGAAATCTAGATGTCATCCTTTACTGAAAATTCATTGAGTTAGCTCAGAAGTCATGACAGGAAAAGTAAGTTGTTGATGTACCTTAACTTCGAATGTTGGCTATGCTCACTTTAACTTATATCATTTTTTTGAGTTCATGGTACTCCAGATTTGACATTTTCCTGCTTACATGTGAATGAGAAGTTGAGCATTTTATTTCTTCAGGGGATCTTGGTCAAACCTATGATTCATTAAGCACATTTCAGCACTATCTCAAAAGCCAAGGGCAGGCAGTGTTGTATGTAGGGGACTTATCATATGCTGACGACTATCCATTTGATAATAATGTTCGTTGGGACACATGGGGACGACTTGTTGAACCAAGCACAGCTTATCAACCATGGATCTGGACTGCAGGCAACCATGAGATCGAGTTTTTGCCTGAAATAGTATGGAATTATATTGCTGCACAACCCTTGCCTTGATTTTGGACAATAAACACTCTGTTGAGAATGATAGATAGGAAACAAGTAGTGCACAACATTAAAGTTTGAAGTATAACAGTCAAGAAATGCCTAGTTTGTGTGTTGGAGATATTTACACGTTTGTTCTCGACTATGCAGGGAGAAGTAACAGTTTATAAGCCGTTCCTTAGTCGTTATCCTACACCATATTTTTCCTCTGATAGCACTTCACCTCTATGGTACTCAATCAGGCGAGCATCGGCTCACATTATTGTTCTGTCATCATATTCTGCTTATGGTAAGTTCCTTCTTAGTGACTTAAATTTATCAATGTATGCATTGTGAGTGATCTATGAAGTGCTCTTGTGATAAGCATTAACATTAACATTTGTTGTTCGAAGAAACAAGAGCAAAGTACAAGAGTTTCCACAACCGTCCAACCTTGAATGAGAGAGATTGTGACTTTTTGATTACAAAATTGTCACCTAAAGTGATGTTTAGCCAGCAACAATCAGTTAGCTTCATCAAAGCTAGAGTTTCTTGATTTCAACGACACAATACTAGAAAAGAGCAAACTCATTTTAGATATACACGTCATTCTTGCTACATTGAGGAAACATTTTTGGAATGTTCAGTGATGGACAAAACTGTCTAAGTGATCATTTTGCACAGCCATCTACTGCACCAAAAGCCAATTATGCTTTTAGATACTTTAGGTTTCAAGAGAAAATGAGGTTATAGTGCAAAATAATTTCAATAGAATCTTCAGATGAGACATTGAGAGTCAATCTTTCAACCTCAGAGCTTGCACTGACATTTCAACCTACCTCAAGATAGAAAATCTCTATCAAGATAAAAGCGACAATTCAATATTCAAACTTTGAATGCATCATCCAATCCTGAAAAGTAAGCATGTATTAGCAATTTTCAAAAGTAGTCGGCGCAAATCCTTGCAACTATCGAATTTTTAAAAAAATAGCAAGAAAATTCTTTGACATGCTTGTCAAGGCCAGGCCAATAGCCTACATTTGAATGAAGTATTAGAACAAGATATGTTCTTGCGTGTTTCTTGGTCACACCATCGTAGGGAATTGAATGCAAAGCTAAATATAAATCTATAATTAGAGGTGCAATTGGCAAGTCTTGTCATCGACAACCATGAGCCTTTTTCAATCCATGTGTTATGTTTCATTCATTTTTTTTCTCGTGTTGCAAGGATTATTTTGCTCTGCGTTTTCCAACATCATCATCTCCAATGATACTACGTGAGCAGCACATTAAAATTGAGTGCTCACATTGGTTTTCATTTTCTGTACCATTGACAGGCAAGTACACACCACAATGGGTTTGGTTACAAGCCGAGTTAACAAAAGTTGATCGGACAAAAACCCCATGGCTGATAGTGCTCATGCATTTACCTATGTACAATAGCAATACTTATCATTACATGGAAGGTGAAACATTTCGTGTACAATTTGAGTCTTGGTTTGTGAACGCAAAAGTGGACATCATATTCGCAGGTCACGTGCATGCTTATGAAAGATCGGTATGTACTTCTATTCTTCACATTGATACAAAAGCTGACCCTTTTTTCCTACAGCCAATATGATAACTGAATATTGCAAAGCCCGGTCTAATGATTGCAGAATCGGATTTCAAACGTGGCATATAATATTACGAACAAAGCTTGTACACCTGTATTTGATAATTCAGCGCCTGTGTATGTAACAATTGGAGATGGAGGCAACATTGAAGGAATAGCTGGAAAGTAAGAATTCCTTATCCTCCTGAGTGCTAAGTACTAGTTTTGACGACACAGTTTCTTTTCAATCAACTTCTCTTTGAAAGCATTTATTAATTTGAATCGCTGCTTCTCGAATCGAGCTGCTTATGAGATAAATGCGTCAAAGCATATGTGATCATAATGATCGCCGGTGAACGTGCATCTTGCAGCTTTACAGAGCCGCAACCACAATATTCAGCATATCGTGAGGCCAGTTTTGGACACGGTATTTTGGATATAAAGAACCGTACTCATGCGTACTTCAACTGGCATCGTAATCAGGATGGAGAAGCTGTGGTTGGTGACTCCTACTTGCTCCTTAATAGGTTCAATGCACCTTAATTTCTGGTTGCACATTTGCCACAGCTATATTATGGTAAAGAAAATCAATTTTGGGTTAAATAGAATTCGCTAGTCCAAGAACGCACTGAAATGGTGCCTTTAGAAGGAATTGGTACTTTTCTTGCTCTTTAAGCCTCTTGTTAAGCTAGTTTGACAACATTTGCATTTGGGGTCTAAAACTTTACAGCCTTCAAAACATGTATTCATAGGGTACTGAGGTTATGTTGGTGATGTTGATCCTATCTGTAACTTTCTAATCTGCCAGCTTTGCTAGCAAGCAACAAAATAAAGCTACTCCTTCTGTATAAAGATGTGCATTGGATTTTAACATCAGTTAATGACCTCACGAGACATACAATAATTTGTAGGTGTTTTCAAAGCTCAAGTGCTCTCCAAGTCCCATATAAGAAAAGGAGACCTTCATTGGTCCAAAGGTACAAAAAGTTCCCTTAATAAGAAAAGGAGGCCTGCTGTTGGTCCAAATTTTAAACAAGAACGAGGCCTTCTGTTGGTCCAAATATTAAACAAGAACGTTGTGGTATATCACATATGCATTGCCATAATTGTGGTATTACTACTAGTCTCCTAGACATATGAACTTGCACAATGTGTGAACTATACAAAACTACCTACACCCATCACATGCACATACTACTACAATATTTCCAGGAGTCTCTCTAAGTTCTAGGATCTCTAGAATGGATATGCAATTACCTCTTTTCTTTCCTTCGAGATTGCCAAATGAGAGACTTTGAGAAATGAAACCTTGGTTAGTGAAGCTATTTTCATTCCATAATCCCATTTTTGATTTTTTAACAAAGGAAATGGTGGCAGCTCACCGGGAGTTTGCAAATTTTTTTGAGAAAAATTTACGCGGACGTTTTGCAGAGCAGAATGTGCATGTAAATTTCTACATGCACGTTCCGGGTGGAAGGTGCATGGAAAAAAAATTTACATGCACCATCCGTCCGGAATGTGCATGTAAAAACAAATTCACGAAAAAATAAAAAATAAAAAATGAGATTACGTCTGGGAAAGCCTGGCTCCTCAAGCCCTTCCGCCCACAGAAGGGCTTACGGCCTCGGGCCTCCGTCCTCGGCCTCAAACCCTTCCGGGGCGGAAGGGCCTCAGAGCCGGTCCTTCCCCCCCACATTAAATTGCTTGTTGAATGCATAAAGCCATCACCTTTTTATAGATTTTGTCTCTCCACTATCCCCCTCCCTTATAGACTATTATTATGGCCTCTTCATTATCCACATTCATTCAAATTGTGACTAACAAGCATTTTTCATATCCAAAAAAACTCAACAAAGCTTCTTATTCTATGTGCACCTATACTACATCACACTTTCTTCTACACAAAGAACAATGACTACGCTGCTTTGTTGTTTCTTCTTGTCAAAGACGAACATTGTTCAAAATATATGACAACCAATATGAGGCTATAATCACCATGTGAGCCTTGAAAATTACATTATCATGCACATCTCATGGAAATGTTTGGTTCATTATAGTTCAGAGTTAACACAAGCAATTAGTGTAGTTGCACATAAGGTAATAGATGAACTTTTATGAGAGAATGGTATGGATTAGAAGTGATATGGCTATTGCTTCTCTACACAATTGAATGGTAGCAATACTCCATTATCCTTTTCACATTGAAACATTGCTACTATTGTTCAATTTTTCAATCACAAAAGTAAAAGGTTCATGGAGAGAAATGGCACAAGCTAGATTGCAAAAACATAACAAATATAGATCACTTGTCATAGATGCAAGGATTGCCAATCTTCAATCATTATCCTACTCAAACAATGTTCTCTCAAACAATAATGCACATTGTCCCTGGGTCTCATTTTCATCCCAAATTTATGATTTGCTTATGGGACAAATGCAAGGCCCATGTACCATATCTCAATCTTTAACCAACCTAATAAACACATGTTAGTCACTTGACTTGAGGATTTTGGAAAAATTCTAAACGACGACATGGATGGATCAACATCACAAAAAGTTGTTTTGTTTGTTGTTGCCCATATATATGTATATATATATATATATATATATATATATATATATACACTTGTGGGTATGCCCGTCGTTGACGGGCGAACGGTCGAGATGTGTGGATGATGCTCAGAGTGGGCGATTGGTGGACAAATTAGATGCAGCCAAAAGTTTGTCGGCCAGTCATTTGGGGGGTGGTGTGTCGGATGGTTTCGACATGCATCGACATGAAGCTTCGACACCTTGACATGTGTGTAGGTGTGTGCTTTTAGGTGTGCTTTTATGTGCTTTTAGGACCACCTGCAAAAAAAAATGGTATTAGCTAATATACAAAGTTTAATCCTCAAAGAACAAAGGACACAATATAGACAAAACATGAGACAAATCATAACATCAACATTGATATCCTTTTCACATTGAAACATTGTTCAAAATATATGACAACCAATATGAGGCTATAATCACCATGTGAGCCTTGAAAATTACATTATCATGCACATCTCATGGAAATGTTTGGTTCATTGTAGTTCAGAGTTAACACAAGCAATTAGTGTAGTTGCACATAAGGTAATAGATGAACTTTTATGAGATAATGGTATGGATTAGAAGTCATATAGCTATTGCTTCTCTACACAATTGAATGGTAGCAATACTCCAATATCCTTTTCACATTGAAACATTGCTACTATTGTTCAATTTTTCAATCACAAAAGTAAAAGGTTCATGGAGAGAAATGGCACAAGCTAGATTGCAAAAACATAACAAATATAGATCACTTGTCATAGATGCAAGGATTGCCAATCTTCAATCATTATCCTACTCAAACATTGTTCTCTCTAATGCAACAATGCACATTGTCCCTGGCTCTCATTCTCATCCCAAATTTATGATTCGCTTATGGGACAAATGCAAGGCCCATGTACCATATCTCAATCTTTAACCAACCTAATAAACACATGGTAGTCACTTGACTTCGGGATTTTTGAAAAATTCTAAACAATGACATGGATGGATCAACATCACACAAAGTTGTTTTGTTTACTGTTGCCCATATTATATATATATATATATATATATATATATATATATATATATACTAGTGGGTATGCCTGTTGTTGACGGGCGAACGATCGAGATGTGTGGATGATGCTCAAAGTGGGCGATTGATGATTGAAGGTGGACATAATTAGATGCAGCCAAAAGTTTGTCGGCCAGTCATTTGGGGGGTGGTGTTTCGGATGGTTTCGACATGAAGCTTCGACACCTTGACATGTGTGTAGGTGTGTGCTTTTAGGTGTGCTTTTAGGACCACCTGCAAAAAAAAATGGTATTAGCTAATATACAAAGTTTAATCCTCAAAGAACAAAGGACACAATATAGTAAGGAGGAACTACCAAGCTTGGAGGCCCTTCCAAGTGTGCTTATTTATGAAGAATCAAGACAAGAGTACAAACTCTTGAGGATGGACAAGTTATCACTCAATCATAATAATGATGACAAAGTTCTATTTGCCAAGCACAAAGAGAGGAGTAAGAAGCAACAACAACACTTCTCTAATGACAAAGCCAATGA
Organism: Diphasiastrum complanatum; assembly: GCA_029204225.1. Taxonomy (NCBI): domain Eukaryota; kingdom Viridiplantae; phylum Streptophyta; class Lycopodiopsida; order Lycopodiales; family Lycopodiaceae; genus Diphasiastrum; species Diphasiastrum complanatum. The sequence continues at coordinate 31,959,964 of CM055092.1, read as the reverse complement.
CCAAGATGGAGAGGAGGAGGACACCTCTCATGCTTCTACTTCAAGTTTGAAGAAGAAGAACATTAAGTGCTTCTTTTGTGGCAAGAAAGGCCATTATGCAAAAAATTGCTTCAAGAAGAAGAACCAATTCAAGCAAGCCAACATCTCTAATGAGAAAGAAAACTATATTTCAAGTGATGGAGAAGGCTCTCTTATGGCATTGTTGTAAAGCTACCTTTAGAAGCTTTACTTTCGGCGCCATCGGCGCCAGCTATGTCCCCGGCGCCAGCAGCGCTCCTGCTGCTCCCGGCGCCAACGGCGCCGGCGCCGCTCCCGGCGCCACTGTGATCAGAATCCAGCCGGCGCCAAGTTCCTATGGCTGAAAATCTTTGATCGGTTCTAGCGGAGTCCAGAGAGCTCAAATCGATGTGCAATCACCTCACACGATCTAGGCATGATTAAAGGAAGCCTGGGGATCAATAAAATCTAGAGAGAGAAAATGACTTTCTAGAAAGAGAATAACGTGCTTTACCAGCTTGGGTAGAGTGCTTGGTATGAGGGGGGGGTGCCGAATCACACCAATACTATAGGGGAGTGCGGGTTGCGACTCAGGGCGAGCTCCAACCAAGTCTCAGCCTCCCTTGCTGGAATGTTGTCCTGGCTCTCGCCTTGGCATGCTAGTGCCCCGGAGACTAGGGTCGGTCACACACTTGAAATGTAACCTTCTCAGATTTATCAATAAAGTGGGATTTTCCTCAAACTGACTCTGATTACCTTCTGGGTTTCAGTGTTCGGTAAAAGCGCCAGTTGTAAGGCCACTTTCAAAATTTTTAACTTGGCACATAGCTGAGGGTCGTATCCCGGAACGCCAGCGGTATGCCGTCGGGACCATTCGGTCCGTGGTGCCAGCGGTATGCTGTCAGGACCATTGGGTTCAGGAACTGGTTGTTTCCATATCTGTCGCGGCTTGTGGTTCTGAGTGTTCTTTGCATGAACGTGAATGGGTTAAGCTCTTGGGGAACGGGCTCTAACCTGTCGGCTGAGTTGGATGGCTTGCTTGGGTGGATGTTACCTGTTTATGGCTGTCCAGTCTGGCGTGGCGCCAGGTTGGCTTCCAGCGCTTGTGACGAAGCTTTCAGTTAGTTAAGTCTGATGTAAGTCAGACCGCTTGCTTGGAATGAATGTTACTCGTTTGTAACGAAGCTTCGAGTTGGTTAAGTTTGATGTATGTCGGGCGGCTTGCTTGGAGGGAAGTCACCCACATTGGGACCCCCGATCTGGCATGGCGCCAGGTTGGATCTCAATGTTGGTTTTCAGAACTTCAAGTTGGTTAAGTCTGATCGTTGTTGGCGAGTTGGCTGCTTGTATGTCAAGTGGGTTTGGATGGCAAGAGTTGAAGGCTGGGAAGCTAAGTCGTGGTTCCCGGCTCCCTTTGGGATGCCTGCGCTACATGTGGTATCAGAGCCGACTGGCCGGTCAGCTATGCGGATCTCACGGAAATGGCCACGGTTTGGGGTTCATCAAGACAACTATTGTGCCAGGTGCTGCCCACAGTGTAAGCACGGGTGCGTCCATGGTCGGGGTGGTCGACAGAACGGGGGACTTGATGAGTCAAAGTGCTGCCCTTGAGGTGTAAGCACGGTCAGTTCTCGCGGTTCGGGCCTGGCGCTGTCTGCACGTAGGACAGATGAGGCAGTGTGCTGCCATTAGGTTGGTGTAAGCACGGTCTGTGCCTTGTGGGGTGCGGGGCGACATATTCGAACTGTACGGGTTAAGCATTGATACAGAGATGCTGTTTGAATTCGGGTGTAAAGCACGAGTGGTTAGCTGCCGTTGTGGGATAGCTGCCGATCGTTTAGCTATAAGGGCTATCGACCAAAAAGTGGTGGGGCGTGACTGAGGCAATGTGCTGCTTAATGGTGAAAGCACGGATAGTTGGAGGGGTGTCCTATGTGGGATGATTCCGTGATCGATTTGTATGGGCGCGGCCAGGCAAAGGTCCGTTAGCAGGACCATCTCAAAGGGGGACCTTGTCTTTGTTACTTGTTAGTAAACCTGCCTGAGTGTCTTACTTGTATATATTTGTGGTGAGTCTTAGTACTCGTGCTTTGCCTGGCTTGCATGATTGCTTGTGATACAAGGAGCTGATGGCTCGAGAAGGAACCTTTTCTTTTGAAGGCTGATACCATCAAACAAAGAGGACTACAGAATCTGTGGGGCGGATTTGCAGTTCAAGTACTCACACGTGAACGACAACGAAACGACTCAATGTTTGCAAAGGATGGATGGCTAGCCTGTTTCTTGGGTTAGTTTCATTTGTGACAACGCCCACCAGACGCAAGCAGAAAGTCAAAAGTTGGAAAGGGCCATTTTAGGGGAGATCTTCTATGGAGCAGTTGGTCTTCATTTCGGGACGGCCACCTTCGGAACTAAAACTCACTGAGCATGGGCGATATCCAAAATCTGTGCGGTGGATTTGCAGTTCAAGTACTCGCACGTGAACGACAACGAAACGACTCAATGTTTGCAAAGGATGGATGGCTAGCCTGTTTCTTGGGTTAGTTTCATTTGCGACAATGCCCACCAGACGCAAGCAGAAAGTCAAAAGTTGGAAAGGGCAATTTCAGGGGAGATCTTCTATAGCAGTTGGTCTTCATTTTGGGACGGCCACCTTCGGAACTGAAACTCACTGAGCATGGGTGATATCCAGTATCAGTTGGGTTTTTCCTCAAAGGGGAAAAGACTAGGATCCTCTTCAGAGATTGGCAACAAGTTGGATCGAGCCATATTAATCCTAGCAGATGGGAAGCAAAGTATTGGAAAGGCTTTTTGTCCGAAGAACTCTACTCTAAGTCCGATCAGCTGATTTTATAAGTGGAGGGGAACTATCACACACACCTCTCTCTTGGGGCAAATTTTGAATGAAAGTTGATCAAAATGGGGACAAATTCAAGGTGACCTAGCCATACTCACACGAGGAGACTGGCGAACTTTGGACCTAATAAGTTGACAAGTTTTTGTTGTGGAAAGGAAAGTTTGTTATAGGCTTTCTCTGGACCAGCAATGATGAGGAAACATATGAGTACGCTGGCTTGTGTTACGTGTAAGGCAGCTGATCAATGAAGGAACTGTGAAAGTTGAGTCTTGCATGAGAGACTTGGTATTTCGAACGGACGCTAAGGGCCAGTTCGCGTTGAGATCGGATTAGTGCAAACTCTGGGTGCATGTTTCTGATTCAAAGAGAGCTACTTGAAGCCAAGCTCGATGTACACTTCTTGTTTTGACTGTGAGGCAACTGACCAGTGATGGAATTGTGAAAGTCAAGTTTTGCGCGACGGACATGGTGCTTCAAACAAACGCGAAGAGATAGTTCGGATGCGGATCAAACTGGTGCGACCCTTTGGCTTTCCACGAGGTCAATGGTTACATTTGGGCTGATTCAAAGAGCTACTTCAAGCTAAGTGAGAGATGCATTGCGGAGTACTCAATCTTTGCCTACCTTAAAGAGCCAAGATGGAAAAGTATCAAGATCAGGCTAGGACAAGGAGAGAAATCAAGGTGCAGAAGCAACAAGGCACGAAGTGGACTATAAAGTGGGCAATCAAACGATAAATCCTTCGGCTCAGGGAGCCTTGATACCTGTGCAGAACTGAACAAGTCTGGAGCTCAGGGAGCTCAACACAAAGTGAATCAAGGACAAATCAGGAGCTCAAAGGAGTTCCAAAGTCGAAAGTCAGAAGCGACAGGGGCGAACATTTCAAAGAAAGGCCTCTGTCACCAGTTAATAAGGTTCTCGGGTTTTACGAAAGCGATATCAAATCTACGCTTTTCCCAAACAAAGATATATTTTCAAGTTATGTAATTTTTCAGTACAAAGAGCTGAGCCTCCGACTTGTGGTGTGCTAGCTTCAATGTTAATAAAAAGTGGCCAGTAAATTGAGTACTGTGCCAAGTAGCTTAAATGTATAGTTAATTGGGAGACACCTTTACTTTAATCTGACATCTGATGAGGACATCAGATTTTATAAAGGTGGGGTGGATGTTGTAAAGCTACCTTTAAAGCTTTACTTCCGGCGCCATCGGCGCCAGCTATGTCCCTGGCGCCAGCAGCGCTCCTGCTGCTCCCGGCGCCACTGTGACCAGAATCCAGCCGGTGCCAAGTTCCTATGGTTGAAAATCTTTGATCGGTTCTAGCGGAGTCCAGAGAGCTCAGATCGATGTGCAATCACCTCACACGATCTAGGCATGATTAAAGGAAGCCTGGGGATCAGTAAAATCTAGAGAGAGAAAATGACTTTCTAGAAAGAGAAAATCCTAGAGAGAGAAAAACGTGCTTTACCAGCTTGGGTAGAGTGCTTGGTATGAGGGGGGGGGTGCCGAATCACACCAATACTATAGGGGAGTGCGGGTTGCGACTCAGGGCGAGCTCCAACCAAGTCTCAGTCTCCCTTGCTGGAATGTTGTCCTGGCTCTCGCCTTGGCATGCTAGTGCCTCGGAGACTAGGGTCGGTCACACACTTGAAATGTAACCTTCTCAGATTTATCAATAAAGTGGGATTTTCCTCAAACTGACTCTGATTACCTTCTGGGTTTCAGTGTTCGGTAAAAGCGCCAGTTGTAAGGCCACTTTCAAAATTTTTAACTTGGCACATAGCTGAGGGTCGTATCCTGGAACGCCAGCGGTATGCCGTCGGGACCATTCGGTCCGTGGCGCCAGCGGTATGCTGTCAGGACCATTGGGTTCAGGAACTGGTTGTTTCCATATCTGTCGCGGCTTGTGGTTCTGAGTGTTCCTTGCATGAATGTGAATGGGTTAAGCTCTTGGGGAACGGGCTCTAACCTGTCGGCTGAGTTGGATGGCTTGCTTGGGTGGATGTTACATGTTTATGGCTGTCCAGTCTGGCGTGGCGCCAGGTTGGCTTCCAGCGCTCGTGACGAAGCTTTCAGTTGGTTAAGTCTGATGTAAGTCAGACCGCTTGCTTGGAATGGATGTTACTCGTTTGTAACGAAGCTTCGAGTTGGTTAAGTTTGATGTACGTCGGGCGGCTTGCTTGGAGGGAAGTCACCCACATCGGGACCCCCGATCTGGCATGGCGCCATGTTGGATCTCAATGTTGGTTTTTGGAACTTCAAGTTGGTTAAGTCTGATCGTTGTTGGCGAGTTGGCTGCTTGTATGTCAAGTGGGTTTGGATGGCAAGAGTTGAAAGCTGGGAAGCTAAGTCGTGATTCCCGGCTCCCTTTGGGATGCCTGCGCTATAGGCATCAAGCTTCTCCTCTTCCACCTTCAACGAGGATGACTCATGGTATATTGATAGTGAAGCATCTTCAGATATGTGTGGCTCCAAGCACACTTTTTCATCTATTATGCCTTATGAAGGAGTCAAGAAGACCATACACATTGAAAGTGAGCATGAGTGCATCATTTAAGGAGTAGGGATTATTCCCTTGAAGCTTGCATCTTCTAATGATCTCTTTCTCAACCATGTTCTTTTTGTTCCAAAGCTTACAAAGAACATCTTAAGTGTTGGCCAGCTTCTTGATAGTGGCCTTGATGTCAATTTCCATATTGACAATTGTGTGATCAAGAAGGATGATAAGATAAGTTGAAATCTGGGTGGCCAGTGTTCCACACCCTATACTGCGGATTTGCTTGAAGTAATGATCATCGTATGTGATGATTATGCGCTGTTGACAGCTTGCTGGAATGCGATGGATCATTCCCACCTCTCGCTTTTGTAGTAATTATTTACTGTTGGCCGCCATCTGTAGCACGATGGATCACTGTGATGCATGCTATCTTTCTGAAAATCAGAAATATATAAGGCCATTGACAACGCTCGATGATGCTTAACTACTCGTGGTTGGCCAAGCTAAAACTTGCTTGCTTCAATACTACTTGTGATAAGTAATGAAGAACGTAATACGTATGTGCTCATGAAAGTAACTATGCAAACGATGATGTCTTGACATAACTACGGGATTTGCTATGAGGCTTTGCTAATAGTATCTACTTGAATGCAACAATAGCTTAAGTGCTCCACTGTTGAATGATTAGAAGGAAAGAGGAATGTATATACCTTATTGCTCTCTACATTCAAGTAGAAGTTGGTATTGAAGTTTATTACTCTAGCATTTCTTGACACACAAATGTTGGCTGACAATTCTATTTTACTTACGTTTGAGTTAAGCACTGCGGCAAGATAACGATGTCATATAATAAGGACTACACTACCATTAATTCGGCACTTTCGGTGTTGATTCAGTAGTACAAAAATAGGGTTTTGCTTGAAATATTGGAAGATGGGTAGCTCACAAGAAATCACCTCACCTCGCATTCAGGTATGAAGTTCTACGATGCTATTTGGAAAGGTAGTATCGCTCAACACTACTATGCAGTTCTTTAAAGACGTTTGGAATGACACTTTTTACGTAAAAGGTTTTTTTAGCTATCAGCTAGAAAAGCAATTATTTTTCATATTGTAAATCTTTATAATTACGTTTTTTTATCCTTGGAAAGGTTGTTTAATAGTAAAAGTGCAGCCTATATAAGTAAGTCATGGATGTTTTCAGAGTTTGATTTTGATGGGCTTGAACAACATGGATTTGCCCAAGCCTACAAGTGCCCGGATTCCCTAAGAGTTATATGGGAGGTCCGTGGGGCTAGCATGGCACGGATCTACCCTAGTACCCGACACTAAGGTCAAAATCATGTCTCTTTGTATTTGTGTATGGATAGATAGCTTCTTACGTGTTTATACTGTTTTGTGAACTGAATACATTCTTTTTGCTCTTGCGCTGATTAATATGGCATCTGCCCTGATACGGTTTTGATTCAAGGGTAGAATGTATTGCTATTTATAAGATGAATGATTGGGAAGAATGGACGAACGTTTGGTTATTGCATTCAAGCTAATAAAGTACTGAACAATGTTTTGGACATGGATAACAATTGATGCTCAGCTATGACACCTATCTTCCTCACTTAACTAACTCGTGCAGTTTTGTTTTGTGGGATGGTGGCAAGTAACAACTGGGTGTCTTAAAATTTGTTTCACTTTCTGGTACTCTCTGCACTGTAAGACTTTATAGAACTATATTTTAACCTGTTATGCTATAAATTGAAGGGTTCAAAGAGTTTGGTATTGATTTGTCAAATAAGACTATGTGACGTTCTCTCTCTCTCTCTCTCTCTCTCTCTCTCTCTCTCTCTCTCCATGGCTTTGTTTGTTTTAGGGACAATCTAATGAATCATACAATACAATGCTTTTTGAGACGCGTTGGGGCAGTGGCGATTGAAGATTTTAGTAGTAGGCGATTGGGATTGTAAGACTTCTACCAGTGATGTTTTCTGTGCTCACCACAATGGCATAGGAATTGTTGTGAGCCTGCAACATGTCTTCGGCAAGATCCAGCACGACGATTCCAGCTGAACAGCCCATCCCTCCAATATTGAAGCGGATGTTGCCTCTCATTTTATAATGGTTGATTATCATGGTTGACAGAGATGGCGTCGGGTTGAACATCGGGTTGAACAGACTACAGTTCACCACCAGAATGCCCACATCCTTTGCCTTGACCTTTGTCTTCTCAAACAGCTCATCCAAAGCACCAAACATCACCAACTTAACCTCAGCACGGGCCTCCTTCAAGAACGTCGATTGGGATTGTAAGAATTCTACGTCGTTGCTCTTATCACTTGAGCGCATCATATGAAAGCTGATTTCTGGTCAATTGTATTTTGTTCCACTATAATAACTGGGTTCCACACAATACTAATTGGGCTTAATTTTCTGAATAGAGGAGAAAGATGTTAAAGATAAAGAACCATCTAGAGTAGCAATTCTGTCAAAGGCAAATGGTATTATGTTACGGCTGACCCTACTATAGTGTCTATATAGCTGGTTTCTATGGCACTTAGTGTTTCTATAGCATAATCTGAGTATTTTTGGTCATCTTTGTGTGGAGTAGTACTTGAATAATGAATTGCAAGTTTTGTGATTGTGCAGAGGCAGCGCCATTGCGAGCTGCTGAAATGATGTCTGATCGACCCAGCCCAGCTACATGGCCTCTTCTTTTGAACCAAATAACTCCGAGAAAATCATCTAAGAGGCATCCAATGTTTGTCAGCCGATATATAATGGTATTGATTATGACAACATGAAATAGCCCTCCATAGAATCCTCCAAACCCCATACTTGATATCTACAGAAGTATAATGGACAAAAGAATGCTTATGGAGAAAGAGGCAAAATTTCTCAACCTTATGTGTAACAGTTGCAGACCAGAAGTTCCTCACAGACGCAAAGGTAATAAAGCCTCAGATTTTGGCTTTCATCATCTATCCTGCAGTAGATACATGAAGGGGATCAACTAACAAGACAACCAAACTAGCCTTTGCTTTATACGCTATGTTGGGAAGCACCACTGCAAAACTACACAGAGCTTGAATGTGCTTTAATTTAAGCGAACAACAACAATCTGCAAATTTTGTCTCAAGAACAATGCTTGATCTGAAGGCGTTAGTTAGAAAGTAACTGTGATCAGCGATCATATACCCAACTACTGCTGCACTACTGCTGCCTCAAGATGAAAGCTTGCTCGACAAGCTTTTAGAAGAAAACTAATTGTGACAATAATTGTGCCCATGTGTGAACGCTGATCCCCCACTCTCTCTCTCTCTCTCTCTCTCTCTCTCTCTCTCTCTCTCTCTCTCTCTCTCTCTCTCAACTAAATCCTAGATGCAGTCCTTAACAAGTATTATAAGATCCAAACTCAAATTTTGTGTTTAGATATTGGTAGCTAATCTTAACATTTAAAGTGTAGAATCTGGCTATCGGAAAGGCAACATAATCATTCATGAAACTAAGTGTAGGAAGACACGGTGGAGTCTCAAATTCTAAGTGATTCCTATAATAAGTTCACATGCAGATGGAAGTAATTAGCCAGTGGCAGTTGTTGAAATAGTGTAGTGAATGCATATGCAGCAGCCTCAGGATATGCCACTCATCACCAGTATAATGAGCAACCAAAATGTCAAAGCAATAGACTGCCATCTCTTTGCTTGCTGAAACCATCTTTGCCTTCCTTATGATAATTGCCGCACAGAATAGTTAGCCACTAGCGATGCCGAAGCCCCTTGAAACCCAACCCTGACCAAAATCTGCAAGATCGCAAATGGCCTTAGAGACGTAAGCTACAGTGGCGCTCCCTCCATTGCTTCCAACACCTTCACCTTGCTTCTATCCTCGTGATTAACACACCTCTTTCTAGCTGAAGGAAGGAAAAACAATAGCCTCACAATCGCCTACTAGGACAACAATGAGTAGGAAGGATGGTCAACACTCAGGAGGAGCGTTTGCTTCTCTTTGAGGATAAAGGGAACACATTACACTAATCACAATTTGGCTGATGAGCACATGCAGCCTTCATAGTTATGACAAGTTATTGATTCCGTAAGAGAGAGATATACAGAGTAGGTGGGAAGTAGGTAGTCGAAGACGTAATTGTAGAATTTTTGAGCTCCTTCCAAAATCTATTGTGGATTTTCTTCATAATTTTCATTTACGGGGTCCTCATGATTGCTGCTACTGGAAAGTGGACTCCCTTATTCTTTCGAATCTTTCATTGTTAAGGGTGAAAATCAACCGGAAAGTTGGGGTGAAGAGTATAAGAAGATGCACGATCCAGCTAAGTATTATACTATCCTTAAATGGTGGACTTCGTTTCTCTAACTTCCGCATTTTCTTTCTTACTACTCTACTTGCTCATCAGCGATCCTAGCCTTTCGTTATAAAAGGCCAAAAGTTAGCTATATCGATCAATATCATCTTTCCGTTTATCATCTCTCTGGTTGTGTGTCTCTCATCATCTTTGCACCATGAGAAACTCACCTGAGGCAATTTATGGTGGACAATGTATGGCATTTCTGGTGGCCATTATATGGGCGTTTCTGTGGATCTCCTATTATTGGCATCTTGAAACACGCCAACTGATTGTTTTGTCCAGTTCCATGATATTGATTTCTGAATTGCATAGCCAATTTTCTCAATCTTCAAAAAACTTCAGTTTGATGTTTCATATGTAGCTATTTATGTGTAGAAGGAGGCTTTTAAGTAGCTCAACAGTTACTTGCAATTTCTTAAATTACCAAAATTACGTGAGCTTGTGATTAATTCCATGTTTCACACAATCTTTTACTCCACTATGTATTTCTCTACATATATAAGAGCGTAAGATTTAGGCTCCAGTGTGAGAGTTTTAATCTCATGTATGTCACTGAGAGTTTAGATCTCTTAAAAATGAATCGCCACATGATCATTCATCATTAGTGCAGATGGTGAGGATTTTGGTGTTGTGCGATACTTTTGCTCGAGAGATCATTGGTCTTTTCAATAAGGGAATTAATGTCCGTGTTAGCAGCATCCTATGGATGATACAGTTCGTGGCGGAATATTATGAATTCCACCAATCTTTTGGATTCGAGATTTCAAACATTGCTATTGTCAATTTGGACAGTGAAGTCCTCATAAATAATATTTCAAGTGTACGATAAACACTCATTTGTAGTTGTGGACAACATGTCAAATGTTATAGATATATTTGTTTTGCTCAGTACTTAAAAAGACATAGGTGTTCATGATGTTGTGGATTTCTGTAGACACTAATCATGTATGCTGCATTTGGATTTTGAAATACAATAGATATTCGTTCTTTTTGTTAAAGGCCTTAATTTGTGTACTAAAGTTCAATGTGAAAATATGCGTGAATAGTGCCATAAATAGATAATTGTTTGTTTTGCAAACACTTTAAGTGGTTTTGATCAAATCATGGATGCATTGATAATAATTTGTTGTTTATGTTTTGGATGCATGGAGCGTGTAACTGTATCTTTCTACATACATAGCACAAACAATATTTGTTTTTGCTCAGTACTTAGAAGACATAGGTGTTCATGATGTAGTGGATTGAGGTTCCACTCTTTTGCTGTAGACACCAACCATTTTGTGTACGAAGGATTTGGAATCTGAAATACAATTTTGTTAAAGGCCTTAATCTGTGTACTAAAGTTCAATGTGAAAATATGCATAAAGAGTGCCATAATTAGATAGTTGTTTGTTTTGCAAACAATTTAAGTCATTTTTATTAGATCATGGATGCATGGGATAGTAATTTTTTGTTTGTATTTTGGATGCATGCAGCGTGTAATTGTGTCTGCACGTGTGAAAAGAGGGTCGAGACATGTGTCGTCAGATGATTAGACCATGTGGAATGTCCGTACTGATTATGATATAGCAATTATGAGGCCACGTGGGCTGAGACACGTGCGTGAATCTTTGATCGACGCGTGTCATTCTCGCACGTGACAAATGTCAGATCCTTTTAGATACGGCACATTTATTTTGCCAATCAAAAGTCAACACATGTTCCTTCGCTACTTTTCCACACGTGCGAAATAATTTTTATAAATAGATCTTTTTGGGCATGGATTCTCATGCAAATTCACGATTGCTTTGCCGGATATCGATTTCAAGCGCGCCACTTGCTCTCATTACAACTCGTTGGCTATTATGTGCCTGGATCTGATACTGCATCGTATGGTATCGCATTCGAGCACGTCTCGCATACCTTTTCTTTCTTGGTCGTTGTTCTTGCGCTCGGATCTGATACTCCAACTTCAAAAATCTCTCTCAAGCGCTCGTTGATTGGACGTGCTTGTCGGACCAGGGGTTTGCGCCTGAGAGCGATATCTTTGTTTAAAATGTCTAATTTTGAATCCAGTTTGTTTTTTTTTTAATGAATTTCTGAGACACGTGTCGTCTAATGATTAGTCCACCTGGAATGTTCGTACTGACAATGATGACCAGATTATAAGGACACATGGGCTATGACACGTACATGAATCCCTTGACAACGCGTGTCATTCTCGCACGTGATAGATGTCAGATCAATCATTCAAGGTACGGTGCATTTATTTGGGCCAATCACATGTCGACACGTGTTCCTTCGCCACTTCTCCACACATGCAAAATTTTTTATATAAATAGATAATTTTCGGTTCGAATTTTCACGCAAATTTACAATTGCTTTGTCGGATATCGATTTCAAGCGCGCCGCTTGTTCTCATTACGTCTCGTTGACTATTATGCGTCTGGATCCGATACTGCATCCTCCGGTATCGCATTCAAGCGCGTTTTGTATCCCTTTTCTTTCCTGATCGTTGTTCTTGCGCTCAGATCCGATACTCCAGCCTCCAATATCTCTTTCGAGCGCACGTTGTCTGGACTTGCTTGTCTGACCTGGTGTTTGTGCCTGAGAGCAATATTTGGAACTTCAGTTATGTTATTTTTGTTTAAAATGTCTAATTTTGAATCCAGTTTGGTTTCTTTTTTTAATGAATTTGCTATTACTGATAGGTTGGACTTTTTCAAATCTTTTTTTTTTATTCTACCTTCTATAACTGAGGGCCCTGGTGTGGAGGCATTTTCTGAAATATATCTTAGATTTAAGTCCCTGCTCAGTACTCCATTATTTAGGTCTCAGAATAAAGACATGATTCATTATCAAGACTTGGTGGCACTCGACAAGCATATCTATAAAGCTAAGCTTGACAAAATGTTTACCAAGTTACATAATGATTTCAAGTCTGTAGATGAGTGCCCAATTCATAATAAAGAATGAAGATTTGTTGATTTTCAATGTGCTTTTGTTTTTTTCCTTTTGTTAAATATTTTTGACGATTCGGACTCTGTGCCCTCCATTTCTGAAGCAATTTCTTCTAGTGGTACAAAGTCTGAAAAGTCAAAGATTGTAGATATAGAAACCTTTTTTACTGATACGAGTGTTAATTTAGATTGTTCTGATTTTGATCTTGCTCGAAATAGGTCTACCTTTATAGGCCCTAGAACACCCACCACCCTTTCTCCTTCTAATAAATGTTTGATCACTTTGTCTACTCATAATATAGATAATAATTCCTTTTAGACAATATCGGATATATCGAATCTTTTTGACTTCACTGAGGCTGAGACTCTTTGCATTTTGAGCAAAGAGCTTGATGAATTTTTGGATATTATTGATTTTGATGCTGATGATCTTCTCCCTAGTGTTGACGATGTACATAATGATAAATTTTATTCAGGGAAAGATTGCTTGAAAATGGCTGTGGAGAAAATGCGCAACAAAGAAGATGATCTGCCTTCTGAGGAGCAGTATCTTAGAATCCAAAGTCAACTTGGATTTCCACATCCAACTGTCTATTCACCAACAATATTGACATCAAAAGGTGGACATAATATTGATGGTGAGACAGTAATCAGAGAAGATAAAGCCGAATGCGTAAGTTTTTGTCTCTTATCAAGTACTAGTAGATTTTTTATGTCAAATTATATAGTGGAGCTTACTTTGTTTTTTTATCATTTCTAAAAACAATTCCTTGATGATTTCGCAATTCGTCAAGGAGGGGAAAGATCTTCTACGAGAGAATTTTCAAGAGATCATGCACTCGGGCACTATGTAAAGTCCTTCAAGAATAATGAGATAAGTGTTGCCCATTCAAAGTTTCATCAACATGGTGAAACTATGATTATGGCAATCAAGGCACTGTCTCATTTTCTTGGAGGACTTAATTTTAATAAGGTGCATAAAATAATTTTTGTGAAGAAAACTATTGCGGTTAAAATTTTTGGATATGGACCAGTGAATTCCATGTGCAAAAAGTACAAAAAGGACCAAGAGTGGATCCTAATCTGATCCTCAAGAGGGATTGGTTGTCAGATTACTTGATCTATCAATCTACTTCAGATTAAGATCAATCTAGATCAATTCTAGACACAAAATCCTAACAAGAATAATCATTGATTGAAGGTTAAGTGTACTTTCTGGTTTCACACGTGTGAAACACTGTCTAAGTATGGACTCCAACTTGAACCTCAAAACAATGAAAACAAATGTAGACAAATGGAGAGAATCACTCAAAATTGCTTCCAAAACCAAGATTGGTGTCTCACACTGATTATGGCCAAATGTGGCTCTATATATACAATAAGTGGGAGCTCGTGGTACTGATCATCCCTCTGATCCGACATGTGTGAAGGTGCTTTGTCATATGATGATTCATCATGCAAAACTGACACTTGGACAAAACCTTCTATTTTGAGCACTTTTGGTCCATTTTCCTTCTATATGGAGATCTACTTGGAAATCTTCTAGAAGTCAAAATTCGCCTACTTCAGGTTATTCCACACATGTGAGCTGTCCTCTACACATGTGATATGACACCTAACCAAAGGAGTGGTTCATGCAAGCAATAGATTGATGCCATGTGTCATATGTCTAGAAAACTAGTTTTTGGCCTTTTTAGCCACTAGAACTTGAATTAAATCATATGTACAACCTATATGATTATGGTACATGAAAAGTACACTATTCTCACACGTGGGAACAGGCTCCACACATGTGTGTTTATCTATATACAAGATTTTTGGCCTCTACCAAGCTTATTTTTGCATTTTTCACACTCCTCAAAAATCTAGCTTGATGGAAAACATGATGATCTTGAACTTGAATCCATGGGCTGAATTGGTCTTTGCTGGTTCAAAATGTGTGATGACCAGCCAATGAGCTTGATGTTGATCCGAAATCACCATATCCATGATAGTTCTTCTTTGATGTTGACATCTTTGATGAGCTTCAGAGCTTTGCACCATTCTAGCACCTCCAAAATTGATTCCTTCCAATTTTCATGTAGATGCTTGACCTTGAGGCTTGCTCATTCTTCATATGCATGCTCCTCCATGAGGAAATAAAGACTTCTTCTTGTCTCATTAGGATCACAAAGATCTAACATCATGTTACCATGATCTAGACTCATCCAAATTGGCAAGACTATGCATGCTATAATAACAAAGTGTTTGCATCATATCTTCATGCTTGTTTACCATGATAATCTCATATCCAATGAGGCTAAATACTTCATTGTGGAGATAAATGTCTTTAGAAGATGATTCACTTACTCTCATAAAGAGTTTACAATTTGTCTCAATACAAATTTTCAAACTATGTGTGAACAAATCACTTTTGCTCTTACATGACTCAAGAGCATACATTTGATGAGATAATCATTTGCTTTCTAATTGATTTAAAATAAATTTCAACCTTTTAAGAACATCATCTATGTTCTCAAGAGAGACTTCATACTCAACTAGTATGGCTTTACTCCAATTTTGAGATGCAATGATCTCACTAAAGCAAATTGATTTATCAAATGACATAAGAGAAGTAAGTATGTGATGTATACCACATGAGATATGCTCCTCTTTCCCTTGAAATGTGAGCCACATGGACTCAACCATATTTCTTGAGTTTCTTTTTGGAATCACAATTTGAGAAGGTCTCTCCTCCTCAATCCTTGGCACACTTGAACCTTGAGAAGGATTCTCCTCCTCAATCCTTGGCACATTTGAACCTTGAGATGACTCCTTAAGATCCTCTTCATGGTGCTCCTTTTTGATGGAAATCTGAGACCTCCATGTCTCATAATGATCACAACAAGTATGACCATTCAATATGCACTTCCTATGATTATCAAGATTACTTATGCTAGAAACATAAGTCCAAAAATCACCACAACTTGGCATGATTTTTCCAATATTGAAATCAAAAGGTATTTCCATCTCAATAAGGCTAACTACTTGCTTATGGATATAAGTGTCCACTTTGGATGCTTAACTTATTCTCATAAGAAGTTCACAACTTGCCTTTAAGATTGAAAACTTACAATTTTCATCTTTATGAATGAACACATCATTCATGATCTTATTGAAACCAAAGGATCCTACATTATGAAGGTATTTCCATTTCCTTGACTTCGTAACTAATGTAAGCTTACAAGGAAAACATATTTTGCTATCTTTCAAGGCATCACACTCAACTAGCATTGCCTTAAGCCACCTTTGAGATACAAAAATCCCTTCAAAGAAAAATAGATCTTCATAAGTTGACATGAGAGCATAAATGAAACTATTTTGATTTTGTGACTGATGCTCCTTAGTCTTGATTGATTTCTCTTGGATCATAACAATAAGTTTGAACTTATCTAAAGTACAGGGTCTAAGCCTTCTTTGAAAAACCTAAGAGTGTTTGGGTGCATTGCCTACACACAGATCCCAAAATTGGACTTCCAAGGTCTCAAGACCATCTTGATCGGATATACTTCATCTGATAATACTTATAAGCTGTATGATCCTGATACCCAGCAAATCTTGTATAGCCGGGATACAGTCTTCATCGAGGATCAATTTGTCAACCTCAAAGGCAAGGATGTTGCTCAAGAAGAACCCTCGTCACCTGTCATTGACACGACAGTCCGAGCTTCTGGCTCAAGCGTGTCTATTGTCGACCCACTTCGAGACAATGAATCAGACGAAGATGTTGCTGCTACCCAGCAACAAATTTCAAGAGCGGTTCTTCAGTCGAATCCTCCCAAAAGATCAAGCCGAGTGCGCACACAGCCCACAAGGTATACTCCTGAGTCTGTCTGTCTCTTGATACAAGAACCGACGACAGTCGAAGAGGCACTCAATCACCCAGACTCTGATCTTTGGAGAGAAGCTATGGACCGAGAGTATTTCTCTCTGATCAAGAACCAGACATGGTCATTAGTCAAAGCTCCTATTGGCTGCAATATCATTGATTGCAAATGGATCTTTAAGATCAAATACAATTCCAGTGGAGCAATTGACCAAAGGAAGGCAAGACTGGTAGCACAAGGATTCACCTATATCCCAAATGTCGACTACAGTGAGATTTTTAGTCCAGTCGTCAAACATTTGTCGATCCGAATGCTCATTTTTTATGTTGCAGCTGCTGACCTCGAAGTGCATCAACTTGATGTACAAACAACCTATCTGAATGGAGTGATACAAGAAGATATCTACATGATCCAAGCCGAAGGATACGTTCTGGAAGGTATGAAAAATCATGTCTGTAAACTCCACAAAGCACTGTATGGCTTGAAATATTCTGCCAAAGCTTGGTTTCAGAGGATCAACACATTCCTCATCAAACAAGGATTCAAACCAAGCACTGCTGATTGCAATGTCTATTCCAAGTCAGTACAACAATTCTTCATTATCATCACCTTGTACGTGGATGATGCGTTGCTCTTCAGCAACAATACCAATATGGTCAAGAATTTGAAGCAGATGCTGTTTTCAGACTTCCACATGACTGATCTGGGTGAAGCTCACTTCTGTCTGCATATTTTCTCTCTAGCCGAGTTGAGGCATTTATTGTACTTAGTTTCATGTTTTGTTGACAGATCTTGCTTGTAACACAATAATATTTCTTGTATGATCAGCTTTCCTACTGTTAATCAATGCTAGTCTGATCTTTATGGTATTATTGGGCTTAGGAGATCAAAAGTACATGTGTAGGGCATCCCACACGTGTGAATTCAACATGGTATCAGAGCCTACCTAAGATTTGCAAGCAAATCTAATCAGAAAGTTTGCAAATTTGATTAGATTTCAAACTAGGAATTGTCTAGATTCTACTTTTTTAGCTAAATTGTAGTTTTTTGGTGATTTAGAGCTTCAAACCACTTTGAATGGTCCAGATCAGGTACTGTACGGAATTTCAGGTGCAAGCACGTGTGACATCCACCCATTTTTAGTTTGGTGGTTCTCTCTCACCTCAGATCCAAATTTCATGCAAATTAGCCCACTAGAAAGCTAGAAATGTGTAAAATCTGATGCAATTTGAATCGTGATAGTTGGATAAGCCAATCAAAAGTTATAAGCTTTTGAAGAGTCATAGGTAGGGCACCTAGACCTGTGGCAAATCGTGAGTACATGTCATTTATTGCCTGAATGATCACAAAAATCCTCCAGAAGTTGACCAATCTCATCTATATGTGATTTAGACAAAATTTATAGGTTCTAGGCAAATTGTTTCATACAGATAGATTGTATTTGAGTCAATTTGACATTTTTAGAGTATTTCACAGGTGTGAAATTCAGAGAACCATAACTTTTGCCATACTTCATCTTTTTTTATGATTCAAATCTTGTTTTAGAGAGATTGTCAAGCTAGTGAGATCTATCTCATAGTTTTTTTGCTTTGTCCTAAATAGGATTTGGTTTTTTGCCCTTGATTGGTTTCTATAGTGAGAAGATAAGCAATTTTTTTCATCCATCTTTTTTTATTTCCATCATTCTTTATGACTTCAATGGGTGTCCTTCTATTAGAAGCAAGTGAAAGATTGTCAACCTCCAATTACTCAATTTGGAAGGTTAGGATGGAATCTATCTTTATACTACAAGATGTGATGGATATTGTACTTGGTATCAAAGAAGAACCACAAATTCCTCAAAAAATTCCAAAGTACAAAAAGAGAGCTAGGATGGCTCTACATTATATCAAAATGAATGTCTCAAATGACATCTTAAGAGAGATTGTGCTTGTACTAATGCCAAAGATGTTGGGATACTCTCAAGTCCATCTATGAGGCAAAGAATACTTCTAGACTTCTAACACTAAGAAACCAAATTTTTCAAAGTGTACAAAGAAGTGATTAATGTGCTTCAGCTTATGTAATGAGAGTTAAAAACCTCCATAGAGAATTGTCATGCATAGGAGACTCCATCAACCAAAATGAACTTGTTCAAGTCATACTTAATGGGTTAAAGGAGGAATATGACAACCTTGTTCAAAGTTATGCCATTAAGGAGGAGCTACCAAGTTTGGAAGCACTCCAAAGTGTGCTCATTTATGAAGAATCAAGACAAGAGTATAAACTCTTGAAAATGGAAAGACTGTCTCTCAACATTGATGGTAAAGCTCTCTTTACCAAAGACAAGCACAAGACAAGAAGTAAAAATCAACACCAACCTTCTTCAAGCAAGAACAATCACATCCAAGAAGAAGAAGAAAAACATCAAGTACTTTCTTTGTGGCAAGAAGGGGCATTATGCCACCAATTGCTTCAAGAAGAAGAGTCAATTCAAACAAGCCAACATTTCTAATGAAGAGAAGGAAGATGCTCATGCAAGTGATGGAGAGGGATCTCTTGTGGTCTTGAGTTTTTCTTCACCACCTTTCAAGAAGGATGGTTCGTGGTACATCGATAGTGGAGCTTCCTCACATATGTGTAGCTCCAAGCATTCTTTTTCATCCATGTCACCTTATGAAGGAGCCAAGAAGTCCATCTACATAGAAAATGATCATGAGTGTGCTATTGAAGGCATAGGGACCATTTCCTTAAAGCTTTCGTCATCAAAAGTTCTTTCTCTGTCTAAAGTAATTTTTGTTCCTAAGTTAACAAAAAATCTTATTAGTGTTGGGCAATTGTTTGATAGTGGACTAGATGTGAATTTCAATGTTGATACATGTACAATCAAGAAGCATGATGAGATCCTTGCATTTGGGTCTAGATATGGTGGAATCTACAAGCTTGATCCCAAAGAGTATGCTAACTCTTGTGATGGTGCTTTTGCTTCTCATATGTCTTTGGATGAACTATGGCATAGAAGGTTGGGGCATCCTAACTATAGTTCTATGGTGTCCATGGTCAAGAAAGCCAAAGCTATTGACTTGCCTAATCTTATCTCCAAGAATTTCAAGCCATGTGAGGCTTGTGCCATATCTAAGTCTCATAAGAAGCCTTTTTCAAAGTCATCTATCAAGACTACGCATCCATTAGAGCTCATACACTCGGATGTGCACTTCTCATCTTCAAAGAGCAAGGGTGGTGCTACTTGCTTTGTAACTTTCATTGATGATTTCACAAGATTTACTTGGGTATATCTTCTAGCTTCAAAGTCTATGGTGTTTGAATATTTTCTAAAGTTCAAAGTTCTAGTTGAAAAGCAATTTTCATTTAAAATCAAGATTCTTAGAAGTGATGGAGGTGGTGAGTACACTTCCAATAAATTTCGTGATTATTGTGAGCTTGAAGGCATTAAAAGGGAGTTTTCTTGTGCATATACACCATCACAAAATGGGGTGGCTGAAAGAAAGAATAGAACCTTGTGTGAATGTGCCAAAACCATTAGAATTGAGGCATCCTTGCCAAAAGACTTTTGGGGTGAGGCCATCAATTGTTCAAACTATCTTTGCAATCGACTCCCTCATGTTGCACTTGGAGGAAAGTCACCATATGAAGCACTTTATTTGAAGAAACCTAAGGTTGATCACCTTAGAGTATTTGGATGCATATGCTTTTTCCATATTCCCTTGGAAACGAGAAAGAAGGATGATCCTTGTGCAAGCAAAGGAGTAATGGTTGGATATTCATCCAGAGAGCCTATTGAATCTACATGCTCTCTACTTCTAAAGTAATTGATAGTAGAGATGTAGTTTTTCATGAAGAAGAAAAGTCCAATCTTGGAGGGGCCGAGATCAAGCAACCTCAAAATCTATCACCTTTTGTTATTGAAGACAATCAACGTATGGAGGAGTCGAGATTTTGAAGATGAAAGTCCTCGGATTTTCACTCCTAGAAGATCCATGAGGGAGAGATCCGAGCCTAAGAGGCTCACTGATGACCAAAAAAAACAAGTGGATCCTGATTCCACTTATGCTTATTTTGTTTCTCACGAGGAGCCCAAGGATGTCCAAGAATCCCTCAATACCAAGGAGTGGTATGAGGCCATGAAGATTGAATATGATGCCTTGATCACCAACCACACATGGGAGCTAGTGGATCCACCACCTAACATGCATATTATTGGATGCAAGTGGGTGTTCAAGATCAAGTACAATCATGATGGCTCCATCAACAAGTACAAGACAAGATTATGTGCTAAAGGCTTTGCACAAATATATGGCCTTGACTATGAAGAAACCTTTGCTCCTGTAGCAAAGATGGTGACAATAAGAATCATAATCTCTCTTGCCTTAATTTTTAAGTGGAAATTGTATCAACTTGATGTCTCCAACACTTTTTGAATGGCTATCTTGAGGAGGAGATATACATGGAACAACCTCAAGGATTTATCAAAGATAAATCTAAGGTGTGTTTGCTATTTAGAAGTCACAATATTGTGTGTATGTGGAGACTCCTGTTTCATCTTTCCAGTGTCCATCGTCATCTCTTATCAACACTCGTACGCTCATTGAAATTTGCACCTTGATAGGGCAACACATAGTTGTCCATGGCTAAACACCGATCTAGGCAAATGCAATCCAACAAACTTCATTGTTTGGCCCTGACTTTGTTTATAGTCATGGAGAACACTGGTCTGATGAGGAATTGCACTCGCTAAATTCAAAAGGCAAATCTGAATTAGTGGGGTCCAAAGGAATGCGTGGAATAAAAACTCTTGCGCCTATTTTGGCACCACTAACAATTTCAGCCTCAATAACTTTTGCACCCATTCCGCATATGATGAGCCTCGTTCCATTGCAAAGCCCCTAGTGAAATGATATGGATCGCAATAGCATGACTATCATCCCGACTTTTAAGACCAACCTGTGTGGGGGACATCAACTAGGTTGCAATGTGTTTAGAAACTCAACAAGATAAACATTAGCATTATTACCATCAACCACACTATGATCGCTATAGTAAGTGCGTGATGTGCTAGGCAACATGTCAATCACACGCATGTTAACCTCGACGACATGGTCATATTGTCTCAATCCCACGATGTAAGAATATTGGAACTTTACCATCTCCGATTCATAATAGGTAGTCAACAAAATCACTCTATTCATCTCTTGCGCCATCGGAGAAAGACATTACCCTCATATTTATCTTCAGTGGACTGTGGATGCACTTCAATTTCCTTCCAAAGAGAAGAGCATTTCAATGATGTACTTACTATTTGCACTCAATTCTCGCGATCTCCTCTTAGTACAGTTGCCAATCCCGCCAAACAACATGTCATTTGTCTCCCGTAGAGTTCTGTCCACGCACTCCAATGCATGTCTATGCATCATTGGAACTTTGTCTCACACAATTAGTTGACAGGCCATTATGGGTCTTCCCAGCTCAGAGTGTTTCGTTATATTGCATGTTGATGTTTCATGCATGTCATTTGGAGGTATTTTGAACCTGGAATGTGCGGTCCTACCACCCTTCATCAACAATGCTGCAATAATGCCAGATGATGCTACTCCTTAAACTATCCACCCTTTCGCGCAAACATAAGATATATTACATTGTAGAGAAATGTTTTTCCAGTTCTTCCAGGACCATCGACGAAGAAAACACCACCTTGTTGCCTCTCAACATGTCCATAAACAACTTCTCTTGTAATAAGACTCTAGAAAATTCTTTAAAGGGTGAGTTTTTGCTCTCTCACCATCAATATCATCACAAGACTCAATTTGTGCACACAATAGCTCAAATCGGGTCTAGTGATAGTAAGCAAAATTAAAGAGCCTATGAGACTCCTATAAAGTGTGATGTCCTTGAAGGATCTTTCATCACCTTTAATAAGATCTTTTACATGTTGCTCCATGGGAGTATATGCCTTTACAATTTTGCATATTGAATTTTCTCAACATAGAAAAGACATATCTAGATTGACAAATAAAAGCATACTCTTCATGAAAAACAATCTCAAGGCCTAAAATGTAATGGATCTCTCCTAGATCTTGCATTTTAAATTCTCTTCCTAATGCATCCTTATTTTCTTGAACTAGCATCAAACAACTTCCACTAAGAATAATGTCATCTACATAGATGAGAAGAATGACAATATTACTACCATCAAACTTTAAGTACATAGAAGGATCATAGTCACTTAGCACAAATCCTAATGAAAGTAAAGTATTGAATACCATGATCTAGGTGCTTGCTTGTGAACAAAATATTATCTTTGTATGCTTTTATTACCCTAGTTAAGAATCAAATGGAGCTCATGACATTATTGTCAAATTGTATCTATCTTATAAATAACACATTGATCAGAGATCTGAGTAGTTTGAGTACATTTGCACACACAATACACACACAACTACACGTACAAATATGCACATGCAAACACACACACACACACACACACACACACACACACACACACACACACACACACATATACATACACGTGCACACACACACAACACACATACATATACACATACACACGTACACATCACACACAACACACACACATGCACACTTATACATGTAGTTATCACTGTGCTTTCATTTCATAATCATTTCTATTCCTGTTGGCGGGCCAATAGGAGCACACACAACGTGCAAACACACATACACATACACGCACACACACAAACCTTTGTTGGGCTCCCAAAACCCTAAACCTGCATACATCACATACAAACACACATTTCGTACTAACACATTCTTTGATACCTTTGACCTCTAGTCGCCAATCATCGAGACACACACACACACACACACAAACACACACACATTCCTAATCCTAAATCCGCACCATATTTGTATGATCCGCACCACAAGCATCATCCGCACATCTCGACCATTGGCCACCCCCCAAACCATTGGTCGCCCATCAACTTTCGACCATTTTAGACCACATTAGGACCGCCCGTCACCCAGATCATCGGCCGCGTCAATGACATGCATACCCACTAGACCGTCGACCTAGATCATCAACTATCCATTGCCCCTCAACGACAGGCACTCTTTACTAGTCTATATATATATATATATATATATATATATATATATATATATAGCTATTTGTCTGCATGTAGTGTGCATATGTATGTGGGGGGGGGGGCATGCATATGGTTGATCCTCCTCCCATCACCCATGCATACACTTTTTTGAACTAAAAGAATGGGGAGGAGGATGCATGTATGGGGAAAGGCATGCATGGCCCTCCTCCCCATGCATGCATCTAAGGGGCCCACTCCAGATTCAAATTACCCTTTACCCACACACATAGTGTTTTGAAGGGCAAGTACATACTTTCATGGTGAAAGGCGTTCAATAGAAGGGACTTTCATTATCAAGGATTTCACTAAATTTGAAGGGCGTTCTAAGGATTTTCTAAATTATCAAACTTTCCACAAGAAAGGCTAAAATAAAAATGCATTTCTATTAAGGAAAAATTGGCTATGAAGGGTTGGGAATGCTTCAAAATACAAGCCTGGTGGGCCCCTCTCTCACACACACACACACACTCTCTCTCTCTCTCTCTCTCTCTCTCTCTCTCTATAGTTCCACTCAAGCCTACATGGAAGACCTACGTGGCACAGCTTAGTTGGCTTGCCACACAAGCCTATGTGGAAGACTACAACATGCCTGCATGGTAGACATCAAGCCTATGTCATGCCTATATGTCCTGCCATGCAAGACTATGATAGGCCTACATGGCTTGTCTCATGATATGCTTATGTGGCTTGCCACATGGCAACTTGCAAGCCCCAAGTCTCTCTCTCTCTCTCTAGGTCCACTCAAGCCTACTTGGCAAGCTTGGTTGGTTTGCCACACAAGCCTATGACAAGCCTATGTGGTAGTCTGCGACATGCTTGCATGATAGACATTAGACCTACATTAGGGGAGGTCCAAGTGCTATAAGGGCCCTTTGTAAAGATACTTTTTTTTTACTTTCAAACTATTCGACGTCCACATGTCCCGATAATATTTTTACATGTGTGCAGGACGATAACGGTGTTTGCCGAACAAATTTTTTTTACAATTTCCCGGGCATATTTTTAGCCAGTTCAAAACTCCCGCCGGGCAGAGTCTAGATATGTGATTGGATAATATATTGTTGCCCGTCGGGAAAAGACTGCCCGAGTTTAACTTACTGAAGCTAAACTAACTTGCATGGATGGTTCAACTAATTGAAGTTATCAGTCATTTTGTTCATTATCAATCGTTTTGTATCTTGCACTGTTATGGAATGGCCACTTGCAATCGAAGACCACGTAGTGCGATCAATTCGATCACTGTTTGTAATGAAAGGGATTCTGAAGGGTTATGGATACCATGCACATATAGAAAGTTTCAATGGGTTGTGATGCATCCCTCATCAAAAGGTGCATTTTGCAAAAGAAAGAAATCAAATATGGATTACAAAAACTTTTGGAAGGGAAGAATTTTAGAGTTCAAAGTTTCAAAGGGAGGTCAATCCATTGCAGAAGTCTTGATTCAACATGTGTATATGCACAATGAAGTTATGGTGGAGGATGTCAATCCCATAGATCGACTCAAATGCAATTGTATGTGATGCAACTTACGCTGGGTTTTCTATGTTAATGGTCCACATTCATTATTGTGATATATTTGTGTTAAAATAGAATATTGTCTTTTGCAGACTTGTATCCATCGAGCATAAGCGAATGGGAACCAATACAATCACTTGCAGGCATCATACACGTTATTCATTCTGATATCGGTTTACTCCTGTATAAGCATCGTCCTTTAAAGTCACTTTTGGATTCTGGCATTTTTTTTTACGATTCTTTTTACATACCATGCAGAAATGGTTTGAATGGCAAACTAGAAACTCTACCCCTACCACATTTTTTGAGTGAGGAATGGGTTCCTCCCGATTCTACCATAGCAGAAAGTTTTAGATCAAAGTTTTTTTATGGACATTCAAATCTGCATGAAATGTAGCACAGGTTCAAAAACCAATAGACTATATTGGTATTTACCATTTGCAATTTTTGTAGATTTTTTTGCTAAATGTAATGTTCATAAAACAGCTACAATGTTCATTGCTAAGGATTTAACTAATGAAATGATATCAGAACTCCTTGACGATCATTGGGATGTGAAAACTGATGGTAGCATTCAATGTAGGGCTAAAAATCATCCATGATATTTCGATACCATATAGAAAAACAAATGCTTTCTTTTATGTTTTATTATAGAAGATGGATTAGAGATAATAATGAATGGAAAGCATTAGATCAAGACTTTACAGTGAATCATCAAGAGCAAATGCAAATAGAGGTGAAGCAAAATGAGGTTGTTATTGCGACAATTGAAGTGGAGGAGGACTGGAGTCTAAAATATATACGATCGGAACTTACAATGCTCCAATTTGACATACCTCAAAACTATGGTTTTCGAGTAAATGGAAGAATGGTACATTTTTGTATTAAATAGTCTGTTATATAATTGTTATACTGTTATTTATTAACAATGATTTATTGATAGATCATTTGCAATGTTAATGCAGATTAGAGCAAGGCAAGAAGATCATATCCCATGCAAAGATTTATTGTCAAGCATAGAAATTGTCGAAACAAATTAAAGCTTTGATGAATCAGTAAATCTACAATACTGGTGAGCTTAAACAAAAATTTCGGAGTCGCATGGCATATATCGTAAACATGATGCAGTTGACTGCTCGTCCTTAAGCAGGTGACAAGAAAATTGAGTAAGCACAAAAACACCAAGAACACTGTCGCTTTTGTACAACTGAACCCAATAATTGAGTCCAACTTCGACAACCGGGTCTGTGAGGTCCGAAGACTTATTCAATAATTTTTTACAAATAACAGGACTAAAATAATTCATATAGGAGGCCGAATATATATTGAATACAAAGTGACCACCTAATTTATCTATTTTTTTAGCTATGTACTCATCAAAAATTATATATCGCTCAAAATCAAAAAATGTCAGCATGGGATCGACCGGATATTGAACAGCTAAATTTCTATATATAGTTCCTATTGACTGAGATGGGCTTTCAGGAAAAAGAACAATTGATTTTGCTATATATCTATCCAAATCCTCAATGGTGCGTCTCGGCACATCCAAATATTGGTCACTATCAGAAGAGTAATCTAGTAAAAACTCTAAACCAGGAGTGACAAGAAGACCCTCTTGACCTTTCAGTGTATCAAGAATCAATTGGGTCTGGCCTATCATCTACTCGGTCTCATCTGATAGTACGAATCTTCTTTTAGGCAGAGGTGGAGGAGAGGGGGATTTTTCAGGTTCCACCCTAGATGGCCCAGCTTGATCATCAGTTGGGTGGTCTTCAACTGGCTTGATTTGGTTTTTTTTAGCCCTGGCTCCTGACCTCATTGGCCTTCACTGTTTTCTTTTCCTCTGATAAGGGGGTCTAAGTCTGGAGCTGGTCGGGGAGGTGGAGGTGCCTTGAATACCTGCTTGTACTGATTCCTCAGCCTAAACACAAGCTCCATATTCTTGGGCATGATAGTCACCCGCTTTGCATGTATAGCAGCAAGCACAATATCTTCGTAGGCTGTATGCAATGCTTCAATTGCAGTCACGCACCATCTGACATCCACGGACAAAGACCTTGTCACATCCCTCACTATTCGGTTGAAGAGAGCTTTTGGTATCAGAAGGTTAGTGGACTTCTGTAACCTCCGAATATCTCTGAGCCATGGGCGGGGTATTCTGCCAGTTCCCCTAGAATGAGGTCGAGAATCTATAGGATGCAAGGATGATGTGGCTTGACCAGCTGGCGGGACAATAGACTTTGGACGCATGGTCTGTTTGGTCCTTGCCATTGCTTCTGATATCGCAGGCACGCGACTAGGTCGTAGATGAGTTGATCGAGCAAAGATCCTCGCACGGCTCTGATATCAGCCCACTAGATTCCAATATCGCAGCGGCGCGAGAAGCAAGCAGAAATCTCAAAAATATTGTTGATGGTCGCGCGGCTCCGATATCATGTTTCTGTGAGAGAGATCAAGAAACGATTTAGGAATCGGGTAGCCAAATGGTATTCATTCGTGATGGTTGCTTATATAGAGAGAGATTTTTTGTGCATTAAATGAAAAAGTGCCACGTGCCAATTTTTGATTGGCGTGTCCTATTAATGATTGTTCGACATGTGCAAATACACGTATCATATTTTCAACCACACACGTGCCAAATCCTGATTCGTGTGTTTTATTAATAACTCACCTATTAGAATTATTCGAAAAGTTTCGGACCAGCATCCTCGATTTATCTCTTGTTATTGATGGCATGAAGTTTATTCATTTCCATGAACTGATAGTTGCCCAGCTTGAAGCCAAGCACAAGCATGATAGGAAGCTTACCAAGCTTGACGAGAGCCTGAAGGTAGTACAATATTGTGAATCCCATAGGAGATCATGCAGGTTTATAGTTGAGGGCATAGCTTTTGTTTTTTTCATATCTACGTTAATACCTGATGAAGGCCAATCTTCCAGATCAAGTGGTGTTGGTTCTTCAAGTAGAACATCTACTCAGAGATTTCCTATCGATGTGGACAAAAATTTAGAAGACGAAGTATTGGGTGATGAAGAAGAGGCTAGGCTAGCTTCGATGTATGACCCTGCTCTGTCACGGTTGATGGTAATATCTTCTACATCAGGTGTAGAAAAAAGGAAGACACTGCTCGACATTCCTTTATACCATATGAATAGCCTGCCATATTTATCATTGAATGATATTGGGGATGTAATCGACATGAGAGAGGACGAGATCCTATCTATACTAGCCAATGCATTGTTAGAATTTTTGGATATAATAGACTTCAATCATGATGATTTAATTGAAGGGATTGATTATCATGATGAAGGCAGTTGGAAGTCTGGAGAGCAGGCCTTACAAATTACAAGGCAATAATGTCTAGCCTATGGCGCAAATGCTCCTAGTGAGGAGGAGTTCATTGAGTTTCAAAGAAGATATCCTACTCCAGAGCAATACGTTTTTTCTGAGGATACGTTTCTTGATGGACATGACTTGCGTGGAAAAGGATTGTTGGTGTATGATCAGCATGACATGGTAATTTTTTTTTTCTTATTCCATTATAATCATAGTTAGCATTGTATTCAATGAAAATCCATCTGAAAATTTAACTGATTACAAATTTTCGTATTTATGTTGTAGGACACAATTGAAGTTGATGATTTTGCTACGAGAAGAGGAGGTGCCCGAGGTGTTGTTGGCCATAAGGATTCAACATTGTGCCATTACCTGAAATACTTTGTACAAAATGAAATTTGTATTCAACATGACAACTTTTATTCACAAGCAGGAACTATAGTAATGGCAATAAAGGCATTGTCCTATTTTTGTGATGGACATAGATATTCTAACAGTACATACAAAATCATTTTTGTGAAGAGAGATATAGCTATCAAAATATTGGGTTATGTTTTTGAAAACCAAAAGATCATCTGCTTTAGTAGTGTACGCAAGTTACATAGAGTTGAGCAAAAGAAGATCAATTGAGCATCTAGATCCATATGAGAGGAGACAATTTCTTCATGACCATACTGCTCAGCTGACCTTTGATGCCGATGAGGATATGTAATATTTTAATTGTTTTTCTATTACGATGATGAAGTTAAACTATTTCTCCTCAGATGTTGAAATGTCTTTTTGAATGAAATGAGATTTGTTGAATATTTGGTTTGATATCTAAACTGTGCTCTTCTGTAGAACCATTGAAATAGTTGATATAAGTAGCATCTCTTTGAATTATATCCTCCGTGGTTGTTGCTCGATGAAGAGCTCCTCTTGCTTGCCAATGCGATTTCTCCATACCTTGAGAAGACCATATGCTCATACTTCCATATTCTTTTGCAAAAAATGTGGTGTGATGTAATAGAATATGCCTCAACCAGTAAAATACATATATCAAAGATCAAATATATGACGCTGCAGAACAATTTTTGCAGAAAAACAAATAGTGAATTACCATATAGTGTGTAACATGATCCTCTCCCCAATATTCTGCTACCGATTTGACAAATATCTCACAATATTTTTGTAAATTTGCAATGTCAATTTCTAATAACTTTTCGTTTCGTAACATGCCAATCATATTGTCGAGATTTTGCCATACTGCAGTTTTTTTTAATCTTGTGTTGCCCCTCTCTTCGAAATCTTTTGATGCTGCAACAACGTCTTTCCAAACATTGTATGTCATGGTAGAAGACTTTCCAGTGTGATTGGATAAAAACCTTCTAGCTTTTGCACCTCCAACAGATGGCTTGTTTGGAACATTCCCTGATTTACTCGATAGTTTATCACTTTTTTCTATTTTTACATTCCCCTTGTGCAAACCTGCTTTTGAAAGTACTTGCTCTAATCTCTCAATTCCAATTTTAGAAGCTGATTCAGGTTTGGTATTCCAGACATACAAAATATGATTATAAATCAATTTTTCAATAATTCGTACCTCAGCATGCAATGTGCATATGTGAACATTGATCAATGGAATTGCCAACACAGGTCTAAAGTTCGGATCCTCTCGATCTCTTGTTGGACCAACTCGTGATCTTGTCAAATTCAAGTCTTTACAATTCTTCATACAATACAAACAAGGGTGTCTAGTATTTGCCCCATGCGAAACATTATACATACATTTCAGTGTCTTTAAATCACCTGCAAGATGCCATAAAATTTGAAACGTGCCATAGTTTGGCACATATATTTTGTTTCCACCCATATGCTCTTCAATAATCTTTGCATAATTTGATGTCAAAAAAATCCACGACAAGATAGCATGGTCTTCTTTTAAAACCTGAAAAGTAACAAACACATACAAAGTTACGAACATTGACATCAGCAACTTAGGTGATAAAATACAATACTAAGTAGAATTGAAATATACCTGAAATGCTGCTAACCACCATATTTCATTCTCTGATTGAACACTAAATGAGGAATCATTTGCATCATTTTCAGTATTGTTCAATGCTCTGTTCATAAAGGTGATACTTACCTGTTCCAATTTTTGTCCCTTAACAATTTCAGACTCATCAAGTTTAATAACCAATATCAATTTTCCTTGGACTTATCTTTCAAATATTTTGTAATATTTAATCATGTATGCCACTACTTTGTTAATATCCAAAAATAAATTGTTGGACTCATTGTATTCCAATGTTCCACTCTCGCATGTATACAATATCTTGATATGAAATAGTTCACCTATAAGCATACTCATACTCTCGTTAAGACAATATCTTGTTTTTTTTACTCTAATGGACGAGGAAGCGGTAGCTTTCGAATTTTCACATGTGCAAAGGCTTCCTGTACAATTTTAAACAATAGAGTATATGCTTTACGACTAATTCCTGAATCATCACATGCTCCCTGGATAACTCTTGCATCCAAGACATGTTGAATGCTCTGTATAATCACTGCAGCAATATCATTCTTAATCTTGTCATAACAAGAATTCTTTAACATTTCTTTTGTAGTTTTTAATCTTTATAATGTTCTCTCGCCACCAAAGATGATCTGCAAGACATAATAAATAATTAAACTAGCAAGCATTAGAAAAACAAGCACATAAAAAGTTAGCAAGCATGTCATTTGCTCTTTCAATTAATACTTACTTGAATGCTTGAATCCTTTTCTTCTTGTTTCCACTTCTTGAAGACAGATCATCTGTCTTTTTTTGGAAGTCGTTTGCGTTTTCTTATATTTAATTTTCTCTTGAGAACTTCGCCTTCAGCAATAGCGCTCAAGATTTCTCTTTTAAAATTCTCAACGTCTCTCAACATAACTTGATTGGATATTTGAAGATTAGTAATAATAGTTTTCAATTCTGATATATTGGAGCTCAATGTCGTATTCTCGTATATTTGTTTCTTAAAGTATTGCCTTCTCATTGTTTTTTTGATTCAACAAATACTCCAATACTTGTGTTCGCTTCATTGCTTCATACATCCCGTATTGGCTCAACTTTTGACAGTATCCCAACAATCCACTATGTCCATTACACACAAAATTCAGTAACTGGCCAGTAGTTTGAAAGTCTAAAAAACATCATGTACTTGGATCTTTGGGATAAATTGATCCAACTGTCCACAAATCAATATTTCTACAATTTTTTTCTCTAAGTTCTTTCTTATAAGTCTCATTAATCTGACCAGCTTTGGTGTTTCTCTTATAAATTGGAGCACAATCGAGTAGGAGCACAATATGAAGATCAAACTTTTCCATTATTTCAAAATCAAACAAACTAAATCATGTAACGAGAAAAACGATTCACACAAAACCAAACAAGCTTGTAAATCATTAAACATGCATGTTATATAATCTACCTTTCAAAAGTTTTCAAAGATTTTTGGAGGGAACACCAAAAAATTATCCTCTCCTTCTCCTCTTGCTACTGATATCTTCTTGAGAGCATGAATAAAATTATCCTCTCCTTCTCTTCCTGCTACTGATAGCTTAGGCGGCGTGTGCTTAGTCGACTGTGTGCTTAGGCGGCGTGTTTATTTCGTTTGAGTTGTTATGAGTTAACCACACCAGTTAGACGGCGGGCAGCACCGGAAACTAGAAAAATGGCAACAAATCTTGCCGTTTTTACTTTCTCTCTCTAGTCATTCTCTCATTAAGTTTGAGTTTCTTATAGGGCCCTTTTTGAGTTGAGGTTTTCCCTAATGTGCCATGCCTATGTGGCCTACCATGCAGGCCTATGGTAGGCCTGCGTGGCTTGCCACGTGGCAACTTTCAAGCCCACTTATATATCTCTCTCTCTAGGTCCACTCAAGCCTATGTGGCAGAGCCCAGTTGGCTTGCCATACAAGCCTATGGTAGGCCTACATGGCTTGCCACATGGCAAACCTCAAGCCTGTATGATCTGCCATGTGGCAGACCTAAGTGGCTTGCCATGTGGCAGTGTGCGACAAGCTTGGCAGATAGCAAACCATGTAGGCAGAGCCTGGTTGGCTTGCCATCCTATGATGGGCCTACGTGGCTTGCCACGTGGCTAACCCCAAGTCTGCATGATTTGCCACATGGAAGGCATATGCGACTTGCCACATGGCAACCTATGACAAGCTTGGTAGATAGCAGGCCTATGTGGCCTGCTACACAAGCCTGTGGTAGGCCTATGTGGCAACTTTTGAGTCTCACCTCTTTCTCTCTCTAAATCCACTCAGGCCTACGTGGCAAAGTCTAGTTGGCTTGCCACACAAGCCTATGTTAACCTACGTGGTTTGCCACGTGGCAAACTCTAAGCTTGCAGGACTTGCCACGTGGTAGATTTACGTGGCTTTCCATGTGGTGGCCTACGACAAGATTGGCAAATAGTAGATCTATGACATGCCTATGTGGTCTGCTACACAAGCCTATGGTAGTCCTACGTGGCTTCCAACATGGGAAGTACCAATCCTACATGGTTTTCCACGTGCAGGCCTACATGGCTTGCCACGTGGTAGCTTGCGAGCCCCACCTCTTTCTCTCTCTAGGTCCACTCAAGCCTACGTGGTAGAGCTTGGTTGGCTTGTCATCCAAATTGTGAGTTGCCTGTCAATGATCATTTGAAACCATGCTCGAGCAGATTGCTTCAAGCCAGAAAGTGCTTTATGGAGCTTACACACATGATTGTGTTTACTTTCGATATTGTAACCTTCAGGTCGCACCACGTAAATGTCCTCTTCGATAACTCCATTAAGATGTGATGTCTGTACCATTTGATGTATTTCCAAATCTGTTACAGCACAAATGACAATAGAAGTCCGATAGAAGAATGTTTAACTACTGGATTGAAGATCTCAGTGTAGTTGACGTTCTATACCTGAGAGAATCATCTAGCTACAAGTCGAGTCTTTCTTCGATCAATACTTCCATCTGCCTTGTCCTTGATTTTGAATAACCATTCGCAATCAACTACATTTCTGTTGGCAGGTAATTTGACGATTGTCCAAGTCTGGTTCTTGATAAGAGATGAATATTCTTTATCCATAGCTTCTTTCCAGATATCGAAATCGGGCTGACTGAATGCCTCTTTGACAATTGTCGACTCTTGAACAAGGTAAACTGCAGACTCGTCGATATACATGTTAGGTGGTCTGCTGACTCTCATCGATCTTTTGGGTGATGATCAAAGTTGATCTTCATCATGCTATAGTTGCTAAACTACAACATCATCATCTTCAGCTTCACGGTCGTCGTGAGTAGACAAGCTTGGACCTTCAATAGGAATAGTCGAATTTAGAATTTGAAAGTTCAATGTTTCCAATAGTCCGAAAGTTTGACTATATGAGCTTTTTCTTTACCTTTAAGGTCAATAAACGGATCTTCGATGAAGATGACATCCCAAATAGTGAATATCTTCAACTCGGCAGGATCATACAACTCATAACCTTTATCTGAAGTAGTGTAGCTGATGAACATACTTGATACTCTGGAAGTCGAGGAGCTTCTTCCTAAGATCATGCGGAATTTGCGCATAAGCAATACATCCAAAAACTCGTAAGTTTGATGATAAAAAAATTTGGAACCTGTCCAAATTTTGTATGGTGTTTTGTTTGAGAAACCTTTAGTAGGACATATGTTCTGAATATAAGCTGAAGTTGAAATTGCTTCAGCCCAGAAGGACTTCGGAAGTGTCCCATGTGATAACATGTACTTTGTCGATTCGATTAAGGTCCTGTTCTTTCTCTCAACAAGACCATTCAACTGAGGCGAATAGGAGGTAATGTATTGTTGCTCAATGTCGTTGCTAAGGAAATACTCCTTGAATTTGGTAAAGATATATTCAGCCCCGTTGTTTGTGAGAAATTGGCAAAAATCTAGCTTGGTATTTTTTATGATAGAAGTTTGTAAGCGAATCTCACATGTGTGGAGGATGTTCCCACGTGTGGAGAATTGTAAAGTAAATCAAAATATTTGATATAGGGGTCACATAGAATTTCATAGTCAAGCATTTAGGTGTAGGATGTTGATAGGGTCAAATTTGGCATAGATGGCAAACTATCCATTTCCACTTGTAATGCCACTATTGAGCCAAAATAGAGTAGGAGGCCAAACTTGTGCCAATTAGAGTGTAGACAAGTGTAATGCTTTTGTTTGATGAAGTTTAAGAGGTCCAATAGGATTTAGACGTGGAACCATGAGTGGTCCAATAGAATTTGAGGTTTGCTTGAAAATGGTCCAATAGAATTTAGAGGTGCATGGATCAATGGTCCAATAGGATTAAGAGGTGGCAAATTGTGTTCCAATCATAGTTAAGCATAGTGGTAGCTCGTGGATCTACTAGTATCATTGTACTCCTCATTTGGATCTAATTGATTTTGAGATTGAGTGGATTTTGAGTGTAAGTGATTTTTTAGCTTTCTCTCTCTACCCGAGAGCTGTTGATGATTTTCTCTCTCTACTTAAGGAGAGCAGCTTGTTTTTACTTAGATTACTTTTGGAACACTTCCCACACGTGTGAGTGAGAGTTGGAAGTGATTGAATGCATGTAGTAGTGTGTTTTTGCCATAGAATCAAAGATAGATCTTGAATCTCAATCTAGTCTTGATCTTGGTGCATCTACACACCTTAGGAGATCACAAGTACATGTTGTGGACAGTCCACACGTGTGAAATCAACATGGTATCAGAGCCTACCTAAGGTTATCATGCATTTTGATCCATTTAATTGAAAACTATTCATCAATCTTGAGCTAGAAATTGTCAAGATCCATTTTCCTAGCTATCTTGACCAATTTTGGATCAAAAGAGATCAATAGGGCATTGATTGGGTCTGACCTGGTACTGTACGGAATCAGGTGCTCAGACACGTGTGAGGAACATCCAATTTCAGTTTGGGAGTTCTCTTTCATGGTTGATCTAAAAATCTTGCTAGATAACTTGTTTTGAAGCTATTTTTGTCTAGTTTCTGATGCAATCAGTTTCATTCCATTTGGTTGTGCCAATCAAAAGTTATAAGCTTTTGAAGAGGGTTAGGTAGGGCACCTAGACCTGGGTGGACACATTTGGTTTGGTCAAGAGATTGCTTGTTTGATCCAAAATCACAGTTGAATGCTTACCAATCTCATCTATATGTGATCTAGGCACTGTTTTGAGATCTTAGCCATTTTGTTTCATGCAATATCATTGTATTTGAGTCAAATTTGGTTTCTTAGTGTATTTCACACGTGCTAAGAGTGTTTGATCCTAACTTTGCCCATACTCTATCATTTGATGTGAAGTAGATCTAGTTTTGGAGAGATTGAGATAGCTAGTGAGAATCATCTCACAATTTGTTGGAAGATCTTGCATAGGAGATGGTAGCACACCATTATTGGATCCTATAGTGAGAGAGAAGCAACATTTTTTGTTCATCACTTTTATTTATCTCTACTTTACATGAATTCAATGAGTTCATACTTGTTGCAACCAAGTGAGAGATTGTCTACTTCCAATTATTCAATATGGAAGTTGAGGATGGAGGCCATCTTGATACTCCAAGATGTGATGGACATTGTACTTGGGATTGAGGAGGAGCCTTAAGTCCTTCAAGAGGTTCAAAAATACAAGAAGAGAGCTAGGATGGCTCTCCACTACATTAAGATGAATGTCTCTAATGAGATATTGAGGGAGATTGGTGATTGTTCTACATCCAAGGAAGTTTGGGATTGTCTCAAGTCCATCTATAAGGCTAAGAACACCTCTAGGCTCCTCACTCTTAGAAATCAAATCTTCCAAAGTAGTCAAAAGAGTGATGAGAGTGCATCTAATTATGTTTTGAGAGTCAAGGATATTCATAGGGAGCTTGCATGCATTGGTGACTCAATCAATCAAAGTGAGCTAGTCCAAGTCATTCTCAATGGCTTGAGAGATGAATATGACAACCTTGTCCAATCCTATGCCATTAAGGAGGAGCTACCAAGTTTGGAGGCCCTTCAAAGTGTGCTTATTTCTGAAGAATCAAGACAAGAGTACAAACTCTTGAGGATGTACAAGCTATCACTCAATCATGATGATGGCAAAGTTCTATTTGCCAAGCACAAAGAGAGGAGTAAGAAGAAACACCATCACTTCTCTAATGACAAAGCTAAAGACCAAGATGGAGAGGAGGAGGAGGATACCTCTCATGCTTCTACTTCAAATCTCAAGAAGAAGAAGATCAAGTGCTTTTATTGTGGCAAGAAAGGCCATTATGCCACCAATTGCTTCAAGAAGAAGAATCAACTCAATCAAGCCAACATCACCAATAGAAAGAAGACTATATTGCAAGTGATGGAGAAGGCTCTCTTATGGCATCAAGCTTCTCCTCTTCCACCTTCAACAAGGATGACTCATGGTATATTGATAGTGGAGCATCTTCACATATGTGTGGCTCCAAGCACTTTTTTTCATCTATTATGCCTTATGATGGAGTCAAGAAGACCATATACATTGCAAGCAAGCATGAGTGCAATATTGAAGGAGTAGGGATTATTCCCTTGAAGCTTGCATCTTCTAAAGATCTCTTTCTCAACAATGTTCTTTTTGTCCCAAAGCTTACAAAGAACATCTTTAGTGTTGGCCAACTTCTTGACAGTGGCTTTGATGTCAATTTCAATATTGACAATTGTGTGATTAAGAAGGATGGTGAGATCCTTGCATATGGATCAAGATTTGAAGGCATCTACGAATTGGATCCAAGTGAGAGTGCAAACTCTCTTGATGTTTCTTATATGTCCAATATTTCAAAGGAGGATGATCACACAAGATGCACATATCTTCTCTCTTCAAGTATTATGGTGTTTGATTATTCCTTATTATTCAAAGCATATGTTGAGAAGAAATTCTCATTGAAAATCAAAGCTTTGAGGAGTATTGGAGCTCTTGAAGGAATAGCACCATATGAAGTTTTATTCAAGATGAAGCCTAAGGTTGATCACCTTAGTGAACTTGGTAGTGCTTGCTTTGCACATATTCCCTTGGACACAAGAAGGAAGGATGATCCAAGCTCATGGATCATGATTGGATACTCATCCATCAAGGAGGCCTTTAGTGTCTTTACACTCTCTATTTCAAAAGTGATTGTGAATAGAGATGTCACATTGCATGAAGATTCAATCTTGGAAGTGGTCGAGATCAAGGCTTCTCAAGAAGCATCACAAGTTATCTTTTTTGAAGGTATTCAAGTTATGATGGGGCCAATGTGTGAGGAGGAGTTTCTTCTTCATATGATTTCAAGAAGATCTTCAAGATGCATGGCTGAGTCTTTATGGCTCACCTTACATGGCAAAGAGGGGCATTAGAGGAGTTTTGAGTTCCAAAAAGACCCTTTAAAAATTCGTGCAAGATGTCTTTTTTATTATTAAA
The DNA here is from genome assembly GCA_029204225.1 of Diphasiastrum complanatum. Classification (NCBI taxonomy): domain Eukaryota; kingdom Viridiplantae; phylum Streptophyta; class Lycopodiopsida; order Lycopodiales; family Lycopodiaceae; genus Diphasiastrum; species Diphasiastrum complanatum. Next base: position 31,922,034 of record CM055092.1, on the reverse strand, counting down.
ATATTATAGCACTAATACATTTGACTTGCCATAATTTTTAATCGTAGCTCAAAAGTATGTCATCTAACATATCATTTTAAAGCCCTTGTAAAACACTTTCTAATGCACCAATTTTTGCTAAATTTGGACTTACCACTAAATAGTTATGCCATTTTTAGTATGGAATCAAAATGTGGACTCAAAAAGTTACGTTACGTAGATTTCAATTTTGAGTGTTTTGATTGGTCCATGTGTAGGAAAAATTTGTGAAAAAATATAAAAAGAATCTTTACAAGGGGTCTTTTTGGGATTTAGAACTCCTCTAATGCATCTTTCATGTTGTAGCTACTACAACACATTCATATATGCTTCTCTTCCTTTGCTTGAAATGCTATCTTGCTTCATTGAATTTTTTGGATCTCAAAGTTCAAGAAAAGCTATACTAGTTTTGTATGATGCTTGTGGTATGGACATGTTTCTTGTCATTATTGACTTAGATGTGTTTCCAATACTTTTTGAAAGCAAGATATTGTATTGTCAAAAGTACGCTCTTGGTTCTAGTAAGAACAAGATTGAGCTTGGTACTCACTTTTTTGAAAATCACGTTTTCACATGTTTTGAGGCAAATTGTAAACTCCTCTTGAGATTAAGTGAAGCATCCAAAGTGGACACTTACATCCTTGAGAGAGTAACTAGCCTAAAAACGATCGAGATAGTCTTTGATATCAAGATTAGATCCATCATGGATATAGTTCATTGTAAGTGGACTAGTCAAGCTAGAAAGCATAATCTTGATAATCATCATTGTTTCACATCTTACGATCTTGATCTCCATGATCCTTATGAGGCTTGGAAGCCTCAGATTTCTCTATTTATGGTGCATCCATCATGCAAGTGGAACTTTTAAAGCAAAGATCATCATCAAGCATGGAGGAAGCCCATGATCATAGTGGCATATTGGTGGAGCACTCTTCAAAGGCATTGGCAAGAGATCTTATCATGGATATGGTGAGGGTGCTGCTATGATGGATCCCTTGGCTGATCTTCACTTCTTATGCATACCAAAGGATCCACTCAAAAAGATTTACAAACTTCTCAAGTGATCTAATACCTTTCCAAGCTATTTTTTGAGGAGTGTGAGAAATTGACAAAAATCTAGCTTGGTATTTTTTATGATAGAAGTTTGTAAGTGAATCTCACATGTGTGGAGGATGTTCCCACGTGTGGAGAATTGTAAAGTAAATCAAAATGTTTGATACAGGGGTCTCATAGAATTTCATAGTCAAGCATTTAGGTGTAGGATGTTGATATGGTCAAATTTGGCATAGATGGCAAACTATCCATTTCCACTTGTAATGCCACTATTGAGCCAAAATAGAGTAGGAGGCCAAACTTGTGCCAATTAGAGTGTAGACAAGTGTAAAGCTTTTGTTTGATGAAGTTTAAGAGGTCCAATAGGAATTAGAGGTGGAACCATGAGTGGTCCAATAGAATTTGAGGTTTGCTTGAAAATGGTCCAATAGAATTTAGAGGTGCATGGATCAATGGTCCAATAGGATTAAGAGGTGGCAAAGTGTGGTCCAATCATAGTTAAGCATAGTGGTAGCTCGTGGATCTACTAGTATCATTGTACTCCTCATTTGGACCAAATTGATTTTGAGATTGAGTGGATTTTGAGTGTAAGTGATTTTCTAGCTTTCTCTCTCTACCGGAGAGCTAATGATAATTTTCTCTCTCTACCTGAGGAGAGCAGCTTGTTTTTACTTAGATTACTTTTCGAACACTTCCCACACGTGTGAGTGAGAGTTGGAAGTGATTGAATGCATGTAGTAGTGTGTTTTTGCCATAGAATCAAAGATAGATCTTGAATATCAATCTAGTCTTGATCTTGGTGCATCTGCACACCTTAGGAGATCACAAGTACATGTTGTGGACAGTCCATACATGTGAAATCAACATTGTCAAACCTTAGTGCTTTAATTCTTTTACCAGTTTGATTTTTTGCATGCTCTTTGAATTGTCGAAACTTGTTGAAAGCCTCTAATTTTTGCTTGATAAAATAAACAGCTGTTCTTCTTGAATATGCATCTTGCAATGATGGAGTTTGCATTGAACCACATATATCTGAATTAATAACATTTAACAAACCTTTTGTTGCATGCCTATGACTCGATTTAAAGGGAATCCTAGTCTGCTTTCCAAGGATGCAGCTATGACAGACATGGAGGTTGACTTTGTCAGATGGATAGTCGAGATCAAGTGCGAGGGATCGTTTAGAAATGTATGAAATAGATGTATGATTCATCGATGATGCCATAGTAATGCTATATTGACAAGAACAAAGGTTTTCAAGCCTTGACTAGTATCAGAATAATAATGCACCAATCTATATAAGTTTCCATGCCTCTTGCCGAGTGCAAGGCTCTTATTTGTCCTATCGATAATCCAGAATTGATCAGACTTGAACTCTACCTTATGACCTAAATCAGTGATTCTACTTACTAATAGCATATTTGTAGAAAGTTTAGAAACATACAAAACATTTGATAGTAGTTTGAATTGATCATGTTGGAATTTCAATCTCACAGTACCTTCACCTTCGATAGTGTGAGTGCTATTGCCACCAAGATGAACGTATCTTATTCACTATAAGGCATATAGAGTGAAAACACTCACGATGATTGGTCATATGCTTAGTGGCCCTAGAATCCAGAAACCAAAAATTATCCAATAGTGCTTTTCGGTCTTTGACCATAAATGTTCATCCATGTCAATGCCGGGAGTGCTGTAACTGCATTCGCCTATTGATCTGGTTGCTTACTGGCATTCTTAGCTTTGAGAACCATGCAATCTTGGATCTCATGATTAGTGCGCTTTCAATACTTATAGAACATTTTCTTTTATTGTTCTTGACTTTGAGTCGGTTTCTGATTTGATGCAAACTGCTTAGAGCTTTTCTGCTTTTGTCTTTTTGAGCCTTTGTTGACATATAGATCTTGAGATGATGAGGTCGATAAAGCAGCTTGACTTCTTCGATTATTTTCTTGTAGCAACATACTGAAAACTCTGGTAAGAGTCAAATCTGAGTGTGTCGATATGATCATCACCCAGTTCTCATATGTAGAGGGCAAAATTGAAAGCAATGCCATGATTGCTTTTTGATCGTCTATGAATGATCAGACATCGGCCATCTGGTGCAAGAGATTCTTAAACTGGTTAACGTTATTCTGAATTGAATCACCATTTGACATTTTGAGAGTAAAGAATTTTCTTCGTAGATGTAACTTAGAAGTTACGTCCTTCACATCATATAGTGAGCTCATGATGTCCCATACTTATTTCAAAATTTGAACTTCAACTATGTGGCCAATCTGAGTGTCTGATATATTGAGAATAACAAGTGCGGAAGCTTTACCATCCTTCGACTTCCATTTTGAGTCGGATGTGTCATCTTCGGGTTTTTCTATACCTGTGACAACATCCCACAACTCATTGGCGATTAGCAAGGTCTGCATCTTAAATTTCCACAAGCAGTAATTGGATCCATTCAGCTTGTCTATGATAAGATCGGCTTTACTCTAAAAATTCATCTAGAACTTTAGTCTGTCGATATATCGATGACGTTAAGAGAGAGATATTATGATGTGCTACAATTGCAAATCAACTAACTGATACTGAAATTTGATACCACAAATTGAAGAATATGATACTGTGAAAAGTATCAAATGATATCGATTTGATATCACGAAAGATATCAAGTATTAGAGCTCTGGTATAATAGAGCACTTTGATATTATATATTAGAGCTCTGATACCATGTTGGAAAGATGTGATAGCAATAACGACAAGTCGAAGCTTGTGAAAAACTTATTGAGCACAATGAAATGAGCCTGCTTTCCTAATGCATGACTACGTCTATCAACATTGAACAAAACATAATGACAGGAGTCACGTTCAATCTTTTAGCAACTAACTTTGAAATCATCAAAGCTAAAGTGATTGCATAGCCAAACAATGAAGAATTGAATTATCAGACAAAAGCAATATGAGATCACAAAGATTCTGACATAATACTGAATGCAATAAAGGATAGATTGATTCAACAAAATGATGAGCACAAGACAATTGCAGATAGAAACCGCGTACTCTAAGCTATTTCTGAAAACTCTGTCTGATTTGCACTTCTGTTGATAAGCAGTAAGCGCTAATAGCAAAACTCTAAAAAAATTCTAAAGAATTGAACTAGATTGCTCAAGAGCTCAAGCTTGAAAGCTTGAGAGAGCTGCTACGTGATTCAAAATAATAGAAGTATAGTCAACTATTTATACTAAGAAAATGCAACTAGTCCAGTAGTACAGCTAATTAGGTCATAGAGCTTAATGACCAGTTGGCCATAGTGAGCTGTCATTCATCTAGTTAGTACTTCTTGAAAATTTACTTGCTAAACGGACAAGTCTATAGCTTGAGCGATTTTCGAGTATTTCTGCAGACTATGTAGAAACATGCATAAAACTACAGAACTGGATAATAAGTGGAAGAAGATTAAAATATCAATTAGTCGATAATTAGGAGAATAATCCAACATGGATATGATTACGGCAGAGGCTATGGAGGCTAGTGGTTAGATAGCAGAGTTAGTGAATAAGATAGAGCAATTTTTGAATGCTCGATATTTTTCAGCTAGTGAAACTTGCTGGCGACTATTTGGGTTTTCTATGGGCATTCATAAGCCAGTTGTGACCCGACTAGCAGTTCATCTTCTTGGACAGGAGTTGGTGTACTTTAGTGAGGAAGCCGACTTAGAGGAAGTCATAGATGGTCGTTCGAGTACTACTTTGACAACTTTTTTTGAGCTAAATAGAAGTGATGATTCAGATGCCAGAGAGTTAGTGTACCAGGACCTCCCACGATTTTACGTTTATAATAGGACAATGCGAAAGTGGGCCCGTCGAATCAATACACAATCGATTCTTGCTATTGGTTGTATGTATTTTGTCCATCCATCCAAAGGAGAGAGATTCTATTTACGAGTTCTTTTGGCTCATGTCAGAGGTGCAACAAGTTTTGAGGACTTGTGCACAATTGACAGTGAGTTGTTTTTGTCGTTTAGAGATGCTTGCAAACAAAGAGTTCTTAAAAATGGCATGATGGAGTGGAGTAATTGTCTACGTGAGGAGATCACAACTTCGACTCACGTTTGTTGTACTTCTCTTGACATGTGCCCCTTCCGACCCATTAGACCTTTGGAAGAGTATAGAGCCGCATTTAGTAGAGGATTTTGGGCATGAGTTTGGACAACCAGTCACGTGCGAGACCATTAATGTGAACCGGATTACAATAGATAAGGCTCTTCTTGACGTGGAGACGCACATGTAGGCATCTAGAAAGATGTTGACAAATTTTGGCTTCACACTTTCCGATAGCGACATAGAGTTTTGTCCTTTGTTTCGTTAAGAGATATTTATCGACGAGACCATTTCACAGGTTGAGGCCGAAATCGCGAGAGTGAATGTAGATTAGCGTATTATTTTTGACCATGTAGTACGTGATCATGTGGTATGAAGAGTGGGTGGAGTCTTTTTTGTAGACGGTATGGGTGGTACGGGTAAGACATTCCTTTATAGTGTCATGTTGTCATATGTGCGTGCGCAAGGGTGGATAGCATTGGCAGTTGCATCGTCAGAGATCGTTGCATTATTAATGAAAGGTGGTAGGACTGCACACTCTAGATTTAAGATTCCTTCAACAGAATTGAACGAAAGCTCGACATGCAACATTTCGAAACAATCTCCATGAAGTCAACTTTTGATGGCATGTCGACTCATTATTTGGAATGAGGCTCCAATGATACATAAGTATGCTATTGAGTGTGTGAATTGATTGCTACGGGATATATTGGATATAGATACTCCGTTTGGAGGAGTTTCAATGTTTTTGGTGGTGATTTTTGTCAGGTTCTTCCAGTGGTACGACGAGGCAGTCGTGCTCAAATTGTCAACACTTCATTGAAGTGTTCACATTTGTGAAAATATATGGAGGTGCATAAATTATCAACAAACATGCGCGTGATGAGTGTGGAGGGTGTCGATAGAAATGAGCAATCAAGGTTCGCAGAGTATTTGTTGAGCATTGGAGATGGTCGCGAGCGTACGTTCAGGCATCATGGTTTGAATTTGATTTCTTTGCCAGATGATATGTGCCTAAGGATGTGTGATGTGCATGAATTGATTTCGTTCACTTTTTTTGATATTGCACGATGTTACATGGATGTTGACTTTTTGAGGAGTACTGCAATATTAACTCCATTGAATTCAAACATGGATGAGATCAATGTGAAAGTTGTAGAGCCACTTTCGGGGGATCGTTACACATTTTATAGTGCCGATAGCGTGGTTGAACGTGATGACTCTCATGTGTATCCACCAGGAGAGTTTCTGAATAGTTTGCAACCAAGTGGATGTCCTCCACATAGATTGGTGCTAAAGGTTGACATGATAGTAATGTTGTTGTGGTCCATCGCATCACACAAAGGATTGTGCAATGGTACGAGACTCATCATTCGTAGATTCAAAATTAGGAGACAAGTCATAGACGCAAAGATAGTTACCAGTAGGAATATTGGCAGTAGAGTCCTCATTCCATGGATCCCTCTAGTGCCAAGCACTTCAGACTTGTCGTTTGAATTGCAGCGAGTACAATTTTCTATTAGAGCGGCTTTCGCCATGACAATAAACAAGGCGCAGGGGCAGACTATGGAGACTATTGGATTGTACTTGCCACATCCCGTATTTAGTCATGGTCAGGTGCATGTCACATTATCAATAGTGCGAAATGCCGGAAGTGTACGAGTGTTGATTACTGATATTGACGGCCGATTTACAGATGTGGTAGGAGTGGCGAGGTGCACTCAAAACATTGTATATTTTGAAGTGCTGTAGTATTTGTTTTGTAGTAACGACCCAAGCCATCGGTCGCCATCCAAACCATCGGCCATAACCCAAATTGTCGGTCGCCTGTCATCGACGAGCTTACCCACTAGTGTGTGTGTATAGAGAGAGAGAGAGACACTAAAAACAAAGAGTCTCTCTCTCTCTCTCTCTCTCTCTATATATATATATATATATATATATATATATATATATATGGGCACAACAATAAACAATACAATTTTTTGTGATGTTGATCAATTTATGCCGTTGTTTAGGATTTTCCAAAAAACCTCAAGTCAAGTGACCAACATGTGTTTATTAGCTTGGTTAAAGATTGAGATATGGTACATGGGCCTTGCATTTTTCCCATAAGCAAATCATAAATTTGGGATGAAAATGAGAGCCAGGGACAATGTGCATTGTTGCATTAGAGGAACGGTGCTTGAGTAGGATAATGGTTGAAGATTGCCAATCCTTGCATCTACGACAAGTGATCTATATTTGTTATGTTTTTGCAATCTAGCTTGTGGCATTTCTCTTCATGAACCTTTTACTTTTGTGATTGAAAAGCACACGACTTGACAATTGGATAAAATTAAAATTGTATGATAATGTAATTTTCAAGGTTCACATGGTGATTATAGCCTCATATTGGTTGTCATATATTTTGAACATTCTAGACTTTGATAAGAAGAAACAACAAAGCAACGTAGTCATTGTTCTTCATGTAGAAGAAAGTGTGATGGAGGATATGTGCACATACAATAAGAAGCTTTGCTGACTTTTTTTGGATATGAAAAATGCTTGTTAGTCACACATTTGAATGAATGTGGATAATGAAGAGGCCATAATAGTAGTCTGTAAGGGAGGGGGATAGTGGAGAGACAAAATCTATAAGAAGGTGATGGCTTTATGCATTCAACAAGCAATTTAATGGAATGAAAATAGCTTCACTACCCAAGGTTTCATTTCTCAAAGTCTATCATTTGGCAATTTAAAAGGAAAGGAAAGAAAAGAGGTAATTGCATATCCATTCTACAGATCCTAGATCTTAGAGAGATTTGTGGTAATATTGTAGAAGAAGTATATGCATGTGATGGGTGTAGGTAGTTTTGTGTAGTTCAAACATTGTGCAAGTTCATATGTCTAGGAGACCAGTAGTAAATTATGGCAAGGCATATGTGATATACCACAAAGTTCTTGTTTAATATTTGAACCAACAGCAGGCCTCCATTTTCTTATTAAGGGAATTTTTTTTACCTTTGAACCAATGAAGGCCCCCTTTTCTTATATGGGACTTAGAGAGCACTTGAGCTTTGAAAACACCGTTCATTTATTGTATGTCTCGTGCGGTCTATAACTGATGTTATAATCCAAAGCACATCTTTATACAGAAGGACTAGCGTTATTTTGTTGCTTGCTAGCAAAGCTGGCAGATTAGATAGGATCACGATCACCAACATAACCTCAGTACCCTATAAATACATGTTTTGAAGGCTGTAACTTTTTAGACCCCCAATGCAAATGTTGTCAAACTAGCTTAACAAGAGGCTTAAACAGCAAGAAAAGTACCAATACCTTCTAAAGGCACCAGTTCAGTGCGTTCTTGGACTAACGAATTCTATTTAACCCAAAATTGATTCTCTTTACCATAATATAGCTGTGGCAAATGTGCGACCAGAATTTAAGGTGCATTGAGCCTATTAAGGAGCAAGTAGGAGTCACCAACCACAGCTTCTCCATCCTGATTACGATGCCAGTTGAAGTACGCATGAGTTCGGTTCTTTATATCGAAAATACCGTGTCCAAAACTGGCCTCACGATATGCTGAATATTGTGGTTGCGGCTCTGTAAAGCTGCAAGATGCACGTTCACCGGCGATCATTATGATCACATATGCTTTGACGCATTTATCTCATAAGCAGCTCGATTCGAGAAGCAGCGATTCAAATTAATAAATGCTTTCAAAGAGAAGTTGATTGAAAAGAAACTGTGTCGTCAAAACTAGTACTTAGCACTCAGGAGGATAAGGAATTCTTACTTTCCAGCTATTCCTTCAATGTTGCCTCCATCTCCAATTGTTACATACACAGGCGCTGAATTATCAAATACAGGTGTACAAGCTTTGTTCGTAATATTATATGCCACGTTTGAAATCCGATTCTGCAATCATTAGACCGGGCTTTGCAATATTCAGTTATCATATTGGCTGTAGGAAAAAAGGGTCAGCTTTTGTATCAATGTGAAGAATAGAAGTACATACCGATCTTTCATAAGCATGCACGTGACCTGCGAATATGATGTCCACTTTTGCGTTCACAAACCAAGACTCAAATTGTACACGAAATGTTTCACCTTCCATGTAATGATAAGTATTGCTATTGTACATAGGTAAATGCATGAGCACTATCAGCCATGGGGTTTTTGTCCGATCAACTTTTGTTAACTCGGCTTGTAACCAAACCCATTGTGGTGTGTACTTGCCTGTCAATGGTACAGAAAATGAAAACCAATGTGAGCGAGCACTCAATTTTAATGTGCTGCTCACGTAATATCATTGCAGATGATGATGAAGTTGGAAAACTCAGCAAAATAATCCTTGCAACACGATAAAAAAAATGAATGAAACATAATACATGGATTGAAAAAGGTTCATGGTTGTCGATCACAAGACTTGCCAATTGCACCTCTAATCATCGAGTTATATTTAGGTTTGCATTCGATTCCCTACGATGGTGGGGCCAAGAAACACGCAAGAACATATCTTGTTCTAATACTTCACTCAAATGTAGGCTATTGGCCTGGCCTTGACAAGCATGTCAAAGAATTTTCTTGCTATTTTTTGAAAAATTCAAGGATTTGTGCCGACTACTTTTAAAAATTGCTAATACATGCTTACTTTTCAATATTGCTTCTTTTTGGATGATGCATTCAAGGTTTGAATACTGAATTGTTGCTTTTATCTTGATAGAGATTTTCTATCTTGAGGTAGGGTGAAATGTCAGTGCAAGCTCTGAGGTTGAAAGATTCTCAATGTCTCAATCTGAAGATTCTATTGAAATTATTTTGCACTATAACCTCATTTTCTCTCCAAACCTAAAGTACCTAAAAGCATATTTGGCTTTTGGTGCAGTAGATGGCTGTGCAAAATGCTCGACTTAGACAGTTTTGTCCATCTCTGAACATTCCAAAAATGGTTCCTCAATGCAGCAAGAATGACGTATATACCTAAAATGAGTTTGTTTGTGTCTTTGAAATCAAGAAACTCTAGCTTTGATGAAGCAAACTGATTGTTGCTGGCTAAACATCACTTTAGGTGACAATTTTGTAATCAAAAGGTCACAATCTCTCATTCAAGGTTGGACGGTTGTGGAAACTCTTGTACTTTGCTCTTGTTTCTTTGAACAACAAATGTTAATGTTATCACAAGGCACTTCATAGATCATTCGCAATGCATACATTGATAAATTTAAGTCGCTAAGAAGGAACTTACCATAAGCAGAATATGATGACAGAACAATAATGTGAGCCGATGCTCGCCTGATTGAGTACCATAGAGGTGAAGTGCTATCAGAGGAAAAATACGGTGTAGGATAACGACTAAGGAACGGCTTAAAAACTGTTACTTCTCCCTGCATAGTCGACAACAAACGTGTAAATATCTCCAACACACAAACTAGGCATTTCTTGACTGTTATACTTCAACCTTTAATGTTGTGCACCTACTTGTTTCCTGTCTATCATTGTCAACAGAGTGTTTATTGTCTAAAATCAAGGCAAGGGTTGTGCAGCAATAGAATTCCATACTATTTCAGGCAAAAACTCGATCTCATGGTTGCCTGCAGTCCAGATCCAAGGTTGATAAGCTGTGCTTGGTTCCACAAGACGTCCCCATGTGTCCCAACGAACATTATTATCGAATGGATAGTGGTCAGCATATGATAAGTCCCCTACATACAACACTGCCTTCCCTTGGCTTTTGAGATAGTGCTGAAATGTCTTTAATGAATCATAGGTTTGACCAAGATCCCCTGCTCAAGAAATAAAATACTCAACTTCTCATTCATATGTAAGCAGGAAATTGTCAAATCTGGAGTACCATGAATTTATGTACTTTGATTCACATCACTGTCCAATGCATTGTACCCATAATGAATTTTTTCATGAAAGTGCACTAAATGCTGTAGACTCAAAAAAATGATATAATTTAAAGTGAGCATAGCCAACATTCATGGTTAAGGTGCAGCAGCAACTTACTTTTCCTGTCGTGACTTCTGAGCTAACTCAATGAAAATTTAGTAAACGATGTCATCTAGATTTCATGTTGCAACCCTCTAAACTAACTCAATGAAGACTTTGTAAATAGATAAGAGGAACAAGCATCCTAGGCTTATTAGGAACGCCTCAAATGAAAAAAAGATTAGAAGCGATCAAGAACAACAATGCATATCCAATTATACTGATTATAGCTCAGCAAAAATGCTGTCGCCAATGTAGTTTGAATATTGTTGGAGGTTCCATTTTGCAGCTTATAACACTCAACAGGTTTTATTTAAAAATGTTTCTAGCAATCTGTAAATGCATTGCCTTTTGGACATCAAGAAAGTAAAGCTATCATGGAAAAAAAAGTTAAATTCACTTAAATTGAAACATCATATTGCACAGTAATAGATCATCCATAATACAACATGATTGCAAAAATTTCTTAATATTCTTCTTAAATTTGCTTTTTAGTGTAAATACTAGTAGTGTGGACACATTGTAAACAGATTATCTACCGAAACTCTTGATAGCTAAGTTTTTTCAATACGTACAGATGAACACCTTCCAATGATGAAAGTGGTATACTAGCTTGCTTACCAATGACTCCAAAAATGTACGGTGAATCTGGAGCAACAGGTGGTGGAGTCGTGAACAAAAATTCTCGATAAGAGGATCCAGATCCAACCCGATAGTAGTAAGTTGTACCAAACTGCACCAATAGAAAAGTAGTTGTGGGTAGTCTGATGCTATAAATTTTTATGACATTGACAAGGAAAGATCAATAGCAGAACCACACCTGAAGCATTGATACACATAAGAATGTTTATACCTACAATTGTACAATGAATAAATTGTGGAGAGGACAACACAGCTTTCTTTTTTTCTAGTCTAACTAGAGGCTCTTTGAGAGCCCTAAGAGCCAATGGGAGAGTACTGGCCATACATTCCAATGGACTTTTCGTTTTCTTTGCTAAGCTTGTTTACTTTGCTATTCCATGATTGAACATAAGATGTCCCTCAAGCTTTCCCTTCTCTGGATTTAATGTTATTGAGAAGTGAGTTCACTTTTCAAAGAAAGAGAATTATCTCACCTAACACAAATCCCAAATCAATCATTCAACAAGAATATCCTTCCGAAAAACAAAGACTATTTATTCTCGATGCTTCATCAATAAATTACAAACAACCAACGTACAATAGTCTACAAAAGATATGAAGCATCATGCATAGCATAAACCAAATGCTACGACATCCCTACTCATGTCATCAGTGCAAAAGTAGATGCAAGTCACATGCACAAACATATGTCCACAATAGCTTTCATATATTTGTACAATGTGGATTTTAATCACTTCTACAAAGGTGACAAACAAACTTGGTCATGATGAAGGCTAGCACTAAAGAGCAATGCCAAACAAATGAGTCCCTACTTTTCCATTGAAAAAAAATGAGTTTTACATTTCATCACTTTAGCTTGCTCCTACTAGAAAGCATAGCTGGTGGGACAAATGCACTACTAAGGATAGAAAGAAATGGCATAGTTTACATGATGTCTCACCTGGAGATTTCTCAAAGTAGCTTGGTGGATATATCTAGAAGTATAGTTGTAGAAAGAGTAACGGGTGAAGGTACCCGTTACAGAATGATTGTATTGACTTTTGTTGAGTCCATAACTCACTGTGCTCAGTGCTGCTAATGGTGTAACCCATGAAACAATTACCGCTTGTCCATCACGATCACCTTGAGTGAGATGCACCTGTCATCATGGGCTCGACATAAGACAAGTAAGAAATTGCTGTTTCTGGTTTTAGGCGCGGTCCTTATCCTAGATTATGACTACTCAAATCATGTGGACTTATTAAACAATAACCTATAAAGTATGTTTGTGAAATGTTTGAGAGCAGAGCATTATTTCATGACAAATCATCAAGCATATTCCAAACTACAGTATAATCCAGAACTATGAGGAAATTGATGCGGCAAATTAGACGCCACATTGCTTGCCTACTTATAACAGTACTATAGTGCATGAATGTCATTTCAAGATCCAAAATGAGAAAGTATCTATAACATATGTGCAAGATGATGTCCATTCAATGGACCAAGCATAAGACTTTCATTCAATGCATGCCTAAAAAGTTCATTATTAAGTGTTAAACCTTACAAACATGTACGTTTATCCGATTTCTAGAACATTGACATGCATTGTGGTCAAAAATTTCTTGAAAATCAGCTGAGGTGAAAGTGGTCCTTAAACAACTTAACAGGTGTGAACAATGTTGAAACATTTGGGTTGCAATAAGTTTCAACTAGCAGCTATGCACAACTAGTGTTATAGCATTGCAATACAAAATAATCTCTCATCTTGACCTCTGGACAGTTCTTCTCTTAAAGTGGAGACAATTAAATTCAAGAAATCATATAGAATGTGTCAGCAGTGTAGCTGCACCTGCCATCGCAAATGGAGCAGTTAGTATGGACTACAGATGAAGATTTTAAGAATGATAATGTTCGTGTTCACATATAGTAATAAGGTAACTAGTCTAAATAAAACGAGGACCGGTTTGGGTCCTGAGACGACACGTTCTATCAAAACGTCGTCTCTCTCACCTTTGTCACGCTCTTTCTATGATATTAGTGCTGCTCCTGCTGCATGATCTCTGAAATACAACATTGTATCAGAGCCATGAGCCCTGACGGCGATCTCCCTGCATTCATGCTACGTTGCTGAGAGCCTCCATCCTTGAGCCAATTGTTCATAAGGCAGAGCGGAATGAATCCTGACTACCTGTGCAGACCTCTGTTTGCTTTGCACTCTGACATTTTCAGCGCACCAATCTGCTTATTCGTTCCAGCCATTTAAAGAGAGAATCATAGACCTGATGTGCACAGTCCCAGTGCTTGGCTACAGGTTGGCAATGAAAGTTTTCTATTGCCAAGAGAGAAAAACTTGCTGCCTCAGATCGTCTCTCCTATTTGCTATGTGAAGGATTAAATGAGGTAACACTGCTGGGTAAATCTATGATTGTAAACAACTGCTCTGTGAATATCAGGAGACTAAAGCAGTGCTGCCTCCATAGAGATCAAAACTAATGTAGTATTTGACCAAGACACTAAATCAGTACTTTTCCAGAAACGTCCAGCATACATGAAACCATCTGATAGAGAAATTTGACGGACTCTGGAAATTCAAAATGCAAATGCTTCGTTTGAGACAAGGAGCCTTTCAAATTATCTTTATTTATGCAGAAAGTAAGATATTGTCATAACTCACATAAACAAAGTTCGCTCCATGTCCAAGTAACTAGAAGTCATTGGTGCAGGAGTAACAGAAAGAGATGTAGTCATGACACTTCTTGCAAGTCTCCTTGAATCCTATGAGAATCTCATTGTTTTCTTAGAAAGTCGACAAAATGATCTAGACATGGAATACATGACTGCTAGATTACTTCGTGAAGAGTCTAAAAGAAAAGAAAATGCAGTCCCAGTTCAAAAAGTGGCATTGTTGACAAAATCCAAACCATGGAAAATGGATGATTCTGATAAAAATGGCAAATGTAACTACTTAGGAAAGTTGGTCACTTTCCCCAAGGATGCTGGAAAACGGCATCTGACGATCGTGAGAAGAAGAAAGAAGATCACAATGGCCATCAAGATAGGAGCTTCGGTTTCAAGCTATCTTTTAAGGACCAAGGTGCAGCCCTTTGAAGATACAGAGCTGGATTAGAACATCGTCCATGTGCAGGTTTTTAAAGAGACGACTCTTGACATAGTCCATATGGAAGTGTTTGAGGTTTCTGTCACATGAAGTGGGAGTACGGGAGTAGAAATAACAAACTAACAATAATGTTGAAACTAAATACGATCTGCATAAGATCATTCATATGATGATACTAGCTGGAATAAATGTGTAAACGCTCCGTGGGACTGGTAAGAATAATGATGTTCGTGTTCACACATAGTAATAAGTTCGGGGTGCACCTATGTGAGACAAACAACAAGAGTTCATTCATAAAAGCAAGAGAGGTCCTCTCCACTAGTCGCATATGATCTGTTACAAGTATTAGTGATGAGTTGGAAGTGTCAAATTTGGGGTGCTATGTGTAGCCTTAGCATTTGACCCATTGCAAATCCTACATTAATCAATGGTCTAGATTGAGTTTGGGAGCCACCAATACCTATGACATAATCATGGGAACTCATTTTTTTCTATAAATATGAGTGGTGGTAATTTTTAGCCCTCAAAATATGAAGCATCATGGATGGAATCTTGAAAATATGGAACCCTCAAGAATCAATGACTAAATTTTAAAACTAAGTAGGTCCACATAGTCATAAGCCATAGGTGTCTTTGGACCCAAATATCCAAGCTCTAGACTAAAGTTTTAGCCATGTGACATGATGTTATGGACCATGGGTACTTGTGGGCCGCACATATTCAAGCTCTATACCAAGCTTGTGTCGTCGGACCGTAGGTGTTTGTGGGCCCCACATATTCAAGCTCCATATTAAGCTTATCCCATGTGAGATGATTAAATTATGAGTAAGATTTTTGGGGCACACATTATAGATTATGCTTGACAAAGTGTGTTTGTGACAAATTGTAAGAATATAATGGCTTCTTTTTTGTCTCTATGCCACCCAAGACAATAGAACTAGTCTTCATATTCCTACAATGTGACAAGAAGCACACAACCTAGAGAATGAGCCATTATATTTCTACAATGTGACAACAAGCACACATATGCAATTCATAACGCAAGTACCTGCCAAAAGATGTGTGCTTGCGCTTGTGTGTGAGAGAAGGACAACGATTACTGTGAAAAAAAAAACTGTGTTTTTGTGTTTTGTGTGTGTGTGTGTGTGTGTGTGTGTGTGTGTGTGTGTGTGTGAGAGAGAGAGAGAGAGAGAGAGAGAGAGAGAGAGAGAGAGAGAGAGAGACCTGTTCTGGAGCATTATGTCCAGGTGGAACAGCGAAATATGGACTGTCAATTGGCAAGTCAACAGATGCCACAGGTCGACGAATATATTTGCTGGTGATCCCAGCAATACACACTTTTTCGTTGACAGCAATACCAAGAATTAGCAGGACAAACGTGGGGATGATCAGAGGAGCACTCCTATGTGACCCCTTCATGGCTCCACAAGCTTGCGACAAACATACAATACAGACAGCATCAATATCGTCTAGCTCTAAATATCATCAACACCTTGAACATCAATTACAGAGAATATCGACTTTTTTAGAAATGAAGAATATAGCACAGCATATGAGAAGAATGGTGCTATTGTAGAGGACCTCTTTAGCCGCATGAAAACAAGCAGCTGGAAAACGGAGAAATTTCAGCTTTAGGGGATGTTGAGAACGTAGAATACTTAGAATTCAGGTGACCGAAGAAATCTATTTGAATGGATTCAACACCTCTGCGACGGCTTCGAAGCAGGACAATGACTTTAGAGTCGCCAAATCAAATTCTCAGACACTCTTCAATCAGCAAATGACGAAACTTGCGAACAAAGAAGGCGTTTGGTAATGATGCTCATTCAAAACAAGAGAAACAGATCGTAGTACACAAAAAAACCCCTGCCGTTAGTGAATAACACTACACCTTACAAAATGCCAACTACATATTATAGCTAAATAAGGGGGTGCACCACATCGCAACATTAAAACTGCACAATATTGCAAAAACACGTATTCAGTCGTGAAACAGAACAAAATGGTACAATATTGAAAAAATACGTATTCAATCATGAAACAGAAAAAAATGGTACAATATTGCAAAACCGTCAGTGAATCATAAAACAGAGAAACATACGATATTGCCAAAAGATCATTCAATGACGAGATTAGTAAAATCGCCAAACATCGCAACAAATAATAACCTTAAAATATCGCAAAACACTATCCAATCACGAAACCGCAGACCTGCACACAACATTAACACCTCCCAAAAACCGCAAAAACAGCACGGAATACTAATTTTCAAAGCGTCATGCTATCAAAATCGTACCTAGAAAGCTCCACCAGCTGCAGTAATCTGAGGAACGCGAGCCAGAACATGAGGTTTGGATCAGCGAAGCTGCTTATAAAGGCATCCATATCCAGAGATCAACGTAAGGTGAGAAGCAGAATATTATCGGTCGAAAAACTCCAACGAGAGAGAGAGAGAGAGAGAGAGAGAGAGAGAGAGAGAGAGTGTATGTCTTGACGATAACGATAAATGGGCTTACGTTTTCAGTCTTCTTCGATAAGGACTGCATTTCTTTTTCTTTTTCGATGTGGACGGGCTCTGACATTCTCTCTTTCTCTTTTTAGAGTATATCCTTATTGGGCTTATATCAGATAGGCATACATGGCCCATGGGTTGGAGCTAAATGCGACTCCGAGTTGGTGCTTTGAGAGAGATCACTGGATTTCATATTTCACAGCACCCTTGCAGTGACAATGGCAGGTTTCCCCTGGCAGGTTTCCGCCCCCCACCTGAGGGTGAAGGAAAGAACATAGCATTTAGAGAGATGGTGGTATCTCTCGGTGTCGGATATATGTCAGTGTAGTGGTGGTGCAAAATATTGGATGAGCATATTTGGCACTACCACCAATGTTGTGGCAGTGGTGATGTCCCCCATATCTAAGGGTGAGTAATGATGCCACCATTTTGAATACATGGTGGTCTCATCCCCATCTACGTTAGATGGTTGTTGCACCACCAATGTTAGAGTGGTGGTGCAAAATATGTTCATCCCAAAATACCTTGATCACTTTGGAACGCCCCAACTCCTAGCCCTTAGGTTTGTTTGTTCACCTCATCTCCTAGCCCTTCACATAAGAGTATTACCTTGAAGTGCTTGTCTCATTTTTTTTGGTTTGAGGCCTCATGATGTGACAAGCGTCTCAAGCTTGCATATAGCTCAACTTTACATATACTCATGAGGGTGGTTTCACATGGAGTGGGGGGTTATGTCCAAAAGGCCCAAATCCTCTACTTTGATTGGTGGAGGTACTCCAAGAGGCCTTCCCCCTTATTTCACAAGGGGTGAGAGTTGACGCTAGAAGCTTTCAAATTGAGAGGTAAGTGCAAATTTTGAAATGGGCATGGACTCTTCCATGTGAAACCACCCACAAGTCTTATTAAAGGGCCGGGCATACGATGACCATGACTAAGCATCAAGAGGTTGCACGTAGGGTCCCACTATCATCCACCTCTAAAGTAAGCATGATAGGCATGACAAGTGTCATCGTGATCTATTCATCATCTTCATGGAGGCTTTTCCACCACTAGATGATGATGGGACCCTCCCTTGACCTCATTCCCATACTAGTATAAATATTTCTATACTTGAATGAGAAAAAGCTTGGAATTTGTAAGTTTTGTTTTTTAGACTTTTAAAAAGGGCAAGGGAATCTATAGTAGGTGGTGTTTGATAGAAGTTCATGATTTACTCGTATGAAAGCTTGAAGTTTTTAGTGAAGTTGATTTCCCAATATCTATGCAACTTGGTTCTAGACTTTGCATAATTCCAACTCTACTTTTTAAAATAAGTAAAGTGGTTGGGATAGGCCAACTTTGTCAGTTGGATTGCAATTTGTGATATCCTTTACATTCATATACTTAACTAATACAACTAACTCCTGTAGCTTATGGTTAAAAAGACCATGGCTAAAAATGGCCAAACAATTAGACATGACCGTGACTCTGAGAAGATTACCCTTGAGAACAGTGAGAGAGATAGTAAGGTAGATCCTAATACTCAGAGAACCTGGAAAGGCTGGTAGGGCAAGCTTAGTTCTTGGTGTAGAACCAATAAACTATATTCCACTCTATAGTTGCAGTTTGAACTGTTTTATCTTATTTTTTTAAGTCTCAATAGAAGCACATCTAGGTGCAACCTTCTCTTGTGATGTTGGGGGGCAAGTTTTATTTATTGGCGTGGTTTCATTCACTAAAAAAAATCAAAATGCTAATACTATATTATATAGGTAAACAATCTATATATGTATGAATCTTTAATCTGAAGTGTGATAGGGTGGACCTACTCTATGACATCCTTATGATGTACTTTCCTAGAAGAATTATTAAAACTAGAAGATGTCAAGTCAAAAAGAGAGATTTTGAAAATATTTTGCCCATCTTTGTTGAAAAATTAGTACGTGTATTTTTCAAGTTGTCAAGTCAAAAAGAAAGATTCTGACAATAGTTGGCACGTCGTTGTTGAGGGTAACTCTTAGAATTACGGTGGTTTGCACTTTTCAAGCTAGGTCAATAAAGAGTCTTTTGACAAAATTGTGCCCATCATTGTTGACTATCACAATTCATCTTTTTAAAATGTTTAGAGTGGATTTGATGTGCAACATCCTTTAACATTGGGAAGTGCTACAAATATTGATGTGTTTTCACTATAGATGACGTAAATCATCGGCGGCACCTCTCATCCAAGGGTGGTGGAGAGATGTTGCTTCCCACCAAGAGAGCCCCCACCTCCCTTGAAGGAGGGCAAAACCATGACTAACATGTAGTCACTCTGAAAATAGAATGTTTCATACCCCACTTCCATAACAAATGTCGGATATGTAAGTTGCAATATAAGTCAATGGCCTAATTGCCTTTTGAGATTAAAGAAATATGTAAAATGTCAAGTTTCAAATGCATTTGAGGAAATCACCCTTCTATTTGAAAACTCAAATTTCATGTATGAGTTAAGATTGAAATTGTCCTTATGCTTAGGGCCCCTTTCACTTGAAATCCTCAACAAAATAGTCAATAGATAGGGTGAATGACAACAAGGCTTGGTTATGTGTAATTCATTGAGCAATCTATGAAGTTTACCATACTCGTGCAAGAAAGAGGAATTGCTTAGAAACCTAGAAAATGCTAGTCATACTATAATTGCGACTTGCTATGATTGAAATAGAAAATCCCTATGGCCAATGGAGCCAAGAATCTACACTTTAAGGTGGTTACAAGACCATCCACGAGCATGTTGAATGGCTTGACGTGGGGCATCATTGTAGGGCAATTTTTCACTATGTTGACATATGTAGGGGTGCAAGGGTGACATTAAGTTGATTATAGAAATATTAATATCTTCTTTCATCTTTATTTTAAAAGGTAAGCATGAAACCTATATATCAATTGAAACAAAAAAAAATTTGAAAACCTTCAATTGGAAAGGAGGTAATGATTCCAAGCTTTCAAAATTCTCCCTTTTCTCACCGCCACCCCACTTTCCTCCTTGAGGTGGAGCTAGATGCCAAAATGAGCTAAGATGAGACCATACCTCAACTCTTAAACACATTACAAGGACTAATGCTCACACTCTCATATAGGAGGTGCCAGAGGACTAGAGTCTAGGATACGTTTGAAGTATGGCAACATCACAGGCTACCATCCACCACCCCTTTCCTTCAACCAATAGCTTTGGATAATGGCAACCTAATCATCTAATTACAACACCAAATATGTGAATTTAAATGCATGTATTCATAAGAACACCCAATGCTATATATAATTAACATGGCAATATTGATTTTCACAATGGACTTGCTCTATGAAAACCTTTTTTTTAATTCTCTCGAAAAGCTTAACCATAGATTAGTGACTTTATACAAAGTACAGGAAAAGAACCATTAACCTACAAATGATAAAGTTTTTTAGCTTCCATAAAAATCAATGAGGGGAAAATGGAAAAATCTCCATTCCCAAATGCCTTGCTATTTCTATCTAACCAAAATGTTCCAAAGCATGACAATTCTAATACATTGCCAATAATCGTTCACAACCTCATCATCCAAAACAATATCATTTAGCAGCAAATCATGGTGGCTGAATCTCTTGAATCTAACATGAAGGCGTGCAATAAACAAATCGGTCACTGATCTCCAAAGAGGGGTATGACAATTATAGAACAGGTGAAAGACGTCCTCTTCTGAAGTTTTGCACTTTGAACAAACATGTGTTGCACTACCCCTATAGTTTGCTCGCACTGGTAGGGAGAGTTGAAGAATTTTAAGAGAAAAGATTCTAAGCTTGCCTGTTCTGATTTTGTGAGTGCGTTGAAATCTAGATTTCCACAAATAGGGAGGGTCAGAGAGGCTCCACTTGGAATTGAACTAGGAAAAGTTGAAAAGAGGCTCTTTGGCAGCAGAATAGACAGAGGAGTAGGATATCTTACCTTTCTTGTCCAAGGCTTTTAAAAATCCAATTTTTATCATTGTTTGCTGGAAGTGAGGTAGAGAGGGATCCAAGGTCACCATGGGTAAAAGCAAAGAACATGAATTTGGATTCACGAGCAGAAAGATCAAACTCAGCTCTAAGACGAGAGAGGTTGAGAGAATAAATAAAATTCATGATATGGTCGTCCCAAGTAACAAAGCCTTTTTGAGTAAGGCTGAGATAGAGTCTTTTTTTCCATCAAGGCAAGAGGCTTGGAGTTTAAAGTAATAGCTTTTGAAAACCAAAGAGATTCCTGAGGGGGGAAACAACATTACCACCATTCCAAAAAGTTAATGCTCTCATGAATTCACATAAGATAGAGTATAGTCATGATGTGATCTTTAGAGAGGACTTTAAGTCTCTAAAGCAAGAGACACAATCAAAAGAGGATGATTTTAAGATGCATTTTGAATCTCTTGAAGAAGATTATAAATATGAATCGACAAAGAAGGATGAACTCATTGATGAAGTAACTACACCTAAATATATTTTAGAAGAGAAAAAATCATGTAGGGAAATAAGGCAACCTGAAAACTCTGTTGTCTACTACAAATAATGATCTTAGAACCATCATAAAGGCACTTGAATCAAGAGAATGGAAGTTATGGACAAAGGCTATGAATGAGAAGATGTTAGCCTTGGGAAAAACTAAAACGTGGTGGCAGAAAAGTTATACATTTCAAGAAAAACTATAGTACATATGGCACTGAGGAAAAGTTCAAAGCATGATTGGTAGCAAAAGGGTATTCCCAAAACACCATTGCGAGTCGAATGATAAAATTTGCGACCAAAAGAGAAAGTTTTGGAATATTCCTCCAAATTCCCTCAAAAAGTGTCTTAAATTAGGGTGCTTTTTAAAAACACCTTGCGCACATTTAAAGCATGTTTGAAAAACGACCAAAAAAGGGTGATTTTGGACATTTTCAAGATTTTTGAACTTTGAAAAGGACTTGGTTTATAAGTGACTTTTCATCATGAAATTTAAAATAAAATAACAAGAAATTGAAACATATTAAAATTTGCTCTTTTTTCAAGAACATGCATTTCGACACAATAAACTGTAAAAAAAATATCTTGATTTCATGTATTTTACAAAATTAAATAGTAGCCTTTCGCAAAATGTCCAAATATTTATGCTTCTTGTGCTAATACCAATACATACAAAAAAATTTACATGGGACTTTCACTCTCGTAGCCATTTGTATCCCATGTGAATCACAAAGAAGATCCTGAAGATGTTGTAGAAGCATCTTCTTCTTCACTATTGACAAGAATACCACCTTCCTCCAAATGAAGACCAAGAGCTTCGAGATTGTTTACTTTAGAACGAGTTCAATTACTAGGACCAACAAGTGTCTCATCAATGGAAGGCGTTGTCGTAATTTTTAGTTTCAAAATGTCAATAGTTGATTTTAGAATTTCGATACGACGTATCGTAATTCATGTGACTCAAGCTTGGCTTCTCAAAGTAGCAAATAAATCTTTCTTTCGAGTTGTATTTAGCATTTTCAATATCTAAATTGTGCTACGAATGTGTTGAGATGGCTTTATATCCTTGTTCATCACATTTTCTTTGGTCATGCATCAAGGTTTCCAAGGGGAGTCCAACCTGGGACCAAAGTAACATCCTTAAATCAAGAGAGCTTCTAAGATAATGAGAGAGAGAAGAGAATCAGGGCATTAACAGACAAAAACAAGTTTAGTTTGTTTCAACCAATAAAACATGATTTGTCTGTTTTGATTGATCCACGTTTGACATTTCAGGTTTCTAGAAAAAGTCCTAAATTCAAGTGAACTTGACAAATCTATAAATCTAGCTACTAAACGTATCTTGAAAATCAATGGAATGCGCCTGCTGAGAAAGAAAGCCTAGATCAAAATTATGGTCTCAAAAATACCTAAAAAAATAGTAGATAACCTGATAGTGGAAAGAGAAATAGCAATATATATATATATATATATATATATATATAGAGAGAGAGAGAGAGAGAGAGAGTAACAGAATATCACATAGTCCCTCTTGACAAGTCAAAACCAAACCCTTTGAACCCTGAAAATTTATAGCATAACAAGTTACAATATAGCCGTATAAAGTTTAACAGTACAGAGTACCAGAAAGTGAACCAGTTTTAGGACACCCAACTATTACTTGCCACCATCCCACAAAATAAAACCGCATGAGTTAGTCAAGTGAGGAAGACATGTGTCATACTTGAGCATCAGTTGTTATCCATGTCTGAAACAAGATTCACTACTTTACCAGCCTGATTGCAATTACAAAAAGTACGTCCAATCTTCCCTATAAGCATTTCATAAATAGCAACACGTTCTGCCTTTAACGTAACCGTATCAGGGCAGATGCCATACTGATCAGTACAAGAGCAAGAAGACTGTATTCATATGAGCATTCAGTATGTAAGCAGCCATTCTACATTTCACAGATGACAAGAAACTTGACATTGGTATCGGTGCTAGGTACTAGGGCAGATCCGTGCCATACTAGCCCCAGGCATTCCCACGAAAATCGTAGGGAGTCCAGGCACCTTATAGTTTGGACAAATCCATGTCATTCAGACCCACCACGATCAAGTTCTTACTGAGTAATTAGCTTACTTTAAAACCAACCGCACTTAAGTCAATTAAATCACAACCTTGCTATATGCATTAGGAATAAATACTTTGTTAAATGACGGACATATGATGTAAGTAGCAATACGATAATGCTTTCAAAAAACACCATTCTATGCATGTAGCTAACTCTCACAAGCATGAATTGCATCGTCCTGCCGAGTGGGGAACATTCAAATTATTATTACCTTCTATATTCACATAGCTTGATACAAGGCGAAGTGATATCTTGCAAGCTACCCATCTCCAGTTGCTTAAGACCGGATCCTCTTTTGTACTATTAATTTTCAAATCGATAAAACCAATTTAAATGCGGTGTGTATTCTTAACAGGTGTATCGTGTCATTACTCATCTAGGAATCTTCGATAATGCCATTCTTACTATAGTATGCTATTATCATAGCTACTATATAAGCCTTCATAGTATGCATACTAATGCATTCAAATAATAGCGTAATGATTCTGGTATCACTCCTTTTTCTCATTATATCATAGTTAAACCATCATCACCCTTGAGAATATGAAAAACAAAGATAACATCACGTGCTACTTACACTTGAAGAGCAAGTATATACCTCATATCCAGTCAAGCCTAATAAGCATTGCTTTAACCATAAAGAGAGCACTATGGTAGCCTTTGTTGAGTAACAAAATGCAATTTCAAGGCATGCATGCACATTGCTCATAACCACAGCATGTAGTATGAGCATACCAGAAAACTCGTGATGGTCTATCGCTGCTCATAGCACGATCTATACACGTCGATTCAAGGCATGCATGTATACAAACAGTGACTAGAACATAAAGTGCAAGAGTAATAGTATACTTGTGATGGTCCATCGCTGCCCTCAGCGGAAACTACTACTGCTCTAGCAGTATGTATGATGATTTAATTGAGCATTTATTGCAAAAATGCGATGGTAGAATCGCGCCTCACTGGCAGAAGGTAGGCCGCAGGCAGTGGTCCATTAATCATGCTATCATCGTGCTTTTCAGAGATAAGCAAAGCTTTAAACATTTCAACGTGACTATTCATTGTCAGAACATCTAGAAAAGTTGATAGAGTTTGTATTCATACTTGTGAAATGTTGTATCCAAAGCGTTGAGGCAGTGCACACTTGCTCAACTGTGCGGATCAATCGTTGATAGCATCGTTCAATAATGGTTAATCACTGATAGAGCCATTCAATAGTGTTATTTGGCATTACGAATACATGAAAGTAGAAAGAAAGTGGCACCAAACTATGATGGATTTCTTACCTTGGCTTTGTAGTATCTGAAGCACAAATTACTCTTCCAATGGAAATCGCAAGTCTCTTCTATTCCAAGCTTCAATGTGGCAGTAGAGAAGCAAAAACAAGAGAGAGAGAGAGAGAGAGAGAGAGAGAGAGAGAGAGAGAGAGAGAGAGAGAGAGAGAGAGAGAGAGAGAGAGAGAGAGAGAGAGAGAGAGAGAGAGAGAGAGAGAGAGAGAGACAGAGAGAGAGAGAGAGAGAGAGAGAGAAGGAGAGCAGGAAGAGTAACCCTTAGCTGGTTTGTGTGATCCTTCCTTAAATAGACAATACAGTGTCTCTTAGTGCCCTGGGTGTTTATTGTTGCACACCGTTAGATCGTTTCATCTAAAAGTGCACAGATCTTAGCCATCAAAGCAACCAAAGTTTCTCTCGAAAGGCCAAATTTGAAAAAAAAAAAATTTCTTTTTTGGCCATTTACATAAGTCTTAGCAAGGTAAGGCAATTAAATAGATGTCGCACCATACAAGTAAATTCCTTCCATGAAGTATTAGAAGGTAAAAACCAATGTAGTAACTGCATAATAGAGCTCATGAGAGAGAGAGAGAGAGAGAGAGAGAGAGAGAGAGAGAGAGAGAGAGAGAGAGAGAGAGAGAGAGAGAGAGAGAGAGAGAGAGAGAGAGAGAGAGAGAGAGAGAGAGAGAGAGAGAACCACCAAATGTACCCACAGTTAGCAAGGTGTCTCAAGGGGCAGTTAGCACCCCTGAGATGGAGTGCTAACTGCCCACCAAAAGAAAATCTGCATTTATTGGTGATGTGTACATAAGACTAGGAAACATATTGTGTAAGAAAATTTTGTTTACTATTCCACAGAGTCTTCCTTTCATAAAGGCCTTGCTACAACAATACATAGCAACAATAATTTGTGCAACAATAACATTATAAGAGTTAAATATCGGTCTATTGGATGCCAAGTGAATGAACTGGAAACAAAAAAAATGTAATTCCTTTCTTTTATCAGACTTTTTCATATCAAAATTGCCAGACTCAGAATCAAAGGTAGTGGTAATATTTTAGAAGTTTACTGTCCAAAGGATAAATCCATTTGGCATTATGATTGGTACGTGGTTGTTCCTTATCCAAAAATAAAAGCGCAACCGGATTATTAATAAAACAAATGTCATCAATATATCAAAAGGTGTTCTTAAATGCCTATAGATATTCCAATTGTCCAAGTCTGGCAAGTTTCTTCATAAACTATAATTCATAAAAAGACAAGTACCAGTTACACCATGTAGGGGAACATGCAAAGCCCATGGGTATGCCTTGTCTCCAGGCTTTGTTTCCAAGTCTGACAATGAAGTGGTCAACCAATAAATCATTCCATTGGCAAAGTAGTAATTTGTCTATAAAAGTCCACTTATCCGTAGGGTTGCTAATCCAGAGTCCATTTACATTCCTCATAATTAGATTTCCACTTATAGGCAAGATTTTCGTTCTTGCTGAATTTGAAAGCATACAAGATTATTTTTCGTATGATAGTCTTAAGCCCATGAGGGCCATTAAGAGGGATGTTTTCATAGCACTTACAGATATCAGTGGACCACATAGAAGTGATACTGTTTGGCACGTTGAGATAGAAGTTAGTGGATGAGTCGCACTGCCAAAATTGGTTGGTATCTACATTTAGGAAACTCTGGTATGAATGTGCCTTAAGGCCTTTAGTAATCGTCAAGGCATTATCAACATTATTGTTTTCACTAGTGTCTAGGAAAGGAGCAAAATCTGGACCAGATAATCTTTGCAAAGCCAAGTTCCTAACAAAAATTAATGCACATGAAACAAGGATTATGCTGGGCTTTATCTATTTCGTTTACATATAGAAAGGTAGTGATCCAGTCACGTTTATCAATAGCATTTTTAAGATCCAATTTTGTAGAACAAATTTCCATGTAGCCATCTAGTCTTCTTTAAAAAGTTTGTTATAGTAAGCTTGTAAACTAGAGCATGTTCCACAATATAATCATGATCCACACTCTGATAAGAGGGTAACAAAGTAGCCAAATTTAACCATCCATGATAAAGTTCCAAAGCAACCTCATTAATGTTAGATTGACGTAGTGGAATATGATTGAGTCCTTTGTTCTTTAAAAGCTTACTATAGATAATTCCAGTATTCGTAGAAATAACATGCCCAAAATTATTGTCAATAAATTCTTTAAAACGTTTAGAATTTGAGCACATACAAGGTGGAATATGATCAAATCACAAAAAACTTGAAAGGGTTTATACCATTCGTGTTTCAAATGTGAAAAAAAGGTCCAGCCAAACATAATTTCCTAAAGATGTCATCAATGTAGCCAAATAAATGAAGTAAAGTCTCTAAATAAAATTGTTTTACGTTTGTACTCTCAAAGCATCTATTATAGTAATGTAAATGTAAAAACATCTTTACTTTCTCTCTTCTCACCAAAAGTCGTCGCCTACTAATTGCACTGACCTCCAATAGCTCTTCAATATATTCATGCACAAAGATCAATCACGATAAAAGTTCAGCTTTATGATAGGAAGATCACCTTTTCCACCATTGCTCTATCCCTCATTGCCTCTACTTGAAAAGTATTTCCTCTTCTTGTTGACACTGCTTGTGATGACTGAACTTGGATTATTTAAATTGAACCAGTCTTTCTGCTTGTATTTCAGAAGTACTTGTCCTGTAAGGTAGAGAAGCTCGGTTTATTAAGCATGCATTCAATTTCTCACATATTCTCAGTATCGTCAAGGTGAGCAAGCAATTTGGCAGTAGGATTAATGGAGAGCTCAATGGCAGCATCAGTCATGTGTTGTTTGATGTACAAAAATGACAACATCTCTAGTAGGCTTGTGAAGCCAAGGAAATAAGGCATTGAGTTGGTTCCGTAACGAAGCACCGAGGAAGAATTTGGCAAGGTTGTCATATACCAAATAGCGTGATCAAACCAAATGATAGAAGAATTGTATTTACATTTGTCACCACATCTGCACTTAAAGAAGGGTCTTTTCCAGTTCCATATTCTAGCTTGATGTAGGTTCATTCTATTGAAGCCAGTCTCAAAGTGGCCTTTCGTTCTAGCCCAGGTGTGCTCAGAAGGACATCTCGTAGGTTTGAATTTGCTCATCTTGATGACAAAAGCAATAGGTGTATCAAAGCAGGGATTCTTATGCAAAGAAGCAAGCTTGTAGGACTGAATTTCAGCTCCAGTAAGATGTGTAAGAGCAATCCAAAGCTCAACAAGAATGGGTGCCAAAAAATTAACAGAGGGAAGGCTTCAGAGTTTTCTTCTCCTCATTATATTATAGTTAAACCATCACATTGAGAAAATGAAAAACAAAGATAACATCACGTGCTACTTACACTTGAAGAGCAAGTATATACCTCATATCCAGTAAAGCTTAATAAGCATTGCTTTAACCATAAAGAGAGCACTATGGTAGCCTTTGTTGAGTAACAAAATGCAATTCCAAGGCATGCATGCACATTGCTCATAATTACAGTATGTAGCATGAACATACCAGAAAACTCGTGATGGTCCATCACCACTCATAGCGCGATCTATTCACGTGGATTAAGGCATGCATGTATACAACAATGACTAGAACATAAAGTGCAAGGGTAATACTATACTTGCGATGGTCCATCGCTACCCTTAGCACAAACTATTGCTGCTCTAGCAGTATGTATGATGATTTAATTGAACATTTATTGCAAAAATGCAATGGTAGAACCGCGCCTCACTGGCAGAAGGTAGGCCGCAGGCGACGGTCCATTAATCATGGTATCATCGTGCTTATCATGCAAAGCTTCAAACATTTCAACGTGAATGTTCGTTGTCAAAACAGCTAGAAAAGTTGATAGATTTTGTATTCATACTTGTGAAATGTTGTATCCAAAGTGCTGAGGCAGCACCCCCTTGCTCAGTTGTGCGGATCAATCGCTGATAGCGCCGTCCAATAATGGTTAATCGCTGATAGAGCCATCCAATAGTGTTATTTGGCATATGAAAGTAGAAAGAAAGTGGTGCCAAACTAGGATGGATTTCTTACTTTGGCTTCATAGTATCTGAAGCACAAATACTCTTCCAATGGAAATCGCAAGTCTCTTCTATTTCAAGCTTCAATTATGGCAGTAGAAAAGCAAAAATGAGAGAGAGAGAGGGAGAGAGAGAGAGAGAGAGAGAGAGAGAGAGAGAGAGAGAGAGAGAGAGAGAGAGAGAGAGAGAGAGAGAGAGAGAGAGAGAGAGAGAGAGAGAGAGAGAGAGAGAGAGAGAGAGAGAGAGAGAGAGAGAGAGAGAGAGAGAGAGAGAGAGAATCACCAACCATATCCACAGTTAGCAAGGTGTCTCAGGGGGCAGTTGGCACCCTTGAGACAAAGTGCTAACTGCCCAACATAAGAAAATCTGCATTTATTGGTAATGTGTACATAAGACCAGGAAACATATTGTGTAAGAAAATTTTGTTTACTATTCCGTAGAGTGTTCCTTTCATAAAGCCATTTTTCTAGAATGCCAACACAATGTCTGATTGCTACAACAATACATAGCAAAAAATATTTGTGCAACAATAACCTTATAAGAGTTAAAGATCCATCTATTGGATGCCAAGTGAATGAACTGGAAACACGGAGTAGGTAATTCCTTTCTTTTATCAAACTTTTTCATATAAAAAATGCTAGACTCAGAATCAAAAGTCGTGGTAATATTCAAGAAGTTTACCGTATTGCCATTACTTTCCTTGCTTTTGATGGTCAAGTTCTCCAAAGGATAAATTCATTTATCATTATGATTGGTATGTGGTTGTTCCTTATCCAAAAATAAAAGCGCAACCGGATTATTAATAAAACAAATGTCTTCAATATATAGAAAGGTATTCTTATGCCTGTAGATATTCCAACTGTCCAAATCAAGCAAGTCTATTCATTAATTGTAATTCATAAAAAGACAAGTACCAGTTACACCATGTAGGGGAACATGCAAAGCTCATGGGTATGCCACAAACCTGTCTCCAGGCTTTGTTTCCGAGTCTGACAATGCAGTGGTCAACCAGTAAATCATTCCATTGGCAAAGTAGTAATTTGTCTATAAAAGTCCACTTATCCATAGGGTTGCTAATCCATTTCCATTTACATTCCTCATAATTAGATTTCCACTTATAGGCAAGATTTTCGTTCTTGTTGAATTTGAAAGCATACAAGATCATTTTTTGTATCATAGTCTTAAACCCATGGGGGCCATTAAGAAGGATGTTTTCATAGCACTTAGAGATATCAGTGGACCACATAGAAGTGATCTTGTTTGGCACGTTGAGATAGAAGTCAGTGGATGAGTCGCATTGCCAAAATAGGTTGGTATCCACATTTAGGAAACTCCGATATGAATGTGCCTTAAGGCCTTTAGTAATCGTCAAGGCATTATCAATGTTATTGTTTTCAGTGTCTGGGAAAGGAGCAAAATCTGGACCAAATAATCTTTGCAATGCCGAGTTCCTAACCAAATTTATGCACATGAAACAAGAATTATGCTGGGCTTTATATATTCCATTTACATATAGAAAGGCAGTGATCCAGTCATGTTTATCAATAGCATTTTTAAGATCCAATTTTGCAAAAAACTTTCCATGTAGCTATTTTTGTGATCTAAATCTTTTGTAGATCTTTCTAGATTTTTGATGTGTTCAAATCTAGTGCTTTGAGGGTCAAAAAATTCACATGTGCGTGCTTTGTGTACAAGAAAAGCTTTTGGTGAAGATTGATTCTAGGATTTGTAATAGAGATCTTGTGTAGATCTTGCTAGATCTTTGATTTGTTCAATTCTAGGCTTTTGAGAATCACAAAATTGCTTTGTAGAGTCAATTCACAAGCTTATACTTTGTGTACATTATTGATCATGGTATCAATAGGGGGTACCTATCAATGTTGCCAAATAAATGAAGTAAAGTCTCAGAATAAAATTGTTTTACGTTTATGCTCTCAAAGCATCTATTATAGTAACGTAAATGCAAAAACATCTTTACTTTATCTCTTCTCACAAAAAGTCGTCACCTACCAACTGCATTGACCTCCAATACTCTAACTCTTCAATATATTCCTGCACAAAAATCAATCGCGGTAAAAGTTTAGCTTTCTAATAGAAAGATCACCTTTTCCACCACTGCTCTATCCCTCATTGCCTCTACTTGAAAAGTATTTTCTCTTCTTGTTGACATTGCTTGTGATGATTGAACTTGGATTATTTAAATTGAAGGAACCAGTCTTTCTGCCTGTATTTTGGAAGTGCTTATTCTGTAAAGTAGAGAAGCTCGATTTTTTAAGCAGGCATTCGATTTCTCATATATTCTCAGTATCGCCAAGGTAAGCAAGTAGTTTGGTAGTAGGGTTAATGGAGAGCTCAATGGCAGCATCAATCATGTGTTGTCTGATGTACAAAAAGATAAGATGGGATTTGACAACATCTTTGGCAGGCTTGTGAAGCCAAAGAGAGAAGGCATTGAGTTGGTTTTGTAAAGTAAAACTTTATCACCATCATGAATATCCTTAGTCCTGATATGACGATCATGTCAAGCCTTCGGTCATCGTTTATGAACTAATTGTGCATGATAAGGGATAAGATGTGTTTCACATAGTTTCATTAATGTAAAGAGTCGATTCTGTACTTGGTGTTGATAAGCATTGTCGTCACACAAGTCAGTGGTATATGCTAAAGTGACGCATAGAGAAGAAATTAAAAACTCGACTGGCATAACAGTCTCTCTGGCCATATACCAGCTCAAAGGGTGTAACTCATCATTTATTGGCTCATTAGATGCTTCAACATTAGGTAATCGTGAAAGATGATCAGGTATTGCATATTGTGTGCATTGTACCTATAGTCTGAAGTGGTATGAGTGGTCATATCATAGAGTATAGAGCGTTGTGTAATGGACACTCATTACCGGTATCTGCGCCACGACATTGAA
Source organism: Diphasiastrum complanatum (assembly GCA_029204225.1). Classification (NCBI taxonomy): domain Eukaryota; kingdom Viridiplantae; phylum Streptophyta; class Lycopodiopsida; order Lycopodiales; family Lycopodiaceae; genus Diphasiastrum; species Diphasiastrum complanatum. Next base: position 31,889,801 of record CM055092.1, on the reverse strand, counting down.
AGCACCAAGTATCTTCTTGCCTATAAGTAGCGTTACCAGATGGCAATTGCCCTGGCAACTGACTTTGAAAAGATTTTAAGGCTTGTTGAAACTCTTTGTTGAGTTTTTCCATCTGTTGTTGATTCATCAATTCAAACTGAGACTTCCAGACTTGGTCTGGCTCTCGGGGCTCACTAGGACGATTATTAGGGTAAACATGGTGAACTCTCTTCTCTTTTTGGTCCTCATCATCAAACCCTTCATCTTCTTCTCGAATGGCATCAGACATAGCATACTTAAGAGTAAAATACTCTTCGCTAGGTTTAAGCTCTCTTTCCAGATGTGTCCTGGAAGGCCAGCTATAAACCATATGATCAATATTTTATTAGTTGGTTGTTCCTGGACTTGGCCTCTGAGATGCTTGAAGCGCTCCATATAGTCATGTATGCATTCATCTTTTTTTATTCTTATATTACTAACGCGTACAAAGGGGCTTTCCGTGAGTCTGAAAGGTCAGAAGCATTTAATGAAAGACTCTTTTAGCTCTGACCAATCTTGTCAATCATCACAATCGAGGTTAAAAAACCACTCTCGTGCTTTGTCTACTGTGGTCATTGGTGATTCTAATTGTGGTGTTTGTTTGTCAGATCGTGCGGTATGGTGAGCATGTTGAACTGGTTGATCGTCAGGAAGTGTCCATCTGGATGGTCTAGGATCTTGATTTACCTGAGATCTAAGATGGTAAGGCTTGTTCTCATCATTTGGATGAAACTTTTTTTTTTTTAATTTGTGATTGACAATACCTTAGAAATTAATGAGATTTCCAATATGAATTTTATAAAATATGGTCTGTTGGATCTAATGCAATAGTATAGGCTAGTCGTCGGATGCAATCGTCAGATGCAAAATCGTCAAGACAAAAATATTTCAAGTCGTCAGCACAGGAGGTCGTCGAAAACAATTTTTAGCTTGTCGTCGGGTGCATGTCATATGGGATTTTTCTTAGAATTTTAAGTGGTGGGTTGCAAGCAGTTGTTCAACCAAAAAGTCTTCCTCCCCTGAAAAAAATACAAGAGAGGTGAAGAGCGGTGGGGTGGTGGGTTTCTGGTTAGGTGTGGATCAAATGATGTTTTCAGATGCAATCTGTGCTGGTGGAAAAAAAGTGAATGCAAAAATGCATGCAGGCAAACAGAAGCTCTGAGAATCGACAAATAAATTGGTTGAAACGAATTCTTAAGCAAGATGGAAGAAGATTATCAGGAGCAATGACACCAATATTTGCTGATTTGATCTACACGCTTTTACTTCTGACAATCTAACAGATTCTAGTCAGCATACAGCCAACAAGGTCTACTTGCTTCTAGACTTCTATGGTTTGTAGTATAGTAATGCAATGGTGATGTACCCGCCTATCAATTAGTACATCAATGACCTGATCTCGATCCTACTAATAATGGATGCTCAAATTCAATCTGGATCTATCGGAATCCAAATGCCTACATTCTATGGTCTATTTCGGTTCTTTCTTTGATGCTTATAGATTGTAGATTATTACTAATCTAATCTAATCAGTACAAGAATGAGATTGAAACTTAATCCTACTGAAATCAACAGAATCAACAACACAACAACTACACAGAAACAATGTGAATCCTACAAAGTGCTTGTTACAACTGTCACTCAACACTTGTAACAAAAACTCCTCAGGGAGTCAAGCACCAAGCAGCATCCGATTGGAATGGTATTGATCTACCACAAGGCCCTACACATCTACCTGATCTTAATCACAAAAGCAGACTTAAAAGGGGAAGAATCAACAACAAAACACATTCATACATTAGTACTTGAATTTAATGCATGAAAATGGAGCATAGATGGAAATGCAATGGAGAGATATTCAAATTTCAACTCAACAACATTTCAGTACAATATCACATGCTTGGAAACTCGTGGAGGAGGCCTCTAAGTATACCCACAAGCTGGTGAATCCAAGTCTAAGATGATTGGGATTCCACCTCTTACAATTGAGTGAACCCCATTCTATAAAGATTTGGGTTCCACCTCTTACATGATAACATGAGGCCTCTTTATTAAAAAACATAAGTCACTGGCTCCTAGATGTGTTCCATCTTCCGGGAATACCATGGGGCTCACAAAATATACATCTCTGTCTAGCACTAATAATGCTCGTGCTCTCAGACTCAACTCTCAACTTTATCTCTGTTGGAAGCCCTTTTGAGTGGAGAGGTCCTGCATTGACACCTCGGGGCATGGCATTAGATAACAATTCCAACCCCATCTAGGCCTCTAGCCTCATTAGAGAAGCTTGTGTTTGAGGTAAGAGATCCACTCAATCCAACCAAGCCAATAGATTCCCCTTCTAAAGAAATTGAATTGAATCCGATCAAGGAGAACAAGAAAAGGGTGACCAATAAGGAGAAGGATAGAATTACCTCACTTGAATCTATGGTTCCACTAGATAGCAAAAAAAGGAGAATAAGTAAATAGGAGCTTGACTCGGATGATCAACCAGTATACGATGTGCCACCATATGTCAAAGTCATGCATCTTGAATGTTTCACACAAACAAAGAAAGTGGTCGAATTTATAATAGGGGCAAGAGAAACACTTACATCATATACAACCAACATAAAGTGTGTAAGTGGGTACTATGGTAAAATCCCCTTTCTCTTTTCCAGGTCTCTAACAATCTGAACTTGAGCCAGCTCTTCAGACATGAACTTACTTTCAAAATATGGAACACATCTTTCAACTCGGTCTTCACCACAACTTCCTCATTCAATCTACAAGAAGTCACACATTTTTGGCAAGTCAATATTACATACTTCCTCATTCAATCTACAAGAAGTCACATATTTTTGGCAAGTCAATATTAAAGATTCATGAATTTAGAGAATTTTAACTAAGAATGATTTAAAAAACAAGGAACCTAGGTGGCTAGTTGAAAAATTGAATTACAAAATGTTATTTACTTGTTGATTCTAGTCAACACTGTTAACAAGGGCATGGAATTAGAAAGTGAAACATGTATGAATGTGGCCTTGACTAAAACATGTCTTAGTAATCTCGTCAAGCCATGCCTTTGTTCTATGGTTCTCGTCCCAACACAAAAACATCTTTCCAAAAAGGTCAGCCCAATCTTCATTGCTGGCAAGTTCTCTCTCAAAGGAGTCATTCAATTCCGTCCATATAGAGTCCCATGTGGCTTTGATCTCATCATTAACTTTTATAGATAAGCCACCTACTCCTTGCAAAGACAACACAAAGCTCCTTTCTCTTCAAGGTAGCCATCCATTATGACAGTGTCCTTAAGAATTTTTTTTAACGGTCCAACCTGACGGACACTCTCACGTATGTATACTCTACACAAAGGAACAGGTGGAGGTGGATTATTTCTTACCATCCTCAGATTCTTCATGGTGGTCAAAAGCATTTCCACATGAAAGTTCAGTGCAATGCTAGCAATTTCGTCGTCTTGAGACTTGCCTTTTTTCTTTTTCCCATCATCCTCAAGTTCATCCAAGCTTATAGCCTCATGCAAGTTTGCTTGCAAAACACGAAACTGAGTAGACAGCTCCTCTTCCTCTCGTGTCTCATCCATCATGATATATTCAACAAGCTCCTCTGAGACATTCTCTCTCTCAATAGACATTTCAATATCACCTAGATCACTTGAAAAACGATGTGCCTCAGCCTCAACTCTCCTGTACATTGACCTTGTCAGAACCATTCTGCAAAAAAAAAAAATGAAAGCATCATAGTGTGTTGAGCCATGAAACAATGAACCATTCTACAAAAAAATATAACACAAAAATAAAGCCATGATTAAGCCAACGCTGGATAGGGCCACATATTGCTCATCAAAAACTCAATGATTGAACTTGTTGAGTCTTTTATTCTATCGAACCTCTTATGAGACATCATAACGGTTTGAGATAGTATACTCATGTCTTCTTCTCCATACAAAATGTTCAAAAATAAGAAGTGGATCACTTAACAAATAGAGTTACTCTGAGGCCTATCCACAACGCTCAAAAACATTTTCCCTAAAAACCCACCTCCATAGCACAACAGCGTGCTATGGAGGTGGGCTGCCAGGGAAAAATTTTTTGCCCTAGCCAACATTGGACATGGCTACATACTGCTCGTCAATGACTCAATGATTGAACTTATTGACTCTTTTATTCTATTAAACTTCTTTTGAGACATCATAAAGATGGTATACTCACGTCTTCTTCTCCATACAAAATGTTCAAAAATAAGAAATGGATCACTTAATCGATAGAGTTTGTTGTCAATCTAAATGGAGTATTTGAAATCACAAAGTAGGGTGATCAAGAAAGTCCAACACAAGCATGCACAGAACATTTTTCCTTACATGCTCTATACATATATTCTAAGAACTTCTAACAAGTACACATACATATTCAAGGAAAGCTTCATAAAAAGGTTCACATATGCTTAAAAATATAGCAAATCAGAGGTTGGCTCTTCCACTAACCATATTCTATTTGACATATTTAGGAGCTACATATTCTGGGGCCTATCCCCCCCCAGCGTTGGCCGGGGCAAAAAAAATTTTCCCTGGCAACCCACCTCCATAGCACACAGGGTGAATCATGGCTGATAGAAAGGCATACATAATAGAATGCAAATCTTCCACTATCTTCCATCATTGACAGAGAGTTGATTAAATGCAAAGAAAACATTACTTTGTTGCCCATTGTTGGCAAAGAGCATGATGAGTGCTATTTTCATTCGTGAATGATGGTGTAGAATAGTAAAATTCTTTATGCTCCATAATTGTTTAAGATTATGTGAAATGCTAGAAGTATACTTTACAACATTGATTAAAAAGCTTTATATAGATAATAAAGTACAACTTACCTAAATAAGTGATAACAACCCTTGCTCATATGTATTCACGAGTTAAAGTGCATGTATAGTGGCACTGAAAAGCATGGATATGCTCAATACCTACCACACTCTTAGAAGACTATGGTACTAGTCTTCGGGGTCAGGATGGTGCGAAGGTACCTTGATACCTACGAGAACTTACACACTTTACTTGTTGCATCAAAATACAATAATAGACTATAGTTGTTTGACATCTTAATATGATGAATTGGTGCAGTGTTTGGCTAACTTGAATGACATGGATTTTCCTAGGGCAGCTTGAATGGCATGGATTTGCCCAAGCATTGTACATAGGGTCCATTAGGTACCAAAAAACCTCACTAGTACTGATGGGTGCAGGATGGCATGGATATGCCCTATTACCAACCTCTATGACCAAACTACAGCTTTTCCAGTTGTTGTGATTGATTAGGGCTTCATCAGTGGTCTAGTATGCTTTCCAGATTGTGCTTGTTGTTTTACAGTCAGTATTTATTGGAGCTAATGATTGCATGTTGGTTAAATAATCAAAAGGATGATTAGATAGTGAATTTGGACCAAAAATTGGGGTTTTTGGACTAGAAATGGGCTATAGATAATTGACTGAAATGAGAACTTGTAGTGCTTGCATGTAATGGATTTAGAAGGATTTGAATCTGATTGCACTTATTTGTGGATTTGACCCACATTAATCAAAAAACATGGTTTTTTGATTATTTTTGGACTAATTTTGTGGTAATTCTCAAAATTCATAGCCAATAATTTGCATTCACATTTTTAGAGGTGTAATGAAGCTTTCCTAAGGCCGTCATGAAGTTTGGTTAGGGTTGGACACCATTAGGGGCCTCAAGTCAAAAGATAGTGTATTTTTGGTGTTTTTTGGGCATGAATATCTATCAAATGGTCGTTTGAACCTATTGGTCATTACAGGCTCAAAGATATGATGATTTCCTCTTTTTTGAGCCATCATGCATCCAATTTGGTTATGTGAGGTTTAGGCACCATCATGTTGAAGTTTTGTTTGTTGAAGGAGTCCAAAAATGCATTTTTTGCATGATTTGAGCTTATGATTGCTTGATCGCCTCTCTAATGAACCTTAGTAAAGTGCTTGTAACCTCTGATTGGATGCTTATTGGGCTAGAGATGGATTTTTGAACATACCACCTTGAAAAAGTGCGCCCTCCTACTACCTGGCTTTTGGACATTTATTGCTCGCATGTTGTAGGTGGTAGGGTGATGTGGAAAGTGCCTTGTAGACCCACTCTCCCTCTCGTACCGTGCTTTAATATGACCAATTTGGTGTCCTATAGAGAAAGTTATGGCTATCGGAAGTTTGGCAATTTTTGAACTAAACTTTGCAAAATTTTCAAAATTTTCTGATGCATGCATGCTTGTAACTCAGTGTAGTGCTTGTCTGTTGATGAAAATGTATGGATAGACCTATATGCATGCTTGGATGCATGTTGCATGTGTAATTAGTAGATTGATCAAAAGATTTCTTGCATGAAGCTATTTTTGGTAATTCTAGATCAAAAACCAGATTTCCTAGTTGCTACGCTATTTACAGAATTTTTTTTCAATTTTTTGAAAAAGTCAGTGTATGTCAAGTTTGTTGCATGTAGAATGTTTTGAAATGATTTCGATTTGTGACAGTGCCTGTGAATCTGATAGATATCTTCATAATCGATTTTCACAGTTGGCCCATTTCGAACGAATTTCAAATATTCTAGTCTTTCGTAAATTTTTAAATTTGGTATTAAAAAGTTGTTGTTTAAATTAGTCTGATATAGACCTTAATGAGTAATATCAGCCAATTATGAAGGTTCTGGTGGAATTCAACTCAAAGGCTTGGTGGGTTGCTCTTCCTAGTTGTAAAAGTGGTATCAGAGCCTCTTCCAAAGTGAAAATGGGCATCCTTGGTCCTTGTCGTAAGGGCAGTGTGGGTCCTTCTCCTTTTAGGACTTTCTGAGGAGACCAATCCCCCACCAAAAAAAAGGTCCTAACAATGATGTAGTTTGGACCATCATGTTTGATATAGCCATTCGAGTCAACAACATTTGAATGAAAGTCAATCTACAAAAGATAATCATTGATTCGTTCAAACCAAGTTCTTGGCACTTGCTTAAGCTCGTAAAGAGCTTTACAATTCTTACAAACTTGATCTTCTAGACTTTGACAATGTAACCTTCAAGTTGATGCGTGTAAATATCCTTGTGGATGAAACCATTCAAAAATGTAGTCTATACATCCATTTGATGTACTTCAAGGTCTTCAGCTGATGCAATTGCCAACAATGTTTGAATTGACACAAGTTTGACGATAGGGTGTAAAGGTCTGTGTATAGTCGATATTTGGTACTTGTAGTAGCCTTTGGCTACAAGTCTTGCCTTCCATTTTGAAATTGAGCCATTGGATTTGCACTTTTGTTTGAAGATCCACTTGTAATCAATGATCTTCTAGTGGTTCGACAAGAGTCCAGGTCTAGTTCTTGATTAGTGAATTATATTCGCTATCCATTGATGCTTTCCACATGTTAGAATCTGCATTCGATAGTGCACCATGAACAATGAGTGGCCCCTCTATTGCTGTCCAGAAAGCTTGAGGAGTATCCCTCTTTGGTGGACGTGTCATTCGAGCAAATCTTTGAACATTTGGTTGTTCATCATGATGCAACTCAGAAGATGAATAACAAGGTGCAAAAGTGGAGGAAAATTGAGACTAGGTTGTCTTCGATATTGGTAGTCGATAATTTGTCATTTGTACCAAAAATATTCATGTTTCTTCATCTTGAAATCACATTGTTTTGAGATCATAGCCAATTTGTTTCATGCAATATCATTGATTTTGAGTCAAATGATCCTAACTTTTTCTTTCAAGAAGACTACGGCTCTGCTAATAAATGCCTTACTGGATTCAAGATCGAAGACTTTGTAGGCCTTAAGATCTGATGGATATCCAAGGAATATAGCTTTGGTACTAGTTCGGTCGAATTTATTTCTTATATCCGATGGGATTTGAGCATAGCATACACATTTGAAGACTCATAGGTGATTAATGGATGGCTTGTACTTGACCAAAGGGTTTTTTTTTTGTTGACGAGCCTTGGTATAGCAACGATTTTGAATGTAACAAACTATTGCAATTGCTTCTCAGGTAGGTGTCTAAGACAATCATAAACTAGGACAAATTAATGTATGCCATCTTCATTATTGAACAGGACCTGAGTAGGTCCTGTATCATTTCACTCATGAAACTTTGTAATTAGAACATCTCAGAATCTGACACCTTATAAGAAATATCTTGGAAGGGTTTGTAGTACTTCGTACCATACAGAGCTACTGCCAAGTCACATTGTAGCATTATTACAGGCCAGCAATGTAGCATTCAAACATTTGAATGTTTGAAATGCATTTGAAACATTCCAAACAAAGTTCCATGTACTTGAAATGTTGCCGACCTTGTCGAGTGTTTTTGAGGGTTTTGATTTTTGACAAGTGTTAATTTAAGAACCGTTGCCTTGAAAATACTCAACTTTCTTGGCTGGAATATGAAAATAGATAGCCCACTTGGATGGACAATGAAAACATGGAGTCCTCTTGGATGGAACCTCAAAATGCTAAGCCCTCATAGATGACAGCTTAAAAATGACATGTAGTTGTAGCTTTCAAAAGATTCTCATGGCTGCATGTAAATCTGATAATGTTCACTCTTTGGCAATTATGCAAATTACATCATTTCCTCCTCTCACTGCTACCATGACTTGAACAAAGAATTCATCGATGAGTTTTTTTTATTTGCCTTGTGTTGGGTTTGTATAGGGTGAAAAGGTATCAAACCGGTGAATATCAACCAATATGAGTACATTGATACCCATGGATATAAATTATTTTGTAGGTTGACACTAGTTAAGTGTGAAAGATTTGATATTTGTAATGATACCCACATAGATACCCACCAAAAATACTCCATTGATACCCATTGCTAGATACCCTACTGGGATGGCCAAATATGTGAAGTAATGATAAATGGAGGGTATGAAACATGTACCTTTTTTTTTTGCTAATGCAAACTTCCAATTCTTGAGCAGTTAGGGTCGTCACAAATGTTGAAGAATAACACAACGATGAAGTGAACGTTATCTACTTCATGAGCTAGCTACTCACATGCACACACAAACCAAGGTTAAACGTTCTAATGATAATAAGATCTATGATTTTTGAGATCCACACTAGAGGTGATTTTGAGATGATCTCAAAAACCACCATCAAACCATAAAACACAAACAAAACTAGTTAGATGAGATGCATATTGGCCAGCCCTTTTCATATAAAAAGAATGTTCATCTTTTTGTAAAATCAGTTTTTTTTTAACAAAGAAAAGGGAGGTGACTCCATCTCCCAAATCCAACATCTACCTTTTCATTTTTATTTTTTTAAAGATTTTTTACATGCACCTTCAGACCTTTCGAATGTCAGAAGGTGCATGTAAAAAAACTTACTTTTTAGACATGCACCTTTAACTTGAAAGGTGCATCTAAAATAATTTAGGGCAAATTTAAAAAAAAAATGTTTTCGAGGAAGGTCCGTCATGGAAGGGCCTTCGGCTGTGGGTGGAATCATTCCCCCTGGGTTACAAAGGCCAAACCCTCCTCCCATGATCAACTACGTCAGTCTAGAACATCATTTCTGCCCTAACCCTAACCCTAAGGCATGGAATGGGGGGAGTTCATTCAATGAATGAGGGCAGAGCAGCAGCAGCAGCAGCAGCTTGTTCATCTTCTTTGAAGAAGGATTTCTCACATTGCATCCAAGGATGCATAGCATCATCGCGTTTTATAGGCAGGAAAAAAGATTATCAGTCATCTGTCAGTCATCAGCTTACCTGAGCAGATATAGCAGATTTGTTCAAGGGTTTGTGTCACAGGCATCTTTCGATGAACAGTCATTTGAACAAGGCAAAAATGTGCATATCCATAGAGCTGATAGCAGCAGCAGCCGGCCAGCAGAAGCTATCCTCAATGAGCGGACTCACACCTCCAATGCTTCCAACAGATCTAGTGTCTTGCTGATGAGGCTGGAACGGTCTAAGCGCGGAAAATCTGTTTTGCCAATTGTCGCTGAATGGCTTGCAGATGGCAACGAGTTTTCGAGGGAAGATCTTTTGTGTTCAATAGGCAGGCTTAGATTTCTGCGAAGGCACAAGGATGCTCTTGAGGTAGCATCCATAATTGTCCATACGTAAATTTATAGTCTTTGATAATATTTTCTTTTGTGTTACAGAAATAAAAATACCATCTATTATTATAATCTAAATGAATTTGATGCAAATGATCTAGAAACTTTGGTATAATTGCCTAGTTTTTGTATTTGTTTTTGCTCAAGTATTGTGAGCAAGTCTCTTTTCTTATCCTATTATGGAAGTGTTCTCGGTTATTTATCACTGACTAGAATTCTTATTAAAGCCCTCAATCGAGGGCCTTCCTTGTTTTGAGGTCCCGATGCCGCTTCATAACGAGGAAGGCCTGATGGGGTGGGGGCCTTCCCTGGCGTTGTTCCTATTGATACATTTTACAACATTTGTCCTAGAAGCTTGGTGCCTTGGTGATTCTATTGACTTTGGGCCCTATGGCTGGCTTGGTATATGCACATTTGTAGCAACCTTGCTAGAGACATTAACATGATGCCTTCATTTGGCATTCTTGGGCCATCCGTGTTCCTTGACAAAGGTTCATGTTTTATTCAATGGACTACACTCTTCATGTTGGGTTTTTTTATTTCAGCATGATTACTTCATGTAGCAGCATGTTAGCATATGCAGTTTTTTGTAACTTGCATATGACATGAGCGTTCTTCAACAACATCTCCAGCATGTGCGTTTTTACAATTCATGGGCGTTTCGAAATGGAACATGTCTTTTTTTTTTTGGGAACATCCATGTATATTTTTTTTTTCGCAAATTTAAAAAAAACATAGTGCTGTAAGAATATGCAGTTCTTCGACACATCGTTTTTTTGAATTGCTGTGCAACCTACGAGTATGTTCAACATTTTGCAGCAGCGCAGATGAACGCTGGCTCGATGTCGGATGCAAGAAATCCTTAATCTGAGTTGGGCTCATTTTCCTTGAGGCATGAACATCGTGCCTATAAAGTTCTTATTTGGGTATATATCTTGAAACATGCAGTAATTCTCATAACTCTGGTGTTGCACGCTGTAACTATTTTCTGATTGTGAGCACATTTCTCAGCACGTCGTGTTCGATTATGTAGCACCAACGTATGTAAGTATGTCGGCTATTTTCTTGAAGCCAAAACCTCAAATTCTTGGTTTATTGATTTTTTACAAAATTCCTCATCATTACAAGTCCTACTATTGAAAAATTTCAGAGACTAGGGATCTGGTAAAAGGTTATAGACAATCGCAACAGTTCCATAGTTCGTCACTTGTGCTTGTAAAATTGTTGGACAGATCATTCATTTCCAGTCTTAATTATAGTACATAAATCAGCTCAAAATACTATTAATCACAAGAATATTGAGATACAGTATACAGTTCTGCAATTTCTGTCAATATTAAGATACAGTGTACAGTCTCAAAATTAAAAAAATATAGCTCATTCCGTACATACGGAACGGAACGTTCCGAACCAGAAGGTTCGGAATGGGCATCTATGGTTAGAACTTAGAACCATCTATATCTACCCAGGGCCTCGCATCAACTTACAGAAAGATACCTTAGGCCTTGGTTCACATGTTACTATCAATATTGAACCAATGTTTTCATTTTTGTTAATTTTGCTGATTACTATGGCTTGGGTCCCTATCATGGACATAGAGTCCATGCATACATTGGGACTAACAACTATCTTTGGCATCGTTAATTATTATTGGGTTCATCTATCAAGTCAGCAAGTATAGTTTTCTATTTAACTTTAATATGTAGCTAATTGTTGAGGGAATAAATGAAGCCCTTGCCTCTCTAATATTGACATAAGCCCTATTATTAGACACTGTAATTAGCAGCTATGAACCCTCCTTTAGTAGTTGGTTGATTTGAAGACTTGAGTTCTTACTTTTGAGAGTTCTTTTGGAGATCTTTGAAGGAGGTTTGCCTATGTGCATAGGCCCTATGCTATCGACACCTTGTGGTGTTCATTGTGTATTCTTGGTTAAAATTTGCTTTGTGGATTGTCATTTGCTGTCTTGATGCTGCACGTGATACTTGTTCTCTAGTGCAGCCCAGCTTTATCATTGCCACCTTGATCTACCTTGCCCACTCCATCACTGCACCTTTTCACGTCAATTTGCTTTTATCCTCCTTTGCTTCCCCAATTTACCATTGTTGCCCATTCCATGATTGTTTTTTCTTGGCCTGCCACAGCTAGTCCATCCACTTTCAAGTTATTTTCTGCTCCTCTCACAACGTATTGTTTTTGTTATCTTGTTCTCATCTTGAAATGCCTGCCACTTGTGTTTTCTCCTCTTTTGATGACATTCAGGCTCAAGCGGATGCTCAGTCTTCCCAATTAACCAACTTAAAAAACTCCATTTCTAAACTGAAGACTATGTTTGCTGAGTTTATGTCTCCCCAAATATTTGTCTTTGCACAATCTATGATTCCTAATACCGTTCGCATACTCTACTACTCGTGGAGCGTTCTAACTTGCTTATCAAGGACAAAATGTCTCTCATGATGTACCCTAGATCTTTCAATGGCAACAAGTTGCAGAACGTCGCAAGATAACCATCCACACTGCTGTGATTGGTTCTATGTGGCTTACTACTCAGTTAGTTCACTATCACATTCTTCGACAGACAGGTAATGTTAAGGTCTGTCAAATAGTCTCCCGATGTTCCTGCGATTGAAGTTATTGCTTGTTATATCCTTTTGTGTGGTGCTCTTTGCCATGATGTCCAAACTGTTCAGCTTGCTTTTCTTGCTACTATGACCAACAACCATTTGGTATGTGTAAGCCTACTCCTCTTCATATGTCCCAATATGTGAAATCTGCTTCCGCTAGTGTGCCTCTGGTTGCTGTACTTCCACTGGACGTCCTTTCGTGTTTTGTTGCGATACTGATGAAGATCTATCTGAGATACACTAAAGAAAACTTTTTTTCAATTGTAATTATTAATCATCGTGCCCAGGATTCTAAACAATTTGCTACCCTTGTTGCCAGCCATGTTCATGATATTGATGATCATGATGACTCTGAGTTATATATTATCGAGGAAATTTTACCATTTGAGTTTCTTACTAAACGTCTACGTATGCTACTTGGTCTGGCAAAGTAGGTCCACATCAGATCTAGCTACGCCTATGTATTACTGGGGAATCTATGTCTTTTGTAGACTTTGGCAGCACAACAATCCATTGATGTTTTGCAATCCTTATGGTCGGAGTTGCTACTCCTCACTCCTTTTAGAGCACCTGCGCCCTGTAGGGCCTTACCTATACCATCAATAATCAGAGACTTTGTAGCTTGGAACACGTTTCATATGATCTCTCTATCACCCACGACAGTCAACCTGACACCTTTGTTGGCATTGATTCTAGTTTGGACTAACAGCTCGTTTATGCTAAGCAGTTTATATGAAGCCTTCCAAAAACCTGTTGTGTTGCTCTCATTTGTAGTCATGCTACTCTGACCTCTCCTGACCTCCTCCCTTCTCCACCAATTTATTATGATGATACCACCATGTGTTTGCTGAAACTCAATCCTTACCACCATTATGCGAGCTTAACTGCCTCAATGATCTTCTCCCTGGTTCTGTCCTGATTTTGAGAGCCCCATATTGTAGGTCTTGCTAAGAGCAAGCTAAAGTGCAATGCTAGGGCAATCACTTATTGCAACATGCCCTTAATTTTTTCCCTAGCATTCTAGAGTCCCATTTTGATTGGTTTATGTGCTTTGATTTTCATGCCCTCAACCAACTTACTTTTGCCCTATCCCCCAAGTGATCTTTTTGACCAATTAGGTGAAGCCTCTGTTTTCTCTAATACCGATCTTTTGTCTAGATACCATAAGATCCAGACACAGTGTTCCAGAACGCACTCTCTGGAGTTTTAGGTCGTTCCAGAGGTTTTTTTTCTTTCTTTCTTGGTTTGGCTTTGTAAATCTCTTTAGGTGTCTTAGGGGGAAAAGAATAGGCTATAAAGTTAAAAAATGCAGTGATAGGTGTTAGGTGTTAGGAGTACTAAATTATACACATAAATGCATCGGAGCCAAGTTTGATTTGCTACATTTTGTTCACTGAGTATCCTTTGGTGAGAGATTACTTTGTGTATTGTCATTTGCTGTCATTACACTTCATATGATGCCAAAATTTGTGATTCAGCTCATAGTAGCCCAATGACCCATTGATTATTAAAAACATTTATAAATAATTATGTCAGTCTTTGATAATGGCAAACTACATTGCGTTCAGTCAATTTGCAGCAACTTAATTATCTCCAGCATTTGTGTGTTGTTTTAAGCATAACTGGACAGACTTTAGCTTCATTCTGGAATTGGGAAATTGCTTGGGCTTGATGTAGCATATGGATACATGCATCACGTAAGTATCAATTACTAGTTTTTATGTGCACGTATTAATGGCAAATTTCTCTGAGATGCTTGTTCTTTTTTTTGCTGTTAAGCTCAGTTTTGGTAAGTCAGCTTTGATATTATACTTGTGCAGATCTTCAAATTTGATGATCATGTGTGTTTTCAGTCCAGGTTGAACATAAATTTTTGGATAACATGAGGCAATTTTTTTATATCTTGTGTCTACCTCTTCTTTTTTAATCATAAAAGCCTTTGGGCTTGTGATTTGCAGACAGGTCCTTGAGTATGTTGCACTTTTTCTGCCGACACATTATCTGTCAGCACTCATATTTTGAATTGACATAACATGGAACAAATGGGAAATGAAAACCCTTACAAAGTCGAATGTTCATCTTGTTGTTTCTATTATAGTAATAGGTTTACACTAAACATTAAAGTACAAGCTACTTAGAATGCCAGGATTTCACACTGCTTAAGCTGGAATTCCACCACAATATGCCTGATTGTTGAACAACACAATTTCTTACCCTGTCAGATGATTGTCTGGTAAAAACATGTTTTTCACATAACAAAGTAGCTGTCAGGTGTTTGACAAAGTAGTGTTTCCTGTGCGCAGATCTTGGAGTGGGCAATGGTTTCGGGAACTAGAGAGCCAAGGCTTACAGACTATGTGACCTATCTTGACTTGACTGCAAAGGTTCGAGGCTTAGATGCAGCTGCTAAATACTTCAAATCTATCCCTCATCGCTTTCGTCAGACAGATATCACACACAAGACACTTCTGAAGAACTACCTTGATCATAATGCTGCTTACAAGGCAAAGCAGGTGTTAAAGAGGATGACAGAGATGGGCTTCATAAAGTCACCTTCAATGTATAACCAGGTTATTTCACTTTATTTAAAGAAGCAAAAAGAAAACAGAATTCCAGAATTGTTGTTGGAGATGAAAGAAGTAGGAATTTCGCCAGATGTGGACACTTACAATATTATGATGGAGATGAGAAGCAAGAAAGGTGATATTCCTGGAATGGAAAAGCTGTTTGACCGAATGCAGGCTAGCTCAGAGGCCAAACCAAATGTAGTAACTTTTTCGACTTTAGCTTCTACCTACATATCGGCTGGTTTGCATGAGAAGGCAGAGGCTCTCTTAAAGAGTATACAGGATAGCAGTACCTTAGGAAAAGCAGCTGAAACACAGGATGCGCTAATTGCATTGTATGCCCGACTTGGAAAGGTTGATGAAGTTGGAAAGATGTGGAAATTGACAGGTTTCTCTAAAATAAGTAAGAGTAGCTTTATGTATATGATTGAGGCCTTTTGCAAAGCGGGGCAGCTAGAGCTAGTGGAGGAGCTATTCCTGGAAATGGAAGGACAAGGATTATTTGAAATTCAGCTGGCAAACACTGTGATCAATATCCTTACAAAATTAGGTCACTTGGAGAGAGCAGAAAAGCTGTTTCGGAACATGGTAGATAAAGGTTGCTACCCAGATTCTTATACATATCATCATTTTGTGACAGGTTATCTGCAACACAACCAACCTGACAAGGCTACTGAAAAAATTCAGCAATGTCTAGAAACCCACAAATTTCAGCGCATAGTTCCATTGTTTGAGACTATGCTTTTGATTTTAAATCTTCATGCTGATAAGGGTGATCTGCAAAGTGCTGAAAACCTCTTTCATGATATGAAAAGATACAACTATGCTCAAAATGTGAAAGTGTACAATGTTCTTCTAAAAGCATACTTAAAAAGTGGGATGCATGCTTTTGAATTAACCAATAGAATGGCTTTGGACCAAGTTGCTCCAAATCAGGAGACATTTGCCCTCCTGGAACAAGTGAAAATGCAATCTGATGTCAAGGAGGTTAATTCATTGGTACATTAAACTATCGATCTTGATAGAAGTGCTTGCTAAAATGCTTTATAGGACATTTTTCATCGGTTTAGGACACCTGTGCATGTAGTAAAGAAATTTATCGAAATTTATCTCTAAGTTGAAAATTCGCTTTGGCCTCCAAATTGCCAAATTAAACAACTTAACTAGTTGACAATTTTTCACAGTATTTTCACAGACCATAATTTTTTTGTGAGTTTTAGATCTCTATTAGAACAATATCAGGATAATCATTCAACAAACATCTAGGTTAAATCTAAAGCCTTTGTAGTTGATTTTACATGTATGAATGTAGCTAACTTAATTAGTCTATCGGCTGCCACCTAAATAGAATCATGTCATTGGATCTTGGAAATTCTGACTACAAAATCCATAGATATAGTTTCTCATATCTTATTAGAAACTAATAATGGATGCAATAAACCATTAGTCTTAAAACATTCAGCGTCAACTAGTTGAGAGCTATCACATATGACTCTAAAAAATGGCTTGAGTTTTGGCCAATAAGACTCTTTCTTGACCAAGTCTAAAGTCTTGTGTATACCTGGATGACCACGTAGAGTGCCACAACATTAATTTTTTTTTAAAGCATCATCCCCTAGTACACAAAATTCCATTTCGAACAACAATTCATTTCAAGTGGCATATTGTCCTACAATCTTTTTATCTTTATTACATAATTGAGATCCATGTGAGCTTGTCTCAATTTCATTATCATTTAGTTATGTTTGAACAATGGTCCATATTTGACCAAAATGAGGATCTTTTTCTATATATTTCTCAATACAAAAGATATAGATCTATACAAATTTTGGGATAAAAAGGTTTATCTAATTCGTTTATCTAACTAAGGACATCTGCAAATTGGTTATAAATGTCTTTAATATATTAGATCTCATGATCAAACTTTTGCATCAATTTATCCAATGAGCTTTTTGATTTCTAAAATCACGTTGATTGCAAAAAAAACCTTAAAAGGTGGTTGATATGAACAAACTTCTATACAAGTACTTTTTTCCAAGTTTTAAGTGCACCAATCACATCACATTACTATTTTTTTTAGGTTGTACACCGCAATTAAGGTCTATTGACTTTCTTGTTTCAAAAACTATCTGCCTATCATTTTGTAATACAATCGCTCCTATTACAATATCACTTTTGTCGGCTCTTACAATGTAAGATTGTTGTAGATTTGCAATATGTAAAATAAGTGTGCAAATAATCATGCTTTTAAGTTTTTCAAAGGCACTAATTTAGTTCCTTCAATACACTAGATTGCCCGTCTTTTTTACATTTGTTTAGACTATTAAGAGGTGCCACAATCTTAGCATGTTCTTCAATATTAAATCCAAAAAAAGAATGATCTTTCTAAGTGTTTTAAAATTTGACTTTTTATAACTGCCTCAATTTTATCATCGTCCCACAAGGCGTCATTTTATGACCAAGAGAAACTAAGTCATGGTTAAAGAGCTCACACTTGGATTCTTTTGTGTAAATTTTCTCATTTGAGAATCTACAAGACAATCTTACATGTTTTCTAAGGGTATATCATCCAAGAATATCACCAAAAACTTCTCTAAATATGGATAAAATAAATTATTTATAATTTGTTGGAACACTGTAGGTGCATTTGTTAATCTAAAAGGTAACACTAAGATTTTGTAATAACCCAAATATGTTTGAAAACCAAATTATGTACCCAGTTCTGAAATCTATCTCAGTGAAGTATTTGTGTACCCCTAAGCGATCTAGCAAGCTATCCATTCTAGGTAGTGGATATTTATTTTTAATAGTTATCTTCTTTAATCTTTGCCAAATCCACACAAGGCTTCAATCTTTCTTTTCTTTTAAAAGAACACCCCATGGTGACAGTTAATGGGCTGCATATGTCTGAACTTTAGATAAATTTGTATTTGATTAGTAATCTCTATTTCCTCTTTTTGACTAAATTAATACGTTTGTTCGAAGATAGGATGACTACTTGGAATCAACTCTTCTGTGTGGTCTACTGACCTAGAAGGTGATAAACCATGAGATATGTGAAAAATTGCCTACATTGGCAAATCTAGCCATGTAGAATATTGTACATTTTGTCAATATTGTTTGTTGGTTACTTGAATGGCCAAAGTGCCACTTGTACATACACACCTAAAGTAGGTTACCACGAGTCAAGAGGAGTGATTGTGTCTATTTGGTAGTGATTCCTACTTTGTAGGATCTAGACCATGATTTATGATGAGATTTGTACCTACCATGCACCTACCAAGCATGACTCTTGGATCTAGGCTAGGGTTTTCACATTAGGGCAAGAAAGTGGAGTCTACTTCCTTATTACATGCTGGATTTTCACTAACTTTGCAAAGGAAGTGTGTTTTACTATGTATTCCCATTCTCCATAGTGAGAAGATAGAAACTTTTTGGAGCCTCAAGAAGGAGAAACTCGAGTTTTCTCTCATTGTATGGTGATTACTCTTGATTTCCAATGAAACCCAGCTTTGGCACTTTGTAAACACTGTCTACAGGCCGTACTACAACCTTATTTCCACACGTGTGGAGTTGGATTATACTATTTAATCAATGCTTTGATTGTCTCTACTTGTTTCCTATCAAACTGCTAAACTAGATCTTGTTTTCTGATGACTTCTGTCTGATAGATTGTTTAACAAGCATACAATCACCTTGTGGATCATTCAAAGATCCATTTATGGTCCTTAGTACTGTACTTTTCACATGGTATTAGAGCCAAGTACAAGGCCATTGATCTCTGTCTGAATCTAATCCAGTTTTAGCAGGTTTTGGTGCAAAAAGCTAGTATTGGAAGGGCGAGCTGGTATCCAGGTTTTGGTGAGGGGATTTGATCCCAAACTTTTTCAGGATCAAAATCCGTACTGTTCACACGTGTGGGCATCTCTGAACCAGCGTTTAATAACCCATATTCATTGGACCATAGAAAATTCATCTGGTGTTAGTTTGATGTAATTTTTGGTGCAAATCCTAGAATAAGCTACCAAGATCACTTGCCATTGATTAGTTTTGAATTTGTTTCATGAAAACTAATTAATCTAGGCTGATTTCAGACCTTCTTAAAGTGGAAACCAGGTCTTGAAAGTACATCAAAGTGAATGAGAGAGAGAGAGAGAGAGAGTCAGTTTTTGTCCAAGAATAGCCAAGATTGGCAAGATTTGCTTGAGTGTAGTTTTCATCTCATCTTATCTTCATTCCATCTTGTGAGGGAGTGATAGGACTGTGATTACAAATCCATCTGTTGGATTAGAAGTCAACATTTGAGTGAAACACTGCAAGTTAGAAACCTTTGTGAGTTTCAGGTCCAAACAAATCTATATCTTGTGTGTAGAATCTTGCTAGTAAGATGGGATCAGTGGGACCCTACCTTCTAGAAGCTAGTGAGAGGTTAAATTCTACCAATTATGCTATCTGAAAAGTGAGGATGGAGTCACTAATGGTGCTCCAGGATCTTTATGAGTTTCTAATTGATGATGAAGATGAACCTCTAGGTGCACAGGAATTAGTGAGATACAAGAAGAGGTCTAGGCTTGCACTTCACTGTATTAAGATGAATGTAAGCAATGATATTTTAAGGAAAGTATCATCATGTAAGAGTGCTAAAGAGGCTTGGAAATCTTTAAAATCTATCTATGAGTCTAGTAACACTTCGAGGGTTCTCATGCTTAGGAATCAGATTCTACAAAGCATGAAGAGGAGTGATGAGAGTGCACAAGATTATGTGCTAAGAATCAAGTCTCTCAATAGGGAGTTAGCTTCCATTGGAGAGAAGATTCAAGATAGTGAGCTTGTTCAGATTGTCCTAAATGGTCTAGGGAGTGGCTTTACAAATTTGGTCCAAAAATTTGCAATCCAAGACACTTTGCCTACTATAGAAAAGCTACACAGTGTATTAGTAGCTGAAGAGTGTAGGATGTTGCATACCAATGCAAGAATGAATGCTATTTCTCTACAAGATGGTGATGAGAAAGCTAATTTCTCATTCAAAACCAAGAAGAAGACCAATGGCAAGAAGAAGCACTTCAAGGATACCAAGGAGGAGGATGAGGCTTCAAGCTCAAAGGGCAAGATCAAAGACAAGTCCAAGTACAAATGTTTTTTCTGTGGAAAGAAAGGACATTTTGCATCAGAATGTCTCAAGAAGAAGAAGGCACAAGAGAGCAAACAAAGCAACATTGCACATCAGGAGGAGGAGGAGGATGAAGAGTCATCCTTGATGGTTTCCAACAAACCACCATCATCCAAGAGCAACACCAATGATTCTTGGTGGATTGATAGTGGGGCAAGTTCCCACATGACATATCAAAAGGACATATTCTCCACCTTACTTTCTTACAATGACTTATATAGATCAATCTATACTGCAAGTAGTCAAGAATGTAAGATAAGTGGAATAGGAACAATTCCCTTGTATGTGGGATCATCCAAAAGGATGAATCTTGATAATGTTCTTTATGTTCCTAAGTCAACCAAGAATTTGCTTAGTGTTGGCCAGTTAATGGATAATGGCCTAGATGTACAATTTAAGCATGGAGTTTGTTCCATCCTTAGAAATGATGAATGTATAGCCAAAGGCTTTAAGCAAGGTAGATTGCTTAAGCTTGATGCTAATATTGCAGTGGAGAGTGTTAACTTGGCAAAGGTGGAGCTATCAAAGGTGGAACTGTGGCACAAAAGGTTGGGCCACCCCAACTACAAAGCCATGGAATCTATGGTTACAAAGGAGCTTGTAGTTGGACTCCCCAAGCATTTGTCAAAGTGTGGGAAGAGATGTGAAGCATGCAGCCTCTCAAAGGCTCACAAACTACCCTTCTCAAGATCTACATCAAGATCAAACTCTCCTCTTGAACTCATCCATTCGGATGTTCATAGTTTTTCACATGAGTCTAATGGTGTTGCCAAGTACTATGTAATCTTCATTGATGACTATTCTAGATTTTGTTGGATGTACCTCTTGTCTAGAAAATCAATGGTGTTTGATTCTTTTGTAAAGTTCAAGACTTTGGTAGAAAATCAACTTAGTACCAAGATTAAGGTATTAAGGAGTGATAATGGAGGTGAATATATCTCCAATAAGTTGATTGACTTTTGTAGTTCTAATGGCATAAAGAGGGAGTTGTCATGTCCATACACCCCTCAACAAAATGGAGTGAGTGAGAGAAGAAATAGATCTCTTTGTGAGTGTGCTAAGGCCTTAAGGCTAGATTCTTCTCTATCCAAACCATTTTGGGGTGAAGCAATAACTTGTGCTAACTATTTGTGCAATAGATTGCCAAACCAAGCCATTGGAGGAATCACACCATTTGAAGCTCTATTTGGAGAGAAGCCCAATCTCAAGGATCTCAAAGTTTTTGGATCCACTTGCTATGTACACCAATCCTTGGATAAGAGAAGGAAGGATGATGCAACATCCATCAAAGGCATCTTTGTGGGATATGGTGAGAATAGCAAAGGTTATAGAGTCTTCAATCCCATCACTAGCAAGGTGATAGTGAGTAGGGATGTTATTTTTTTATGAAGAACATGCTTGTGATTTGGATGATAATGCTACTAATCATCTTGATGCCAAGGATCATGCTAGGATGGAGGAGGAGCTTCCAAGTGAAGAAGAACTCGAGGATCCACCTCAAGATGCAAGAACTCCAAGAACTCCAAGAAGATCTACAAGGGCAAGATCCGAGCCATTGAGGCTCACCTATGATGGTCAAGGTGATCAAAGGGAAGGCTCATCATCTTTCACATCTTACACCTTTCTTACTTCAATGTTAGATGAGCCAACATGCTATGAAGATGCTTGTAAATCTAAAAGTTGGATGGATGCTATGCAAGTAGAGTATGATGCTCTTATTGAGAATCATCCTCTTGATTGCAAGTGGGTGTTTAGATTGAAGTATAATCAAGATGGATCAATAAGCAAGCATAAAGCTAGGTTTGTTGCCAAAGTTTTTTTACAAACCAAAGGCATTGATTATGATGAGACATTTGCTCCTGTGGCTAAGCTTGTTACTATCAGGTTGATCATTAGTCTTGCTACAACCTTTAAATGGGAGCTATTCCAACTTGACTTCACAAATGCATTCCTCAATGGTTATTTGGAGGAAGAGATCTACATGCGGCAACCCGAGGGCTTCATCAAGGCAAAGCATGAAGGAAAGGTCTGTTTTTTGAAGAAGAGCCTTATGGGTTCAAGCAAGCACCTAGAGCATGGTACTCTAGGCTAAACTCTTTTCTTATTTCCATCAATTTTGTAATGAGTGCCTATGATCCATCATTGTATATAAGTTTTCATGATGGCATGATCATTATTCTTGTTTTGTATGTAGATGACATTATCTTGAGTGGTAATGATCTAGATGGAATTAGAGATGTAAAAATTGCTTTAGCAAAAGAGTTTAAGATGGTAGATTTCGGCCTATTGAGATTCATTCTTGGAATAGAGGTTATTAGAGGATGTGATTTTAGCTTCATTTGTCAATCTAAATATGCTACATCCATCCTAGATAGATTTGGAATGAAGAATTGTAAAGGCATTGAGACACCAATGGAGCAACATGTAAAAGCATCTATTGGTTGTGATGAAGCATCCTTTGAGGACATCACATTATATAGAAGGCTTATTGGCTCCTTGATCTATTTAACTATAACTAGACCTGATCTTAGTTATAGTGTTGGAAAGTTAAGCCAATTCATGCAAAGTCCTCTAGTTTCACATTGGAAGATGGCCAAAAGAGTTCTTAGATACATTTCATTCACTAAGAATTTTGGTATTTTGTATAGAGGAACTAATCTTGGCTTAAGAGCCTATAGTGACTCGGATTTTGCAAGTGACAAAGTGGATAGAAGATCAACAAGTGCCTTTGCCACCTTTCTATGTGATGGAGTAGTATCATGGCTTTCCAAAAAGCAAGATACCATCTCCCTATCTTCCACAGAATCCGAATACAAGGCCTTGACATCAACATGCAAGAAGGTCTTGTGGCTCAAAAGGCTATTGGTGGAGCTTCATGTCATGGAGGAGGAGATCCCTATCATCTATTGTGACAACCAATCAGCCCAATCACTTGCAACTAATCCTACATTCCATGCAAGGAGCAAACACATCGAAATTGCTCATCATTTCGTGAGGGAAAAAGTGCAAGCTAAAGAGATCAAGCTCCAACACGTGCCATCATCAAGTTGCTTGGCTGATTTGTTTACTAAACCTTTACCTAAAGATTCATTTGTCAAGATTAGATCTTCAGTTGGAGTTATTGATAAAAGCATTGTGATCTCCAAGGCTAGATTTGAGGAGGAGTGTGAAAAATTGCCTACATTGGCAAATCTAGCCATGTAGAATATTGTACATTTTGTCAATATTGTTTGTTGGCTACTTGAATGGCCGAGGAGAAACTCGAGTTTCCTCTCATTGTATGGTGATTATTCTTGATTTCCAATGAAACCCAGCTTTGGAACTTTGTAAACACTATCTACAGGCCGTACTACAGCCTTATTTCCACACGTGTGGAGTTGGATTATACTATTTGATCAATGCTTTGATTGTCTCTACTTGTTTCCTATCAAGCTGCTAAACTAGATCTTGTTTTCTGATGACTACTTTCTGATAGATTGTTTAACAAGCATACAATCACCTTGTGGATCATTCAAAGATCCATTTATGGTCCTTAGTACTGTACTTTTTCACAAGATAATTCTAATGGAAAAACATCTTGAAACACTTATTATTGCACTATTTCTATTTGCTCCCAATCTAAGTCCACAAAATCTAAAACTCTAGAAATTTTAGAACTATTTAATTTCATTTTGACAAAATCCAAAATAAGCATTGCAAACAAAGAATACACTTCCTAAAAGAGCAATTTCAAAAAAAAAATCATAACTTCAACCATAGAGATCATCTCAAAAGGATGTACATACTAATCAAATATTGTGACTAGTTTATATTCCTCTTTGAAAGAGAGCACATGGTTTTCATAGTCAACGTCCAAAGAGTTGATTTGATTGCATAGCCATTCATATCCATGATTATATATTTATGAAGTCTAAAACATGAGAACTAATCAATTCTCTATAATCTTGAATCACTAGTAGAAAATATGAAATATTGACATTCCAAGTCTCCAATTTAGCTCCTAAAGATATATCTATGGTTTCCACATTACGGAAAATTTGCAAATATTAGTTCAAAAATTGCCAAACTTCCTATAGCCATAACTTTATCTACAGGATACCAATGTAAAGCACAGTGTGGAGGGAGAGTCGGTCTACAAGACACTTGCCATGCGAGCTGCAACTGATCAAACAATAGATAGGAGGCCGCACTTTTTCAAGTTAGTATCTGCAAAAATCCATCTCCAGCCCAATATGCATCCAATCAGAGGTTACAAGCACTCTTCTACGGTTCATTAGAGAGGCATAGAGGCTTCTATCAGGCCTAGCAAGCAATCATAGGCTCAGATCATGCAGAAAATGCATTTTTGGACTCCTTCAACAAACAAAACTTCAACGTAATGGTGCCTAAGTCTCACAAAACCAAATTGGATGCATGATGGCTCACATCAAAGGAAATCCATCATATCTTTAAGGTTGTAACAAGATTTAACAGATTCAGACCACCATTTGATAGGTATTCATGCTCAAAAGTCCTCTAAAATACACTATTTTTTTTACTTTTTTAGACCCTTAATGGTGTCCAAACCTAACCAAACTTCATGAAAGCCTTAGGAAAGCTTCATTACACCTTTGAGAACATGCATGCAAAAATTAGAGTCTCAAAAATTAGTCCAAAACCCATCAAAAAACCATGTTTTTTTTATTAAATCCACAATTAAGTGCAATCAGACCCAAATCCCTATAAATCCATTATATGGAAGCACTAAAACTTCTTATTTCAGTCAATTATGGTTCTTATGCATTTTGATAGTGGTTAGATTGTTGAAATAAGATTTTTTTGAGGTCAGTATGGTTTGTAAAAGATTTCATGCAATGGGTGAACTTCAAGACCTCACAATTTCATCGACTTCTTAAAAAATTCATAGTTTTTGCTCTATTTTTCATGCTTTTGTGTATGATAGCAATCTATAATTATAGAGTACTTGGTTATACTTTTTAGAATAGTCTAAAATGTTTTTATCAGTTGTATCAGTTAGTAGATTGTTGTAGAAGATTAATTTTGCTTGAGAATATCAAAAAATAAATAAAAAATTCTTGCTTTTGAGTGACTAATTGCATATTAGGGCCTGAGGCTTTCGAGTTGATAGAGAGTATTTATTTTGTAAAACATTGATGCATGTCTTTGGTGTGTGCATGAAATCTTCTTAATGGACTTGAATATGTCTATATTGTGTTGCATGGATAGTATATTGTGGATCTAATTGCTTACGAGCTTTGAATCGATACATTTGTTCATTCTATGATCGAATTCAAAATTTTTAGTTTTAAATTGTGTGGAATACTACTAACGTTATGAATTGATGTGTGGAAAGGAATTGATTCATTTGAAGTAGAATTCGAAAGTAACAGGTATAATGAAACATTATGACTATTAGTGATATAAGAGAATTGATAGGTCTATTGTGTTTTCAATTCCTTTTTAGATCGTTAATACTAAGTTAGTAATATCAATTTCACGAAATTTAATGTACTAATATGTCATAGATTGTTAGTCCATTGATTTTAATTGCAGCCATTTCAAGGTATAGATATCACTTAAGATCGGTTTAGTAATAGTAAGTCATACTTCATATTTCATGTACTTTATCAGTTAAACATAGATGTCAACTGAATCTAAACCATTTTCTATGAATAAGTAATCAAAGATAATTGAGCATAGCAAGTGTGCTAAATGGAGGTGTTACTTGCACAAACAAAATTGTTGGCCTCACCCTACTTAGGGTTTCAACCTAAGCCATATACTAGAGAGAAGTGTGATAATAAGTTGAAAGTAGTGAATGATTGGTTGACCAAATGGAACAATTATTCTAATCTTCATAACCTCTATAAGGAGAAGAAAATATAAGCTATAGTTCTATTTCTCAAGGGTAAACCATCCTCGTGGTGCATGACTTATCACTTAAGCTATCCACTTGGGAGAAATTTACGGGGGTTTTAAGAAATATTTTTAAGTAGCTGATGATTTTGATTACTATCAAACGCTTAAAAATCGCAAAATGGGAAATAAGAGCTTGGATATGATGTTCATGAGTTTATGGATCTTCTCATTAAAAACATTTCATTTAATACAAAGTTAGCACTGTAGCAATTTATTCCGATTGTGAATGTGAGTTCATTTGGAGTATTTCTTTCTTGCCTAACAAATTATTTTATATAAAAAGCATTGTTTATGATCGAGAAGTTATTGGTGTCTTTTACTCATAGTTCCATTGATTCTCGTCTTGTGCAGAAACTTAGTTTGCCAACATTTGGCTGCTAATCCGCTAATACCATCACTGGTGTTTCCAATCGGACACCCTATGATGTAGTGTCACAGAATCATAGAATATCCACTGCCTGTCGCTAGGAGTACCGAGTATTGATTGTCTCTTATCAAGAATGCTCCTCGACACATCACCAAATTCGTCCACTGATTCACCAGAAATGTTGTAGTATTTTCCGTGCCAAAGGCCTTAACCCAGCACAAATATCCAATAGTGTCTTTATGAAACCAGACGGCCGAGATGTTGGAGAAAGAGGGTGTGTCGTGTGTGAGAAATGAAAATAGCTCGAGAAGAAAACGAACACAAAAAAGAAGCGAACTCAAAACTCAAACAAGAAACGAACTCGAACAGAAAATGTTCATGTGCGACGAAATGAGCTATATTACTCTTTTTCTAAGCATGACTACACCTATCAGAAACGAACAGAACATTACTGATAGAAGTCATGGTCGTTCTGATTACGTAGCCAAACATTAATAAAACACTAGAAGAATAATTAGTCACGAACAACTAGACAAATTATTAGTCGCGAATGATTCGCGAAGAGCTAGACTGAGCTCGACTGATAATCAGTCACAAATGATTTGCAAAAGGCAAGACTAAATATTAGTCATCCATAGCTAGACTAATAATAACTCGCTAAAAATAGATTACCAGATTGAGCAACAAGAAAGTCAGACAGAATGAAAAATAAGCATAGCAATATTGACACAAATCTAAACGCAGAACAAAAGAGCTGTTAACAGATTAAGTATAGCGAACTATACTTGTCAATAATGTAGTAGAGCACAAGACAATGGCAAACGAAAGTGCATGCTCTATGAATCTAATTCAATCTGTAAAGGAATGAACCTATTACTGACAAATAAAAAATCAATGCGCAAGACATCTACTTTGTCTATCTCTGATAAGCTTCTGATGCTATATGTTACACACTCTTGTTCTTGGTTTCTCTCGATCAACTGAATATGCAAGTGGTATTCAATATATATACACAATGTTACAGGTGTGCAGTTGAAAAAAGTACAAAGTGGATGTGCTGTCTGTAGGAGATTGTGGGTGGCTGTAGTCGTTGTCAAATCCATTAGCATAGTTCTATGGGATGAGCATGAAAAGGGCTGTGACGTCAGCCTTTGCTGAAATGAATGTTGGTGAAGATGCGAAAAATGCGTCACTCTGACGAAATGCCTTAGGATTTGATTTACAGGGTACCTTCTCTTTTCCTAGGGCCCATTTGCCATTTTGTAAGGCAGTGTCACCTTTTTCGCCTGTCACAAAACATGTGTAAAAACATAGTGTTGCATTTTTGCCTTTTCTTCTCCTGTGAGAATTTACTTGTATTTATGCAGATAGTTGTGTTTTATTCGTCTGTCTTATTGGTCATTATCCTGAACCTTGGGCCTCAACCTTGAGTCACAATTACATAATAGGCCTTGGGACAAAGTTAGTCATCACATAAGGATCATGGGGAACTAGTAGGAGGGCACACCTACTAGGGTCCCAAGATGCTCCTAAAGAACCCAAGAAGTTATATTCAAGAACCACAAGTTATGGAGGGTGTCTTTTGACATTCCACTAACTTGTGAGCCTTTTGGCCCTTCATTTGCCTCCACATTTTTTATTGGCTTGTGTAGGCATTCCATAGTGCTTTGGAGTGTGTCATTGGCCATCAATAAGAGAGGGAGAGGACGCCCAATTGATGGGAGAATTCTTGTGTTGTGACTTGCTTCTATCATCTAGTGGATTGCTAGTGTGTAGAGAGCTTGAATTTTGCTTGCTTGCTCTTGTGAGGACCACCATCTTTGGTATGGGACTTATATGGGGGTAGGATCTTGAGCATGGTTGTGTTTGTGATGGTAGTGATTGTGGTTTAGCAAGGGGGTGCTAGATAGGTCTTGCTTGAAACTTGGGTCTAGCTATGGTTGGGTGGTAAATTCTTGAGGCCATCTTGTTTGTCTAACTTTGGAAGGATCTTAGGAGCATTGGAGGAGAGACACATTGGAGGCTTTTGGAGGCATTGGTGGACATCTACTCAAAGGCTTGGTGGGCTGCTCTTCCTTTTCGTTAAAGTGGTATCAGAGCTTCTTCCAAAGTGTTAATGGTAACTCTAAACCTCTATTTTTGGTTGCATAAAAATCTGCTATCAAGTTTTTGTGATTGTGAGGTAGAAGTAGCACCAATTCTTGTTTCTAGACATTGTTTTAAGCTGAGAATAGAATGGCCAGCATGCCCACATTATCAATTTGATAGGTAGAATCAATTGCAAGTTGAAAAGTAGTTGAATTCAGAAATGTTTCATGATAGTAGAGGTTGGCATTTTCTTGTTTTGAAGTAGAGAAGTAGAAGTTTGATCTTTAATTGGCTGTCCAAATCTATGGGCCGTGCCAATAAGAGCCCAACTTCAACGTTCAAAATTTATTTTTGAAGTTTAGTTTGTGCCTAAAGTGAAGTGGCTAAATGTAGAAGTAGTTTGGAAGATTGGTCTTGTTTACACACTAAAATTAGTGAGGAATGAACCCATCTTAGGTCAAAGCTACCCTTCACTTTGAGTTTCTATTTTTTTTCACAAAACTTCAGTTACCTTCACAAAACTTTAGATAACTTAAAATCTAATTTTTAGTCTATTTGAACCTTGGATAAGTGAAAATAGGCCAAAATTTTTGGTCTTTGGGAAGGGAAGTGAATTTTACATCAATGGGAAAATTGTCATTTTGAAATTCTATTTTTTTTCATGGAACCTCAGTGACTTTCACATCACTTTAATGACCTTCAAATCTGAATTTTAGTCTATTTGAACCTTGGATTAGTGAAAATAGACCAAAAAATATGGTTTTTGTAAAGAGAAAACATCAAAGGGAAATTTGTTTTGGTTGTGGATTGTAAATTCATTTCACTTCTTAACTTTTGAATTTAATGAAGTAAAAGAAAGAATTGCTAGCAACTCCTACCAAAACAAAGGATAGTTCTCTATGCCACATTGTTTCAAACATAGTTGAAACCATATTAAAATTTGATAAAACTAAATGGAAATTTACCATCAAATTTAGTAATAGTTCACTATGGAAGATGATTATGGAAAACTAAAAGAGGGAACCAACATGAAAATGAAAACTTGGATGAGTTTTGAGTTATTTTCATGAGATTGTATCTAAAAGTTTTGAACTTTTTTGGGATTTAAGCATATGAAGTTTAGATTGAGCTTGTAATTGTCTTTTTCTAAATTTACTTTCATTGTTGATGCTTTGAAAACTAGGATCAAGATCAAGACACTCCCATGGATCAATCAACCCCTAATACCACCTTTGATTTATCTAAACCCGAAAGTGTGGCACAAGCTTTACAACATCTCTACCAAAAGATCCAAGAAACAAACCAACAATTACTTGAAACCAACTTGAAGAATCAAGCCCTTGAATCAAGATTGACCAATCATAGAAAACATGTAGTAGCTCCTCCCGTTAAAGTTTATAAAGGAAAAAATAAAGAGAGAAGCCTACAAGTTGTTAATTCATGGCTTAACGTTTGGAACAAATATTTTGCCATGAATATATTTTTTGAAAGTGAGAAACTCTCCACCACCACTATGTTTCTAGATGGGAAAGCCTTAGTTTTTTGGTGGGAGGATCTAGTAGCCAGGGAAAAACAACCACTAACTGGGGAGGCATTTTGTTTAGTTTTCAAGGAATACTTCCTTCCTTTGTTACATGATTATGAACATTTCCAAAAACTTTCAGAATTGACCATGACTAAAGGCCTTGATCAATTCATTCAAGACTTCCATAATTATCTGAACCCTCTCTATAGTGAGATACCTCCTAAAATTCAGATCCTCATGTTTATTGATGGTTTACCTAAAGACTATCAAGTGGATGTTAGAAGGAACCATCCTATTACCCTAGAAGATGTTATTAGGGTTGCAAATTTTTTTGATATCACTCCTAAGCCATCTAAGAGTCATCACCCTAATGAGCAAAATAAGGGTTTCCAATTCAAGAGAAGGGATAAAGAAGTTACCAATGAGGCATCTTCAAATCCTAATTCTAAGAAATCCAAACACCACTGCAATAAATATCAAGGTGGCAAGAAAGACCCAATGGAAGCTCAAAAGAAGATTCTATGCTTTAAGTGCAATGGAGAGGGTCACCTCTTGCACAAGATTGTGTCAAGAACAAAGCCTCAACTTTAGGTATCATATCTCAAAGTAATGAGATGGATATTTAGTTCAATGTTTTATAGACCTAATGACCTAATTTGCATTAAGGGTAAAATTGGAGGACATGTTGTTAGTGTACTTTTTGACACTGCGATCCACTCATAATCTTATAAATGCAAACTTGGTGCAGATGCTAAACCTTCCTATCAAAAAAAGTGAGAAGAAATATTGTGTGACAATGGCATCTGGATGTAATTCCGAACCCATGGATTATGTGGTTCCTAATGTACCATTGCACATATAGGATTATTATGAAAAACTTGAATTCTATGCCATTAATTTGGCAAATGTGAATGTGGTTCTTGGGCAATAATGGCATTATGATAAGAGTAAATTATTGAAACTTGATTTTCTTAGAAAATCTTTAATTTTTATGCATGATTGTTCTTTAATGAAGATTAGTGCTAGTTTAAGTGTTAATGCTACTGGTATTAAACTTTACTCCAATCATGAGCTGTAGGAAAAATAGTAATTATTCTTTCACAGAGAACACGATGCAAGTTCGAATAAATCAAACTAATATCTATCTTCAATTGTGATTTTATCTGATCAATATACTAATAAAACAGTATTTATTCTGATTGAATATGCGTGTGAAAATTATATGTAGAAGTAAGATACTATATGTGGAAGTATGAGACAACTTAAGACAATTTAGACAATAAGAAACTATTGATCAAAAATGAATTTTTGTAACTCTGAATCTGATTCATTTATATACATTTCTTGCTATCTTATCTCGGTGTTGTGTCTCTGATTGAGTTTTTAGTTTCAACAAGTACTGCATATGTATATATATTGCTACAGGACAGGTCTTTTGGCCTTTTAATCTTGTAATAGTAGAAATCTAACTGTTTATGACAGTTGATATTCAAATAGGCGCTCTGTTTCCAAGCTCAAATAAATATTGTTTGCGAATATTTCGCGATAGTCTGTCTCTTTGTCTCAGCTTCATGTTTCGCGAATTGTTCGCGACACTTGTCTCTTCGTGACATTTTCGTCTTTCGCTAATTGTTCGCGACAAATGACAATTCTTGAGCTTGACGGAAGCTAGAATATTTTGCAGAATGACATCTGAGGCTTGAACAAGACACGGTTTCGTGAATCTTTTGTGTTGGTCACGAATAGAAAAGTTTCAAGTTTGCATCCATTTCTTTCTCATCCTTTGTCAAGTAAACTGCGTGCTTTGTTGGTAGAATCAAGATCTGTCTAATCAATTGTTCTACAGCTCCCTCTCAAAGTGGCAGTTGGATGAACCCCAATCTTCTTCGCTGCTTCTCGAACAAGGCTTTACTTAGTGGCTTTGTAAAGATATTAGTTGTCATTTCCTCTGTGGGTATGAAGACTGTCTTCAGTATCTTCTTCTTAACTAAGTCATGAATCACATGATACTTGATAGCTATGTGCTTATTAAGTAAACTGCAGGCCACACAATATCTGATAGTTGGAATGTTGTAGAAAATGAAATAAGATCGACAAACTGATGAAGTGAAATGGGACAGATTGTTTGCTAGCCTATCTAGTGGACAAGACAAAATTGTGGAAGCTGATCAAAGATGTAATGAGCCATCTAAATCGTTCCAACTACCGTCTCCATCACAAAATGTAACATCTTTTCAAGATGTCTGGAGAATTGAAATGGAGAAGGGAAAACAGGTATTACATAGTCATAATGGATATCCGTTTAGACTTGGAAATCACAAGGGAACGTTGGAACAATGAGCACAACAATCTATAGCATCCAGAGGTGTGCCAATGAATGTTCATCAAAATGTCCAACAAAGAGGTGAAGCTTCAAGAATCCAACATTTTGAGGATGATGAACAATCTGATGATTCTTCATCAAGATCATCAAAGGATGAACCAGTAGTGCAAATTGACGAGGAAAAGCAGTTACCAATGATGGAAAAGCCTATTCAACAGATGGATTAGCCACCTTCATCAACAGCTCTTGATTCCCCATTGAATCCACGGGAAATGGACAATCAACATTTATGCAATGCTATAGAATGTACACAAGATTGGCAACATAAATATAATTTCCAATTTGAATCGACCCAAGAAATTCCAATTCAAATATAGTGTCAATGCAAGGACATCGAAAATCAGCTGAGGACAACAAAAATGATGCAGAGGATTATGAGGACAATATTTTTGTTTTCAATATCCATCTTCAATTGAGTAGTACAAGGGCCAATTCAGGCAAAGAAGTTGTCAATGAGGCAAATCACTCAAGGACTCTCTCTTCCTTGAGATCACCAGAATTATCACATCACATTCGAACAGAAAACTTGTCTGAAACATCTTGTGAAATGGGATTAACAGACAAGGATACAACTGATCTATATGAATGTTTCACATTCAGTATAGGGTGCACAACGAAATGTGATGAAACTTGTATTATACAAGCTGGAAATTGTCCAAGCTATGAGATGGGACAAACAATCAAAGATCCATTATATCACAGTTTCCAGTTTGTGGTTCAAAATATTCAAAATATCAATATTTTTGAGCATGATGATCTAATCTATGAAAGATTTTTTGTAGAGACTTTGAGTGAAAGAGATATCATTACTCTTTGCAAGCATCTCATTCACTCAATATTCTTGGAAATGAATGTCCATCCAGAATATCATTTATCATTTTCAAAGATGATCAATCAAAGCATATTAGTCCCTAAGTTGGGGATTGATCATGCCAATAGTTCCTTCATGCAAGATCTTCACAGTTCAGATGCAAGGCTTATGGTTATCATTGAAGCATTTGGATTGAACAACAAAGTGACTACCCAACAATATGACAAAATCTTCAGACCAGCACATCCAGATGCAATGCTAAATAATGATCCCAAAGGAATTGGATAGATTATCCAGCTTATTATGATGTCGAAGAAGATATTTTGATTTGATTGTCATTACGTTTATTTATGACTTCAGCAAGTTCGTTGTCGTATACTTTATATGTACTAAATCTGAAGCTTTCGAGAAATTCGTTGAGTATACGAATTGGGCTGAGAAGCAGACATGCAATAAACTGAAGCAAATTCGCACAAATCATGGAGGTGAGTACATTTCCAATGAATTCAAAGCTTAATGTATTGATCGAGGTATTGTGCACACAAAGACTGCATCTTACACACCTCAACATAGTGGAATAGCTGAACGAAGGAATCGTACACTAATGGAGGTTGCAAGGTGTATGATGGCTTATGCGAAAGCACCAAAATGGTTGTGGGTAGAAGTAGTGCCTACATCAAATTATCTTCAGAATCGTATTCTGAAATCTTGAATACCGGATAAACTCCTCATGAGATATGGTGAAAGTCAAAGCCAAACCTTGCACATGTTCAAACATTTGGATGCGCAATGTATATGCACATACCAGATAAGCTGAGAAAGAAACTCGATGAAAAGACAGAACAAGGTTTCCTGGTAGGATTCGAGTTACATTCGTCATATTATCATGTTTATGTACCCGAAACTGGCAAGATAAAAATTGTTCAAGATGTTAAATTTGATGAGACGAAATACATAGCAGACAGTGATCTAGTCGGCTATGAAATTCTTAAAAATTATTATGAGCTGCCAACGACAACAGAAGAAAAACAAGCAGAAGATGAAAGAGAGTTACCAGATTCAGAGAGAGGTCAAGATCGAGTGTCTGGCAAACTCGAATCGCTAGCTCAAATTCCAGCAAAAAAGTTTGAATCAAAATTGAATGAGATTGATACAATATGACCTATACTAAAATTTTGGCACCGTTGCCGAGGATGGAGCTATTGCAAGTTGGAATTGAAGAAAGATCTTCAAAAAAGAATGTCATACACAATCAGTAAAGCCAGAGATAGAGCTAAGGAATTTGAGTGCTTTCAAAAATTAAGAGAGAACAATTAAAAGCAAATACAAGAATTTGCTTTAGGTGGCCATTTATCTCCAAGTGCTTTTCAAGAACTTGAGTATGTGCTTGTGCAACTATTTGATTTTTTTTTATCGTATTTCACATCAAGAGATGGAGGCTACTACGTCGTGATTCTCATCCAATTCCAAAATCAAATATGAAAGGCAAATCCTTTGATGATGTTGATAATTATATGTTGCAATTCAAATCAATTGTTTTGTCTGAGAGAATTGTGGTATATAAATTTCAATTTTTTTTAGGTTGACTACAAAAACAAGCATGAATATGGTACAATCAGATGAAATGAACAATAGTTACCACATGGGACTAGCTCAATGAGGCATATTTAAGTCATCATTTTTAAATCACTTTTAGAAAATTCGTTATTCCATGCGAGTGCTAGCCAAATGAAATTTTGTTTAAAATATGGTGGAGTCATTACGATGTTATACACAAAAAGTAAATAACCTTATTAATGAATTAGTGACTGTATACCTAGTTGCGATGAAGATTGAATCATTTCTTACATTTTTGCCAACATAAATTGTTTGATACTATTGTCAAGGGTCCATGAACACCTTGGAGGAAGTAATCAAAATAGCAAAAAATTATAAAACTTTGAAGATTGCAAGAAAAATGAGAGCCATTCTAAAATTCGAATAAGCAACTACTAAAATTAGTCAATTTTTCGGTTGTTGACAATGACCTTACTTTTGACACCAGTTAAAGCTCCTCTAATAAAGATTTTGAATATGGAAGTCTTGACTCTTCTGAAAATGTTCGAGAGCATAAGAAAGAGAAGATGATGAGGAAGAAGAAAACCAAGAATCATGATATACAACCAAAATCAGAAAAGACTTGGAAGAAGAATATTGTCGATTTGACAAAGCAAATGAATAATTTGAAAGTTCTAGTTTCTGAAGTACCCGATATATGAAAGAAATAAATAACCACTAACACAAGTATTTGGTGTATCAGATGTGATTTAACACTCTCACAATGAATGTACAATCTTATGTATTGTAGTCACAAACCATCTAGAGAAGTTTTATATCTTTATGAGAATAAATATGGGGTTCCATACTTGTATATACAAGGAGGTTCACCTTATTTCGATCAACAAAACAAAAATACTAGTGCACAATGAAAGTCTAAATTTGCACCTGTGGTGCGATAAGCCCAGAGAGCAACATGAAGTTTGAGTTCCCAATCAGATCGGTTGGATTCGACGGTTTTGGTGAGTTTAGGCGGGCTTTGTTAGCGAAATAAAAAATAAAGCACCGGTAGTAGTTGGCGTGGCCAAGGAAAGA
Source organism: Diphasiastrum complanatum (assembly GCA_029204225.1). Taxonomy (NCBI): domain Eukaryota; kingdom Viridiplantae; phylum Streptophyta; class Lycopodiopsida; order Lycopodiales; family Lycopodiaceae; genus Diphasiastrum; species Diphasiastrum complanatum. Next base: position 31,853,586 of record CM055092.1, on the reverse strand, counting down.
GTAAACTTCCCGTATCGTACGCGATTTCGGTAGATTTTGAATAAGAAGTATCTTTTCAGGGTCAGTGGCAAGATGCTCAGTTGGTTTGCTTGAAAAGTCATTGGTGTTGAGGAACAATGGCAATGGATGGGATATCATCAAGTCGTGGGGTTGGAGAGGGGAAAAAGTGTGCTCAATTTTGGGCATAATAAGGGAAGAACAAGTGATTTCAAAGATTCTTTTGGCTTGGAAGGTGTATTGGGCATCCAATGAATGGTACGGTTGTCATTGATTTGGAGGTCAAAGTTGGAGAATGTGAGCTAGAGTTGCTAGTAGACAACAACAATGGTTCATGGAATGAAAGAAAAACCGAGCATTGTGTAGGTATGGTAGATGGATATATCTTGTAGAACAAAATTATAATGGTTCATTACAGCACGTAGCATTGAGTGAGGGTGGTGGGGTGGTATTGATGGTCAGTGGTGTGAAAGTACTGTACTTTAGGACCATAAATGGATCTACAAAAGATCCACAAGAGTGATTGGATGCTTGCTTAACAATCTATCAAAAAACTAGACACAAAAAAGTTGATCTAGATTGGCAGTTTGACAAACAACAAGCATTAACAATCAAAAGCATTGATAAACATTGCAATCCGATCCCACACGTGTGTACTACAGGCTGTAGTATGGCCTTCAACCTGAGAAACAAGTATAAATTGATTTGGTTTCATTTGGATCACAAAAACTCAATGTACATAGTGAACGAGCTTGAGATTGCCAATGAGCTCCAAAAATTTTCTATCTTCTCACTATGGGAGCTTGGAATACATAGCAGATTGTAGAATCTACTTGTTTTCAACCAAAGAATTTATCAATGGTGAAAATGTGATCTTTCAAGAGTGGAAGATTTGTAAACTTGAAGAAGAACCTTTGGATCAACACCTTATTCAATTCACTGATTTTGTGGAGTCAAGTCAAGTGGAGGAGCAAGCTCAAGACGCAAGGACTCCAAGAAGAACCTTGAGTATCAAGATGGAGCCATCTAGGCTCAATCATGTGGATCAAGCAAGGCAAGTTGTCTTTGGCAACATTGTGTATGCACTTAATTTTTTAATTGATGTATCTTCAAGTGCACAAAATGCCTTGGAATCCATGGCTTGGCATGATGTTTAGTTTTGAAGTGTGCTAGATGTATATAGACACATTCATGGAACATCTTGTAAGGGATCCTCTAAGAGGTGGTGAAAGATCCTTCATGGACATCATTCTCTATTGGAGTCTCAAAAGTTCCTTGTTTGTAGCTGGATTTTTTAGACACTTCTAAAAGCTTTCATTCATCTATCAAGAGAGATGTAAATAGATCAAGCTAAATTTGAGGAGGAGTGTGAAGAATTGCCAAAAATTGGCAAATCTAGCTTGATCAAAAACCATGTAGAATAGTGTAAATTGTGTACACAAGTGGGTCCCACACATTTGAGGCCATGATGCCACGTGGGAAACCCATCCTATTGTAGGTTAGGTCAAGTCAAGAGAGTTGGTCATGTCTATTTGGTGGTCATCCCTACTTTATAGGACCTACACCTAAGTTTAAGGTGAAATTTTGACCAACTAGCTACCTACCAAGCATAACTCTAGGAAATAGACTAGGGTTTCATTTTAGGTCAAGGAGAGTGAGTTACCTTCCTTAGTACATGCTGGAAATCCACCTAACTTCAAGAAGGAAGTTGAAGAGCAAAACACTACCATTATTCCTATCATTGAAATATGATAATCTTTGGTCCTTACATTGGAATGATCATGCACAAAGCATGTGGACACAAAGATTTCCAAAGCAAATGATGTTTCATCTTTTATGACTCTATTCAAACTATTACAAAAATAGTTATCCAATGAAATTGCTTTATCAACAACAAATGTAGATTTCAAAGCATCCCATTTCATTGTCTTGTCATACAAAGTAATAAACACCATGAATCTTAAAGGTAAGAAACAAGTCACCTCATGTCTACTACTACTTTCCAAAAAGTATTCAAAGATAGTAGACTCTCCAATGCTCACCACCCTTGCAAGATGCACACTTGAATGGACAATTTGCATGCAATTTGATGACTTGGCCATTGTCATTGAGGACTCCCTTGGAACTCTCATGCTTTGAGGCTGATCCTCAAGATCTTCCTCTATTTGATGCTCCTCCTCAATGCAAGCAAGATCAAACTTTGCCAAGATCTCCTCTTGAGTGATCTCCTCCTTTGCCAAGCTCATTCTTTCAAAAGCAACACTAGCTTCCAACTTAAACAATCTTCCATGTTTAAATCCCTTTGCAATGCAAACACCATGCTTAAAGATGAAGCAAACACCATGCTTAAAGTGGACATCCAAACCACTTTCTAAGAGTAGACCAACACTAAGCATATTCTTGGTGATTGATGGTACATAAAGGACATTTTCTAGATCCATGCATTTTGAGGATTCTAGATACAAAGAGATGGTGCCAACACCATCTATCCTACACTCTTCATCTTTTGCAGTAAAGACAAACTTTTTAGCATCATTGAAAGAGTGTAAGGTTGAGAAAAAGTCCTTTTCACAAGACATGTGGGAGCTAGCCCCATTGTCGATCCACCAATTGTCTCTTGAATTGCTATTGCTTGTTGGTGAGGATGTAGATACCATCAAGAATACATCTACTTCATCCTCCTCCTCCTCCTTTGCAAGGTTTCCTTGTTTGTCCTCCTCCACTTGTGCTCTTAGCCTCTTGTAGCATTCAGATGCATAATGCCCCTTCTTTCCACAAAAGAAGCATGTATTCTTTGACTTGTCCTTTGAGCTTGATGCATCATCCTCTTATGGCCTCCTTTGGATGCTTCTTCATTCCATTGGTCTTCTTTTTGCCCTTGAATGAGAAATTGGCTTTCTCATCACCATCCTGCAAAGACAAGGAACTCATCCTAGATTTTGCATGGAGCATCCTACACTCTTCAGCCACTAATACAATGTGAAGTTTTTCTATAGTTGGCAAAGGGTCTTGGATGGCAAAACTTTGGACCAAATTTGCAAAGTCATCTCCTAGACCATTAAGGACAATTTGTATAAGCTCTCCATCATGAATCTTCTCTCCAATGGAAGCCAACTCCCTATTTAGAGACTTGATTTTGAGTACATAATCCTGTGCGCTCTCCTCACTTCTCTTCATGCTTTGGCATTGATAAACATTGAAATCCGAGCCCACACGTGTGTAATACAGGCTGTAGTACGGCCTTCAACCTGAGAAACAAGTAGAAATTGATTTGGTTTCATTTGGATCACAAAAACTCAATGTACATAGTGAACTAGCTTGAGATTGCCAATGAGCTCCAAAAATTTTCTATCTTCTCACTATGGAGAGAGGGAATACATAGCAAATTCGACTTCCTTCTTGAAGTTAGGTGGATTTTTAGCATGTAATAAGGAAGTTAACTCACTCTCCTTGACCTAAAATGAAACCCTAGTCTATTTCCTAGAGTTATGCTTGGTAGGTAGCTAGTTGGTCAAATTTTCACCTTAAACTTAGGTGTAGGTCCTATAAAGTAGGGATGACCACCAAATAGACATGACCAACTCTCTTGACTTGATCTAACCTACATTTGGATGGGTTTCCCATGTGGCATCATGGCCTCACATGTGTGGGACCCACTTGTGCACACAATTTACACTATTCTACATGGTTTTTGATCAAGCTAGATTTGCCAATTTTTGGCAATTCTTCACACTCCTCCTCAAATTTAGCTTGATCTATTTACATCTCTCTTGATAGATGAATGAAAGCTTTTAGAAGTGTCTAAAAAATCCAGCTACAAAGAAGGAACTTTTGAGACTCCAATAAAGAATGATGTCCATGAAGGATCTTTCACCACCTCTTAGAGGATCCCTTACAAGATGTTCCATAAATGTGTCTATATACATGTAGCACACTTCAAAACTAAACATCATGCCAAGCCATGGATTCCAAGGCATTTTGTGCACGTGAAGATACATCAATTAAAATATTAAGTGCATAAATAATGTTGCCAAAGACAACTTGTCTTCCTTGATCCATATGATTGAGCCTAGATGGCTCCATCTTGATACTCAAGGTTCTTCTTGGAGTCCTCGGGTCTTGAGCTTGCTCCTCCACTTGACTTGACTCCAAACCATCAATGAATTGAATAAGGTGTTGATCCAAAGGTGCTTCTTCAAGTTTACAGATCTTCCACTCTTGAAAGATCACATTTCCACCATTGACAAATTCTTTGGTTGAAAATAAGTAGATTCTACAATCTCTACTTGAATAGCAAAACACTACCATTATTCTTATCATTGAAATAGGATCATCTTTGGTCCTTACATTGGAATGATCATGCACAAAGCATGTGGACACAAAGATTTCCAAAGCAAATGATGTTTCATCTTTTATGACTCTATTCAAACTATTACAAAAATAGTTATCCAATGAAATTGCTTTATCAACAACAAATGTAGATTTCAAAGCATCCCATTTCATTGTCTTGTCATACAAAGTAATAAACACCATGAATCTTAAAGGTAAGAAACAAGTCACCTCATGTCTACTACTACTTTCCAAAAAGTATTCAAAGATAGTAGACTCTCCAATGCTCACCACCCTTGCAAGATGCACACTTGAATGGACAATTTGCATGCAATTTGACGACTCGACCATTGTCACTGAGGACTCCCTTGGAACTCTCATGCTTTGAGGCTGATCCTCAAGATCTTCCTCCTTTTGATGCTCCTCCTCAATGCAAGCAAGATCAAACTTTGCCAAGATCTCCTCTTGAGTGATCTCCTCCTTTTCCAAGCTCATTCTTACAAAAGCAACACTAGCTTCCAACTTAAACAATCTTCCATGTTTAAATCCCTTTGCAATGCAAACATCATTCTTCAAGATGAAGTAAAAACCATGCTTAAAGTGGACATCCAAACCACTTTCTAAGAGTAGACCAACACTAAACATATTCTTGCTGATTGATGGTACATAAAGGACATTTTCTAGATCCATGCATTTTGAGGATTCTAGATACAAAGAGATGGTGCCAACACCATCTATCCTACACTCTTCATCATTTGCAGTAAAGACAAACTTTTTAGCATCATTGAAAGAGTGTAAGGTTGAGAAAAAGTCCTTTTCACAAGACATGTGGGAGTTAGCCCCACTGTCGATCCACCAATTGTCTCTTGAATTGCTATTGCTTGTTGGTGAGGATGTAGATACCATCAAGAATACATCTACTTCATCCTCCTCCTCCTCCTTCACAAGGTTTCCTTGCTTGTCCTCCTCCACTTGTGCTCTTAGCCTCTTGTAGCATTCAGATGCATAATGCCCCTTCTTTCCACAAAAGAAGCATTTTTGCTTTGACTTGTCCTTTGAGCTTGATGCATCATCCTCTTCTTTGGCCTCCTTTGGATGCTTCTTCTTGCCATTGGTCTTCGTTTTGCCCTTGAATGAGAAATTGGCTTTCTCATCACCATCCTGCAACGACAAGGAACTCATCCTAGATTTTGCATGGAGCATCCTACACTCTTCAGCCACTAATACACTGTGAAGTTTTTCTATAGTTGGCAAAGTGTCTTGGATGGCAAAACTTTGGACCAAATTTGCAAAGTCATCTCCTAGACCATTAAGGACAATCTGTACAAGCTCTCCATCATGAATCTTCTCTCCAATGGAGGCCAACTCCCTATTTAGAGACTTGATTCTGAGTACATAATCTTGTGCACTCTCCTCACCTCTCCTCATGCTTTGCAAAATTTGATTTCTAAGCATAAGAACTCTAGAAGTGTTGCTAGACTCATAGATTGATTTTAAAGACTCCCAAGCCTCTTCAGAATTAGTACAAGCTGATACTTCTCTCAACAAATCATTGCTCACATTCATCTTCACACAATGAAGTGCAAGCCTAGATCTCTTCTTGTATCTAGCTAACTCCTGTGCACCTAGAGGTTCATCTTCATCTTCAATCAAGAACTCATAAAGGTCTTGGAGCACCAAGAGTGACTCCATTCTAACCTTCCAAATAGCATAATTTGTAGAATTCAACCTCTCACTAGCTTCTAGAAGGTATTCTCCAGCAGATCCCATCTTACTAGTGACTTCTACAAACAAGAAATAGATTTGATTGACTTGAAACTCACAATGGTCTCACACTTGCAGTGTTTCACTCAAATTTGATTTCTAATCCAACAAATGGACTTATAATCATAGTTCTATCACTCCCTCACAAAGCTGGAATGAAGATTAGATGAAGTGAAAACTACTTTCAAACAAATCTTGCCAAGAAATGGATTTGATTGTCTCTAGAAACTCACTAAGGTCTCTCTCTTGTAGTTTTTCACTCAAATTAGATTTCTAATCCAACAAATGGACTTATAATCTCAGTTCTAGCACTCCCTCACAAAGTTGGAATGAAGATAAGATGATGTGAAATCTACTTACAATCAAATCTTGCCAATTTTGGCTATTTTTGGACAAAAAAATGACTTAATCTCTTTCTTCCTTCTTGGTGTACTTTCAAGACCTGTTTTTAACCTTAATAGGACTTGAACTCAGCCTAGATTAATTAGATTCCATGAAACAAATTCAAATCTAATCAATGGCAAATGATCTTGGTAGATTATCCTAGGATCTCCACCAAAAATTACACCAACAACTCACAAATTGAATTTTTTTGGATAAAAAACCATGCATTAAATGCAGGTTCAGAGGTGCGCACACATGTGGAAATTACGGATTTGGACCCCTACCAAGTTTGGGATCAAACCTCCTCACCAAAATCAAGATTCTAGCTTGCCCTCTCAATACTAGCTTTTAGCACCAAAACTTGCTAAAAATGGATTTGCATTAGATCAATGGATTATGCTCTTGTACTTGGCTCTGATACCATGTGAAAGTACTGTACTTTGGGACCATAAATGGATCTACAAAAGATCCACAAGAGTGATTGGATGCTTGCTTAACAATCTATCAAAAAACTAGACACAAAAAAGTTGATCTAGATTGGCAATTTGACAAACAACAAGCATTAACAATCAAAAGCATTGATAAACATTGAAATACGAGCCCACACGTGTGTAATACAGGCTGTAGTACGGCCTTCAACCTGAGAAACAAGTAGAAATTGATTTGGTTTCATTTGGATCACAAAAACTCAATGTACATAGTGAACTAGCTTGAGATTGCCAATGAGCTCCAAAAATTTTCTATCTTCTCACTATGGAGAGAGGGAATGCATAGCAAATTTGACTTCCTTCTTGAAGTTAGGTGGATTTCCAGCATGTAATAAGGAAGTTAACTCACTCTCCTTGACCTAAAATGAAACCCTAGTCTATTTACTAGAGTTATGCTTGGTAGGTAGCTAGTTGGTCAAATTTTCACCTTAAACTTAGGTGTAGGTCCTATAAAGTAGGGATGACCACAAATAGACATGACCAACTCTCTTGACTTGAACTAACCTACATTAGGATGGGTTTCCCATGTGGCATCATGGCCTCACATGTGTGGGACCCACTTGTGTACACAATTCGATTCTACATGGTTTTTGATCAAGCTAGATTTGCCAATTTTTGGCAATTCTTCACACCAAATAGCATAATCCCTCACTAGCTTCTAGAAGGTATGCTCCAGCAGATCCCATCTTACTAGTGACTTCTACAAACAAGAAATAGATTTGATTGACTTGAAACTCACAAAGGTCTCATTCACTCAAATTTGATTTCTAATCTAACAAATGGACTTATAATCACAGTTCTATCACTCCCTCACAAAGCTGGAATGAAGATTAGATGAAGTGAAAACTACTTTCAAACAAATCTTGCCAAGAAATGAATTTGATTGTCTCTAGAAACTCACTAAGGTCTCTCTCTTGTAGTTTTTCACTCAAATTAGATTTCTAATCCAACAAATGGACTTATAATCTCAGTTCTAGCACTCCCTCACAAAGTTGGAATGAAGATAAGATGATGTGAAATCTACTTACAATCAAATCTTGCCAATTTTGGCTATTTTTGGACAAAAAAATGACTTAATCTATTTCTTCCTTCTTGGTGTACTTTCAAGACCTGTTTTTAACCTTAATAGGACTTGAACTCAGCCTAGGTTAATTAGATTCCATGAAATAAATTCAAATCTAATCAATGGCAAATGATCTTGGTAGATTGTCCTAGGATCTCCACCAAAAATTACACCAACAGCTCACAAACTGAATTTTTTTGGATCAAATGAATACCATGCATTAAATGCAGGTTCAGAGGTGCTCACACATGTGGACAGTACGGATTTGGACCCCTACCAAGTTTGGGATCAAATCTCCTCACCAAAATCAAGATTCTAGCTTGCCCTCTCAATACTAGTTTTTAGCACCAAAACTTGCTAAAAATGGATTTGCATTAGATCAATGGCTTGTGCTCTTGTACTTGGCTCTGATACCATGTGAAAGTACTGTACTTTAGGACCATAAATGGATCTACAAAAGATCCACAAGAGTGATTGGATGCTTGCTTAACAATCTATCAAAAAACTAGACACAAAAAAGTTGATCTAGATTGGCAATTTGACAAACAACAAGCATTAACAATCAAAAGCATTGATAAACATTGAAATCCAATCCCACACGTGTGTACTACAGGCTGTAGTACGGCCTTCAACCTGAGAAACAAGTATAAATTTATTTGGTTTCATTTGGATCACAAAAACTCAATGTACACAGTGAACTAGTTTGAGATTGCCAATGAGCTCCAAAAATTTTCTATCTTCTCACTATGGGAGCTTGGAATACATAGCAAATTCGACTTCCTTCTTGAAGTTAGGTGGATTTCCAGCATGTAACAAGAAAGTTAACTCACTCTCCTTGACCTAAAATGAAACCCTAGTCTATTTCCTAGAGTTATGCTTGGTAGGTAGCTAGTTGGTCAAATTTTCACCTTAAACTTAGGTGTAGGTCCTATAAAGTAGGGATGACCACCAAATAGACATGACCAACTCTCTTGACTTGACCTAACCTACATTAGGATGGGTTTCCCACGTGGCATCATGGCCTCACATGTGTGGGACCCACTTGTGTACACAATTTACACTATTCTACATGGTTTTTGATCAAGCTAGATTTGCCAATTTTTGGCAATTCTTCACAAGTGGAGTAGAGAATCGGAGATGTGTCTAGGATTGATGAAGGACAGTGGGGAGGTTGGCAATAGTGATACAACAATGCTTGATGTGTTCAATTAGCATGCCCAATGTTCTTTTGACATGCAACTTGGATTGGTGGTACTCTAGTGAACACCGTGCTTGAATATCTTGTAATTGTGAAGGTAAAGGGACGAACAAGGGTGGATAAAAGTGGTGAATTTGTGCATATGATCTAACTCTATAATAAATTCTATATATTGGAAAATTAAATATGCCACACAAGCTTACTATGAAATGAAGAGGAGGGCTACCAACAATATCGTAAAAATAGTCAAAGTGAAATGTTAACCACATTGGACTTGTCTGGTTAGTGATGGTGGATCATATACATATGATTCTAAGTTATGTTGTAGGCTTTAGTAAATAAATTTTTTTGTTGTGCTTGATTTGCCAAGCAAGATGAAAAGAGACTATGTCGGTAGGTCTTTGAGTAGTGATTTCTGACACTACTTTATTTCTATAAGCTCTTAAGAAGGCAACTCATGGGAGGATGCTGATTTTCAATTATGTCAAGCTTTAAGGATTGGAGTATCTAAACCCAAGATGAACTTGCAAATTTAGAACTATCTTCGTACAACTTGTTGGTAAGTGACCATATACAAATATGATAAGCTTCAATTATGGTTTTCGATAAGTTGTAGTAGAAGTATGAATATACTATGGCATGAAACATTTGAATTTTGTAAGCTCATTCATTGTTTAACTTCGCTCTATGATTTAATGATCACTTTTTGTGATCTTGAGCAATATTTAGTCTAGAACATGCTAAGCAAAGATGCACAATTGTGACGATTCTAACTTTTCTAGGACTTGTAGATTCTATTATATTAATTAAATGAAACTTGATGTCACGTTTATAATAAATTTTGATATGTTTTAGTTGCTTAAATGTATTAGATAGTGACCATTCAAATGTTATACATGCCATAGTCTACATTAATACATCTCTCTCTCTCTCTCTCTCTCTCTCTCTCTCTCTCTCTCTCTCTCTCTCTCTCTCTCTCTCTCTCTCTCTCTCTCTCTCTCTCTCTCTCTCTCTCTCTCTCTCTCTCTCTCTCTCTCTCTCTCCACACACACACACACACACACACACATTAGCTTTTGTCATTCATGAATTATGTGGTCATGGAAAAATGGTAACTGATGTCCTTTTGTATTGTTTGCACTTTCTCCCCATTACCCATGTTTGAACATTTCTTTCACAAGCTTCTCTGTAAGATTTTGAAGCAATTTGAACATAAGACTAGGTTTCTCCATTTCAACTAGAAACTATCTTGGGTATGAAGTTCAATCCAAAGCTTAAAGATAATAATAAATATGGTTCTTATTTATGTCATAAGCATAACTAGTTTTAAGCATGAAGCATTTGTGATTTCTTAAATTCAAAGTTTTATTAAATCATTTTATGTAGCCATGCTCAGTTTTAAATTAGTGAATTTTATTTGTATTTAGAGGAGGTTGATAGCTTTGGGATTTCTGAAAATTTTCAGACCATTTGATCGTTTATTGAATATGCATCACATTCCATTTGTACAAAGCAGAAACTAGGTATAGAGTTTAATTGTTGTTGAATTTCAGATGGATAGAATGTGTTGAGGGGATTGTGGAGTTGAGCATGGTTTCCATATGTTTAGCCTATTGTTGTTTCTAGATTCCACATGTTGTTTGAAGATGTAGTCTAGATACTTGGAAGTATAAGTTCAAGATGCTCCAAAGTTAATACACGTTTTGTGAGGATAGGAAAGGGAAAATATGTAGTTATTGAAGGAGGGCTAGGCACATATTATATAGGAAATGGAAGGGTGTAGAAAAAAAGTCGAAGGTTCTTTGACTTTGAAACAAAAATTGCATAGAAAAATTGCAAAGATATATTTATAACTTCAAGATTTTGAAACAAGGAATTTTTTAGTTTGAGAACAACATTGTGCTGAATTTTGAAGGTTAAATAACAAACAAATTTCCTAACATTGATAAGAACTAATCCTCACAAAAAATCAGCGAAGTCCTACGACCGACCGAGTAACTGGTTGATTTTGAAATAAGCACGAAACTAAAAGCTTAAAAATCGAGAAAAAAAAATGTAGCACCAAAAAACTCACCTCCTTGATGCAAATTGTTTATGCTTCTTATTTAAGTATTGAATTGTTTACCAAGTTTGAAATTGCACACAATTGATTTCTTAAAAGAATTTCAATAAACAATTTGCAAGTGTACTTTTGACCTTGAATGACGAATTGGCCAAAGTTGAAAGTTGCATGACCTTTGGAGCAGTGTTCGGGCCCCTCCAAAAACCTATATTTCAGGAACTTTTCAGGTTTTTCACAATGAGGTTATACATTATTTTATGACCTAAGAAAACCTACAGGTATTTGAGCATGCCAATTTTTGGCAAAAGTTGCCGGTTTCATTCTTGGACTTTGCCGACTTTCCCGAACACTGCTTTGAAGGTTAGAAAAGAAAAAATTAAAAAAATCAGCTGAGCTAAGAAACTGCAAGGAAAACTAAACGACCTGCAAACAAAGAACTTAGAAGTTAGGAGCATGAGCATTGATCAGATCAGAACAACACAACAACAAAAGAAAAGCAAGGAAAAAACTGGCTAGATAATGCTAATGAGCCTCCATAGCGTCGGACCTGAAAGGACTCCGAGAGAGATATCCGAAAAGGGCTCATTCACAGCCAGGCAGCAGGCTCCAGCTGTGAGGGTAGAAACACGGCCACGGAGCTCAGAACTTTCCTACATCGTGATTCGTGACAGTAAAGCATAGAAAGTACATTCATTGCCAGAATAATAAATATAGCACCACATGAGAGCTTGAGACTCATAGAGTCCTACCTTATTAGTCTTATTACCTTGCCCTTGGAGGCTTGGATCTTGGATGTCGATTGACAATTTTCAGTTTTGTGGGTCGTCGAGACTCGAGATCGGAGACGCGATCCTGATTCCTGCCTTTGTGAGTGTGGGTGGCTGAAATCATAGAAAGCGTGTATGGATCTAGTGAAGGTACTGTATTGGGTAGGGTATCAATCTTCATGATCACAGACAATCTACTACATTATTAAGATCCATTTCTGGTGTATAGACTATTAGCATGCCATGCATGATTACCTAGTACTTGGTCTATTTCTTGACAACAGAATTTTTACATGTGTACACTTTACAAGTGTCACTCCTTGTGTGTGTTGTAACCCCCTGGCCCTTCTAGAGTCCTCTTGATTACCATGTGTACTCACTTTGGAGCCCATGCAATGCTTCTTGTCTTGGTTTGGTTTGGTTTCCAAGGGGAGGTTATAAGTTCAGACCAAAGAAACTTTGGATGTCAAGATAACCAATTGAGCCAACACCCATGCATACTTGCTTGGCACGGCATCAAGATAACCAATTGAGCCAACACCCATGCATACTTGCTTGGCACGGCATCAGCCAAGGACCAATAGTGCAAAATCTTCCATGATTATATACGGATCATGATGTTATATTTTCCAAAGCATCCCCAAGTGTCCCCACATTTTCCAATGTTGAATGAGGATGAGGCCATCAATATCATCATCCATGCCTTCATCCTTGGTCAACATTATGAATATGCTTTGTCCTTTTGAATATGCTTCTTGTTCCTTGAATATGCTCTCAAAAAGCTTTGGTGTCAACCTTATACAAGGTGATCACGAGAAGAACGTGTGCACTCAAACTTTTTAAAGAAAGACTCATTCAAATGGTTTGGAAAATGGAAAAAAAAAAGGGTGATTGTATGTTTTCACTTATGCTCTAGATAGCATGTGCCATGGACACATCTACTTTTGAGATCTTTATGAATGTCAATTAGCCATGGTATTGCTAAGTGACAATATTTAACAATGCATAGCATCGTCTTTAGTGAGGATATAAACATTGTTGAGCAACAATGAAGGCTTTTTAGTGACTCTAATACAAAGAAGTCTAGAGTTGCTATTTTTGCGACACTTTATTAACATTGAGCTATTGGCTTAGTAGAAACAATTGATTCTTTAAACATCACTTAGTGACAATAATACTTTTATTTACTCTAATACAAGGAATTTCAACATCACTAATCTTGAGATGCTTTACTAAGATCATGCAACGACATTCACTTACGCTGCAAGAACAAATTAGGGATGGTATAAGTATTGATGTGCAACACTAGCAATAATAGTACAAAGATTTTTCCACTACTTAAGTGTTATTATTTTTAGAGTTATGGGCATCACTAGGTTTTCTTTTTTGGGGACTACCGACTAGTACTCATGTGCACCCCTTGTCCCACTACTTTTTTTTAAAAGAGGCACAATGTTCTGTTTTTCAAATTTCTTAGCGTATTTTATTTATTTATCTATCTATTTACAATTTCTACAATGTTATTCTTACTTAAGGTATTGTCATCGAATCACTATGCTCCACTACCTTCCTTGTGTTCTTCAGGTCCAACCTTTGTAATCTCTTTATCAATTTGCTCCTTTTTATCGAAGCCAATCTACATAATCACAGAGGTATGTAAGTAAAAAAATTTGGATACTTGTAGTATTCATGGGTCAATGATAATGTTAATAGGGTTGAGACTTCACTTGCTCAATGTTTTTGAAAAAAATCCCATCATCAACCAGCTTTTGTTTCAAAGCATTGGAACTTTTAGCATAGCAAATGTCATACCCTTCCATGACCATAGGCCATTTATAGAAATATATATGAAAATAAAATACAAAAAATAGGGTCCAATTTCCTGAATTCTCTCCCGAGCTCACTTCTTTCCCTTCTTCAATTTATATGCTGATGGATTTGCTTGAAGTTGTTTCACATAAAGTGCCACAATAGTGGAATCATAAGCTTTCGTGATTTGAACAAGAGTCATCGAAAGTTTGAAACACATTTTGTTTGCATTCATTCTAATAATTGGCTCACAAACCACTGATAATTTGCTAGAGGGCCAATATAAAATCGAATGATCATGGAGCTATATCCCATAAATCCATAAATTTTTGAAGATAAAAGTCCAAACTCTTTGTCCCCATTATATGGTTAATAAATTTTTTATAGTAATTAATGTCCGCTACAACAAACAACTTTCTAAATGATTTTATGAAACCATACATGTAGTAAATTTTGATTGCAAATCACGTCACCATGAAGAAGCTTTTTTACAAAATAAACATAAAACTACACTCTCATTTCTTCTCTTTTGGAATTTCGTGGAGACTGAAATAATTGTTTCATTTTGTTAGCTAGTGATCAACTACCTCAGGTTTCTTCTCTCCCAAATATATTCTAGTTGTACACACAAATTCAATGAGAACATTGCCTTGATCTGATTCAGCAAAACTTCCATCTGTTGATCCCACAAACTATTTCACTTATCCATTTTTCTGAGTGTCACACTCAGTTGCTGACAAATCTGGAGATAGGTCGACATAGTGGATGTTTCACTCAAACTCTACAATTCTATTAGCCATTATTGATCACCTATTGTAGGAAATTGGTTTTATAGTTGATAGATATAAAATCTCAAAACTAAGTGAAGCTAACTGTGGCCTCAAAAATCAGACTGATTTTATTTGGTAAGGCCATTTCACTTATCAAGCCAATTTCAATTAATCAATAATTAGTAGATTCTCAAAAATATTAAAACTATTCTTTTCTTTCTTTAAAATTTGTGTAATCAATATTTTGCCTAATTTAAATTAAAGAGTGTAAAATTTGATTTTTATTTGCAAAAATTTGGTTCTATTGCCGATTAATTTAGATCATCATGCGTTTAAATTGACATGTAGTAATTTCTTATGAAATCGCTTTTTTACGTAACTGTCATCCAAACTGCAATGCTTGTTTTGAAATTGAATCTTATGTTTACTATATTCAAGCATGAAATTTCATTTGTTAAACCATTGTAACTCATTGTATTGTGTTCCAAGACACATTCTCGATTTGAAATTGAATTCTCCGTATACTATACTTGTTAGAAAAAGCCTGAAAAGTCTCCAAATTAAGGAAAAGAAAAGGACTGTACCCTTCAAGTACAACTTCCTCCGGATAGAGAGTGTATTGTGTCGCTAGGAGAAATCCATTTCCAATGCTACTTGGACCATTTCAAAGGCAAGAAAGCTAGTGACAAGGTGTGGGGTGATTTTTTACAATTTTGAGAGAATTTAGCGGCTTGTGCTAAATTTAGCAGCTTTAGCAAAAGTGGTTAGACTTTTGAGTTGACCAAAAAGCATCATAAACGCCTTCAAGCTAGATCATTGGAATTCGAAGAGGCGCTAGAACATAATCTTTTGATGTCATGACTAGCCTGCATGATTCCGTGCTTGGAGAGGCAAGCAAATTGGACGAGATGTCCAATTATAGCATATGGCGATTCAAAATGAAGAGCATCTTGAAGGAAAAGAAACTTCGGGACGTGGGTACAGGGGTGGAGTTGAGGCCCAATTTGACTCTTGCAAATATGAGGGCACAAAAGGCTTTTTCATTGATTAACTTGTCCGTAAAAGACCGTGTCATTACTCATGTTGGTGAGGCTACTATGCCAAGGCAAGAATGGGATGCACTTCAGACAACAAATCCATCACAGATGAAGATGACTAAGCTGAATACCATCCAAACGAAGGAAAATGAGAGCATAAGCTTGTTTTTTACAAAGATCAAAGAACTTAGAGATCAGCTGACCACGATGTGAAGCTGGTTCATAATACCTTGAGTGGACTTGGTGAAGGATTGCAAATGTTTGCAAGTGTTCATCCCGAATGAAAAGGTGTATTTGAGAAGATTGCAAACTTGTCTTCATGGAAACATATATTATAATATTGAAATTACAAGTTCTATCATAGGATTTAGAAGAGGCAATCAGATTTCAAAAAATCTTCTCTCATGCTATAGCCAATGGTTAGTCACACCAATTCATGCACATGGGCCATCTTGATTGTTTTAAAACATTACTTCCCATCAATATTCCGAAATGCATGCCAGAGATGAAAAGACTATGGATATAGTGACATCAACAAGCTTGGAGTTTTATGCAACTTCGAAAGCTGATAACTTGGGGATAATAATTCCTCCTATAGTTGATTTACAAGATGAAAAGACTATGGATATAATGACACCAACAAGCTTGGAGTTCTATGCAACTTCAAAAGTTGGATATTCGACACTCCGGTGTATAAGATTATTTGTTATGCCTCAACATTCCGATCTAGGCCATAAATGTAACTAATAACTTTGCGAGGGCCCATGCACTCCAATATTGGCATATGCTAGTGCATGGTAATTGACGACTATATGCCTGTAGAGGAGTATGAATAGTGACTTATTATGAATTTAATGAAGGTATATGGTTTTGGAAGAATTATTCCTAGGTTCTTAGGGTCTATATAAACCTATAAAACTCGCCCTACTCTACTTTCAGATTCTAATTTTCAATCACCAAAAAAGTCTCCTCTCCTGTTATTAGTCATCGGGGGCTTGCCGGTGAAGCAATTCATGATTGATCTTTAGTTTCTCTTTGTCGGGCGATCTGGCTCCATAGCTTTCTTTTTGGTGTTTGCATCATGATTTTAAGGATCCACACAAGGCAATCTTTACAATGGTATCAAAGACTAGGCTTGCATCAATTAGGTGGAAATGCTTATTGCTTTTTGCTTTTTGCAAATTTTTGGTAGTATCTCTTTGTTTTTTATTCATGGTGGTGGAATTAATCTCCAATTAAATGGTTTCTCACAATCTTGATCGTTCCTAGCCTATAGATTTGTGTTATGAACTTTTTCCATAGCCATAACTATACTTCGTTGAGAATTTAACAATTTTTTTACTAGTATTCATAGTTATAGCTTGAACTTCATGAAATGTACTATATGTTAATTATTTCTAGGAAATTACTTGTTGTTTTTCATTTATTTATAAAAGGTTTCTTTTATGAAAATACTTTATGATTGCATGCTAAAAATGCTATCAATATTTGATTTAGACTATTCTTTTGGTCAAAATTGATGGTTTTGGCTACAAATGAATAGTAAGAGTTAATATTGTGCAAAATCAAAACTTTTAGTACATTCATGAAGTTAAATTGAAATAGTTAAGGTTTGATTTTGCTTGCATGAGATAAGATCCATTAGAATGTGCAAACAAGCTTAATTCTGGTTAGAAAACATGGTTTTTTTTAATGAAATTTTCACGTTTCTGATGTACAGAATCGATTGTTGTGTCGTAGACTTTGGTCTTGTTCCTAAAAGTTGGATCTTCCCATTTTGCCTCTTTGTTCTCCCTTTGTGAGTGTGCTTTCTTCCTTACATTGTATGTGTCATATGAACGGATCAATGCCAAGTTAATTAGATTGAGGGTAGGATGAGCACCTTTAGAAGGGAAGCCTTAGATTAAGGGTTGGGGTTAGGATTTTATCCTTTAAATTATGCTGTCATTTGTTAGTTGCTAAGGAGAGAAATATTCTAGCCATTTTGAAAAGTCCCAGTGTTTGTAATAAAAGTCCCATGAGCATTAGATCTTAATATGGGCATTTAGTTCACAGAGTATAATATCGGCATATGTAGCTCCTACCATGGCATGTGTATTGTAAGCCCATGAGAAGGTAGTTTTACAGCTTAAACTAGAATATTCAGCCTTTTGGGGGTTTGTCCCAGAAAGCCCCATCTTTGACGGGCCCTCACTCTTGCCTATAACTATGAGTGAGGGCCTCCAAAGAAGAGGATAGTTCATTTTGTGTGCAATCTTGTTCCTAAAAGTTGGATCTTCCCATTTTGCCTCTTTGTTGTCCCTTTGTGAGTGTGCTTTCTTCCTCACATCGTATGTATCATATGAACCGATC
Organism: Diphasiastrum complanatum; assembly: GCA_029204225.1. NCBI lineage: Eukaryota > Viridiplantae > Streptophyta > Lycopodiopsida > Lycopodiales > Lycopodiaceae > Diphasiastrum > Diphasiastrum complanatum. Next base: position 31,835,566 of record CM055092.1, on the reverse strand, counting down.
AATGCCAAGTTAATTAGATTGAGGGTAGGATAACCACCTTAGTCTAGAAGGAAAGCCTTAGATTAAGGGTTGGGATTAGGGTTTTATCCTTTAGGTTAAGTCGTCGTTTGTTAGTTGCTAAGGAGAGAAAAGAAGAAAGTGCGGATCTTACCTATTACTCACCCTATGCTCATTGTGCTCTTTCCATCCTCTTGCTCAAGCTAGTTGGAGAAGCCATAGCATAGACTAGTTGGGAGACCGCCATAGTCATGCTAGATGGAGCCATAGCCAACGAGGGATGCAAAATGTACAACAGTAATTGTCTTGTGCTCATCATTTTGTTGAATCAATCTATCCTTTATTAAGTTCCGTAGTATGTCAAAATCTCTATGATCTCATATTGCTTTTGTTTGATAATTCAATTCTTCATTGTTTGGCTACGTAATCACTTTAGCTCTGATGATTTCAAAGTTAGTTGCTAAAAGATTGAACATGACTCTTGCCATTATGTTTTGTTCAATAGTGATAGGCGTAGTCATGCATTAGGAAAGCAAGCTCATTCCACTACGCTCGATAAGTCAGCAGAAGGCAAGCCGCAGACAGCTAGTGCAGGGCCTCAAACAGGTAGCAGCAGGTCAACGAGGCTCCAATAGGGCGTCAATCTCTGATTTTTGGCTGCATGCAGTGATCAAAGGCTGCAACAGGTCGCACACAGGCCATAAAACATAGAAACAGCCCTTAGACAGGTAAATGCAAGCAAAATATGAAAGAAACCGATAGTCATGTGGCAGGGCAAAGGTGCATCTTGTAGACCTCATTTCTTACCGTATGTAGCAATCTTATCATGCAAGGCTTTCCTATCTAAGATAGACAAACAATGGTATCTCTGTCATGAACTCACTGGTGTAACAAAGAGGTTATTGTCAATATCACAAGCTTTGACTTGTCACTGCCTCATGGCTCTAGCCTCCAAGACATGCATTAAATTTAATCATCAATGATTTTCAAGGCGTTGATAACGCGTAAAGAAGGGCCATTAATGACCCCCTTGGCCCTTGCTACTTGGCATCTAAACATGGGTCATGCATGTGGGACCATGGCTGAACTCAATTAGGGCTAGTTCAGAGCCTCTGGAAAACTGTACATGTGAAAATGTCCATGGCATTTTTGTGAACAAGCCATGAAAAGACCAGTTTTTGTTTATACACGACTTTTAATATTCTTCAACTTTAAAAATTAACCATATGTTCATTAGGTAAAAAATTAATCAATGAGTTGAAATTCAAGCAAGTTAAAAAGAAAAAAAAGACGCTGATTTTTCAAGAAGGTTACATCCTTCTAAAAGAATCCCCGATGATTTTTCAAAATTTTTGCCAAATCCATTCCTTACGAATGCCGGTTACTTCATGTAGGTGATGCATCTGCTGCACAGGTCCCACACCATCCAAGGGGAGAGAAATAATTTTTCTCCCTTAGCCCTGTTCATTACCATTGGATGGAGTGGGACCAACACTCAGGTCCCCCCTAGGCTGCACTCTTTAAGTAGAACCGATGTTTTTATGCCATTTAGGACATGTTGTGTTTTTCATTTTTGATATTCTTGCAAGGAAGGGTCTCTTTTTATTTTTTCTTGCGTCCCAGCCCCTACTATGTATGTCGTCTTATGCAGTCAGTGTGGCCTCGTTTGTTCTAGAATCCATGTAATAAGTTACATTTTCCATGTCTTCGTTTTCGACAATATGCGTTGCTAAATGCGACAGCACGCCATAGCTCTGTCCTGTAGATGATAAAGCGAGAGAGAATGCAAGAAATTGGTTTATTTCTTGTATCTTCTTGGAATTATTGTTCAAGAAGCGGCAAAAATATCGGCATTCCAGTTGTTTAGCTCTTATCTGAAGTCGGCGTTATATAATGAGCTTAAATGATCACTGATAGCAGGAATCTTTTTATCGACTGATCTGGATTTCTCATTTTGAGGTAAAATCAGCAGCAAACACCTTATGCTGGCAAGTGTATCTGTTGTTGTTGTTGGAAAATGGAGTTTTAAGTGTCTGATTTGGTGACTCTGAATATATAATGTTTTTTCTGCACATCTGTCAATGAACTTTTGAATTTGTTTTCATTCGATTTCTTGATTCTTGGATTTGCTGACCTTAAATCTATATGTACGCACCTGTTCTTTACGTTTAGTGAAATTTAAACCTTGTCAGCATCATTCTATGTTTTTACTGGCAGCTACTAAGATCTTCTATGATAGCCATTCTTATGACACGCTTCGCTATGTGTATCATTTCAAGTATAGTGTATAACCTCTGTAATTGCCGTTCAAGGAAAACCATTTTATTCCATTCCAGTTTTTTTTTTCTCTGATGCAACATGACTTCTCAGCTCTTTTTTCTTGACTGCCAGAAAACCAGTTGGACATGAAGTGCATTTTATGAGACCTGATATAGTAGTCTGCATGATGATTTTGATGATAGTTGGAACTAGACTATATTGATGGTTTCTGTATTGAATAGTTTTGGCAAGGTTGTGGAGTCATGAAGGCGTCTGTAATCATTTGCACTTTTGCCGTGCTGATTCTTGGTATCGCTCTCGATGTAAAAGTGTGTATTGCTGGGATTACCAGCAAATATATTCGCAGAATCGAGGCGTCTGGTGACATGCCACTTGATAGTCCTCATTTCTACGTCCCGCCTGGATACAATGCTCCACAACAGGTTCGCGCTTAGCTACCATGTTTCTACGCGTATCAGAAACCAATTTTGACTTCCTTAATGAGAGAGAGAGAGAGAGAGAGAGAGAGAGAGAGAGAGAGAGAGAGAGAGAGAGAGATCCCTTAGAAAGACCGACTGTATGCTCCAATTGCAGTATCAACTAGGGAAAGTGCCTATGGCAGCAAAAATGTTTGTATACTTGTGGTCCGCTCTGTTTGTTATTACTTGCCTTATCCTTTTGCACCCAATGTAGACCTTGTCATTCTTTCGAGATCTCTCCGTCTCTGTCGCACGCGCAATGAAATCAATAGTTCTCTGTTCACATCCAGGTATTTTTTAGATCCATTCCGTTAGAAATGCTTTTGCTGCCCAAAAAAAGCTGAGGTTTAGTCTGTTCTCAGAAATATAGAGTGGAGGTATTTTGTTTAACTATGGCTGATATGAAAACTGATGAATTGTGCTGTTAAGATACTGGAGAACGGACCTAGTGCTTGAATTTCACCCGCGGCCTCCTAGGCACCCCCTAAATGTATAAGCACCCCCAAAAAGACTAGGTAATAACTTAGCGTATAGGGACCATTCACACACTCTTCAGCATCTCTTTATGTGATCTCCATTCTAACTCTTGGGTGTTGACTAATAAGGGATTATAGATGTTGTAGTGGGGTGGAAGGCGCTGGTCTGAGGTCCTCGGGTGCAGGGAGGGCCCTTGCCCTGAGGGTTGGAGCCCGAGGGCAGGGCTCCAACCTGCACGGAGGCCTTCAACTAAGTAGTGCTCAGGTGTGAGGGTGGAGAGAAAATGCACATTCCGAGAGAGAATGGCAGATTTCAGAGGAGAGAGAAAGGAAAGGAGAGAGAAAGGTGGATGCACATTTTGTATTATGGAAGGAGCCGGGCAAAAGCCATTCTGCCCGGTAAGGATTTCCAGAAAAATTTGGGCGAGGCCCGGAGGGGCCGAGCCTCACTTTTTTTGGAAAGCCGAACCGGGCAGGATGGCCTTTGCCCGGCTCTTTCCATTGCGTAATGGATACCTGAAATTTTTTCAAAAGCACATTACGAAGCATAATAGGCAGGTTTGACTTTGACTGACTAACACAAATGTGCCACGTGACAGTTGTACGGACGGGAACAGACAGGCAAAAAAGAAAAGCAGAATCTGCCTTTGAAAAAAACGCATGCATTTTTTGCTTTTAAATTTATTTGAAAATGGGCATAATATGCCACAGGTATCCATTACGGAGAGAGAATGGCACATTTAGGAGAAGGTGGATTCATAGTCTGCCTTTGAAGGTGCCTCTAGAATACAAAGGAAACTAGAGCACCTGGCATTAAGCATGTATTCCAGACTTCACGGATTTGAATCTTGATGGCATAAGAGTTTGTGGGTAGACTCCATAGGGTTAAAGCACAGTGTCCTTTGTTATGTTGGCTACTATCCTAGACATAAAACATTGATGCAAATTGTATTAGATAACGGCCTGTATGGCCCGTTACCGAATATTGTGATGCCCAAGGGCGAGCCCGGGGGGGCGAGCCCGGGAGTCACAATATTTCGTAACGGGCCGTACAGGCCCGTTACCTAACGTTATTTGGCAGGTGCGGGCGTCGTATATATGGTGTGCTACTTCAACATATATACTGTGTGCGACTTCAACAGAAAGTTGCTTTTGTTTCTCTTCATCCATTGCTCTTTGGAAGGAGTAACTATCCTCCTTGTATTGCTCTATCTTCTGCAGATTCTTGGAAAGCTTTTGATTTGTTGCTTCTAATGAGACAACTTTCTGTTCCAATTCTTCCGAAACAGCCTTCTCAAATCTATATTTGTCCAACAGAACGAACTTGTTTAGACAAAATAGCATCTTGTGACTTTGTGTACGGAACTTCTAGTTGGGCATTCTGTCTACAGATGACTTCATTTTCTGCCTGTAGCTTGTCATTCTCCTCTTGTAGTTCTTTCTTCTGATAATCGACTGATTTTGGCTTGCCTTCAAATCTCATCAGACTCAGCAATATACAATACCATGTCTTTTTCTTTGCCAATAGATCTCTAAACCAAGAAGACTCTTCCTCTTCTGAAGTCGTAGCATCGTTCTTCTAAAATTCTTCGGCTGGTGGTTCCTCGCTATAATCCTTAATCGTCTTCTCGTCGACTTCCATTCATGTGGCTGTGGTATTGGCCACTACCTTTGTATCTGTGCGGAATAGATGTTGTTGCATCTCTTCCTCTCACCGTATGTATAATGCTGAAATTTTAATTCAATGCTTTGTATATTGTTTGTATTATATAGAAAAAAGTTATACGATTTAATATACGGTTTGTATACGGTTTTGGGGGCAGCATTCTGCCATATTGCACGACCTGTTTTTACAACAGAATCGGCCGCACCTGCCAATAACGTAACCGATTTATTGCTCATAAGACAGTAGGGCCTTTTGCCTCCACCTGGCAGGTGTATTGCAAAGCTACTTCAACATATAAATTTAAGGGGTTATTATTAATTGCAAGCTGTAAAGCTAGTTGAGTATAGCTATTGAAACTTGTTTTGCAATCCAATTGTTTCAACATCGTTTTTATCGAAGCTGTTTCAAGATCGGTTCTAGCTAAGCTGCTATCAAAATCTAAGCTACTTTTGTATCAGTTTTTCCCCAGACAGAACAAGAATTAATGTAACATATTTTGAAGGTCCGAAACTTGAAGCGGACCTTTTTAAGCATGTTTCAAACCTTTGCTCTTGGTCTGTTGAATAGACGGCATAATATGCATTTGTCATAGGTACATTCCTATTCAAAAGCTTGAGATTCGTGAGGATGACATGCAAGCTGACCTTTTCAGTCATGTATACATTTGTTCTTGGTCGTCACTAGTGTCAATCTAGCAAGGCACGGTGGAGACCAAACTGCCACATCAATTTCCTCACAGAGTTTTGAAATGAGCTGGCAAGATCAATCTTTAAGGCTTAGAAGCATTGGGCTCATAATTTGAATGGTTTGCCAAAAACCATTGTTCTGGCTTTATTTGTGTTTTTTCGCAAATGTACGAAGTTTATCACTTCCAGGCCGACATGATTGTTATTATGTTTTTCCAAGTCTAACTTGTGCTGTTTGTCTGCCAATCATGGATAAGTATGTTTTCAACATTGAAATTGCTCCTAATTTCAGGGAACAATCCTTTTAAGATGAGCTCATGATGGCAGGTGCATCTCACTCAAGGCGATCATGAGGGACAAGCAGTCATTGTTTCTTGGGTTACACCATTACCAGCACCAAGCATAGTGACATATGGGCTTAGCAAAGGTCATTATGATCACATTGCAACGGGTTCCTGCACCTACTATGAGTATTACAACTATACGTCTGGATACATCCACCATGTTACTTTGGAAAAGCTCAAGGTGAGTTATCATGTAAACTCTGTCAAATATCAATCATTCTATTTTCTTTCTTCAGTAAAATGTTTAGCTTCTACCAGCCATTATTTTTTCATGCATGAAGTTTGAAATGATTCTTCATAACAAACGAATTTACTCTACAGAGCTTTAGTAGCTTGTCATGAGAGCTATAGTGCACTATATCCCGCTCTTGTTTTGAAAAACAATTGTTTCTGACCATTTCCGTCATAAAATTAAGTTCTAGACATGCTCAATTACTCTTGCTAGAAGCCAGGAGTTTAGCTAAGACACATAGAAAAGGAAAACAAGCAACAGCATTGGTTGCAACTAGAAACGGAGCTACAGCTAGGATATCAGAGTAGTTTGTGTTTCACAAGATCATAATGAAAAATGAAAGTCATTGTGATCATTCGGGCAAGTATAACCCATATTCTCCATTTTTTGAGAACAGATGACGCCCATGTTGTCTGCAATAAAAAAATCAATGGCATGATAATGAAAATTCTTCTATAAACAGAGCAAAGGGACTGGTAAGTTGTTTGTAGAGATGCAAATTAGTTACTAACTACAGTTGAAAACATGAGGAGTTCTTGGAAAGAGATACTCCATAAGTTGAGGTTTGTAAATATCAATTTATGTACTGTAATTGACAAAAGCCATTGTCTGTCATGCAACAAACCTCCCAATCATCTTGAAAGGGTCCAAAATTCAAAAATATTGCTGCATGTGGCAGCCACTAAATTTGGACATTTCAAGCTTTTGGGATGAGTTTGAATAAGCACTCAAAATATGTTTGAATAAGCATTGACATGAGTTTGAATGCTACTCTGTTCTAAGGTTGTAGCCCATTGTTCTCCTCTTGTATGGCCTCTTCTAAATGGTTGGGTGGAATTAAGCTCCAAACCTCAACAATAAGTTTGTCCTTTTTTCAAATAGAGTTGCACAACATTCTGGAACCTGTACGGAACAAGCATTCTAAAATGCTCTAATTTTTTGAACATTTTCTTTTGAAGATGTAGTGAAAAATGTTTTTCTTTTGGTGAAGGTATTGATTCACTTGGAGCTCAGGTATAGTACCTAAAAATGGCAGTGTGTGGGGCTCTAAGTTGCTCAAAAACCGATGCTAATATTTCTTTAAGTAAAACTTCAAATTGTTTACAATGCTGACTCCTAGATTGTGCAATTTAGTAGCTTTTAAACCTATCCACATCCAATATCAAAGCCATAGAACCACGGTTCTCAGAACCGTGGGATGAACCGTACCACGGGTCATGAACTGTGGTACAGTATTCTGCATCTAAATCTGACTTATTCAGATATCGTTACGGAATAGTTGCATGGCTTTGGGACTTACTAGATTTTGAGCAATGTGATTAGATCTATAATCATTTCAAACCTACTAACATCCCAGCATAGAACCCACGGTTCTCAGAACCGTGGGTCCTGGGAACCGTGGGGTGAACCGTACCACGGTTCATGAACCGTGGTACGGTTCATGTAATTAATTTATTAATTATTTTTGGCCTTTTCCCCACAAAACCTATGGTAAAAACAAAAAATAAATAAATAATTAATTAATTAATTCACGGTTCACCACGGTTCTTGGTCAAAAACTTTATGAACCGTACGGTTCCAAGAACCATGATGAACCGTCCACGGTTCACGGGAACTATGCATCCCAGACAAATAGCTGCATCTAAATATGACTTATTCTGCATCTAAATCTGATTTATTTGAAATTTTACAGATTCGTCATTTTTGGTTTTCATTTCTGTTTTTTTTTTGGCCTTTTTTGGGGCTTTGAGTGGGCTAAGGAAAAAAAAAAAATCAATTAATTAATTATACAGTTCACCACGGTTCCCCCCAAATTTTTTTGTGAACCGTATGGTTCACTGTACGGAACCGTGGTGAACCATCCATGGTTCACGGGTTCTATGATCAAAGCACACACAATTTCCAAACTTTCTACTACTTGAAGAAAAACACGTGGAATTGGACATGATGATTCGAGAAAGTTTCTCCTCAGAGCCTTGGTCACAGCCCATAGTTCCCTGTGGTAGTTAATATCATGGAGGCTTCAAAACTACTTGGAAGACCTGGCCGATTCAAATCGACTGATCGAGACGTTTGTTTTATTTAATTGGTATTTTTAGTGCTAGGCCTTGTATTCTTATAATAAAAACAAGTGCTGAATTACATTTTACAGCTTGTTATATACTACTACCAAAACTATTGTGTTCATGACACATGCATTGATTTGTGTACATGTTTGTGCATTGAAATTTCAGAGTTGAGAATGGTAGTTTGGTAGCATCGAGCTGTGAGCAACCCCTTATGCTATTGAGCATACATGAATGATGATAGTTACTAGTAACTGCGTACTCTCTCTCTCTCTCTCTCTCTCTCTCTCTCTCTCTCTCTCTCTCTCTCTCTCTCTCTCTCTCTCTCTCTCTCTCTCTCAATGCCAAACTCCAACTTCATGAATCATTAGAGGACCATAAATCATAAACTTCAAACACAAATCACAATACGCAAAATCCAAACCATGATAAAAATTTAAAACAAGGACAAATCGGGCTCTTTTTTTTCCCAGTCCAGATCAAATCAAATTCCGGTTCAGACTGGCCCTGTACGATTTGCCTGTTTGAACTGCTGTTTAGCATGCTCCAATTTTATCCGGGAATTAGAAGGATCACTGCAGGAAGGCTTTTTGAAAAATCCTGATATTCTGGAGAGGAGTTTGAGATCCACACACTGAATGGATTCTCATTTTATTTGAAGAAATGACTTATCATCTTATATTAGTTCAAGAAAATTTTCTTACATTATCATAATGAACTTACAAGGTGGCCATAGGTTACTAGTACAATTGAAAGTAATGGAGGAGTTCTGGTTGGATACTAAATGAAAAGTGGAGTTTTTACTACAATAAAGCCTAGTGATCATATTTAGGGAACAAAAGTAATGCAAGATTTATCATATATACGCATGGGCATATGCATTATTCATATTGTTCCTAAAATTATTGTTTTACAAGTTTTCCCTAAATCAAGAAAAACGCGAACGTATATGACTTTTCGGCCCTTCTCAATATCATTGATTGACAAATTTAATAGTTCAAGAACGCCATGTGGTTCTCTGTGTAACACAAGTTTGAAATGTCAGGTGTACACTGTGAACATTCATGTCATATCTAGGTTTTAGATGTGATGCTTTTATGCTACTTTGCTTATCAATATCATATATTTCTTTCAAAAATTAAACTAACTACGTTTCTATTGGTACAGTCTGATACAACTTACTACTACCAGCTTGGATTTGAAGCCTCTGCTAGAAACTTTTCATTTATCACTCCACCAGAAGTTGGTCCAGATTCTCCATATACATTTGGAGTCATTGGTAAGAGAGCTAACATCTGTTTGAATTGTGCAAGGCATTCATTTACGTACTAAAAGAAAATATTGAGATTTTCTTTAGACAATTTGCTCACCATTCATCAGTACTAGTCACATTCGCCGTTAGAAGCAAACTCCAGAAGTTTGTAAACAGTATGTTGCGACAGTTGACATATATAATAGATGATGTTGTGTGATATAGTAGTTTTGTTGAGTTCAATAATGACTGCACATTCTTCGTAATTGCTGTCTGACAGGAGTCTCAGTTAGAGATTGTAGGAAAAATGATGACCTAGGAGCTTTTCAGCTATATAAACTCCCAAAATTGGAGCTTTAATTAGTTTTTGAAACTGGACGGAAATTAGATCTTTGGAAGAGCTCTGATTTGTATCGTTTGGATTTGTGCTGTTCCGTATCACTTTGATCCTTTTGGCATTTGAGGCTTTCAACTTGTTTCTGAAACATATAGGAAGTGGATTTTCATTGACTCAGTTTAAGATTCCCAACAAGGAAACTAAGTAGTGGGTAGACTTTTATCAACAAATGTAGGTGTTATTATAATTTTTGATTCTCTTTCAAGTCTCAACAAAGTTAATGATCGTCACAGCTTATTGAAAGTAGACAGTGGTATTAATCAGAGCAGATAAATCCCTTAAACCTCATTCTTGGCATCCTTGTGTACTGGCTATGTATCCAAACAGTTAGGGTTTACATTTTGGCTTTTCATTTCTTGTGCAGGGGATCTTGGTCAGACATATGACTCCCTAAGCACACTGCAGCACTATCTCAACAGCCCAGGTCAGACAGTGTTGTATGTAGGAGACTTATCATATGCAGACGACTATCCTTTCGATAATAATATTCGGTGGGACACATGGGGACGTCTTGTGGAATCAAGTGCAGCTTATCAACCATGGATCTGGACAGCAGGCAATCATGAGATCGAATTTTCCCCTGCAATAGTATGCAATTTTACTGTTACAGAATCTCTGCTCTTAATTGTAGAGGATTAAAATGCCCTTGTTAGAAGTGTAGAGTCAGAAGCAGGTAAGTGTGCAATAAAAGGTTTGAAGAATAGCAAACAAGAAAAGAACTTGATTTATGTGCTTGAAATCTTTGACATGTAGATCTGGATTTTGCAGGGAGAAAAATCGACATTTAAGTCTTTCTTGCATCGCTACAGTACACCATATCATGCATCTGGCAGCACGTCACCTCTATTTTACTCAATCAAGCGAGCATCAGCTTATATTATTGTCCTGTCATCATATTCTGCCTTTGGTAAGTTCCTGTTTATATGGGTGTAAGTCTACCAATATGTATATTGATTAATCTATAATTGGTTTTTGATAAATAGTCCAAACTGCTGCTCAAAGAAACAAGAGGAAAGTATAATGTTCTTCACAATGGCCCAGCCCTGAATGAAAGAGGTTATTACTTTTAGCAGATACAAAATATTACCTAAAGCCATCGATGTTTGACTAATGACAAATTCTATTGCTTTGTCTAACCTAGAGCATTTTTTATTACAAAGACATAAAATAAAAAAATCAGCAAAGTTATGTAAAATATGCACTTAATTGTTGATCTGTTGAAGGGCAATTTCTCTTTCAAATAGGACATGCAATAGAAAATGTTGCCCTATGAGCGCTCAGCTCTATCCGTACTCACAGAAAAACTATCAGAGCAATTTTATGACTTCATTTTCAACCATGATTTCAATAGAAATTTTCACATTGAAAAGAAAGTCAGCCTTTTAGTATGGTCCTGTCACCCTACCTCAAGATAAGAACAATGCATCCACATAGAAATACACATAGAAGCCACCTTTATTATCTTCTATGGAGAGACACATTTCCCCCAACTATACATTTCTAGGGAATCAAGTAAACATCTCGAGGAGGGAACTAGGGAAATTTCTCTGGGGTATATTATGGGGAAATGCACTTCCCCATAGCAGAAGTTATGCCATTATTTAAACACCAAAATTGAGCTTATTTCTTTATGAATTCTCTCCCTTGCAGCGTGAATCACTTTTTCCCTCAATATTCCCCTGTTCTACATGCACTACCATAACTACCTTGCTGTAGTTTGCTTCTGTGATGATGTGGCATTGGTCAATAGCCCATTATTTCCCATTACCCAGCCAATTTCCCTCAAACTATGGCATCGATGCAGTCCTTAACAATGAAGAAAGCAATTTTGGAAAATGTGCAAAACAGTTGGCAAATAAAAAGGGAACCTTATTCTATTGAGTACAGTGTGTTAAGGGTTTGGTGGCCAAAAACACATACAGATACCATATGTTTTTGGACCCAACAATGGCTGAAAACAATGTATGCAAAACATTGTCCAGCTGTTTTCGAGGCTTCATGTTTTTTTCTGAAGAAAACTCAATTTTTGATTGAAATTTTGAATGAAAACTTGGAACAGGAGAGGGTTCCTGCACATTTTTTTATCTCACCACATTAACAGATTGAATGCAAACCAAGACGAAGATCTTTCTTTAGAGGTTCAATTGGCTAGTCAATAGACTGCCGCGACATTGAGTTTTTTGAGTTTCATGCATATTTGCTAATACATATGTGATCAGAATGCTGACCTCGGTTTATTTTCCATACCATTGACAGCCAAATACACACCACAATGGGTCTGGTTACAAGCTGAACTAGCAAAAGTTGACCGGACAGTAACTCCATGGTTGATAGTGCTCATGCATTGCCCTTTATACAACAGCAATACTTACCATTACATGGAAGGTGAAACCTTTCGTGTGGAGTTTGAGTCATGGTTTGTGAATGCAAAAGTGGACATCATATTTGCAGGCCATGTCCATGCTTATGAGAGAACTGTACGTATGTCACATTATTACAGAGGTTTTTAATCAAGAAGTTTGTATCTTTAATCCTATTTTTGGTGTTTAAGTGATGAATTATCATAAATGTACTGTAAATATGAAGGGATTCTTTTTATAGTTTTATGTCACTACATCATGTGAAGTTCTATTGATTGCAGCATCGAATTTCAAACGTCATGTATAACATTATCAACAAAGATTGTACCCCTGTACCTGATGATTCAGCACCTGTCTATATAACCATTGGAGATGGAGGCAACATCGAAGGAATAGCTGGAGTGTAAGAATGGCTCTTCCTAACTACTACATGCCGATGGCAAAATTTCTTCACAGCAAGCAACATTTTTATGGAGTTTATGGCCAATGGAAGTATTTATTTATTTGTATTACTGCTTTTCCCGAGGAGCTGTTTTGAGAACATGTTTCAAAAACTTGTGTAATGATGACTACTGATTGTGTGCAACCTGCAGCTTTACAGAGCCGCAACCAGAATACTCGGCATATCGTGAGGCGAGTTTTGGACATGCTATTTTGGAGATAAAGAATCGAACTCATGCCTACTATTATTGGCATCGTAATCAGGATGGAAAACCTGCTGTTGGCGACTCTTACTGGCTCCTTAATAGGTTTCATGCAGCTTAGATTCTGGTTGCAAATCTGCTGCAGCCGTATTTTGGTATAAAGAAGGGAATTCTGGGTTACACAGAGTTTGCTGGCCCCACACTGATAGGAAATAATGCTTATTCTCTTTACGTTGTGAGATATCGCTTATTCTGTTGGTGCATAGTTGGACTAGTAATACAGTATGTATTTGGGGGCGTTGTACGTTATACCTTCAAGACATTTATATATTCAGGCACTACAGTTACGTTGTGAGATAAGCGGTCCTTTCTTGTTCTTATTTCAGGCAGACGTATAGGGTTCTTATTGCATGAATCAGAGTGTGACATTTTGATATTTTGAAAATGTACAAGTGATTCGGTCCTCCATGTTTATGACTAGGTCTGCCCCCATGGGCCTTGCAGGCATGCACAGGCAAGTTGGGGTCTGGCGCACTAGAATTGGGCCAGGTGGCACCACTTGCCTAGGTCTTGCCTGAGCTGGTGCCTAGGAAAAGTTTTGTTGCGAGCACCAGCTCGAATCTCCCAGGCACCAGCACAAATTTGGACCTGCCCAAAATTTTTGGGCAACAGCAGGACCCAATTGAGTTCCCAGGGCAGCAGAGGAAGTTGCACGAGCACCCTGGATATCTTGAGCACCAGCGCGTGCTCCCACATCCACACAAGAGAAGGTTTCAATTTTTAGTTTTATGCACACCGCTCTAATTTGCTAATGGAAGTGTGTCTTAAGCTACTCAGAGCACCACGTCATTGGGCAGCCCCCGAAAAAAAGAGAGTGGTTGAAGCTCATGTCGGGCCCAAATTGGTGCGTGCTTCTACGATATTGTTTACGGATTCTCCTCAGCCTCAGATGCTCTACCATGCAGCCTAGCTTTTGAGCCTAAGAAGAATATAAATACTAACTTCATTTTCCTTTTCAGACATACACAGATCTGACGGGTCTGAACCTGCACACGAATTCAGATTTGTATGTCTATGGGCACAAACGTTGTAGTATAATCATCCAGCCTGTCAGAGGATGACTGCAGGGTCTCGACACTTTGTTGTTTATGAATAAGCACTTGCCAAAGGAACAATTAACTTCATTACGAAGCAAGCCATGGTGAACAACGTCAAATTTGCACAGTTGCTCAGGTTTTAAGATCCTAAGGCTATAACAAAATGAAGGAAGCTAATCTATTTGCAAAACCAAAACTACTCTAAATATGATTGAAAAGCATAGACAAGAAACAAGAAACAAGAAACCAAACTAAATAGCATATTAGAAAACCAAGAATCAAGAAACCAACCAGTCTTTTGATTCTTGGACATCCCAAGAACATCAAGAACTAGAATGTTGGAGGATATGCAAGATTTATGTCACATTTCTAGCCTATTTAGTTTACTTGAATGCTGGTTCCTACATTAATCCACAAACAAGAAATGACATCTAATCTACAACTAGGAAAACAAGAAAACTAATCCACTCTAAATCCACAACCACATACAATATGAATGGAAGGGCATGATCATAGGGGTATCACTCAAGAAAATCATCATGATCAAGGAGCTCAATGGGTGCATGTAACTCATGGAGACTCTTCTCATTTCAGCATGGAGTTGATACAATACACAAAAGCTCATCTTCACAAAGAGGGAGTCTCTTAAAAAAACAAGAGAGCTCCTTAGGTGGCATCCTAGTGGAATTTTCACATTTCACAAATTAAAAGTGGAATAATGCTCTCCACTAGAGGTTATCATCAAAAGGTGGCTCACTCTACTTTCTTTAAGAGGGGTCGACTTGCATTTATTACATTTGCCTAGAAATACTAGTTCCTACATGGTCATTCCATCTTTCGGGATTCACCATGAGGCTTACACAGTTCTTGCTTGTCATTACTACTAGTATTTCTCGGCTCTCAGTCTTCGTTTGTCTCGGCTTCTCAGAGACCTCCTCGGTCTAAGGTGAGAGGTGCTCTTGAGTTCCTCTGTCCGAGTATCTTGGGGATTCGTCAGAATCAGCCAACATCATCTCACCTCTAATGTGGCGGCAGGACCCACTGCAACTCATATTGGACGATGTCGCTCCGTTTGCGCATTGGCGTCTTCGATCAGCACTTGGAAAGCATAGATCCTCATTCGCTTGCATAAAACCAAGTGTTTATTGTTGCCAGTCTTTATCACAAAAAAAATTTTTCCACAAATTGCTGCAATTGAATCAGAATGTCTTATTGTTGCAGGTGGTTGACATTCTCAAAATTTTGAAGAGCTCCCAGCAGCTTCACAACTTGCATGCTCGAGTGCTTCCTCATGTCCTTTTTATCACTTGTATCTGCCATTGACGGTTTCATCTCTGGTTTCTTGGCAGGTACTAACTTCTAAGAGGACTGTATCCTCCATTTTCTTCTAGGTGT
This sequence comes from Diphasiastrum complanatum, assembly GCA_029204225.1. Lineage (NCBI taxonomy): Eukaryota > Viridiplantae > Streptophyta > Lycopodiopsida > Lycopodiales > Lycopodiaceae > Diphasiastrum > Diphasiastrum complanatum. Next base: position 31,820,216 of record CM055092.1, on the reverse strand, counting down.
CTCCGTGGTTCTTCTCTCAGTTGAAGTTCCAGTCTCAAGGAAAACCTTCGATCTGCAGGTTGCACAAACTTCGATTATCAGTCTCAAGGGAATGGACTCATTCATAAAAAATGTGGTGGTAGAAACAGTTTTGGATGGACGGTTTGGTATTCTTTGCTTAATTTCTGATGTCTTCTAGCTGCTTCGCCTGCTTTTGTAGGTCTTCTTTTGGCTGATCATCCATTGTAGGTGGCAGTTAGTCTCCTCAATGTGTTTCCCCGAAGGATCTTCGTTGTGACTGGAATACTTCTTCTGATTGAGTCTCTTTGGATTGTCCATCTGTCCTCCTTAGTCTTTTTTTTTTTTTCATTTTTGACTTGTGACTTTGGTTGTCGATCTTGCTGATGTTGTTGTTGGCAGCGTAACTGCTCCAGTGGATCCAAGCAGATCCACTCTCTCCCCCCAAAAAATCTGTTGGTGGGGATGTTGTTGCTTGTAATTGTTCATGCTCAGGATTGGATCGACGTGTGGAACACGTAGCTGAAACACATTGAACATGCAACTGGACTAAAGATTGAAGAAATTTTAACTAAATTTGTTTTGATCTTGTTGTAGTTGACTAAAAAATCAATATGGCAATGAGATGCAGGAATCAACTCTAATTTGACATGGATATCTCATATCTCTCAAAAATCCTTAACTGCTATACAAGGGGATATGAAGATAGATAGATGAATGAAAATGTGTTCTGGAGATGCTCTACAGAAGACTCTCGTGCAGTAGTGATTCCGCAAAAATCAATCACACAAAATAGGTGAAGAGAAACAAGGAAATAAACAAACGTTACAAAGAGTGAGAACTGTATAGCACTTGTCGAACAAAACTTGCATTCATCAACATTGATAATGTATCTTTACAGTTGCAATATTCCATTGTTTTTAGGGTAAGAAGACTTACTCTCACATGCCCTTGTCAAAACAAGGCAGGGTTGGTGAGACTAAAATCTATCATCATTGATAGCAGATGATGTAAGATATAGCTTGAGATGCAAGTATGGTTGAGGTACTATGTCTTGAGGACCTCTTTAAACAAGAGATTCAGAACCGAATCTCTATCTAGATTTCCGAATCCTAGAGTTATTGTGTATTTGCACCTTGGAAATCTTATCAGCATATGGAAAGACAAATAGATTGGAGGTTGTAGAAGGGGAGAAAAACTGTCAATTTCCTGTGGAGGTTGCTCTTGGTTGGACATTGTAGCAGATGACAGTTTCACCACAGATGAAACATCTGGTGTGCAATGGCCCTTGTATAACAGCATAGCCATCTTGTATGGCTAGTGGTTCAAGACTTTCAGATGGATATTTGGGATAGGACAAGGAATGACTAGACTGTGATGGCTGTTTGTCATACTGTTGAACTGTATGTGCGTGAATAGGCTGATATGAAGGACAAACATCAGCAGGACGCGTAGCCCGGCAGTGTAGGCACCATATTGGTTTTCATTTATAAGGTATATGTGTAGTGTTTGGCTAACCAGACATACTGCTTTGGATAGACTTCAAGGTAGTTTGAAACTCAATGCTGAGTTTCTCCATCTGTAGTTGGTGTTGCTTATTAAGCAACTCCAACTGAGATTTCCAAAGCTGATCTTGAGTATCCACGATCGGCTTGGACTCATGGACAAGAGGACGTGGTGCTCGTCGTTCCCTAGATTCATCACCATCTGATCCTTCATCTTCCTCCTTGATGGCATCAGACATAGCTAATTTGAGGCTCATATATTCATCATTGGATTTAAGCTCGCGTCTAATCCATCTTTGAAGGCCGACTAAAAACCAGATGATGAGCAGTTGTTCAGAGAATTGTTCTTGTACTTGACTTTTGAGGCATTTGAAACGCCTGATATAGTCTCGTACACATTCATCCTTTTCCATCTTGATGTTACTCAATTTGACAAAAGGACTCTCTATCAAGCGAAAGGGCTTAAAACACTTACCAGTCTGTCTTATCTTCACGATCAAGGTTGAAAAACCAATCACGTGCTTTAGCAATCATGGTTATCGAAAACAGTTGGACCATAGCATCAAGAGATGTTTCGCCATACACATCACATGCATTCTCAAAGATTTGCAAAAATCTTTGAGGGTCCAAACTACCGTCAAACTTTGGTAAATCTAGCTTGGGTGTACGTCTCTCATGATGAGCATTGTGGGTAGTAGAAACTCCATTAAGGTTGGTTCTGGCTTGTGAGGGTTCAGCACCATAAAATTGGGGTGTTGCGCACGAGGACTCAGCTCTATCAGGTTCTTGTCCCTCGAATGGGTTTGTTGATGGCTCGTGTATTTGGGCCCACATTCGGTAGAACCTACGACGTCTGATTTGTTCAGCTAGAGGGGACCTGATCTGACATGGATAATCTTCTGGGATTTCAGGATCTTCTGGTTGGTCCATTGGGTATTGGTGTGTCTTTTTGGTGTTGGGTATGAGTTTCTGGTGTTTTTGGAGTTTTTGAGATTTTTGGTGTTTTTGGATTTTTTGGATTTTTGGTATTCTTTGGATTTTTTTAGGGTGTTGAAAGAAGTGAAGGAGAGACTCAGTATGAAAAGGGCTTTCTAATGGTACGGGTTTTATGTTTTGAAATTTTTTTGGGTGTTCATGTCTTTTTTTTATTTCTTTTTTTTTTCAGTCTCTAAGGCTTTGTGAAGATGGTGGTTCAATCGAAATGGCAATCAGAGGTCTCGTTTGAAAGTTATGTGTGTTGGTCTGGTCAAGAAATGACCTAATTGCCTCGGCCGAGATGTAATCGAATCTTGTGGTAGAGATCTTATCCAGGACCGTCGGTCGGGATGCTAACGGAAGTCGTCGGTCGACATCTGATCGAAAACCCGTCGGTCGAGAATCCAGAGAAAATCCGCCGGTCGATATTTCAGGGAAAACCCGTCGGTCGAGATTTGATCGAAATCCGTCAGTGAGATTTGATCAAAATCCGTCGATGAGATTTGATCGAAACCCGTCGGTTGAGATTTGATCGAAATCCATCGGTCGAGATTCCAGAGAAAACCCGCCGGTCGAGATTCCAGAGAAAACCCATTAGTCGAGATTCCAGCGAAAACCCGTCGGTTGAGATTCCAGCGAAGGCCGTCGGTCGAGATTTAATGCAGGCCGTCGGTTGAGATTTAACGCAGGCCATCAGTCGAGATTTAACGCAGGTCGTTGGGCAAGATTTAACGCCGGCCGTCGGTCGAGATTTCACGCAGGCCGTCAATCAAGATTTCACGCAGGCCATTGGTTGAGATTTCAGAGGAGCACCAATTGCAATGAATGTTCATGGTTTCAATGGGTGCATGCAACACATTGGGCGTCAGGTTGTAAGCATCGCTGGTTTAGATTTTCTTGGTTTGTCTTACAGTTTTGGAATGTGGAACTTCAGATTCAGCGTTCTTGCAGTTTGTTTAGTTTCATGTTGTGCTGAATGTTTTAAGAACATGTGGTAATCTGATTTGTGGATGAGTTTTGTTGGAAAACATTTCAGATCAGAGCAGAGGAGCATCGAAAGAATGCTCAGGTCAAATATGACACTTATTTGAAAAGGTTTTGCAAGAAAGACAAGCAAACAAAAAAACACAGAGACAATGCCTATTGGAAAAACAACAATGGAAATGGGCGCCAAATGTTTACGGATTCTCCTCAGCCTCATATGCTCTACCATGCAGCCTAGCTTCTGAGCCTAAGAAGAATATAAATACTAACTTCATTTTTCTTTTCAAACATACACAGATCTGACAGGTCTCAACCTGCAGACAGATTCAGATTTGCATGTCTACGGGCACAAATGTTGTAGTATAATCATCCAGCTTGTCAGAGGATGACTGCAGGGTCTCGACACTTTGTTGTTTATGAATAAGCACTTGCCAATGGAACAATTAACTCCGTTACGAAGCAAGCCATGGTGAACAACATCAGATTTGCAATGCAACACAGTTGCTCAGTTTTCAAGATCCTAAGGCTGTAGCCGAATTTAAGGAAGCTAATCTTACAACTAGAAAACTCTATGTTTATCCACGTAGAGTATCCATGCGAGACCCGACACTTAGTCGATTTTTCGAAATTTTGTTTGCGTGGAACATCCACGCAAATTTTTTTTGAACACGCCTCCGGCCAGTCTACCGGTGTTTTTTTGACACGGCTCCAAAAAATGTATGCGCATGAATAATCGACGCAAAATTGAATTTTGAAAATTCCAGCAACTGTTTGGAAGGGAAGGTTGGCAGCGCCGGAAAGCAATTTTGGCGTGGATGATCCACGATTTGTCCACGCAAATTTCAATTTGTTTACCGGACCAAACCAGAAGTTAAAGATATCCACGCGTGGATATCTTTTGCGTGGATTATCCATGCATTTTTTTTGTTTTTGTTTTTTGCATGTTCATAATGACATGAAATTAGTTAAATAAATATATTTCTAAAGTGAATTATATTATGATTAGGCTATATTTTTTTTTTCTAAAGTGAATTATATTATGATGAAGTTTTTTTTTTTTTGCATGTTCATAATGAAATGGAATTAGTTAAATAAATATTTTTCTAAAGTGAATTATGGTGTTCCTAGATGATTGGAATTTTTTATGAGGGCGGCCACCTACTTTTATAAGACAGTTGACTCGAGCTACCAAGATGGTAATTATGCATGATCTAAGGCTTTGAGAGCCAAGGGTTTAGAGTCTACCCTAATGGCACTCTACCTAATCTCATATCAGAGATCATTTGATATGGATTGAGAGCTCATTTTGTACATACTTCGAAAGATTATCAAGAGATAGTGATTTTGGCAAGTTTGCTCTTTAATGAGGAATTGATGAATGATGAATGTGATATTTTCTGTGTCTAATGAATAGATCTATATCTGAACAAAGTATTATACTTTCCACGTGTGTGACAGGATGTGAAGATCAATTATTTCTAGTTTTATTGTGGTGTTCAAAAGCTCTTGCCAATTAGATGCAAAATAGGTTGAATTGTGTGCTAGTTTTCTATCTATTAGATATAAGTGAAGTCTTTGATGCTTTTTCAAGGTTTTAGTATCCAAATGAGGTTCATAACCTTTGATTTTAACATGGTATTAGAGCCCAAATGCAACCATCAAGACTCAAATACAAGGAAGAGAGAAGCAATTACAAGTTAATGATTGTTTAATTTTTATTGCCCTTATTACTACCTTAAGTTTGATGATGTTCCTTCAAGTGTGAATGAAACTGTAGCAACAAAAGAGTGATTTGATGTAATAAAAAGTGAGATGAGTACATGATGCATTGTTTGAGATACTTGTAAAATTATTGATCCTCCATCAAAGATACAAAATGTTATTGTTTGCAAATGGGTCTTTAAGATCAAGCTTAATCAAGATGGTAATGTGAACAATTATAAAACAAGAATAGTTGCCAAGGGATATGCTCAATTCAAGGGGATTGACTATGATGAAACACTTGATTTTGTCATAGTTTGTGGTGGTGATTTCATTAACTCACATGCTTCTTGTTATTTGCTGCCTTTGCAGCATTTGTTAAAAAATGAGAATTTTCTTGGAACATGAAGCAGTACATCTATCTTCACCGACATTATCTCCAAAAAAATGGGATTGAAGTCAAACTATGTCTATTCTTTTCACTTACTTGACCATAAATGAGATTCTATTTTGGCTAAATAACAATCATTTGAAAGCATTGCAAGAATCAATTTCATTCAGAATTGTAATAATCAATTTTTATTCAGAATTACAAGAATCAATTTCATCAGCGACAACATCTTGCAATTCATCTCCTCTTAGATGATTTTCATCATCACTCTCACTTTCAAAAATTATTTCATCATCATGACTATTAGCATTTCTATTCTCACCATCTATGGAAGTGGGTGCTTCAAGTATGGTTTGACGATTTATTACATCTCTAGGTAGCTCAATCTCATAGTTAAAATGAGGGTTTTTCATTTCATCAACATTTGCACCCTCAAATACTCGTCATGAACGTGGTTCAACTTGAGCTACAAACCACCATATATTTTTTAGTCGATCTGGTTGAAAAAACACTCGCAAAAATCACTATTTTAGAACATATCGAAAACTCAAATACTGAAGTCACTTGCAATAAAATGAAAAACATTATAGCATAGCATGTGCACCTACTCACAGTGACGAGGCAACACCAAAGTGTCAAAGGACTCCATGCTCAATGTTTTTGATGAATCAATTGCAAAAAATCCACTTGGATCCGATTTTACGGTTGCATTTGGCCCTCTACAAACTACCTTGAACCATTTCACATCAAATAAAAAATAGTGTCCACTTTCACCAAATGACACATCATAAATATTTTATATAGTTCCTACGTATTCTATATCTCCTGAGATGGAATTCTGATCTCGTGCACTGCTTTGACTTTCTTGTTAGAAAGATGCTATTACACCACAATCGTGTGTGCGTCTCTTGTTATCAATCCTTTCAACACGAAAGTGGAAACCAAAAGCCCATAAAGCATTATACATTTTGCACTGCCACATGACAAATATGAATATCATAAATAATCACTGTGAATGAACATGGTGTTTCAAAATGATTAAACAAATATTGTTATAAAGAAGAATGTTCTAATAATAAAGTATCCAAAGAATAATACCTTCCATTCGCATCCTCTTGCAAAGTGTCATTCTGTGTTTGATATTTTTTGTCCCTCTTTTGTTGCTTTTTGTAGTGTGTCATGCATCCACTCTATAGTGCATTGCTTGGGCAATGGCTCAAGATCATGTGAACTTGAGGCCATGTGTCTACCTCTATTCTGTTGTTGGCGCTTTCTAGACAAGGCCCTCTTTTTTTTTTCTTCTTCATATAGGTCTAACCATTTATCCATAACTCCACAATTATAAAGCATGAACGTAGAAATTTTTTCTCGTTGGAAGGGTGCCAACCTATGGACCTTTCCCATCCCTTGAGGTTTTTCACTAGTTACCTCTTCGGCTTCCTCATCACGCCACAATAGTGGAGCAGATGGATGTAGTTGGTGCAAAATTTCAGTAACATAAAAGAGAGATTCAAGTACTAACCATCCCTCTGACATGCTACCTTCAGGCCTTGCCTTTTGACGCACAAAATCTTTTAAGACTTTCATGTACCTTTCCATAAAGAACATCCACCTAAAAAGTCACAAATGGTTAAAGATAAGTGTTTTATTTAATGAGTTCATGTATCAATTGATTTAGTTTAAATACACATGCAAAAGATAATTTATGCACTTATACCTAGTGTGCACTGGACCAGCAATAGAAATTTCTTCAACCAAGTGCACCAATAAATGCACTTGTGAGTCCATGATGGAAGTCGAAAAATATCTCTCAAACATGCACACAATCTCCACCATATCCTCATGTCTCTTGCGAAGATCCAGCTCATGGATTTCTTTTGAACACATCCATCTGCATATTCAATACATTTTATGTCTATTTGAATTTCCAATCAATAAATACTAAATAAAAAAATGCACCAAATACATGTAAATACCTGACAATGATTGATAGTTTGTATATGGTCTCACAAATATCTTTTGACAAGCACCCACGAATTGAAATGGATAGATGAATTGAATCATCTTTAGCCAATCATGAGATTTGAGACCTTGCAACTTTCCATCCACTGTGAATGATGACCATAGAGAATGGGCAAAACCAGTTGGTGTTCTAATGTCATGAATAATGGAGCGCACATGGTTAAGCTCCTCCTTAGTGAATGTCCAAGGTACTTTTGGAGCATGATCTTCACCATCCTTTATCCAATATTCTTTTTTGGTGTTTGATTCTTTTAGATCGTGCCTTGCAGCAATGGTATCTTTTTCACCAATCAAGTGTTTCCAAATAGATTCACCCACATTTTTAAATATGTGCATGGGATTAAGTAGGTGATTAATCAAAAGGTTATTCCAATATTCCAAACGATGAAATATAGATAATCTTTTCATACCATCGATTGGCTTTGCTTGAGATTCCTCCCATAGTATTCGCCAATCTTTCACGGACATCCTCTTTGGACGCATCTCTCTCTCAACTCTTCCTCCAAAACCTCTTCTATGAGTGTCTTTGAATGGATGGCCTTCATGCAAGTATTTCTTATGATTTTCATAAACCATTTTTTTGAGACTAAAAGAGTATCTTCCCACAAGATTTGGCCCGCACAAAAAACAAGCATTTTTTCCAGCCGTTTGAAAGTCTGCCCAACAAATGGATACTATCAATCACTATTAAAAAAAGTATATGTCAAAAAATAATTATAGCCATTGTAGTATATCATGTAAATGTCAAGAATTACTAGTTGTATGTAACTGTAAACAAACTCCTATGTACACAAGATAGACATTGTTTGAATGATTACCTGAGCATTCACCTAATCCTGGATAGTCATGGATTGTCCACATTACAATGGCATGTAGTGTAAACTCCCTCTCATGTAAGGGGCGTGAAATGTCATATGCTTTTATCCCCTTCCACAAATCTTCCAACTCGTCAATAAGCGGCTCAAGATACACATCCATGTTCTTAACCTTGCGTTGGCCAGGAATTAAAAGTGCCAACATAATGTGTCTCTTTTTTGTACTCACCAAGGAGGAATATTATAATTTACCAAGCAAACAGGCCAAATGGACCACGTAGTTGCTCGTACACCAAAGGGGTTCACACCATCTGTTGCAAGACCAAATCTCACATTTCTCGACTCATTGGCAAAGCTTGGATACTCTTTGTTGATGTGTTTCCATGCAGGTGAATCTGAAGGTACCCTCATCATCCCATCCGTAGAGGTCGTAGAGGTATGGTGTGCATGCCAGTCCATAAGTTGTCCAAGATATTCACAACAAAATAAACGTTGCAATCTCAGAATTACTGGAAAATGTCGTAAAACTTTGCACGGAATGGTTGCCCCTTGCAAATCATCTCTATATCGAGGAGTATCACAAATGGGACATTTCTTGAGTGATTCGTACCTCCCTCGATATAAAATACAATCTTTTGGACATACATGATATTGCTTGTAGTCCATCCCGATGTTAGACAACATCTTTCTTGCCTCATCTCTTGTCTCAGGCATGACATTCTCTTCTGGGAGAATTTTGTTTTTCAATAGTCTGTACATGACAAAAGAAGTCATTGTAAAAAAAATGTCACTTGATGTCCAAATTGTAAATTTTGTTTCAAAGCAACAATGAGAAGTAGATGAAAAAAAATTTACTCAAATAATGATATGAGGCTTTGGCCACTCCATCTATATTTGGCTTGAAGATTTAATAGAAGTAGAGAAGTCGCCAAACAAGATGTCTTTGCTCCAGGATACAATGCGATATTTGATATTTCTCACAATTTTCTTTCTTCTTTAGACAGAAGTGCCTCCTCATCTTGTTCATTGTGTCTAGCTGCAATATTGTTCTCGTACATACCCCATGACTTCAAATTCATGATTCATTGGAAGCTCATTTTCATCGTTGGAACTTGTTTGCGAAGAAGTAGATCTAGATGAGGTAGATTCAGATGCATTAGTCTCTTGATTAATGCGCTCATCAATTTCCATCGTCTCTTTTAAGCCTTGACGTAGACGACGAGGTAATTGCTTTATATGTGGACCGTTGTATTGCATTCGTCGTCTACATCGACCATTACGAGGATTATTGTCTCCAACACTAAATGAGGATAAGAATCCTATATATCAAAATAACAAGAAGTAGGTCGAAACAATGCTTGATAAACATTTCCTCCCAATACTTGATAGATCTAAATGTTGTATATGAATATAAATTACCTCTTAGTTTACAAAGTATGAACATACCAATGTATCTATTAGACAGATTTGTCTTTTCAACTTGTTAACATTCAATGAACTCAAAGACGAATAATGCTCCTAACATTTAATCTAGGCAAATGACGAATAGTGCTCCTAACATTTGACATATTTAATGACACAAACCAAATACAATCAAGATGCATGGATTATACATCTCTACATATATCTTCACATTTGACTTATTCTCTTTTGCAAACATTTGGGTAGAGGACGGTTGAAACTATACTTGATGAACAATTCCTCCTCAAACCTGATAGATCTAGTGGCACAGACCATTACATAAGTGCCATTTACATTCCTAGTAAAATATTCTTCTTTTCCATTGGTGCGTTCTTCAAAATCACAATTCGTCAATAGAGGGTGGCCAATGGAACTATTTATATATGCAGCAATGTTTTCATGCACATCTGGACGTCCATCAATGTATGTACGATTTGCCCTTGAGATGTTGCCTCCTTGCATGCGTTGCTCCTCTAAAGAACAGACATTTGAATTCAAGCCATATACTTGCATCCTCCATTGGTGACGACACAAAGCATGCCAATCACCCCAATTGTATTGAGGTCCTGCATATGGCATCAATGTCACAACACTATTTAAAGAGACCTCAATACTACTCAATACAAAAAGGCCCAAACCAGCCTCAGGAAAGTGTTCACTAGGCATGATCATGTACATTCAACCCCAATACGTAAATGGTGTTCCATTTAATGGTAATGGTGATTGGAGTGGCCAACACAAATATCTACTTCTAATAAAAGTTTTTACTAATGGTTTCAGGCTAGGTGGAAGAGGAAGAAGGTCAGACAAAAAATCTAGAATGTCTTTTGACACATCAACAGTGCATAGTAATTTGCAATTATCTTTCAAACTAGTCATAATACGTCCAAGACGTGTTCTCTTTTTTAAAGGGGTGGTCAAGTTTGTGGAATCCACGTGGAGTATCATGGAGGACTCGTGTGCAACATCTAGGATAGGTGTGGTTGGGTGGTAAGAACGTTCTAGAGATTTGGAGACATGGATTGAATCACAAGGCATTGATGAACTAATTATATCATGCAAGGGGTCATCATCAACAAGAGCATCATCTAGGGCCAATGATGATCCAAAATCAATATTCATGTGATTTATCCTATCAATAATATTCTCGATCTCTCTTGCAACTCTTTTTCTTGAAACCAACTTATGGTCCTTCTGTAAAAGTTGAAAATGTTAGATGTATTAGTTTCTCTCTCTCTCTCTCTCTCTCTCTCTCTCTCTCTCTCTCTCTCTCTCTCTCTCTCTCTCTCTCTCTCTCTCTCTCTCTCTCTCTCTCTCTCTCTCTCTCTCTCTCTCTCTCTCAAGCATGAAACATAAATTAATATAACACAAACCGTAAACCAGTAGCATGAAACACACACACAAACACACGCACGCACACACACACACCCACCCACACCGACCCTATACACACATGAAGGAAAAAATAGAGAGAACATTATAGAGTGCTAATCAAAACTCCCGAACCACACGATTATATCCTACTCCCGAACAAATAAAGTGCAATTGGTGTCAATATCAATATCAATATATACCTGCTGTTGTGATCATGAGATGAATCGCTATCTGATGATGATGACATCATCGATGACATATATACACTGTAGTCAGCTACTCTATACCACATCATAAGTAATCATTATGAGACCGTATGTTCTGAACAAATATAGTAAAATTTGTTAAAGACATGCCAACATCTAATCTACTTATGCTTAATGTAAATTTAATATTCTAGTAACATTGCTATCAAGAAAATTGCTTGGGTGGGGCAACACATGACGAGCAATCAAAATGAGGTTCATACTGACAAATGTTAGACATCAGTAGATAGTGCGTGCAGGCCTATCTCAACTAATTTAAAGACCACATAGCAGTCAATGTTCGAAGCTCTCAGTTTAAACTCTTGTCTAAGATGAGTGATGATCTCATTCGATCTTTCTTTCAAGATGGAATGATCAAAATCAAACAATCAGTCATATACTCAATTGATTCATTGCCCACTCAATCACTCATTTGATTAATTAATACTTGGCTTGAGCTAGTTAAAGGTAAATCTCTTTGGATTGGCCTAGTGTGCTATGGTATGTCATGATGAGCAATATGCATTCGCCCTTTCTATCTATGGTTGCTTTGTATGCAAGAAATCATATACTAAATAACACACCATTGATCAACATCTTTATTACAATGCTAAATGATTTCAACTAATTACTATGATTTCATATAAGGTTATATAGGTCACACACCAACAATTAGAAAGATATATCATATAGGTCACATATCACTAAGGTCCTCAATATAACATAAATGCTTTTGATCATGAATCTAAATGACCCCATGCAACCATTTAAGAGGCCACGTGACAAAAGCAAAAAAAATTTATTTGACCATGTAATTATGTCATCAAATTATATCAAATCTATGACACCTAGATTATTAATAAACTAAATGTTTTATGACATCACCAATTTGACATAATATTATGTCATAAAATCTTAAAACTTGTCAAATTACTTGTTTGATAATAATATGTACTATTTCTTATCTCATGATTTTGTCCTATATGTCAAATGTCAAGAAAAATAAAATTTATAACAATATAAAACTAGTTTTAACAATTAAATACTACCATAATGATCTTTGGATTGATTTTTTTACATTCCATCATATTAAAACATATATTTTATGTAAAATCTTACAATAAAATATTCTCATAAAATCTAGAAAAGAGTATGAGAATATTGAATGACATTTGAAGCATGCAAGCCCATGTGGGGGACCCTCTCACGTGCCAAGAGAGGGAAAAAAAAACGCGTGGAACATCCACGCGTGTCATTAGAGAAGTTCTAAATCCAAATAAGACCCTTTCTAAAGATTCCTTGTATATTGTTTCTCAAATTTTTCTTACACATGGACCAATCAAAACACTCAAATTTGAAATCTACGTAACGTAACTTTTTGAGTCCACATTTTGATTCCATAATAAAGAACGGCATAACTTTTTAGTGGTAAGTCCGAATTTAGCGGAGTTTAGTGCATTGGAAAGCCCTTGACAAGGGCTTTCCAATGATATGTCACATGACATACTTTTGAACTACGATTAAAAAGTTATGGCAAGTCAAAAGTATTAGTGTTATAGTATTTTAATAATAAAAAAGACATCTTGCACGAATTCTTAAAGGGTCTTTTTGGAACTCAAAACTCCTCTAATGATATTGCGTGGATTATCCACGCGAAACTTGAATGCCAATAAAATAGCATTTCCACGAGCATTCTTGCTCCTCTTCTTTTGCTTTCAAGTTTTATAGGTTTTCTAATCTAGTGTTTAATGCTCTTGCTTGCTATTGCTCTTCTAAGCTCTATAGATCTTGCTTGCTTGCTTTGGTTGCTCTTCATTGCTAGTGATCTTGCTCTTGCTTTTGCTTGCTCTATTGATCTTGTTTGTTCTTGCTTACTATTAATCTATTGCTTTATATTCATTGCTTACTCTTCTAATCTAAAAGTCTTCAATACTCTTTCACTCCCATTCTCCACTACTTTCTAACTTTTAAAGTTTTTCTTTGATACAATGTCTTCACGTGGTAGGTCAAGTGGAAGGTCAAATGGGAGACCATCTAGGAGAAGAGCTCGTGAGGAGCCCGAAGAATATAATCAAGAGTGGTTTGAGAATCTATCTCCTCAACAAAGAGATAGAATCAAAAATCTTGTGTTAACTTCTTCGGGTGAATCATCCGAGAGAAGAGCTTCCGAAGGTGCCCCTTCCCAAGAATCGTGTAGTGTGTATTATGATCTTAATCCACGTGGTAGAGTTATAAAAAATACGCGTGACAATGTAGTTCATGCCCGTTTGCGTGATTTAGTTGCTTTATGTTTTGGTAAAGATTACATGATCGATTGGTCCTCCCAATCGCTTGAAGACAAAAATAAAATAATAGAGACTTTGTATTCTGAATTTCCTCAATCCAATGCTTTTAGTAGGACTTGGGCCTTGAATACAATGTGCCTTTGGATTCGAAACAAAAGGCAATCGATGAGAAGAGCCGTGAGCAATCCCAAGAATCTCACAAAGCCTGGATGGTGCAAGGTGAAAGAGGAATTGTTGCAAAACAATCCCCAAAAGTATGAACAACAACGTAGGGCCACCGCCGAGAAGCTCTTAAAACATGGCCAAAGTCACTTGGGATCGGGAGGAAGGGGCAATCTAGAGGCCCAATTTGTAAGTGCAATATCTTTTAATATGATTCTATTTTTGTAGTGAGATTGTTAATGTTTTTTATAGCTAAACTATATTGTATTGCTAAACTATGTTTTCTTGTTGAATGTAGCTTAGTGATTTTGGAAGACACATGACTGCCATGGAGTACAATCAAGGTTACAATCATGGATATCCCAGCCTTAAGGCTTTTATGAAATCCCATGGATTGTTTCCAATCGTAAACTCTTAACCTTTATTGTTTTGTGATTGTTTACTTTGTGGTTTACAAGTAAGTTTAATCTCAATTTAATTAAATCTTTGATTCTATTTTGTAGAGAGGCTCTACAGCTTCAAGTGTTCATGATGTGAAAGAAAATGTGGAAGAGAACGTGGAAGAGTACGTGAATGAGAGCGAAGGGGAGTTTGAAGATGTGGACACCAACGTACACCTACAAGATGAAGGAGGCGAGAAGGGAGGAAGTGATGATGAGTAGAGGTTTTTAAATTAAATGTAAGGCCTTGTAGAAGGCAATGTAGGAAGAGAGAATTTATTCTCTCATCAATGTACTTGTTTTTTAATCAATCAAATATAATGTTTTGGCATCACATCATTCTTGCAAAAATTGTGAATGCATATATTTTTAGTCCATGAATGCAAATGTATAGTCCATTGAATGCACATCTATTGATTGCAAAATGTATCTATTGATGTATTCAATGCAATGTATAGTCTATTTAATGCACATCTATGCAATGCAAATTTATCCATTGATGAATTCAATGCAATGTATCTATTTTAGCACATGATTTGCATGCTAGAATGCACTATAAAAAGTAATGGAAAGTAATGGAAACCACAATATAATGCATCAATAGATAACAAATTAAGCTATCAACTAATATCAAATGAATCAAAATAAATGTGAATTTACCTTTACTATTGTATCTCCATTGTTTTGCAATCTTTGTTTTTCCTTTTGCATGCACTTGATCTTTGAATCCTTTGCAATGAAAGCTCATTTTTCATATCCAAACCTACATCACAAACAAAAAAGATCTTAAAACTTATGATCACAAAACACATACTATTAACATCCATCAATGAACTAAAAATCCTAAACACTATCAATCTTCTTGTAAGAAATTGGCAAAAATCTAGCTTGGTATTTTTTATGATAGAAGTTTGTAAGTGAATCTCACATTGGTGGAGGATGTTCCCAAGTGTGGAGAATTGTAAAGTAAATAAAAAATGTTTGATATAGGGGTCTCATAGAATTTCATAGTCAAGCATTTAGGTGTAGGATGTTGATAGGGTCAAATTTGGCATAGATGGCAAATTATCCATTTCCACTTGTAATGTCACTATTGAGCCAAAATAGAGTAGGAGGCCAAACTCGTGCCAATTAGAGTGTAGACAAGTGTAATGCTTTTGTTTGATGAAGTTTAAGAGGTCCAATAGGAATTAGAGGTGGAACTATGAGTGGTCCAATAGAATTTGAGGTTTGCTTGAAAATGGTCCAATAGAATTTAGGGGTGCATGGATCAATGGTCCAATAGGATTAAGAGGTGGCAAAGTGTGGTCCAATCATAGTTAAGCATAGTGGTAGCTCATGGATCTACGAGTATGATTGTACTCCTCATTTGGATCTAATTGATTTTGAGATTGAGTGAATTTTGAGTGTAAGTGATTTTCTAGCTTTCTCTCTCTACCTGAGAGCTATTGATGATTTTATCTCTCTACCCGAGGAGAGCAGCTTGTTTTTACTTTGATTACTTTTGGAACACTCCCCACACGTGTGAGTGAGAGTTGGAAGTGATTGAATGCATATAGTAGTGTGTTTTTGCCATAGATTCAAAGATAGATTTTGAATCTAGTCTTGATCTTGGTGCATCTACACACCTTACGAGATCACAGTACATGTTGTGGACAGTCCACACGTGTGAATTCAACATGGTATCAGAGCCTACCTAAGGTTACCATGCATTTTGATCCATTTGAGTGAAAACTATTCATCAATCTTGAGCTAGAAATTGTCAAGATCCATTTTCCTAGCTATCTTGTCCAATTTTGGATCAAAAGAGATCAATAGGGCATTGATTGAGTCTGACCTAGTATTGTACAGAATCAGGTGCTCAGACACGTGTGAGGAACATCCAATTTCAGTTTGGGAGTTCTCTTTCATGTTTGATCCAAAAATCTTGCTAGATAGCTTGTTTTGAAGCTATTTTTGCCTAGATTCTGATGCAATTAGTTTCATTCCAACTGGTTGTGCCAATCAAAAGTTATAAGCTTTTGAAGAGAGTTAGGTAGGGCACCTAGACCTGGGTTTACACATTTGATTTGGTCAAGAGATTGCTTGGTTGATCCAAAATCACAGTTGTATGCTTACCAATCTCATCTATATGTGATCTAGGCATCGTTTCGGGATCTTAGCCATTTTGTTTCATGCAATATCATTGTATTTGAGTCAAATTTGGTTTCTTAGTGTACTTCACACGTGCTAAGAGTGTTTGATCCTAACTTTGCCCATACTCCATCATTTGATGTGAAGTAAATCACGACGACGACGACTAGATTAGGTCTATAAGTTTTAGTTGATGTTAAATCTAGAGAGACTCATGCAATCTTAAAGCACCAATTTTGTAATAAATTGATTGATATTATGAATATATTATTATTACAAATGATCGTGCTATATTGTCATTGCTTTTATATGTGCAATGTTCTTTTTTCAAAAATTGCAATGTCGAATTTTGAGCTGGGGATTGACGTAATAACTAACTAAAAATTCAAAACCATGTGCAATGACGGATTTGTAAACAAGAATCAATATAACATATAGAAATCTAAACGAAATTTATGATGTGCATAAAGCAATGCAATAAAGTATTGTCATTCATAATGCACATGAAGTAATGGAATAAAATATAGGAATGAAAAGTAATCTATGTGCACTAAGTAGTTTAGGAATGAAAAGTACCTCATGCTTAGCTTAGTATTTGATCCAATTGTTAAATGCAACCCAAAAATATTGTTTCAAAAACAATTCATGAACATCTCTTCTTCAAGAACACCACTCCAAGAACAACCCGATAAAAATGTGTGCGCTATTTTTTACGCATTTTTTATTTTTTTTAATTTAATCAGGGACGTCGCAATCCAACATCCAAACACGTCACACGTCTTTTTTTTTAATAATTCTGTTAACAGACATTGGATTCCGACAATTTTTTGGGACGTCAGAATCCGACATTCATGTAGACATCGGATGGACGTCAACAGACAGGGACATCCGTCGGACGACTTTTGACATCGTTTTGTATCAAGAGAATCCGACGTCTAATTTTCTTGTCGGATTTCAACATCCATGTCGGTTCGGAAGTGGCGTTTTTGGATGTCGGATTTTGACGTATACGTGGGACGTCGAAATCTGAGTCTACACCATCGACCAAGAATTGATGTTCGGGATTCTGACAACTTATGTATGTTGGATTCTGACGTGTTTTATGGATGTTGGATTCTGACGACCTCATTGTGACGTGTTTTTTCGATGTTCGTGACAAATTAAAAAATAAATAAACTCGCGATTCACGTCACAAATCGCGACGGGTGTTGTAGTGTAAAAGCTTGATGTCAAGTAACCCAGAGGAAATGTCTGCTCAACATTGACTGATTGATCCCTACAACTGCTAGTGACACAAGATTTACTACATTGACCCTACAGTGCATTTGTCTTTTTTGTTTGTACTCAAACATACAGCTAACACTTAAACGTTACAACTACTGCACTTATTAAAACTTCTCAGCGATTGCCACAACAGTGAAAGCTTCGTAGTTGTGCTTCATGAAAACCCAAACTGTAAAACTGCATTTGTATGATACTGAATATTTCCTTCCTAATATGTTATCAATCATTAAAGTATGTACAAGATACAGATTGAAGTGATCGAATGTATGTAGATTAGAGCCCAAGATGTTGTATTGTGAAAGAATTCAACTACTTTAGTCAAATTTGTAATATTTGTTTATTTGACAATTGAGGCCAATTTCATATTAGACTTAGAATTTAACTTTTCAAAGTTATATTAGTCTAAAAGCATTTGAATAAACACTTTTGGAAAGTCTGGGAAAGTGTGGAACACGAGTTTTTGGTAGATTCAATTTGAGTGTAGAGACATTGAATCTAGTCACAAAATAGTAGGGTTTTTTATTATGGAGGAAAACCAAAGTTTGAAATTAGGTTTGGACCTGTTATAAAAGGATGTAACTTGTGGGAAGAGGAGATCTCTATCTCTCCTATCTCATTTCATGCTTATACATGGTTCTCTTTCATCTATCCATTGGTGCACTATATTTGTGATATCTTGCAATTTTGTATGTAGAATGCTCATTAAATGCTATATTTGGATCCACGCGTGTGAAATACAGTAGCTTACTATTTTTGTATGGACAACAACTTCATTTCATATTTTGATTAATGTTGTATCAAGATCTATTAGAGTTTTCATCTCATTCATAGTGTAGATGTTGATTTTTCTACATTGGCAAGGTTGGTGATTTGCTTGTCTTTCTAACCAAAGATCAAAGGAATATTTTGGGTCTTAATGATCTGAAACTCTTCACATGGTATTAGAGCTCTTGTGTCGTAGATTTTGAAAGGATCAAGCACATCTATCAAGGATTTGGAGGAGATATCAATGCCTAGATTGACTTTTACTTAAAATTAGAGTTCTTTGCATATGTAAATTGGATCTTTTGTAGATCAAAACTCAAAATAGGTTTATGTATTTGATCAATTCCAATTTCACACTTCACTTGTTGAATTTGGCCGATTTTTTATGCATTAGAAAAGCCTAAGTGGTGGCTACAAGATTGCATATCAAGTTTTAGAAATTGCATGTACATTTTGAAATATTCAATTTTTTGTGATTTTGTCAAAATCCTAATTTTGATTGGATATCTAGATTATGAGATTACTAAACTTCATTTGAGTGTGTTTCAATCTTAGGAAGTGGCAAGAGTCATTAGATTGAGGGTAGATTATAGGTTGATCAAGATTTCACTATTCTATATGTTGATTTGCTTGATATAAGTGCTAGAAGAGAATTGAGAGGTTCCATATCTTTGTGATTTCTTTTTGAAAACATTTGTTGTATTTCAAAAGAGTGCTTTTATGCATTGGAATAGGTTGGAAGAGAAGGATCAGCTCATTGCAACATGAAAACACAGAGCAGAAAAGAGAGCCCCAACAGCACACCACATGTAGAGGAACCAGAATCCCCCAAGATGGCTGAAGAACGAGCAAGCAGAAACTCAACTGCTTATTTGTGCATTTATGTATGTGCTACATCCTCAACCGACTTTCAAGAAAAGAGAGCTCCAATAGCACACCACATGTGGAGGAACTAGAATCCTCCAAGATGGTTGAAGAACGAGCAAGCAGAGACTCAACTGCTTATTTGTGCACAAATGTATGTGCTACAACCTCAACCAACTTTCAAGAAGTCATTCTTGATTCAGGTGCAACATCACATTTTTTTACAACCAGACCGATCATTGCTGACTTTCGACAATATGATTCCTCCAAATACATAATTCTTGGAGATGGATCAAGATATGAAGTGAGTGGAACTGGAGTGTTATGGCTCAAGACCAATGGCAAAGATCAAAGATTGGACGATGTCCTATATGTGCCTACATTGCAGAAGGATCTACTATCAGTTGCAAGGATAGTAGATGCAGGCATGCGGGTGGTATTCACCAATAAAGCATGCAATGTAGTTGATGCCATCACCAGTACACTAATCACTCAAGAAATACGTAAAGGCAACCTATATCATCTGAAAGGTACGACCGACAGAGCAAGATCATCAAGTCCATAAGTTGATGGATGTTCTATGGCATAGGAGACTATGTCATATGAACTCAATGGCTTTGTAAAAAGCAAGCTAGCATGGAGCAATCACAGGAGTTAGCATCAAATATGCAACCAGTTCGACATCTTGTGATGCATGCATCAAAGGCAAGATGTCACATACACCCTTCACCAGGGATTCCTTTAGAGCAAAGAGCTCTTGGAATTGGTACACTCTGACATCTATGGACCCTTTGACATACTCTCTGTGAGAGGATCAAGATACTACATCACCTTCATCGATGATTTCAGTAAGTTTTCCGTTGTTTACTTCATCCACAACAAATCTGAAGCTCTTGATAATTTTATAGAATATGTGAACTGGGTTGAGAAGTGGATAGAAAAGAAGGTCAAGCAGATTAGAACCAACAGAGGAGGAGAGTACATCTCCAACCATTTTGTCGACTTTTATACAAGTCAAGGCATCCTTCACAGGAAGACAGCAGCCTATACACCACATGTGGTGTAGCTGAGAGAAAGAACCGAACTCTCATGGAGGCAGCAATATGCATGATGGCCTACTCAAAGACATCAAGATCATTATGGGCTGAAGCAATAGCTACAGCTGCCTACCTGTAGAACAGGACAGGCAAATCAAGCATTCCTCACACTACTCCACGTGAAGTGTGGTGGGGTAACAAGCCTAATCTAGCTCATGTACATGCCTTTGGATGTGTTGCATATGCACACAAACCTGACAAGCTTCGAAAGAAGCTGGATGAAAAAGTCGAGCAGGGATACCTTGTAGGATATGATATTCATTCATCATACTACAAGATCTATATGTCGGAGACCAATCATGTAAAGATTGTCAGAGATGTCAAATTTGATGAAGCAAGAACAATGGCTAATGAAGATCCAATTAGCTATGAAGTTCTTGGCAAGTAGTACTACAACCTGTTGAAATCGATAGAGGGAGTGGACCCTGAGCATCCAGATGAAGATGTTCGAATTTCAGATGGACTGAGTGACAATTCAGATGATGAACAGACCGACATGCAGCATGTACCCAGGACACCTACTACACAGCAGCAACTCTACAGTCAACAAAGGCAAAGCCATCAAAGTGCCAGCTCCAAGGAGATCGACAAGAGAAAGAAGAGCACCAGTTAGATTTGTGCATGATAGCTTAGCTTCAACAGTTGAAGAGTTTTGTGGATTCGGTGGTGAACCACAAACTTATGAAAAAGCCATCGATAGTCCCAACAAGGACAAATGGATAAAGGCAATGGAGGAATAAATGAGCTCCATGCAAGCAAACAAGGTCTACACTCTTGAACCAGTACCAGTTGAGAAAAAGACTATCAAGCGTAAATGGATCTACAAATACAAATATGGACCAGATGGCAATGTATCAAGATACAAATCCAGACTTGTTGCTAAAGGTTTCTCACAGAAGTATGACATCGACTATACTGAAACTTTCTCTCTTGTTGTAGAGCATACATCGATACACATATTGTTTGCTTATGCAGAAGCCTACAATATGAAAATCCATATTGTGGATGAGAAGGCAGCCTTTTGGCATGGTGATCTGAAGGAAGAAGCCTATATGGACCAGCCACCAGGTTTTACCTGTGAGTCATTTCTTGACTATGCTTGCAAAATGCAGAGAAGCATTTATGGACTCAAACAGTTTGCCAGACAATAGTACAAGAAAAAGGATCATGCTCTCAGATCCTTGGGCTTTCAGCCCCTGATGGCCTATTAGAATGTTTATGTGAAGGTCATATATGGAGAAATCATCATCATTGGTGTCTATGTGGATGACACACTGATCCCGTCAAGAAATGACAACCTGATTGCACAGGTGAAGCAAGATATTTCAAAGCACTTTGAAATATCGGACCTAGGAGAAGCAAAGTGCAACCTGGGTTTGCAGATCGACAAAGATCTTAAAGGTGGAAAATTATATCTACACCAATCAAGATACATTCAAAAGATCATGGACGATTTCAACATGATAGATTGCAAGGGAGTGAATACTACCATGGTACTTGGCACAATACTGACAAGTGAAGACTGTTCAAGAGATGATACAGAACGACAAGCAATGCAGCATAAGCCCTACATAAGGCTTATTAGTTCTTTGATGTACTTGGCAGACAATACAAGGCTGAACATTACCTATGTAGTGTTCAGATTGAGCCAATTTAACATAAATCCAGGTCTGACACACTGGAAAATTGCCAAGAGGATTCTGCAATACTTGCAGAGCACAAAGAACTATGGACTATGCTATAGTATACACTTTGCACTTCAGACCCCTTCTATGACATTTGAGTTGGACCCACGCTGATCTGGTGACTGTGGGGTAATCAACGGTTTATATCCAATTCGATCTCAACCATTCATGAACTTAAAGCTCAATCCTCCGATCCACAATGTGTTTGTGCACTGAGAGGAGCTCTTCAAAACATTGGGCACTTATATACACCAGCTCCACTCTCCTACTAGTCGCGCACAATCTGCGCTCCTTTTCTTTTGTTTCTATGCATTCCACCAGGGTTTGGAGACAACCTTGTTGTTTTTCCTATCCTGTCCGCGGCCCAGCACGGCTGCTTAACACACTTTCATATACCCTCGGGCGCCCAGCTACACGCTTTCACAGCTGTGAAAAAGGTTTTGAACTGAGAGAGATCTGAGTTACTACTCCTCCAAACCCTGGATTTCAAGAAATACACCTTTCTTGAGGCTTTCTTAGCCCTTGTCTCTGATTTTTCAGCAGTTCTGACTTAGATTGAGGTCGCCCTACTGTCACTAATCCATAGCTTCAAACCGTTTTCAAAATGGTATCCGATTGAATTCAAGCCAATCACAAATGCCAAGCAACCCTCCTACTGAATTTTGGGCTTCAAGCTTTTTGATTCAGCCGACAATTCCCTATCTCTAAATCCTTTTTACAGTCTCAACTATTCCACGAATCTCCACAGACTCGATTTTGTGCTTCCTAGCCAACAAACTGTCATGAATTCATAGCTCTCCATTCATGTCCGGTGATTGTAGCCACCAAGAGCTCTGATACCAAGTTGAGAATATAGTTTAAATACCTGACCGAATCAATCACCACAACACAACGTCAAGTGCAATAAGACAAGACAACATAATTGCTCTCCCACAAATTGTATATTCACCCTAATAAGCAAGTACAAGGATAAAGTTGCTTAAGAGCACTCAAAGAACTCGTAAAAGAAAGACGACTCGATAATTCTAGAACTGAGCACACGTGGTGCCATCAAAATTAGAAAGCACTGTATAAGTCAATCACTGCTATTTTAACTTATCCCACTTGGTTTCCACTTTTGTAGTTGTCAGCAAGGTCTCCACATTGTAGTAGGCTTCCAGTACAACAGGATTTAGGGCCCTTTGGAAATCAACTGTCGTGCTCCAACTCTTTTCTGAATTTATTATCGGCCAATTATAGGCCCCGACACTTGGAGTCTTTAATGTTGACCACGATTTTCTTCTGGGCATTAGATGGTAAGATGGATCAGCCCTTAAAACCGCAGGAGCCATTAGGTATTCTTTGATCAGCTTTGGGTTGCGCAAGAATACCGCCTTCCTCCACTCTTGTTGGGGATGTAGAAGTGACAGGATATCGACCGATTTCTTCTTGAGGAGCTCCTCAAACTTTCCAGGTAATTGATAGCCACCTGTTGGCTGATTCTGACGAATCTCCAAGATACTCGACCAGAGCTAACCACCGAGGAGGTCTCTGAGAAGACGAGATGAAAGAAGACTGAGAGCCGAGTATGAGAGCCGAGGAATACTAGCTAATATTGTCAAGTAGAAACTGTGTAAGCCTCATGGTGAATCCCGAAAGATGGAATGACTATGTAGGAACTAGTATTTCTAGGCTAATGTAATAAATGCAAGTACACCCCTCTTAAAGAAAGTAGAGTGATCCACCTACTGATGGTGACCTCTAGTGGAGAGCACTATTCCACTTGTAATTTGTGAAATATAGAAATGTCACTAGGATGTCACCTAAGGAGCTCTCTTGTTTATTTAAGAGACACCCTTTGTAGAAGGGAGCTTTTTGTGTAATGCATCTACTCCATGTCCAAATGAGAAGAGCCTCCACGAGTTTGGTGCATCCTTTGAGATATTTGATCATGATTGTTTTCTTGAGTGATTTGATTATCTAAGATACTACTTACAAGACAATACACAATGGAAAACACACTATGGAGCAACCACCCAACCAAGTAGAAGCAACCAATCAACTCTAGAAGCTTCACCCCCAAGCCAAGGAATAAGAAGCATGAATGTAGATTGAAACCCTGGCAATGAATCAATGGTCACAATGAGGAGTAGGGCGAGTTTGGCCTCAATATATAGAGCCAAAAGCAACTTGCGCACATAGCCATGCATAGCCCTAAGTTTCCCATACATAGATTCACCTAGAATAGAGTCCTAAGCATGGACCACCTGTTCATAAAATTGCTATTGATAACTCTACACATGCATACATTGTATCATACCTTGTCTAAACTCCATTTAGTGTGTTCTGGACCTCACAAGAATATTAGTTACTTTTGGGTCACATCTAGTATGACGTGGCATAACTAACAGCTTGATTTACTGGAGTACCGTGTATCCAAGACTAGGAGTATACTGAATCCTACTTACTGGTCATGGACATAACATTCTTCCCTCCGTAAACTGCATCTATCCTTAGAAGCTCTCTAAACATGAGCTGAGTACAATTCTACTAAATTCAATGACTTTTTTGACCAATGTCGGATCAAAAGACAATTCACGCAAGCTCATATTCCTAAAATCAATGGTGTAATCCTGACAAAGATCTGAACGAAAGAACAAGATAATAGTCAATTCAGATTGATATGTATCAAAATACAAGTGAGATGGATGTTGTGAGCACAAGACAATTGTAGGCGAAACTGCATGCTCAGGAAGATAACTCCATTTTGTGAAAGCTATGAGCTTATTATTGACAATCAATCTGAAAAGAAGAATTAATGCGTGAAAGCATCTACAATGTCTTGTCTCTAAGAATTCTGGCATATTGATGTTCTAATGTCCTAGCATATTGATGTTTTCTTATGTCCTAGCATATTTATGCTTTCTTATGTCCTAGAATATTGATGTTCTTATGATCATCATGTATATATCTATAATTTATGGTTGTGTAGATGTACATACAAGGATGTGGTGTGGAGCCTTTGCACCATCTGGAGTAGATCGTGGTGGTTGCTGTCATTGTGTGG
This sequence comes from Diphasiastrum complanatum, assembly GCA_029204225.1. Classification (NCBI taxonomy): domain Eukaryota; kingdom Viridiplantae; phylum Streptophyta; class Lycopodiopsida; order Lycopodiales; family Lycopodiaceae; genus Diphasiastrum; species Diphasiastrum complanatum. The sequence continues at coordinate 31,794,985 of CM055092.1, read as the reverse complement.
TTGCACAGTACAAGAAATTGGCATGAGGAGCCTTCGATTATTTGGAGTTGAGCGTGTTGTTAATGCCGATAGTCGGACAAGTCAGACTTCTGCAACAAGTTGGGTCCGTTGCCCTATCTTTGATAGTAGAGCATTTTTGTAGACTGTGTGACGATGCGAGTAAAAACTACAACAATATGAATGGAACTAAATTAACATGGGGCTTAGGAGAGTAGAGAAATAAATCCAACGGATTCAAAGATAAAACAACATTGTGAATGCTATGATTAGTCTCCATAACGTACTTCAATGTTGAAATTATGTGTAAAACAGATGTGTATTAATGATCACATTGGAATTGTGGTAGCTCTGAAAATCGCGTTGAAAGTCTACGCTCTATCTAGATGTATATTCAACCGTACCTCTTTTTGGCTTAGATATGACTCAAAGATGGCAATCAAATGTGTATAGTTTTAGTTTAGCAATAGAAGTAGCACAGGACTAACGATAGCTCACTTGGGATATTGATTTATGGGCTGACGTGCAAAATAAAAATTTTGTTGATAGCATCCATTATTCAAAAAAGGTTGATGTGATTGTAACCCAATAAGCAGATTGTGCAAGAATTTAAACTTCAATCGTGCATAGAATGACCAGTATGTATGTGAATCTCATGCCAAAAATGAGCTACAATATTAGCTGCTCTCTGAGAACATTGATTTCGCTCAAATACAGACCACTCCATTGTGAGTCAATGTACTCAAGGACATAGACAATCATGCTGTTGCTTTGGAATTCATAGATGGCAGCCCATAACTCATTCAGAAGAATTTGTGCATCGAGTGCACCTCATGGCTCAAAGGTGACTACTAATATTCAACAATGCTCATCAATTAATTGCACTTCAAGCTGGGGTTCTAGACTGACTCCATCACTCCCAAGATAGAGGAGGTATAGCTCGATCATTTGTAGAAGATACATGACTAAGAACTTATCAGATAGCTCATAGATGTTAGTACTCAATAAGCTCTCAATAGAACCACAACAAGCAAGCAAGTAACAAGTTGCTTCCATTGCTTCATAATAGACAATCATGGCATGTCGGAGTTTAATCTTTACTCCTACTCACCTGAATTCATCTCCCGAGTACTCCTCAGTACTCTGTAAATATTCGCTCTACAACATCATGCAGCCTTACTCGCATAAGTCGCACAGTCTATATATATATATATATATATATATATGTCAAATTTTGAAGCAGAGCATGATCGACTTCGACATACTCGACTTTGACTCCAACCACATCGACTCAAGGACAAACAATCAACTTGAATCATTTGACACCCTCGACGTCTATCAACTGTCACCACTCAATGGGAAGCTCTCCCTTTGCTCTACCCAAGACAGACTATGTCACCGATCACTATGCAGTAACTGCAACACTTCACGATTGTTACCTACACAGTTCACACCAAACGGTATAGTTGTAATCTTCACGAGAACTTCAACTGATGTATGTGTATACATAATAATCAGTTGATCAATATATACATGAATATGATAAGAGAAGAGCCAGCATAGTAGGATTACAACACAGTGCATTAGTAATGTGAACCATTTTTGGGCACATGATTGTAATTCGATCGTTGTTACTATAACAAGCTAAATTATATATAGATTCTCTATTTCTTTATGTGTGTTTACACTAATGAATACTTTCTGATACTCTATGCAAGGTACATCTTTAGGGATCCGATTGATCAATAAGCTCAACAGAGATGCTTTCCACATGTGTAAATTCAAAATGAAAATGATACTCATTGAAAAAGCACTTTGGAGATACGTCAATCGTTCAATAGCCAAACTGGCTGAACCTGAAATGTTGACCAAGCTAAGGATGGAAAAGCAAATCTTGGCATTGTATCTCTGAATCTTAAATATTCACAAATAGCTCATGTAGCAAATTGTTCAAGTTCTAAAGAAGCATGAGACATTATTTTTGGTTTATATGAAATGGCCGATGTTTCGACTCATCTCTTCTTGAAAAAGAAGTTCATGTCGCTCAAAATGAGTGAAGGAACCTCAGTCACTGATCATCCAAACAAATTCAAATAGCTACTCCACCAGCTAGCTACAATAGGTTCACCAATATCGGATGAAGATGCTAACATGTCTCTTCTATCCAGTCTTCCTCCCTCTTACAACAATTTAGTATTGCTTTTGATTAATGCTTTTGACCTGTCTCTACAAAAGTTGACAGCAATTTTATTGCAGAAAGAAGTAAGAAGGAAAAGCCTATCAACGTCAAATGTGAAAATAGTCACCCTCTATTCGAATAAGCAATAGTTCCAGAAGAAGAGAACTTCAAAGGACAAGAAGACTAAAGTTGAGTAGACTGATTCAAACCAGCAACTACAACAGCACGATCGACAGCATCAAAAGTTGAAAACCAAGCCCTTCTGCAAGTACTACAAGAGAACCGATCACAACATCAAGGATTGTTGAGTTCTCAAGCACAACGAAGCAAAGAAGTAGATGCAACAGTAGGATGGAGGATTTGATTCTGCCAAAACTTCTCATGAAGATTCGACACTACTGATGGTACAAGATCAACAAAGTAGAGATGCTATGTTATGGTATCTCGATTTCGGTGCTTCTCAACACATGACTCCATGTAAATTCATATTTGAAGAACTCGCACTAGCATATTCGAAGTATATTTACTTCAGTGACTCAAGTATACTTCATATTGAAGGCCAAGGATCTATACACCTTCATCTTCCAAATGGTAACTCAACATTGTAAATGATGTACTTTATGTACCCAAACTGACAAAGAATTTATTATCTATCAACAAGATCACAAATCAAGGCTGTAGAGCTTTGTTCAATCCAAGACAATGTACCATTGTGGATAAAGATAGTAATGAAATCCTCTGTGCAATTAGAGAAGGTAATTTGTACATCTTGAGTCATGAGTATGCACTTTCCACCAACGTGAGCACTTCAAATGCTTAGTTAGGACATTTAAACATGAGATCGATCTTGTATATGAATCACAATAGCATGGGTAAGGATTTAAACAATAATGCTACCTCCACTGACATTTGACCTGTTTGTGAGATGTGCTTACTAGGCAAACAGCCTAGATCAAGATTCCCAAAGGAACAAGCCACTAGAGCTAAGTCTTGTCTAGAATTGATACATAGTAATCTATGTGGCCCTATGAGTATTCTCTCTTTAGGTTCAACACTATATTTTATCACTTTTATCGATGACTATTCGAGATTCACCAGGATTATGTTCATCAAGAACAAGTATGAGGCATTCAACTACTTCAAAGAATTCAAGCAATTTGTTGAGACACAGATTGGTCAAAAGCACAAGGCCCTTTTCAAAGAGTGTGGGGGAGAATATTTGTCAGACGAAATGTCCGACTACTTATCATCATGCGACATTCATCATCGGTTCACCACCAGCTACACCATAGCAGAATGGAGCAGTCGAGAGGAAGAACCGAACATTACTCAATGTGGTACGATCAATGATGTCAAATGCTTAGTCACCCAAGAATTTTTGGGTTGAAGCAATTTCAACAGCTCACTATCTGTAGAATTACTCAAGCACTAAAGTAGTCGACTCCTAGACTCCATTTGAAGCCTATCATGGATACGAACTGAGTCGGAAGCACCTCCGAGTGTTCGGTTGTCTTTGTTATGTGTAGATTCCTTCTGACCCGAGAAAGAAGCTCGATCCTATTAGTTGCAGAAGTATTTTCATCGAATACTCGACATCACACAAAGCCTATTGGATCTATGATGACGAATTGAGCCGAATCACAATCAGTCAAGACGTCATCTTCCTCGAAGATAGATTTTATGACTTCAAGCAGAAGCAGCCAATGTAGGAGTTTGTTCCAATGACTTTAATCACCATCGACAGGCCTCGACTTGCGATTGTTCCGACAACAATCTAAGATACCCATGTTACATAGCTAGGAGAATCATCATCTCAGCAACCAACCTTTATTCAAAGGTCTGTTCGACATCGACATGAGCCTGATCGTTATGTCCCTCAAGCATTCATCAGTTATGATGAACTAGCCTCAGTAGCAGATGCACTGTCAAGTTCAAATGTAGAAAAATGGCACACAACCATGAATGTTGAGTATAATTCATTGATGAAGAACAAGACCTGGTCTCTTGTCAACTCTCCTCCTTATGCAAAGATCATTGACACTAAGTGGAATTTCAAGTTGAAGCTCAATCCAGATGGTTCGACAGCCAAATGGAAAGCTCAACTAGTCGTCAAAGCATATGAACAAACTTATGGGATTGAATACATTGAGACATTCAGTCTAGTAGTAAGACTTCAGTCAATTCGATCATTACTTGCCATTGCAGCTGCCGAAGATCTGAAGTTCACCAGATGGATGTTCATTTCTGAACGGGTATATTCAAGAAACATCTATATCTATCAACCCGAAGGTCACATTTTTTTAAGGCCAAGAACACAAGGTATGTAAGTTGCAAAAAGCTCTCTATGGGATGAAGCAAGCTCCAAGGGCCTGGTTTGATAGAATCAGTCGATTCTTGTTGTAGCATGACTTTACTTCAAATTTTGCCGACTCTAATGTTTATCTCAAGCACATAGGTTCAAGCTATGTTATAATAGCTCTATATGTTGATGACTCTCTAATCACCAACAACTCGAATTAGTTACTACAAGAGACAAAGTCTCTATTGTCAAAGAAATTCAACATGACTGATTTAGGCCTAGTGCATTGAGATAACTAGATGTTGTGCCTCATGATTGAGATTTCCCTAGCCGGCCGGTGAAATCAAAACACACTGTGGTTTTCTATTAACAAAATTCTTATAAGTACATTGCGAGTGTCTTCATGAATACCTAATTTAACCAAAAAAATATCTACAGAAATTTAAAAATCCTCTTCGGCCATAATTGGGTAGGTTGGATGTCCGAATTGTAAATACAATGCATACAATATTTTATAATAATCAGTCATTTTATCTCGATTTTATCATAAAAATTTAAAAATTGTTACAATTCAAGTCCGATTTTTTTCATGATAAAAATCTGCTAACAAAGAGTATTTATAAAAACCAAATTACACTATACATATAGTTTTTACTTTGGCAATCCATGCATGGCCCAGCTTGTCGTTGATGAGATGCGTGTCTTGTTGACTTGCCTCGTGGCGAGACCAACTAGTCCTAGTTAGTTCTACTTTTATTCTAACTCTCTCCCTAAAAGTAGAATCTACTTTTCATACACTCATGTACATAGCATTAAAGTTAACAAACTTTAAGTACAAAAAGTTTTGATCTAGACTTATCAAACTTTTCTCTAATGAGTGGCTTAATGAAAATGTCAACTAATTGTTCATGTGTGCTACAATGAACGATATTATTTCTTTACTCAACAGCCTTTCATGTATGAGGTGATAGTGAATCTCGACGTGATTGGCCCTCACATGAAACACTGGATTCTTCGCTAGCTGAATGCCATTCTGACTGCCATTGTGTATTGTTGTCCGTTTTTCTTGCTTCATGTCCATCTCCTCCAAGATTTTCCTCAACCAAATGGCTTCCTGGGATGCGCTACACATTGTCTTATACTATACTTCTATTGTGGAAAAAACAAATGTACTTTGCTTCTTACTAGACTAGGAAAAAAAACTACCACAAAATGGGAATACATACCTATAGGGCAAGCATCCCGAAAGGAGCCAGGAACCACGACTTAGCTTCCCGACTTTCAACTCTTGTCGTCCGAACCCACTTGACATACAAACAGCCAACTCACCAACAACAATCAGACTCAAGCCGCCCGACATACATCAAACTTAACTAACTCGAAGCTTCATTACAAATGAGTAACATCCATTCCAAGCAAGTCGTCAGACTAAACCAGCTGAAAGCTTCGTCACGAGTGTTGTAAGCCAACCTGAGGCCACTGACAGCCATAAACAGGCAACTTCCACCCAAGCAAGCCATCCAACTCAACCGATAGGTTAGAGCCCATTCCCCAAGAGCTTAACCCATTCACGTACACTCAGAACCACAAGCCGCGACATATATGAAAACAACCAGTTCTTGGACCGAATGGTCCCGATAGCATATCACTGGTGTCTCACACCAAATGGTCCCAACGGCATACCACTAGCGTCCTGAGATACGACCCTTAGCTATGTGCCAGATCAAAAAAGTGACCTTCCAACTGGCGCTTTTACTGAAAATCCTGAAAGCCAGAAGGTAATCAAAGTCCATTTCAAGAGGATGCTATGTTCACAAATGTTAGCAACTCTGCCAACACAGAGAAAATAAATAAATAAATAAATAAATAAAACTCTGTGGCATGTGTTTTGTAAGACCACATATGAGTATCTGTCAATAAACTTCAGCCATGGCATGTGTTTTGTAAGTCCATGAGTAGAAGCTTAAATAATAATAAAATAGCTTAAACTTAGATTTAGAACTTAGACTTAGGAAACTTAAGATTAGAAATATTTTATCTTAAGTTTTCCTAAGCTAAGAAATTTGAAGTTCTAAATCCTAAGTTAGAAGTTCTAGAAAGGCTAGAAACAGATTAGTCCCATAAGTTAGTAGACACTTATGGAAGACCCTCCTTGCCATAAAAGGAGAGGTATTTGCATTGTAAACAACACTTTGTGATTAAGGCAAAATTACTATTGTGATTATCTTGCATTTCATTGTGTTCCCATTGGAAGGTGCATAGCTTGAGGGAAGGTGCTCGGGCCTCCTCTTGCCTCCTTTCATTGGCCTTTAATTGTGGCATGGTTTTAAGTGTTTATTGCTTAGTTTAGCCGCAATTCTTATTATCTCCCTTTGGGTGTTACGTAGGATTTAGTAATCTTGCTAGTTGGGTTTGCCTTAGCAAGGAATTTTATTGTTGTCATTAATTAGCTTTATTTATGTTACGGGCACTAGTTGGGCAAGCCTTAGTGTTCTCATTCTTGTTGATTCTCTCCGTATTCTGTTGAAGCTTGTTGTAGAAACTTAAAAAGTGGACGAATCTCTACATCCTTATACTACACCCGTAAGTAGATCTAGCCATTGCGTAAACTAGAAATACTTCCAACATTGGCGCCATTGCCGCTTTTTAAGTATTTGAACCTAGCTTCTTCTCCTCTTTCTTTTGTTTTTTTGCTTCCGTGTTGTATCTTTGCTTGTGTGCTTGTCTCTATCTACCAACAAATAGCATGAGTCATCTCTCCAGGTCCTACACGAGCTGCGGAGCAACTTCTCAAACCGGGGGGAAGCAACAAAAGAGTCAACTTGGCCATTTTCTTCAAAGAAGTGACCCAAATGACCTTTTTCACAACCAAAAAGGTATATCAAAATTCATCAGCCTGTCTGCAGCCCTATTAGACCCTGATCTTTCATTTTAACACCTCCACAAATTCTGACCACGGTCAGATTTTGAGAAAACAGCCTGATATACTATCGAAATCCCTTATTTCTCACCCAAATCTTTGTCCTAGAATTCGTGGCTTCACTGAGGCTATATCTCATCAAGATCAGTCCTCCAGCAGGTCCGTGAATTCTATTCCAGAGATTTTGCCCATTTACTATCAGAAAATCACATTTTTTTTCCATGTCACCCTTTTTGGCTTTGAGGGTATCGATGGTTTGCTGCATGTTGGATACCTTCAGTTGGAGCTGGTTCTGGAGGTGGAGTAGCATCTGTTGTTGTTGTTGATTGTAATTCATGAGGTTCTGGATCTACAGTTGTTGTTGTTTGTTTTCCTCCTCCAACCTTGTTTTTTCTTTCTGAAGGTCTGCCATAGCACCATCGTTGAATTGCTGCATAGTATACTGCCCCCCTAGGGTGCCGAATAGATTGTATTGGAGCTCATTCACCAACCATACCGGTTTTTGGGTTGCAAGAGGTAACTACTCTTAAGGACCAATGTCGGGGAGGGTGCGTGTGTAGTTAGGATACAACATTGGGTTAAATGGTAGAAAATTAGGAGCAGGGCTAGACAGAGGTGTATGAAAAGTAGGTGGGGATGATTGTGGATTGAGGGGTGCAAGAGGTGGGGAGATATTGCGTGGCGGAGATTGTTGGATTGGGTTAGTGGTGATAGTGGTTGATGGAAGTGCAGTTAGTAATTGTAGTGCAAAATCATCTACGTTGACTAAGGAGTCAAATAGGGTGGAAATTTGTACATGTGAGGGCTTTCGTGGAAGTGTGGAAGTGAAGCCCGTGTTGAGAGTTAGTGAGGCTATGGAGGTGGCAGTAAATGGTGGGAGTGGTGGTGGGAGTGTGAGAGCAAGTGATGGAGAGGAGATTGCCTGTGTGGACGGAATCATGCCCATAGGATTAGAGCTGACAATGCCTGCCATTTCAGAGCTGCATGTTGCTGCCCTTACTACTTGTCTGCATTGCTGGGCCTGGTGAAATAAGGTCGCTTGCTGCCCTAGGACCTCCTTTGGGACCTGATATGGTTTAAGGCTCCCTCCGGATTCAGCATATTCCACCTCGATGTCCTGGATAGAATGTCATGTGGGACATCGGCTTCTGTGCTGATCGCCTTCCCTTTATGCTTCTTAGTAGGTGGGGCTGGTGAGACCGGTTTTGTTGTCAGTGGGGGGTGGCTCGCTTTTTTGTGCTTGGATAAACATCATCCAGCTCCATGATGGCAACAGTTGCTCTAGACCCCAATTGTTTGGTGACCAACATGTGGAGGAGATACCCACATTTGGAAGTTGGTTTTTGGGATTTCAGAGCGCTGCACAGCTTCTCTGCTACCTTCTCAGCCCACTTGTAATTTTGAGTGGGATCGTCCATGGTGAGGGTCAAAGAAAAGAGGTCGCTCGGAGGTATGCACTTTAACCATGGTGACGAGTATTTTTGAGGCGGCCCGTAGATGGGGATCCATGATGAGGTGGATGGCGATCCCGTCGTTGGTTTGGGCAATGGTTTTGCCATCCTCTGTCAGAAACTTGGTGGAGTACTTGGCATCATAGCTAGTGCCCTTTCCATGGATTGTCTCTCCGAGATTAGGGAAGCCGATGCTCTGGAGATCCCCAGGAGAGACGTTGATAATGGTATAGCTACCACTCTTGGATGTAATCCGAAAAGTTTGGAACTCATCCGAATAGGTGGAGTCGGCTGTTCGGATGAGGCTCTCGCTCTGCTGGTCCCGGAAAAGTGTCAAATCAAAGCCAAGATTGGTGAGGATATCCTTGGCCAGGGTGAGCTGCTCGGGGGTTTACGGCGATGCAAGCTAAGCGAGGAATCGCGAGAAGCCATGATAGCAGTGATTTTAGATTGCTCTGAGAATTTTGAAATTTTTTTTGCATGAACTCGAGAGCAAAAGGAACTCATGGAGAGAAGGGCGGAGGACTATATAAAGACTTTTTTTGGCAGGAATTCAAAATGTCACTCAGAAATTGTCCTCAGTGTCCACGATTTGTTGATGATGGTTGTAAATTTCGAGGCAACATTCTGAGGGCCCGCGAATTCTTGTAAGTGATTTTTTTTATGCCAAAAGAGAAAAAAACGTCTGACAGTGCAAAAAAACAGAGAAATCGTGAGGATCAATTTGAGCTCTAGCGAATTGTTTGCGAATTCTGATAGTGGATATCTGATGGAAAAAACTATTTTTTTCTATTTTTAAATTTTTTTGTCTCTAAGACAGAATTCACGGAGGCCAAAAATGAATCGTGCACTGTCAAAAAGGGGTTAGGTGAATTCTATCTGAGATGTTGTGAAAAAAATTTCTTCTAAAACTAATGACTCTTGTGCTTTTCTCAGAGAAAACTGTTGGTATACCAGATCTAATGGTATCTTGATGGTTTGAACAAGAAAGCACAACAAAAATGTTGTCGAAATGGCATGCAGACAAAAAAGGAAGAAAAATAGTAGGAAAGAAAACAACTAATACATATCAAGATAAAAACAGGGTTCATTGTACTTTCTCAGTCGGCTCCCATTGACCACAGTGTTGAGGATATCACCTTGAAGGGTTTGGAGTTGTACATATCCAGAGGCAAAGATTTTTTTAATGACGGAAGGTCCTTGGCCAAAAAATTTCAGTTTGCCTTTGAAGGCTTTGGCCTAGTATAGCAGGACCTTATCTCCAACCTAGAAATCTCTAAGTTTCAATGATCGATCATGCCATATTTTTTGTCATCGTTTGTGGACTTGTTGAGCATGGATGCTAATCCTTCGGGTTTCATAGAGTTGCTCGAGATGGAATAACTTGTTTGCTAGATTCTGATGAGTATCAAGCTCAAGCTTATAGGCTACTCGAAGGGAGGGGATATGGAATTCCACATGCATAACGACTTCTTGGCCATATGTGAGCTGGAAAGGGGTTAATCCTGTAGCTCGCTTTAGGGTGGTGCGATAAGCCTAGAGAGCAGCATGGAGTTTGAGTTCCCAATCAGATCGGCTGGATTCGACGGTTTTGGTGAGAATTCCACATAGGAATTTATTGGTGGATTCTGCCTGGCCATTGCAGCGTGGATACTATGGGGAACTTTTGAGATGTACCATAAAAAATTTGGAAAAAAGATCTGCTATGACAGAGTTAAGGAAATGTGTACCCCTATCACTGATAAGCTCTAGAGGACATCCGAACCGAACTATAACCTATTCATAGAGAAATTTGGTGGTAGAATGAGCATCAGCATTGCGAACAACTCTTGCTTCAGCCCATTTGGTGCAATAGTCCGTAGCTACTATGATGTAACGAGATTGTATGTGTCGAGCAGCAGGACTAACAGGTCCAACATAATCAATTTTCCATTTCTGGTAAGCTTGATTAGCGGTTACAGGGTGTAAAGGCATGTAGTCTATTTTTTGAAAGCGTTTTGTGCATTGGCAGACATCACAAGCCTTAGTGTAATTGTGCGTATCCTTGAAGAGTGTTGGGCACCAAAAACCGGCCAAGAAAATTTTCTTAGCAGTTGTTTCAGAAGAGAAATGGCCAGCACCAATACCTTCATGAGTGAGAAAAATTACAGAGGGTATTTCTCCTTCAATAAGACATCGTCGAATAATTCCATCTAACCCTTGCTTGTAGAGTTGTCCTACAATTAACATATAAGGTTTAGTTTTTAGGACCAACGCACGTTGTTCAGGTTTAGAGAGGGAAGGATCCATCTGCCCTGAAGTTAAATATTCTGTAATTTCCTTAGCCCATACAGGTGTAGAGTCAACTTGGAAAAGGATTGCATCTGAAAAATCATTATTGACGCCTTGATCAGGGGTATGAAGGTTAGGGATTCGAGATATATGGTCTACTAGAAAATGCTGAACTCCCTTACAAACCATGATCCTAAACTCGCAGTAATAGGATCCATCTAAAAATACGGCATGTGGTCCAGGTCTTGTTGATGAGATACAACAGTGCTTGATGATCAGTGAAGAACGCAAATACTTTTCCTAGAAAATAATGGTGAAACTTCTGAACTACATATACCATTGCCAAGGCTTCATGTTTGGTAGTGGTATAATTGACTTCAGCAGGTATCAATTGTCGACTAAGAAAACGGATTGGGTAGTCCTTTTTGAATTCTCCCGGTTGGGTGAGTACTGCTCCAATGGCATACTTGGATGCATTGGTATGCACATGGAATTCTTTAGAATAATCAGGAGCTCGGAGGATGGGTACATTGGTAAGGGCTTCTTTGAGTTGATTAAAGACGACGCGTTGTTCATCCGTCCATTTGGGAACTACAACTACTTTGTAGATTAAGCGTGCTTTGTTCGCAAAATCGAAAATAAAGCACCAATAGTAGTTGGCATGGCCAAGGAAGGAGTAAACTTCACGTATCGTACGCGGTTCCAGTAGATTCTGAATGATAAGGATTTTTTTAGGGTCAATGGCAATGCCATTTCGTGAGATAATATGTCATAACACAATACCATGGGTTACCCAAATCTGGCATTTTTCAGGATTAAGAGAGATGCCGAACGGTTGACATTGGATAAATTTTTTTTTTGAGCACATACAGATGGCGTATTTCTTCGAAATGTGCTCCTAAATCGTCCAAGTAAACTTCTAAGGTATCGCCCATCTACTGAGAAAAGGCCACTTGCATAACACGTTGGAAGGTGCTAGGAGCATTTCAGAGACCAAAGGGCATGACTTTCCAGCAGAAGGTTCCCCATTCTGTGGCAAAAACGGTTTTGTGTTGATCTTTTTCAGCGATTTGGATCATATTGTATCCGCTAAAGCCATCTAAGAAGGAGTTAGCCTCATCTCCTGCTAGATTTTCTAAGATGGATTCTCTGAAAGGTAATGGAAAATGATCACGTTCAGTGATGGCATTAAGTTTCTTAGAATCGACACAGATTCGGAGTTTTCCATTTTTCTTAGGGACGATGACGATTGGGAAGACCCACTCAGTATGCTCAATTTCATAGATAAATCCCGCATCTAAGAGGCATTGTAATTCTTCTTTGATCTTGGCCTTATAGATGGAATTGCATCTGTATGGACAACTCGCAATGGATCTTGCACCCGGTTTAAGCGGGATACGATGCACCGCTACTTGGGGTGAGATGCCTTTCATGTCTTTATAGGTCCAAACAAAGACATGTCGATATTTTCATAGGAGCTTTTCAAGCCATCTGCGTTGTTCGCGATTGAAATGAGCTATGACGTGGACAAGATATTTGTTGGTTTCATTTGGCTCACTCAGGGAAAGGATTATGGTTTGTGCAGGGCCTTCGTAGGGTGAATTACCAGTTGGCTCACGTTGAGCTTGGGATAATTGGATTGTAACATCCTCGATCGTATAGTCCTTAAAGTATGCAGGAACATCATGGGTTGGAGATTCGAGGGGGGCCTTGCCTTTCTCTTGCCGGGATGGTGCTTGGAATTTTTCGGGGACTGGTGTAGGACTAGAGGCAATCTTAGGAACTTCCCGAACAATGGTGAGGTCACCTGACAGTTGAATTTGAAGTGGTTTTTTCATTTTCTCTTTCATAGTATGACCATAATTCATCTAATTCATTAGTAGGTAGCCATGTAACATTTAGCAGTTCATCGTGGAAGAATATCAATAAAATTGATATTGATGATAGGTGTATCTAGATCAGGTAATTGGTCGTGATCGATCAGGAGTGGAGAGGCGCAATTATCCTGATGTTGGGCACAGTAATCGGCATTCACACAATCAATGGTAGCTAGACTGGGACTCCAGTTTATGATATCAGTAGATTTAACATAATGACCTTTTTCGTGGATGGACTGGTATGGCTCAAATACTGAGTTGGTGGTTGAGGATCCCTCGTCATGGATGCGTGCAGGTTTGAGTTTACCCGTTGAGTCAATGGTGACAGAACTGTCACGATTTCCAAAAGTGACTCGGCCTTTGCTCCAGTCATGAACGACTCATGCATTGGTGAGCCATGGACGACCAAGTAGTAATTCATAAGAATATGCATTATTGGGAATATCAAGTACTACGAGATCAACAGAAAACTTGAGACCTCCTAGTTTGATCAACACGTGCGGAAGGAAATCGGTAGGTCGAACCACACTTTGATCAGCCATCCGAACCTGACAAGTAGGTTTGGCTAGCTTGTCTCTCAGATTCCATTCCATCATGAGGGATGTGGAAATGATATTAACCCCGGAATCTCCATCGAGTACTGCTAAAACTTCACGGGATTGATAATGGGTAGCTGGGATTTTATGTTGCCTCGTTCGCTGAGTGGATTGGTTAGATGTAAGGGCATTTCAGGCAACTCATCAATAGTGGTGGTGGTATTGGATTGGATCTGTTGTTTCCACTGGCCAGCATGCTTCCATAGTACATGGAAGGAAAGAGTGACATTGGCTTGTAGTAAATCTCCCCAAACTTCGGTACCTTCAAGGGTTTTGCTTTCAAAGGGCTTGTGAGGTACTTTATGGGAAGATTGTTGGTTGGCATTGCGGATTTGCTGGCGATACTGATAATGTAGACAAATTTCTTCAAATTGGTGAAGGTAAACTATCGGGGTTGAATCGTCACTTGGAGGAACAGCCTGTGGTTGAGTTTTGCTTGGTGCAAGTGTAGGGGCTTGGCGTTGGGTTTGTGTCCGAGTCAAGACCCAAGCAGAATGTGTTTCGATTGGTAAGGTTTCTACTTGCACTAAACAAACAGGAGCGGCTGGCTTAGATCGGGATGGGCAGTCCTTCACATGATGTTCAATACCACAGTTTTCACAAGCTGGAGAAAAGCGAAGTTTATCTGGACAGCGAATACTAGGATGTTTACCTACACAGATAAAGCATCTTCGTATTGCGGGCAGTTGATGTGCGACAAAGACATCTTAGTTTGGATTGTAAGCTTGGGCATTGGGATCCACTGGTTGAGCATTAGAATCATAGGTATAGTAAACAACCGTTTCAGTAGAGTACTGTAGTTGAGTATTGTCTTCCACATAGTAGGTGGCCGAATCGATGGTATTCGGATCAAGATAATGGACAGCGTTTTGTGGGGCAGGTTGGTTAACAACAAACTGTTGACGTGGAGATGGGTATTGATTTGGTGCAGGTGGTCGTGGTTGGTAAACCCCTGGTTGTGGCACAAGTTGTTGTGGCGGGTAAGGGCGGTAAGCTCGATAGATGGTTGGTCTGGTGGCTGCTGGAAAATGATTACGCAGTTGAGGGCATTCATTAGCAGTGTGATGCTGTGAGTAGATTGGACACCAGACATTTTTCCTTGCTGGAAAGGACTTCTCAGCAATCTGTTTCATGGCGATTTGGAAATCGGCAATGAGTTTAGCCATATGAGATTGTTGAGTTTTTTGCCAGGTTTCCATTTGATGTAGAAGTTCAGAAGACTGAGCAATATTATCAGACTTCGGGTGATTAAGACGGTCCGGATTCTTAGATTTCTTTTCACGACGGTCAAAGTCATCGTCGGAACCTTCGTCTTCTTCACGGATAGCATCGATCATCACATCTTTAAGTTGATCATAAAGGTCAACTAGTTTGGGCTGTAGCAGATATTTTGCGGATAATTGCGGGCTGGTGGCATTTCTGGCAGAACTTAGAGGTTTTTGGGATCGAGGGTTACCCCCAATCGCCCTTGATATCAATAAATCCTTGCGAATGCAAGACTAGCATATCAACGTTGCAAGGCTCTATTATCGCGTTGCACTCACTTCCGCCCTGCACGTTGATATGGTGGAGCTATGGAAAACCCATAACTTTCTCCAGGGTATGCTCCATTATTACAAACCCATGCCCTTCCTGAACAAATTACGGTGACAAATGATGGAGGGCATCGGCACGACAATCTACCACTTCCGACAGCAACAATCTCGCCTCCAAAAAGCACAAAAGATCCAAGACGAAAAGGCGTCGATTGGTGTGGGACCACCAATCCAATGAGGGGGATAATGTTAGCAATTGTGCCAACACAGAGAAAATAAAAAAAAATAAAAAATAAAACTCCGTGGCATGCGTTTTGTAAGACCACATATGAGTGTCTGTCAATAAACTTCAGTCATGGCATGTGTTTTGTAAGTCCATGAGTAGAAGCTTAAATAATAATAAAATAGCTTAAACTTAGATTTAGAACTTAGACTTAGGAAACTTAAGATTAGAAATATTTTATCTTTAGTTTTTCTAAGATAAGAAATTTGAAGATCTAAATCCTAAGTTAGAAGTTCTAGAAAGGCTAGAAACAGATTAGTCCCATAAGTTAGTAGACACTTATGGAAGACCCTCTTGCCATAAAAGGAGAGGTATTTGCATTGTAAACAACACTTTGTGATTAAGGCAAAATTATTATTGTGATTATCTTGCATTTCATTGTGTTCCCATTGGAAGGTGCATAGCTTGAGGGAAGGTGCTTGGGCCTCCTCTTGCCTCCTTTCATTGGCCTTTGATTGTGGCATGGTTTTAATTGTTTATTGCTTAGTTTAGCCACAATTATCTCCCTTTGGGTGTTACGTAGGATTTAGTAATCTTGCTAGTTGGGTTTGCCTTAGCAAGGAATTTTATTGTTGTCATTAATTAGCCTTATTTATGTTACGGGCACTAGTTGGGCAAGCCTTAGTGTTCTCATTCCTGTTGATTCTTTCCGTATTCTGTTGAAGCTTGTTGTAGAAACTTAAAAAGTGGACAAATCTCTACATCCCTATACTACACCCGTAAGTAGATCTAGTCATCGCGTAAACTAGAAATACTTCCAACAACAAAGGGCAAAACCAAAAGTAAGTGGTCTAAAGGGCAAGATCAAGTGGATGCTTCTTCAAGTGGCAAAAAGAAAGATACTTCAAAGCTCAAGTGCTTCTATTGTGGCATCAAAGGACACTTTGCAAGTGAGTGCTACAAGAAGAAGAGAAATCAAGGAGGCAAGTAAGGAAATCTTACTCTTGATAAGGATGGTTTGGATGTCCAAGATGCAAATGATGATGCTTTTGTAATGTCTTCATGTATGCTTGCTAATGATGGATATCTCGATCATTGGTAGATTGATAGTGGAGCAAGTTCACACATGAATTTTCACAAAGAGTACTTCACTTCTTTGTTGGCATATGGAGATGACAAGAGGGTAATCTACACGGCCAATGATGGTGAGTGTGCAATCAAAGGGATTGGCACATTCCTATTTCTCTCTTTACAAATAGGAATGTTCATTTGGAGGATTTCTTGTCTATTCCATCTATTACCAAGAATTTGCTTAGTGTGAGTCAAATGTTAAGTAAAGGCCTCAAGGTGGAGTTTGATGGAGATGCTTGTATGATCAAAAGGAAGGATGTCTTGATTGGAAAAGGTAAAAGGGAAGGGAAGTTGTTCAAATTAGATGCTTGATTGGAAAAGGTAAAAGGGAAGGGAAGTTGTTCAAATTAGATGCTTGTGTTATTGCTAACCAAGTTGGATGTGTTGCAAGGGAGCAAATACCTATTCAAGAGGTTTGGCATAAAAGGATGGGACACCTCAACTTCAAGTCATTGGAGGTAATGGCTAGAAAGAAGATTGTGATAGGTCTTCCAAGTTTCTTAAGTGGCATCAAACATGTTTGTTCTTGTGCTTTGTCTAAGTCACATAGACAACCTTATACTAGATCTATATCTAGACCTACAAAGCCTTTTCAACTTGTACATTCGGATATTCATGGATTTACTACAATTAGCAATAGTGGAGCTAAGATGTATGTAACATTCATTGATGATTTTAGTAGATTTTGTTGGATCTATCTACTAAAGAGCAAGGATGAAGTGTATAATATCTTTATTGAATTCAAGAATGCAAAGGAGAACCAATTTTCTACAAAGATCAAGTGCTTAAGGAGTGACAATGGTGGTGAGTACATATCTACCAAGTTCAAGCCTTTTGTGATGAGCATGGGATCAAGAGGGAGTATACAACATCAAGGACCCCACAACAAAATGGAGTAGCTGAAAGGAAGAATAGGACTACATGTGAAAGTGCTAAAGTTATGAGATTAAGTGCTAATCTTGACAAACCATTTTGGGATCAAGCTTTGTTTGTGCCAATTTCTTTTGCAATAGGTGGCCGAGTGCTATTTTGGATGGAAGGACTATGAGATGCTATTCAAGAGAAGGCCGAGTGTCAACTTTATAAGAACTTTTGGATGCACGTGCTATGTCAACATTACTCTTGATGATAGGACCAAGGAGGATCCATCTTCAAGAAGAGGTATTTTTGTTGGATATAGTGAGGTGAGTAAAGCCTATAAGGTTTACATTCCTTCTACTAACAAAGTGATTCTCTCTCTCTCTCTCTCTCTCTCTCTCTCTCTCTCTCTCTCTCTCTCTCTCTCTCTCTCTCTCTCTCTCTCTCTCTCTCTCTCTCTCTCTCTCTCTCTCTCTCTCTCTCTCTCTCTCTCTCTCTCTCTCGTTTTTCTTTTGTGATAATCGAGGTTGGAACTTTTTTTTTCCTCCTCGCGATGGCGGCTGTAGCAGAGTGCATTGTGCTGGCCTCCTCTTTGTTTTAAAAAACCTTTTTAGGGTTTTTGAATGGGGATCTAGGCCTTTACTTTGTGCTAGGGGGCTTTTAATGCTAAAGTTGATTTGGGATTTTCTTTAAAAAAGAAAAGGTTATGGTTACTTTGATAGCCTTTTTGCTTTTGGTTGGGCCTTTTCTTGGTTGCATGCATGAGGAGTTATTTGATGAGAATGGATATTTATTCACTGGCTACTCTAAATTTCCCTTCCTTTAATCGCATGGAAAAATGGCTAGCCTAATGAGAGGTAAAAAAAAAGGTGAAACTTTGTATTGATTTAGGTTGTAGATCTCAGGAAAATCTAACTAAATCGGTAGTTGAGAATGGAATTACCTATTCTCTCAACCTTAACTGGGAGAATATTTGGGGAATAATTTTATTATTCTAACGTCATGTCTATGTGATTAGATCCATGGATTTAGGATTGGCAAAAAAGTACTATTTTTCATGATAATTTTGCCAAGCAAATACCCTGTTAGTGGAATTTTGGGTTCCTGGTACTGTGCTTTTTATCGATTTAACTCTGGAGTAGAAATATTCCAGTTAATTGAGCTAGATGATATTTTTGGTTCTTCCTTTTGGACTCGGTGGTGCACCGATAGGCTTATCTTAAATTATTATGGTCTTTAAGATTGGGCAAACTAAAGCTTTTTAGATACTTGTTAAAGTGAATAAATGGAATAAAGTCATAATTTTTGAGATGTAGCTCTATATTCGATTAAACAATAGGTGTATCGAATATCATAAAGAGTACCCGGATTCATATTTCATGAATTTTTTATTAGGTTGAGACAACTTTAACGAAGTAATACTTAAGTTAGTGTAGTCAAAAGGGTAGCAACCTGGCATTTACTTGTGTCAAAGGAGTTTTCTAGGCCTTTTTCCGGTGACCGAGAAAAACAATCTAAGGGAGGAAAAAAATGAGACACCTGTGTAGATAAATGTGATTGTGTTATTGTTAGGGGTTTTTTGGACAAGGGGTTGGTTTCGTCAGAAAGCCCTGAGAAGGGAAGGGCCCACAATGCCCTTACGGT
This sequence comes from Diphasiastrum complanatum, assembly GCA_029204225.1. Lineage (NCBI taxonomy): Eukaryota > Viridiplantae > Streptophyta > Lycopodiopsida > Lycopodiales > Lycopodiaceae > Diphasiastrum > Diphasiastrum complanatum. Next base: position 31,776,004 of record CM055092.1, on the reverse strand, counting down.
AGGGACCGAGGATAGCTGCTTCCAACCCTGGGGGCTCGTTCGATCGCTTCGTGCTCTTCCAGCCAACTCCAAGCTTCCTAAAATATGGTAGAAAGAGGGTAAGTTCAGCTTCAGTAAGTTTGGTCTTGGCACAATACTACGATCATCTTCTCACGCTACTATCAAGACTGATTCTCCTAGAATCATGACACCTCGCATCCTTGCAAGATCCACTATTGGTAGGATGCAAGATTCTGGCGCTCTAAGGATTTCATCCAACTGCTCTATCACGAGCATGGATATAATTCTTTGGCGGTGGTGTATCTTCAGCCCTAGCAAGATAGTAATGATTAGATGCGAAGTACCGATGTATGGCATGTTAGGTCCTAGAGGGAGATTGGGATGCATCCCTACCATTATGGTGTTCGGACCATACATGAATTTCAAGGACCCTAATTATTGAAAATATTCTGGACTTTTAGAAATATGACTAGCTAGAGGTTTTGGTGGTATCTTAGACCTGCTAGACCTGATTTCTTCTTTCAAACCTCTAAATTGTTCTCTCTCTAACGGTGAACTCGTGGCAGTGCAATCACATAGGTCTACTGTGTACGTAGGATCTTCTCCTAAGTCATATTCCTGGTCTCGATTGGTACTACTGGCTGATCCAGGTGACCATATCGCTGGTTCTCTAAGTAGAAGGGGGTGGGCTATATCTGCGTATGTGATAGGGGTGGCTTCTGTCAGATGCCAAAATTTGTCTTCCGTGAGTACATATGCTTCAAAGTAACTGTACTCCCCACAATGTTGTGTTCTACGTAGAGTGTCTCCAAGATATAGATACTGGTAGAGTTCTGGGGTGAAAAAATAGTAGCATGGAGGTCCTCTCTGCCTTAGCTGACAGATGTCACTTCGCGCAGGTTGGAACTGACCCTCTTCCCCCATCATACGGGGTCCAGCTCATTATTGTTGTTATCTCACTTCTAGACCCCTACTTTGATATTAGGTTTTGTGTCTGCTAAAGTTCTAGGACTGTTAAGGGCATATCCATTAAAATTGTTCAGTTTTTATTGGACACCCTAGACACTGTTCTTTAAGTGGGGTAGGTCAAGTGAAATGTGGTGAGTACATTACGCGTGCCATCCTGTTCACTGGACGGTAACGTTTCCCAGATTCCGGGTCTAGGTGTTTCACTAGACAGTACCGAAAATGGTGTGCATACTTTGGGACTTAACTGTGATAGCGTGTTTCAGCTGTTTCCGGCGGACTACCCACTCTGGTGTTTCACAGAGGTTGGGCCGAGTTAATACTCTCTATAAGTGACGAAAACGAAAAAAACGCTTCCGAACTTAACAATTTCGTACAACAGTTTAACTAATAGTTCCATACTATAAAGTGTACATTTCCAAACCTTGATACTTTAACTAGTTGGATCGCAATTATTAATTCAGCTATGAGTCTCCTTAGTTGGATCGCAATTATTAATTCAGCTATGAATCTCCTGGATGATATTGATAACCAAAATTTCATAATACAACCACTTGCGTTTCTGCAATATATGCTGATCCAGACTGTGAAGGCTGTCAATTTAAGCGGTATCATATCTGATGTCAGTTATTTAAAGCCCTTCTACATCGTCTTCGTGTACGATCGGGACGGTTTAGAATCCAGTGGCAACGTCGATGAGCTGCTTCGCCTCACTGGCATTCCATATAAGTTCGGCAATGTAGTGATGTTGGTTGCTAGTTTCGGTTATTTCGGCGGTCCAGTCTACGTGAACGACACAGTATCTGTCACGATTCCCAGATCAGCTGTTTCCCCGCCAATGGTCTCTCCAGCGTGGGGATGGATCGAGAAGGAGGGGTTGAAGTTCCTTCGCAGTACCCTGTTCATCGAACGCGTTGACTTCAAGATAATGAAAGCACGTGAGAACACCTATTACTTGGAATCAGTGGATGCCAACGGCAACGAAGTCCGCCTCGCCTACAAGACCGAAAATGATGTAACTTACGTCGTGCTGGGCAAGGGCGACTATGATCTCGAGGTCTTCTTTGTACCTTATAGTCCAAGGCTTGCCATGTCCACCGACGCTTGAGGATGCTGATGAACACATCACAAGTTTATAATTGTTGCGTGATAACGCACTATTATCTGTGCTATTGTGAGAAGCAAGTTGCCAGTACAAAATATGTATATTGCACTTGCTTCTAGATTAAGTATAGTATAGCTAACTGCCGGTCTGTTGCTGGTATTTCAGTACAATCTTGTTGGTTGTGTTTAGTAATAGCAGTTTGGGAATAAGTTGGTGACTTGATAACACTTTGTCTGAATAGCCCACTTCTTGAATGTATGCTGCACACTTAGTTAAACTTGTACTATGCTGATTTCTAATTTGATGGACCTTATTCAAGACTGCATTGTTGGATGTGTGAATTCTACAATAATTGGAATCACAAATCTTATCCAAGTTTTATGTATTATGTGTCATTCAAAATTGTATTTTCAATTTCAGATATAACTCTTGAAAATGAATATCCACTTCAACTTCCATTTGATATGAAGAATTGCTTCAAGCTTCATAACGAGAAGAATTACTTGCTTAAATCTGAAAGGAATTAGAACTATCTTGATGATTTCATTCAAATATAATGAAGGCTCTAATCAAGACAACTTATCCCCAAGTTAAAGGATAATTGATGATATTTCAGAGCATGAGAAACTCTAACCAAACTTGAAGGATCCACCTTGGGCATAAAGCTTTATTGCAATGAAGATTAAATTATAGTATGTTGTGTTGTAGTTGACATAACATATGTAGCAAGTACAACACACTTTTTGTGGTTACTCATGGCCATAGATGCGTAAGTTATATAAGTCATTTGGATCAAATTTTATCCGTTACATAAGAGTAGTTATAGCTACCATCTTCGTATAGTAGTCTCCACATTGATATCTTTGTTTCATTGGCACGTTGGTCAATAGTTTCCTATGATTTGATAGCCCTTTATAAAGAAATTTCAAAAATCCCAATGAAATTTAAAATAACACTCACTAGCTTCACATGGATCATGCTTAGCCCTTGAGTGAGCTAGGGCTTATCAGCCCCTAACTAAGGACATGGGGGCCTAGAGGAGTTTGTGGATTATATGGTTGTAATGGTAACTCTAGAAGATGCATGTATTGCATGGACACAATGTGAGTAGATCTATGACGTCATATGGTAAATGCTGCAAGGACATTTGAAATAGAAATGGGAATTGTACACATGTCATGCACGATGAGCCTTGGGATCACACTTCCAATAGCCTAGCCATCCACCTCTCCTCATGACTAGTATCAAGAGATAGAGGAGATTTTGCTTAACACCTTCTGATATTCAAGGACAATGGGCCCAACTTGCTTATGTGATATTCTAGATCGTACAATGTGCTCTCTTTGGCACCTTATTGAGCACACACAAAATTATGTGTACTAATTGCAAATAAACAATCCCACAACACCTTGCATCAAGCAAGCTTAGACAAATGAACCCTTCATTGGGCTCTAATACTAAGTTAATTTTTAGAGACTTCGTAGCGTTGATTAAATGATGCAAGTGCAATTGCAATCAGAAGAGAGAGAGAGAGAGAGAGAGAGAGAGAGAGAGAGAGAGAGAGAGAGAGAGAGAGAGAGAGAGAGAGAGAGAGAGAGAGAGAGAGAGAGAGAGAGAGAGAACCCATGCTTCATTAAACACTACAATGTGGCTAAAAGCATGGTTTGGTGGTACAACATGGACTCTCAAGGACACTATCTTTTTTTGGGTAGAAATGTTTTTATGTTTTTTATTGGAGGAGAGAGAGTAAGCCCACCACTTACACCCCAATACTCCAAGAGGGTAGACCCATCATTACTAGGGCGCTTCATTGCATTAACTCGTGGGTAGCATATATTTCCCAAATCTCCAAAAGTGAAATGTACTACCAAATGGCACAATGAAAAATGGGTCTTTCTTTGTACCACCAAACCATTCTTTTAGCCATATATGAGAGAGAGAGAGAGAGAGAGAGAGAACCCATGCTTGATTAAACAGTATTATCCTTCACAATATACAGTATTATCCTTCACAATGGTGGCGGGGGGAATGCACCACAACATTTTGGAGCTTTTCCGAGAGAAATATTGAGGTTTCCTCAAAGAGAAAAATAAAAAAATGAAGGCCTTGTTACATGTGGAACACCAAATGATGTAACACTAATATACATCCTAACTTGATCTAATATTACTTTTGAAAAAGTAGTTGTTGGTTGCATTAATGAATTCAATTGATTTGTGCAAGTTGGAATTTTGTAGTGAGAGATTAGATATCTTGTCCTTTGTCTTATTCTTTTTGTTAGATCACCTAGGCTAGATGAATGGGTTGACATTGTGCTTTGTGAGAGTCCTAAAATTAGGCCAATCATGGCACATTGAAGAAGACCATAATCAAATCAATCGATTATGGGATTGTGTACGCTTGAAAATTATGGGTGACTCTAAATGCAGAGCTATCAAATGAATTGTAGGCCTATTGGATTAAGAGGACCATGAAGTTGTCCAAATTGCATTATCCCACTTAATATAGAGTGGGAGTATGTTGAATGCATGTAATGATGCATCGAGTTGCAATGCACAGGTGGTAGGGGTTGGCAAGGCCTCTTTTGTTAGAAATCAATGATAAACTTCATTGTTACTGTTTACGATGTACATTAATGTTGACAGCTATTACCAGTTGTCATTAGCCGTCACTCGGATGTTCATTTTTCTTCCTCAAAAAGTATTGGTGGTGCAACTTGTTTTGTCACCTTCATTGATGACTTTACAAGACATACTTGGCTGTACTTACTTTTTTCAAAAGCTATGGTATTTGATCACTTCCTAGTCTTCAAAGCTTATGTTGAGAAACAGTTTTCTTTCAAAGTTAAAGCTTTAAGATGTGATGGAGGAGATGAATACATCTCCAAGAGTCAAATTTAACAAATAATGATGTGACAATCAAGAGAAACCATTATGCAAATCTTAATATAGGACTAAGCATTATGCAAATCTTAAGATATTTCCTAGAGTTTTCTATTTCATCTGATCTCTCATTAAGGGTAAAGCTTATTTGAGACTCTTGTTAGTTGGGTTGGTTTGGCTCCATGGTGTCCTTGCAAATTCATTAGGCGGTCCCTACACTTTAACTTGTGATTAGAGCTTGTTAATTGGGACTAATTGAGGTCATAGTACTTGTGAGAAATTGTCAACTAGTTAAGACTTATCATGTCTGGTTCAATTGGTAATTTTGGCCAACATGCATTTTAAACTTAGAGATAAACTTTATAAAGTTGTTTAGGCCTAAGTTTATTTGAATTATCATTTTTGGAATGTGAGGGAAATTGATAGGTCAAGTTTGAACCAATTCAAATTGGTAAATTTAGATGCATTCAATCTAGTCTATTGGTGGGATAGATCTAGAACCTTCTAAATGTTGATAAGCTTGGACAAGCACATCTGAATAGGTCAAGGACCTGCTATGTATAGTGTACAAGCGTGGGAAGAGGGCATCTCTCTCTCTCTCTCTCTCTCTCTCTCTCTCTCTCTCTCTCTCTCTCTCTCTCTCTCTCTCTCTCTCTCTCTCTCTCTCTCTCTCTCTCTCTCTCTCTCTCTCTCTCTCTCTCTCTCTCTCTCTCTCTCTCTCTCTCTCTCTCTCTCTCTCTCTCTCTCTCTCTCTCTCTCTCTCTCTCTCTCTCTCATGGACACTATTTTATGGTCATTATGCTTCTTTTTATTTCAAAAACAACAAATATAAAGTTTTTTTTTCCCTATATAGTACAAAACCTACTATAAAACGCCTTACTTTGCCAAACTTAGAGAGATGGCCCCCTAAGGGAGTTTTTAAAAAAGAAAACTTTTGGTGGGAATTTGGTTTCCTTTGAATGGCTGTGATCTTTGCACATTATGGGGTTACGATCCAACGGTGGGCATCAAGAGACTTCAAGTGCACTAGGTGTTCTTGAATCTCTATATTAAGGAAAGTTACACAACTCTACACTTTACTCTTCCTGCTCTCTAATGGTTGGCCTCCTTACTATTGCCTTCTCCATGTGGAGAAGAGAGTTGATGTTTACTTGCTATGCTAGAAGAGAATAAGTTCACTTCGGTTATGATTATCATTGATTGTGATAGCATATTTGCATCCAAAACTTCATGGGATACATTCACAGTTGAGTGCTGCCTCAAGCATTTTTCAGCAACATTTTCTTAGGTATTACACTCAACTTTACTATGTTTTTGATGGCACTGGACAACGAACAGCTGTCTGTTGTTGCATCACTGATATGTAGGAAGATGTATACCTTTTTGAAAAGGTACATGAGTCATTGGCCAATGGAAGGCCAGTAGTGCGCTCTTGCTTCAATTGCATTTCATTTATATGAACACTATATGTATTTATAGCTATCGTTGATTGGCCAGTGGGCCGCCATACTACAACAATGGACCCTCGCTTGCCTACTACCTTTTGGTAGAAACAGTCTCCGTCATTATGCTTAATGCTTGATTCGGTTTCTGATCATTATACTTGCAGTTGGTCACCAGTATACTATCAAGTTGTCTGATAACTATCATTCTGCTCGTTGAATGAAACATGACATGTAGTTGTTTATGATAACTAGTAATGCAAACAGGTACTTCTGGTTTTCTTTGAAAAGATTGTGTGAGACTATATTGATAAGTATCGACTGTGAGCACAATGAGTAACAAAGTGACCTTTCAATTTTTTAGATTTGTTCAATTACGGATGATAAGCTTATATGCGAGTAACTCTACTACACACGAAGAAACTAGTACCACTTTAAAAAGACAGATCACGCTTGGTTTAAAAACAAACAACTTTCTTTATGATACTCATATAATGGATATGCACTATCATTGACTTGTTACTTTCGGTGTGAAATCATTAGTACGTAAAGAGGATTTTGCAGTAACTGTTGGATATGGGTAGCTCACATGATGTATTTTCGTCTTGCATCCAGGTATGACACTATATAACGCAACACCGATATGAAGGATACTCTCACCTTTAAATATTATATGATTCATGCATCATGAGAAATTTTACTATACGCTAATTGTGATTCAAGGTTTTTTCCTTCAAAATAAGTGCTGATTTTTCAATGTGTTGATTTGTGTATGATTGATCGGACTATAATAGCAAGGTTTGGTTTTACATTGCTAAAATAGCAGGTGATATAAATATGTTATAGACTTGTACAAAGCTTGGCTGTGACAGGCTTGTATGGCATGGATTTGCCCAAGCCTAGAGATGCTTGAACTCCCAACAATTTGTTTGGGAGGTCCTTGGGGCTAGCATGGCACGGATCTGCCCTAGTACCTTGCATTAAAGCCAAAGTCAAAGTCTTGGTCTGCAAGATAGCTTCTTACATGTAAAATTTTAATATGAACTCAATACATTTGTTTTGCTCTTGCACTGATCAGTATGGCTTCTTCCCTTATATGGTTTTCGTTACAAGGCATAATATATTGCTAGGATTATGTGATTGCGAAGATTGGACATAGTATTTCTTTTTTCTTTCAAGCTGATAAGGTAGTGAATCTTGTTTCGGACATGGATGACAACTGATGCTCATCTATGACACCTATCTTCCTCACTGAACTAACTCGTGTGGTTGTGTTTTGTGAGATGGTGGCAGGTAACAGCTGGGTGTCTTAAAACTTGCTTGGCTTTATGGTACTTTGTACTATAAGACTTTATACAGCTTTATTTTTAACTTGTTATGCTATAAATTAAAGGGTTCAAAGGATTTGGTCTTGACTTGTCAAGAGGGACAATGATTTCTAGATGTTTGAGGTTTTCTTTGGAAAATCAAAGTAATATGTAGTTTGTCAAGCTCGTAATTGTGGTGAGATAACTTGATTTTTTGTACCTCTGACTCCTAGTAGGGGTAATTAGACTAGTATGTTAAGGTTGACCTGGAAATCGAATTGAATCAGGTCGTCAAATCCTCCAGTGTCAATGTTAGTTTCAGGAAGGTTAGGTGGAGTGTGATCTGGTGAAGATGGCATGAACGTGATGGGTTTATCGGGAATGGGATTCTCAACAAGGTTGTACGCAACACTGAAGGAACTAAGTTGTTTTGTGAACTTGTCCCGTCGGGCTTTGTAGATCTTGGGAGGCCCTTGATGTGGTCTCAGAAGTCGACTTAGAGGCAGATGAGAGGGTGATGGTTGGGAAACGAGATACATGAGTATGAAGGTTTGTGAAAAGTCAAAAGTAGAGGAATAGGAAGTCTTGTAGTTAGGACGAAAGGGGAGGGGAGGGTCAGAGAAACTCCCAGAGGTAGCTTCAGTCTTTTTGCCATCCACTCTCGAGCTGCCATCTTGTTGGTAAGTAGATCCGTCGTATCCTGTTGCATCATCACCTTTGTCATTGTCCTTCGGCTTCTGATCAAAAATTCTCGCTCGTGCCTTGCGCGCCGTGTTTCAAAGCTAGTTCACTTTGTCCAAAACTTGTTGCAGTATCTCACAATTGGTTCACCTTGTCCAAGACTTGCTGCAGGGCCTTCGTTGTATCTTCTAGCTGCTTCTGGGACTCAAAGATGATCTTTTTCTGCTTGGCCACAATATTTTCAAAAAAAAATTTCTCGACTTTCCGTTTTTGATCAGCCGCACATACTTCTCCATCCGGATGGCTATGGCCTGTGGGGCTTGAAACTATATGTCCTCAGGCTTTATTAGAGGGACACCAACTATCATTGCACCCGACGATCCATCTCGTACTTGGTCGATCTGGACCATCTGGTGCTTCAGTTGCTGTTGGACCTCTTCTAATGTGGTCTTTTGCCCGGCCATCATGGATCTGATTTCTTTTGTCTCTTCATTTCTTGGCCAGCTTCTATTATGCGCAATTTCTCGGTCTTGGTACTGGACCTTATTCTCGAGCACTTGGTGCTGGCTTACCAACCAGTGCATGTAGTAGCTTGCTTCGAATAGGCCAATCATTGAGCACTTAGCTGCTTCAGAGAGCTTCTTAGAGTTAGTGATGGTTGGGTACTGATCAGGGGTGTGGGATGGTGAAGCTAATCCAAAAAATAGACATTGTGGAGGGAATGAAGATGGAGGTGGAGGGAGTGGAGAAATAATATTAGTAGCAATGGTGGTTGTTGTTGTGGTGGTGGTGGTGGTTATTGGGAGGGTCAAACTTCCTCCTGGCTGATCGTCTTTCTCTGGTTCGTCATCACTTATCTCCATCAGGTCCGCAGCATCAAAATATTGCGAAGTGTCCAAGGTGTGGACTTGCTAGGCCTGTGGCCACTCTGAATGGTAATCAAACGATGATGGTGGATATTCGGTGGAGGTGGTGTGTAAACGATGACAGAAGCAATGAACACAAGAGCACCAGGATCGTGCACAGGAGCAAGAAGGTCGCCAGTAGATCGTCGCAAGAAACGCCAGAATTCGCACTTCGATGAGGTGCAAATGGCGTCGTGGTGATGGCATTTATGGACGTCGTCATCTGGTTTTGGGCGAGATGTGACGTGCCGGTTCGTGGAGTTTTGAATTTGGAACCTCCGGTCGAGATTGGAGTGGGTGCTCCAGTTGAGATCTGATAGAATACGCCGGTCAAGATCCAACAAGATGCTCTGGTCAAAATCCAACAGGATGCTCCGGTCGAGATTCAATAGGATGCTCCGATCGAGATCCAACAGGATGTTCTGGTCGAGATCCAAGAGGACGTTCCGATTGAGATTTGACAGAAACGCTCCGGTTAAGATTTGACAGAAACGCTTTGGTCGAGATTTGACAAAAACGCTCCGGTCGAGATTTGACAGAGACGCTCCGGTTGAGATCTGACAGAAACCCAATATGGAGCTGTGTGATGCAAGTGAAGAACTTTAGGGGAGAAATATGACTGTGGCCCAAAGTAGAAGTTCTTATGGGAAAGAAGTATCTCAATGAATGATTGTATGCTTAATTGGGAATATTGAGATACCAGATAGACATATATGAGATGGGCCTAAAGTGGGATAAATTTTTTTCATATGGTGTAGCCTATCATTTGTTGACCTAGAACATTCATGACAAATGGGTATTTATAGAAAAAAAAATGCATAGAAAGTAAATAAGTACAGGTATGAATTATAAACAAGAAAAGAGGTTAAAAATAGGCATGCAAAAAGAGAATAACAAGCAAGGAAAGAAGAAAATAAAAAATAGAAATATAGAATATATACCAAGAAAAAGTGTTAAATTGGGTCCTTGTAATACCGCCATAGACGACCACCGTTGAGTGTCTAGGAGTATTCCGTCAAGCGTTTGTAGCTGGACTGCACCATTAGGAAAGATTTTATTGATAATATATGGTCCCTCGCTTCGGAATTTCAATTTTCCGAGGTGCTTTTTCGATGTATAAAGAAGCACCTGGTCACCTCAGTGTAAATCCTTGTTTCACAAGTGACGGTCATGCCAGGCCTTTTGACTTGTTGCTCAATTGTAGCTTTCTCACAGAGATCTGTAGAGAAGGCTTCCATGATTCTTAGAGAAGGGACTAAGAATTCGACAGACATTACCGCCTCTTGACCATACACTAGATGGAATGGGATAACCCATCCAGTGGCTTTCTTTGGGGTGGTTCGGTAAGCCCAGATAGCTGAGAAAAGTTTCATTTCCCAATCAGAGCGACTAGTTTCAACTATCTTCGTCAATATCTTACATATCGTCTTGTTAGTTGATTCGGCCTGGCCATTACATCTAGGACAGTATGGTGTACTCTTTCGGTGAACTACAAGGTAATGCAAAGCAAATTATCAATGACAGTATTTAAAAACTGCGTGCCGCGATCACTAACTAGCTCTATAGGACAACCAAAACGTGTAATAATGTTTTTGTAAAGAAAATGCGCTACAGTCTTTGCGTTGGCATCCTTTGTTGCCCAAGACTTTAGTGGCGTAATCTGTGGCTATTAGGATATAACGGGCTTGGGTATGTTTTGCTACTGGGCTGATTGGTCCAACAAAGTCAATTTTCCACTTATGGAAGGCCCTGAGCCTGAGCTATGATAGGCCGTATCTCAGATTCATAAGCACGTCGTCGGATAATCCCGTCAACGCCAGAACTTAACCTCATGTCTTTTGCACTTTCACATAAAGCCCTATTCTTCCTCTCTGCCACTCCATTTTTTGTGGGGTCCTTGGTGTTGTATACTCCCTCATGCTCATCACAAAAAAGACTTAAACCTGGTAGATATGTACTCTCCACCATTGTCACTCCTTAAGCACTTGATCTTTGTGGAAAATGGTTCTCCCTTGCATTCTTGAACTTAACAAAGACATCATACACTTCATCTTTGCTCTTGATAGATCCAACAAAATCTACTAAAATCATCAATGAAAGTTACATACATCTTAGCTCCACTATTGCTAATTGTAGTGATTCCATGAACATCCGCATGTACAATTTGAAAAGGCTTTCTAGATCTAGCATAAGGTAGTCTATGTGACTTTGACAAAGCACAAGACTCACAAACAAGATTGATGCTACTTAAGGACCTTAGACCAATCACAACTCACATCCTAGCCATTACCTCCAACAACTTGAAGTTGACGTGCCCCATCCTTTTATGCCAAACCTCTTGAATATATATTTGCTCTCTTGCAACACATCCAACTTTGTTAGCAATAACACAAATCTTTTTCTTTAACTCATCATCCGCTGGTACACAAATTTTTCCATTCCGAAATAGTAACCCACCTCGGATAGAGAACTGTTCCGCTATCTTCTTATCTTTCTTAGGAACCTGAGACCCCTGTGGGTAAATCTCTGTTCCATTCTCATTTTTTTCTGTCTCCACCATCTTTCAGATGGGAACAAAATGAGAATCTGATTCACATTTTCCTCTCAGTGAAAGATATAGATCAGCGAAAATATGGGTGAATGAAAGTTCATTTAATTCACCCATCTGACTAAACGCATCTGCAACTTGGTTAGAGCTGCCCTTGACATATCGGATCTCATGATCAAATTCCTGCATAAGCTCATCAAAGTGAGCTTTATGATCCCTTAAATCATTCTGATTATAAAAGTACTTCAGAGGTTGGTGATTAGTATACACTATAAACTGACTACCATAAAGGTAATGCCTCCAGGTTCTAAGTGCATCTATCACAACAAATAACTCTTTCTCCTGATTTGTATAACACAATTGATGCCCCGTGAGTTTCTTGCTTTTAAACGCTATCAGCCTATCCTCCTGTAGAAGAACTGCCCCTATCGTCGAATCACTTACGTCAATTCGCACGACATAAGGTAAATCAGGATTCTCGATCTGTAAAATAGGAGCTGAAGCAACCATTTGCTTGAGTTTCTCAAAGCATTGGTTCAATTCATCATTCCACTCAATAGGCTCGCTAGGTTGACCTCTTTTTTTTTTATTAACTCTGCATTTAGTCAAATTATTTAAGGGTGCTGCCACTTTAGCATAATCCTCAATTGACTTACGAAAGAAAACTGTAAAACCGAGAAAAGATTTAATTTCTCTAACTGTCTTTGGTATCGGCCATTCAAGCACTGTCTTGACCTTACTCTCATCAATCTCCAACCCACTAGGGGTGATCTTATGACCGAGGGAGTGTCTGTGCAGGTCATCCGGGTATACACATGGCTTTGAACTTGGTCAGAAGAGAGTTTTATTGGCCGAAACTCAACCCTCCAGTCTTTAAGCGTTCAGCTTTGGCTAACTGGCAAGGTCTACACTTAACCACATAAGACTCGACAAATGTTACATCCCCTAGATATCCCTCAAAAGCGATGGGAAAGTATATCTATGGATTTTGTGGTTCGACTTCCAAATGTGCAAAAAGTACAAAAAGGACCAAGAGTGGATCCTAATCTGATCCTCAAGAGGGATTGGTTGTCAGATTACTTGATCTGTCAATCTACTTCAGATTAAGATCAATCTAGGTCAATTCTAGACACAAAATCCTAACAAGAACAATCATTAATTGAAGGTAAGTGTACTTTATGGTTTCACATGTGTGAAACACTGTCTGAGTACGGACTCCAACCTAAAAATCAAGTACACATTGACAGAACCTCAAAACAATCAAAACAAATGTAGACAAATGGAGAGAATCACTCAAAATTGCTTCCAAAACCAAGATTGGTGTCTCATAATGATTATGGCCAAATGTGGCTCCATATATACAATAAGTGGGAGCTCGTGGTACTGATCATCCCTCTGATCCCACATGTGTGAAGGTGCTTTGTCATATGATGATTCATCATGCAAAACCGACAGTTGGACAAAACCTTCTATTTTGAGCACTTTTGGTCCATTTTCCTTCTATATGGAGATCTACTTGGAAATCTTCTAGAAGTCAAAATTTGCCTACTTCAGCTTATTCCACACGTGTGAGCTGTCCTCTACACATGGGATATGACACCTAACCAAAGGATGTGGCTCATGCAATCAATAGATTGATGCCATGTGTGTCTAGAAAACTAGTTTTTGGCCATTTTAGCCACTAGAACTTGAATTAAATCATATGTACAACATGATTATGGTACATGATAGGTACACTAGTTTCACACGTGCGAACAGGCTCCACACATGTGTGTTTATCTATATACAAGATTTTTGGCCTCTACCAAGCTTTTTTTGCATTTTTCACACCAAAGACCCAATGCCAAAATGCTTCTATTTGGGTTGTGGTGGACAGGTTGACAAAGTTAGCTACTTTATACCAATCAAGTCAACTACTAAGGCTTCAGATTTAGCCCAGATGTTTGTAGAATGATTATTTAGGCTTTATGAACTACCAAGTGATATAGTTAGTGATAGAGATCCTAAATTTACAGGTCACTTTTGGTCAGCTATATTCCATAAGCTTGAAACCTCACTTAGCTTTAGTTCTTCTGATCATCCTGAATCAGATGGCCAGAGTGAGAGAACTAATCAGACTATGGAGGATATGTTGAGAACTTATGTGTCTCACAGGCAATCTCAGTGGGAAGATTACATTCCTTTAATTGAGTTTGCTTATAACAGTAGAAAACATTCTGCTACTGGTTATAGTCTGTTTATGCTGATGTACGGTTTTCAACCTAGATCTCCAATAAAGGTGGAGACAAAGTCTGTTAAGATCCAGAAAGCTGCAGATTTCTTGCATGATATGCATGAAATGGTGCAAGTAGCCCATGATTGTATCCGGAGTGTTCAGGATAGAGCTAAGCATTGTGCTGATCTTAAGAGGTCTCCCTGAGATTTTAAAGTTGATGATTGGGTATATTTTAGAATACCTAAGGATTCGAAGACTATGAGTACATGGAAGCATTATAAATTGTCTACGAGATATTGTGGACCGTTTCGGATTATAAAGAAAATTGGTTCTTTAGCTTACAAACTAGATCTTCTAGAACAAGACTACAGGTCGCCCTGTGTTTCATGTAAGCCATTTAAAATTAAGTTTACGTGAAGGTGACGTAGTTGGTTCAGATGAAGATCTTACCCATTTGGAGGGTTCATCACTTAGTGTTCCTTTGGAACCTGAAAAGGTACTCAAAACCAGAGATAAACAATTGAGCAATTGTTCGATGATGATTCGCGGGAGAGGGTCAAAAGCATAAAGAAGAATTTCCCAGTTTTCATTTCTAGAGATAGAATAGAAATGGTTTAAGGGGGGAAGAATGTTATGTCCATGTTGTTTTGAACATTGATTTCCAATTTAAGGTGACATTTCACCTAGTGGTTCATATAAAGTGGAGTTACATGAAGGTGAATTGGAGTGAATCAGACCCAATAGAAAAATTTATCGCTTAGTGGTTCATGTAATTGAGGTTACATGAAGGTGACATTACTAGATTGGAGTGAATCAGACCCAATAGGAAAATTTGTCGCTTAGTGTACTTCTAAAAGCAGATGTAGTACATCCGTTGAGTACCATAGTGTACATGAAGATTCACTTGGTAGGTTTCTATTGTGTTTATCTAGGTTCTTGCTAAATTGCTCACAACAGTAACAAATATACAATATAACCACAAGTATTTGTCAAATATATGTTGCCAACTAGTTGCATGTACAAATAGAAATCCACTCATTTTATACAATTAGCTTAGTACTTATATCTATTGGTGTGCTTAACAGCTTGCACTCCTAGCAATTCTTGATATTTGCTTGTAGCAAAAAAATTAGCATTCATGTCAAAAGCATTGGACAGTTCTAATTTGATTTTATCTATCAAAATCTAACTGTTTTTAATAATAATCAAATCATTAACATAAAGGACTCAACACATAATCTTGACCATGCATACCTTCCATTGATTTCTTAGGACATCTATTCAAAATATGAGTCGTCATGCTACAAGTTCCTCTCAAAAAAGTATTTGATAATTTTTTGCACTTTAGCATTGTCACAGGCATTTTTACAATTGAGCTACATTTCCATTCCACAGCTCTCCTTTTATTTGTGGGTAAGACATTGTAGTTAACCTCTCGATCCCTTAATCTTTGCAAAACTCTAAACTTTGATGAAAAATGTTCACCACAACTATCATATTTCGATGTCTTCATGCAACATTTTGTTTATTTCTCAACTAAAGCTTTGAATTTTTGAATCTTGTAAGAGCATCCAACTTCTTGCTCATGAAATAGATCCACATGCATTTACTATAATCATCAATCCATGCCAATCAAAAATCCTCCTCCGTATTCAATGAGTTACCAATATGGGCTAACAAGACATGGTCTTGCATGGACTTTCTTGTGACTTACTTTCACACGTAAATCTCTCCCCAAAAGCAAACACTAAATTTCAGATCTAAAATAAACATGAAAACTCCGTGCATACAAAGTTTTTGGGATTTCTCATAATCTCCAAAGATGGCCAATTAGGTTTTCCATCACATTTCTAATATGCATGGAGTTCCAGGTGAGGTGAAGTAAAAAATCTACTGTAAAGTGGACACATGGACAAACACAAATTATGTCTTCTATGGTGGCCTTGCTACTATTTTGAGGATTGGGAGCCAACCCTGATACCTTGCAATATTTAAAAGTTTCTTGATTGAATTCAATTTCGTACTCTAATTATCCCTACTAGGAGTCGGAGGTACAAAAAATCTTTGATTTTCCAAAGAAAACCTCAAACATCTAGAAATCATTGCATTGACATATTGTGATATGATTTTAACTGCCTACTCTCTGCAAACACATAACATCACATTCACTAAAAGGACAGTAAGGCCAATCTTGTTGGAGATTGACGAGAAGGGTTTGCATACAAGATAGAATTAGTGAAGATTGGAAGAAAAAATATGATGGCCAATGCAAGCAAACACAAGCATCAAATTTAAGCCCAATGCTTCAGCAAATAGTTTTAGTTAAACAAGTCTTGCACTGAAATTTAGCGTGCCATACCCCATCTAAATTTTAATCCCAATGTACTAAACCGAAATACTAGCTGATATTTGGAAAGTAGTTACTAACTGAAGTCCTGCTCCTTCCACCTCATTTCAGTCAATAATCATGATGGTAGTTTGAACAAACTGTCCACCACACAGCTCCATCATCTGTTGAAATAAGCATATACTTGTAGGGCTGATTTTTATTCCATGTGCTTGAATATTATGGACCTGCCGCTTCACTCTAGTTATCATGTATCATCACATTTGTGCATATCGCGGTAGCAGAGCATGGTTGATCCCTAACATTATTTATATAAATGATAACACTATGGCACTTGGGACTGACCACTCCCTATAGAGGGTTTTCTGCCAAGTTACCTTTTACTATCAGTTAGGAAGCTTTGCAACGACTTTGTTCATGTGTGTATGTTCATGTGTTCAATCATCATGTTTGTAAGGGTTTCAACCTTCAATAACTTGAACTAAAAAGTTTGCTCATTTCAGTCGCTTGAAGATGGTGACAATAAAAAATCAACATAAGCATTGCAGTTGCTCAAAGATGGTAAGAACTCAAACAGATTACATGCAAATACAATATTGATAATAGCTTCATGCAAATATATGCAAACAAGAATACATCTTACACCCAAAACAATTCACCCAGCATTTCATCCTTAGTTATGCACACGACGATTTTTCCACATTGGGTACTACTCATTCACAATCCAATCTAGCAATATATTGGTCATAGTATTTTCCAGCAGTCTCTAAGTCCCCAAGTTCAGTATAACAGTCTGCAATGGCTCCCAAAGCTTCTGTATCCCCAAAATGCTCGCCTGTCAGATGGGAAAGAGTCAATACCATGGAATGGTATTTTATTGCATCCCTTAGCCTTCCCTGCCGTTGACACGATGCTCCTGAGTTCACAGAAAACAACAAAATCAGTAAAATATCTACCCTTGAACAACTACTATTTTTCAGAGCCTAAAAGGGCGCATCAACTACATTCAAAAGCTTCAAAACCCAAGAGATTGGAACATAAGCCAAGAGTAGTTACTAGTGCATGTCAATTATTGGCCTTTGCACCAATTATCTGGCAGAGAGATTGACTACATGAATGTTAAACCATCAGCTGTCTGCAGGAATTGTGCATGAATTCCATCTAAGAAATAAGTTATGACCTCATCAGCATAGACTTCCTAATACTTAAAGCTAATAATCGGGGTGCGTTCGAATCCGACAGGCCAGGTTCAAAAACCATCAAACGGGTTTCCGGGTTTTTTGTAATTTATTGATATTTGAATCCCTTTGAGAATAAGTCAATGATTCATATTACATATACTTAGTAATAAGTTTCAAGGGAGATGTCCATAAAGCTAGCATGATGCATCAATTGTGCTGTGCAAAAAGTTTAAAGGACTGGGAATAGAAAAGTAAAACATGATTGAAATTTGAAGAATTCTTCCATGAAACTTCCCTTTCTGATGCTAATAGCTATCTCCTTCAAAGCTCAAATGACAAATAGTCCTCCAAAAGAGCACTCAATAACAGCCTACGACAAAATTTACTGATGGCCCTTTTCATGACAAGAGCCAGACACTTTTTACAGGAGACCTTTACTTAATGGCAGCGGACCTTTCAACTATGGCTTTGGCATTTGCCAAAGTTGAAATAAAAAGAGATTGCTTTACTATTGAGCTTTATCTGACTAAGTTCCAACTTTACTATTGATAATTGAAGGCTATGTATTATGTAGCATGCAATATGCTCTTCTTGCCAGCAGCCACATCAATATCAATTATCATTATTCATAGAATAAGTGTCTAGACTCTAGATCACAGAATCCAGATTTGAGATGCGTTATTTTGCTCTATGGAAAAAGCCTCATGGCCTTTTTTGCCATAAAGTCCTTTCTGCCAGAAAGCCCATGGGCTGAAAGTCAAAGACAGCAAAAAAATCAATATAGCGGACTTCTACAGTCGTTGAAGGCCTGGGTGACAGCCATTCTGGGTTTTAAGACCCATGTCCTTGGGCAGGGGTCTTCCAACCTATAACGGCTCGCACTTAGGCCTTTGCCCTACACATTAAGACTTCTCTTTGGAATCTATGCTTTTACTCCGCAAAAACTGCTAGAATACAAACTAATGCCTCAACTACCAGAGCTGGATTCTGTTGTCATTAAAAAAAGTATCATTCAATGTTGTTAAAATCAGCCACATTAAATCAGCATCCTGACATGCATCTAAGGCAAGGGAAATGCTCAAAGTAGCTTCTATTACCTAGGCCACGTGCTGCTTTTTTCTCCTCGACGACATCCTTGAGTTCTTTTGCAAGAGGTAGAGCCTTCTCAAATTCGTCAAAAGCCTTTTGAGGATTCTGCTCCCTTAGAAACTTTTTCCCGGCTTTTAGTCGTTCCATTAGTTCCTCTCTTCGTGGATCTACTGCTATCTGGGAATCTGGCAAACGGCTAATACCAGCAGGAGCGTAAGTCAAGGAGGGTGCATATGCTTCAACTTGATACTGCCTCCTCATTCTTGCAAAAATCTGTCGAAGTTGAGCATTGATTCGTTCTAGCTCAACTTTCCTCTGTCTGGCTAAAATTCCTGCAGGACTTCAAGAGCATTCAAGCTCATAAAAGGCATCAGTAAAGGTACACAAGACAACCTAGTACATCAAAGTATTGACGTCATTCATACAAAAATGATACCTAAGAAAAGCCACTAATCAAGGAATAAAATATCCTGACCACAATAATACAAAAGACAACTTACATAGTACCCTAACACATGATAAACTTTTGCGGATCAAATATAGGCCATCCAGCTAATCATATAACTACCCCTGACTTGGTCATGCTCACTCTCAGAATAAAATACAATCTGCAAAAAGCTATTAGACTGGGATTAGCTGCAAAATGATAGACCTAGATTAAAGGGGTGTAATCTGCTGTCAAGAAAGTCATTGTTAGTGTTGCATGTTGGAAATCAACAAGAAATGGAAAAAAGTTTGTGAAATGGCAAATGAACTGAAAATCTTTACTGAAACACATTGAAATGGGAGTACAATGCTTCCATTCAGGTGGGTGTAGGCACATGAACCATGAACTGGGAGAGAACTTGCCGCATTCCAACCAAAAACAGTCGGAACGTACTGTACAGAACGTAAAGTCTAAATGCAAAAAAAAAAATTATGGTCAACTACAAGTAGAGAATGGTCACCAGTACAAATTATTGTAGATTTTGTTCATAGAATCTACAAGGTCAAAAAGGTCTTATTGCAAGTTAGAATACCCGGTTATACTGCTATCAACTATGAGGTAATCTTTAAGATGCTGGTATGAGTGCTCAATCCATGATCAGCTAATGTAAGAACAGAATTACATCCACACAATCAATAAACCTTTGAGGTAAGGCCCCTCGTGAACTCGCTAGTACCACGAGAGCAAAGCCTAATTAGAACTTAAACTTATCCAATATATCCCATGAACATAGTTATAGGGGGTGGTTGTACTTTGCACTTATAGCTATGAGCCTTCTCCATCTCTTGCCATTTAACTCCTACACAATAACTTATATGAGTGGAATTTCTTTCAGCAATACCTGCTTATTCTCATTATATGGTGGTTATGCTTGTGTCTGTAATGTTTCATCTGTAATGTTTCATGGTTTTCAAATAGTTTTATGATTTTGTTACTAATGTAATGCTTTTGTCAATTTGTGGTTGATTAATCTTATGGTGGCTCATTATTAGTATAGTTTTTTAAGTCTTCCATGGACAATGCATAATTTACCCCGCAAAACATGCATAAAACTTTAAAACCCCCAAATTCATAATCCCCAAACCCAAAATAAAATCAAATTTTAATGTTTTTTTCCTTTGTTCATTAAGTACGTATATTTTCTTTTTCTAATTTGGTGGAGTTCCGGAATGGAAAAGCGTTCCATTCCAGAACGAGCAACTATGATATATCTATGTAGTGTATATATATATCATAGATGAACCCGCGATTCGCAAATCTTGATTCTGTGAATCGCACATATAAAAAAAAGGTTTTCCATTCGCAATTCGCTGCAGCGAATCCTGATTCGCTGCAACTATGATATAGATATGTGTATATATATATATATATCTAAGGAAGCGGATGGTGGACGCGGACGCGGACGCCTCAGGGGTGCGTCTGGGTCCGGATGCGTCCGCCATTTTTCAAAAAAAAAAATACAGGCCCCTCCCCTCAGGGTCCCACATCCCCAAAATGAAATAAAAACAATTTTCCTCCCCCTAACACCCCCCCCCCCGGAATTGATTATCAGAAAGTGTCTAGCACATACCTCCTGTTAAAAAAAACCTAACCACTGCCCATGCCTCCCATAACTGAGATGCCACAGAATCGGGCATGAAAGAGCAAACAATTTGTAATTTTGACCAGAAAACTCTCTTGTGCTCTCGCTATCTCTCTCTCTCTCTGGCGGATCTATGTAACGATGCGCTCCCCGGATGAACTTCAACAGCTTACTAATTACTAAGCAAGACAGAGTCGTACTATGTCTTATATGATGAGATCGGTTTGGGGTTTTGGGATGAACTCCAACAGCAACACTGAAAGGAAACAGGAATTTTGTCACGGCTGCAGCAGTTACGGACTACAGGATACAGGCCTACTGGGCTATTCTGCATATATTCCGCAGGCCTCTTTACATTTACTCTTGGTTATGTATATTTCTGGTTACGCATTGTATATTAGCCATGTACAGGCCCCAGAGCCTTTTTATATGCTTATGACCCGCACTGGGTCCTTTTTTATGACATTGACTGGCCTTGGGCCCTTATTATATGGTTATATGTGGAGTGGCGGCCCGTAGGAGGGCGCACTATTTTCCCTCCACATTTCCTATTTTAGGGTTCATTGGTAGGGTATTTATAGGGGCATTTGTACACTCATTTTTCAGATTATTGATTGGTATTGCTTGGGCTCTTCGTGGGAGAACCTATTGTCTTGTCTATTGCTTGTAGGGCTTTAGTCTATTGTTGTCTTTTATGCTTCATTGATTCAACACCTGAGATTTTGATCATAACTTGGTATCAGAGCACTTTCCTGATTGCTGAATTTCAGATCTGATTTTCTGATTGGGTGCCCATTTTCCTTGCTGATTTTTCTCTCTTTGCTGAGGGCTTTCGTCTCTTTGCTTCAGCAACATTCAGCACAGTTTGGAGGAGGACCAACTCCCATCAGAGCATTTTCCTTGGCGGAGCTTTAGCATATAGTTAGCGGAAGTACTTCCGCTAAATTTGGCGGCCGGAAAAATAAAATAAAATAAAATAAAAAATTTGGGCAGATTATTTCCGGCGCCCAAGTTCCAAATCCTTTTCCCTCTTTTTTTTTTGAATCCTCCATTTGATTCAGGGAGAGGATTTCCAGCCATCTTTTCAGCTTTGATTGGAGGCTGTCCAGCGCCCTACTTCATCACATTTTTCAACCATTGTTCCAGCAGAGTTTCAGCCATATTTCAGTTTTGATTGGAGGCTGTCCATCGCCCTATTTCATCACGTTTTCCACAGATTTCCAGCCATATTTTCAGCATTGATTGGAGGCTGTCCAGCGCCCACTTTCATTCTCCTTGTGGTCACATTTTCCAGCCAGCTCTTCGCACACGCTTGGAGCTCTATCGAGAGGTATCTTTGCTGGTTTTTCCTTGCTTTCCACACCTTTTCTTGACATTTGTCATTTCCTTTCTTGCTCTTAGTGTCGTTTGTGTACCTAAAGCGTATTTGGGGTGACGACAAAAGTCCGCTCCCTCCGATATTAAGCTTTTCTTACACTCTCTTCACTTCCTGCATTCCTTGACCATGGATACTTCCCCTACATCTTCTGAGCCTCGCATACCGTCTTCCACTTACCTTGACGAAGTACGGCATGAATTCCGAGATCATCTTAGGGAAGCCATGAGTGATGTACGCACTGAATTACGCCAGGAGTTACGAGAGACGTTCACTGCTCTTTCTGCCCAGATTGCTACACTATCATTACAGTCCAGTGTTTCTCCACTATCTCCACCTGTTCCCCCACAGCGTACATTTCCACCACCCGAGACTCCTTCATCTTCTGGTCCTTTGCCACGAGACTTTAAGGATAAGGTTCAGCTTACTGTGTATTCTAGGGTCATCCGATGGGAATGAACTCGAGAATTGGTATTCTAAGCTTGAGACCTACTTCCTTATGTTTCCTAAGACTGACATTCAGCGGATACATTTGGCTGCTTTACATTTGGAGGGCCGTGCTGCTACTTGGTGGCGCATGTTTCGCCAAACGGCTTCACACCCTGGCCTTGCTAGTTGGACAGAGTTTATGACAGCACTCCGCCTAGCGATGATTGATCCTCAGTGGCTTATTCGACAGCGCGACATCTTTCGCAGTTTATCTCACACTGGTGACTTGGCTACTTATACGACACGGTTTACAGAGCTTTCCTATCTATTCCCAGATATTTCTACATTGGAGCTCATCTCTCGCTACGTTGCTGGTCTACGAGGCGCACTCAGGTATGATGTTTCTTCTTTTTTTCCACTCACTCTTTCTCACGCCATCCCTTGCTACCACACTGCAGCACAAGTACTCTCCCATCTCTTCCTCTGTTTCTCCTCCTTCGCGTCCTTTCACACGTCCTATTTTTTCCTCTCCATCCTCTGCTAGTCCCACATCTGTCAGTTCACCTTCGTCCACTCTTCCTTCTGCACCACGTCCTCCTTTTTCTCCTCGTCCTGTTTTTGTTCGTCGCTACTCACAGCCTGAGATGTCTGAGATCCGTGAAAAGCGCTTATGTTTCAACTGTAAGAGTCCTGATCATATCGCCCGTGATTGCCGACAGCCTGCCACTGCTACTGCCGTCTATTTCCATGATGCTGACACACCTGATGATAGTCCTGATTCTGCCATATGCCTTCATATTCTTGATGATGACCCACCTGTTGATCAGTTTGCCACACCCACTGAGCCTGTTCCTGATCCCCCTAATCTAGCTGTATGCCATGCTCAGCTTGCTTATGCTACTTGGGCCGGTAAGCCGGGTCCATGCCATATCCGTCTTCGCGTACGTATCACTGGTCGTGAGTTTATTGCCCTTGTTGACACGGGTAGCACTCACTCGTTTCTCAGCAATCATATTACTACACGCATTCGTGCTATGCCAGTCACTACGCCTCATCCCCTGCATGTTGAGGTTGCCAACGCACACTCTTTTCCTAGCACGCAGATGTATCAGCAGCTTTCATATCGGATTGGAGACTTCCTTGGTCAAGCAGATTTTCATATTATTCCACTTACACGGTACGATCTTATCCTCGGTGCTGATTGGTTTGCATCCCTTGGTGCGGTTATAGTAGACCTCCAGCAGCAGACATTGACATTCTCTCATGATGGTACTCAGCATATACTTTTCGGTATTGATTCTCGGCAGGACTATCAGCTTATTTCCGGGAAGCAGTTCATACGGAGCCTCCCGAAGGCCCACTGTGCGGCTATTCTTTCTGTTCAGCCTATTGCAGATGCACCACCTTTGCCACAGGTATTTTCTGAACTGTTGCATGAATTTGAGCATGTTTTTAGAGAGCCGACTCAGTTACCACCTTTACGAGATGTCAACCACCATATAGACCTTGTTTCCTCTGCATCACCTCCTTCTCGTCCTCCTTTTCGTATGTCTATTGTTGAGCGCGAGGAAGTCCAGCGTCAGGTGTCTGATTTATTACGTCAAGGCCTTATTGTTCCTAGCCACAGTCCTTTTGGTGCTCTTGTTTTACTTGTTGATAAGAAGGATGGTACTAAACGTCTATATATTGATTATCGTGCTTTAAATAAACTTACTATCCGTAATCAGTACCCTATCCCTCATATGGATGACCTGTTTGACCAGTTAGGCCAAGCCTAGATCTTTTCTAAACTTGACCTCCGTTCCGGTTATCACCAGATTCGTATGCATCCTCCTGATGAGCACAAGATAGCTTTCCGTACCCACTTTGGTCTGTATGAGTTTCGTGTCCTTCCTTTTGGTGTTACCAATGGCCCGCCCACTTTTCAGAATGTCATGAATAACATCTTTCGTCCTCTACTTGGAAAGTGTGTCATTGTTTATTTTGACAATATCCTCATTTATAGCACCACTCTCTCTCTTCATGTTCAGCACATTCGTTCTGTTTTTGTTTTGTTAGTTACTCATCATCTGTATGCTAAACGTTCTAAATGTTCTTTTGTTGTTGTACAAATCGAGTTTTTGGGCTTCTTTGTTACTAATGGTACTGTTCGTCTCGACCCTCGTAAGGTCCGTTCTATTCTTTCATGGCCTGTGCATGCTGATGTTCATGATGTTCGTATGTTTCTTGGTCTTGCTATCCATCTTCGTAAACCAGTTGCTCATTTTGCCACTCTTGCATCTCCTTTGCATGCTCTGTTGAAAAAGGAAACTTCGTTTGCTTGGACTCCCGCATGTCAGTCAGCTTTTGATACTTTGAAGGTTAAGCTTACCACTGTCCCTGTTTTATGTCTTCCAGATTTTTCCCAGCATTTTGTTGTTGAGACTGATGCTAGTTCCACAGGATTAGGTGCTTTGTTACGTCAGCGTCAGTGTGTTATTGCATATGAATCAAGTCGTCTTCGTTCGTATGAGCAGCGCTATTCCACTCATGAAAAAGAGTTGCCTGCTATCATTTTTGCTTTAAAGAAGTGGCGTCATTATCTGTATCGTGTTCAGTTTGATGTTTTTACTGATCACCAGTCACTTCGTTATTTGTATACACAAAAGGATCTTAGTGATCGTCAGTACCGTTGGCTTCAGTTTTTACAGTCCTTTAATTTTGATATTCATTATAAGCCTGGTAAAAGTAACGCTGTTGCTGATGCTTTGTCTCGTTTACCTGCTCTTACTTACAGTCTTGTTACGTCTCCCCACTCTTGGTATGATGATCTTCCTCAGGCTTATGCCACATGTCCAGATTTTCGTGATGTTATGTCGTCTGCCTCTCGTCCTTCCTCTCACCCTCACCAGGTTTATTCCATTGTTAATCATCGTTTGTTTCACTATGGTTCGTTATGTATTCCCAGCACTCTCGACATACGTCCACAACTCCTCCTTGATGCCCATTCCTCTCCTGTTGGTGGCCATTTTGGTTTTCAGAAGTCCTTGTTCTGTTTGAAAGAACATTTTTATTGGCCTTCCATGAAGCGTGAGCTTTCCCACCTTATTCATACTGTGATTTTTGCCTTCGTAACAAGTATTCCCGTGAAAAACCTGGCAATCTCCTTCAAAGTTGGCCTATTCCTTCCCGCCAGTGGACTGATATATCTATGGACTTCATTTTAGGTCTTCCCCGTACTCAGCGTGGTCATGACTCTTGTTTGGTTGTAGTTGATAGGTTTTCTAAACAAGCTCATTCCATACCGGTCAGACGTACTATTACAGCAAAGCAGTGTGGTCGTATATTTATTTCTGAGATTTTCCGCTTACATGGTCTCCCACGATCTATACTTACTGATCGGGATACCAAGTTTACATCAGGTTTTTGGACAGAGCTTATGCGTATCTTGGATGTTAGGATACTTATGGGCACTGCTTATCATTCTTCTGCGGATGGTCAGTCTGAGGTTATTAACCGGGTATTGGAGGATTATTTACGACATTATGTTTCTCCTTCTGGTCGTGATTGGGATCAGCATTTATGTTTGGCTGAGTATAGTTATAACAGTCTTGTTAGTTCCAGCACAGGTGTCTCTCCTTTCCTGCTTGCTCATGGATACTCACCAGTTCTACCCGGTATACCTGCTCCTCCAGATGATGCACCTGTTACTATTTCATCTTATCTTTCGAGTGCTCGAGAGATTATTACTAGAGCTGCTACTCATTTACAGCATATTCAGCAGCGGCACAGGACCATTGTTGATCGTTATCGGCGCCATGTTGAGTTTGCAGAGGGAGATACTGTTTTTCTCCGGTTACACTTTGCTCGCCATCATTTTGTAAAAGGTCTTGCTTCTACTGAGAAGCTTGTGCCGCGCTATTATGGGCCTTTTCAGATTCTTGAGCGCCTCAGTCCAGTTACATATCGTCTTGAGTTACATGCTGCTACTCGGGCTTGTGATATCTTTCATGTCAGTTTATTACGTGCTGCTATTGAGGATGATGCTCCTCGAGATTCCTCATTTCCTACAGATCCAGAGCTTTTTCCATTCCTGCCAGCTGCTATTTTACAAGTGCGCTTATTGCATAGTCGTCGCCATCGGCAGGTTCAGTTTTTGGTCCAGTGGGATGGTCGTCCTATTGAGGAGGCTACTTGGGAGCCCATTGATGTTTTTTATCATACCCCTATCTTGGCTGATCAGGCTCGATCACTTGCAGCTACCATTGCTTCTCGGGATGCTCCGGCTTCTATTGATGTTCCTTTCTTAGATGGGATATCTTGATGCAGTATTTTTCTCTGGCACTGGTTCTTATCTTATTTTGCCTACATTGGGGGCAATGTTCTTTATAGCCAGGGATAGTTACGGACTACAGGATACAGGCCTACTGGGCTACTCTGCATATATTCCGCAGGCCTCTTTACATTTACTCTTGGTTACGTATATTTCTAGTTACGCATTTTATATTAGTCATGTACAGGCCCCAGAGCCTTTTTATATGCTTATGACCCGCACTGGGTCCTTTTTTATGACATTGACTGGCCTTGGGCCCTTATTATATGGTTCTATGTGGAGTGGGGGCCCGTAGGAGGGTGCACTATTTTCCCTCCACATTTTGCCTCCCTTTACTTTTGAATTCCTATTTTAGGGTTCATTGGTAGGGTATTTATAGGGGCATTTGTACACTCATTTTTCAGATTATTGATTGGTATTGCTTGGGATCTTCGTGGGAGAACCTATTGTCTTGTCTATTGCTTGTAGGGCTTTAGTCTATTGCTGTCTTTTATGCTTCATTGATTCAACACCTGAGATTTTGATCATAACTGCAGCAGAACAGAATGGGATGATCGGATCGCAGGATGAGAATTTTTGAGAGCCACTCTTTGTGAGTTGAAGCCTTCTCAATCTTTTTCTCTGCATTTATTTCTGCCACAAGGCGATAAACAAAGAGACCTTGTGCTTTTGACCAATTCTGAATGCTCGGGAAATTGCATGTCGTGCCACAACAGGAATCCTCCAAATTTACTTTCCTTTGACGACAAACCAATCTAAGGACAAACAGGGATCAATACATATCCCTGTCAATGAGGCCTCCAGCTTCATTCTATTATTTGTACATGTCTTCTCAGGGTGCCTTATGCTGTCCGGGCCTAAGTTTCAAAAAAATTGTGAAGTCACAAATACCAGGCAAGTTTTCTAGAACTTCTCCATTATTCCAATTAACAATTATTCTAGTTAACAAAGCCTCCTTTATCCAAGGTTCAAGTCTAGGGGATTATAATTTGGTACAGTTTGTTATCCAAGGTTCAGGTCAGCCAGATTCACATTTCTTGCCTAAACAAATTTTGCCTTCAGTTTAGTTGGACCTAGATGTTAAAAACATAGGATTTGAACTATGCTTTGGATAATCGAGGTATCTTTTGGGAAAGGACTTTTAAATATAATATTCTCCTAGGTAAGGGTGGTCGTGGTATAGTTGAGTATATAATATATATTTCTGACAGTCTAAGGTGCGGTAGCTCGAGCCTAAACACCATCACAAGAAATGGGGTTACATTAGAATAAATATGCTGAACTTCAATCATATTCAGAAAAGTATGAGCCTGGTGGAAGGGTCTCGAAATTGAGTATTCAAAAATGTAAACATACACTGCAAAGGAGCTTATATCTAAACTCTCTCTCTCTTTCTCAAGACCTTGAAGCTGAGAAATATGTTGAGACTATGCAAGCTATGCAAGCTCCAGATCAAGCTATGCAAGCTGCCTATGCTTGACCACATAATTTTCTTGGATAAATTTTTCCAGTGATGTTTACTATCCTGCCTCTCTAAGCCTAAACCCTAAACCTACACACTACGATGTCTTATAGGATGAGATCGGTTTCTCCCCAGATGAACTCCAACAGCTTACTAATTACTTATGCTCCAAACCCTAAACCCGAAACCCACACACTACTATGTCTTGTAGGATGAGATCGGTTTCTCCCCGGATGAACCCCAATAGCTTGATAATTACTTATGCAACACCTTCATCACTGGACCCTAAACCTTAAACCCTGGCTGCAATACGCCGTCTCCCAGCAGCCCACTATCATCTTTGGAATGGTTGTATCACATTATTGTCTGCAAAGTGTAACACTGAAAATAGTCGGTAAAATCTATCAATTACACCGCAGATTATGAGGGTGCAAACCCAAAACGCTTCTTTATTTCTGTCACACTTCAGACTTATGGAAGAGCTCAAACTTTCTTCCTGACTAACTGAAGGCTTGTACTCTTCATCATCATCAGAATCTTGCTCAACAGTATATTTGATATCCTTCTTTTGGCTATTTTTGGAGATGTTAAGAATTGAGTTGTCTCAGCTAACACTCACAATTTGGTACAGTCATCTGTATTCCTTTCACATATCTGCCTGAATCAAGAATTTTTCCAAATGCTGATTATGAGGGTGCAAACTCAAGGTGCTTGTTGCCATTTCTAGTGAAAACGCTTCTTTATTTTTGTCAACATTTTTTCGCGTTTTGAGGTGCTTGTGTGGTGTGCATCCTCGATTCCATAGCTTGAGAAAAACAACTACAACAAAACTGTTGCTCACAATTTTAAACTCCAAGGCTCTCCAAGTTCATAGCTGGTCTTTGCACATTCTCACTTTATCTCCAAGTTCGGCTTGCATAGGCCCAATCAAGAAGTGAATGGACACCAGAAGAGTGAATGGTCACCAGAACTGTGTCATTCACTACAGGGAACCACAAGACCAACACACTACTATGTCTTAAATCAGCATCTCAGGAAGGACCAATTGCGACTCCACTTCCAAAATTGCATAAGAACATGCAAACAAAAACAACTCGTCTTTGCACAGTCTAGCTTCATCTCAACATTCTCTCTCTCTCTCTCTCTCTCTCTCTCTCTCTCTCTCTCTCTCTCTCTCTCTCTCTCTCTCTCTCTCTCTTTGATTTTCAGCTCGTTACAAATATTACATATGTTTAAGTACAAAGATCGCGTTTCACAAAACCAGGCGCATGTTGCGCAAAAAAGCATATTGTATAGTAATTTAAGAGATGTATCAAAAAAACATTACGCATCCCGCCACATACGGCTGGGTCTGTTTGTAAACTACTGTCTAACTATATGCCGCCTCATTTACTGCCGAAAATTACATAGAAAATTATTTAGGCTTTACATTACTAGGCGTCGAAGAGCCCACAGACTCGTCGTCTCGGTCAGGTGCATTATTCTGTGGCTCTGCCTCCTGGCTGGCCCGACGACGAAGGACCTTTTCCTTGACCATGGCCAGCTGTTCTGCAGTGAAGTTAATTCCAATCCGTTGTGTTTCCTCGCCCTCGCCAGCGGGGGTAGGGGGGGCAGGTTCGAGTGCCGCAGGGCACAGGGCTACAGCTCCGGGAGTCGTGCCATTACCTCTCGCTGGCTCTCGTGAAATTCTGCTTCTTGCTTCCGATGTCGTTTGTTGTGTCGGCGGACATCTTCCAAGAGCTTCACCCTCTGCGCACAAAGAAGACCATCAAGCCATATACCACGATGGAAATAAACTGTGAAAAACAAAAAAGAAGCCTAAATTGCATGCGAACAGGTACTAAGCAAACGCTCACGTCAGTTGGTGTGCGCCCTACCATCTCGACCGACCCTCTCTCATATATATGTATATATATATATATATATATATATATATATATATATATATATATATCAGGCATGAGGGTTCGAGCCGAGCGCGGGCAATCCGCGTCCAGCGTCCGGCGCATCCGACCCCCGAACGCAGGGGTCAAACATGTCCATTTTGATTTTTTCTTTTAATTTTTTTAGCCCTAAATTAACACTAAACAAATTTTTAAGAAAATTTAAAAAAGAAAAAAAAAAGGTGGACGCGTCCACCCCTGGACGCACCTCTGAGGCGTCCGCGTCCGGACGTACGTTCACGTCCGGGTCCCGCTTTCTGAGATATATATATTATATATATATATCATAGTTGCACTAAGGTTTCAAAAACGTAGTCAGAAATGCGCTTCTGAACCGCGTTTCTGATAGTGTTACGAGCACGTAGAACATAGGAGGTCAGATACCACAGTCAGGGTCATGTCCAGCGTACACAAAGTTTCTCGTGAATGTTTTTTTTTTTAATTTTTATTTTTGTGAGCAATATGTGTATCAGATTAAAGCTCTGATCAAGGGCATTGCATTTTATAGTTTGCCAGGTGTTAAGGTTACAGTTGGGTCCAAGCAATTTTAGGTCTAGTTTAGAGCAATTTTAGGGAAAAATAAATATACAATCTGTTTTTTTTTCTCAGCGATTCTAGATACAGAAACGTGTTTCTAGGAACAGTTTTGCCCAGAAACGTCCGTGCAACTATTATTATTATTATTATATATCTAAGGAAGCGGACCCTGGACGTGGACGAGCGTCCGCGTCCGCGTCCGCGTCCGGACGCGTCCACCATTTTGAAAAAAAAAAAAATACAGGCACCTGCCCACGCTGTCTCTCATCCCAAAAGCAAAATATAAGCAATTTATGGCCCCTGTTTTTTCCCCGGAATTAATTATCAGAGGGTGTCTGGCACCCACCTGCCCCCTCCTATTAAAAAATAGGAAAACGCTACCAAAAAAATTTGCAACAGACCTAACCACTGCCCATGCCTCCCGTAACTGAGATATTACCAAACAACGATGAGTAATGAGCAGTTCATAAATTATTATGAACCTTCATTGGGAACTAAGCTCCAAAAAAGCGGCAAAGAAAGATCTGAAAGTGGTTTTGAGTGAAGATGATGGCTTGTATGGAAAACATATTACTGATTTGGGGTTTAGGGTGCATCAGTGACTGTCTCAAAGAAGTGAATGCTCACCCAAAGGATTTGGGAGAGGTGAACGCTCACCAGAAGAGTGACAAGCTCTCAGGACCAGAAGTCTCTGGGGGAAATCAATGCTCACCAGACTCATGCAAAACTGTTTCATTCACTACAGAAAACCACAAGACCTACACACTATTGTGTCTCGATTGATGAGATCAGTTTCTCCCCTGATGAACTTCAACAGCTTACTAGTTACTTATGGCACTACTTCAACACGCTACAATACGCTGTCGAAATGTTTTGTCAATTCCGAATGCTTTCAGGTCCCATCCCGGCAAAGTTTCCTTGAAGCCCTGTTTGACGTCGAACTTCGGAAGGACGTACTGGGCCTGTCGTCCGTCCGGTCCTTGTCCCGTCTGATAGCAACTTAGAATTTGCTTTGCACAGGAACACAGATTATGCTACACAGTAACACAGACAGAAAACACTCTACACAGCAATCTCACATAGCAACTGTATTTATCGAGGTTGTCCGTTGCTGGCCGAAACGGACGACACCTGAAACGGATCCCGTTTGGAGAAACGGGACCGTCGGACGGAGAGCTGCAAAACTAGTCCATTTCGCTTGACCTAATTGCGTTTCTGTCCTGTCGAAGGGCCATTTTGACCGAACGACACCCGAATCGGGCCAGGCTCGGTCGTTTGCGAATCTCGGAGAAAGTGTTCGAAGTGCGCCAAAAGTGATTTCAACATTTCATTGGGCACGTAGTTGGGAGTTCCCTGAAGCCCGGTATGACGTCGAACTTCGGAAGGACGAACAGGGCCTGCCGTCCGTCCGGTCCTCAACCCGTCTGCTCCCACAGGTTCCTATCGAGGTTGTTCACTGGCCGAAACAAACGACATCTGAAACGGATCCCGTTTGGAGAAACGGGACCGTCGAACGGAGAGCTGCAAAACTAGTCCATTTCGACTGACCTAATTGCGTTTCTGTCCCGTCGAACGGCCATTTTGACTCGAGGATACCCGAATCGAGCCAGGCTCGGTCCCTTGGGTTCGTACCCGCTTCACAAACCAGTGGACTGTATTCCTAGACCATTAATACATTCTACGCAGGTTTAAGTATATGCTACACAAGTGCAGCTTTGATGTTAAATCTGCACATACCTGTGGTGCAATGCCTACGACACAATGAGGACATGGGGTGGGGTTGATGATGTTTGTGGATGTGGTTATGATGATTACGGTTGTGGCTTGTGGGTTTAGGGTGTTATGTTAAATGGTTAAACATGATGTATATGTTATGACGGAGATGCAGATGTGCTGGTCTCTCTCTCTCTCTCTCTCTCTCTCTCTCTCTCTCTCTCTCTCTCTCTCTCTCTCTCTCTCTCTCTCTCTCTCATCTTACACGAAGCAAACCATTTCTGACTAACCATTCAAATTTCACAGAGCTAACCATTTGTAAGCAACCACGATAAATTAGCCATGACACTAATAGACTGTAAAAAAATATATACATCTCATCTGATGCCACTGTACATGATGCTAAAATGTGTATCAGTATCTACAAGTCTGTGCTGAAAAAATCATCCCTCTGCGTGCCAGATGCATCTGCAAGGGTGTCAAATACAAAGTCTGGCTGGGAGTCTGGGGGCATCTGGGACTCCTCTAAGTTTGGGCGACGACTAGAAAAATCATCGGTGCGTCCCCTCTTGGCTGGCCTGACCCTGTGTCTGCCGGAAGGAGCCCTCTGTGGTACACTCCTGCATGGGGGTCTCCCTCTGCCACGGGGGAGTCTCTGGGAAGAACCAGCAAAAAAAAAGAAGCATCTTGAACGAGCCAAAAAATAAATACCATATTACCTGCTGAATGTGCGGAAAAGGGCAGTCATGCAGCGCTTGCATGTGACGAAGTCCACAATCGCAACTGCCCTCGTGAGAATCTCACTGACCCAAGGCAAGCGCCCGATGGAATGTAGGAGGAGGTCAAGTGAGTGTGCAGCACATGGAGTCCAGACAATGGAGGGGTACTCTGCCATAAGAAGCTCCCCCATACCGCGAAAGTTGGACGCTGCGGTACGTTCACACGATCAGTTCACAGCTTGGAAACACATTGCAATCAATCGAAAACCACGCAAAACTTTTGTATCAACATTAAGTAGTAAAGGACCAAGCAACTAATGAAAAAAAATTATACCTGGACAACGCGCTGTGGCCCGACCTCCTCTATCGCTGCGCAGATGATGCCGTAAATGTACTCGGCCGAGTGCACTCTCCCTGCCTCGGAGGCGTCGATGCTGCGTAGGAACATGGAACCGTAACAACTAGGAACAATCACGTTGATGAGTGGACGTCTACAACGATCAGTCCACCCATCAGCCATGATGGAACAACCGTATCTATCCCAAGCCTCCTGTAGTGCGGCCAGTCTCTCCCTGACTGATGCAACCCGGTTCTGGAGCAAAGGGCCGCGTAGTGCGTTGGCTGTGGGTGGTGTGTAGCCGGGCCCGCAGACTGCAACTTTCGAGATAGCCTCTCGAAAGATGCAGGATGATGCCATGATAAAGGGGAGGTTTAGGTCATAGAACATTTGTGCTATGGTCCTGGTGGCCTCTCTGTGCTGCCCCTCTCTGAAAGATCCCGGCATGGACATCCGTCTGGTGCCTCGGGATGTGGATGGCTGGGAGGATGTGCATGGACGATGCGGATCTGGAGGTGGTGGCATAGGTGCAGGTGCGGAAGCGGAGGATGTGGACGGGCCATGCAGATCTGACGGTGATGGCAGAGGCGTAGGTGTAGCAGTGGAGGTTGTGGATCCATGGGGAGTACTGGCGGAGGGGGTACGGGTGGCTGTGGCGGAGGCAGAGGCGGTGGCGGTGGCGGGTGCGGATGCGACAGTGGGGGCGGTGGCGCTGGGTGTACCAGTGGCAGGGGCGGTGGCGCTGGGTGCACCAGTGGAAATAGAGTTTGCGGCATCTGTGGACGGCTCGTCGGGCTCAGCAACTGACTCATAAAATGCCTCGCGAATGCGAGCCCTCTCCGCAGCGGGGATGACCATACAAACGCCGATCCCGTAGCGTCCCCCCGTGGGTCGGACTCGCAACTCCCCCAGATGTGCTCGAACCTGAGAGGCGTTCCCTGTGAACTGCTTTCGACAAAAAGGGCAACGCCACTTTTTGTCGGGCAACAACTCCACCTCATCCCAAATGGGACGAGCGGCCATATCTCTCTCTCTCTCTCTCTCTCTCTCTCTCTCTCTCTCTCTCTCTCTCTCTCTCTCTCTCTCTCTCTCTCTCTCTCTCTCTCTCTCACACACACACACACAGAAGCACGCAAATCTAATCTCTCTCTCTCACCCTAAACCCTAAATCCACACACACACCATGTCTCGTACACACGCGCACACACACAAATCCTCTCTCTCTGTCCCTCACTCTCTATCTCTTCCTCTCTCTCTCTCACACACAGATCACGACACACACACATCTGTATGCACACAAATCAACAATATCCACACACACACACACACACACATAAATTAACACACACACTTAAGATCTGCGCTGCTGAAACTGGTAACCACATTCACTACCGAAGATGAACTTGCCTGTGGCACCAAATGTTCGGTGTAAGCTGACACAACTCAATTCTTATCATGTCGAATAACATGACGTGTCAAGCCTATTCTGTCAAACATTGGGAATTGACTACGTGTGTATGTACCTCTTTCACAGAGAAGTAAAATTGCAATTCTAAGAAAAGCTTCAACAGAAGAACCTTTTTGTTTGCTTGTTCCTATGCAATTCTAGAAGTGAAGTCACAATTGGTCTTTCTTGAGATGCTGATCTTCCCAATTGAGAAGACGTTTCAGAGCCCCCATCATGCTCTACAAAATTTCGACAATGTGTTGCCGCAAGGGTTTAGGGTTTTGGTTTAGGGTTGAAGTTGTAGAATAAGTAATTAGTAAGCTGTTGAAGTTCATCCGGGAGAAACCCATCTCATCATATAAGTGTGTAGGTTTTGTGGCTCCCTGTAGTGAATGACAGTTTTTCTTAGTAGCTCAAAGGATTTAACTGGCAAAACTTTCCAACACATACATCAGCCATTGGGAAGAGTAGACTTTAAAGCTATGCTGAGACTTACAATGATGCCTGCATGACTACATAGAAAGAAATCATAATCTCGAGGATAGCAAACATCACGGTCTAGAATAGTACCTGCACACAGTAGTGCAAGAGATCGGTATCAAGGGGGAAAACAAAAGGCTAAGAGAAGCTTTGTTCATGGGGTCCTAGGATCTATAGCTTTTTGATGACTTGAACTATCTATACTCATCAAGAAAATTGACAAGGTAAAAAGAGGTCCCTAAACCCTAACAAATGGCACAGTTAACATAACACCAATTAAGCTCAAGGCAACAGATATTTGCTTGTGTTCAAATCCATCTCTAAGTGAACGCCAGTACCTTCTCGAGGCATGGTTAGATTTCCTAGAATGCTGCTCTATTAGACCTAGCAGAGCAGCATTCTGGAAAATATAACCATGCCTCAAGAAGGTGTTGAAATTTCACAATTCTAGCTTGACCAATTTTAGTCACATGCATTGTAATTGGCAAGATGGCGCCATGTAAATAGATGCCACACGTGCCAAATAGCATAGGATGCTTTCCCAAGACTTCATTCCTCATAGCATGTTTTACATTGTTTTCAGATCTTAAGATCTTGACCCCATATTAGGGTGGATCCAATGACCTATTAGGTTAAATGTTAGGGTTAGGTTATGATAAGTACAGAGATGCCCTAAAACGTTCAGATCCAAGCTTGAAATGTATAAATGTATGATGGGATCTCCATCCAAATATGAAAAAAAAAAAGAGTTTTTCCACTTCTATCAACATTGTCTTTGGGTGGCAAGATATAGCTATTGGATGTGAGTGATTTTATGCATTAATTACATGATTTGGAAGGTACTGAAGTTTATTACAGGCCTGAGAAGCTTGTTGCACTTTACTTTATTTATTTGATCAAATCTATGTGGCCATTGTGGAGTTAAATGCCAAGTTAGCTAGTTTTGGTAACTAGTCTTGATTCTAGCTCATAGTTTGAATCTAGATCTTTGATTTGTGCATCCTTCATCACTTTTAGGATTGATTGGGATTCATTTTGCTGTAAAATTTTGTCATGGTATCAGAGCCTAATCAAAAGTGACCTTTAAATTTGATTTTCTCAAGCTTAGATCCTAGATTTGAGTAGTATTGGCTTTGTCCTTGCTACTACTTGCTAATCTAGTGATTGTACCTCCAAATTTGATTTCATTTGAGTGAGAATAGATCAAAGGGAACTTGTTTTGCTGATTTATAGCTGCAGGAACCAAGATTGAGCCATTTCCATTCAACCAAATCAAATTAGAAAGTTCTTATGAGTTGAATCTTGGAGTACATGTCTCCTAGTAGAGGATTTCATAAGGATTTGAATGCCACCACTCTTTAGGAATTTGGATCAGCCATTTGAGAACTTAATCAGGTCGTTCTTAGGCTTCTTAAGGTCCTAAAATACACCTTTTAGGTTCAGATCAAGTGTTTTGATGTTTTCTTCATCTAGAAATGCAAAACTAGTAAAGGTTGTGTTTCTTTTCTACTCGATTTTGAATAGGTTTGTGATTGAATATGTCAATGTGATTCAACCTGAATTTTGAGGGCTTTATTTGTGAGACATTTGTGTGCTCTAAAGTGCTTTTGGTTCAATATAGGTGGATTCACCCTTCTTGTGAAGTTGAGATCAAAGAGGAGACTAGTTTTGATCAAATCTATAGTAAATTGAGCTAAGTTTGGATCTAGTTTGAATCTTGAAGATTGATCAAGCTCAAGATCATCTTAGATCTTGTTGAGAAATTAGAAAGTGATTCATCTCAAGTCCCAAAGAGAGTGGGATAGCTAGTTGTGATCATATCTTGTACAATCTATCTTGTTTCATTGAATCTATCTCCCTATCATTGAAGATAGCATCCATATGTGCCTATCTTTTGGATTCTAATGATAGATTGAAATCTTCAAATTATTCAATTTGGAAGTTAAGAATGGAATCCATCCTTGTCATGCAAGATTTGATGGATATTGTGAATGGAGAGGAAGATGTGCCAATCCATCCACAAGAAGCAACTAAATACAAGAGAAGGTGCAAGATTGCACTCCATTGTATTAAAATGAATGTTGCAAATGATTTGCTCAAAGAAGTAGGAGCATGTATCTCAGCCCAAGAGGCTTGGGAGACTCTTCAAAAGATCTATGAGTCCAAGAATACCTCAAGAGTACTTTCCCTCAAGAATCAAGTTCTCCAATGCTTCCAAGGGAAGAGTGAGAGTGAAAGATTTGAACAAAGAGCTTGCTTATGTTGGTGAACCTATTAAAGAGAGTGAACTTGTGCAAATAATTTTGAATGGCTTATGTAGTAATTTTACTAACCTTGTCCAAAGCTATGCCATCATGGGAAACTTGCCTACACTTGAAGACTTTCAAAGTGTGTTGATGGCTGAGGAGAGTAGGAAGGCTCATATCAAATCAAGGATGGAGAGGCTCTCCATCAATGATGATGATGACAAAGCCTTATTTTTCAAGAGCGAAGGAAAAGCAAAGAGCAAGGGAGGAGCATTCAAAAGGGAGCAAGCAAAGGATGGAGATCAAGAAGGATCTACATCATCATCATCACAAGTCAATGGACAAATCAAAGATCAAGTGCTACTATTGTAGCAAGATGGGGCACTATGCCTCGAAATGCTTCAAGAGGAAGCAAGATCAAAGTCAAGCCAACATTGGACAAAAGGAGGAAGAGAGTTATCATGAGGGGCAAATTTTTCATCATCAAATGTCAAAGGTGAAGATCCTTGGTGGATAGATAGTGGGGCTAGCTCCCACATGTCGGGTAGAAAGGAGTATTTTTCTCAACTCACACCTTATGTAGGACCTATAAAGTCCATTTTTACAGCAAATGATCATGAATGTAAAGTTGAAGGTGTGGGATCCATTCCCTTATGCTTAGGATCTTCCAAGAAAACTAAGATAGATGGTGTTCTCATCACTAAGAATCTGCTTAGTGTTAGTAAACTTTTAGATCATGGTTTCATTGTGGAGTTCTCTACTAATATATGCAAAATCAAGAAGAATGAGAAGATCATAGCAAGAGGAAGAAGGTTTGGGAGGTTGTTTAAGCTTGATGCTTTTGTAGATCCTAACCAATTTGTGATAGTAGCCAAGGAAGACAAGATGACCACAAATGATTCGTGGCACAAGAGGCTTGGTCACATCAACACCAAGTCTATGGAAGTCATGTGCAAGGAGGAACTTGCTCTAGGCCTTCCAATATCCATGGAAAAGGAGGAAAAGGTTTGTGAAGCATGTGCTTTGGCTATAGCACATAGGTTGTCTTTCTCTAACACTATCACTAAGACTACTCACCCTCTTAAGTTGATTCATTTGGATGTACATTTTGCTAGCACAAAGAGCAATGGTAGAGCCACAATGTTTGTAATCTTGAATAATGAATCCTCTAACAATCATATTGGCAAAGATATGGTTGACATCAAGGAGGAGCTTGATCAAGAGGAGGAGCA
Source organism: Diphasiastrum complanatum (assembly GCA_029204225.1). Classification (NCBI taxonomy): domain Eukaryota; kingdom Viridiplantae; phylum Streptophyta; class Lycopodiopsida; order Lycopodiales; family Lycopodiaceae; genus Diphasiastrum; species Diphasiastrum complanatum. Next base: position 31,737,035 of record CM055092.1, on the reverse strand, counting down.
AAATCCGAGAGCTTCAACCATTCCAAGGAGAGCCACAAGAGCAAAGATGGAGCTATCAATGGTCATTTTTGTGGACAAGGAAAGGCAAGTTGGAAAGGGGGATACATTTTGTACTTCATTTGCTGAGTTTTGTAATGAAGTCCCTTTGAATTCTGAAGTATGGAATGAAAGGTGGTTGTCATATCTACTTACCCTTGAGTGTGCTAGAAGTAAGCATGACATTTTCATTCATAAGTTGAAAGATTTTGACTTTATTTTCAGAGAGGCATAATGTGAACCTTGTATGAGAGTAAGTGAATCATCCTTGAAGGACACTTATATCCATACAAGAGCATTTGGCCTCATTGGTTTCAAGTTCAACAAGTATATAATGCAAATTGCTAGTGGTTAAGCAATTGTGGAGTATTAAATTTGGCATATATAATCTTGGTGATTGTGTTGTTGACTTGAAAGATCATATTGACTTCAAAACAAAGTCCTTGAGAGTCTTGAAGAAGATCATGGTTTGGATCCATGTTTTCATCATCAACACCAAGAGGGAGTGCGCATGATGAAGAAAAAAGACATCAAGGAGGAACCCGAGAAGGAGCACTTGTCTCAAGGCAAAAGAGACCTGAATCTACATCAATATGAAGGTTTGGGTAAAGAGAAAGGAGCAGCAAGGAAGTTTATCCATATCTCCCTTTACTCATCTTATTTTGTGTTTGATAAAAAACATGTCATGTATTTGACAAAGTCCTTTGATGATGCTAGTATGAACATTGTTTTCATCCTATATCTTATGATGAAATAGTGATCATTACCACTTGGATTGGAGTTTCAAATATGTATTCAAAGGCCTCAACTTGTGAACCATTCACTCTTGAATTTCCAAGGAATGAAGACCTCCATTGGAAGGATGCCAAGTTGGAGTTCATTGTTTTGGTGGACAAAGTCAAGATGGTGATATCTCAAGCTTTGGTTGTATGTGCTTCATACAAAAGTTGGATCTTATGGAAAGCTACTATTCTTCATGTTTATTTTGAGGAAGAGACTCACATTTTGCAGCCCAAGGTGAACATTCAACAACCTACCAAAGACAAAGCTTGAATCTTGAAGACAACCTTTATGGAGCTCTCACTACATTCGACAACTTGGAGCTCAAATTATGTTCTTATTGTAATGATACTCACTACATACATCAAGAACCTGTAAATTATGTTGTTTTTATGCATGTAATTATTATTGATCCAAGATAGTCTCATCAAGCTAAATTGTGAGGAGTGTTGAAATTTCACAATTCTAGTTTGACCAATTTTGGTCACATGAATTGTAATTGACAAGATGGCCACGTAAATAGATGCCACAAGTGCCAAATAGCATAGGATGCTTTCCCAAGACTTCATTCCTCATATTACATTGTGATAGCATCTTTGAAATGAGGCCAAAGTGTGCTTAGACTAGGAGCTAAAAATAGCATGTTCTACATTGTTTTCGGATCTTGAGATCTTGACCCCATCTTAGGGTGGATCCAATGACCTATTAGGTTAGATGTTAGGGTTAGGTTATGATAAGTACAAAGATGCCCTAAAACGTTTAGATCCAAGCTTGAAATGTATAAATGTATGATGGGATCTCCATCCAAATATGAAGAAAAATCAAGTTTTCCCACTTCTATCAACATTGTCTTTGGGTGGCAAGTTATAGCTATTGGATGTGAGTGATTTTATGCATTAATTACATGATTTGGAAGGTACTGAAGTTTATTACAGGTCTGAGAAGCTTGTTGCACTTTACTTTTATTTGTTTGATCAAATCTATGTGGCCATTGTGGAGTTAAATGCCAAATTAGCTAGTTTTGGTAACTAGTCTTGATTCTAGTTTGAATCTAGATCTTTGATTTGTGCATCCTCCATCACTTTTAGGATTGATTGGGATTCATTTTGCTATAAAATTTTGTCATAAGGTACTGGCGTTCACTTAGAGATGGATCTAAACACAAGCAAATATCTGCCAAGACTATTCAGTAGTATAAATCGAAAAACTCGATCTCATCACACTTAAGATCTACACTGCTGAAACTGGTAACCACATCCACTACAGAAGCCCAGGGTCATGTGGCACCAAATGGTTGGTGTGAGTTGACACAACTCAATTCTTAACATCTCCACAATGGACAGAAGCTTTCAATGACATTCATAACAAATGAATGTCAGACGTCTGTGCATGACAACTATCATACTCAACAACCACCAAGAGAGGCAGGATAGTAAACATCACTGGAAAAATTTATCCAAGAAAAATTTGAACCTTTAAATCATCCTTTAGAGAGGGCAAATCTCTACCAGAAGAGACTTCAGTTGATCTTAAAGTTTGCCTAGCTCCAGGAGCTCTGTGTCCAACACCTTTATGTGCAACTCAATCTGTTCTTTCGATGTTACTTTAGCTTTGAAGCTTCGCTTTAGTAACAGTAGCCTACTTTTAGCTCGTTGCCAAAGCTTTTTGGAAGCCTTGGCATAATCTGCTCTCTCGCTACCTATCTCTCTCTGCCAAGAAGGGCAAGCATTTGTGTCAGGCATATCCGTGATATGCTTTCTTGCTTTCCTGTGTGAACTAGTTTCTAGACGAGAACAAGATTTTGTTCAAGCTTTATCATCAGATGATTCATCTCCACTTAAGTATGATTCTCATCATATAAGACATAGGAGTGTGTAGGTCTTGTGGCTCCCTGTATTCTAACCTAACAGTGACCCTGAATCATAACCTAACCTGACCTGACTTGACCCTGAATCATACTCATGTACAAAGAGTTTGAGGATGATATAGAAGTGGAGACGAATCATATGATGATAAAGCTCATACAAAATTTTGTTCTCGTCTAGAAACTAGTTCACACGGGAAAGCAAGAAAGCATATCACGGATATGCTTGACACAGATGCTTGCTCTTCTTGCCAAAGAGAGAGAGAGATAGCGAGAGAGTGAGAGAGAGTTTTCTTCTCAAAATTACAAATTGTTTGCTCTTTCAAGCTTGTTTGGTGGTATCTTGGTTATGGGAGGCATGGGCAGTGGATAGGTTTTTTGCAAAAAAAATTGATACCGTTTTCATTTTTTGGGCAGGTAGTCACCAAATACCCCCTAATAATTAATTCCAGGGGGGAGCAGGAGGAGGAAAATTAATTTTAATTGTTTTTGGGCATGTGGGAGCGAGCAATGACGGGCCTATATATATATATATATATATATATATATATAGGGAAGTGGACGGTGGACGCGGACGCGTCCAATTTTTTGAAAAAAGAATATTTCAAAAAAAAAAAAATACAGGCACCTACCTACCCACGCTGTCCCCCGTCCCAAAAGCAAAATAAAAGCAATAAACGGTACCAAAAAATTTGACCTAACCACTGCCCATGCCTCCCATAACTAAAATGTTACCAAACAACGACGAGTAATGAGCAGTTCATAAATTATTATAAACCTTCATTGGGAACTAAGCTCCAAAAAAGCGGCAAAGAAAGATCTGAAAGTGGTTTTGAGTGAAGATGATGGTTTGTATGGCAAACATATTACTGATTTGGGGTTTAGGATGCATCAGTGACTGTCTCAAAGAAGTGAATGCTCACCAGAGGATTTGGGAGAGGTGAACGCTCACCAGAAGAGTGACAAGCTCTCAGGACCAGAAGTCTCTGGAGGAAATTAGGGTTCACCAGAAGAGTGACAAGCTCTCAAGAGAGGAAACCACAAGACCGACACACTACTATGTCTTATATGGTGAGATCGGTTTCCCCCCGGATGAACTTCAACAGCTTACTAATTACTTATGCAAAACTGTGTCATTCACTACAGAAAACCACAAGACCTATACACTACTGTGTCTCGGTTGATGAGATCGGTTTCTCCCCGGATGAACTTCAGCAGCTTACTAATTACTTATGGCACTACTTCAACACGCTGTCAAAATTTTGCGTACCAACACGAGGGCTCCGAAACATCTCCCAGTATTCAGGTCCCGACCGGACAAAGTGTCCCTGAAGCCCTGTTTAACGTCGAACTTCGGACGGACGTTGCGGGCCGACCGTCGGTCGTTTCCTAGTCCTGTTTGTTCCCACAGGTTCATATCGAGGTTGTCCACTGGCCGAAACAGACGGCACCCGAAATGGATCCCATTTGGAGAAACGGGGCCGTCGGATGGAGAGTTGCAA